>JARJIL010000001.1:99300493-101700493 GCA_038502395.1 Dittrichia graveolens | reverse complement strand
TTTAATTCCCCTTTTTAATAAACAAACATGATACAAAATCTCATTTCTTATGAATTTAATTACTTAGAAATTTAATTTCTTAAAGAATTCGATTCCATTTTTTTGAATTGTATGAAACATAAAGCGCGTTAACATATCTAAATTAAATAATTTAATCTATTGATTTTTTATAGACTAAATTACACTAGGGCCCTTTAACTTCACCTAAATTCACATATGGTTCTTTAAAGTTTAAAAGTTACATTAATAGTTTTTAAACTTTATGTTGTTGTTGCCTAAGTCCTTTAAGTAACATGTCATCTAATATCACCGTTAATGATCATCATATGACTTGAACATGAGGGTATGTTGGTGATTTTAGTGTCATCAAGCATTTAGTATAATCGGGATTGATATGAGACTAGTCGATTCTAGACTTAGTTATAATTTGGATTTGGAGATGCGGAGTGCACACTCGAATAAACTAAGTTGTTATCGGCAATACGGTACGGGCTGGGGGTTGGCTTGTGGAGGGGTCCAAGGGGCAGCGCCAAATGTCAACTGCCGCCTTAGCCGTCGCCCCCTAATCGCCGGGTAACCGCCGTGATCCACGCCTATAAATAGGCTATTCGGCTTTTGTGTTTTTCACGAAACATACGAACGAAGAACGAAATACGAGAAAAGAACATATGATTTCTATGTCGATATTCTGACGATATCGTCTCTGATAAACGAAAAACAAAGCAAAGACATTTTGTGTTTGAATTTGAATATTCAAATCAAGTTTCTTGGATTATCCTATATCTGAATTCGTAATACCCCAGACAAAAGGGTAGTATTACATATTACGAAAAATGTATTAAACACAATACACGAAATTATCCAAGTTATTATTGTTATTCTTTACCCTATATAAAACCCTTTCCTCTAACAGGGTATACATGACATTTCCAACTCACCTATCTCCTTATCTACTTTTACCCCTTTTGCGACATACTTTGGCATAAAAGAAATCAATGTGAGACAATCTTTTGCATGATTTTTTAAGCAATTGTGATGACATTGTTTAAATTATGTTGTTCATTCTAAATAATTTGATTGTCTTCATACTTATTTGGCTATTTTCAGCCTTTCTAGTTGGTATTACTCGCATATGAAGAACTGTTCAAAAAAAAAAGGAAGACAACTTAAGCAGAAAAGTGAAAACGTTTGTGAAAGCATCAAGATCGCACCGCAATCAAATGCGATAGCGGGCAGAGTGGGTCGCGATGCAAGGGTATCCAATCATGAATGTAAAAAAGTTCTGGACAAAAGAAACTTAAATTTAGACATGCTATTGCTATACTATAATGCGATTAGGTCATTCGTGCCTATTATTTGGTAGTTAAGCTTCAATAGTTTTTTGCACTTAACTTATAAATAGATTTTACACATCGAGTGTGCCATTATATATTGTAAAAGAGAACAAGTGAATGGTGATCTCTTCTACATTATGTAAAACACAGTTGAAGGTATGAAGGTACGAAGGTATGAAGCGTATGAAGGTATCTCTTGCTTTGCAAGAGAGAATCTAGTAAATAAAACTCGTGGTGAAGCTGGTGAGTAGACAAAGAGAGTTAATTAAATCCGTGCACAATTCAACGCCTCTAGTTTCTTTCGTACACAATCGTGAAATAGCTATCATACGAGATACAATCCTCAACAAACATTAATTACAACGTTTGAGAAGGTTGCACTAACTATGCCAAGATATCAAACCATCATGTCACCTCTCTAACTAATGCCTAGATGTGAAAGGGTCGGTTGTAATTGGATATCATGAAACTAAGACTGCCAATTCGGGTTGGATTTGTGTTATTGGGGTCATGTCGTTCGGGTTCGGGTTAGTCTTGTGTCGACCCAATTTTGACCCATTTATTTTTGTGCCAGATTCGGGTCGTGTCAGTTTTTTTCGCGTCGATCCATTTAGGGCAAATGTGATCAACGAGTATTTTTCGGTTTTCGAATATGGTTTTTGAGTGAGATTTCAAATACGTTTTTTCGTTTTAACTATGATTTTCTTAATCAATATTTCAAATTCAATGTTTGTTTTTCAACTTTTGGTAAGAATTTCGAAAATGATTTTCGTTTATACTCTAATTTCAATATTCAATGTTCGTTTAGATTGTATTTGAACTTTAAATTCGATATTTGTTTTGGTTTGATTTAAATTTTAATTTTACCTTTTTATTCAACTTATATAAATGAATATAATAAAAACTCTTATGTACAATTATTCTATCAAGTACCAATAAATAATGTCATTGAACAATCGAATAATTTAAAATTATTAATCAATTAATAAAATTATGAATCGATTCAAAATTCTGAAGTACCACTTATCAAGTAATCAAATGTAAAAGTATGAAAATTATATAGTCAAATAACAAATACCAAAATGACGTATTATTGTTTTAACTGTAAATCTTTTATTATTTATTTTAAGTTTTTAACGTTTAAGAGTTTTATAATTTCGTTTAGCGTGTTTATTGTCTTAAGATGTCATTCCCTTATTTGAGTTAACAATCATATTTTCAATTTTTAAATTTTAAGTATTAAATTCATTTTATAATGTTATAGTTTTACCTTTAAACAAGTCCCTTTCGGGTTGTCAAGTTGACCTTAACCCGACCCATTTATTTTCGTATCGATTTCATGTCAACCCGCTTTTAACTCGTTTCAAGTTCGTGACACTTTTTTCGTATCGTGTTCGAATCATGTTTATCAGGAATTACCAGCTTTACATGAAACATATTGTTGACTAAAGAAGACAATTTTAAATCATCCTAACATATTGTGAAAAACCTTACAATCCTTAGGGGGTCTAGTAGATACCACTAAACATGTGGAATTGATTAATGAGATAAAACCTTGAAAGAAAACATTAATCTAAATTGACATTAATGATTTATAAATTTGTAATTATCATACATAATTTTTACTTCTTTTTATTTTATGAATAAATAATCAAATTTACATTAATGAAATGCCTTAGAAGGATGCTTCTGTTGTATATTCTTTTTAACAATTTTAAAAATATATTTAGAAGCCCAACAAGAGTTTGGGCCAAGCCCAAAAATTTATGTGATATCGGGTTGGCGCCTTCTTACGGTTGCTCCAATTGTTACCCAATTCCACATTTCCCTCTTCACCTTCTCTCGTGGGATTCATCCCCTTGGTGCCCTCACGCAAACACCCAATTTTGACGCTATCCACCGTTGCCCCGATACTTTTAAACCCTAATTCCAACATCTATGCGTTTCGAATTTCCGTTTGTAATTGCAACTTCTTCACTCTCTCTGTACGTTTTCTCTTCATCATCTGTCATCTATCTTTGTGAATTTGCTATGCATGAATTATAATAATGTGTCTGTATGAGTATAATTTCATCCATGGTCGCTTGTTTTTGTATTTGAATTGTTAAAAGGAAAACCCGAAGTCCGGATTATTTGAATCGGCGTTTTCCCGATCCGTTCTAATAGGGTTTTATTTATAAAAAAATAAAAAACCCTTTACCCGATTCCTCGGATTTTCTTCGGATCCAGTTCGGGTCAAAACTGGGTTTTCTTATGTGGTTGGTTATTCTTCTTCAGACTCTGTCGATGTACTTTTAATGAACTGGGTAACTTGAATTTTAGGTTCCCAGGGTTTCAAATTTGTTCTTTCGTGTTTGTTTCTGAATTCTGATATTGAGTTTTTGCAGTTAATCCTTGATATGAATTTCTGGTTTGAATTTGAATTTTGTAAGACACACAAGTATAGGGCCATGAGAAAGCCAATTAGAAACTGGTGATGCTTACATTATTATTCTTATTAGTTATTACTAAATGCTAATTGTCAATTCTCAATATGACCATTCCTCTGACTGTTTAGTTTTCGGCTTTATTTTGGTTTTAGGTAGGCTGCTTTTGTTAATGAATTTATATTATGTGGTTATACTAAAGTTTCTTTGTAATGTTATGTTACATAAATTCCAGATTTGATGCCTTATATTAGCTAAAGTTCCTAGTTTCAAAAGAAACACAAAAAAGAGCACGCAGTTGATGGTGAAAGCCATCTCAAAGTGGGGATTGGTTAGCAGGGTAGATGGTAGCAATTCATTTGTTAGACTCATGGTTTAAACACCAATTTAAATTAATGGGAGGATTGAGAGCAAATTTTGCTGTAATCACAAACTTATGTTAACTATTTCTTTTGATTGGATGGTAATGTTGAGAATATGAGCAGTGGTTGAAATGCCAACATTTTCTTTTAGTGATAACTCTATGCCTGCTAGTGTTGGTTTTTTGTGTTCGTAAGTATATTCCATTCTAACTAATACCATTTAATCTATCTACGAGTCTTAGTCAGTTTAGCGGTTTGTTATATTAATTATTATGTTAGATGGTCAAATGATATTATGTTGGTGTTCTTAGTTTTCTCAAAGTAAATAAAATACTAATGTAAAAACACATTGCATTCTCGAAACTTGCTGCAGTTGTGGAGCTGTAACGACTATGCTTTTCAAAATCTAACCTTTTGGTCTTGTCTTTCACTTACATTATATATGTCCAATCTAGCACAACATCATGACATATTGCACCCAATCTTGTGGCATCAATATTGAACAATGTATTTATTTTCTTGCTGAGTAGAAATGGTTTCTTGTTATTTTCTTCTAAATGTATTTCCATTTCCTCTTTTGATTAGGGTGCATTGTATTTTATAAAATGTTTTCCTTTCTTTATGCTAGTATGTAATCTTTCAATTTTTACTGATCTTTTAAAAGCACATTTGGTAGTTTATATGCATATGCATATGCATATACATACACACACGCACGGAAAATTTAATATGTGTCCTATTATTATAGGATGGTCTCAAGGTGTAGAGAAATATTACATTTCAAAAGTTTCTGGTGAATCTATGTTCTAATATTCAAGACGGATAAGCTTACGTCTTTGACGCACATTTCATTCTCATATTGGCATGTTACATTATGTTGACCCATATATGCATATATCTGGATGAATTTGTAGGTTCAATGGAGATATCTGAAGAGGCAGTACTAGTAGATTGTAGTAGATTGAAATCAGCAGTCTGGAAAGATTTTGACCGGGTGAAAAGAGGTGATGCATGTGTTGCTGTTTGTAAGCATTGTAAGAAGAAACTTAGTGGTTCAAGTACCAGTGGAACATCCCATTTAAGAAATCATTTAATCAGATGTCGAAGAAGATCGAATCATGATGTATCTCAAATGCTTGCATCAAAAGGAAAGAAAAAGGAAGGATCTTTGACCCCTGTCTCTTTTACATATGATCATGATCAGACAAAAACTGACACTCCTAACCTCATTACTACTAAATATGAACAAACCCCACTAAAAGAAGGTCTTGTTAGCTTAGGTAGTGGTAATTTCGATTATAGAAGGAGCCGATTTGATCTTGCTCGCATGATTATTTTACATGGTTATCCTCTAGCCATGGTAGAGCATGTTGGGTTCAAAATATTTGTTAGAAAACTTCAACCATTGTTTGAGCTTGCTACACTTGATGGAGTAGTGGCAGACTGTAAGGAAATTTACCAAAAAGAGAAACAGAAAGTATGTGAATTGTTGGATAATCTTCCCGGAAAAATCAGCCTGAGCGTTGACACATGGGCAGCAAAAGAAGATGCTAGGTACTTGTGTTTAACTGCTCATTCGGTTGATGAAACTTGGGCATTAAGAAAGAAGGTTTTGAGTTTTATACATGTTGACCCTTTTCAAACTGAAGATATGGTTTCTGAATCTATCATGTCGAGATTAATGGAATGGGACATTGACCGCAAGTTGTTTTCAATGACTTGTGATAGTTGTCCAATTCACGATGATATTGTCTGTAAAATTAGAGAGCGTTTATCAGAGAATAGGTTTCTTTTATGCAATGGTCAATTATTCGAAGTTAGATGTGCAGCAAATCTCATCAAAATCATGGTTGATGATTGTTTGGAAGCTTTAAGTTTAACTATCTCCAAGATCCGGGAAAGCATAAGGTACATTAGAAGTTCACAATCAATTCACGAGAAATTTAATGAAATGGTTCAAGAAGTCGGAGCTAACAGCGAGAAATCATTGTATCTTGACAACCCAGTTCATTGGAACTCAACTTACATCATGCTGGATGTTGCTTTAGAGTACCGAGAAGCATTTTCCCGTCTCCAAGAACACGAGTTTTCTTACACAATGTGTCCATCTGACGACGAGTGGAGCCGTGCAAGCACCATAACGAGTTTCTTGAAGCTTTTTGTTGAAGTCTCCACAGTTTTTGCAGGAAGCAAGTATCCAACTGCAAACATATATTTTCCCGAAGTTTGTGATATCCATCTACAGTTAATTGACTGGTGCCAGAGCCGGGATGAACATATAAGCTCGTTATCATTAAAAATGAAAACTAAATTCGATGATTATTGGAAGAAATGCAGTTTGGCTTTAGCAGTTGCAGCGATTTTAGACCCACGATTTAAAATGAAGTTAGTGGAGTACTACTACCCACAGATTTATGGTGGTGATGCTCCTGATTGTGTAGATATTGTTTCAAATTGTATGAGGGCACTTTACAATGGGCATGATGTGTACTCTACTTTAGCATCTAATAGTCAGGTTGGAGGAGGAAGTGATGGTGGGAACGATTCCAGGGATCGGTTGACCGGGTTTGACCGCTTCCTTCACGAAACATCACAAAGTCAAAATGTTAAGTCTGACCTCGATAAGTATCTTGAGGAGCCGTTATTTCCTCGTAATGTTGATTTTAATATTCTAAATTGGTGGAAGGTCCATACTCCTCGATATCCAGTGTTGTCTATGATGGCAAGAAACATTCTAGGGATTCCTATGTCAAAGGTTTCAATGGACTCGGTTTTTGACACTGGGGATAGAGTTCTTGATCAATACCGTACCTCATTAAGTGCAGATACTCTGCAGGCCCTGATTTGCACACAAGACTGGATGCGAAATGGTCTAGAAGGTTTGTGTTGTTTCCTCAGCTTCTTTTCTTTCTCCTATTTTATTTTTTATTTTTAATAAGCTTATGTGCGTGTTTGGTTACTCTATACTACAGGTGGCAAAGTGAGCGTTTTAGGTAACGGCTTAAAATAGATTTTGGTCACGAGTAACTTTAGTGTAGGGTGGGATTGGTTGACCTACAACACTTTTTGTCTAGCACAACAATATGATTATCGAAACTGTAGTTTTCTTGTTTTTGATTTTACATATTTGACATTTTAGAGATAAAACATTACCTGAATTGACTTATTCATAAGTAAAGGAGTTGAAGTTCTTGCTCTACCATGTAGCCATTGGTTGACTGACAGGTTTTTGTTTGTTTTGTATCAGATTCAAAATCATCTTCAAGTTCGTCGGCTCTAGCCATCTGCTATGACGCTAATTAGACGGAAGCAGCTGACAACAGTTCTACCAGCTACCTTTTGTTAGAAACTTAGAATTGTTCTATCATCATTAAACATGCTCTTAGATCTGCTTCTTTATATAGAGCTGTTTTATGAATATATCGGCATGACTGGTGCATGTAGTTTTAATGTACTAATGGGTTGGGTGCTCATCTTTAGTATCTTTAGAGTACTAATGATCATTTTCATAAAGTGAAAAAAAATTCAGATAAAAGAAAAGTAGGTCAAAAAAGATTAAAGTTGACAAAAATGTATTTTTAGTGCTTACTTCCTAAATCTTCTTAATTTTTAGAAATTAGTTGATTATTCTGAAGTCAGTTAAAAATAATATGTCTAACAATATGCAAATTTTAGATTGTTTTGTTTTTAAATGTTGGAATATTATTATAATTAGATTAGATTTTATTAATCATATTTACAGCCAATCCATTTTTTAAGTTTTATCTTGGGAGTTCAAGAGCAGAAAACAGAGCGAAATTGTGTCCAAACAAGATAGGACCATATTCTAATTAAAATTTAAGATAAGATAAAGACAACATGCAACATGACTTGTTTAACTTATTTTATAGGCTTTTTAGCTTATTTTATGAATTTATAAAAAAGTAACATATTAACTTATAAGTTAATTCAAACATTTTTTTACTAAAAAGCATAAAAGCGAAAAAGCTAATAAACTTAAAGAAAAAAAAAAAAAAAACTAACCCAAATACCCCTTAAAGCTTTTCCCTGCATCTCATAACCCACAAACCCTCATCTCCGTCCTACATAACTATATCATCTTAACATTATTTTTATTTTATTTTTTATTACAACTATTGTTAATTTAAATAATGTTTTTATAAATAAATAATGTAATGCATGACAAAATATAAAAGATTATATTTAAAATTTTAAACTAATATTGTACCTTAAATTGATAAATTTTTTGAAAAATTTCATAATTTTCAAATAAACAAAAGATAACTAATCGCCGCCGTGAAGCCATGAAATGTGGTAGATTAAATCTATTCGAAGGTTATGATACATTTCTCGGTTACCGACTTCTTGAACATTAGTCTCAAATTGTTACTAATTTCTTCTTCAACTTCCTTATCAACTTGAATGTCGTTTCATCGAAATAACAAATTGCGTTACCTTCGTCTTCTAATATTATGTTCCGCATATATGATGCAGGCGTAAATTACTTTACTTATTTTTCTGAGTACCACGATCTTGCCAGGTTTTATATTATGTGTCAGCATTGTTTTATCACACCAAAACAACGTTCTACATCATTCATTGTCGCTTCTTGCGCGACTTTAAACATTAATTGTCTTGCATCGAAAGGACATGTGAATGTTTTGACAAAATTATCTCATTCAAGATATATCTCATCTACGAAATAGTAACTGTTCTTGTAGACTACTTCGTTGACCAAGAGTGTTCATTAATTGGTTTCACCCGAAAATCCACCCGATCCATATGAGTTTCGGTTAATTGGTTATGGTTTAATTGGATTTGGATCGAATATTTAAATACACCCGAATATTTAATTAGTGTGTGGATTGGATTTGGATGTTGATTTTAACTTTTCGAGCCCGGAATACCCTAAGTAATAAAGATGATCTATTTTAATTTTTACTATATATCATATAATTGCCTTAAATTTTGGTCTTTAGGCATCTAATTTGGGATTCCTTCCCTTATCTACACCGATACGGCAAAATTGTGTAATGGCTTGTGTATTAATCACGATTGTAATTACATTCAAACGAAAGAAATAATAAAATGGAATAACAACTAATAGTTAACAAAGAAAAGCTTCCTTTTTACTAGTTTTCAAGAACTTTCTTCTTGAATTATATTATCATAACAATCCATACATAATATGTTATGAATTTGATCGTTCCTTAAAATAGTAATTAAAATTTAAAAGTCCTAGTCTTTTTAGTATATTGCTAAGCTGATTTTATGGGCCCGAACCGATTAAACTGGTTGTTAACTCGGTTGGATTGATTTAGTTTAGCTTACTCTCAGTTTGAATTATGGCCGGTTAAAATATTTTCTAGAATTAAATAGAACCGATTAAATCCACTAAACAGAAAACCGACCAAATGAACACCCCTATGTTGACCTGAAACAGACACTCTGGTGCTTTCCTATTGTAGATATTGTCAAATAATGGTGACTGTTTAAGCATATTGAGGCCGTTGTTGGACCTGGCAACCCCAAAGTATGTATACCAAACCCAAAGATCTTATGATGCAACCGGGCAACCGGACAAATTGCCCCATTCCAATACATACAATCTAGGCTTCCTAACATGTCAGGAAAGTCATGCCTAGATTCATGTGTGGCGTATACACGTTGAATATCATCAAAAGAAGATTTACGTAGGTATCAATTAGTGTACATCATCCGAGAAGTTTTGTATGTATTCTTGTGCAAATGATTTCGCCATCTTCAAGTACTCATTGAGAGCATCGGCGTGCCATTTGTGAAATTGCCAAGGTATACTTTGCAAATGAGATAAACCTCTTCTGCCTCTAGCATCCCAGCCCTGATACAAATATAGGGCTGTAAATGAACCGAACGGATACAAACGAGGCTTGTTCATGAACTTTAGCTGTACAAATAAATGAACATGAACGATAAATGAACGAGCACTTGTGTTCGATTGTTTAAAAGATTGGTTAGTTCTTGTACAATTTTATCCGTTCATTAATATAATAAACAAAGCTAAATGAATGAACACATACATACTACAAATCCAACATTATTAATAACAAATAAACACTATATACACACATAATATAATATAACCGAACGTTCATAATTGGTTTTTTTGAAATTAGAATGCTTTTTACAAGCACCATTTGAAAGCTGAGTCAGTGAGTCAAAACATCTTATTTAGAACATTAAGTATAAATATAACACAATTCTAAGTTGTAAACAGAAGTATAAAATATTTAACCAAGAATTATAAAATTTAGAAAAATAACAACCGCCTTGATGAATAAAACATGTAGAAGTTGAAAAGCAGAGGTTTTAATAATGAAAATGGTATAATTTTCACATCCACGTAGGGGTGTTAGTTATGTACATGTCACGAAACACAAATAAACTTGTTTAGATCGAGCATAATGAGTTTGGGTTATTTATGGGTTAACCGTTAACTCACCAACATGTATAACTTTTTTGATATTTTTTTATTTTTTTATTTACCATTTCATTTTTCATATTTTATATTTTGCTATTGAACTTTTTTCTTATTACTCAATCCTTGTAAAATCAGAAACAAATCCATCACTTCCCTTTTGTTTCTTAGTCGTTTTAAGATCATCGAGAGTACACTATTGAATAACCAATGTTTCATCACTTGTAGTTAGATTGTCTATTAGGGTTTAACATTATCTAGTATTTTGCATTTAGATTATGTATTTTGACAAACAAGGGGCAAAATTAGTAAAACTCGACCCACTAACCAGCCAACCCGTGAATGACCTGTCAACCCACGAACACATATATTTAAACGGTTTATGCAGGTCGTGTCGTGTTTTTATGTATACGGGTTCGTGTCACACGCCCTGACACGAATAATTATACGAGCCGTGTTCGTGACATGGACCGCCTACCCGCCATCCCGCGAAACATGAACCCGAGCAAGACACAATTGTCAACCTTATACCCACACTAAATAATAGATATATAGAAAAAAAGTCAAAAAAGGGCACGGACAAAATATGGAATAGGGTTCGAACCCTAATGACTTACAACGAATACTCATACATAATTTATGGATACATTTACCACATCATCCTTTTTGTGCAGATGCCTGTGATCTTTTTTAATAGCAGAATATACGTATATTTTAAACATATTTCTAAATCTATATCTTTTATCAACGTCTTTAAGACAAGATGACGTATAAAAGTTAAACGCTTTTGTTTGAGTAACTTGTATTGTTTGTCCACGTTTATAAGAAATTTCACTTTTTGTAGAATATTTAAAAAGTTACAGCAACTGTGTTCATGTTCTTGCAGAAATTTCACTTTTCGTCTCTATTTAAAAGCTATTACCGTTTTAATCCCTTAATCCGGTAAGTTTTCCTACGTTCTTTTAAAAATTACCATATTACTCCTTTAAGAGTTACACGTATAATTCTTTAATTATGTAAAAATAATTATTATAATTCTTTAACTTTTAAACTTACGGTCCTTAACATCGGTTTTTATAAAAAAAAATCATTTTTCTTTTACCTTTTCATAATTATTAATTATAGATTTATGACTAGTCTGAGTGTTGACGTCATTTGTCATCATTTCTTTCGTGTTTTATAATTATTTAATACATTTTTGTTATTGTTTAACATTTATCGTTTTGTTAAACCAACTCGTGTATCATATGGACATATAATCTAGTTTTATTATATATATATATATATATATATATATATATATATATATTTAAGAGAGAGAAAGAAAGAAAGAGGATGAGAGAGAGAGTAGAGAACTCAGGTTCATGATTTTGATAGTAAGTAGGTGTATTTAGTAGGAGTATGTACAACCTATGTTATTCATGTAATTACAAATTAAGCCTCACCTGTATATGAATTTGTCCTGCTAGTGTTTTGGAATTGGGTCAGTTTTTATATATGTAATATATTAATGCATACATGTGGAAAGTGAAACATAATTTATGTGAAATAAAGCTGTTTACTACAGCTAGCTAGAATGTCCTATACAAATTTGTGAACAATAAACTCCAAAATCTATGTTTATATATATATATATATATTATATTTATTATATGAAGAGATCAGATTAACATTCTAAAAAAAGATGAACAAATTCCCTAACTTGTTTATTTTATTTTCATAAGAGAAACCACATGTTCTCTATCAGTATAGATGCCATGAAAAAAAATATCTTGCTTGATTTCAATTTTTGTATCTTGGATGATCCGGAGGAGTATAAAAATCAGTTATGAAAATCAAAAAAGCCACGTAGATAAGAGCATAGCTCAATTTCCCAGGAGGTCCGAGAAACCTACTAGATCCAGAAAATCCTTTTTTTTTATAAAAACCAAAATTTATGATAAATTTATAATTGGTAGCAACCTATGTCACGACCAGCAGTTGGCTGCTAGTGCAATATTATAATTAAACAAAGGAGATCTGATACTGATTATTTAGACCTATAGTACGGATTTAACAAAAAGTTTTACAGCTTTTTCTAAAATTAATAAACAAGTATAGTATGACATTAATTAATTAATTAGTTAATTAATAGTTGAAATTCACAGTTGTAGCAAAGCTAGTAATCAGATTTGGGGGAGATTTTTATTGGCATTCCTTTAGAAGGAAAAGGGAGAGGGTCCATAACTACTGGCTCATCAGGGTCTATTAGTGACCATTTGTATCTTTTCACTACATAATGCATAAACACAAGAATATTAAGCTTTGCCAGTTGATACCCTGCGCACAGCCTTGGCCCTCCACCAAATGGTATAAAAGCATAAGCTTGAACCGGATCCGTAAACCTACTCGGGTCGAAACTCATTGGATCAGGAAAGTATTCTTCATCATAATGTGTTCCATATGTTGTCCAAAGCACCTTCCACCCTTTAGGAATCACGAATCCTTCAAATTCGATATCAGTTATCGCTTTTCTGAATGACCCGAAGATTGGCGGGCACAATCGCATCGTCTCTCTAGCTACTTGCCAGGTATACTCCATTTTCTTCACATCTTCAATTGTCAAATCTTCACCTCCTCTTTTGGTTCTAGCAATGTCTTCATGTTCTGTTAGTCATTTAAGATCAACATGAGGAAATACAATACACACACAGACTATATATAGGGGCAACTTATTTTAAAATGTATCAAATTGTACATTTTTTTCTGCTATTTTTTATCTGTTCAAACGTATATATAAATTGTACCTTTGAGTAGAAGAGCATAGCAACGAGGGTGGTCGGCGAGCATCTTAAACGTCATTGTAATCGCATAAGAAGTTGTATCATGAGCGGCAAACACTAATAAAACAATATTATCAACAACTTCCTCTTCTTTAATTTCACCTCGGATCAGCGCAGCCACCAAATTAGAAAGCAACATTCCATCTTCTTCATCTCTTCCAGCTTCCATGGCTTCCCTCTTACTTCTAACCTCATCCACCAATATTTTCTGTATCTCTGCTCTTGCTTTCTTGGCTTTCGAGAACTTAGTACCTGGGAGATTAACCGGAGCGGCCAAAACACCTTCTAGAACATTCTCAAAGATTCCAAACATCTTCTTTGGTTCAATCTTGATCCCAAACAAGCATTCAAGAACAATAGTGAAAGTAAGTATTTTTGTAGATTTATGTAGACTGATTTCTTCATGGTTTTCCCAGTTTTTCTGCAGGTGTGTCCGAATCGAAAAACACATTCTGGGCACCATCAATTGCAGTCCGGTCGGGCCGAGGTTTGAAGCGATAATACCGCGAAGACAGCGATGGGAGTCACCCTGTTTCTCCATAATTGAGTTGTTTCCCATTAATTCTACGGAGGATGTCGGCCATGAGCTTACCACCAATTTAAACTCATTTGACATGAAGAATTTATTGGCTGCAGCCCCATTTACCACTACTGTTGGCGATCCCATGAGTTTTGTTTTAAAGATTTTGCCATGTTTCTTGATTCTGGGATGGAAAAAGGTGTCAAACAGTTGGTTTTTGCGTTGAGCTCTGTAGAACTGGATTGTTTCACCGATCCAAGGGAGACCCATTTGGCCAGAGGGTAGTTTGGTGTTGGTTTTGGGTTGATTAAAGGTTTTGTAAACGAGGAAGAAGACGATGATAAAGAAGAATGGAGGTAAGAGAGAGAAGATGAAGGAAGCCATCGATATATACGAGGATGATGGAGGGTTATGAAGGGTAGGTTTATATATATAGAGATGGATGGATGGACGGACATGCAATGCAAATAAAAGCAAAGGGAGATGGAAAATGAATGCGTATTTGGGTAGGAATATATGATGGAGTCAAGTTGTGAAGGTCAACTAATAGTTAATGTAGAAGCAGTTGTACGTGTTTTGAGGGTGGCGGATGAAATCTGCAAGTCGGGCCGACTAAAAGATTCATGTTACAAACCGCATGTGCTCCTCGCCTTAGGGAAACTCACTTATATATTTGCTGGCTTTGTTCAACCCCACTTCAAGATTTTATGTGTTTTTATCGGATTATTAATACCGGGATCTTATTATAATAGATATATTTTTTAGCTTTTATAAAATTATAATAATAGAATCTAATTTTATATATTATTTAACCGGGTTATATATTTATATTTTTGATGGTACATTAAAATTAGCTTATTTATTTGTAAACTTTAATCACACTAACTTTAGTCTAGCAACGAGATCTTAAGATATTATGGTTAAGATCGAGATCCTACGTACGTAAGATCATATGGTTGCAAAGATTTTACTAAGGATTTGATCGTTTTAGCTAAATTAAATAATAGCATCATGATATTTTAAGATCAAAATCGAGAGCTTAACAATTATGATTGTGGGATTGGTATTTGTATTTCCCCCCTTGAAATATGTAGCTTTAAATTGAGTTTATTTCACCAAAATGTATCATGCTAGTCATGTTGTATCCAACATTCAAGCTAACCTTTTAATATACAGAACTTTCGAAATGTACCTTTTAAAATATCAAACTTGTAGGTTTGAGATCAAGATCAAGAGCTTAACAATTATGTTTATGAGATTGATATTTAACTTTTCCTCTTGATATATAAAATTTTAAATTGGGTTTAGTTAGTTTTGTTATTGTGTGTATCTAAATTTCAAATTTACCTTTTAATGTATAGAACATTCAATACTTACATGTATCAAACCTAGTATAATATGTATACGCACCGGTTAGATGACATGACGGTTATGTGAATGCTAATGTGTTTTTTCTTTCATGGTGGTTTTTCATTAGCTTTATCTTCATTTAACAATAATAAAAATATTTCAGTATCAAAAATCTAATCAAAATTAAAATAATTATTTGTTACTATACATTAAATGATAACTTAAAAAACTACAAATGATAACTTAAAAAACTTCAATGCATAAGAAGATAAGTTGAAAGTTGGATAACAAGATAACAAACTTCGATTTGATTTATTTCACTTTTGTAATAAATAACATATATTAATGAAAACAATATTCTTTTAGAACTTCAACTTTATTTAAAAGTATCAAGATGCTAGTATGCTACTACAAACACAAGATATATAGATCACAATAAAAACAAAGAGAATGTTTGAAATATATTATCCATCCAACCACTTACATTAATAAAAATAAAATAAAGCAAACTGCTGCTTAACCGTTTGATTTCTAACATTTTTCGATAATTTATTGTTGATTTTGAAAATGGTGAGCAAATAATTAAAGAAATTGATATATACGCTAGAGTCGTGTTCAATAAAATCAATGTAAAAAATATAGTCATAAAATTTTAATATTGAATCACAAGTGATTCAGTATACAATCACATGTGATTTGTAAAAATATCACATGTGAATTACGAAAATACCACTCTGTACAAAATTTTAAAATGCAATCCAAACCATTGATGCCATTGATCCAAATGCTAAAATTAGTCCTTTAGGTATATGAGTTAAGTATGGACTATATTAAACATTCTTCATATACACTAAGGATAAGTGTTTTAAAAGAGAGTAAGAGTGCATACCGGTGTTGTGAAGACCCACCATGGTGTGGGGACTATGGCTAGAGCATGCTCGGAGATTTTAGAGGCTTTTTGTAATTTAATAAAATTATGCCCTAAAACTTAATATGAATTATATATTAAAAGGAGAGAAAACACTCGAGATCTGTAAATTTTCTTTTTGCCCGTGCTTTGTATATTTCTAGCTCTTGAGCAATCAAACCAAATCAAGCCAAATTATGATAAATAACTAAAACTTAATTACATAAAGGTAAAAAATAGAAATAGAATATAGAATTCAGAATTCAAATCTCAAACACAAATTCATTCATATTTAGTTATTTACTAACCTCAAACACCTATTTCATATTTCAGTAATCAAAATCCAAATCTCATAAGAAAATTAGAAATTACTTTAGAAATTAGAATAATAGAAACAGAAAATACAATTAGGGGATTCAGGATTTACGAACCTTAAACACAAATGGAATAATGAGTTCATGATTTGTGGGACAGTCGAAGTTAGGAGTCACGATTCACAATCTGTCGACAAATAGGAATTTGGATTCAAGATGGTTTTACTTGTGGTCGGGTCCCGTCGACTTGCAACTTGTTTTTAGTTTGTCGAGAGCCGAGTGGTTTGGTAGAGATGGGAATCGAGGGGAACTTCAAGCAAAGAAGACAGAGGTCAATTTGTGAGAGTCGAGACGAGACCACGTCGCCATAATGGATAACGAATATCGACTCATTGAGAATTGGAATCGACTTCATTTCGTACCGAAATGGGATTTTGGGAAACTGAATCGACTTCATCAGTTCACCTATTCCCGATTTGTTTTTGATTTCTCAGTTTCTGCGGCTCCTATTTATCTAAGGGGGTGTTTGGTACAGGGAAAAGAAAAGGGGAGAAAGGAAAAAGGAATGGTTTCTCTTGTTTGGGTTTAAAATAGGTAGAGAAATGGTTTCTCAGACCATTTCCCAATCTCTACTCTCTTTGTATCTTGATTTTTCTAAAAAATGAGGAGAAATGGCGAGAAAAGGCATTTGCGGTGGAAACCCTATCGTAACCTTCGATGTTGTCTGTGTTGTTGCGATGGAACCCTAATCGCCGGCGATGTCGTCTTCGTCTGTGTTGTTGCGATGTCACCCTAATCGTCGGCGATGTCGTCACCGTCGTTGCAATTGAACCCTAATCGTCGGCGATGTCTCTTTGGCGACGCTATTACGGCGAGGCGGCGTTGGCCGCAGCCATCATCGTTTGTTGCGATGTCGTCGTCGTTGTTGCGATTGAACCCTAATCGTCGGCGATGTCATCTGTGGCGACTTGTCGTTGTTATGTCGTCGTCGTCGATGGAACCCTAATCGTCCTCTGTTGTTATGTCTGTCGTCGTCGTCCTCTGTTGTGATGTCTGTCGTCGCCGATGGAACCCTAACACTGTTGCGATGGACCCTAAGGCGATGATGAGTGTCCGGCGTCGGCATGGCGATGTCACCGCCACCGCCGACGAGTTTCCGGCCACCTGAGCCACTATTTCTCATTTTCATTTTTTGATGTACCAAACAAAGACATTTTTTACTCATTTTCATTTCTCATTATTTCCATTTCTCCCTCATTTCCATTTCCAATTCTCCTCTTTTCTTTTCCCTGTACCAAACACCCCATAAAGGTTTTAACCTAAATTAGGTAGTTGGTTAAGTCATAAATGGACCTAATGGCTATACATATGCATAAAAAAATGAGGCCCCTAATGAAGGTTGGCCTTCTTACTTCTGGGTGAAGCCGGCCCTCACTATGGCCGACCAAACCATCATCGCATGTGTGATGGTGGCTTAGCATGGAAAACGCCATAGAGAAAGGGAAGTCGTGGGTGTTAATGGGTCAAACTTATCGGGCCAGGTTAGGGGTATAATTGAGCTGAGACAATTCGCGAGCTGCTCGAAATCAACTCAGTTTTAGTTAAACTCGAATTCAAGTTACTTGAGTAGGCTATCGACTCGAGCTTGTGTAATAAAATACTTAGCTCGTAACGCTCTGAAGCCTTATCAAGCTTGGGACATATTATATTTCTACCTTCAATAGAAAGTCATATTATATTAATTAAAATAAAATGATAGTTTATTATATTAATATCAACAAAGTTTAATTAGTTACCCACACTATTAAAACGGAGATACTTGATTATATTTTAGTACACTTAACCATTTTCAAAATGTTTGACTATATTCTTGATCTTATGCGACTAATTAAAGGCACTTTGAGATTTTGGAATCTGGCTTTTTAAATTGATAAAGTGTTGATGGAAAAAAATTCATTAGTTATGCAAATAAAAGTAGAAGTAACAGTAGTTATACAAACGGAATAAATTTTAATAAAATTTAAAAAATATGTGAGAAAATTGGAATCCACCATTGATTTAATTGTTTACTAAATTAATTAATTAATTAATCGACCTATATACACTAACTTAATTAATTGAAGTGCTGGATCGAATAACTTAACTTTTATTAAATTTTCTTTTAGAATGTTATTCGATTGTGGAAATTAGGGGCCGGGACAGATTATCTCTCGAGGTTTGAATACCATCGATCTTGATACCATATTAACTAGTGTTATACTTGTGCGTTGCTCGGGTTCGTATAATCGTATATAAAACTTTTATATTTGATAATTTTACACATACTCTTTTTTTAAAGATATAAAATTATATTACACATCTAAGAGTTTTTAGTATAATACTAATGTGTTTATCGTGATGGAGCTTTGTCCCGATATTATAAAGACACAAGCATACTATTATTGTTGATATTATGATATCAATGGCTTAAAAAACATTTTATTAGCCAATTATATGTTTGAATCTTTGGAATTGTAAACTAAACTTGTTAAAAATTAAATAATAATGACATTAATCTAAGTATACACAAATTAATTAGATCACATAAAATTAAGATACTAACAAAGAATAGATTATGTTTATACATACGTAAATTGCATAAGTATAATTTATTATTTAATTAAATAATTGAAAACACAACATAACATTGAATTCAATTATTCATGTAATAATAACCTTAATTTTATGTTTGAAGTTATTAGTTAAAAAAATAGAGAAACTTGGACAATTAAAATCTTTAAATAATTGTAATACCCGAATTTCCGAATAAATAAATAAAAGAATATTTCTTGGAGAAAATAATATTGTGTTGAGTTGTGAAATTTATAATGGACTAGTTAAGTTTTATTGGGTTGAGTATGTATGCGTTGGGCTTGAATGAATTAATGAAATAGAAATGGGCTAGACTATTGTGTATTGTTGAATTATGTTCTTGGGCCCAATCTATGAGAGAATGTGGGCTGGCCTTTTTGATATATATATGTATATATATAGAGATTTAGGGCACAACCCCCAATACCTTTCAAAGAAGATTGTTACTGTTGCATTGAGAGAGAAAGTTTTAGTGTATGTGTGTGTGCTTAAACCCACGAGGAAACAAGGAAGAAGAGGCAAGAATCAGCTGGGAAACTCTAAGAATTGTTGAAAGATTTATCAGATAATGTTTCTTACCTCACTAGGATGCTGTAGGCATCAATTTTATCTTGTTTGGTTGATAATAGCATGATTTAGCATCTGGGTTTTTGAGTTATGGGTTTATGAAGAACAAGAGAAAGAAATTTAAGATATAAGCTTCAATACTTGATAAAATGTAGTTAAATCTTGAAAGAAGTTTAAATGAGTGGAGAAATATTTTGAAACAAAAATAAAACGATTTGGTTAAGTTTTGAAAGAGTTTGATTTTGACCATGGAGTCTGGGTTTTTGAAAAATGATGAACTGATGAAGAAGATAAGCATCGTGCGACCTTCGAATGCTTCATGCGACTTTCATGTCAGCATATTTAAAGTTCCATGCGACTTTTGGAATTGAGTCATGCGACTCTTAGTATTATGCCATGCGACTTTCGCATGGGGACACCATGCGACAGTCGCATAAGGTGTCCAGTTAACTTATGCGTTTCATTTGACTCTCTGATGTGCTAGTGCATGCTCATGCGACTTTAAGAAGTGTTCCATGCGACTCTTTGTAATTTCATACGACTCATGTGAAAAAGGTGTCATGCGACCTTTGTTAGAAACACCCCATGCGACTGTCGCATGGGGCACAATGTGAATGTTCATGCGACTTATGTACCAAGGATTTCTTCCATGCGACTTACAAGTATACCCATGCGACTTTCTCATGGTGCGACTGTCGCATGGGTCAACTCACGAAACATTCATGCAACTTATGCAATTGATTGAGAATCCAACAGTTACCATGTGTACTGAAATCCGATAGTTTCCACTTATGAGCTGAAATCCGATAGTTGAATGAGAATCCGACAGTTAGGTCCGGATCTTAGAATCCGACACTTTAACACTCGACGCGACGCGTCCTCGACTTTATGGACTTTAATGAAATTCTTATTGTTACATGCCTTGTGAAACCCGAATGTATTACGGGGATAAACGAACGAGGGATTCTTACACGGTATTGATTTGGTAGACCTATTGTAGGTGACGATTGCCTAGCAAGTGGTCACAAGTGAGTTAGTGAGATAAGATTGAGAAACTGAGACTGCAAGACAAGTGAGTATTCTTACTTACCATCTAAACCTTATGATGTATGTGTTTAAAGTGCTACCTTTTATATGAATGATGGATCACATGAATGATGATTGATGAATTGATACATTGGTAATGTGTTATGCTATGCTATTGATTAGACCGTTCACTTCGGTGTCGGAAATGATTAGACCGTTCACTTCGGTGACGGGAATGATTAGCCCGTTCACTTCGGTGACGGGAATGATGAGACCGTTCACTACGATGACGGGGATGATGAGACCGTTCACTTCGGTGACAGGAATGATGAGACCGTTCACTTCGGTGACGGGAATGATGAGACCGTTCACTTCGGTGACGGGAATGTTGGGACCGTCTACTACGGTAGCGGGAATGAAAGATGTAACATAATTGTAAGGCAATGATGTGATGTCATACGGTCGATTGTTAGTAAGTGTACTCGCTAAGCTTTGTGCTTACGGTTGTTGTTTAACCCTCTTTTCAGGTGATGGCCATGGCGGGGCTCCAGCACACGGTTGATAGTTCATACTCCACAAGCTTCCGCAAATATTAAACTATCTTGTGTTTCTTGATGTATTCTAAACAATTACATTTGAATTTGACGGGTTATCACCCGGGTCTGTAATTAACTTGCACAATGTTTCATTTGTGATGAAATATCAATCGTACAATAAATTTTTTTTTAAAAAAATAAATTTTAAATTGTACGGGTAGTTACAAATTTCACTAATATGAAGGTTGTTTCACTACATAATAATTATGTTTAATTATAGTTTCTGTACGGTTATTTACTCATACATAATAACAAACAATTTTATAGAGCACTAAAGTGGTAGTAGTAGTTTTGTAAACAACTTTACGTTACTAACCAACGGTTTCAAAAGACCCATTAAGTGGTTATAACATATAAATTTTATCGTAATACAACAAAATTTAAAAAATAAGTATATTTTTAATTAATTTATCGAAAGACCAAGAAATCAGTGAAATATCAACTATATTACCTACTCGTTGCTCTCGATGGATAAAAAATTAAAATATACTAATTTTAAAAAAAGTCATATTATGATAAAATTTATATCAAAACGTAGATAAAAATAAGACGATCACAAATATATAATTATATTTTTGGAAACAAAATATATCATAAGTTATTAAACATAATTTAAAACAACCTACAATTAATTATATTAATATACAATTTTTATAAAACGCCTTACATATATTTTATAGAAATCCCTCACAATTACATCTAAACGCTCCCAATTAATTTGAATTTAAACCGTTTTCTTCTTTTTCTACCAATCAAAGCTTTCTATTTGCCCCTATCACGTTTACATGTCATCAATTACATCATATTTTTTTTGCCATATCATACTTTCTCTCTGCTCCGTGAACAATATATATATATATATATATATATATATATATATATATATATATATATATATATATATATATTAAATTAGTGGTTGCCGGCCATGTTAAACACTTACCCGGAATAACGAGCATCATAAATTTCGGTATTAAAGTTTGTTACCATTTCATACATTCTATTATCATTATAATAATAATAATAATTATTATTCTTAATATACTATTTAGCCAATAAATTAAGATTTATGTTTCAATTGTTCTTGATATTAGGCCTAAAACCAAACCATAATCGATAGTTGCGGTTATGTTTAATTCAACCCATCAGTTTCGGTTTCTTAACGGGGCGGTTAATCGGTTAATAGGGCTGTTATCGGTTAAAATGGGGCGTTTAACGAATTAGGGAGTTAGACATTAAAAATAAACTTGGGTAAAATAAACAAGAATTTAGTATAAAAATGAACAAAACTTGGTATAAAAAATGAACAGAACTTAGTATAAAAATAAATAAGAAAAGTTCATGTGACACGAAAATAAATAAACACGAGACGTCATAGAGAATATGTATAATAGACAATGATTATAAAGCTTAAAAATAATAACAAAAACTCTAAAACACGACACTCTAAAAGTTCTTATTTGAACTTTACATATAATAATCCTTAATAAGGTTTCATATTAGTATAGATAAATAATACCAAAATTGATAATGAGACCATTTTTGTGATTAACCGTAACGAACCACCCTTATCGGTTAACCAAAATTTAGAAACTGAACCATCGGTTTTGAAATGGTTTGGTTAGTTTGGGTCGGTTTTGTCGGTTAAATTGGTTATGATTTGGTTAGTCGGTTTCTGTGCTCACCCTACTGATATATGTATTATCTCAACTGCATTGTCCAAGTGTATCATATATCATGGGGATTAACTTAATCTTGAAAACCATATATTTTTATCTCAACCGCAATATTGTCTAAGGGGTTGTTTGTTTGCTGCTTAATGGACTCAGTGCTAATCGTTCGGCGTGTTTGATTATCGCATCTGAATGAACACTATGCTGAATGAAACAGAAGAACACTGTTAAATCATTCTACCTTAAAGTACATACTTCTACTTTCACATGTTGACTTGTTAAACAATCATATCTTATAATAATAATAATAATATATCACTATTAAGATTAAAAATGGCAATTTGCATCATTTAGAACCTTTATCAAACAACATGTCATATTCAAAGACAATTTCATACGGAGCCTTTGAATTAAATTATTCAGAAACATGATCATTCAGTGCTTAATCATTCTGTTTTAAAAAACAGCCCCTAAGTTGGTCATATATTTCTGTGTTATGGGTTGTAATGAGTTAGTCATGTTGACATGACATTCACTCGTGATAATCATTCACGTGACACTACTACAAAAAAATATTTTCAGACTCCCCTCTTTAGACCCGGTTTAAAAAAAAACACCAAAAACTAGACTTGAAAAGTGCAGCGCATGTTTTTTTAAGATTCGGGCTCGGGTTTTTTTAAACCGGGTTTAAAAGTCTAGAAAACATTCAGGTCAGTTTTCCTTAGCAAGTGATGAGATATTAAAAAGATATCTGCAACTTGGTATGAAGAAGTGGAGAACAAGAAAGGACGCTCGGAACAAGAATATGAATCATCAATTTGGAAGGGTAGTATGGTGATATCATAAGAGTATATTTAACTTTAGATAAGTTTTTCAATATTAATATGATTTCATCCTTATTTAAAAAATAAGTTTGGATATAGATGTGAGTTTAATAGTTTTAGAAGGATATACATGTAGGTTTAAAATTTATAAGGATATTGAAGTAATGTTGAAAGTTTGTAAGGATACGAGTAAAAATTTTCCTATAAAAATTGATAGAGTAAATATAGAAGTAGATAATTTTTTATGTGAAAATAATAAATACAGGTTTGGATATATATAGTGTACTAGATTTAGGGACCCGTGCACGCTCGGGATTTTTTAAATGAAAATGTTAGTACATAATTTCTTTAATTAAATAATAATAAAAAATTTAATGAAAGCACTATAACAACGACATATAAGGTTGAGATACATAAGTAAACTTGAGATACATATAAATCAACGTATAAGAAAAAGTTGAACTAAAAGTTGGCTTGTAGATGACCCCTTAAGCTGTCTTGCCTTTCCATCAATGTTTTTTTCCCCAAGCATCCACATCTAAACCAAAGAGACGATTAATCCAACACCATAACTCAACGCATACATGATGACCATCACAAGTAAACGATTAATCCGAATCCCTTGATCCATGTGAGAGTTGAGAATAATTTATTTACATTTTACATAGAATACAATTTTTCAATGAAAAAACCGATACATAAAATAGGTCATGTTACATACGAATAGGATTTTTATTTATGGTATTATTTTTTAGGAATAATGAGTAATAACTCACATAAGTTTTTATCGGACTCAATAACCTATTCTAACCAATTATGTAAGGTGGTTGCAATTCCAAGCCTCCTTTGACTTCGTAAGTTTTTCTAATCAGACTTTTAACCTATTATGAACTTACTGGTATTATAACATTAAACTTAAAATACAACGAAATTAAAAAGAAAAATCTTAAAGTACGACAATTTGTATAGACAATACAAAATGAAGAAAACAACTTTTGTATTATCAGTTTTAATTCTATTTCAATAAATCACATAAGAACTGTCATATTAAGTTGAATAATTACAGTCCTATAGGCTGGAAGATTAAATTAGTAAAAGCTAATTAGGTTTATCATTATTGTGATCAAATCTTTCACAATATTCGGGTTTAGTAAAAAGAAAAAAGACATTTCCTTACTTAAATATACTAAAAATTGCAAGCAATTTAACCTTCTTCATAGCAAGCATGGATTTATTAGAATATATATTGTTAGCTACATCCTATATTAAATAAAGAACTCCATGTTAAAAGTTTTGATCTTTGAGCAGGTTTCTAAATTGGGACAAACAAAATCAGTACAAACCGAGTCCTAAGATTGGAAACGATATCACAATTAATATATTAAAACACGGTAGGTGCATAACATTACCTTAACTATATATATATTTTAACTCAGCACTCTTAAGCCAATAAGAAAATTAGCTTAAGCTAATAAGAGAATGCAATACACATTCAAATTTATAGCGTATGGCTTAAAGTTTATAAGATTTCTAGAAACAAACTTAGACAATTAGCATACACAATTACTTGCGAGGTTGACACATTGATAATGGACAATTAAAGGAAAGAACCAATACCTTCTCATCCATTAGTATCATATCAATACTTGCCAAGTTTGAGGGGTTATTGTTGTAGAAGGATTTCCACTGAAGAAGAATCTTTACTTTTATACTCCACGTCTCAGTACCACCGTTGATTTCTTGCACATAGTTATGAATTTGAGTTAGAGCCATTGACAATTAATGCAGATCACAATGAACAAACTAAGTATTATGTGAAGAGAGAGAATAAATTTCGAATGGTTGTACTTCAGTTTAAATAGATTCAAGATTCCTTGTTTTTCTGATTTTGTTGAAACTAATTGACCAATATTCCCTCGATAATAGGATATTATTTTCGGTTAACATAGTTGCATTTGAATTTGAATTTGAATTTAAAACAGATTAGATAGATGGATAAAATAAATTTTAGTTTAAAACAGATTATTTCTCTATAAACATTCATTTACAATTAGATAGATTAATTAATTGCAATTGGTTCCAATAAACTCTATAAGGTAAAACTTGCTACATTGCAAATACCCTTTAATGGATACAAAACTGAAGTTTAGATGATATGCCCAATGCTCACCTGGATTTAAATTTAAATAACATGTTCATTGTTTCTTAGGGACTCAACAATCACCAAATATGTTATCTAATTGGTTCCAATAAAACTCTAACAGGTAAAACTTCGTAAGATGCAATTTCTAAATAATGATTTTCCTAACCGGATAAGAAACTATGATTTAGATGCTATGTCTAAAGCTCACCTAGATTTAAATTAAAATAATGATGGAGATTGATTTTCTGGAAATGGATTCCAGAAAAGGGGAACAAATTAAAACGCAAAGTTAATAAAAGTTTAACAAAGCCCCCTTGTATTTGATTGTCTACTGAAGTAATGTTGAAATTTTAACATCAAGATTCTTGAAGACAAAGTAAAAATAAGTTTGATTTTGTACCTTATTTCTTATAATCTTTGACAACTCCACTTTTCATTCGGTCTCCCATCCAATTTCTCGATCCTCAAGTTAACCGCCAACTAAAAGAAAGAACAAAAAGAATTAAAAGAAAACCCAAGTAAATCTGAAACAGTTAACCCGATCATTGTTGTTTTCAATCAAAACCATAATTTTTCAGCCTAAGGATATCATAAATCAGAGAAGTTATGATATTGATCTTTAACCCAATCCATCCATTTTGTCAATGTTGAATCCTATAAATTCATCCTATATAAGTACTACTCACATAACTTGTAGGATCAGTTGAATCCATAATTTAGCAGGTAATTATGGTGAATTCACGTATACGTGAATTATTTCATTTCCGAGAACACAAATAATCACTCAAATGGTGCTGCTCTCCTAGTAGTTTCGAACACCAAATTAATTACTCAAAGATTATTCCGATCTTAAGTCTTGTTGGACACCACAAACAAATAGTATATTTTCCCAATTCAACCAAAATCATTTGAGGCCTAAAGGATTGCAGATAAAAAAAGATAACCGCGTATTCATTCAGACATTTCATCAAATACTTGATAGGCATATAATATTTACTTATAATTTGAAGAAATCTACATATGTAAGTTCCAAACAATTTTAATGAAACATAATACTAAAAGAATCTATCACCGACACACACCCTAAACCTAGATTCAGATATCAATAACATAAACCTATATAATAACATATAATAACATAAACCTATATAACCCAAATCATATGGCTGTAACACAATAGTAGTTAACTAAACCTATATAATAACATAAACCTAGATTCATGAATCAGATACCAATAATAACATGGTAAGAAGAACACTCGAATATGTATCAAAATTATAAAAATCAAGACAAAGCCAATAAGATATTATTTCATTCACATGGTAAGAAGAACAATATAAATTCATGAATCAGATAGCAATAACATTTAAATTCAAGAATATTACCTAAACAAAGCCCTAACCTATAATATATCCGCAGCACTATCAAGATATAAGCAATCAGAACCAAATCAAGATAGAAATAACAAAATGAAGAAGAAGATGATGAGTGATATTGAATATTGAAGATTACCTTTTGGAATTGTTGAGAAAAAACACACACACAACAGAGCGCAGATTCTATCGAAGGCTGTTAAGACAACATAAATCAGAACCAAATCAAGAAAAAAATAACAGATTGAAGAAGATGATGAAGAATGTAACAAGAACTTGAAGGATACCTGTCGGATTGATTGAGAAACAACCGAAGCATGTGCAATCGCCGAATGAAGTTTTAGGGTTTCTATTGTTTGTTTGTTGATGAAGATAGGTGATGATACGTAATATAGCGACGTTTAATGAATTTGGGTTAGGAGACCCGCGTGTCTCAAAAACCGGGTTAAATTACCCATATTGTAATCCTAATTGGGTATTTCTAAAAGAGGTAGTCAAAATTGTTTAATTTGGTCAAATTAGAAAAATAAAGGGATCCTATTGGTTAATTGAAATTTATTTTAGGTAACTTTTCAATAAATGGTTTTCTTTTAATATATATATATATATATATATATATATATATATATATATATATATATATATATATATATAGATAATAAAGTGGAATCAAAACTAGCCGTTAACAATGGCTAAAGTTAACGAAAATTATTTTGAGATGTTCAGGTTTCGGGACTCGAACCCCCTTACCCAATCGGGTTAGGATGGATCGCGTACGCGTGTTCTCGACCTCACCCAAAGACCTTTAGGCTTGACCATATGGGTAGTCTAAGAGAACATGTTAAATTCGCATTATCTTTTACTATATATGCCACTTTAATTAGGTTTAACTATATTTATAAATAATGATATCACTTTTCAAATTTATATTTCCACACTTTATAAAATAGGTAATCAATATTTTGTTGTGTGATAGGTCCATATGTGTATATGTATATAGAGAGGGAGGTTCATGCGAGAAGTTGTATTTTTGCGAGAAGTGCGAGAAGTAATCACATCCCTTAGATAATTTGATCAATGATTCTTGTTATATATGGCATTTTGGTAAATAAATCAATATAAAATGGTAGTTTTAAAATTATAGAAGGGTAAACTAGACATTTAAACACCTCTTCTCTCTCCTCTCCCTTAAATCTCGATCCCCAAGCCTATCAATATTTAGTTCCCCATTTTAATAAATCACCATCACCGCCTCTTCCCCTTCACAACCCTTCACCGTCGCCTTCCCTTCACAGCCTCATCGCCACCCATGTCTCCTTCGTAGCCCCGTCACCTGCACCTCCACAGCCTCGTCCCCGCACCTTCACATCCCCGTCGCTGCCCTTTCACAGTCCCATCGCCGCCCCTCACAGCCCCATTGTCGCCTCCTCCCCTTTACAACCCCGTCACCACCCCTTCATAGCCTCGTTGCCTTTGCTACTAAAACCCTTTGTTAATTTGTAGGATAAACACCATATGGAATTTGGCATGTAAACATGAATTTTCCCTGATCCAAATATGGATCTCGTTAGTATCCGTTTATCCATCGAAGAAACAGGTAACGATGTACCCTAAAATGGTACTCGTCTTTCTTTCATCACTTTGTCTTCATCAAAAGCTCGGAGTACAAACCTACCATGTCCCTGTTTATTTTGTTCAAATTATTGAAATAAAATATTTTTTTGTTCTATCTCTAGACATTGTAGCGAATTACTTTTTGTTGGTTGAAAATTTGAACATAAGTTTATACAATTCTGTTTCTGTCACGTTCATTAGGGAACAAGAAAACTAGGTTTTTTTTTAATTAATTTTTTACATATGAGTAATTAAATATTGAATTCTTTGTTTTGTTCATTACTGAATTGAGGAGATTTATGTTCTGTTCGTAAGTAAAATTTTAAAACTTATTAGCGTATGTAAGCAGGTTCATTAGTGAAGGTAAGATTATTTGTTTTTTTGGTAAACTTAGTTTTAGTTGTTTAATTGTGAACCAATATGAACATGATTACATGTTGGTGTATGAATATATAAGCAATAAATCTTTCAGATTCTTTATTGTTCACGAGTGAACATCCCAATGTTATTTTAGTTAACTATTTTTATTATACAAAGAAAAATATAGAAATAACTTAATAAGTATAATAAAAAATGTAAAAATAAGTATACATTCACGAGTGAACATCCCAATGTTATTTTAGTTAACTATGTTTATTTTATTAAGAAAAATGTAGAACTAACTCAATATATTTTTGTTTTCATGGTGATTGTTCTTCATTACATGAAGGTGTCTTTATTAAAATTTACAGGTTTTTTTATTGCTTACTAAATTACTAGTGAACAACCTTTCTTTTCTATGTTGTTCAATCATGAATCATAATAATTTGTTTTATAATGTTACCTTCGTTAATGAACTATGAGAAATTGTAAATTTTAAATGGTTTATTAGTGAACTCTATGATATAAAAAAGTTATAATGGTTAAAAAACAAAAAACTGGAACAATTTTAAATATTTCTTAAACCATGATTCGATTAACTAAAACGATATCTAAAACAGATGAAATATTAAAAAATTTTGAAAAAATCCTTGACATTTAAAGTAGAGAGAGAATAGACGTATTTCCAAAAATAAATTAATAATGAATTAATTACATAAATATAAAATGACATCACTACCCTTTTTGATCAAAATTTCAACTAGTAAAATCCTATGGTTTAAAATGCTTTTCGCACTTCTCGCAAAAATACAACTTCGCGTATGAACCTTCCCTTATATATATATGTATATATATATACTAGTTAAATTCTTAGCCGTGCATGCGCACAGCCCATGAATATATGAATGTTAATGTTAGCAGTTTAAAGGATAGGTATATCCTTTTCAAAAAATTACACTTGGAATTCATTTTTAAGAAAGTCCTCATGGTACAAAGATTTCAAGTTTAGTACAAATATTTTAAGTGAATATAACTGTGGCTAAACACATTCATTATAAACAAACAAAAAAAATAGTCACACGGTGAATTAAGCTTACACAAAGATCGAAGGCTAACACTTCCACACATATCAACACCGTACGTCCCATGCTTATCAGAATAACAACTTGAAACGCCCCAATGCGGATCATGAAGAGCTCTTGCTAGCTGATGTGCGATTTTCGTACCAGTTTTAAATTTATAAAAACCGTATATATTTCAAGTATGACACAATAGGCAAGTGTACCTATTCGTGTAACAGTATAGAAAATAAGTACGGGTGTCGAACTCACGGGGAACGGGTATGATTCTAGGTATAATTAAACTAATTATCTAAATAATATTAAACTAAAAAGCAGTAACAAGGGGGAATTGGCAGTTTATCGGTAGAACGCAACAAATCCAATCAGAGCCTAAATTACCAAAAATTCAGATTTCAAAGCTAAGTAAGTGAGAATTCAATTAACATGGATTTAATCAATCAGAAGCAAAGTATCTCTACTCGGACAATAGATTCCCTAATCAAATTAGTAGATTTCAATGAAGTGCAATGGACGACTTAAAACGATATGCCGATTTCTAAAGTGGTTAGATTTCCTGGTCAGACTCACTAACCCTATAGTTTCAAGACAATCAACCCAATGGTCATGGAATTAACTAATCTTTAACTAGTCAAACTATTTGAGTTATGATAGACTTAATCTTTTGATTTGTTAATTCACAAAATTAATCAATTATCAATGAATGGTCATCAAAGACAATAGCAAGCACAATAAAGTTTCAATCTTTAAGCCTAACCCTAGGATATGGTCAATCACTAATTATGGATCCTAATGGTCATAGAAATCCATAATACAAGCAAACATAGGAAGAATGGTCATACAACCTATGAAAACTCAGATGTAGGCATAAAAATCATAAATTTATCACACTTGGATCTTTGAAAAAGTTAATCATAACAAATATATCATTAATAGAAATCCAAACATTGAAATCACACTAATTATCAAAGGTTATCATGTCCAAGTAGAGAATACAGGGTGTTTAACCCATAATTAGAGGAATACAACCATAGAAACTCATAAGTAAAGAGCTAAACATGATGAAATAGCACCTAAGTATTGAATCTAGGAAGAAAAACCTTCAATCTTCACTTCTAATGGTTGAATCTTCAAGTTCCAGCAAGTTCTCTGATTCAAAGCTCCAAAATCGTTGTCTTTGTTTGTCTAGGGCCGGCTGGAAGGGTTGGAATCCCTGTTTTGAAACAAAACAAGTCTATTTATAGAGTTGATTTCCAGCCGGAAACGCGTCGCGTTCAGTCCTTGGACGCGTCGCGTCTTAATATTCTTGCCCGACAAGATCGCTCATTTTCAAGTGAACGCGTCGCGTTCTCGTTTTTCAGACTTTATGATATTCTTTTATTTCTCGAGTCTTATTCAACCTTTTCCACTTAAACTCCCGACATTGAGTATTTATGACCTGTGATTGATAATTACACACTTTAAGTACCATTTGTCATAATTTAAAGAATTATTTAACGATTAAGTATCTTTTATCGCAGCGAATATGTATATAAATGACGCGATATCACTAGCAAGTCCAACAATTCCAATCTTCGTTTTTCTTTCAAGAATAAAATATAAAAATTAAAACACATAAATTTGGAAAGGAAAAAAGATTTCATTTAGATTTGTACAGTTCCTTTAGAGCTAACTCCTTTTATACCTCTTTGAAAGGTTTTTGTATTTCTGTTGCTAATATAACATTACAATAACTATCATTTTAACTACCAAAAAACATGTAAAATATGGTATAAAATTATTTCCACAACCATAATTCCTAAACCAGAAGCATCTTAGTCTTTATCAAACCAATAGAATTGAATTCTAAGTAATCCATGAAACCACAATAATACATACATTCGCCATCTAAATGAAGAAGCTAATTATTAAAATACTATAATAGTTATGGCTATTCTTATGACCATGATGTTTTTGTATAATGTTCCTTGATAGTAATTACGATGATAAAATAAGGCAAGCATAAAAAGGGATTCTAGAACAAACATAAAAATATATAGACAACAAATATGGTAATTGTCGCCTAAAGAAAGAATTACATTACCATTTATTCAAATATGAAGAGTAACCTCTTTCTTCTCCCTCACACAATTACAGGTTGATCCAATTCTCGAAGAAACTGCACCAAGAAGAAATGAAGATAATTCAATACTAATGAATACGTAAGAAATTCATACATTCGTCTCAAAATACATTCGTCTCAAAGTTAATACTTCATCTTCACCTTAACATCAAGTCAACAATATATGATAAATATGATCAAACCCCATTCTCAGCAACAAATGTTTCTAGTATGAATGGAATCTTAATTGAAAATCATGGTAGAGAGCTAGTTTATCATAGCAATTGACTAAGAAAGTTATTTGGCCAAGATCAGAGAACAACTTCTTCCTAACCGTTGTGCAGTTGAGTGCAGATAGCAGAATTTATATACGTCTAATTTCCTTTTTAACATAATAATTATAAAATTTAGTTGTACAAAAATGAAACATCATTTAGTAATTTCATCTTTCACGTACGTAATGAAATTAGCAAAAGAATGTAATTACTCACTGATCCAGTCACCCGAGAATTGAATGCTTTCCAAGAATCCTATTTAGCATACACTCTAATAAAGAATCCAATAGACTATAGAAACATGTCCCATGGAGTGGAAGTATAGTGGAGAATTCATCTCTTTCTTTCCATAGATCCCAAGAGATATTTCTTTCAGCAAGTGCAATATAAAAAGCAATTGAAACGTAAACAAATACTAACATCAACAAATCATTCATCTATTCTTAAAATCTATTTACATTTGACAAATACCAATTACAAATCCTAAAACATCATGTGTAATCAATGATAATAAGGTCTGTGTTTGACTTTCCTTCACATATAATATAATTCAAAAAACTCCCTGTGAGTAAGCATGATTTTCATTAAAATTAGGAAATTGCAGCAAAGTAAACCGGCAAACAAAAGCATAGAATAGAAGGCCTTAATAAAAAAACATTGCAAAATAATAGATCAAACTAGTAATAAACTTACATTGACCTTTAGTCCCTCACCATAGACAGATAAGAAATAGACATCTACTAATTTCTTTTTCTCCCCGCCGCTAGATGTCTTATCCTGATTTAGGGGATCACAATTCAGGCAAATTGGATTGTAGACTCAATTCGGATATAAAACGGAAGGGTAAAAATAAAAAGTAAGAAAATTAATATATGAAATTGAATGGGGAGTTCTTCATGTGAGAAATCACAAACACATGGTGTGCAAACATAAAAGATGAGTTATTTATGTAGCAAAAATCCACAACAATAAATCACATGCCAAAATTGTAGCTTACAATAAAAATAGACGCAAACAAATTTGTTGAAAATGAAGACTTGATATCAATGAACAAATGAAGCCAATGAAGATAACATGAAGACGTAGACATTTCATACTAACAAAAAACCAAATAGAGGTTTCACGCGAAAGGAGTTGACGAAACATCACCCAATCTCAATGATAGGGGTTGAATGACTTTCGCTATATATGACCTTCAATTAGCAATTCCAATCTCTAGAAGTGAGAAATCCTCAAGAAAACAAAATAATCCTGCTATGTTTTGTCATACCGAAGAAGCATTCCCAGGAATTTGAAATGAATAAAGGTCTAGAGAAAACAAACCTAAATCAACAACCCCATATTAGATGTAACCCTAACATGGTATATTGTAATGAAATAAATAGTAAAAGACGAAAAAGGAGAAATTAACCTTTTCACATTCAAATGGGGGCAGTGAAGATGAAACATGAAAAAAGAGGTAATACGTACATAAGCGGAAAAGAGGGAAAGCTATAAGCGGTTCATTTGAAAGAGGAGGAAGCAAGGTAGAAGGAAGCAGAGGAAGAAAGGGTGAAGCAGGAAGTGAAAGCAATATAGGAATCATAGGCAAGCAGGCGGGTAGAAAAAGTGAGAAGCAAGTGTGAGGAGGCAAACGCGTTCATAAGGGAGGTAGGGTGCTTATTTTGTGTGTGTGAGTGTGTGTATATAGGGAGAAGTTCAATCGAGAACCGTGAGAACCGTTTGTAACACCATTAATGACTCATTAATAGGAGTATTTTGGTCTTTTATATATTTACTCAACCGTGAAATACGTCAGGGTAAGTCATTATTAATTTGCGAGACTTGATTTTTCAAAAAAATTCCTCATTAATGCATCATTAATGAGCCAGTAATGTATCATTAATGAATAATTAAGGAGCCATCAAATTTAGTTAGCCAATAATTTTAATCAAAGACTAAAATTGATTCTCGTATAAAAAATAGTTCTATGAAGTTTCCCCCAAAAATATATTTATATATAATTTCTATGAATGGGATCATGTCCTCCTACCATCATAAATTGTCTTTTTAAACTGTTCAAATCTATAAAGGTTTTTTTTAATTTATGTGTATTTTATATATTTTGTTATTTTTCTTAAATTTCAAGTTATTGACCACTACATATTAATCTTTAATTTCCGAAAGCTAAAGACTACTATTTCTTGGCTAGCTACTAACCTTTACTCATAAAAGAACATAGACCATTAATTCGTAGTTACTATTTTTCTTATTTTCCAACTTAGTTATCACCACATTCTTACTAACTCACTAATTAGTAGGGAACAGAAAAATATACGAACGTAAAGTGTTAATTTTTGTCACTAATTCTCCAATGCAGTGACCAAAAATTTATGGTCATTAATACTTGTCATTATATTAGAAAAATATATTATTAATTTTATTATCTGGTTTATTTGACTAGTTATTAGTATTAGGTTAATAAATTTGCTATCATTACCAAAGTCCAAAATTCAATGACAATGACTAAATGATGATGTGGTGACCAACTTTTGGGTCGTCACTAGGAAACTTGTCACTCACAAGGATTATTATTATTATTATTATTTTTTGGTAATGAAGTAATGAACACACTCCCTGGTAAAGCCATCGAATTGATACTTCGGGGATTTCGAGCAACATTAGAGATATTTTATAAAGTGCAAGGGGATTTCGAGCAACACTCTCCCTTTTGATGACGATGTAAAATAACTAGTAATCAGATTTGGGGGAAATTTTAACAGGCATGCCTTTGGAAGGAAAAGGGAGAGGATCCATGAAAATGGGTTCATCAGGGAATACCAAGGACCAGTTATATCGTGTTACGACATAATGCAACAGTACTTGTATATTCAGCTTTGCCAGTTGGTATCCTGCACAAAGCCTTGGCCCTCCACCAAATGGTATATAAGCGTATGCTTGAACCGGATCCGCAAATCTGCTTGGATTAAAACTCATTGGATCCGGAAAATACTTTTCATCATAATGTGTTCCATACGTTGTCCAAAGAACCTACACGATATTAGTACAACATCGACCAAAGTTAGATCAATGCCTGTGTATATATCCTGCAATCTGTGGGTCTTAATTTGTTTATAAATTAAAGCTGAGAACAATTTTTATATAATCTGTACCTTCCAGCCTTTAGGAATAGTAAATCCTTCGAACTGGATATCAGTTGTCGCTTTTCTGAAGGATCCAAATATGGGAGGGCAGAGTCGCATCGTCTCACGAGCTACTTGCCATGTGTACTCCATTTTCTTCACATCTTCAAGCGTCAAAGCTTCACCGGCTGTTTTGTTGCGTGCTATATCTTCGTGTTCTGAAAGATACAATCATAGATTTCAATAACTACAGAATATATATTGAATTGATTACTCTGGATTTGTAAGATGAAAATGGTAATTAATTGTACAGTTAGTGTTACCTTTAAGTAGAAGAGAGTAACAGTGTGGGTGGTTTGCGAGCATCTTAAACGTCATCGTAATGGCATAAGATGTCGTATCATGAGCTGCAAACACTAATAAAACGATATTATCAACAACCTCCTCTTCTGTAATTTCACCTCTGATCAGAGCAGCCACTAATTTAGAAAATAACATGTTATCTTCTTCATCTCTCCCGCTTTCCATGGCTTCCCTCTTTCTTCTGACTTCACCGATCAATACCTTCTCTATCTCAGATCTTGCTTTTTTGGCCCTGGAGAATTTAGTCCCTGGGAAGTTCACCGGAGGAGACAAAACACCTTCCAAGACACGCTCGAAAACACCAAACATCTTCTCAGTCTCAATCCCGATCCCAAACAAGCATTCAAGGACAATAGTGAAAGTGAGCATTTTGGTAGACCGATACAGACTGATTTCTTCACGGTTCTCCCAGTTTTGTTGCAGGTGTTTCTGTATCGAACCGCACATTCTGGGCACCATAGCGGTGAGCCCAGAAACGCTGAGGGTGGAAGTGACGATGCCGCGAAGACAACGGTGTGAGTCTCCTTGTTTCTCCATGATTGAATTCTTTCCCATTAATTCCACAGAGGATGTTGGCCACGAGCTTACCACCAATTTAAACTCATTGGACATGAAGAATTTATTGGCTGCAGCCCCGTTCACCACCACAGTTGGTGAACCCATCAGCTTGGTTTTGAAAACGTTGCCATGTTTCTTGATTCTGGGTTGGAAAAACCCCTGAAACAGTTGGTTTGAACGTTGAGCTTTGTAAAACTCGACTGTTTCTCCAATCCAAGGAAGACCCATTTCACCAGAGGGTAGTTTCATCCTGTTTCTTGGTTTTCTGCAGTTTCTATTGATAAAGAGGAGGAGAAGAACTAATGGAATGATGACAGAAAAGAAGGTGATGAAGGCAGCCATATGATGATATAGTTTGAGGTGGCTGTATCTGTTAGTTAATTGGTATGGGATTGATGATGGGGAGGGAGAGTGAAGTGGAGTGTATATATAGAGGTTTAAGATTGATGGAATTTAGTCAGTTATTAAAGTCAACTAGTTGTTTGTGTATTTAGGGGGTGGCTGATGAAATCTGAAAGTCGGCCCGACTTAAAGATTCAAACTCTATTCGGAGCATGTGCCCAAAATATCTTCATCTCCATGGAAAAACCCGTTGACATTGTTCCACGGACAGTTGTAAGGATTCCCCCCGCCCCCAAAATCCAACAACATTTATATATATATATTTATATTTTAAGTAACATTAGTTACGCTTTTATGTTAAGTTGCATGATTTATGTTTGAGAGTAGGCCATACTAAATAAGTGTGATTTCCGTTGTCCTCTCAAGTGTAGGTTTTTTTTTTTTTACTTTTTTTTTTGCTTTGATTACATTTTTAGTTTTAAATCGTGTAGTGTTTCTCAAAATCTCTGAATCTATTACCTGTCTAATTTCAGTACAATAATTAATTTGTAGTCAATTTGCAATTATGACATTTTATCAAAACTCTTGGTGATTTTTTTCACTAAAGAAATTCATTCATTCATGAAAAATGGATGTTACATTAATTAGCTTCAAGCATTTTGTATCTCATGTTGAAGAATCAAAAATTTTTAATGGAAGAATCATCTCTCAAATCGTATGATTCAAGCTTTACGACGGTCATTCATCGATTGCATTCTGTGATTATTGATTAATGTTCACTTCTGTTTTGCGTCAAGCCTCGTCATTATTTATCACTTTATTATTATCATTATATCAAATACTTTATATATATTGTTTCAACGACAAGATCAAACACCAAAGCTTTTGACTTATTTAGATGTGACGTCTAGGTTGTCAACTCGCAGGGCCGAGTCATCAAAAGTGTTTTGATGTCTTGTGCAAAATGTGCTACTAATGCCCATATGTACGACATTTATTACACACAGACGAGATATGTAACATATATATATTAACAAAAATGTAAAATAATTTTAATTAAAAAGTTTAAACCCTTACAAGAAAGTTACAAACGACCTAAAACAGCGACTGTAAGGAAGAACAGTCGGCTGGTCTGTAAGATACACGGCCCGTGTAGCGGTACACGATCCGTGTAGAGTTAAAGGTGGTCACAGGACCATGTTGGTATACATGATCGTGTAGAGATTGAGGTACACGGCCCGTGTAGGTGATTTGTCAACACTGGCCATCTAGCCAAGACATGATCGTGTAGCATGTAGTGTACACGGCCCGTGTAGGTGACGTGGACAACACTGGTCATGTGGTTAGGAGAGGTCGTGTAGAGTGCAAGGGATACGGCCCGTGTTGGGTTACACGGCTCGTGTAGGTCCCCTGTTCCTTTTGTTAGTGCTGATCTTGTATATGTTTTGATTATATGATTATGTGATTGTAGGGAGTACTGTTTGACGTATTAGTTTTCTAAACTCTGATTCATATATGTGATATGTGTGTTACATTGCAATGTGATATATTAGTGATCAGAGGATCATGGAAAGAGAGCTGTAGCATGCTGCTTTGTGCAGTAATAGCTATAGACAGCGTTTTAGCCTTCTTGGCGGATGCTAAGATGGTGCAGTACTGTATCCATAAGAACTGTTACAACATTTGTATATATGTATGCGCATGCTTATATGTTTTACAGTTTAGCTTTCTCACTAAGCTCTCGTAGCTTATCAAATACTGCTTACTGTTGTTTTGCAGTGCATGATAACTCCAAAGGCAAGGCCCTAGTTTGACGGTTGTTTTTTATGCGGAAAGTGTTCTGAAACTTAACGCCCGGTTGTACTTTGATAAAACATCTTTTGATGTAAATATGTAAATATCACACATTTGTATGAACCTGAGGGTTCAAAACTGTTTTTATTGCTTCCGCTCATTAGTTTTTAACTCTTTTAACTTTAAAAGACTTTTATTTAGATCTTTACTTACATTTAAGAATTTGGGACGTAACAGTTAAGTAGAAGAGAAAGATGAATAAGGTTTTATTGGAAGAACATGCCTCATATTACTTGGTGGTTTCTATTATATAGAAGGTTTAGGGTCTCCACCTTGGTACGTTGTTTGTGTGTGTGATTTGGGTGTACTGATGTAGCCACTTTGCGGAAAGGGTTTTGGCCAAGCGCAACAGTATCTAGATGATTTAAGGTGATCCCCAATATTTTGAGTTCAAGTCTTATAATAGACAAGGTTTTGATTTATAAGTAGATTTATTAGGGGAGGGGGGGGGGGTGAGTTCTCTTTTACAAAAGAAATCAACTTAGAAAAAGTACAACACTACAAAACTTTAATGATACTATTGACAACGCGGTCTATTTCCAATGTCTCATACTTTCGTCTAGTATAATTGACACTACTAGAAAATGTGCCTACAACGATGACCTAAACTTGTTGCTAAATGGCCTAAATTCTTTGCTAATTACCTTTGGCAACGTTTTTTGCAACGAAAAGTGGTCATTGCTATAATGCCCGTTACTAAATCTTAAATTTTGATGCATAACATAAGTAAACAATCACATAAGAGTATAGGCACATGATTTAGAAAAATATATACATTGTTAGTGAATTTCTTCACGGATGGCCCTGGGCCTGAGCCACAAGGACAGCCGCCTAAGGTATAAAATTTTCAAGGTCCCATTTGTAAAAGTTAAATGTTTTATATACATATATATATATATATATATATATATATGTTAAACCCAATAGAAAAAGTAATAATTAAGGCCAAGTGAGAGCCAAAATGAGGTTAGCCGTTGAACTAAAGAAAAGACGCGCTTCTTTCAATCTTTTTTATTGAAAATGAAACGTACCTTCTTGAAATTAGAAAAGACACCTAAAAAAGAAAAAGATATATGATCGTATTCTCCAAAGATCGACCCATCATTCCGGGATTCTATCCCCTAAACGATTGTACCTCTTATCGCATTCCACATCCTCATTGCAGTCTATTCATCGAAAATCAGGCATCGGTTCTTGCTTCATAAAAATCACCTCATCGGCACATCTTGCACATCGCCGAACGCATGTTTCAACGCCATTTTGTTCATAGAAAATCAGTTCAAAGTGTTGTTCCTCAAACATCGGTTCATTGCCATTCTATTCATGGGAAAATCGGCCATCATAATTTCGAAGTTCTAATGTATAAGTTTTAAGTTTTTGTTTATAAGTTTTTTTAATCGATTATTCTTTTTTATATGAATTTGTGAACCTGGCCTGACTTTGAATCTTTGATTTTTGAATGTGTTAGGATTAGTCTATTGATCGGGAATTGTGACTTGTGAGTTCATTGTTAAATTAGTTTTTTCTTGTGTTTTATTAGTCTTAGCTTATATCATGTTTCCGAATGTATGCTTATCAGGTAGCCAAAAAAGGAAGTGGGACATTGTAAAAAAAATATCTCTAGGACCGTTGATAGATAAGTTTGCTAAAAAAAAATAAACTCTTCTAATGTTTCAAATGAGAATGAAGTCAATACGAACTTGAAATTTACTTGTTTAAATTTTTTTTAGTTTAGCAGCTCTTTTTTTAAAATTTGTTCCTAAAACCTAAAATATGATTGGACCGGTTTTAAATTTCTTAAAACTTAGGACCCATTTGTTTCGTAAAATTCAAAAGAATGAAATTTAAGTTATAAAGAATTGACTTCCTTAGGAATGAGATTTTGTATCACGTTTGTTTACCAAAAAAGAGAATTGAATTCAATTTCATTCCAAACCTATATTTTGTTTATTTTGTAAATTTTTCGGAAGAATTGGAATGAAATTATGTCAAATGACCAATATAACCTTTTATTCATTCTAACATATAAACTTTATTAGTACACATACATGTATACATACACAAATATGTATATATCGTCGTCAGGAGATGTTTAGTGGGAGAGGTGACGTATGTCAATGTTCGCAACACCATCAACCGATGATGCCAGCATTGGTCGGTGGTAGCAGCGCAAGTCGGTGACCAACAGTGGGGGGTGGTCGATGGTGGAAGTAGGTGACCAGAGTCGGTGTCGATAGCGGCAGTTGGCGGTGGCGACTAGGGGTGTAATCGAGTCGAGACAGCTTGCGAGCTACTCGAGACCGACTCGAAAAAAAAACGAAATCGACTCGAGCTGAACCAAAGCGACCTCGAGCTACTCGAGTAGGGTGTCGAGCTGAGTTCGAGCTCAGAAATACTCAGTTCGCGAGCCTAATCGAGCTTGTACTAAATTACCATTTTACCCTTTTACATATACACCATTTACTTTTATACCCTTAGTAGCTAGTTGTTAATTGTTGTTCAAAAATGTGAAATTTGAATTCTGGAGTATATTTTAACATTTGTTGCTACAAAATTTTATTAATTTAATTTTAGTCAAGTCGAGCCGAGTCGAGCTCGAGAGTGTCGATTACTTACTCGAGTCAAGCTCGAGCTTGAAAATAAAAGCTCGACCGAGCTCGAGTCGAGTTTCGAGCCTCGAGCTTTGGAACCGACTCGAGCTCGAGCTTGGCACTGTGTCGGCTCGGCTCGGCTCGATTACACCCCTAGTGGTGACAGTAAGTGGTGGTAGGTGGCGGCGATGGTCGGCGGCAGCGGGTTTGACGGTGGCGGTCCGTGTCGATGGGTCGGCAGCTAGTGTCCGCTGTCGGTGGTGGTAGGTGGCGGCGGCGGTCTTCAGCCATGAAGCGCCGGCAGTAGCGGTGGCACTAGGTGTCATTCGGGCGGCTACAGCAACAATCGTTGGTTAGTGGTGATGGACGGCACAACAATGGTCATTGGTAGGTGGCGGCAGGCGGCGCAGCGACGGTCAATAGTTGGTGGCGACGGCAGCAGTCGAAAATTGGTGGCAGTAGCAAGGTCGGCAGTCGGTGGTGTTGGCAAGTGGTGGAGGTCAACTGAGGTCGTTACGACCAGTAGAATAGTTGATTAAGATGTGTGATAAGTAGGATTATGTTTAAAATAGTCTTTTTGTTACTTTCTATAAAGAATAGAATGTAATTCCATCACTATATGTGAAGGAATGAACATTTCATTATTTAAAGAATTTTTAAATTCTTTGAAATGGCATTTTGAAAGGTTTTTGTTTACCAAACCAGATATAGGAATAAAATCTTATTTAATTCTTTCGAGTTTCATGTAATTCCTTTGAAACAAACGAAACCTGTCATAACCATTTGGATGATGTGGTTCGACACATAATGACAAAATCTGTCAATTGCGAAATGACTACAAATAAATATTGAAATAAGGCGGCCAAGAAAAGTAAAGAAAATGTGAGAAAACATGTAATTTATTAATAAAATGAGATGAAATTGAAACCGAATTTAAACCAAAAACTAAGAAAAACTAGAAATTGAACACGGAGCAAAAACAAAAACTAGTGTTTGCTGTCGTACCTAAATTAAGCAACTTAAATTTTGGAGGCGGAGAAATCTTGACAACGGTGGAACTAAGTCAACCATAGAAACAAAAATATATTGTGCACATGCTCCGAATAGAGTTTGAATCTTTAAGTCGGGCCGACTTTCAGATTTCATCAGCCACCCCCTAAATACACAAACAACTAGTTGACTTTAATAACTGACTAAATTCCATCAATCTTAAACCTCTATATATACACTCCACTTCACTCTCCCTCCCCATCATCAATCCCATACCAATTAACTAACAGATACAGCCACCTCAAACTATATCATCATATGGCTGCCTTCATCACCTTCTTTTCTGTCATCATTCCGTTAGTTCTTCTCATCCTCTTTTTCAATAGAAACTGCAGAAAACCAAGAAACAGGATGAAACTACCCTCTGGTGAAATGGGTCTTCCTTGGATTGGAGAAACAGTCGAGTTTTACAAAGCTCAACGTTCAAACCAACTGTTTCAGGGGTTTTTCCAACCCAGAATCAAGAAACATGGCAACGTTTTCAAAACCAAGCTGATGGGTTCACCAACTGTGGTGGTGAACGGGGCTGCAGCCAATAAATTCTTCATGTCCAATGAGTTTAAATTGGTGGTAAGCTCGTGGCCAACATCCTCTGTGGAATTAATGGGAAAGAATTCAATCATGGAGAAACAAGGAGACTCACACCGTTGTCTTCGCGGCATCGTCACTTCCACCCTCAGCGTTTCTGGGCTCACCGCTATGGTGCCCAGAATGTGCGGTTCGATACAGAAACACCTGCAACAAAACTGGGAGAACCGTGAAGAAATCAGTCTGTATCGGTCTACCAAAATGCTCACTTTCACTATTGTCCTTGAATGCTTGTTTGGGATCGGGATTGAGACTGAGAAGATGTTTGGTGTTTTCGAGCGTGTCTTGGAAGGTGTTTTGTCTCCTCCGGTGAACTTCCCAGGGACTAAATTCTCCAGGGCCAAAAAAGCAAGATCTGAGATAGAGAAGGTATTGATCGGTGAAGTCAGAAGAAAGAGGGAAGCCATGGAAAGCGGGAGAGATGAAGAAGATAACATGTTATTTTCTAAATTAGTGGCTGCTCTGATCAGAGGTGAAATTACAGAAGAGGAGGTTGTTGATAATATCGTTTTATTAGTGTTTGCAGCTCATGATACGACATCTTATGCCATTACGATGACGTTTAAGATGCTCGCAAACCACCCACACTGTTACTCTCTTCTACTTAAAGGTAACACTAACTGTACAATTAATTACCATTTTCATCTTACAAATCCAGAGTAATCAATTCAATATATATTCTGTAGTTATTGAAATCTATGATTGTATCTTTCAGAACACGAAGATATAGCACGCAACAAAACAGCCGGTGAAGCTTTGACGCTTGAAGATGTGAAGAAAATGGAGTACACATGGCAAGTAGCTCGTGAGACGATGCGACTCTGCCCTCCCATATTTGGATCCTTCAGAAAAGCGACAACTGATATCCAGTTCGAAGGATTTACTATTCCTAAAGGCTGGAAGGTACAGATTATATAAAAATTGTTCTCAGCTTTAATTTATAAACAAATTAAGACCCACAGATTGCAGGATATATACACAGGCATTGATCTAACTTTGGTCGATGTTGTACTAATATCGTGTAGGTTCTTTGGACAACGTATGGAACACATTATGATGAAAAGTATTTTCCGGATCCAATGAGTTTTAATCCAAGCAGATTTGCGGATCCGGTTCAAGCATACGCTTATATACCATTTGGTGGAGGGCCAAGGCTTTGTGCAGGATACCAACTGGCAAAGCTGAATATACAAGTACTGTTGCATTATGTCGTAACACGATATAACTGGTCCTTGGTATTCCCTGATGAACCCATTTTCATGGATCCTCTCCCTTTTCCTTCCAAAGGCATGCCTGTTAAAATTTCCCCCAAATCTGATTACTAGTTATTTTACATCTCACTGTCGACAAAAGATACAGTTAGGAGTAGGTTTAAGTTGTGTATAGTCGTTTCCTTCCTTCGTATAAAATTATTTTCCATTTCCTGTAAATTAGTTGATTGATGATCCAAAGTTGTAAGTTTTTTGTTTTGTATGTCCGCCTTTTTTTTAAAAATCGAAATTCTGGATATGGACATTTGAAGTGATTATAGGATTTGTCAAGCATAAATGGGCCTGAAAACTGCCTCAACTGGGCCAGTAACTTAGACCGGGCCTGCAACGAAATTTGGACCGGCAGAAGAATTCGTCTCAGATGCGAAAATTCTGCTTTAAATATCTTGAAGACAAAAAGGTTTTTAAGGTGATGGCCAAAAAGGTCAACATTGGAATTTCCAGACTTCTTGTTTTTACATACAGGGATGACAAAAAAACTCGTATAAAAAAATGAACACAATACCCGATTCCGACCGGGGTTGGGTGACGGGGACGGGGTTGAATTATTCCAAAAATGATTTTCCGTTTCTAAACGTCTTTCTTGAAAAACGAAGTGAAATACATTGATTAGAAATAAGTCGACAACGACGCAAACATATCAAGCAACGAATATAATTAAAACACAAATGAACTGGAGGATCAAAATTTTGCCATAGAGATTATGAATTAGTTTTGATATATTATTATAAGATTTATAGTAAAAAAATATATATATTAAGTTTTATGAATGAATGTTGATGAGTGTTGTTGGGGGGGTGTGTTATCATTAAATAGAGTAAATGGGAAATGAAGATAAATTTGTATATATAGATAGATGGGGCCTCCTAAAGAGCAAGAGAGATGTTGTTTTCAATTTGACTACATAATAATAAAATTAAAACTGTAACAGGAAAAGTAGTTCGATCAGTTTCAGAGGCATTATACAGTGTGCAGTGAGCACATGAAATTTCCAGCAAGAGTAATAGCATAGCCAGCGCGCATATCATACACATACTACACCCCTACTTACTTACTTATCTGCCATATTTAACATCCTTTTTCAACTTTTGTATACCATTGTCTATTAAAAATGCATTAGGAATTTAGGTGGTGTTTGTTTGTATCTGAATCAAACTATTTTTAGTACTGAATGTTGGATCGTTTAGCATTTAACGTGTTTGATTCTTGTATATAAATGGAGATCGTGCTGAACCATTCAATCTTCAAACACATTCAATCTTTAATAAATGATTATGAAAGTTACAATAGTAATTTTCATCATTTACATTGTTTATTCGGAACCAATTCTATTACAAAGCCTTTAAATTATTCAGGTCATTGAATCATTCGACGCTTAATTATTTTTTCTATCAAACAGCTACACTATACGAGAGTAAAAGAGTGGTAAGTCCACCAACGTCACAAAATTACGTTATCATGTCAATATCATCACAGTGTTTAACCCTAAAATAATTCGTTCGTCCCAATGCTTGAAATACGAGGATGAAGTCACACATTACTTAACCGAAACAATGCAATGGCAAACTCATAAACGTTTTTTTCTCGCTTCGTATTGGCAAGAGTACTTTATATAACTATCTTAATTGTTATATGATTTATATGTATATTGCATATACTAAAATGTATCGACACATAATCAGTGACCACTGGACATTGTTTATCATTCTCCGTCATACACGCACGGGATTTATATTAAATTCTGCCAAGAATGGCAAGAACCCTTACAGCTACCTCATCACAAAAAGTATGGAAAGGTAAGAATTTTCTTAAATTTATATAGAATTCATTTTTATTGTACTTAATACACCAATATTGGTTCTTTTCTTTTTTAGGGCAGTTAGAACTGTAATGAAAGATTACAAGAAAACCCTATCAAATGGAGGTTCGCCGAGGTAAATCATCTACATCATCTTATGTTAGATATATATTAAACTTATTAGTGTGTTGAATTTTATTAAATTTAGTGCAATCAACAATCAAATGGTTGGGAGTGTGGCTATTACATCATGCGGTGGCTTTACGAATTTATGCTTCATGGTCAATTTTGTTTCCAAGATACAGTAAGTACTTGCAAGTATAATTTTGTTTTCTATATAGAACTATAATATTTTTTTGAATTTTGTCTATTGCCGTTTCTTATTAAAATCTCTTAGTTGAATAATTTTTTTTGTTTTTAATATGTATATAGATTCCTTGGAAGAATACTAGTCAATTTGACCAAATAGATTTGGATGCTATCGTTGGTATATGGCTTGACACATTTATGCCGATTTTCCTTAGCAAGTGATGAGATATTAAGGTGTATATATATATATATATATATAGGGGAGGGTTCAAACGAGAACTATTTTTCGTACGAGGACTGTGAGAACCAATCTTGACCGTTCATTTTGGATAATGAAATTTATGGATGAATGGCGTGGAGGGATAGAGTGTGGCAGGGTGCATGTAAGGAATTCATGGGTAGGCAATCCAATTGAAGGAGGGGGAATTGGATGACTAAGATTGGTTCTCGCGGTTCTCGTACGAAAAACAGTTCTCGTTTGAACTTTTGCCTATATATATATATATATACATATTTGTTTTTTCTTTTAGCCAAATGATGACGAAATTATTCTAACCGAGAAGAACTTGTTGCGTATACTTTAATCTACTTTATTTTTTGGCTACAAGTTATTTATAAAATACAATAAAAATGACCCATTAAATCCCTACTTTAAAATTAACATTTATAACAACTTATATTTACTAACGGGTCATTTGTGTGTATTTTACAAATAATTAAAATCAAATAAAATGAAATAAATATAAACTTATAATTTTTAACTTGTTGTACTTTAAAAACCAACTTATAATTATTTTGGAAAGAAACTTATAAGTAGAGTTGAACATAAAACCAGACGAAAAGTTTAGGACATTTTCATAGTTTTTGTAAGCATATATTTTTTGAATTAATTGTTCTTGATGTAATATTTATTTGTTATGATATATTCTATTCGTGTAATCTAATTGGTTATTAGTTACTAAGATGATTATTTCTTTCTATTTGTGTAGGGTTTCTGTAACATCCTCAAAACGGGCCTAAACATGTGCGATCGTGATACGTCGAGTATTTAATTGAATTAAATAAAATATATATTTTAGAAAATGATATAAAATATGAAAATAATAGATAAATGTGTTATTAAAAATATTAATAAAAATAGATAAAGGTTATAAAATATCGAACGGTTTCAAACGAGGATTCCAGAAATATCCTCGTTAGTTGAAACGATTAAACGAGGGATGAGTTGTAAGTTGGAAAGGGGAACAAGATACCCACTTGTGGATAATAATAACCCACAAGCAGGTATCTAGCTATACACTTACGTGTACAGCCCTTGAACAAACACAGACACATTTTCTCAAACTCATCTTCTCTTGTTCTTGGCTAGTTGAAGGAGGAATCCAAATTCAATCAAACAAGCTGTGATTTACAGCCATAAATTAAGATTAAATCAGTCCACAATCATCATCTTCATCATCTCTACCATTGTAAGCTTCATCTCCATGCTTTTCTTCATGTTATTGATTTTGGGTTTTTGAAAGAAAACTCACTAAGCTTTGTTCCACCGGAGCGGTTGATGTGTCTGGTACCCCAGTTTGGTGCATTGAGCCGGGTTCGTTACCCTGCGAGATATGCTACCTCCTGACTACGCCAGCTCATCGCGAGATGCTAGGATACGATTTGAGCATGATTGATGATATGTGGTATGTTTATATTGATTGCATGCTATCGTGTACTCACTAGCTATTATAGCTAACAGATACTACTCTCCACATGTGCAGGTGTTCCTTAGGCTGTGAGCTCGGGTGCCTGCGGGTAGTTGCATGTTTTTAGGAGGAACACTGGATTTTGTTTCACTCTGTTATAATATGTTTAAGTTTGTTTAAAGATAATGGTCGGCCGGTTATGTGTCCATAACACCAAATGTCGTATGTGGCAACGTTTTGACTATTTATACAGTTTGCCACGTGTTTTTAATTCCGCTGCACTTTTAATTTATAAGACAGGTTTAAATATTCTATTTACAGTCAAACCCACGCGGTTTGAAAACTTAAATAGTATTTTAAAAAGAAAAATTTGGTTCTCAAAAGCACGGTGTTACAAGCTGGTATTAGAGCCTAAGTTTGAGTGAATTGGGTATTTGAAAGAGTACTCAGTCTCATATTCAGGCTCGACCATTATTTAAAGTGCTCTTTGGGAGGTATTGGGCTGTGAGAGAGATTAATATGACTGACATGATTGTTGCTTAATTCCTTATTTGCTTAACATGACTGATTAAGTATAATAAGTATACTAAGTATATTAAGACTTTAATGGTCTAATAGAATCAAGAGATGTTTAGATCAATCTGATGTAATCAGATTGATAATGTTAGATAAGAATTGATGCCAAAAGAATAGCTGAAGTAATAGTAGTCTTGTGGACTACTAGTATTAAGATAAACAAGGGAACTGTCCTTAGTTCCTATGAAAGTAGCATATAGTAAATGATGGAATCTAAAACAATTAATGACAATTGAGGAACATATGCTAGTTGTTCCTATTCCATAGCACAGAATGACCACATGTCTTAAGGATTTTTTCAGTCATGTGAATCATATATACCTTTGAGGGCACACGAATCCGGCGGTGATCGAGAGATGGATACTGGATATAGAGTTAGTATTCGAAACCGGTGAAAGCAAGGAGTTGCGTATTCTTTTGTCTCTGCGTCTTTTCGTGCTTAATAGCAATCACCTGTTCTCGCGTTGATTGATCCACTGAATGTGGAAGTTGTTAGCGTTAAAGTAGTTTCTGTCACGGATAGTGTTCCCATGGCTGTAATTAATATTGACGGGAATAGTTTTTCCCATTTCGTTTCTTGTTATGCCCAGTGCGGGATTTGATGTTGTAATTTGAAGGGATTGGCTCAACAACGGAAATGCTAAGATTCTTTGTTCGAAAAGATGGTTAAAATTCCTCTGTCCGACAGGTCATATGTTGTGGCTCGTGGTGAGGGAAGAATTTCTTGATAGAGGTTTCATTCGTCCCAGCTCTTCACCTTTGGGAGCTCCAGTCTTGCTTGTCGAAAAGAAAGACGGGACGATGCGGATGTGCATTGATTACAGGGAGCTGAATAAGCGAACTGTAAAGAACAAGTACCCTCTCCCATGTATTGATGATCTGTTTGATCAACTTTAGGGTGCTACTTGCTTTTCAAAGATAGATATTCGTACTAGTTATCATCAAGTCCATGTACGCGATGAAGATATTCCAAAGACGGCTTTTAGAACGAGATATGGGCATTATGAGTTTCTTGATATGCCTTTCGGATTGATGAATGCTCCAACAATATTTATGGATCTTATGAACCGTGCCTGTCGTGCGTTTCTTGACAAATTTATCATTGTATTCATCGATGACATTCTGATTTATTCTAGATTTGAAGTAGAACACGAGAATGCTTATATGCAAAATTCTCTAAATACGAGTCTGACTTGAAGAAATACACTTCCTTGGTCATGTAATATGCAAGGATAGTGTTATGGTTGATCTAGTAAAGGTCAAGGCGTTAATGAATTGGGGAATTCCCAAAACTCCATCAGAGATTCGCAGTTTTCTAGGACTTGCCGGTTGCTATCGGCGGTTCATTCTGAATTTTTCTAAAAATAGTAGGTTTTATGACGAAGCTAACACGAAAGGATGTTGCCTATTCGTGGTTTGATGAACAAGATAATGTCTTTCAGACATTGAAGCAATTACTATGTCAAGCTCAAATTCTGACTCTGCCAAATGGGTCAGAAGATTTTATCGTTTATTGAGATGTTTCTTACGCAGGTTTGGGAAGTGTCCTTAGGCAGAAGGACCAAGTGATAGCTTATGCTTCCCGCCAACTGAAGCCACATGAGAAGAGCTATCCGACTCATGATCTGGAGTTGGCAGCTGTTGTCTTTGCTCTGAAACTATGGCGCCACTACTTGTATGGCACCAAATGCGTGGTATTCACTGATCATAAGAGCCTCCAATATGTTTATACACAGAAGGAGCTCAATATGAGGCAACGCAGGTGGATGAAATTGATTAATGACTATGATTGTGAAATCAAATACCACCCGGGCAAGGCTAATGTGGTGGCTGATGCATTAAGCCGGAATGGCTCCACAGATACCATCAAATTCATGAAGATCATTATTGTTTCTGATCTTATTACTCGATTGAAGGAGGCTCAGCATGAAGCCTTAGCAGAAGTTAACCTGAAGGCTGAAGTTATGTCCAAGATGAAGGAGCAGCTACAAGATGACAGCAGGGGATTGAAGACGTACAGGTCCCAAATCTGGATACCTAGCATCGGAGGGAACCGGGAGTCAATCTTGAAGGAGGCGCACAATTTTTGTTTATCTACTCAACCTTGGTGCACTAAAATGTACCATGGTCTTAAGGCACAATACTGGTGGCCTACATTGAAACGTGAGATTGCTTCCTATGTGGAGAAATGTCAGATATGTGCACTGGTGAAGACCGAGCACCAAAGACCCTATGGTAACTTGTAACAATTACCAATTCCTGAATGGAAATGGGACAACATCACTATGGATTTTGTTACTAAATTGCCCAGGACCTCAAAAGGGCATGCCATGATTTGGGGGATTGTTGATAGACTCACCAAGAGTGCACACTTCCTAGCTGTGAATGAATCATTTTCTATGCCTAGACTTGCTTAGATTTATATCGATGAAATTGTTGCTTGACACGGTGTTCCATTATTTGTTGTCTCTGATAGAGATACACGCTTTGTTTTACAATTCTGGAGTGGTGTTCAATGGGAGCTTGGTACTCGTGTTCATTTGAGCACTGCATATCATCCACAGACAGATGGACTGTCCGAAAGGACTATCCAAACTCTTAAAAGACATGTTACGCGCATGTGTACTCGAATACGGTGGCTCGTGGGATTCTCAATTGCCTATGAATGAGTTTGCTTATAATAACTCATATCATTCCAGAATTGGTATGCCACCGTATCAGATGCTTTATGGTAGGCGTTGTCGCACACCTACCTGTTGGTTTGAATCAGGGGAGAAATAGTATGTAGATCCAAAATGCAGGCCGGTTACCTTTGAAATAGGTGATCGGGTATTCTTGAAGGTTTCTCCATGGAAAGGGTGTTATCAGATTTGGCAGAAAGGGCAAGTTGAGCCCATGACACATTGATCCTTTCAGAATTATTCAAAAAGTCAATGAACAGACAATATCTTTAGAATTACCTCCAGAGTTAACGAGTATTCATAATACCTTCAATGTTTGCTATCTTCGAAAATGCAAGGTGGATGAAGGTTAGATTCTACCTCTGCAAGACTTGAAAGTGGATTCTTCTGCACGGCTCGTGGAAGAACCAATTGAAATCTTGAACATAAAGACTAAGCGGCGGAGGAAGGAGACAATTCAGCTAGTCTTAGTCAAATGGAAGCACAATCTCGGACCGAACCTAACGTGGGAGACCGAGGAGGATATGAAGGCACGCTATCCCCATTTGTTTTCTGAAAAAGCAGATTCCGAGGACGGAATCTTTTTAAGGGGGGTAGATTTGTAACATCCTCAAAACGGGCCTAAACGTGTGCGATCGTGATACGTCGAGTATTTAATTGAATTAAATAATATATACATATTTTAGAAAATGATATAAAATATGAAAATAATAGATAAATGGGTTATTAAAAATATTAATAAAAATAGATAAAGGTTATAAAATATCGAACGGTTTCAAACGAGGATTCCAGAAATATCCTCGTTAGTTGAAACGGTTAAACGAGGGATGAGTTGTAAGTTGGAAAGGGGAACAAGATATCCACTTGTGGATAATAATAACCCACAAACAGGTATCTAGCTATACACTTACGTGTACAGCCCTTGAACAAACACATACACATTTTCTCAAACTCATCTTCTCTTGTTCTTGGCTAGTTGAAGGAGGAATCCAAATTCAATCAAACAAGCTGTGATTTACAGCCATAAATTAAGATTAAATTAGTCCACAATCATCATCTTCATCATCTCTACCATTGTAAGCTTCATCTCCATGCTTTTCTTCATGTTCTTGATTTTGGGTTTTTGAAAGAAAACTCACTAAGCTTTGTTCCAGCAGTGAATTAAGGCTTAGAATCACTCCAAGATCAGTTCCTAAACATCCTTTGATCATTGTAAGTTCCAATTCATCCTTGTTCTTGATTATGCCTTTCAAGACTTGAAATTCTAGGTTTCAAGTGGGTTCTTTGATTTAGCAATCAAGAACTAAAATTTATGATTGAAATAGGTTCTAATATCATTTATAAGTGTATAGGAATCAATTCCATGAATTAAAGTAGTGTTCTTGATGAGTTTCGAATTTTGGCTCAAATGGGTCAAAATTGGTCAAATACGGGTCAAACTGATTTTGACCTTCAAGAACTGAAATTTAGTGTTCTAAATGATCCTATAACTTGTTAGGATTGATTAGAACTCAATTGGTGCATAAGAAGTGGTGTTTTTGCACAAATCCAATATTTAGCCTAAATGGGTCAAAATGGCCTAAATCTGTTTTTACACATTAAGAACTGATTTTTAAGGTTCTAATAGGTTCATATGACTTGTATGAATTGATTAGAGCATTGGTTTTGAATTGGAATGGTTGTTTTGCTTGAATTGACTAAAATAGTGAAAAATAGGCCTTAAATAGGCAAGAAATTGGAAAATGATACCAAACAATGAGTTTAAAGGTTTTGGTCAGTTGCAACACCTTCAATACATCATATTAGGTGTATATGGTGTGTTGCAAGTGTTGGAATTGGTCTACATCAAGTTTTGGCCATTATGCGCACGTCTTTGTCCATTTAAATGGGATTTTCGTATAAATTAATTGGATAGGATTTTTTGATGTTAGAAAGCTTCCACAAGTGTCAAATGGTCCTATGAAACACTAGAATTTTACCAAAATTGATTTGGAATTGAAATGAGCTAAATTGGGCTTGTTGTGCACAAAACAAACAATTGCTGCAGCTCTGCACACTGGTCGCGGCGTGACAAGGCCGTGTCGCGGCGCGACACCCCTGAACACAGCTTTCTTTGCTGTTTTGTGCCACGTGTTCGCGTGTTGTTGCTTGGGATGCTATAGTTAGTTAATAAATGGTTTAAAAACACCATTATGGTATTGTTTCAAGTATCCTAGACGTTTTTCGCGTGTTCAAATGATTGATGCGTAAGTCTTGGTATTATAGGTTGAATTGACAATCCGTGAGCGCCAAAGCAAGGTCTTTTCTTATTCGAGCCTAACAGGTGAGTGCCTGATAACATAACGATTAATATATCTATAACATATATTAACAATGAATTGAATTGAATACCCGGACTTGTAAGAAATTGATTAAGCATTTGAATATGTTGTTGAAAGGTTGTATACCTTGTAGTATGTATGATAAATGATTATCAGGATATTATACGCACTTGATTAAGTGTAGTTTGTAAAGCATGACGATGCTAGACTTAACATGTTGACACAGTATGATACGCACTTGTTTAAGTGTAGATTGTATAGCATGATGATGCTAGGCTTAACTTATTGATATACATAATAGTATGCACTTGATTAGGTGTATGTTATGATGATAGATATATATACACATTATTGCGTGCGCGCAATGAGGTAAAGAATGAATGGCATGATGATGCTAGATATTTGATTGGTATAAATAATATGCATCTGTTTAGGTGTATGTTATATGGACATGATTATTGATTGATTGATGATTCGGTTGAATCAGATTATGTGTTTGTGATTGGGCAAGGTTTGCCCAGACAAAGCTGTCCTACCTGTTGGGCAAGGTTTGCCCCGGACAAAGCTGTCCTACCTGTTGGGCAAGGTTTGCCCCGGACAAAGCTGTCCTACCTGTTGGGCAAGGTTTGCCCCGGACAAAGCTGTCCTACCTCTTGGGCAAGGTTTGCCTCGGACAAAGCTATCCTTTTTGGGTATAGCTGCGGCTGTACAACAGAGGAATCGGTTGATTCCAAAACGCAACGGTGGACGCTTAACAGCTCCCCCACCGGAGCGGTTGATGCGTCTGGTACCCCAGTTTGGTGCATTGAGCCGGGTTCGCTACCCTGCGAGATATGCTACCTCCTGACTACGCCAACTCATCGCGAGATGCTAGGATAGAACTATTTGGGCATGATTGATGATATGTGGTATGTTTATATTGATTGCATGCTATCGTGTACTCACTAGCTATTATAGCTAACAGATACTACTCTCCACATGTGCAGGTGTTCCTTAGGCTGTGAGCTCGGGTTCCTGCGGGTAGTTGCATGTTTTTAGGAGGAACACTGGATTTTGTTTCACTCTGTTATAATATGTTTAAGTTTGTTTAAAAATAATGGTCGGCCGGTTATGTGTCCGTAACACCAAATGTCGTATGTGGCAACGTTTTGACTGTTTATACAATTTGCCACGTGTTTTTAATTCCGCTGCACTTTTAATTTATAAGACAGGTTTAAATATTCTATTTACAGTCAAACCCACGCGGTTTGAAAACTTAAATAGTATTTTAAAAAGAAAAATTTGGTTCTCAAAAGCACGGTGTTACAGTTTCTTTCTAATTACAAGAGATAATCTATGCTTGTGTTCTTGTTGCAAGTTAACAAGTATATATGTTTCTACAAATGTTCTTGCAATGTAGATATAACGTTAACTTTTTTGTCTTAGCTCTTTTGATGTTTGCCACATTCAAAAATGTGCACAAGATAGTGGGTAAAAAATGTGGTTTGGACATACCATATTAAACATATATTGGTTCATTGAACAATCCGCCCGAATTGCTTGAATCTAACAAATGTGAATTGTTATTATGGTCGGTTTACCTATTTGACATAATTGTTTTTTATTTATGACGGAACAGTTGTTTATTATCGTTGCCATCTTACTTGGGTTGAATATTATTGGTAAATAAAAGCAGAAAAACAAGAAAACAAAATTATTTTTTAAAAAAAATTTAATAGATGCAGACCCGGTTTTTTAACGGGGCCTAAAAGTGTATAAAAGGGCTTAAAAGAGAACCTTTAACCCTTATAATAGAATAAACAGATCCGTTTTTTAAGGAAAAACCTTGCTTGAAAGGTAGATTTAGATCCGTTTTTTTAACCGGGTTTGAATGTATTTTTTGTAATAGTGATTCCATCGTAGAAACATCAATTAAGATCGTTTATATGTCTACAACTCCGTTGACATACATAGTAGGAAAAAAATATAAATCTCGCTATGATGACAATCAAAAGTGATATTCCGAGGTTGTCGAGAAGCCTTGATTAAATGCATGAATTTTGTTAATTATTTGAGAAATATAAAGATGAAGATGGGAAAACAAAATAAGGGTGTGAGTAATTTTTTGAGAAATATAGTGTTGTATTTATGATAAATAAATCAGGAGAATGTTTAAAAATTATATATAAAAAAAAACTAGTTGCTTAAAGTTGTTGCGGGTGAAAAATATGGTTGTTAATTTGTATATTGTTGCGCGAAAAGAAAAATAAATGCATTTCCTCTCCTAGGGGCTACTATGTGCACTTACTTGATGCATTTCCTTTGGTATTAATAACGGTTTTTAAATAAACTCTTCTATATGTATAGAAAAGTTTAAAAAAAGTTTTTTTTTGTAATAAAGGTGTGTAACATCATTAATGGCTTATTAATAGAAGTATTTTGATCATTTTTACAATTACCCAACTGTGAATTGAATATGTGTGGATGAATCGTTATTAGATTAAGTTAAGTTTTTCAAAATACCCTTCATTAACGAGACATTAATGAGCCATTATAATTTTAGCCCTTGATTTGTTTTAATCAAAGGTCAATATTGGTTCTCGCACAAAAAAACAGTTTTTGTTTAAACGTTCTCCTATATATTATGTATATATGACCCCGTTGTTATAGTGTCTAAATACATAATAATTTTGTAAGAAAATATATGTATTTAGTTTCACTATGAAATTGATTCATCCACCTATGAAATTAATTTATCCAAGAAAATGTCTAAATGCATAATAATTTATACTAAAAGGACAGCAATACATACATACATACATATCACACACACATATTGCCAAGAATGTATGTAAATTACATTCATATTGCCAAGATTTAGTTCAATACTTTATATAAATTCTATTTTGCTTTAAATTTTGACTTTAAAATACCGGAAAAACAATTAAAACCTTATTAATCCAATTCAATTAACTAGAATACCGAACAACACACTTAATTTTAAGTAATTTTATTTTTTTATTATATAGATCTACCAATTTAACAAAAATAATGAGTACACCTCTGGTTCCTCTGGTGGCAACTGGCAACCACCATTTAGCCGATGGAGGCAAATTAAGTCTCTGTACGTCCATTGTCAAATACGCTCAAACAAAGTAAATTAAACTCTCTGAGAAAATAGCATGCATGCATAACCCATCCATATATATATATATATACACACACACACATATATATATATATATATATTACCAAAGATCGATCGATCAGACTTAAATGTATATGGTCTGATTCACAGCTTAGAACAGATGAACAACATTAACGGAGACACCCACTTACTCGAATCAGTGAATGAAATTTGGTTGTGAGTTGTGACTAAGCGAAAGTAAAAAAAAATGAAGAGCATTGAATAGGGTCTTAAATGCATACTGCAAAACATCACCTACCCATTTCTCACTCTTCCATAACTCCATATCTTTTATATAAGTCTCAATCCAAAACCTTTCTCCCTCAGTACTACTATCTTGACTACTTTCAGAAATCATGGAGACACCAGCAGCAGCTAGAAGAACTCAACCCGCTTCTTTGCTTATATGGGGTCTTGTTGCAGCTCTGCTTTCCCACAACTTGGTTTTTCCTGTCTCTTCCTCAACCTTTCATGATCAAAAGAACTTCTACTTCCCTCCATTCCCAAGTGTTGGATCTCCTCCACTTATCCTCACTCCTCCCACTGACCCTTCTCCACCCATAGGTAACCCCCATCCCACCCCACCCCACCTCACAATTATAGATATATTATTCATCCATCTAATTAACACTTGGAGTTTGCTTGTTATTGCAGGTTATCACTCTAGTCCACCTCCTACTCGTGGCTCAGGAGGAAGCACATCACCACCGGTTCATCATACACCACCATCTCACGGTGGTGGCAGTGGTGGTAGCCATCACCATGGAGGAACGCCACCTTCCAACTGTGGAAATCCTACACCACGGACACCACCCAGGCATGTCGATCCTTCTCCTGGCCATCACAACCCTTCACCAGCTCCTCCTACAAGCGGATACCATTACAACAACCCACCACCCAGTAGTGGTGGCGGTGGTAGAACACCGTCTGTACCTTCATCACCACCAATCGTACTTCCACCCGCCACTCCTGGGATCCCGTTAATCCCATCACCTCCATTTGACCCCAATTCACCCCCAATTGGTGGTACATGCGAGTAAGTATACTTACATGCATGCGTTAAATAAATGATTTGCGGCCGGTTGCACAAATATTATATATATATAGCCAAGGGTAGCACCGCCAACATAAAGTGAACAAATCTTTTAGGCAAAAATTAAAACGTTGTACGTCCGTGCTACACTGGGCTACATATATACTATGTCTTCTGAGTGTGTTACTAAACTTTTTTATTGTTGTACTTAAAACTTCAGTTACTGGAGAAACCACCCAGGGATCATATGGGGATTGTTTGGGTGGTGGGGAACAACGATTGGCTCAGCTTTCGGCATAACTACTCTCCCCGGAACTACTCTCCCCGGAACCGGAGCAAATCTTAACCTAGTGCAAGCACTGTCGAACAAAAGAACTGACGGCATAGGTGCACTCTACAGGGAAGGAACTGCGTCCCTACTAAACTCCATGGTTAACAAGAACTTCCCCTACACAACCAGCCATGTTAAAGACAGTTTCGTGGCTGCAACCGGGTCCAACAAGGCTGCCGCGGCTCAGGCGAGGCTGTTCAAACTAGCAAACGAGGGTCATATGAAGCTTAGAGTCTAATTAATTAATTAATATATATAGCATTTGGGTCTTTGATTAATTGCATGTTGGTATTTAATTTACTGGTCTTGTTTTGAGTCGATACATTTGGAAGCTTGCATGTTATGATGTTTTTTTAATTTATTGTTGATTGTGTGTTTAGGAGTTGATTTCCTCATTAATTATTTGTCGTACTTTAATTTATATATATATATACCATATTTTACATGGATTATATATATGTCACATGTTCTTTTTATCATTAATCGTTCTAGCGATTGTAGGTGTGTCTTTGGAAATATACATGGATCTTTTTTCTTTTAACATCCTAAAATAATGCCTAATGCACATGCAATATATATTATCTTATCTTACTCTTTATTAAAACATAAAACTTTTAAATTTCTTTTTTCAGAATTATATCTAGTCTAACCAATATTAATCCTTAATTTCCTCCAATTTTAACTTCGATGCAATTTAGTCTTTTTCCATTCTAATTTTCAATTTTAATTTCACTTTGAATTGATTATGAGGGGCCCTGTCAAAATATATATCAGGTGTTCAATGGATATATATTTAATTGTATATATATATATATATATTTATAGTTTTTCTTTTATAATTTTTAATGTATATTAATTGGTAAAAATAAATTATATATTTAAGGTAGTCTCATTTTTATCTACGTTTTGACATAAATTTTTTCACAATTTGATACAAACTTAAGAAAATAGTTTTTTTTATTTTGTATTAGTAAAAAAGTTCTATTTTATAACCATTGAATAAAGTGAGTTACTATTATTGAGTAATGTCTCATATCAAATTAAAAGTGACTTCTTAATATGTTTGATAAGGATCTCGATCTACTCCATTTATAGCCAATTGGTTTTAAGTTAGAACATCATAAACTAACATGGTATCAGATCAAGATTCACTTGTGTCTAGTCAAATGTCACACGGACTCGATCCACGTACGTAAGTACGTAACCCATAAGTATCCACATGTTATGCGCGAAAAAAGAACAGCACACTTGAGCGGTTACACAAGTTATCTTACTCTAAATATCCATCCATCTAACATTTGGTTTTTTTCCTCTTTTTAACGAGAAGTGAGTACTCGCACGCTGCTGCGGGAGTTCTATATGTATGTAAGAATAGGAAGTCGAAATTGGGTGCATGTGTGTACTCGCATATTTATGTGCTTTAGTGTTACGATGTGAGACTTATAGCCTTCTATGCATAAGGGAGGTCATGCTTTTCTGTTAGCCTGCACCGGAAAAAAGGACTAAAAGGACCTATAAGTTTGAAGATAAACATCTAAGTAATATCAGTTATATCTATTTTTTAGTTCATAAAAATGCATGTATCCAAGAAACGGATACTGAAATCCACAAAAAGAATTAAGGTAAATACTTAGATTGCAACTTAATGGATATCTCATTATAAACAAGGTGCAAACTATTGAGTAATGTCCCATATCGAATGAAAAGTGACTTTATAATGTGTGTAATAAGGGTTCTGGGCTACTCTTATAACCAATAGGTTTTGAATTGAAACCTCAAAAACCTACACAAACTAATAACTTAAACAAACGAAAACTTGAATTCTAAACAGGCCAGAACTCTTTTGCACGATAATTCAAATGTTGTGCCTTTTGTTTTGTTATATTGGTTTTACCTTTTCTGCATCCAGATAAGTGAACTATTTGATGCACAAGCAGGAATATGATATATAATTGGGAAAACATCATAGAATAGTAACAAGTTTGAAAACTGTTTCGTCAAAGTCATTCACCCATTTATTTCACATTATGAAATAACCCATAAGTGATATTGGTGGAACAGTTTTCAAACTTGAATACTGTTGAAGCAAAAGGTCCGGCCAAAGGCTTCAGCACGTGTTCAGGAGGAACGTCCGGATCAAGGGGAACGTCCGAATCAGCACCACGCCAATGATCTCTGCAAAACAGACAATGTTAGCCTCGCCACGAGGAGGGGGTGGCCTCGTGACCAAGCTCCGGCGCAAGAGTAAGTAATTTGTGTAAGAGAGCAGATGTTAAAGAGTGAGGAGAGAGTGAGTTATGGATTGGCTTACCTCTGGTGTCTTTGTGGCCTTTCTTATAGGCTAATGAATGAGAAAGAGGCATTCTTTTACCCAGAGGTTTAAAGGACAAGTTCTTCTTCCAGTCAAACTCTTGAGACCAGAGCACAAAGTGTTCTGCCTAATGATATGACTTCTCCTAGAGTTTGACTTCCTTCTTAGAGAGCTGTGCTTGTCCTATTGTAAAAGCAATCCTTAGACATTCTTTTGGTAGCCTATGCAATGCAGACATAAACAGTACATCCGGCTGAGCATGTTTATGTTTCCTCATTTGTAGATTATGTTACCAATGGCTGCGATATGCTTTGTTCCGAGGAGCTTGGGGAGCAAGGGTCCGGACGACGCCTGGTAGGCAGAGGTCCGAACGATGTTTAGGTAGTCGGAGCTTCGGCGTGCGTTGGATAACGTAGGTCCGACCAAGGCTTTTGGGGGTGGAGGTCCGGACATACCTCATCAATTACTATTCTATAAAACAAACCCTATATAAGATCTTTTGAAAATGAAAATCTAACATCATATAACATATTATTGCAATCAACTGCAAGTTCTTACTTTTGTGAACTTTTAAAGAAAGAACTTTTTCTGCATTTTATGTTTTCATGCTAGTATAGCTTCTAGCAAGTGGTAGTTGCATGTATAAGGAAATTGAACTGTAGGGAGTGAAAAGAAAATGAAAGCCACAGGAAGAAGCTAAGATAGCTAGACACATGCGAGACGGGAAAGAGAGACAAAAAAGCAAGAGGACACGTGGTCTCCCCAAAAATGAGGGAGAGAGAAGCCAAAAACAAAGAAGGATTGAACCAGAAACCCATATATGGTTAAAAAACCAAAAAACTAATCAATCCGCCTAAAGATACTTGTGTCTTCCTTTCTTATAAAAGAAATATAAATAAAAACTTGAGAGAGTTACCGATCATAGTCCCTCCTAATTGTTAGATATTATAATTAACATGCTATCGTACAATCTTTCAACCCACTAATAACCCTGCAACTTGTAAATGACCTGCAAACACGTCAACTCATATAAGTTAACAGTAGGGGTGAGCACGGTTCAAAAACCGGACCGGATCGAAAAAGACCGGACCGGACCGAAACCCAAAATCTATAAAAAACTAGGACTGAAGACTGGACCGACCAGTCCCGGTCCGGGCCGGTTAGTCGGTTTTTCGGTCTATTGTTTGTTTTATACACTATATTAAACAAAAACCGGACCGGCCCGGACCGAAACCCGAAATCTATAAAAACAAAGACTGAAGACCAGACCGACCAGTCCCGGTCCGGTTCGTCGGTTTTTTCGGTCTATCGGGTCGCATGCTCACCCCTAGTTAACAGGTTATAAAGGTTATGTTCGTGTCGCACATATATGAGTTAGTATTTTATATCTTAACACGAATTTGGATCATTTGTTACACGCCCGCTAACTTATCCTACAATCATGTTAGATTCTATATTTAAAATCACTTTCAATCTACAAAAGTAAGATATAAAAATTAATACGCAACTTTAAAAATTAATACACACTTCAAGATAATAAGCGTATCTCTTAACATTAAAGCACACGTATTATTCAATATTTAATAATTGAGAAAATATATTGTCGAGAAAGATAACTTAAATATTAAAAATATTAATAAAGGTAACGTCCAATTTTTTTTGCTGAAAAAAGATTATAAATTTCAATTTGTAACAAAAAAGGATACAATGACCTTTTAGACCTAACAAAAAAAATGATTATAAATTTCAATTTGTAACAAAAAAGGTATACATTTCATGCATTATACCTTTTTTTGTTACAAATTGAAATTTATAATCTTTTCTCAACCAAAAAAAATTGGATGTTACTTTTATTGATAAATTTTGATATTTAGATTACTTTTCTCGGCAATTTGCCCCTAATAATTATATAATATAACAAGTAACAACCTAAAATCTGTTTTTGTATTTACAGATTGAGTGACTATACAATTCATTCACTTGATTCTGCGTGATGGTAAAGCCATTCTACCTTAACCGTAAAGTTCACTTTTAGAATGTTTTCACATTCTTTATTTATTTTATTTTTTATCGGGTCAGACCATTTACTTGTCCAAAATTTTCAAGCAAGCTAATATCCGAAGCAGCCAGCCAGCCAGCCAGGAGTACAGGGCTACCATCATGGTGTAGCGTTTACAATTACTTACACAATATGTAAATAAACGGGTCTGTGTAGAGCATAAATGGGTGTGAACTATTTTCGAGTTGACCTTTCAACTCGTAAAAAAACAGGTTGTATTCAATTGGGTAGCGGGTTCGTGGGTTGACCCGTTAACTTGTATGATATATATATTTTTTCTATTTACTATTTTGTTTTTCACATTTTCTATTTTTCTATTGGGTTATCCTTTTATTTCTTAAATACTTGCAAACCTAATCAGAAACAAATTCACCGTTTCTCTTTTATTCTTTCGTCGTTTTGATACCATCTGGAGTAGGCACTTTCGAATCATCAATGTTTCTTACTTGTAGCTAACTAGATATTTGGTTGAGTTAAACTTTATTTAGTGGTTTACATTTAAATTTAAGGAATAAAATTAGTAAAACTAGACCAACTAACCCGCAAACCCGTTTATGGTCCGTCAACCCGCTTTCACATGAATAATTAAACAGATTGTGTTCGTATCATGATCCGCAAACTCGTACACGACACAATTGTTAACCCTGCATGGAGGGTCACAGCTCACGGCTAACAGCTCACAGGGTAATTAGAAATACTAATTTTCTAATTTTGGTTTTGAGATAATTTTCAATTGCTATGTTTATCATTTTATAATTGTTTATGACCGGTAGCTAGTATATCAATTAATATTTATGAAGATACTTTTTTCGTTTACATGATAACTTGACTGATCTAAAATTTGTAATTAATTGTAGGTAACATTTTTTTACGGCAACTATACACAAGAATTACAGTTAATATTACTTATTAATATATGCGATGACCTTGAGCAACGACAACAATTATTTGGTCAAAATGATGGTGGAGCTGATTGAAGAGCTTGTCAACTGCAAAAGTCAACCTCAAAAGGAAACTTTTTGGTCCTCCTTAATCCTAAAAAAGGTTTGTGTCTTTTGTTGGGGGGTCGATCATCAAAGGCTTATAGTTCACGGCAATTTAGATAACGGAGGCATTGACTTGTCTTCTATACTATGTCCGATCGGATACTACGAACAAACTAAAACCGTTAACCATGCGATCTTTCTTGTCCATCTGTGTTCAAGCTTTGGTCAAATATTCATCAATGGTGGGGCCTGAAGTTCGCGAACTCGTTCGAGGAACTGGGCTTACTTGCGTTGACGAACATATCATCCGGCTCAGACAAGCTTTGAAATGTAGTTCTGAGATCTTCTACTTGTCTTATTTGAAAGAATCGCAATGCATCATTCGCCTCGGACAACATCTTATTCGAGACCAAGTTGATGCTCTTTCAATGACACTAGATGTACGTAAAGGTTTTACTAGTTTCGTGATCTACTAAGGGACTTATTGTGATATTTCATCTCCACATCTTGTAGATTGGTATATCATAGCTTGTAAGCTAGTCTCTTTCTAGGTTTTGTAATATCTTTTGAAATTTCTTAATAAAGTTGTCTTGCTTTTAAAAAAAAACAGGTTTTGTCATCATTGATTTAGAAATTTTAAATATGTCATGCGATACAGAAAAATTAAACTGGAAAAATTTATGAAGTGTAATTTCAATAATTAAACGGTTTCATTAAATTAATCAAAATTATTGTTTAACAATATCTATTAGTAAAATTTTACTAATCCATTTCGTGACAATCAAACCAGTAGTTCCTCTTTGTCATTTAAAAAAAATCTATCTATCTCAATTTCTATATTTGAGTTTGTTTGGTTGAAAGTTAGTAGCTAATAGCAGATAGCATGGTATCCCGAAGTAGTATATTTTATTTATACTAGCATAGTACCCGTGCAATGCAACGGCTAGAAATAGTTTTTACTCGATAATATGTCTGTGTTTAATAATGTAAGACTATTATATCACGCATTATAATGACATTAAACTATTTTCGTTTGCAATGTATCTATTTTCCTTCTCATGTTTCCATTTCTTTTATTTCTCTTTTCCTTATAACTCTTTTATTAATTTTAAAAAACAATAAAACGAGAAACAAAAATAATATTTAATATATTATAAATTAACCTTTTGTTTTAATTACACGAGTCATTTAAAAAAATCTGGAAATGTCTATAAATTTAGGTTACATGTTATTAGATTTATAAGTTCTAGCTATACGTATTTTTTAATATTTGAATTAAAATATGTGTTATATGATAAAATATTATAACTATTATTTTTATGAAGATTCTTTTTATCTAATTTTAAATTTTTAATTTGTATTTAATATCATATAGGTTGAAAACTAATTTGCATTGAATTGACTTTTTTAAATATTATTTATTATGGAATGTTTAGTTATAAAAATGGTATTTAAGAATGTAATTAACTCTATATAATAGTTTCCTTATATGGTTAAATAAGGGGTAAATTGATAATTTCAAATTACTTAAAATTAAGAGATTTTAATGACCTAAATGCTGTATAATATAGTATAGATATATGCTTGGTAAATTGGTGTCGAATAGTTTAAAATGACAAAAAAAAGGATTGTAAAAATATTAGAAATTGTAAAACAATTACAGAGAGTATTTAGATAAAAATTCGAATTGTATGTAAAAAGGTTTACGCTAATTTTAAAAAGTACTTTAATAAGTTTTTTGTTTAAAAAAATCTATAGTTTCCATCCGAATAAAACTTGTATCTTTTTATTTTAAAACACAAAAATATCCACTAAAAAATTTGCTTTTTTGTTTGTAAGTACCCTTATTATAATATACTAGAATTATACTCGCGTAATGTTGCGACGGACAATAATTTGTATTTTACAACATATCACTTTTAACAATGTAATGATATGTTATTAGCACGATTCAATGTTATGAAAAAGTTTTCTACAGTAACATGTTCATTTTTTTCAAATTTTCTTTTATTTGCATCTAGCTATTTTATTAATTTTAAAAATAAAATATAAAAGACATAAAAATAAGAAATAGATTTATATTGATGAAATAAATAGAGAGAAGTTAATAAGATTTTGAAAATTGTGTTGATGTAGGTAGATAATTATGTTTGTGTAAGAAAGTGTTTTAGCGTGAAAGAATATATTTTAAATGAATAAAAAGATAAAGTAAATTAGGTGAGGGAATGAAATGATTAAATATTGAGTGAATGAGATTAATTTAAATAAAATGAAAGGTCAAGATTTTGTCTTGGTTAAATTTTAAGAACTATTAAAATCAAGTAAGAGGGAGAATGTTAAATGATTATATAATAGTATAGATAACATTTTTTACGTTATAAAAATAGTCTTTTTGTATTTTTATGCAAATATATTATATACAAAAAAGTGACCATGAACGCATATGTAAAAGCTAAACACCGTAGTCAGATAAAAATGGTAAAATACATATCATATGCGCACTGTTCTCGAGTTTTATTAAGAAAAGAAAGAAAAGAATTTGAAAGGAAACTCCTAAGAAAAATGTTCTTAAGTTTCAATTAAGAAAGACAAGGAAAGGAAATTGAGGGGTTTGAAGGAAGAGTTAAGACTTATTTTGATCACAAATCTATACTTTCAAAATTAAAATGATTTAAAAAGAAAATATTTCATTTTCTTCTCTTCCCGTTTCTTTTCTCCCCTTAGGCCATGCGTATGGCCAAGCCCGAAGGCCTTCGGGTTCTTTGGGTTGGTTTGGGTTCTTTCGGGAATACCATTACTTCCCCTTCGGGTTCCCCCCTTTCTCCACCATTTCGGTTTGACAAACTGAGTGCTACCAAAGCTTTTTTTTTGTAGAGAGAGTAAGGAGAAAAAAAATATGTAGGTTGTTTGGGTTGATTTGGGATGAGTGCTACCAAAGTTTTTTTTTTTTTTATAAAGAGAGTAAGGAGAAAGAAAATATGTGAATTGTTTGGATTAGTTTGGGATGAGTGCTATTTGGATTTTGATTAATTTGGGTTGAAAAGAAAAAAGAAAGAAAAACTGATGTGACATTTTGATTAATTTAGGTTAAAATAAGATGATTTATACACAACAAGTTATATGATAAAAATCTATAAGAGAGATCTATCTTTCTATTAAACTTGAGAACAAAACTATAAAGTCAGGGTTTGTGAGTTCTACACTCTACAGTTCTACTACTTGACACACTCAGCAGCCTCCGCCTCCTTTTTTTTATTCTAAAATGGCATACTGATTCTTTTGATGAGTAGATATTTTTTGTTTTTACATCATGCTTAAAAATACTACTTTAATATATCTTTTTTTAAGATTATAATTATGTTTTGTTTTTCTTATTTTACTATAATTTATTTAAATTATTACTATTACTATTATTTAACTTATTAACAATTCTTTTTTCTTTTAGACTATTATTAAGTTTTACTTTTAAATTGTTATTTTTACTACTACTATTACTTTTAAAAATATTACCTTATAAGATTTTACGGAAAGAAAAAATCCACTTAGACTCTTTAGTTAATATATATTAATATTAATGATTAATGATGAAGTTGAAGTCAAAATTATGAGGCCTTTTAGATTATTAACTTATAAATCCATTTAGACTCTTTTAGTTAATAATTGAAATAAATATTTAATGTAAAAACGTACGGTCTGAATAGTCATTTCATCTCGCTACAAGGGGGCAGAGGATATTTAAACCTTGTTAATATAATTGAGCACGGCCTATTCATTAATTTTTTAGGCTCTTATGAAAAGTAGAAAATGGACATCCTAATTATATTAATTTTAATATATATATATATATATATATATATATATACATACACAGGGAAGGATTCAAACAAGAAATGTTTTTCGTAAGAAAACTGTAAGAACCAATCTTAATCATTCAAGTGGTATGTGGAATTCATGGATGAAGAGCGTGAAGGGATCGAGTGTAGTAATGTGCATGTAAGGAATTCATGAGTGGGCAATCCAATTGAAAGGGAGAATTAGACGACTAAGATTGGTTCTTACAATTTTAGTACAAAAAACAATTCTCGTTTGAACTTTTCTCTATATATTATACTATATATATAAGTAACTTTATCAAATCACAAAAGTTTAATATCAATAATTACTAAAACAAATATGAGTCATCTCAACCGTTAAAAAAAAAGTTGAGTCCTCTTTATAAATTAATGTAGCCATAATGGGTTAAGTTATAGGCTAACTTTTTTACCCTAATTGATATACTAGAAACCAAAATAAAATAATGATAGTAAAATAGTTTATCTAATATATTTTGGCTTAATAGGTTATAGCTTAGTATATTAAACACAAGCTTTTAAATCATTTGTTACGGAGGGCTTGAATAATTACAATATTTAGCCGAATATTCACAAGTGCATGCAAAAAAAAAAAAAATTGGAAATTTATATTTTATCTTACTAAATATTTTTACTTTATTTTCCTATTCATGAAAGTATGATATGTGGAATCTACTATTGCTCTCTCCTCATCTTCACCCTTGATTTTAACATTTGTTATCTAGTGAGGATGGGTAGAAAGATTTAGTAGAAGGATATAAAACTCTTTAAGAGAATTAGGGCTGCCTCCTTGACATCAGCTCTAACGCCGTGTACAGTCACACACCCCGTACACGCTCATGGTGGCTCATGCACATACAATTAAAAATCGATGCACAAATTATGGGTTTATCAACATATAATTTTGATATAGAATTATCACTTACAAAAAATTATTTACAATAAGAAAAATAATATGTCGCACGAACACAAATGTTAGATTGACAAACTTGATGCAAATCTGTGTGGAGAGTGCAACATAAAAGGCTTATAACTTTTGATAATCTGTTTAAAAGGGGGATCATTTCAAAATCTAAATCATGTCCTTTTTGCTCTATGTTTCCAGAAAGTGAGGATAATCTTTTTGCTATTGTTTTCTGGCTAAATATCTTTTGAAAGAGATATCCAATTAATGGAATATGGGTCATCCTCCATTCACGTTGCAAGAAATCCTCTCATGGAGTGACACGGTGAATTTATTGGGTGATAGATTGTAAGTATTTAACTCGGTGATTTTTACTTTTATTTGACAAGTTTGGAAATATTGTAAGAGTTGGTTCACGAGAAAAAAACTATTCTATTTCTGGATATCTTCTTCAATTCAAGACCTATCCTACTTTTAAATTAACATACAAAATTCAAGCAATAACTAGATCGGATAAATTGGTGTCGTAATGTTTATTTCCTTTATCTCTTGTTTCGTTTAGCTTCTTGGTATCTTTTTCTTTTTTCTTAAAAAAATTAAATTTTTTTTTGATGCGAATGTATCTAGAAAAATTGAACCGTAACATGAAAATTAATGCACATACTAGTAGCTAGGCATGTCATAGGTTGACCGAGTTGGTTGACTGCGGTCAGTGCATTTAAAAGTGTTATAAATAAAAGCTGGTGTCTTGTTCAAAGCCATTACAACTCAAAGGGTAATGTAATCATGCATTGGAGTACTGGCACTGTAAATATGTTGCTGCCCCGGCCCTTGCTATTTGTCAATTGTAACCCAAAGCTTATTCGTATATAATAAAATTTATTTATATATATTATGTATAAATATTTAATAATATATAATATAAGTTGGTAATGTATAAATTATATAGTGGTGAAGCTTAATAACTTGTTTGGTATATTATTTTTATTTTTTAAAAGCATAAAAACTTAAAGTAACAAAATGAAGACCACATACAAAGAAACGACCCCGGATGCCCTATATCTTCTGCAAGACACAAAGCAAAGAATAGAAACAAATAAAAACGCCAAAGCAATACCAAAACAACCACTTTAAAGAGAAACGAAGGATAAAAAAATCTAGAAAAATGAAACATTAAGGGATGTTTGGTTCATGGATTTTTTTATGAGATTTTTTTCAAATGTTGCCTATTGTAGGATATGTATTTTGCTAGATTCTAAATATTGTCGTTGTTTGGTTGATAAAATTTGTCAAGAGTTAATCGGGTTTTAGGTTTAAAATGTAAAGAGATAGAATACTAAAGATGATAAATATCATGTTTAAGGATTTTGAAATCATAAGGGCATCCCTTACATTTCAGGATCCCTCACTCAAAGAATTTTTGGGATTTTGAGAAATCTCATCAATTAAAATCTCATGATTATTTTTCAACCAAATATAGGATTCGTAAGGAATTATAATGCAAATCCCAGGATCTTTACTTAAACGATTCAAGTTTGACTACATATCAACAAATACCAAGTTTGATCAACACTCCTTTCTCCTAAACACAAAATCATTACTAAATAAGCATATAAAAGGTGTTGTGGACCAACAAACCACAACCCAAACAAATAAATTTTCCATCCGATAACCATTGTTTACCTTCAACTACACTTTGATAAAACGACTCCAGTGTTTAAATTATCATTCATGCCACAAACTTTAGAAGTTCATCAATTATCTTTGTTTTATTAGCAAATAACAACGTGTAACACTTAAAAATATGGAAATCAATTTATGACGCAATATTTTAACAATCAACTGTTATACTAGTGATGGTTAAGTAAACTGGTCAAAGTTGTCGGTGTGTGTTGAACATTAAACATTTGTCATAGTCACTCAGCACCTACATCGACGAGTACTCAGCTTTAGCGCTAATTACTCAACTTCGACACTCAGTTTTAGAATTGATCACTCACACTCAACGCTTATCACTCAGTTCCGACAATCAACTTTAACGATGATAAAATCTGTTGTATGTCTTTTCAACACTCATAAGATATGTTAGAATCAGCGCAACGCCCTGCAAAGGGCGCAAGCCCCATACCCTGCCTATTTGGGTTTAAGAATTCAACATGACTTAGACAAGTGTGCCCTCCGCGTCATTTACCTCGTTACCATGTCATCATAAAAATCCCTTAGGGGGCGTTTGGTTCGCAGATTTTTTTCATGGGATTTGCATTTTGTCAAAGGATTGGGAATTTGCAGGAAATGCATTTGGCAGGATTGTGAATCCTATCATGTGTTTGGTTGATAAAATCTGTCAGGATTTGCATTTCTGAAATCCTGTTTGTTTGGTAATTCAATCAAAGGATTTGGATTGTTTCAGTGACAAATAACAGAATTACCCTTCAGTTATATTTTAAACAGTTTTTATTGTTTAATTATATTATTTAATAAATAAATAATAACTAATTAATTTACACTATTTAATAATAAAAAATGTAACTAAAATTTAAGCATAATAGTTCCAAAAAGTCTAACACATATTTGACATAATAGTTCCAAAAAGTCTAACACATAACTCAATAATAATAATAATAATAATAATAATAATAATAATAATAATAATAATAATAATAATAATAAGGTTAAGTGAGGGTAAAATGGTAAATGGCACATTCCCCTCTATCAAGGATTTTAAAATACCATGGGGGGTGGTGGTATTTCCTAATTCCTTCATATGAAGGAATTGGTGGGATTTCTTTAAAATCCCATCATTTGAAATCCCTAGCTTTTTCCCAAACAAACACAGGATTTCTTGGGTTTTTAATTCCCAATCCCAGGAATTCCCAAAGAATACAGTGAACCAAACAGGGCCTTAGTATTGTATTTAAATTACTATTATTCCTTCCCCATGTTAGTCTAAAACTAAAATCATAAAGATAAACAAACACAAAATGAACTTATGCATACATGAAAGTGACTTGAAGATTCAATTTTCATCTTCGTATATTACATATTCCAAATATTCAAGATTTAGGGCGTTCTAAGAATTGAACCCTTCTAATCATTTAAATACCCGGAGATAATATACACATAAGTTAGATACTTGTCAGTGTTAACACTATACTAGCCAATGTCCTATCAATGTACAAAGTCAATTCTAAGCTTATTGATGTAATACCCGAACTTCGAAAATAAATAAAAGAATAGTTTATTGAGGAAATGATATTGTGTTGGGTTATGGATTTAATTTTGGACTAAATTTAATTAATTGGGCTTGAATAAATGGTTGGTTAAATGGACTAATGTAAATAGTCATGTGGATTAGGTTTATTAGGCCCTATTGAAAGATATATAAATTGAAGATTAGGGCATAGCCCCCAAAATGCTTGTTACTGTTGCATTGGGAGAGAAAGCAGTATGTGTTGTGTGTGTGTGCTAAGACCCACGAAGAACAAGGAAGAAGGAGCATTGGGTTTATGAAGAACAAGAGAAAAGAATTTGAGATTTGAGCCTTAATACTTGATGAAATGTACTTAAATCTTGAAGGAAGTGTTTAAATGAGTGGAGAAATGTTTTGAAACAAAAATAAAGTGATTTGGTCAAGTTTTGAAAGAGTTTGATTTTGGCTATGGAGTTTTGAAACTAGAACTGACAGGGAAGATGATGGTCCGACTTTTGTTATCTGAAAGTCGCATGGGGGTAGTGGAAAGTCGCATAGTGCATTCTACAAGTCGCATGAAGTTTTGAAAGTCGCATGGGGTCATGCGACTGTCGCATGAGGGGTCTTGAAAGTCGCATGTGTTGCCTGTAAGTCGCATGATGATCCGTAAGTCGCATGGGGTGGTGTGGTTTGTTCGGAGGTCGCATGAAGAGTTGATCCGACTCTCGCATGGGTCGTGCGACGCGACGCATCAAACCCTTAAACGCGACGCGTTCGGGCAAGGGTCCGAATTATGTTGTGTAGTTTTGAGTGCGTGTGTTTATGTAAGTCACATGGATTGGCCTATGTATGGAACCTAAGGTCTGGCTTGGGGGCCTTATTAGTGCACAGAATGTATGGGAGACTGATACCCGGTATTAATTTGATTAAGGCATGTTGTAGGTAAGTGCTAACGAGTAGCCACAAGTGGATTCTTAAACTAGAACAGTGCGACGAGAACTGCGGACAGGTGAGTATTCTTACTTACATTTCTAAATAGACATTAAATACATTTGATACGTGCCTAAGAAAGTGATTAATGATTGTAGAATACGTGAATGCTATGTGTAGACCAAAACTTCGGTGTCGGGTATGTTTTAGATAGACTTTGCATGTGACTGATGATGTGTAAGCAGACGATAAGTTATGAGACATGTGAGTTACCTGAACTTACTTTAATTCCTGTAATACGTAAGTGATATGCAAGATGTTTACTGTGCAATGTATGTGCTTAATTGTGATTGGCTGTTAAGTGTTATCGTGATGTCATGATAGTAACCAACCGTGCCTTCGTGGTCGGCTGGGGCAGATGACTTCATCTAAAGGTGGGACCTGTGATGAGTCATAGCGGGCGGGGCTCGGATTAGGCATCAAACGGGTGGGACCCGAGATGCGGCAGAGGGCAAGTCTCTAGTTATGTGTTACATGATAGCAGGATGTGATTATGGTTTAGGCATCAAACGGGTGGGACCCGAGATGCGGCAGAGGGCAAGTCCCTAGTTATGTGTTATTTGATGAGACCATCTAACAGGCGGGTATGTCGAGACCACTTACTACGGTAGTGGGTAAGAAGAATGTGTTTGATGAACTGTTTGGTTTGTAAGTAAAGTACTCGCTAAGCTTTGTTCTTACGGTTGTTGTTTAACCATCTTTTCAGGTAATGACCACGACAGGGCTCCAGCTCGTGTTTGATAGCTCATCCCAGCAAGCTTCCGCAACGTTTTCACTCTCATGAGTTTTCTAATGTAATCCAAAATGATTGTACTTGAACTTGAGATTTTTACGGGTTTTCACCCCGGGTGTAATTGGTATTATACAGTGTTTCAGTTATTGTAGACTTTTAATAGTATGATTTAGTATAAAAAAACTTTGGGACATTACAATTGAAGTGACTATACTTCACATACATATATGTAGTTCTTTTGGTCGTACGCCCGCAATTGAATTTGTTTCAAAAGAACTATTAAGTTCAACTACAGGTTAGAGCACATACCTTGGGATAATAAAAGATGTGCTTCAATCTCTAAATGTGAGATTTTCATATTGAATCTAGCTTCTAATGTTGTATCATAAGGTAATCATGTTAAGGATAAGATGGAGGCTAATTAAATTAATTCAAATAATGATTGGATTTACTCAAATCATGATTTAAATTTTAAATCACAAGTTTGTTGAGTAAAGATAGAATTAATTTAAAAGTTGAATTTAAAAGATAGCTTTATCTAGTTTTCTCCTATAAATACATCTTTTGTAATTGTAACTTTTATGCACAAAATAATAAAGTAATCTCTAGTTCGGCCGTGAACGTAGCTTGATCACATCGATCAAGTGAACCACGTAATTCTCATGTTCTTGTTTTTATTTTGCTATTTGCTTGTGTTTGTGGTGATTATTGTTTGGGTCCATTCCACGTTTCCTTACAACTGATATCACAGTCAAGTTGTTTGTTTGGCTCTGTTAAAGAAATGGCTAAAGATGGGAAGGTCAAGATCGACAAGTTTGATGGCCACGATTTTGGTTTCTGGAATATGCAAATTGAGAGTTATTTGTATCAGAAAAAACTACATCTACCATTATCGAAAGACGAAACCATAGATATTAAGCAGGAAGATTGAGACTTGATGGATAGGTAGGCTCTTGGTGTAGTCAGGTTATCATTGGTGAAAAACGTCTTGTACAATATCATCAATGAAAGGACCATGTTTGGATTACTCAAGGCGTTATCCAACATGTACAAAAAAACCTTCGGCTTCAAATAAGGTTTTTCTGATCCGACAGTTGGTGAATATGAAGATTAAGGAAGAGGCATGGGTTACTGATCACGTGAACGAGTTTAATTTGATACTTTCAAGGTTAGTATCAGTTGACATTAAATTCAATAATGAGGTACAGACTCTTTTAGTTTTATCGTCTTTACTTAAAAGCTGGTCTGGCACGGTTACGGCAGTTAGTAGAACTACTAAGCTTACTTTTGAATAGATTCAGGATTTAATCCTCGGAGAAGATATCCGCAGGCGAAACTCCGGGGAGTCATCGAGTTCTTTACTGAGTGCTGATGGCAGGGGTAGAAAGAATGACACGGGTCAAGGTCAAAATAGAAACATGTCAAAATCGAGAAAGAGGGGGTCAGTCAAAGAAAATGAATGATATTACTTGTTAGAACTGCAAGCAGAATCGGCATTTCAGAAACCAGTGTACAACTTCTAAAACTCAGAAAGATGTAAATGTTGCAGCTGATGACTCTGATTCCTTAGTCTACAATGTTAAGTGCTCGGTTGAATCTTGGATTATGGATTCGGGTGCATCATTCCATGTCACCCTATGCAAGGAACTAATGCGAAATTTCAGGTCATATTCTGGTCAGGTTCGACTAGCTAATAACAAGAAACTTGATATTACAAGTATTGGAGATGTTGTTCTCGGAACTTCCCATGGTACAGATTGGACTGTAAAGTGAGATGTGTTCTTGGTCTCAAGAAAATGTTAATTCAGTTGGGCAGTTGGATGATGAAAGAATTCACGTAGTTTTTGAAAATCACCAATGGAAAGTAGTAAAAGGGAATATGGTTGTTGCCCGTGGTCACAAAAAAGGGACTTTATACATGGTAGAGGTACCGGCTGATGATGTGAACATTATCAGAGATAGAATAGAAGGTACTCTAAAACTTTCTCAAGAAAAATATATTTTAAAAGTTTTAGATAAGTTCAGGATGAATGACACCAGAGTCAGAAGCACATCTATGGCTTCTCATTTGAAATTATCTAATTTAAAACAATCCACTCAGACGGATGAAGACAAAAATGAAATGGCTAAAGTTCCTTATGTGTCAGTAGTTGGCAGTTTGATGTATGCAATGGTTTGCATCAGGCCAAATATTGCTCATGCAGTGGGAGTTCTAAGCAGGTTTATGTCTAATCCTGGTAAAGAGTATTGGGAAGCGGTTAAGTGGTTTTTACGCTACTTGAAAGGTACTTCTAATACTGCGTTGTGTTTTAGAGAGAATGATGTTATTTTAGAAGGCTTTGTTGATGCAGATTAGGGGGTTCTTCAGATTTAGGCAAGAGCACTACGGGTTTTGTGTTCATAATTGGTGGAACAGCAATCCGTTGAATGTCTAGGTTACATAAAAGTGTTACTCTCTCAACTATAGAAGCAGAGTACATAGCCATTGCAAAAGCAGGTAAAGAGCTTATTTGGTTAAAGAATTTGAAACAGGATGACAGTGTTCTATATTGTGATAATCAGAGTGCTATTCACCTTGCAAAGAATCCGGTGTTTCACAGCAGAACGGAACATATTCATATGAGGTATCACTTTATCATTGAGTTGATAAGTGATAGTATGTTGTCTATGAAAAAGATCCTTGGTACGAAGAATCCTGTATATATGTTTACTAAGGTGGTGACAACAATTAAATTGAAGCTTTGCATAGCTTCAGCTAGTCTTCAGATTCAGTGATGAATGAAGACGCCAAGTGGGAGATCGTTAAGGAAAAGAGTGAGGCTAAATAAATTAATTAAAATAATAATTGGATTTACTCAAATCATGATTTAAATTTTAAATCACAAGTTAGTTGAGTAAGATAGAACTAATTTGAAAGTTGAATTTAAAAGATAGCTTTATCTAGTTTTCTCCTATAAATACATCTCGTGTATGTAACTTTTATGCACCAAATAATAAACTAATCTCTAGTTCAGCCGTGGACGTAGCTTGATCACATCAATCAAGTGAACCACGTAATTCTCGTGTTCTTGTTTTTGTTTTGCTATTTGCTTGTGTTTGTGGTGATTATTGTTTGGGTCAATTCTGCGATTCTGATAAGTGCTATTTTGATTATATTTTTTCATTAAAACCCTCACATTTTAACACTTGTTTTTGTGATTAATAGGTCCTACTAATCATATTTTAACATTACTAATGATAGGGCAAATGTTGATGAAAGAAGAAGAAGAAAAAAAAGAACAAGTGAAACATGCACAAGAGTACAAGTTGTACAAGGTGTTTGGTATTTGGCTGCGCATTAGAGTTGTTCGGTACAAGTGACTACTACAACAATTCAAATGACATGTATCTTCTGATTTTATTAAAAGAAAAAAAAGAAGAAAATAAAAGAGAAACTAAAGGATGAGTTGGGAACGTGGGTTGTAAGCCACAAAAAAAAAAGGGAAACAGGTGACAGCAAACAAAAAGGGGAGGAAAAAAAACAAGGACGGCAGTTCAAGCGCTCGGGAAGAAGAAAGCTATGTTTTTTTTTTGTTGCTTTTCAATTTTCCAGAATTCTTCATTGGTTTCTTGTAATCGCATTAAGGTATGAGTAGTTAATTTCATTTTCTGGCAATGGGTTTGTAGTTTTGATTTGAAGATTGTGTTAAGACCTTTAGTGGGTTCATTATAACCTTGATTCTAATTGCAAAATCTTCGTTTAGATTGCTTCCCATTGTTGATTCATTCAATTGAATGTGGCCAGTTTAGTTGTTTGGTTCAATTTTGGATTGTTAGTTGAGAGTAGGAATACGTAATTGTTCTTATTTTTGGTGTAGTACCAGTTAACACTTCAAAGGATTAATTGTTGGGGTTTGTTCGATTTTTCAAAAAATTATTTTAGCAACGGAAGTATGAACAACAATTTTAATCTTTTTAAAACTCCCCACCAATGATCCATATGCAAGCCTTAAGAAAACAAGACAACCATAGGGTGTTTAGAACTACAACCTTTGTAGCGTAAGTAAACCGTTGGTGAGGTGGTTGATCTATGAGAAACCAAAAGAAGACTTCCTCCAAGATATCCACAAGACAATGATTCCAACACCTTAAAATGCTAGTTTCTCCAACCCTTGATTTTCAAGATTGCAAGCAAAAACCTTTGTTTAAAAACACACTTAGCTAGCTTGATACACCAATACAATAATGTAAGGATGCATGCAAGACTTTCAAAAACACTTAGAACAATTCTTAGGAATAAGCAAAGGTGGTAGCATGTGTATGTTGCAAAAGAACCATGCATCAAGACTTAAACAACCAAGCAACCAAGAACAAGAGGGAGGCTCCTCCCTTGGGACCTCCTTGAACGAAATTGGTGAGGGGGGCGGCCCCCTTTTGCCTTGCTTCTTGACTTGGTGAATGAGTCCCATGTCTTGGTCAAGTCTTTTGCAAGAAACATTACATGACCCCCTTTTAGGATTAATGAGGAATTTCTAGATTTTTTTCATAAATATATATAAAAGATATACTAGATGTGCCATATAATGTATAAAATACATCTACATGTATTTTATATACATACTTGATTGTTACTAGTAACTCTTTACTTGTAACAAAGATATACATGTATTTATATAATTGTCACTAGCTAGTAACAATTTACTTGTAACAAATATATATTTATATATATATATATATATATATATATATATACACACATACATATATATAAAATCATATGTTTATATTTATGTATTTGATATGCATTATCTTATATCAATATATAAGAGTGATATTATTATTTCACATAAAATAATAATATACAACAATGCATATAGACTTGTATATATATATATATATAATGAGTTGGAAACATATTTAAATCATATTCAAATATGTAATTGGTGTCCATTGACTGTAAATGTGTGACCCTATGGGTTTATTTATTATCAGTAATATCGTATTAATTTGTGTCTTGTGCACATAGAACCAACATTAATTATCAGGTTATTTGATTTGTGTTAAAAGCTCTTGTAATATGGTTTAAATAATTGGGCATCTTATTATTAGCTAGGGTTGGTGTTTATCTAGATATTGATGCAATTGGCTACTTGATCCTTATGTTCATAACTAAGATCTTGTAAGCTGATTAGGGGTAAATTATATCCTTCATTAACTTATCTGTTAGTAAGGATGAACAAGGCATACAATGCGTGTTGGTGTCTATGACCAGCCTAGAATCAATTGTGAACTTATGTTTAAGAGGTCTGTGATACACATCTTTGAATCGTAATTTGAATACCCATTGCTAGATGTTTCGTTTTATTGATTTTAATTATTTCATTTTATGTTAGTAGTGTTGTAGACGATTACCAACCCCCCCCCCCCCCCATTTAGTTTTAGATTATTTATACCGTTTCCAATAACTTGTACGTTGGGTAAGTATTGGCATTAGTTTTAAATTCCGAGTCTTTGTGGGATCGACCCTACTTACCATTATCTCAATTTATTTTGAGTGAAATGTATTAGGAAAATATAATTTTGATGGTTTTGACACCCGTCAAATTCCTTACAAATCAAGTATCATCATTAGAGATTTAACTGGACTTTAATCTCATCCCTATCACCGACTTATCTACCAAGTCTCTAGCTAACCCCTTTGTCAAGTTGTCTGCTAAATTTTGTGGCGATCTAAAAAATCAATAGAAATCACACCGTGCATATATGATCAACTCTAAAACATGTCTAACACCCAAATATCTAGAATTACAATTATACACCTGTTAATATGATTTTGCCAAAATAGTAACACTTTTACAATGGATAGAATGGGTGAAATCGATTTATGCGGCAATATAATCTCATGAATTAAATTCCTAATCCACTATGCTTCCTTGCCAGTAGTCAAAGCAGCACACTGATTTCATTGTTGATTGTGTTATGCAATTTCGTTTCTTGGAAGGCTGTGAAATGGTAACTCCCTCAAGCAAAAATATCTAACCACTAGTAAAAAGTGGTCGTTTATATTCATGATCCAACTTGCATCTGTATATCTTTCCATCACCGGAGGAAATATAATATAGGTCAAACTATAACTCATAGTTTCTTTAAATACTTAACTACCCGTCTTATGGCTTTTCAATGAGAAGTACTAGGATTACTAGTAACCCTACTCGTCTTTCCATACTACATCTATATAAATATATATACGTGGTCGCATGACGATAGATTCACGTACACCTTGTGTTAATTGTTTCAATGATTACTTGATTTCCCCAAAGTTCTTATTAACACCTCGTCTCGTCTCAACATTGTGGGAGAAATGATGAAGAAGAGGCTTTCCAACTTTCTCTTATACCCTTTTGGCACATCATATTTTGAAGTACTTATTAAAATTAAAAATAAATTTAAGGAGATGAAGTACATGTATTCATGTGACAAGTCTTTTTTACGGAAGTGCGAGAAGCATTTCTAATCATAGATTGCCTTTCGATCTAATGGATGAAATTAATCATTTTTTATTTTTATTAAATTTATAAGGTTATAATGATCCAACTAAAATTTTCTCTATCCAATTAAATTTTTATTATTTTTTCTATGTTTAAATGGGTTAGAATTCACCTTTTTGTCTAAATTTAATTGATACGGTTTATTACATGCTCATTGGTGAATATGTATAAAACACAACTTTTTGGTTGTTTATAATGCAAGGTGATACATATGATTCATAAGTGAACAAAAAAATAAAACAAACTCAAAAACCAAATTCACAAATATTACGGAAAAAACAGATCTAATGTGCGCAAAGCACCAATGCACAATAACCCAAAAATCAATCAATTTAAGAATAAACATAAACCTAAAATCCAACATGTTCTTAACTTCGTTGATGAACAAAAATACTCAACAGATAGTGATCAACAAACTAACTAACACGTTTAGTAATGAAGGGAAGTAATATCTAAACCATACACTATGTTCGGTACTGAACACGTACAAGAAATAAACAAACAAATTGGTAAACTGCCACTAGTCGTTGGTCTTTATCAAATCTAAACCATACACTATGTTCACTACTGAACACCCAATAACAAGCAAGACACCAACAAATGGGTAAACAACCACTTCACTTGTGGTTTTCCTTCACATCTAGGTCTCCACTGTTTCTTCAAATATTGCCGCTTGTTCGATGGTGCCATCAAGACTACTTCTACCCCCCCATTGCCACCATTCTACTACTTTAATCGCCTTCCTAACGCCTAAGGTTTAGGATTTCACCACTACCACCGTAGTATTAGAAGCTCCACCATCCGGTTAATTTATCAGTTCCCATCAACATCATCTCCGGCCCTCTCCCCCGTCGTAAAGCTATTGTCAACATGCTTTCTCGATTCACCTTTGCCCAACCCTAAACCACATCTCATTTTGGTATGCTATGGTTGATTTGTTAGAAGATGGCGAAAGAGAGGCGTGCATGGCAAACCAGAGACTCGTAATAGGCAACTGAATAACAATGGGTAAATACATAGATCGATTTTTTTCTTCTTCCCCGATTGCCAAAAACCATACATACATATACGGAAAGGATATTTGTGTTGACTGTGAATCGTTGGTTATGGTTTGGGAATGAAGAAAAGACGACGGCTGAAAGGTGAAGCGAGAGAGGATGGGATCTGATTTGGAAATAGAAAGGATTGGCAATTTATTTAGGGTTGAGATTAAAAAGACATTATTATCTTTTTGATTGTTATATAAATTTCCTATATATTTGAATTAATTACAGTATTGCCACTCTTAAAAACGCTTAATTTTGTAAATTTACTAAAATACCCCTCCTTTATACCTCTCCTTTACCCTTCTTTTAAGTCCACAATTAAATGCATATCTTACTCCTATATAATGCATTTACCACCTAAAAAACTTTTAGTTTTAAGAAAAGTAAATTTACTAAAATACCTCTCCTTTATACCCCCTTTAAGTCCACAATTAATGAATTTAAACATCTTACTTCCTATATAATGCATTTACCACCTAAAAAACTCTTAATTTTAAGAAGAGTAAATTTACTAAAATACCCCTTCTTTATACCTCTCATTTACCCCTCCTTTAATTCCACAGTTAATGAATTTAAACAAATAAATATTAAAAACATAACCGACAATTAATTAATTTAAACCAATACTTATAACTGAATTATTTCTAACCATATATTTTTAATATTAACTTTTGATTCATGAGATCACCATACTTATAACTGAATTAAGTCTAATCATATATTTTTAATATTAACTTTTGATTCATGAGATCACCTAAATTCCTGTTTTCAATAAATCAAGTTCAGGAGATTTCACAAACACTAAACAAATGAAAGATAATAATTGGAACTATGAAACATAATTCTTCCATGCGACAAAATTCAATTACATAATAATTGGAACTATGAAACATTACACACACATATACATACATATATATAATCAGCAACTTCATGATTCAACCATGCGACAAAATTCTTCCAACAAACTGAAAGACAAATAACTCAGAGTTAGCAATTTAATTCTTAATTTCAAAGTGGCTCTCACAAAGAATTTTCACAAACTTATATTATCTTCATCTCGCAAGGAATCTTTACAAACTCATATTAGCTCTTTGTGATTATTTTGCACAAAACTCATCACAACCTCCTCTTTATTCGCCGCCGTCGCATTGCGCGGGCACCCCACTAGAATATATATATATATATATATATATATATATATATATATATATATATATGGAAAAGTTTAACCAATAATTGTTTTTTGTAGGAGAACTGCGAGAACTGTTTGTAACACCACTAATGACTCATTAATGAGGCTATTTTGGTCTTTATATATTTACCCAACCGTCAATTGCATCTGAGTGAGCAGTCATTGATTTGTACAGCTTGATTTTACTAAAATACCACTCATTAATGAGTCGCAAAAAATTCTTAGCCATTAATTGATTTTAATCAAAGAACAAGATTGTTTCTCGTAGGTCTCGTACGAAAAACAGTTCTCATTTGAACCCTCCCATATATATATATATATATATATAAAAGGATAAGTTCAATCGAAAACTGTTTGTAACACCATTAATGACTCATTAATGGGGTATTTTGCTCTTTTATATATTTACCCAACCGTGAACTGCGTTCGGGTAAGCTTTCATTAATTTGCGAGGCTTAATTTTCCAAAAAATCTCTCCTTAATGCGTTATTAACGAGCCGTCAAAATTCCTTAGCCATTGATTAATTTTAATCAAAGGCTAAGATTGGTTATCGCAGTTCTCGTATGAAAAACAGTTCTCATTTGAACGCTCCCATATACATACATATATATATATATATAGTGGGAGGTTCAAATGAGAATGAATATTTAAGTAAGAATGAGAGAATTAATCCCGACACTTCATTTGATTTGTTAGGATGGTCTACATTTATCCCTTAATTTTATTCATTGCCCAACAATGAATTACGACGGATATGAATTGCAACATATGAATTGCGACCGTTGAATCTACTAGATCAACATCTAATTGATGACTATGATTTGTTTTTTCATTCTTACCTAAATATCAATTCTCACAATAACCCTCCCCTATATATATATATATATATATATAGTGAAAAGATCATTTGATAATCATTTTTATTGTGAGTACCATTTGTAACCGTCTAATGCTCATTAATAGGGGTATTTTGGTCTTTATATGATTTTTCAACCGTGAATTGCGTCCGGGTAACTTGTCATTAAAGTTCGAGACTTGATTTCCCAAAATACCCCTTATTAATTCATCGTTAATGAGCCATTAATATGTCATTAATGAGCCGTCATTTTTATTGGCCACCGATTCATTTTAATCAAGGACCAAGATTGATTTATACGGTACTCGTAATAAAAAGGGTTTTTAAATAAACCATGCCCTATATATATATATAGGGGAGGGTTAATTTGAGAACCATTATTAGTGTGAGAATCGCGAGAACAAATCTTAGCCGTTTAGTTGGTAAGTGGAATTTATGGGTGAAGAGCGTGGGGAGATTGGGTGTGGTAAGGTGCATGTAAGAAATTAATGGGTGGGCAATCCAATTGGAGGAGGGGGAATTGGACGACTAATATTGGTTCCCGCAATAAAAACGGTTCTCAAATGAACTTTTTACTATATATATAAAGGATTTTTTTATGATGAGGGATATGGAATTCAAGATCAATTAAGGAAATCGGAAGGAGAGAGTTTAGCAAGCCGTGAATTTTAAATAACTTTGCGAATTTCTTATTACTCTCAAGGTTGATTTTTACAAATGTATACTTGATCGTTTATATAGACAATCAAATTACAAATATACAAAAGAAATATTAAATGATTTACATGAAACATATCAAATATTTTGTACAACCTATATTATGCATCATATTAAAAAGAAAAGAAAACATGTTTCCTCATACAAAGATTCTCTAATAAAAAGCAAATAATAATTTTAAATGTTTTAAAAGGTAAATAATAGTGTTTATCAACCATCTTATTTGTATATATATTAGACGGAGTGTGTGTATATATATATATAGTGAAAAGTTCATTTGATAAACCGCTTTTATTGCGAGAACCGTGAGAATCAATCTTAGCCGTTCAATTCCTCATTCTTCAATTGGATTGTTCACCTATGAATTCCTTACATGCACCCTGTCACACTCAATCCCCCTACGTTCTTCATCCATGAATTTCATTATCCAAAAAGAACGGCTAATATTGGTTATCGCGGTTCTCAAATAAACCTTCCCCTATATATACACACACACACACTAGCAAGGTACTCGCACAATGCTGCGACGACAAATAGTTTCTATTTTACATCATGTTGCTTTTAAAAATGTAATAATATGTTATTCGCGTAATTCAATGTTACGAAAAAATATTGTACAATGTCAGTTTTTTATTTGCATCAACTATTTTATTAATTTTAAAAATAAATTCTAAAAGACATTAAAATTAGAAAAAGATTTATATTTATGAAATAAGAAGGAAGAAGTTAATAAGATTTTGAAAATTATGTTGATGTGAGTGAATAATTATGTTTGTGTAAGAGAGTGTTTTAGTGTTAGTGGGATATTTTAAATAGATAAAAAGTTAAAGTAAATTAGGAGAGAGACTGAAATGGTTAAAAAGAGGTATTTTAAATGTTAAGGTAAATTAGACGAGAGAATGAAATGGTTAAAAAGAGGTATTTTAGTACATTAAAGTTACTTAAAATTAAGAGTTTTTAAGATTGAAAATGTATTATAAAAAAAGTGAAATATGTTTCTAGTCCAAAAAACACACCAAATCTAACGTCTATATACATTTAACCTAGAATACTAGATTTACCAAAAACCAACAAAATTCATTTCATTTATTTGTCACACAACCAAATCATTTAGGAGATGAATATTGGGATGTGACAATGTAGTTTTGAGCACCTATGATTGATTCTGGTTAACATCAACATCTTATACGACATTTATACCTTATTCTATTTATTATCAGATTATTATGTATGTAAAACACAAATTATTTTGGGAAAAAAATAATAATAATAAAAAACCCCCCTCCAAAAACAAGAAAATTGATAGATGCGGCTATCACGACGTCTCTCTCCTGTGCGCTGACGAATTGTTGTCTCTCTCTCTCTCTCTCTCTTTTTTCCACACTAGCAAACTGCAAAGAAACCCTTATTTGATAATACCATCAACGTAAACCCCTTCTCATCTTCATCAAATTTTCATCAATTCTCACAGATCCATCCCCATGGCTACTTCCGATCGCGAGATCTTCGTCTACACCGCCAAGCTCGCCGAGCAAGCCGAGCGTTATGATGGTTTGTTTGAATTTTCGTCTTTACTTCGATTTCACCGCTCACCCTACTGGCACCGCCAAATTTCTGATCTACTTATTTCCAGTTGCTGCAATTGAACTTATTTATTCAGAAATACGTGACAGAAGTTTGATCTCCCCATTTCTACTTGCTACTATCTTGAATTATTTAGTTGATTAGTATAAATTTGCGGATCGTTTTTGACCCATCCGGGTTGTGATTTGACCATCTAAATTTCAGTTTGAGTTTTATGCTTTCTGGTATTCTTGTCGAATATCCAGGGAAATTGAAATTTTAGAGCCTGAAATCCTTCCATCAGCCACTTATTCTGTACCAGTGGCTAATGTACATGGGCGTAATCCTTTTCCCAAGGGTTTTTGAAGTGCTATTTTGATTTTTAAAGTTGTTGACTTCGTTTCAAGATCCTGATCTAACTAATTAGGCCTGTTTTTGTAGATTACCACTATTTTTTTCAACTCTGTTCTTTGCAATCTGCTAATTTGGTTTACTGTTCATATTCCTTTTAATTTACTTTTTGTTTAAAATTCAGATCTTTTGTTAGTTTGATTTTTTTTTCTTGTGATTTGATATGGACAGAGATGGTGGAAGCAATGAAGAAGGTTGCAAAGCTAGGTGCAGAATTGACTGTGGAAGAGAGAAATTTGCTGTCAGTAGGTTACAAGAATGTTATTGGTGCAAGGAGAGCTTCATGGAGGATTTTGTCATCAATAGAGCAGAAGGAGGAGTCAAGAGGGAATGAGCAGAATGCAAAACGGATCAAGGAGTATCGACAGAAGGTTGAATCAGAGCTCGATACCATTTGCAAAGATATCATGAATGTGATTGATGAACATCTCATTCCTTCCTCTGGTGCTTCTGGTGAATCAAATGTCTTCTATTACAAGATGTGAGTTCAAAATTAACTGCTCTGTAAAGAGATCTATTACCAAACCAACTGATGCAAGACATTTATGCATAGTATACATGTTCTGAACCGGAATAAGAAGTCTTAGCATTTAAGAAACATAATATACTTCTTATCTGAATTCCAATTCCAAGACATTTTTTTTCTTCAAGAACAGTCACATTATTCATATGTTTGGCCATTAGGTCTTCAGATTGGAATTATTGGAATTTATCATTTCCGTGCTTTAGGGATTCATGAAGTCTAAAAGCCTAAAATGGAACTGAAAAGGCAGAAAATTGTTTCACTGATTCTTTCAAAAAACTATACTTGATAACTATTTACCATTTTAATGATTTTGTGTGTTCTTATTGGGATATTATTTTTTATTTTTTTTACAGGAAAGGGGATTATTATAGATATATGGCAGAATTTAAGTCTGGTAATGACAAGAAAGAGGTTGCTGAACTTTCAATGAAAGCATATGAGGTACTCCAGATAAATTTGCAATTTTAGTTTTACTCAATTTCACCGGAGTTTGGATTTTCTATTTACTTGGACTAACTGAATATCAGAAAGATATGGTAGTTACCACTCATATAATAGCATTCTAATGGCTAATTTGTTTTATTAATGATATAAATGTCATTACATATTGCCTTAAGCTGCATTCATTTCAGTATATACGTGATACGTTTTTTTGCTTCCTACCTCAGATGACAATTTTTTTTGTTTATACGGAACATAACTTGAACTTATGTTATTGTGTGGAATTAAGGCTTTTTCTTGCATGAGCGCACCTCGGTTTATGATAGGAACGACTCATGTACCTGTTGAACAATGGTAAACTGTAAACCAGTGTTGGGCGACTCCCATCATGCTCAATTGTGCCAAACGCAGACGCAGAGGAGTATCATTAATGTCAAAATACAATTTAGCCTTCTGAATCCACCCCTGAGGATCGAAACTGTAAAATTCCGGTAACTTAACCTTCTTCACTGCCCATGGTAACCCGTCGGAGGTTTTAGGAGAGGAACGATCAGCGAAAACGAAACCACCATCCCCACCGGAATTGAAAACCCAGAAGTCGCAAACCCCGATTCAACCCCCCCTCCCCCTTCAAATGGGAAGGCTGCTTGCCCTGATGCTTTATCCAACCCAACATCACCTTCCTGAATTCAGCCGGCTCCGCCTTATCAACCTCCAACGCTTGAATTGAAGCTTTGATTTCAGCAACATCGGCTTGGAGGCGCAGAATGTGTTCATCATGTTGCTCTAAACGATTTTGGATAGAACGAGTTTCCATGGAACGAAGAAGAACTTCAACGGCAGGTACAAAGGCAGGTCGGACCAAAGATAGGAACTCGAAATTAATCAACAAGAACAATAGAAATTCAGAGGGAGAACTGGGAGATTTTATTGAATTAAGCAGAAGAAAGATAACCAAAATGGTTCCAGGGAATGATTCCCTCTCTCAAAGCAAAGCTAAGAGCCAATACAATGTGAAATCCAAAGACATGCATAACAACGTCACTCCCCAGTCTATTTATCCCTCTCTCTCTCCTCTAACAGAATTCTTAGCCATTTTCCATAATTGCCCCTCTTCCCCTTCTAGAATACACATGCATAATTCTAGGCCTATAGTCATTAGTTACTAATACATCACCATTCGTATCAGTTCATTACTTCCTTTGTGATAATTCTTTGTACCTTTTTTCGTTCTATTTTTATGTTAACGGATTTGAACGATACTGATAGACTAAAAGGCTTCTTTAAACATTTTTTTAGTAATGTGTCTGGTGTCCCTTAGTCTCTTAATCTCCGTTACCTTTTTATGCATTATCTTCTAATGCTTTCAGGCTGCTACAAGTACAGCAGAAGCTGAATTGCCTCCTACGCATCCCATTCGGTTGGGACTGGCATTAAATTTCTCGGTCTTCTATTATGAAATTATGAATTCAGCAGAAAGGTTTGCTCTTGATATAAATTTAAGCTGATTTTGCACCAAAATGGTTTTTAAATATTCGTTAATGTGTGTGTTTTTTTTCTTTCTTAGAGCCTGTCACCTAGCCAAACAGGCTTTTGATGAAGCAATTTCAGAGCTTGATACCTTGAATGAGGAATCCTACAAAGACAGTACATTGATTATGCAGCTTTTGAGGGACAATCTCACCTTGTGGACCTCTGACATTCCTGAGGAAGGAGGTAATATAAGTAGTCTTGTATGTGATTCTGGTTGTTTATGACTTATATTTACTATATTTTTGAAACAATTTTGTCTATATGTATGTGTGTATATATTTTTGTATGTGTATTCATCTTGTACCCTAAACTTTTTTGGAACTTTGAATCTCAGTGTTTGCGTATATACCCGTTTTCTTGCAAGAAATAGAATATGAATTCAAATCTTATAATTGGATGGTGGCACCTTTAGTTTCTGTTTTATTACACAAATTTGTAATCTGGCTCAATGGTTTTTATATTACAGAAGATGGACACAAACAGGATGGACATACTAAAACTGGTGGTGAGATCGAGAATGCAGAGGTAGGTGGTTCATTCTCATGACTTGTTTTCTGTCTTTTCTCCCCTATTGCAATATAGATCATATCTTTTGACTTAAGAAAACTATGTAGGTAATCCTTGAATCCTAATTTGAATTTGAAGTTAAATGTCTCTCTTCATGTCAAAATGAATCTGGCGTTTTGTATATCTTGTTACAAGTGTTTGACTGTTGGTGAAACATGTAAATTCCCCTTTAGTTATAACAAATCCCATACCCTGCTTAGGTGGGATTTGGTAATGTTGTTGCCTTTCAATGATAACAGACCAAAAAAAAACCTAGTGGACCAAACCAATGATATTCATGTTAACCATTGGGAGAAAAAGGTGGAATTTTGCTGAAAATAAAGAGGTAAAAAAGACAATGCTGCTTATATTTAGGGATGGAAGGAGAACTAGTCTTGCTTCTCAATCTATTCAAAGAGGCAGTTATTGACTTTCTAAGTTAAACAATCTAGTGAACTTCAAAATCAACATCCGAACATATACAATACAGTTTCATGAGAATTAGAAAAATTCTGTATTAACTTTCAATAATAATAAAATAGAAACATTGAAATTTTCAAGTAACATGTTTGACCTTGATAGTGTATTACCAGTTGGGCCATACTTATTATTGCCTTTAATTATACATTTTCAAATCATTTTAATTTTAACAAAAAAAACTTGTAAAATAGTCACCCAAACACCTCATGTGGTCATGTCTGCACAAACAGTTGATGAGGGCTGCTCAAAGTGATAACCGACAACATTGTTAGATATAAGCATCTTAGGAATCAGTTTCTTAAAAAAAGCAGTTTTACATTGGTACCGAGGACTCTAGAGATAGCATTATTATGAATGGTTGATTGTTTAAAGTTAAACAATTATACATGGCTTTGCCTCACGGTATTATTATTGCAGAACTACCAAAAGCATATGATGTTTTGGACGAATTCTGAGAAATGCAAAATGACCAAACACCTCATTTTCATATCATTGCAATAACAGTAATTTTGATTGCATAAAAAGTCAAGTTTGATAGTTTAGAAAGTGGAAATTACTATGTGTGGTTTGAATCTAATGCGTGATTCTTGATTTCAGTGAACGGGAGTGACGCGTAAAGAAGTGGGTGGTGGTTCGAGAGTAGATGTGGTTGGTAATGATGATGGATTGTGAATCCTTGTTTCTGATATTGTTTGTGTGTGATTAGACTATTTAGAGGATTGGTTTGGCCATTAGGTGGTTTTATCTTTTCAATGACTGCCCATTTCCCAACTCAATCTCTTCTTCTTTGCTTCTCAATTTATATGCTTATTGCCTTTGTTTTTTTCCCCTTAATTCTCTGTTAATCACTATAAAGAGGGTGATACTGTGATTGAAGTGCTTGAATTGAAGTTTTCAGAATTTGAATCCAGCAGGGTTGGTAATTCCAGGTCAATTTAAATCTATTTGCTGTCCTCAGTTAATGAAATTTATGAATCATTTTCTTATTTAATTTCACTTATCTATTTAAGATAACTAGCCTAGAACCCCGTATTCCCGTGTATAAACATGTGAGATGATTAAAGTAAATTAAAAATGTTTATGTTGTGTAAGACTATATTTAGTGATATCAAATCTCTTAAAAAGGGTAAATATATTAGAAATAAAATTCATGCATAACTTTATCTTTAGATTTTTTTGTCTAACCTCTTTGTATCCAACGTTCATCCTTTTATTTGTAGGATTGCCTTCTTTATCGTAAATAAGAACTTTTAAATCATTTTTACTTTTTACTTGAGAAACCGCAACATATAACTCGTCGTGAGAAAAAACATGACGTCTAAAAAACAATTCAATATTAGATAACGATTAGTCTTGGTTTATGTTGAGAAACCGCAACATATAACGATTAGTGTATATAAATTGTCAGGTCTCTTTTTATAGTGCATTCATTCTTCTGTCGTCTAAACCAATGTCATCAAAATCATGATTTTGACCGTAAGATCATATGGTCCTATCATCTTACAACGTGAAATTGATAGGATCATAACATGATCGGTAGGGTCGTTCAGCGTTCCCATCCTACTAGGTCTAGGTTTTTTTTTCGCTCGCTTATTTGTTATTAATTATTACTTGTATTATAAAAGAGTAAGCTTGTAAGCTGCACATGACTACTTATAACCAATTGTTGAGTACCTAAATTAAAACTACACGCAGTAGCTTCGATGACACTTGCAATTGCGCTATTTGGCTGTGTAATTGTATTCCTAAGTTCAGTTGTATTTAATTTGTAATTTCTTTAAATTTGAAGTTCCAACTCTTCAACATATTTATTTAAGTTTATTGCTTTTAGATGGGTACTTGTAATTTGTAAATTTTTATCTTTAAATGCATCATAATTCTGTAATGAATTGCTGAGTTAAAACCTAAAGACTTGTAAAATATAGTGGTGTTAGATATGAGCTACAGCCCTTTGTAAAAAATATAAGATTTTGATAGGATCTTACGATCACAAAATGATCCTGCGATCCTGATCCTGACAACCTCGATCTAAACTAATAGGAGCGAACACTTGGCCCTTCATGTCTTTTGTAATTACGAAAGGGACGAAGATAGTATCAATGTGCGTTTAAGATGTTCTTCCCTCCTTGAGGTGATGGTTTAAGTCCTATTGTGAACATAAGGTGTAGATTGGAAGGGTGTATGTGTTAACCTTAAAAAAAACGACATTTTATTGCCTTCATGGCTGGCTTTAACTATGCATATGACTTATTGATACATGCAGGGGCGGACCCAAGGGTTAGAGAACGGGGTCACGAGACACTATGCAATTTTGTACGCGTAGTGTAAATTTCGATTTTTTCGAGACGGTGTTACCATCCATTTCAAATCCTGTGTCCGCCCCTGAATACATGTCACCAATTTTTTCTTTTTTTGTGTGTGTTTTGGGTTGTCTTCAGGATAGCAACAAAACAGTAAACAAGATAAGGGGCTGGTTTTGGAACAATCAAATGTTTAGGAATAATTCAACCATGATCACAAAATGTTAAGATAAAATAAGATCACGGTATTTGAATTATATTAATAGGAGATTATATATCTTTTATCTTATTAGAAGATTGGCTTGCTAGCTGGCAATAGTTATCTATTCATACTATAAAGTCAAGTCATGATCTGATCTCTTTTTGTATATATACGATTCTTGATTTTTCAATATAATAACTTTTGCCAAACTTGTTTTTTAATAAGATATCTTTAGCCTTTAAAAGAAAAGTACCACTGATATTAGGTGATGATCCAGTAAGAACAGCCTTTAAAATTAGAACTCTAGGATCACTACATCTAGCCTATAAAATCATTGCATCTAACTTAAAATCATTGCATAATATCTAAAAAAACATGGAGTTCTCTTAAAACTAGTCCATCATGCGCGAATTAATCGGTGGATTCTCATTTAAGAACCAATACATCTTGTCTAAAAACACTTCATCTCATTTTTAAACACACAAATAATAATAATAATAATAATAATAAAATAATTGCATTTATTTCCAAAATAAGTATACTTACACATTTAATAGCCTACAAAGTTTGACTTTTGGTCACAAATTTCATTCTATAAAAAAGGTTCGCAAGTTCGCAATGACCAGGCGTTCGCATTAGATCATTTATATATATATATATAGAATAAGGTTCAAACGAGAATTGTTTTTCGTATAAGAACCAATCTTAGCCGTCCAATTCCTCCTTCTTCAATTGGATTGTCACCCATGAATTCCTTACACGCACTTTGCCACACTCAATTCCCCCACGCTTTTCATCCATGAATTTCACTTACCATTTGAATGACCAAGATTGGTTCTCGCGGTTCTCGCAGTTCTCGTACGAAAAACACTACTCGTTTGAATCCTCCCCTACATACATACATATATATATATATATATATATATATATATATATATGGTAGAGATCAAGTAAAAAGAAAATTAAAGTAAAAAGGGTAAAAGGGGTGATTATTTGATCATTTTTCGGTATATATATCAACTGATAATCGTTAGTTCATCATCTTTATTGATTAAAACTAGTTCTTCATCAATTTCTTTTTGATGAATCCAACATATTCATCACATTTTAGATGAAAACATTTTGTTCATCAACAAATTATTCCAAAATTTTGTTTTCAAAATCTGTATTTGAAATCAAAAAGAAATTGATGAAGAACTAGTTTTAATCAATAAAGATGATGAACTAACGATTATCAGTTGATATATATACCGAAAAATGATCAAATAATCATCCCTTTTACACTTTTTACTTTAATTTTCTTTTTATTTGATCTCATCCCTATATATATATATATATCTTACTTCTGAATAATGCATTTATAATTTTAAAAACTCTTACTTTTAAGTAACTTGAATGTACTAAAATACCTTTTTTTAACTATTTCATTCTCTCTCATAATTTATTTTAACTTTTTATATATTTAAAATATCTCTCTAACACTAAAATACTCTCTCACACAAACATAATTATCCACCCACAAACATAATTTTCAAAATTTTATTAACTTCTCCCTCCTTATTTCATAAATCTAAATCTTTTTCTTATTTTACTGTCTTTTAGAATTTATATTTAAAATTAATAAAATAGTTGATGCAAATAAAAAAAACAAAAAAAAAACTGACATTGTACGATACTTTTTCGTGACATTGAATTGAGCGAATAACATATTATTATATTTTTAAAAGCAACATGATGTAAAATAGAAACTACTTGCTGCCTCAGCATTGCGCAGGTACCTTGCTAGTGTATATATATATATATATATATATATATATATATATATATATGGACACTTTTTGATAAACACAGTATGATGATATAGCAAATGTATGAGTTAGTGTTTGAAATTCTACACACTAACGCGGGGAAAGAGGGACAATTTGGTTAAAAAATTATTCTTTCAGATATGGGATGATTTGGAAAGAAAGGATCCCCGTTTATTTTCTTCCAACTCAATAACACAACTTAATCATTCCTTTTCCCATTCACTTTCTTTCCCTCCCCTTTCCTCCTTTAAAAAACTCGAGCTGTTAGTTTGTGAGATTCCCACTCAAAACCAATGGGGTTATAAGAGAAGTAACCAATGACCCTTATTAAGCATATTAGAAAGTCATTTTCCGTCTCATATGAGACATTACTCAACAATAGCAACAAGACACCATGATTATCAATGTTAAGAGACAATCCATCAACACTGAATGAGTTAGGAGATTGATCGTAGGTCTGTAGTACCAAGGAGGACTACTTGAAGAATCAAGTTCAAATTTTCAAACAGCCAAGTGCGATTAGTATTATTTGATGATGTTAAGAGGTAGTTGATCGGTATGTGGTCGAGTGTATTTTTAAGTAATAAGATTTTTGTGGTAGTTCTTTTTTGAGGCAGTATGCAAGCCCCAAGTCACGCATCATAAGGGAGTAATACCCTCCATCACTTTTTAGAAAAACCCCCACTGCCCAGACTCGAACCCAACATGAGCTATGGGGTAAAACCACTATACTAGTGGGCTACGCCACAGTAGTAAGTTTTTTGTGGTAGTTATTAGGCATTTGTATTTGAGCTTTAATTGAAGGGTGAATGTATATGATAATAAGCAGGGGTGGACCTAGGTAGGGGGGTGTGGGGGCACGGGACACCACTCAATTTTACGTGCGTAGTGTAAATTTTGATTTTTCGTAGTGTAAATTCCGATTTTTTAGAAGCGGTGCTACCACTCATTTCAAATCTTAGGTCCGGTGTTACCACTCATCTCAAATCCTGAGTCCGCCCCTGATAATAAGATTGATTTACCCGGGTTTTAAGAAAAAGCGAGTAGTGTAACTTGACTTTGAAGGTTGATGATCAAACAAAGTATTGTAGACATTAGTGATTAATATTATTCAGATAAGGACATCCTTTGTAAGTCAAATAGAGTAAAGAATTCTTGACTTCAATTGTGTCATATTTTAGTGAAAATGTTGAGGGGATTGTAGGTTGATAGAGTTTAACAGATTTAATATATGACAAGTGCTTGTACATAGAAAGGAGATGGTCACAAGAAGTATGTGAAATCAAACCTATTGTAAGTCTGCATAACTTGTTCACAATATAATTATATTCTTAGATTTGGATTTATGTTTCAATTACATGGTGATTGGGAGACTTAACTTATGCGTTACTTGGAGAACTCAAACTAACGAATTCAATGTGTCGAATTAGGATTGATTGTCGCTATAATGCAGTCGTTGACAGATGATGGGAGTACGACGCTTAGGCTATTTTAGTATCCTTTAACTTGCTGGTGGAGTAAGGTAAGAAATTCAGCTAGGATCCCTAGTTATCAAGGCCAAGAGATAATTCATGTGAGAACATTGAAAATTAGTAGAACTTGAAGAAGTTATAAGGAATATCTCTTTAGCATTTGAAAGAGTTAGAAATGTGTATAAAACAGGTGTTTTAAGAGCATACAGTAAATTTTACTATATTTTTCTTATTATTGAATTATTTTTTACTATAATATTTAAATGGTAAACTTGAGTAAAACTGAATATCTTTACAAGCTAGTTGACATATTGATAATTTTAGAAGTTAAAACTTTATTATACATATTTATTTATATTTATTATTTATTTATTTTTTTTATTTGTAACGACCATGCGAAAGCAGCGAAACTATCACCAAGATTAATCCTCTTTTAAATGTGTTATATCACTTTACATCTCTTTGTCTGTTATTTGTAATTTATTTTTAAAACTTACTTTTTAATATATCAAACTTTCAAAACTATGTTATTGTGCGTATCAAGTGACCTCTTAAACACGTCATGTCACTTGATACATACAATAAAAAGTAAGTTTCAAGGGTGAACACAGAATAGCAAAATGTGTGAAATTTAATCTATTTTTGAGAAGTTTGTTGAAGTTGTTATCGTTATTATTATTATTCAATTCTCTTTTGTTTTTAATGTTAAACTTGATTGCATGAAGATGGTGAAACTTGAAGAACATAAGATTCAAATTGAATGTTTCGATGGTTTGAACGCTTCGATGACATTTTCGTGGTTGATTTCGTCAAGTTTTGTGGTTGATTTGTCGCAAATCGCACAGATGTGATTTTTTGGGGTTTTAAATGCATCGATGGTTTTGTTACGTGTTCAATTTGGCATGCAGATGAACACTTCATGGTTCTAGATGGTTTTGTTTTGTGTTCGAGATAAGGAAGATTGTTCATCATTCATCAATTGTTCATCACTATTCAAGAATGCTTTGAAACATGAAAAACTTCTTGGTTCCAAATGCTTCATGGAAACATCATTGGGATCATAGTTGTTCTTGAATGGTTCATCTTGAATAGTTGAAATATCGACACAAAAATCCCAAAAATCTCGATTCAAATATGTTTGAAACTCATACCTATTCTATTGCCACATTAAAACCGTCGGAGAAGACAAGCGATCGGATAAGACAATTGATCTATTGAAGTATTGATCGTATATTCAAGTTAGATACACAATAGCATTCCATAGATGGATACACGATAGCATATTTTTTAAAGTTTAGTATGTTAAATGGTTAATAATGGTTTAATCATCCAACGATTTAATTCAGTTTTGGTTTAATCATCAAAGTTTTTTAAACGTTTTTACCATAAAGTTTAAATTTTTTATGATTAAACCTCAAAGTTTTTTCAACTAGTTTAAACCTTAAAGTTTTGTTAAAAAAAACTTATTAATCTTGATTTTTTATTATACATGTTATTTTTGTTAAACCGAAATATTTGAATTTCTTCTAATGATGTCCTCCACTATTTTAAGGGGTATTTGTTTTAGCATGACTTATTTTTTATAAGCTAGTTTTTTCTAACTTATTTTCTGACTTTTCAGCTTATTATGAGTTACAAAAAGAAAATAAGCCGGACTCATAAAAATAAGCCGGAAAAAACGAGCTTAAGAAAAATAAGTCCTAAATAAGCTAAAACAAACACCCCCTTAGTCTATATTTCATCTCTTTTCTTGTCTCTAATACTAGCACAATATAAAACCATGTTGTATGGTATACTCCCACGAATCTCTCAACCGATTTCATCCAGGATCATCATGAAGAGGTAAGGACCAATCGTCGAATCAATGTATGTGCAACCCTAAGATCTTGTGAGATATCAGAGGCTTTCTCCAAGTCAATAAAAACCATATTCAAGTCCTTTTATTAGACTGTGTATTGCCTCAACCAAGGACCTTCATGGCATTAAGCTAAATTAGTCTTCTTTCATAGATGTTTTGTGTCTTATTCTGGTTTCAATCACTTTCTACTAAGTTTTATTTCACTGCAACCACAATTCTGAGCATCTCATTTGTTTTTATATATTGGAAACAACTCATTCAGCCTTCATTCTTCAGGCATCTTGACAGCTTGAAAATAATGTTAAACAAGTTAGCAAGTCAAATAACATCCGCCTCTCGTAGGCAAATCGACACCTCGACAGGCAGCCGATTTGATCTTCATGCATTAATCGCAACCTCTTAATCCTTCAAAGTTGTCGATGCCCTCTGTCCCTCTTACCTTAATAGGTATTCAATGTTATACATAGTTTTTGTATGTTTTTTTATTATTTTACATAATACCAGAGTTCTAAGGTTTTGAACAATGTACGTACATACACGTGCATGGTGTGCGTGCGTGCGTGCATGCGTGTGTAAATTTGGTGCCCTAGTGTTCTAATCTTTTTTGGATTTGATTCATTTAAGTTCAAAAACTCGGTTCGCAGATTCTTAAACCTCATTAGCTACCATTTCCTACCCTACCCAGTAACGGTCAAAATGTAAATGCCACTTCATACACAATCATCGTAATGCCCGATAACTTTTATTTATCACCGAATTTTAAAAAGTAGAGATCACAACACTTATAAGAAAGACATCCTACAGGGACACTTTGCATAAATACCGCCATATCAAACTAGATATGAACTTTAAGGGCAGGCTCACTCACCATCTCTAATTGCTAGCTTGACGCAACTCGGGTCTGACAAAATCAGCATCAGCAGGAACCGAGATGTCAACGGTAGGTCTCAACTCAGCACAAACTTTGACAGCTTCGTGTACTGGATCTTCAAAGAAGTTGCTGATGAGGTCCTGGTTCAGTGGGGTCCCGTTGTCTACAGCAACTAAGGCCTGTTGGGTAAGAATATAATCAAAGCGTGGAGCCCATTTCCTTGATCCCAACCTTGCAGTTGTTGAACAGTTGTCCACCATAAACGATACACCTCGAGCATGCATGAATGGGTTCAAAGAATCCACAGACTCAATCAAACTTTCATTGATGATCTCAGAATAAGAATGTCCTTTCTTCCTCAATACCTCAATCTGTAGCGTTTAACTCAATTATTTCCAAGAAATATTTTTAACAAAAATATGGAAGAAAAGAAATTTTTTAAACAAAAATATGGAAGATTGGATGCAGGTGAACTCTCGAGTTAACAACGTATGTATGCCTAGTCTCACCTGTGCCATCATTAGTGCAACATAAACACCAGCCGTGAAAGGATATAACGGGCCCAAATCACCCGCAGATCGGACAGCCCGAACCCGTTCACCTACTTTCCACATACGTGTCTGATCAATATTTCCCATGGGGAAGGCTGGCAAACCCTCCTTTTCCTAGTAAAGTGAGATCAAAACAACAGTTTCATCTTTATTTCGTTCTTAAAGAATAACAAAGAACTGATCAATATTATTTTCATGAATGTAAACAAATATCACAAAATAAACTTACATAAAATCGACGACCTGCCAACACAACACTTCTTATCTCATTGCCACTGGCTACATCCTCATAGCACTCATACAGGATGTCCATGCAAGGATAGAAAGATGCACTGTAAGCTGTCAAAAACTCTTTTTTGCCTTCCTCTGTCAATGACTCGTATACAGCCTTCATGCCCTGTTTTAATTGAAATTTTAGGGAACTTGTAACAAGCATAATACTGTGACAATTATTTATTTTAAAAAGTTAGACCATAAACCTGGGTCGATATTGTCTTTGATATTATTCCAGTTATGCACTCTACGGTATTTTTGTAAGCCAAATCTTCAGTCATACCGTTTTCTGTATACCTTCTAAACAAAGACTCCACAATCCCGTGCACCGCACCAAGTAAAATACCTAATGTATGCAATGTTTTTGAATTTCATCATATTGAATATTATATAATAATACAAGACTATGCAAGTGAAATGAAGTCAAAGGCTAACCTCTCTCCCCAAATATATCACTCTTGTACTCCTGCTCAAGTGTAGTGGCAAATGTAAAAGGTGAACCAAGAGCAACTGACCATCCAAGTGCAACATCAGTGGCTCTTCCATCAACATCCTGTGTAAATATGATTTAAGTACTCTCTAAATAATATAAAATAATATGTCACGACATATACAGAATAAAAGGAAGCAACCAACCTGATGGACAGCAAAACTTGCATTGATTCCGGCTCCATTAATCTCTTTTCCTTGAACATACAGCCTCCTCACTGATGGACCCATTCCTTTGGGACACACAGCCACCACACTTACGTTCTTGGGGAAGTCAAGACCGGCTGATTGCAGATGACCAAGAAGGAATCCATGGGAAAGTCCAAGTATGCTGTTTGGCTTCATGTGTGAAAAGATTTTCTCATAATTATCAGCCTGCAAGAAAGAAAAGAAAATTGATATTAGGGGCGGTCTGATAAATGTTAAAGTACATGAAGCTCTGTTTAGAGGCTACAAAATGGTCACCAGCCCAATCAACAAACCTGAGCTGCATCAGATATCAAGAGCAGGACCAAGTCACTGCCAGAAATAGTCTCATAAATATCACCAAGAGTCCCAGTTTCTTCGGTGAAACCAGCAGCACGAGCCTCGTTAAATGATTTGGAACCCTTTCGTAAGCCAATCTGTTTTATAACGCAAAATGCAAGAACAATCAACACTTACAATCTACCGCTATAAATAAACCCACAAGAAGAAACCAAGGATGAGTAATTCACCTTCACAACGATATCAGATTTTGCTTCTACAAGAGAATCCCTAAGATTTTGAGCTTGAGCAGGACCCTACAGAATAAAACCCCATACGAAATTTATTAATTTTATAAACCCTATGGGATTTGACCCTTTATAGATAACGCAAGATTAAAGTTTTAATCTATCTAATTAATTTGGAACAAAACAGGCATGTTCATTATGTTATTATGAACTTGTCATAGCAAAAAATCAACCTTTAAATCAAAATTATGCTGTTTAATTCCAAATGATGCCCAGATATGATTGAAACAGCATGTTTAATTCACTGATTGAATCCATTCTACTATATAAAAGCAAAACAAAAAAAAAGTTCAATTATGAAATTACAAACCTGAGAACCCCATCCAATAACTCCAATCTGCTTTATACCTTTGAAAGCATCAGGCAACAAATGGAACAAATCTCTTCCTCCTCTCACAATATACTACACAATCATTTAATAATATCATTAGATACAACACAGAATAGTAGAAGCACGTAGTTACAAAAGAGAAGGGAAGAAACCTCATCATAACCAGCAAGGTTAATCTTCTCCTTGTTGAAAACGGAGGTCTCGAAATCAAGAAACGTCGGAGGCCTGTTAATTGCTGGCACCGAAACCATTCGAGCGCCTAGAGCAGATCCAGGACCACCATTGGATCGAGCTTTGAGGGATTTGGAGGGAGTTTTAGAAGACAGAAACCCCACATTAAAACCTAGGGTTTTGGGAGCAATCTTTAGAGCCGCCGCAGCCGTCGATGAGGTTGTGGGCGCCAATGTAGAGAAGGAGGTTGTCGCCGTCGCCATTATTGGTGGTAAAAAGCTATAAGACGATAGAGGAAACGGCGGAGGAAATGTATGTGGCGTTCAGTGTGTGTAAAGTAAAGCTGTAGCCCTACTTTACTTATATGAGACCGGGTTCAAGTATGATCCGTTGGCGTGGTTTGAATTTGCAGTCATGGTTAGGTTAAATGGTAACCGCTCGATTGGGATATCAAATTAATGTCCGGTCCCCACTTTTCTATTCATGTTGTTTAAATATGGTGTGCATGGTAGAAGTTAACAGCTCTAATCCTCAAACGTGTCCTAAATAAAATAATTATTACATTAAATTATATTTTTCGTCCATCCGATTTATATTTTTTCATATTTTGCCCTAACCTTTTAATACATAAACACACAGCGAATTCACCTCCGTCGAAGGTTTTCGTCTCCCCCCTATGGGACATTTCCTCCGGCCATGACTTCCCCCGTCTTCTTCGTCAAGCACTCACCTATTTAGACACATCATCATCGCTCAAACCTAAATCATCTCACAATTTTGTTTGCAATGTCATCTCTGTTGTCGTTGGTCTTCCTTCGGCGTCCATCTCTAGATGTTGATGGTATCATCATTGGCTCCTACATTGGCAGGCAATCTATATTTCTTTCTCTTAACCTCTCTTTCCGCTTCCTAAATTAGCCCTAAAATTAGAGGCGTTCTAGAATTAAAGAGTGAATGTCGTAGTGAGATCTGATTGTTGAAGACAACCTCAACCGGAAACGTGTTATATACAATAGGAAAGTTGAACTCTTGTTTGAATGGACTTCATATTTACTTTCTACAAGCTAGCTGAATTCTAAGTCTATGAATAGTTTGAATGGGAAGAAAAAACACCAAAACCAACCACATAGATTGCAAGTTTATTGCAATTTTGGAACCCGATTTTTTGTAATTTTTATTTGTTCTTGGGTTTGTGTATGCATAGGATTTGTTTGAATATTCGATGTTGTATATCATGTGTGTATGAACAAGTATTCCATTGAACTCTATGTGTATTTTTTGTTTGCATATTGATCGTGATGATTATATGAACACAAACCCATAATTTAGATATGACATATACCCAGATTGTTTGCAAATTGTTGATGATTTATTAGTTATTTTTAGAATTTTGATTTGTGGTGATTTACAGTTGTCAATAACGGTGACAATGGTGGTTTACGAGGTCAACGGGGGTGAGAGTCGTAGCTTACGGTGTCAATGGCAATGAAAATGGTGATTAGTATTTGAGACCGAAAGTGTGATGTTTTAAATGGTTAGCGACAAAAGGTGAAACAATTAAAAGGGTAAAATGGTTACTTTATGAAAAACTTAACAACCCTTTTATTAGATTTAATTGTGTAAGGGTCCAAAAAAGTAAAAGGTTTTAATTTACGGGACCATGCTCATTTTATCACTCAAGACAACAACATCCCACGCCACCAACACTCCACCAGACGCCAGATATGGTCGTCGCCGCTGGTAAAGCACCCTAGACTCCATCGTCATACACCATAGTTTCTTATGTCCTTGAATGTCATTGCAGCCTGGAACCAACGTCCATGAACATTGTGAATGCCATTGTAGCGTGAAACCGATGCTCATGAACACCATCACTCCAACATCCGATCTTGGGTTTAGGGTTTTATGTTTTCGCTACTAATCACCAAACACCACCGAGTCTTGATCGTCATCGTCATCTCTTGCTCCAAATTCTAACCACCGAAAATTATTGGGTTCCATCTACCATCTCCATCGAAAACTATGGTTAATTACATTTAATCATGTATAGAGTGATGTCCTAAAACTAAAACAAGTTAAAAATGGTAAAATGTTAATTTCACATATACTTAACATGTTTTTGTTAGTTTTAAATGAACTCAGAAACCAAAACAATAAGATTTTCTAAACATTGGACTAAGTTTGTAAATTTTCAAATCTAGGAGTTAAAAGTAAAACAATGAACAAACCATATGGACCAAAAGTGTCATTTACTCACAAACAAATTACTTTTTATTTAAGTATGTCGGTGTTTTAGTTTATTACTAGCATTGTATTCGCGTAATGTGACGATGATAACAATAGTTTGTACTCGATAACATATTTGATTTCAAGAATGTAAAATATGATATGTATGAAATGTGGTGTTAGTCAACACATCCACTTTCTTTCTCCTTTTTCTATTTTCTTTATTTATTTTTTTATAATCAACCATTTTATTAGTTGTTAGAGTAGTTTTTGAAAAACAATAAAATAAAAAAAATATTATTATTAAATAGTTAGACAAAAAGATACTCCAGCCTTAAAATTATATTGATGTAAGTAATTTAACCAAAATTAGATAAATTAAAGTTGTGATGTTTAATGATTTATTAAAGTAATAGTTGTCTCAAATTAGTTGAGATAATTAAGAGAATGATTGGTTATGCTATTACTTTAAGTGTTTGTATCTTATACATAAAAACATGTACTACTTAAAATTAAGTAGTCTTAAAAATTTTAAGAGAGAGAATATTCAATCTTTATAATGTAGTATAGATGAGCTTATTTTTTTGGTTTATTTTTTATAAGATTATTTTCGACTTACTTTTATAAGCTTGGTTTATTTTCTTATTTCAAGTCATAATAAGCCCGTTATATGTCATAAAATAAGCTCAAAAATAAGTTTATATTAAAAATAAGCTAGAAAAATAAGTTTTTAAAAAGCTTAATCAAACACCTAAAGACATTTTCTTGCTACCTTATACAGTTTTTTTTGTAGTTACATAAATTTCTAAATGTTAGAGTACATAGATATTTTTAAATGGGTTTTCCCGGTTAAGATTCCTCCCCGGGATGCCGAGCTTTTGTCTCGGATGTACGCAATCTAACCGATTTTTATCCGTAACTGTTTCTGAAACATCATCTAACCACCCCTAATTAAAAGTTGAAACCACCGTAAGATTCGAATCCTTGACCTTTATCTATCGGGAGACACTTGTGAGAGAACTTTGATGTTTAATATTAAAAAGTTAATTTACCAAAATTGATGAAATATATGGCCCCCGCCAAAGTAAAGCTAAAACAAACTTACAATAATAGAAGGAATCTCTTCTAGTGTGATGGAGTTGGTAAAGACTCATTTTCAAAAGTTTTGTGCCACAAAGTTAGAATTATTTATTGATAACGGGTGTGTTCAACTTGACGAAAACAAATCTAGGTTTTTTTGTTTTATTATAGGATTTTATGAACATGCATGTACTCATATTTTGTTCATAGTATGTCTCCAAATGACAATGCCTAACATCTTTATGACATTATGTGCATACAATGAGTCCAAATAAAAAAAATAAAAAATTTACGACTTTGGATAAAATATCAGCACACTAAAACGATTTAATTTTTCTCCACCAAACAATTTAATTTTTCATTGGTCGTTTGTAGTGATAAATTCAGATATTTCTCCTACTAATCAGCTTAATTTTTCTTCCTTTGACTCTGATATTGAGCTTGAAGACGTTCATCTTTCCTTTTGCCTTCGACCAGTCGTTAAGGTTCTTCAAATTCAAACTCATCGATCATCATTGTTGTTGAGTTCAAAATCTCAGTGTGCATCGAATGATGTCGTGTGAGTATTTGACTCGTATCTCTTGGTTTATTTTGGACCCCTTATAAGAGGGCCGTCAGAGGCACAAAAGCTCATTACGTAGAATTTCTACGCACATTTTCCAAACTCTTTTATTGGTGAACACCGTTCCATTATTTTCCTCGTGATACTGGAAATGCGCAACTTGTAAATTGTCCGCTTCATTTGTGCTACTATGTATTAAAATAAACAAGTTGTGCAGTTAATTTTGTCACCTTCGTATTTAGATCTTTCCAAGGTCGTGTTTAGCTGGAATAGATTGTGGGAAGATGGTGAAATTGAACTTGTAAGCCTCGAATTGTTTCGTCTGGATGTTGGAGTTGTGAAATTCATAGTCTCGGTTGGACCCATGTGGGTACATGAAAATATATAAAGTCAAATATAAAGATAAAGTATTTTTTTGGTGTAAAAAAGGCTAGAACGAGTGGTATATATATGAGGAAAGGAGGGAAAAAAGAATATGACGGTTGAAAAACAATAGAAAGAAGAGGAAAGGTACATATCGTGCGGTCTAACAAATTGGCTGAACGGGTTTGACTGACTTGGCTTGTCTTGAATATTGTATGACTATACAAATATATGTGAATGTCACGGTTCAATATTAGTATATGAATTTACTTCGAAACACACACACCCTAATTTTCTATATGACCCTATTGGGTTGGGGTGGGTTGCATTAGACAAATATATCCCTCAAGCTCATTGATAAAAATGTTGATTCTCAAAAGCATAAAACAAACCACTTGCTTGAAGCCTACCGATTGTATTTATTATGGAGGAAAGGAAGTTCACCATCACAAGAGAACATTAAAACAAACATCCATGAATCCATGGTGTATATGGTAGATGAATCTATTTTTGTAGCTATTAGATTAGTTTTTCAACGCCTTGGATTTGTTTTCTATGATCTTGCTAAAACAAGTGTTCTATATTGACATAACTCGGCTCAATTACACCCCTACTCAAAAGGAGTACTATTTGATACCATTTACCACATATAACCATCCACTATTTAAAGTGCTTTAAGACTACTCGTAGTCATAAGACCATTCGTATCCAATCCATGTTATCCAACTTATCCCACTGTCACATCAGCATTCACATCATCTTTCACCTTCAACCCAACTTACCCCACAAACCCCCACATTCAACCCTTTTCAATCCCACATCAAATATTAATAAAAAATATATATTAAATATATTAAATGTGAGAGAGATACATCGAGTTGGAGCACTAGATGGGTTGAGAACCCAATGAAACCCAAAGTGTCGTTATGGTGTTCCCATGATACCCCATTGAACCCAATCTCGGGTATCATCTCCATGCGGAGGGTCTAACATTCATTATAAAGGGTCAATTTTTTCGGCTCTTAGACTAAACAACTCTAATCTTAATTACTTAATTTTTTTTAAAAAAGTTAATAAACTTGTCACCAAAATAATGTACGTATGACAAATGACTAGGATCACACAGAGCTTGGTGAATTTGTTGGTACAAATAAATCCGCAGCCAAAAAAAAGTCTTTGAATCCTCGTCTCCGTCACTTCTCATTTGATACTTCGTCACGCCCAATTTCTCTCTCACAGAGTGACACCCCACTCAGCATTGATCGAGATCTGTATTGTCAATATTCCCCATTCTCCACATACAGATCTGCAAAGTCTCTCCCCTTTCTTAATCAAGAACAGCACATTACTGCTAAAAACCCACGCAAATAATCCTCGGCATAGCAAATGGGTGCATACAGAGCAGACGATGATTACGATTACTTGTTCAAAGTAGTTCTGATCGGTGATTCCGGCGTTGGCAAGTCCAATCTGCTGTCGCGGTTCACAAGAAACGAGTTCAGTCTCGAGTCAAAATCAACCATCGGCGTCGAATTCGCCACTCGTAGTATTCGAGTTGATGATAAAGTCGTGAAGGCCCAGATTTGGGACACTGCTGGCCAGGAACGGTACAACTCAGATCTCGATAATCCTCTACTTCATTTATAATTATTCTTTTAGTTTAAGTCGATATCTAATTATAGAATCGAAGGGTTTATGTAGTATCTTGGGTTTTGAATCGAAGTATCTTAATCAGAATTGAGATCTAGACTTTTGTAGGCCGTGCTTATAGATGACAGTTGTCCTACTACTAGATCTAGAATATGCAACATTGCATTGTAGCTGCTTGTGTGTAGTTTTAACTCAGAATGCTCTTCATTCTTTTTAAAGTTAGAACTCTTTACTTCCGTACGAGTAAACCTAGAGAATCATATTACCGTCAAACTCACTAATTTTTTCGATTTGTGACAAGAGATCAGGAGACTGATTTTGTACTATATACAGAAATTGACATTATGTCGAGCTTGATGGATGGTAGGTGGATTTGCGTATTTATGATCTCAAGTCTGAAAAGTCTATCTAAGTCGTTGCAAATTGCTATGGACATCCATATGGCATACCATTTGGGTTCCTCAACTTAGCTCATATCACAATCCCCTTTTTCAATTTAAAAGTTAGTATAGTCTAATCCAATCTTATTCAACTTTTATTTTATTAAGAGAGAGAAAAAGAGGTGGGGAAGAGAGAGGGTGGTGATCATTGGGTTGCGGAAACCAAAAGGCTTCAGCCAATCAGGTGGGGAGGGGGGTTATGGGTGTTCCATACTCATCCGACCAATCCAAATGTTTACCCGATTCCATCGGGCGATGCTATAAGCATGGTCTAACAGTTTGTACTTAAGATTCATAAAATTTAGTATAGTTAAGGCATTATTATGGCAACACACTGATAATATTTTTTCTTCAGAATTGACATCAATGCTTTATTTGTGTGGTAGTATGGGGTCCTATTTGTGTATGTAATACAACTAGACAAGTATGTGACCTCCATCCTGACGAGCTTTTTGGTTCTGTTAGTAAAGAAAATAGTTTTTTTGGTTGGGGGCAGTGGCCTTATAGGAATCATATTAGTTTGTAAGTTTATTGGGTATAAGTTTCCTTTTAAAGTTTAAGTTGAAATTAGTCTGTAAGTTTATTGAATCTGGTTGAAACAACCAATGGTTTATTAAGTACACCTAGAACGCATTATTGGAGTTGAAGTTAATTGTTGTTAGATATAAGCATATAGAAACACATGGTAACCTACAAACATTGGCTTCAATTAGTTGTTCGAAGAAGGAAATTCCACATCTATACACATTCTTTGACCATGGTGAATTAAGGTGACCAAAGATGAGCCCTGAACTTTAAATGCCTTATCATTAGCTATATGATTTAAGGATACAAATCTAGGTCTTTTTCAACTAAAGTTTATTATTAATATCAGGAAAAGAACGGAAGAGACAGATTCATTCCAGGAAAAGGACCAATAAGTGTGGTAAAGATTAACACAATTTATATTAGAGTAATGGTTGGTGTAGCACGATGGAAAATAGTAAGAAATAAGAATTTACAACTATGTGGTTTTTTTGAAAACTTGGTGTTGAAGAGTTGACTAGTGCAATAGAGTTCACTTTTTTGTTGACATTTGTATGTTAAATTGGCAGTTTCAAGATTTGTATTTGTCTATTGTGAGTTCATGTCTTTTTTCACATAAAGCATGACAATTCGAAATTCTATTTCCCCATAATCTTTCTTTTTAGTCATTTCATAAATCTCAAAATATGATCTCTCATTTTATTGTTTCCTTTTCCTGTAAAAGATACCGTGCAATTACAAGTGCATACTACCGAGGGGCAGTTGGTGCATTGCTTGTCTATGATGTAACACGACATGTCACTTTTGAGAATGTAGAGAGGTGGTTAAAGGAGCTTCGTGATCATACAGATTCCAATATTGTCATCATGCTTGTAGGAAACAAATCTGATCTACGCCATTTAAGGGCTGTTACAACTGAAGATGCCAAAACATTTGCTGAAAAAGAAAACACTTATTTTATGGAAACATCTGCACTTGAATCATTGAACGTGGAAAACGCCTTCACTGAAGTTCTTACTCAAATTTATCATGTTGTTAGCAGAAAAGCTCTTGATGTTGGTGATGATTCAGCTGCTTTGCCAAAGGGACAGACAATTAATGTTGGCAACAAGGATGATGTTTCAGCATTAAAGAAAGCAGGCTGCTGTTCCACTTAGATGGAAACTCAGTTGCATTCTTTGTAAGTTATATTTACCATGTGAACATCTGAGTTTTTTTCAGTACAAATCATAGTTTAAGCAAACCCGTTTGGCTGAAACCGAACATGGGTATGAGGGCATATCGGAAACTTGAGCCAAAACTGCAACGGAAAGATTCATTTCTATGTTTTGATTGTTATTATTATAGTTGTGAGCTACCTCATAGTGTAGTTAAATATTTGAGTGATGAATGTGGTTTTGGCATCTGTGAACAAAGAGTATTACTATATATATCCATGTACTTTTATTTTTTCACCTGGCATCTGTGAAAGAAGTGAAGATTTACCATTTACAAACTTCTCAAGTATCATCCTCTTATTGATGGTTTCATGCTTTGTTTTACGAGTACATATGTTGCGGAGATCAGAGATATCACCGAGCTTATCATTTGATGGTTTCACATTAAATTTTGGTATAAAGATGATATTTTTGATCTACTGGTAATCATAGTTAATACCCATGGAAAATTTAGTGAAAAGCGGTTTTCGATATGCAGTTAAAGTGTCAAAACGAAAGGCTGTTTGCTTGGAGTGAAATTTGTCGGATCTCTGAGTCTGTTGTAACTAGTCGCTAATTTGATGGAAGAGTGGAGGAAGAAACGAAGACTGCAGTCGAGGGAAGGAATGTAGAGCCGATGAAAGGCTGTTTGTTTAGGGCTTTAGGTTTAATTTGAGAAGTGGGCTACTAAATTGATATTAGAAAAGTGGGCTGGACTCTAAAAATGGGTCGACACTTAGCACACCAAAAAAAATCCCAATACAAAAATCGGTATAAAACTGATATCTCGATTTCAAAATCTCGGCCAAATCTCATCCAATATCGTCGAGATTATCGCCTCCGATATTACTGACCGATATTTGAAACCGATATTTTGTCTATCTCCGATATCCGAGATTTAGGCGAGATATCACCGAGATTGACTGCATAGTTCGATAACTTTGAACATATTTAATTATAGAGCTAATGTCACATTTTTTTCTTTTTTTTAATTATACTTTTTGTTTCGTCCCTTGGATCTAGGTTCATTTGTTTGTCCACTTTCTTTAGTTGACTTTTAGTCAACTCCGTCAAAATAGGGTAAGATGACAATTATTCCCTTTTGTTTCTACTTTATTCTTTTATTTTTAACTTTTACTCATTTTATACATTAATTAATAATTATATATTATTTACAGATATAATAACAAATCAAATTTTTATACATTAATTATAAATTTTTGTTTTTAACCTTTACCCTTTCATTTTGATGTTCTCAACCACCACCACCCATCGCCTCACCTTCTCCCTCACCTCCTTTCTCTCTCTCTCTCTCACGGTTTCTCTCTCCACCACACAGATTCAAACAAACCACCATCACCAACCACCTTCTCCAATGTCTCAGTCGATGTCTCCACCACCACCGCTACCTTTCTCACTATCTCTACTCCGCACCACCACCAACGAAAACGACGTGAAAATCACACAAAATGAAGTTCAAACACAAATCAAACCTATTGTTCTTCAAATCAAACTAGATCTGGTTCAAACCAGATCAATCACACCAAAAATCAAACCTAGATAAGAAACCCTCACAAAATCAAACCTAGATAAGAAACTCGTGATCGGTGGTGGTTTTCAAACCAGATCTAAACTTTTAGGGAATACATGTTGCCACAAACTTGAAGCCAGATCTAAACTTTTAGCCAGATCTGAACATTTAGCCACAAACTCATGATAGATGAGGTGATGGTGGTGGCGGCGAAGAAAGATAGCAGCAATTGGCGGTTGTATTGCACCGAGTGAAAGTGGCGGTTGGCGGTGACGGTGGCGGTTGGTGGTGACAGTGCTTAGATGGTGGAGGTGGGGGCGGTGCTCAAATCAAAGAATGGTGGTGGTGGCGGCAATCCTTGGAGAGAGAGAGAGAGAGAAAGGAGAAAGATAGAAGGGAGTGTGGTGGTGATAGGTGGTGGTGGTGGCAGTGGATGGTGGTGGAGGCGGCGGTTCAAGAATGAAAGGGAACAGTGGTGGTGGCGACAGTCCTTGGAGAGAGAGAGAGGGAGTGTTTGTGTGTATGTGTCTAGAGTGGGAGATATATATATATATATATATATATATATATATATATATATATAATTTAAAAAGATTATATATTATTTTAATTAATAAAAAGTTAGAAAAGCTGGTAAAAAGACCAAACTACCCTTGAGTTAACGGGGTTGACTAACGGTCAACTAACGAAAGGACCATTCGGACCGAAAAGTAGATGTTTAAGGCCCGTCTTGGTCACTTTTGAAGTTAAAATGACCAAATCGAAAGAAATGACAAAGTTAAAGGATGAATTTGACAATTAACTCTTATTTTTAAAATGCGAGGATTTGCAAGGGGGCAAGTGGGCAATAAGAGGACTAAACAAGCCAGATAATTAGATAATGGGTCGATACAAAAACCAGGAGGAACAGGCTAACCAATCTAGAACAATCTAAGCTCCTAATCCAAAATCACCAAGAAATATGAGCCTTCTTCTTAAACCTGTTAGAGATCCATAGAAGAGATGATCTCCGAATGCCCGGAAGTATATCCATTGATCGTATTTTGTCTTTTTCACTCCCAGCATAGCATGAGATACCTTGTTCCTCCAATTTCATATTACCCATAAAGGTGAGAAGAAACATGAAAGTGACGCTCTTATTTTAAATAACCTTTGATTAATTTGTTTCTAAGGCGCTGTTTGTTAAAAAGATAGGTTAAAATCCTCTCCAATTTGTAGTCAAATATGATCTATTATGTTATCTCACAAACATAAAAGTGGGTTATAGAACCCAATTTTATCAAGTATCAAGCAATATTGAAGCAAATTCACAATAATCTATGTATGAACTTAGTATGAATCGTGAGAGCAAATTAAGAACACACAGACGTTTTAGGTTTATGAAATGCTTTTTTTAAGAATTAGGGCATTGTTACAAAGTATTTATATCTTTTGGGTATTTACAATAACCACCCTGAACTTATAATATTGTCATATGTAATACTAAACTTCATTAATATATATTGACCACAATTTTAGGGACGGATCCCTAATTTAACTTAAGAATAGTTCCCTTTGTATTTTACATAGAAAACTCAAAAGGAAATTGAAATAGAGGATAAAAATCAAAATCGGGAGAAGTATCGTCACATAGATGACAATCCTAGAACCGATAGACTCTAATGGGTGAGGTATAGTCTAACATATAAGGGCAATTGTGTAAACAAACCACCTCTAAGTGATAAGGAATTGGAGATCAAGATGAATCGGTCAACGCCTATTTTACCATTTTAAGTCTTATTGTTTTGATTGACAAACACACGAATGCTGACCGATCAGCATTAAGCATTGAATGATTTCATTTTGTTTGGCTAACAAACACAAAGTGTTTAGCAAAGTAGTTGTAGTTGTACCTTAAAAATATAAAATCACATAAAAAGACACACAAAAACTCTACCTTTCGGCTTTACTAAAAGCTTTAGTTCTAGCTCCTAAAAGCTTTAGCTCCAACTTTCACCTATTTACGCCGAACATATCTTACGTGTGTTTGACATGGTTCTTAATAACGTAAGGCATGGTGTGGCAACGAGATCAAAAGCAATAAGAGCATGGCATTTTTTAAAGCGTGACTTAAGGCGACAATTTTGCATATATTTTATAATTAACTATATGCAATTTATCATTATTAATATACAAATTACACAAAGTTGCACAAATGAGGAGCAAATTAACATACACATTACAAAATACAAATTTATAGAAGTTCAATACACGCGATCACGAAATGTATACAAAAAAAATCCAATTAAAAAAATGATTTTATGTGCGCCACACCTTAAAATCTGGCCATTTTGCGCGTAAAGGCACGTCAAGCACCCCTAACATTCATGCCTAGGGCCATTTCTTATTGGCGAGGCCACGCCTCATACCTTGGCTACGCTATGACGTGCTTTTTAAACCACTGGTGTTTGATTTATTGTGTTATTGATTTTGAATTTGATTTGTTAGTGTGTAATTTTTGTAGATAAAGTGTGCATAGACAGGGTCACAACGATATCCTGATATAATGTCTTCATAATTATGAATTTGATTTGTTAGTGTAAAATTTATAGATAAATGCGTATAGACAGAATCATAACAATATTTTGATTTAATGTGTTCTTGATATTAAATTTGATTTGTTTGTGTGTAACTTTTGTAGATAAAATGTGTATAGACAGCTTCATAACAATAATTTGATTTAATGTGTTCTTAATTATGATTTTGATATGTTAGTGTGTAATTTTTGAACATAAATATGTATAAACAGGGTCATAGTAATTTTTAGGACACTATAAAGTGTCTACATAACAAGTAACAATCTCCATAATTGAGAGAATCGATTTATTATACAAAGTAATTCTAGAAATTTTTTAGTTTGGAATTTATAAACTTGGATGTTATAAATGAAATTTAAAAAGTTTTTCTATTGCTAAAACTGCGAGACTTAATCTTGGTTATTAAATTAAATTATATCAATGTCTATAATGTTAATGTTTCATTGATGCTCATTAATGACTCATTAATAGAGATGTTTTGAAAAAATAATGTCTCAATAAATAATGACGCGTTTATCTGGATGTAATTCACGGTTAAGTAAATATATAAATGATCAAAATATCCGTATTAATGAGTAACTAATGAGCATTAATGTTGTTACAAATGGTTCTCGCATTAAAAACAATTCTCAAATAAACTTGTATATATATATATATATATGAAACTAATTTTTAATAATTAAATAATATAAATGGTTTATTCTATTTACATGATAATTATCTAGATTGATTAAATAAGATATGAATGATACTTGGTAAGTATATATTGGAGATAGTGAATATGGGGTTGTTATACATCTAAACATGCAAAACCCATTAAAACTACTTTGTTTTGGTTTAATCCTTCCACAAATATAAATTAATCTTCTTTTTTTTTTTGCATAATTTGATCCTTGTCATTGTCTTAAGACAATATATACTAATTATTTTCCACCATATAATTCAAAATCATTTAGAGATATATCTTAAAAAATATTAGTGACGTGAATCATCAACTATTTAATGAATTTTGATATGTAAATATATTACTATGATTTTATTTGAGAAAAAAAATGTAAAACAAATATTCACTTGTAATTTTAGAAAGATTTAATCAAAATAACGTAGTTTTAATGAGTTTCGCGTTTAAACTTATATGTGAAACAACCTCCTATTCATTTTTCCCTTATATATTATACAAATTAAAATAAGACTTATTTAAGAGTGAAATACTAAAATGGTCCCTGTAGTTTGTTAAAAGTTACTGATTTAGTCCTTTAAAATAAAACATTACATTATATGTCCATGTGGTTGTATTTTTGTTACTTGCTTAATCCTTTCACTGATCAACCGTCTAAATCAGACGTTAATTATCTTTTTCTATGGGAGTATTTGTGCCATTTCCTTCCCATCTCTCCTAATTTTCCTCTTTTTGTTTAATAATTCTTGAATCTTCCTTAAGTCATGAATATCATCCCCTCTTCATCATCTTCCTTTTTCTCTCTCTACTCTCACTCTCTCTACATACATACACACACACACACACTCTCTCTCTCTCTCTCTCTCTCATGATCAGAGGAAACCATCATGATGTAATACAGACTGTCGTTGCCACCGAAAGCATAGCGGCCAAACCCAATGTCGCAGTCGGCTAACTGTTGCCGGTCATTGCCCCAAGTCGGGTCACATTTCCATCAATCGTTGATTGGGTTTCCGGTGAGACAACCGCCGCCGATGTCTAGTGTTTCTCTTTTGTATATAGATATATTTAATCTCATGTGTCATAAAAAAACATATAACAGATGGGAAATTTCGTAATTTTTTGTATTAGAAGTCAAATTGATGTTTAAACTAAACATATGAAATCTTGATTATCATAAAAGTAAAGAGGGATTTGAGGAGGAGAAGAAGAATGAGTGTCCATTTAAGAACGGCATAGATGAGAACAAATGCAAGCTTGTTGGTATTACTGTGAATCATGGTTGAAAAATTGGTGGCGCCATTGTTGTTTTTGTTGTTGTTGTGCACTCTTGAATTCTTGACATAATATTTATTTACAAGGAGAAAAAGCGAAGTGGAAAGAAGTCGAGAGAAGTTGTATTTTGAAAAAAGAAAATCCAAAAGGATCTACACGAACATTAAAAGCATGTATCACTCAAAACTCAACAGATTACCATTTTATAACTTGATTAAACCCATGATTCTTGTTAACTTATAGTTCGTTCCGAAGAGGGGCATTGCTGCCAAAAATACCCATAGATGCATCAATCAAGCTACAAAAATGACAAATCTACATGAATGAGGATCAGCTTAGTGCAGGGAAACAAGTTTCACAGTAAAGTAAACAATATTCTTAACAAGAAGCAAAATACCCAAAAACGTGCTTAGAAATGCATAAATGGATGAAAAAATCATATGAGTTTTGGTTGAGTTGAATGAAATTTGGGGGAATAAGAAAACCCACCTCAAAAGCTTCCTTCACAGTTCACACAGATGATGTTTGAGAGGAAAAAGACTCTTAAAATCAAGAAAGAGAGAGGTGATTAGGTGGGAGGGAGAGAGTTGAATAATATTTTATTTAATATTTATATATTAAGAGATGTTATTGGGTGTAAAGTTAAAAAATCCCCTTAATTAAAATACAAATTAACTGTAAATTTAACGTCTGTTAGTCAAAAGGACCAAACAAGTAATAAAAATGCAACCATAGGGAAATGTAATATAATTTTTTTTTATCTTAAAGGACCAAACCAGGAACTTTTGATAAACTACGGGGACCATTTCAGTACTTCACTCTTTTAAAGTTATTTGTATGGTTATATGACTAGATTTCTAACGGTTATAAATAAGGGTTATGGTAAAATGTTGTAACCTAATGACAATAGAAACCCTTTTCTTGTTTTTCTCGGTTTCTTGGTGATCAAGAAAATGAGGCTTGGATTTTGCCGATGTGAAGATTGAATCCTCACTGGTGGGAGTTTGAAAAGTGTCGTTACATGTGGATATTTTTTATTAAGTTATGTAAATTTGTAGACTGCTTGTAAAATAGAAAAATAATTGGTTTTGAAAAGTTGGATCACTAGAAGAGTACTCATGTTGTAAAATCATTTTCGGTGATCTATAAACTTTGATCTAGTTACATAGTTCTGATTTTTATTAGCGTGAGTGACACATTAAATCCTACAATGATATCAAATCCACTTTTCCTTCAAAACAATGGTTAGGTTTTGATTCATTTAGGCATTCTGCTTATGAAGTTACAAACTTTTTCTTCTTATTTTCCTCTTTAGTTATTGATTTACATGGGTCTCGACTCAATTCTAATAAAATAAAGTGATTCCTAATGATGTTGGACTTTGTTCTAAAATTCGAGGTTAGACCTTGAATTTTCTAACATTCCATATTGTTTTTAAAACACTTTACATATATAAAATCGTCCTTTCTAGTTTTCAAGTGTGCTACACCCCAAAATCCGAGGAATGTTACTACTAAATTTATATTAGTAAATCTTTACTATACAACGGAAGTCTTAACATATCTACTATAATGAATCTAAAATATCAATCCTTTCTATACATTTATTAAATTTTCGAAACCTTGAATCTTCAAAGTGTTTTAAACATTTTCCTCTCTCCTTGAACTCGACATCCATTTTACCGTTGTCCTACTAATCTGTACTGTGAATTGAGATACATGCTAGGTTAGCTAAAGCTGGCGAGTCCATTTAGAACATAATACATCCAAACATGTGAAAATACTTTAATCTTTTCACTTTAAATTATAGCTAACATACAACATAATAAAATATAATATAGCTAGCATGCGAAAAATTGTATAATTAGTCAAGAGGAAAGTAAATTGTTTCTGACATAGTATCAAAGCCATGCCCACCCGTGGTTGTTCAAACAGTCACACATACTCAACGTAACCATAAGTATCCATGTTTTAGGCGCAAAAAATGCCATACGTGAGGGGCGTGAGTAATTTTTCATATCGGATAAGTGTGACTTTGTAATGTGCTTAATAAAAGTCATGTGTTACTCCATTCATTGTCAATTGGTTTTGAGTTAAAACTCCACAAACTTATATTAATATTGTGAATTTCTTTGCAACAACTTATTCTCCTTGTCCTCCAAAAGCCAAGACATTATCTCTCGTTCTAGTCGTGAGGCCGAGTATCGCGCTCCAATGCCGTAGCTGAAACATCTTGCATCTATAAGTTGCTTCGCGAGCTACATGCTCCCTCTTCTCTAGGATGAATGTTTATTGCAACAATGCTAGTGTAGTCTATTAGTGCGGGACAACATTGCTACTAGACAAGTTCGCATGCTATATGCGTTATCTTGATATCAATACGCTAATTTTTCATCAAAGGTCTCCCTACTGCTCTATTTCTAAATTTCAAATCCATTTCAAGTGTTTTTCGTCCTTCTACTCCAAATGCGGGGATGCAATATTACTACTCATTGTTTCATTGTGAGGTTTTAAAGCGTCATTTTATTTTATTTGTATACATATATATATATATATATACACACACACACACAAATATATAAAGCATTTAGCACTCTCTATCCTAAAAAAATCTATTAAATTTTAAGTAAATTAAAATTACCAACTTACCCCTCATTTAAACCTTAAAGGAAACTATTGAATGAATTTAATTAGATTTTTAAAAATCATTTTAATAATTAAACATTCCATAAGAAATAAATGTTTAAAAATGTCAAGTGCATGAAAATAATTTCCGGCCTATAAAATATTAAACAAACTGTAAATTAAATTAACACCTTCATAGAAATATTATTTTAAAAAAGTTTCATTTATCATATATTTAACATTTCTTTACTTGAACTCTTAAAATTTAAGCAATAAAAAATTATTAATATAATCTTGAATATCTGTACATTTTATAAAACACACCCCATTTAAATCAACACAATTCACAAAGTAATTGATATGTTTTCATCAATCTTTTTTATAAGTAGATATTTTTTTCCTATTTTATTATTTTTTGAAAATGTATTTTAGAAATTAAAGAAAGAGTTAATAGATAATAAAGAAATAAATAAAATGAAAAAAGGGAAAAGAAAATGAACATGATGTGAATGGAAGTTATTTGATGTCATCATAGTGCGTAAATATCATACCTTACGTTATAAAAAACACACATGTTATCGAGTATGAATTATTCATCATCGTCGCATTACGCGGGTAACATGCTAGTGTGTGTGTGTATATATATATACATGATGTGCGATTTACGTACCAGTTTTAAATTTGTTAAAACCGTATATGTTTTAAATACGACAGAATAGGCCAGTATACCCAATCGTGTAGCAGTATAGAAAATATGTACGGGTGTCGAACTCTCGGGAAACGAGTATGATTTTAGTACAACTAGACTAATTAATTATCAAACTAATAAAGATAACTAAAAGGCGGAATAAGCAATAAACGGGGGAAATTATGATATCAACACGAAAGCGAGCTAACTCCCAACCTTAATCCCAAGACCCACAAACAGAGATTAAAGAGCTAGAATTGAGAAATCAAATAACTATAAAATTCAAACAATCAAGAAGTAAAGTATCTCTACTCGGACAACAGACTCCCCTATCAAATCAGCAGATCTCAACAAAAGTGCAATGGACAACATATAGCAATATACCGATTCTTAAATTGGCTAAATCTCATGGTTAGACTCACTAGCCCTATAGTTTCAAAGCAATCACCCCAATGGTCATGGAATTAATTAACTCAGCAACTAGATAATAGATTCGAATTATGCTAGACAAAATCAATCAACTATCCAAGAATGGTCATCAAAAGCAATTGTAAGCACATTAAAGTTCCAATCTTTAAACCTAACCCTAGGATATGGTCAATCACTAGTTACAAATCCTAATGGTCATAGAAATTCATAATTCAAGCAATCAAAGGAAGAATGGTCATACAACCTATGAAAACTCAGCAATATGAATCAAGATAAAAACTTTAACACACCTGGATCTTTGAATAAGCTAGAACATAACAAATATATCATTACATGTCATCCAAATATTGAAATCCACTAATTATCAAGGGTTATCATGTCTAAGCAGAGATAACAGGGTTTTTAGCCCATAATCGAAGGAATACAGCAAAAGAAACACAAATACAGTCGACTAGTCATGATGAAAAGCAAACTAATGTGTGAAACTATGATGAAAACCTCAAATCTTCACTCCCAAAAGGCTAAATCCTCAAGCTTCTTCAAGATCTCTGCTTCAAAGCTCCAAAATCTCCTCTGGGAAACGTCTAGGGCCGGCTGGAGGGGTTAGAATCCCTTCTTTCGAATAAAACAAGTCTATTTATAGAATTCTAATCCAGCCGGGAACGCGTCGCGTCTTAAAAGACTTGGCCGACAAGATCGCTTGATTTCAACAGAACGTGTCGCGCTCATCTCTCCAACGCGTCGCGTTCTCGGATTTTATGACTTTATGATTTTCTTTGTTTCTCGAGTCTTTTTCCGTCTTTTCTGCTTAAACTCTCGCCATTGAGTACCTTATGACCTGTGATTGATAAATACATACTTTAAGTACCATTTGTCATCATTTAAAGCATTATTTAACATTTAAGCGCCATTTATTGCAACGAATATATATCTAAATAACGCGATATCAATACACTAGCGGGGTACCCGCGCAATGCGGCGACGGTGAATAAAAATGGTTTGTAAGGAGTTATTTTGGTAGGTATTAATCAAGAGGACACACAAGACGTAATTTTGTAATTTTTATTTAGCATGTGAAAAGGGAATGAAATTTAAATGTAATTTTGTCATTTTTATTTAGCAGGTGAAAAGCGAATATTATATATTTTCCCTTTCTGGAATTTATGGAATGCCATTAAGTTTATGGAATATTCTGTTTCGTAAGTTTTGCTATGAAATTTATGGAAAGGGAATATTTTGGAATTTATGAAAAATGAATGTTATTAAGTTTATTTTATGGAATATTTTTTTGTAGATGAGGGTAGAATAGTAATCTTTAAGTGACTTAAAATTTAAGAGTTTTAAAGAAAAAGCTTAAATGCTTTATATAATAGTATATATATATATAGAGAGAGAGAGAGATAGAGATGAAAATCTATTTTTTAATTGGGTGTTATTTTGAAATTTGTTATTTCTGTAGGATTATGTTTCTAAACTGCTACATTTGTATAATCATCAAATATTAGAAAATGTTATTACCTTTTCTTTTGTTATTGTCAAGTCTTTGGTAGATTTGTATAATATGTAGTTGGTCTACAAGCTATTGTAATGTGAAAACTTTAACATTAATTAATTATATGGTGTCGTGGTGGAAGCAGCTGCAATATATTTGGCGATGATATATTATGAGAAAATTAGTCCACAATATAACATGATTTCTGAAATTCGTAATTAATAATTAAAATGTTTTAGACTTTTAAACTATCAATTATTGCAACCGAAGATTTGAAAATCATTAGATGTAAACATTGAATCAAAGTTTACATTTACAATCATGAAGTTCTTTGTCCATATAACTAAGAGGGTGTTTGTTTTAGCTTATTTTCTGCTTATTTTTTCGGTTTATATTTCATAAGTCTATTTTTATGTCTTTTTTTTCTTTATAAATTTGGTTTATTTTCTTACTTTTAAGTCATAATAAGCCCGTAAGTCAGAAAATAAGTTGAAAAAATAAACTTATTAAAAATAAGGTAGAGTTAATTACAAAAAGGGTCAATTTGGTTGTCACTGAATTTCAGTTTTAGTCCTTTCACTCTAAAAATTACGAAAATAGTCACTGTGGTTATCATTTTGTTTAATTTTTATCGTTTAGGTTAACTGTTGTTGACTTTGACCGTTAGTTAAAGGGGAATATTAAATACAAGTGTTTGGAAACGAGTTAATGGGTAAAACTTTTTTGATAACAAAGATAAATAGGAAATTGACTAGAATATCCTCTGACTAACAATCAAACTTAACTGAAGTTAATGTAAAGGACTAAAACTGAAACAATGAACAACCACAGTGACTTCAGTAACAAATACAGGGACCATTTTTATAATTAACTCAATAAGCTATAATAAGCTTAGTCAAACACCACCTAAGTCAAACTAACAACTTGACATAAATATCTACACTTCAAAGAATAACTGTGTAAGTTTATTAATATTAGCAACATTGAATTATATATCACTACTGTTGGTATATGTATATGGATATGTATATGTATATATATATATATATATATAAGAGAAGGTTTATTTAAGAACTAGTTTTATTGTGAGTATCACGAGAATCATTTGTAGCCATTGGCCAAAACTGAAACAAAGGGACAATTACAGTGACCATTTTCATAATTTTTAAAATTAAAGAACTAAAAGTGAAATTCAGTAACTACATCACGGATCATTTTGTAATTAATTCAATAAGCTATAATAAGCTTAGTCAAACACCACCTAAAGTCAAACTAACAACTTGACATAAATATCTACAATTCCAAGACTAACCGTGTAAGTTTATTAATATTAGCAACATTGAGGGGGCGCTTAGTTAAATATAGGGGAATGAGAATGGCAAAGGGTAAGTGAATACAAAGGAATGCAGTGAGTATTCCTTAGTATTATCATTATTATTGATATTGCTTGGTTAATCTAGGTAATCGCTCTCACATACATTAATAGGTGGCGGCGATGATGGTGGCAGCAACCATTAGGGGTGATGATAGGTGGCGGCGATAACGATGTTGGTTGAGGGTGATGACGACGTTAGTTGAGGGTGATGACGGTGGTGGCGTGTGGTGGTTGACGACAACAGTGGTTGTGGTAGTCGGTAAAGATGGCGATAGAAAGTGTAGGCGGTGGTAGTGGTGATGATCGACAATGTGGAGTAGCCATCTATGATGGTGATAGTGTGTGGTGGCGGCGGTGGTGGTCAGTAGACCAATACATACTTGAATCCATTGCAATGGTGGTGGCTGTGGTGAAGACGGCGTCATTGGTGGCAAAGATGATGTTGGTGGAGTCGACAATCAACGGAAATTTATGGTGGCAAGCGATGGTTGATGTTGGCGAAGATTGTGACAGGTGGTGGGGACTTGCGATGAGGGTAATGGGGTGGTAGGGGTGGTGATTGTGCGATGAATTACGATGGTGTAGTGGTTTTGGCGGCAGTTGGTGGTGGAGCTGGAGGGTAGTGGTAGTAATATTGGTGGTGGTTGGTGATGGTGGTGGTGATCGGTTGGTAGATAGACATACTTAAATCAATTACCCTGAATTCATTATCCCCAATTTACTGTGGAATGGTTTATTACCTATTAATGGGTAATGATTGATTATATTCCATCTAACCAACCAATATTAATAATTACCATTCCCATTCCCTACCCCTTAAAACCCCCAACCAAGCTCACCCTGAATCATATAACACTACTGTTGGTATATGTATATATATAAGGAAGAGTTCATTTGAGAACCAGTTTTATTATGAGTATCACAAGAATCATTTGTAGCCATTGATCATAATTAATCAAATGTTAATATTAGTTGTGACAAATATGTAATTAATTAAAAACACCAGCGTCATTTTCACTTTTCAAAAATGTTGGAGAGATATTTTAGGTAAATTGCCTAAATAAAGGGGGATCACTTTTTTAAACTTACACGGTTAATAAATAAATGAAACGAACAAAAATATTTGTTCGTTAGTTAGGAACACAAACAAAGTCCATCATTCATTTATGTTCGTGAACGTTCTTTTATGCGTTTGTTTATATGTATGTATATATGTGTGTGTACATAGATATATACTAGCAAGGTACCCGTGCAATGCTGCGACGGCAAATAATTTCTATTTTACATTATGTTGCTTTTAAAAATGTAATAATATGTTATTCACGTAATTCAATGTCACGAAAAAGTATCATATAATGCCAGTTTTTATTTATTTTTTATTTTTATCAACTATTTTATTAATTTTAAAAATAAATTCTAAAAGACATTAAAATAAGAAAAAGATTTATATTTATGAAATAAGAAGGGAGAAGTTATTAAGATTTTGAAAATTATGTAGATGTGGGTAGATAATTATGTTTGTGTGAGAGAGTATTTTAGTGTTAGAGAGATATTTTAAATAGGTAAAAAGTTATAGTAAATTAAGAGAGAGAATTAAATGGTTAAAAAGAGGTATTTTAAAAGTTAAAGTAAATTAGAAGAGAGAATGAAATGGTTAAGAAAGGTATTTTAGTATATTCAAGTTACTTAAATTAAGAGTTTTTAATGTTATAAATGTATTATATAAGAGTAAGATATACACACATAAACACACACACACTCTCTCACACACATATACATAAGTAGTTAGTGTCTGTTTATATTTAATAATGTGAGGTTTGAATTATATTTGTATATGTGTAGTTGGTTTATGTTCGGCTAAAGTTCAATCAACGAACATGGACACAAATATTCGTTCACTTTTTTGTTCGGCTAAAGCTAAACAAATGAACATGAATAAGCCCCCGTTCGTGTTCGTTAACTTCGTTTACAACTCTAGTGCGCGTGTAACTCAAAGTTGATTTTGTCAAACTCATTACCAACTAAAAAAATTCTAACAAAAAAGATATGAGAGGTATAAGTACTTAATATATAACTAAAAAAATTCTAACAAAAATGTAAAGATTGTGATTAATAAATAGAGAAGAAAGTAACGGAAAAAAAGAATTTTTACTATGTATAAAAAAGAAAAAAAAACGTAAAAAAAAAGTAAAAAAAAAAGCCGCATAGCACAAAAACGGTGAAAAAAATTATTACAATCACATCACAATTTTAATAAAATTTATTAATTTCAAATTTATACACTTTTAATTTAATTTAATTAATTAAGACAAGTTAATAATTGATTGATTTATAATGGTTCTCATGATTTTTGAAATGAAAATAATTCTCAAATGATATTTTTTTTCTCTCTTTATATATATACTAGAATTGTGCCCGCACAATGTTGTGGATATTATAGTAGTTTGTGCTCCACAATATGTTCGATTTTCATTAATATATGTGTGAAATATTGTGCCAGGTAATGAAATTTGACAACATATCCAATTTCTTTCCCTTTTTTCTATCTGATTTACTTTTTTCCAATCAATCTTTTACTAGTTATTAAAATAGTTTTTAAAAAATAATAGAATAAAAAATATTATTATTTAATAACTAGAGAAAAAAAATAATCTAGCCTTTATAATTGTATTGATGAAAGTGATTTATCAAACTTAGATTAATTAAATAATTGCTATCATCTTTAATGATTTACTAGGTTAGAGAACCGTGTATAACACGAGATAGTTTTAAGTAATTTATAAATAGTAAAAATTTGTATAAACAACTGTAATAATTATAAGGGTAAATTATATTTTTGGTCTCTGTGGTTTGTTCAAAATAACGATTTTGGTCCCTGGATACGAAAAGTTACGGGTTCAATCCCTCCCGACCCGAACTTATTTCGCTTTTTGGTCCCTGTGGTTTGTTCAAATAAAATTGGTTTATTCGTGTTCTTTAATGTCCTCTCCTTAAATACAAATGAATATTCGCGAATACAAAAATTTGTTTCTTTATCTGCTTGTGTGCATTTATTTGTTTGGTTAAAATTAAACGATTGAACACGAGAAAGTATCTCAAAACAATCCACAAAGTTTGTAATTTACTCTAGTACTATTAACATTATAGATGAAGATCTTAAAACAATTCACGTACAACTAAACAATGTAAGCATTGATTTTCAAATATACACATCTTAACGGACTAGTTTGTGTCTGATTGTCTTTTTAAGCCGAACAAACATACAAATACAAACTAATAAATAAACAAAATTTTGTGCTCATGTTCGTTCATTTATAAAATTGGTTTTTTTTATTTCGTTTGTTTAAACAGAAATGTGCAAAATGAAGTAATGAACAAATGTATCTAAAAATGTATTATAATGCAAAACCAACATCATTAAACATTAACAAACATATCACATACACACGCACATGTGTGTGTGTGTGTGTAGATGTACTTAAACGAACAAAACAAGACAATAGTTTGTATTCATTTGTTTAAATAAACATACATAAAAACAACTTATAACATTAAGTTCGTTTATAGCCTTAAATTAAATGAAAGATAAAATCGAATCTATCTTGCAAACATGGTAGTAACCCATGATATATTTAGTTAAGGTTAGTTGAGTTGTATTAATATTATTAAATTAAATATAATTAGTAATAAATGGTTAATTAAATAAGTAAACATGATTAAAATAAAAAATAACCGAGGGACCAAAATTGAAAATAGTTACAAACTTGAGGGACTAAAAGAGAAGGACAAAATGGTCATTTATAAATATTTAACAATTTACTAACGGAGTAGGGACCAAAAATGAAATGAGTTCGGGTCGGGAGGGACCGAACCCGTAACTTTTCGGATCCAGAGACTAAAACCGTTATTTTGAACAAACCACAGGACCAAAAATGTAATTTACTCTAATTATAATAAGTAGTAAATTTGATAAAAAAGATAAGTTCATTTGAGAACCGTTCTTATTGCGAGTACCGGAAGCAACATTTGTATCCAACTTTCAAAGTTACCTTTTAATGTATTGAACTCTCGAAACTTACCTTTTAATGTATTGAACCCTCAAATTTATATATCCAACTTTACATATTTTTGCTATTGTGTTTATCAAATTTTCATAATGGATACATGAAATGGTAATCTTTTAGAGTTAGATACATTAAATGGTAAATTTGAAAGTTCAGTACACATAATAGCAAAACATGACAACTTTGATACACAACCACGAACTAAACCCTTGTTAAAATGGTTTTTAAGAATCTAATTAAATCCATTCAATGGTTTCATTTTAGGTTTAAATAAGGGAGAAGTTAGTAATTTTAAATTACTTAAAACTTAAAAGATTAAGATTTTTGGGAGAGAATGTGCTAAATGCTTTAGTAACATGTCTATTTTCTTTATTTTTCTGTTCTCAATCAACTCTTTTATTATTTTTAAATAAACTTTGAGAACAATTAAATAAGAAAAAAAAGTTTTTACTTATAAAATAGGGTAAATTGCATGAAAATACAGAGTGTAAATTAGTAACTTGAAACTATTTAAAATTAAAAGATTAAGAAAATAGAGTACGACCTTACTTGAACAAGATCTGTTCTATAGGCTCGTATCTCTGTGTTCTTGATTCCTTTCAAGACAGAAACCGATGTCTGGTTCCAAAATAAATTTTTGATCTTATCCAGTTCCATACCCGGAAGAACCGGTTAATAACCGGAACAAGAAACAGAACCATATCACTTATATCGGTTCGGTTTTCGGTTAGAGAAACATCATTTTCAGTTATCAGTTCTTTCGGTTCCGGTTCGGGCCGGTTTCAAAACCAAACACGCCCGTACTCCTTAAATAAAGGTATTTTAGACATTTCAATGTTTACATTTAATGAGATAAATGATATTATATCAATTCCCCTTAATTAATTTATACCTTGAAGCACAACTATTCTTTACAATAATACAGTTGTGCTCCCTCAGTATAACCAAGTGGGAAAAAATCACTAAAAAAGCAAAAGAAATTCTTTAAAAAAAATAATTAAATCTATCCCGTATATTTTGGAACTAAAACTAAACGTGACAAACTAAATGTTTTTCTTTAATAGAGTAAATGTTGGTTTATACAAATAATTGGTGTGATCAAAGAAAGGACGATTATAGTGGCCTAAACTTCTGCACTCTCTGCATATAAAAAGAAAAATATAGATATTTTGTTTTTGTAAACTTAAAACCCACATACTACTTGCAGAGTTGCAGGTATTAAAAAAAATCTTAGAGAAGCCAGTCTTAATCGTACTAGAGGTATTAAAATAAAAGGTTTATTTCTTTAAAATATATTAAACTATACCCTAAATGTTAATATGTGTATACACCTTTTAAAAATGTTATTGTGTGCATCAAACTTTCAAAAATGATGTTATTGTGTGTATTAAACTTCATATTGTATGTACTAAACTTATACTTTTTTTGTTTTTTTATGTAATCAAAATACGTATAATAATAACAAATTAAAAGTTCAATACACACAATAACATTTTTGAAAGATGGATACATATATTAACATTTGTGGTATAGTTTAATATATTTTGGAGAAGTAAACCCTAAAATAAAATCTTAAAGAACTAAATCTGAAGCTTTTATTAAGTTCATCGTCTAGCAATTAGGAAGCGATAGACAATTCATCCAAAAGTTGCTATTCGCTTACGAATGTGAAAAGGCTGTAGAAAATTCAGAGAAAATGTGTCTTGTAACATCTATCTGTAATACACTCTTTGAAGCAAGACAGTTGCAAGTATAGACTTAAAAATATAGCCATTTTTTACCTCATCAGTTTAAAGGTTGCGAGAATGAATCCTAATGAATCTTGTAATGAGCTGTTCACCTTGAGAATTGGAGGGAAATTAAAAAAAGTAATGCTAATATATAGTCTCTTTATAATATTGACTATATATGTACGTTATGATGTACAGATTGTTACCCGTTTGAGATAAATATACCAGCATGAAACACAGTTGACATACTATTTATGTTTTTGGAAAAATCATATCAGAGATAAATATTTAGGTATGAATGATATTCAAATTTCAAGAGACCCATGAACATGACACCAGGTCCACTGGACTTCATGAATTTCTTCAACAGAAGCACAACAATAGCAAGGGTGAGTCCAGCAACCGCTCATCTGAGCAGGTGGTCATCACCGGCTTCTGAACCACCGCAGCTACGTTAACCTACAGGGGAAGGCACATTCAGTGTTTCATTTGGTACAATAGGAGATTACATGCATGCGCTGCTACCCTTAAGCTTTCAGCTTATGTGTTCTTTTTTTGAGGAAGCTAGCCATGTTGTTGATCTTCGAGTTTGGTTATCTATGTGTTGGTTGTATATCTATGTTAAGTGATTTAGACAAAGTTGTTTTCCCATTTGTCTCAACTAAATTACTTACAAAAACTATACTTTAAAGAATATGAATGAGATAATTCTTTTTAATCAACAAAAAGAAAAAGAAGGCATTAGCATACTTGAAAGTTGAAACTAAAACGCATACGAACTCGATCACATAATTCAGACTAATATGTAACATACCAAGAAACTAATATCGAAAGACACTAAGAATCCTGAAAAATAAAAAGTAAAAAAAAATTCATGAACACAAATATAGGCAAGAAATTGAAGATAGGCTTCAATTACGGTTGAAGGAGAAACAAAAAGAGAAAAGGAAGAAACTATTTTACCATCAAGTTAAATAAAGTAGGGTTCATGGTGAAGAAACCTCTGAGTAACCCTAACTCCATTTCGTTGATTGAAGAGAGCCCCCATTCCTATGTCATCAACATCAATATAATCTATTTTCTCTAGAAGAGTAGATAAAAAAGTGATGGCCTAGTTGATCCATGGGATAGGATTCCACTTGAATGTTATTTTTGACGAAGGCTGTTTGAATTAAAACAGAATGCTCTTCCATGCTTGACAGAGGTTTGAAGATCTTTATTTCAACTCCGAGAAATTTGAACAGTAATTTGCAACACGGAAGGAATATGACGTGAATAAACATGGAAAAGGAAGAAACCCTAGTTTTCAATATCGAGGCTGAAGGGGGAGAGCAGAACAGAAAAGTTCGGGAGAAGGAAGATAGAGTGCCTTTAGTTATACCTTCCTCTTTCTTTTTCTTTCCCTTACTCAATATCATATTAGCGCTATATCATTTCCTTTTTCATTTTCTTATACTTACCCAAATCAAGTATTATACCTTCCCTTTTTTTACCCAAACTTTCCTTACTTTTTTTTATTTTTTATCTTATTGTAATTATTTAACTTAATTATCTTTTTAATTAATAACTAAAATATAAATAAAAAATTACAAATAAAATTCTAGAAATTTAAAATTTTAATAATAATAACTAAATTACATAAATTCTAAAAATTTAAAAATTACGTAAAAACAATAATAATATTAAAATCTAAAAAACTAGTCGTCTCCGTTGTCGGGGCCTTGAATACTCCAAATGTGTTCGACTAAATCAGACCGAAGGTTGTTATGAGTATCCCGGTCTTTTACTTCTCGAACGTTTGCTGCCCGTTGTTCCTCACTTATATTTAATTCTATATCATCCGCTACAACGTCATTTTCGTCGAAACTACAAATCGCATGGCCTTCGTCTTCGAGGATCATATTATGTAACTTGATTAAACCCATGATTCTTGTTAACTTATAGTTCGTTCCGAAGAGGGGCATTGCTGCCAAAAATACCCATAGATGCATCAATCAAGCTACAAAAATGACAAATCTACATGAATGAGGATCAGCTTAGTGCAGGGAAACAAGTTTCACAGTAAAGTAAACAATATTCTTAACAAGAAGCAAAATACCCAAAAACGTGCTTAGAAATGCATAAATGGATGAAAAAATCATATGAGTTTTGGTTGAGTTGAATGAAATTTGGGGGAATAAGAAAACCCACCTCAAAAGCTTCCTTCACAGTTCACACAGATGATGTTTGAGAGGAAAAAGACTCTTAAAATCAAGAAAGAGAGAGGTGATTAGGTGGGAGGGAGAGAGTTGAATAATATTTTATTTAATATTTATATATTAAGAGATGTTATTGGGTGTAAAGTTAAAAAATCCCCTTAATTAAAATACAAATTAACTGTAAATTTAACGTCTGTTAGTCAAAAGGACCAAACAAGTAATAAAAATGCAACCATAGGGAAATGTAATATAATTTTTTTTTATCTTAAAGGACCAAACCAGGAACTTTTGATAAACTACGGGGACCATTTCAGTACTTCACTCTTTTAAAGTTATTTGTATGGTTATATGACTAGATTTCTAACGGTTATAAATAAGGGTTATGGTAAAATGTTGTAACCTAATGACAATAGAAACCCTTTTCTTGTTTTTCTCGGTTTCTTGGTGATCAAGAAAATGAGGCTTGGATTTTGCCGATGTGAAGATTGAATCCTCACTGGTGGGAGTTTGAAAAGTGTCGTTACATGTGGATATTTTTTATTAAGTTATGTAAATTTGTAGACTGCTTGTAAAATAGAAAAATAATTGGTTTTGAAAAGTTGGATCACTAGAAGAGTACTCATGTTGTAAAATCATTTTCGGTGATCTATAAACTTTGATCTAGTTACATAGTTCTGATTTTTATTAGCGTGAGTGACACATTAAATCCTACAATGATATCAAATCCACTTTTCCTTCAAAACAATGGTTAGGTTTTGATTCATTTAGGCATTCTGCTTATGAAGTTACAAACTTTTTCTTCTTATTTTCCTCTTTAGTTATTGATTTACATGGGTCTCGACTCAATTCTAATAAAATAAAGTGATTCCTAATGATGTTGGACTTTGTTCTAAAATTCGAGGTTAGACCTTGAATTTTCTAACATTCCATATTGTTTTTAAAACACTTTACATATATAAAATCGTCCTTTCTAGTTTTCAAGTGTGCTACACCCCAAAATCCGAGGAATGTTACTACTAAATTTATATTAGTAAATCTTTACTATACAACGGAAGTCTTAACATATCTACTATAATGAATCTAAAATATCAATCCTTTCTATACATTTATTAAATTTTCGAAACCTTGAATCTTCAAAGTGTTTTAAACATTTTCCTCTCTCCTTGAACTCGACATCCATTTTACCGTTGTCCTACTAATCTGTACTGTGAATTGAGATACATGCTAGGTTAGCTAAAGCTGGCGAGTCCATTTAGAACATAATACATCCAAACATGTGAAAATACTTTAATCTTTTCACTTTAAATTATAGCTAACATACAACATAATAAAATATAATATAGCTAGCATGCGAAAAATTGTATAATTAGTCAAGAGGAAAGTAAATTGTTTCTGACATAGTATCAAAGCCATGCCCACCCGTGGTTGTTCAAACAGTCACACATACTCAACGTAACCATAAGTATCCATGTTTTAGGCGCAAAAAATGCCATACGTGAGGGGCTTGAGTAATTTTTCATATCGGATAAGTGTGACTTTGTAATGTGCTTAATAAAAGTCATGTGTTACTCCATAAGTATCCATGTTTTAGGCGCAAAAAATGCCATACGCTATATCATTTCCTTTTTCATTTTCTTATACTTACCCAAATCAAGTATTATACCTTCCCTTTTCTTACCCAAACTTTCCTTACTTTTTTTTATTTTTTATCTTATTGTAATTATTTAACTTAATTATCTTTTTAATTAATAACTAAAATATAAATAAAAAATTACAAATAAAATTCTAGAAATTTAAAATTTTAATAATAATAACTAAATTACATAAATTCTAAAAATTTAAAAATTACGTAAAAACAATAATAATATTAAAATCTAAAAAACTAGTCGTCTCCGTTGTCGGGGCCTTGAATACTCCAAATGTGTTCGACTAAATCAGACCGAAGGTTGTTATGAGTATCCCGGTCTTCTACTTCTCGAACGTTTGCTGCCCGTTGTTCCTCACTTATATTTAATTCTATATCATCCGCTACAACGTCATTTTCGTCGAAACTACAAATCGCATGGCCTTCGTCTTCGAGGATCATATTATGTAATATTATGTAAGAGTACATAATGCTCCTCAATTTTGATACAGACCATGATCGTGCCGGGTAGTGAAGAATGTGCCAACGTTGTTTAAGCACACCAAAAGCCCGCTCAATGTCTTTCCTTGCAGATTCTTGTGTGGACTTGAACTTTTTTCTTTTGTTGTCTTGTGGGCACGTAAATGATTTGATGAAAGTTGCCCACTACGGATATATCCCATCGGAAAGATAATACCCTTGTTTGTAGGTCACTCCATTAACCTCAAATGTACACTCGGGTGCTTTGTCAGACTGATTAAGAACATTGATGTCGTTGTTGGAACCAGAAACTCCAATGAATGCATGCCAAAACCATAGATCATGAGATGCGACCGCCTCTAGTATTATTGTCGTTGCTCATGATCACCTCTCATATATTGACCTCTCCAAGCTACAGGGCAACTTGCCCAAGCCCAATGAGTACAATCTATGCTACCTAGCCTCCCGAGAAAGCCATGTTTCAATTCATGTGCGGCGTACAATGTCTGAACATCGTCATTAGTAGGTTTGCGTAAATATTTTCTTTTATAGAGATGAATAATACCTCTGCAGAAATTATGTATGCAATCCCGTGATGTTTTGTCCGACATCCTTAAATACTCGTCAAGAGAATCAGCAGCAGACCCGTACGCCAATTGTCGGATAGCAGAAGTACACTTTTATAGTGGAGAAAACCCCTTTCGACCTCTAGCATCCCATGCCTACTTGAAAAATTCATACTCTTCCTCAAGATCATAAACTATACGCCAGTATAGTCCTTTGCTCATCCGGAACCGTCGCCTAAACATATCATCGTCATATACCGGGTTCTCGCTAAAGTAGTCATGAATGAGCATCTCGTGTCCAGCTAGTCGATTTCTATCTCTCGCTGGCCTTCTCGTTTGTCGGCTCGATATTTCTTCGTTGTCATCAAAAATTAATTGCACCGCTTCTCTCGCAATTGCAAACATAATCTTGTTATTTCTCTTGAAATAACTACTAGTCGTAGTTGATGATGATTCGTTTGGTGAATCCATAAATAAATTATGTAGATATGTTTTTTTAAAATGTAGGGAGTAAATGTAGAGAGAGTAGAAGGTAGAAATGTGAAATTTTAAGTATGAAATGGTTATGTATATATAGGTGGAAAATGAGATTAATTTAAAAAATAAATAAATAAATCAACGGTCGGTTTTTAAAAAATATATACGTTGGGAGGTGGGGGGTTGGGAAGTTACTTGAGCGAGAAGGAGAACCCGGAGGGTTACTCGATTGGGCTACCCGAAAGGGTTGTTTTGGTGTTCCCGATGGGTACCCGAAGGTACCTTCCCCCTTCGGGTTAGGCGTAACGCATGGTCTGATACTATGATAGAAGCGGAGATAGGCATAGACACGTGGCATTCTTAAGGAGGGGTTAGTAGGCGGGAAAAGGAGAAATGATTGCTCTAAAAAATTACAAGTGTCCTTACATTTACTTATTTTTTAGATAACAGTTATCATAAATTAATTTAGATAATTAAGGGAATGATTAATTAAACTATTTTTTAAGTGGTTGATTCTTATGCATAAGCACATTTACTATTTAAAATTAAGTGAGAGAAAGTTAAATGATTTATAATATACTAGCATGGTACTCGCGCAATACGACGATGGTGAAAAATTCCTTATCGATAACATATTTGTTTCTAATAACGTAGGGATATGATATTTAAAATTTTCTATTTAACATGTCTATTTTCTTTTCCTTTTTATTTCTCTTTTATTTGTCAAATCTTTTATAAAATTTTGAAGTAACCATGATGACATTGTATAATTTTCATTCATAACACGTTTATTTTTTTCACCTTTTTTCGTTTTTATTTCTCTTTTAACTATTAACTATTTTATTCAACTTTAAAGTAACTTTTGGAAAATAATAAAAATCAAAAAAACTAGTTTCTATTTATAATATCACGATACAAATGGATGGACTGACAGTTGGTGTTGTTTTAGGATAAGAAAATAGAAAACTATGTAATTCATTTTAAGAATTAAGACACTTTTATAAACTCGTAATATTTGTAGAATATGACTTGATTCTGTATATGATAGTTTATTTAATAGAAAACATTTCCAAAAATTTCCTATATGTACGAATGTAATATTTTTGTTTTTGGTAGGAAATCATTATGTAAAGTCATGGTATTTCATTATTTATATGTCGATTTGCAATCTATGGTATTTTTAATTTTATGTTTTTGAAGTCAAATTATATATAAGATATTGATTAAATTTTAGTTTTCAAAATAATTTTCACTTTTATTATGGTTTTATTACCAAAGATATTTTGTGATGTTGTGGGGTATTAAAGTAATTTTAACTTACTTAAATTTTAAGAGATTCAAAAGTGGTAAATGTATTATAAATAGTATAGATATAGATAATATATATATATATATACACACACACTAGCATTGTACCCGTGCAATGTAGCGGTTACGAAATTTTTTTCTCAATAACTTGTCTTTTTTTAAAAAATATGGGTAATTGTATTTCTTTTCTAAATTATAATAGGCTAATAAAATTTCACATGGATAGTAATATCCAACAAGAGTGTTGCCATTATAACTCTATTATATTTTAATTATATTACCCATTTAAAAAATCTATTAATTTTTATAAATTTAGGTTGTATGTTATTTAGATTTAATACTTCTAGTCATACATAATTTTTTTAAAGTTAACTTAAAATATTTATTATATAATAGAATATGAAAAGTTTAATTATGAACTTTTTTGATTAAGTTAATTTGTATCAACTTGATTTTTAAATAATTTTTAATTTGGAAGATTTAGTTATTAAAATGGTATAAAGATTTTTATCAACTTCACCAAATAGTTGCTTTATTTATTCATTTTCATTAAATTTAATATTAGAGGTAAATTAACAGATCTAAAAGAGCTAAATGCTTTTTAAAGTAGTGTGTGTGTGTATATATATATATATATACAGAGAGAGGGGGAGGTTCATGCGAAAATAATGTTATTTGCGAAAAATGCGAGAAACATTTATAACCATTAGATCATTTAAAATAGACATTTTCCTTAAAATAATATTTACCTAATTTAAATAATCACCAATCTCCTACTTACTTCCATTTTAAAAGCCAAAAAAATCTCTCTCCTTACATACGTACACCACCATCAAGACTCCATAGCCTCATTTTTAAAACCCTAAATCTCTCACTACATACGCCGCACACCACCATCTCCTCATAGGTGCCATATACGCCGTCGCACGCCACCATGGACGTCGCCGGAGAAGGGGACGCCACTCAACCATCGCCATCTCCCTTCTTTCCGCTATCCACCACCGATCCTACGGTTTTATCACTTCCTGACGCCGCTAATTGTTACCATCGTTGACGGCTAGGGTTTCATCACCAACGCCCAGATGTACGGTTGCCTTGTCGCTGCCCTCAATCACCCCTCATCGCAACACCGTCGCCATCGCCATCACCAACATGCTACCATCGTCGTTCTTTCTTTGTTGTCCGCGACTAAGATCTTGCATGGTAACATCTCTCTCCCTTCTCACCGGCGCCGTTCTCGCCTTCCGCCTCCTTAGGCGAAAACCCTTTTTCTTTCTGTAAAGGGCCATCGCCTTCCTTTTTGCTTCTCTTGTCCATGGAGCACCACCGCTACCACCATCTTTTTTCTCTTGTCCATCGAGCACCACCGCTACCACCATCTTTTTTCTCTTGTCCATCGAGCACCACCGCTACCACCATCTTTTTTCTCTTGTCCATCGAGCACCACCGCTGCTACCGCCTTCTCTTTTGCTTCACTTGTTCCGATGGAGATAAAGAGATCAGAGTATTATTTTATATTTTTGTTTTGTTATTATTGTAGTTTATTTTCTTTGTTTTAAGTTCTAATATTATGATTATGTCTATTTGTAAATATATCATATTTATAAATTTGTATATTGTATTGAAGTATTTACATATGTTTTATTCAATTTGTAGATTCAGTAGAAAATACATATTTGTTTATAAATGAACATGATAATAATATTAAAAAAATTAATACAAATGAACAAATAAAAAAAGGGTGATAAAGGATATATTCAACGGTGAACAAGCAGAAAATAATTGAAATTAAATAAAAATGTTTAGAAGAAAGGTGATAGAGAAAATATTCACAGGTGAACAACAAAATATAGTTGACATAAAATAAAAATGTTTTAGATGTGTTCGGTATCGAATATTGCAAACTTCATCTTAAAATTTGTATACTTTTGGATGTGTTCGTTATTGAACACAGTAACGATGGAAAACCCGTAAAATTTTTAGGTGTGTTCAACGGTGAACTCCGTAAAAATTTTAATTTATTTTGTTTTTATTTACAATTTAGGAGAGAGGAAAATATGAGAGAAATAGATTCGAGAGAGAAAATTTTTATTTTACCATTATGCCCTTTTAAATTAAAAAATAAAAAATATGATTAATGTAGACCATTAGATCAAATTCAAATAAGTGACTTAGATTGCTTCTCGTATTTTTCGCATGAACTCTCCCATCTATATATCTATATCTATATTCTATATTATATTATAAACCATTTAGGCCATTTACTTAAACTCTTAAATTTTAAGTGTTTTGAAATTACTAAATTACCCCTCATATATACTAAATGGAAACTATTAAATAAAGTAACTATTAAATAGAGTTAATAAGATTCTTATATTCTATTTTAATAACTAAAACTTTCATATTTAAAAAAAATCAAGTCAAAACAAATTAACTTAATTATTTAAAAATATTTTCAAAACCAAACCTTTCATTTTAAATATTCTATAATGTAATAAATATTTTAACGTAATTATTAGAAAATGTTTATAAATAGAACTCATAAACCTGAATAACCTATAATCAAAATTTATAAACATATATTTTTAATTTTTTAAAATAACTAATAGTTTACTAATTTACGCTCTATATTTATATGTAATTTACCCTATTGGTTAATAGGGATCTTTTTTCTTATTTTATCAGTCTCAAAATTTATTTTAAGAATAATAAAAAAGTTGATTGAGAACAAAAAATAAAGAAAATGAAAAAAACAAAAAAACAGACATGTTACCAAAAGAAAATTATTCGTTGTGATCGTATTACGTGAATACTGAAAAAAGACAAATTAACGAGTAGAAACTATTTTGATACCGTCATATTATGCGGGTATTATATGTATATGTATATATATATATATATATCATTTAAACAGTGTACAAATCTACCACATATTTGACAATAACTAAAGGAAACGTAGCAATTTTAGAAACATAAACTTAGAAATGTAAAACGCCTTACCAACGTCAAAATATATGGGCATCATCCCACTAGACATTAGACAACCGAAAGAAAATTAGATGAAAAGTAAAGAGGGAGGGGATAAATCACCCGGGCCCCACTTTTACATGAATGGGCATGCATGCTCGTTAGGGCTTAGTAGATGACCATTTCTAGCGAAACTTAGAAATGCCATGAACTCTCTACAAACTCTATCACATGGATCTAATCTTAAAAATGGAGGAAAAAGCAGCCAAAAGCTAGTGAGGATTACAAATGTTAAAGTTAATAACCATGCCACAACATTTGGGAGCTCAAACCTATTATGACCCTTGGTTTTCTTAATCACGATCTCAGTTCCAACCCAGAGCCCATTAACTATGAAGAAACAAGTGACTTCCCATGTTGGAGTAAACTGACCAATGTAATAAAAGATCATCTCATGCATAATTCCAGACACTAGAAAGGTCGCAAAAACAGCAGGCACTGATACCCATCTTTCAGGAACCATGTGGCTAAATATGGCTCGCGCAGGACCATAGACCGTAAGCCGCATTATATGAGAAACCATGAGGTTCCACCTTTTCCCCCAGAAGTTCTGTACAGATGTAGCATGGTGAGGCTCATGGAACTGTGGTTCAAGCTTAACCTTAAGTATGGTCTGAACAAAAAACGCTATCACTGCGAAAAACACTATCAGCATGAAGGAGAAGTAATATGCAATAAGAGGCATGATGAATAATGGGTGAAGAAAGTCTTTGTAACCATACATACTAATTACCAAGATAAACAACAAAACTAGAGGAGAATCTAAGTTGAATATTTTCTTGGTGATTTGGTGAGATAGGTTATCTTTATTTCTTAGGATCTTGATGGGCAGGCAAGCAATGGCAATGAAATGAGATAAAGGGTGTGGTGGGTTTGAATATAAAGGGCCTTGACCAAAGGCATATAGGATGATTTTGAAGCTTCCAAGCCATGAAATGAAGAAAGAGACTGGACCAGCAAAGAAAATGGTTTTGAGGTTTGAGGGAAGACATGCAAAGATACATATGACTGGAACTATAGCCAAGAATCTAGTTGTACCTTGTGCATTAAACATCCCAACAACTCGACAATAAAGAAGAGAGGCCAATACAATACTCCAATCTGCCATAAGACTGTATACCTCTCCTTCCATTTTAATGGAATTTCTCTCTTTTAGATCTTCGAATCTATTTCTCCTCGCTGACGTGTGAGGTTAATTAGGAATAGCATTGGAACTATATATAGGCAAAAATATACCCCGCTTTATCTTTAATTTTCCAGTCTTTAATGTTGAATTCATACAAATGGACAGAGAAAAATTAATACAACTTTTCGTAGAAGCTACGATCAAAAAACATAATGTATGTTTAAGTATATTCATATGAGCCACATAAATACACTACAAAAAAACACTACAAAAAATATGGTATTTGTTAGCTTCCTAAAGTTTTTTTCAGTATATTCTAATGAAGTTTGCTATTACTTTTGACATAAGTCTAAATATAAGATAGATATTGTAAATACCTAAAAGATATAAATTCTATGTTATTAACCCTAAATCATGAAGCAATTTCATTATACGTACATTAAATCCGAGTACAATATACATTATTGTGTTAATTGCTTCAATATTATATTGATGTAAAATATAATTTGATACAATTTGACCTACAATATTCCCTCGCATTATTTTCTACGCATTTTCGAAATTTGTCAAGTTAACTTACATTTATTAACACGTAAAATATAACTACATATTTAGGTGCCGAGAAATATATGATATCATAATAATATTCATATTCGTAATTGCAGAAAAAGTATGCACAGTTTTATGTGCATACAAAATAAAAAATTGTATACGTTTAAAAGTGTAGAGTAATTCTCCCGATCAAATTCTTCTATGTCCCTTGAATAGAGAATCAGGATTAAATTTGGTGCAAAGAATTGATCTCTACACTTTTAAGTGTAGAAGTACTATTATATCTTTTACGTGTTTATAAGTATGAACATTCTTTATGGTTACGGGTAGGTTTGTCAATGTGACAGATCGGATCGGATTTTCTAAATATCTGAACTGCATATACCCATTTAATTGTATTTGAATCTGATCTATTAACATGAAGACCTATTTAGTTAGATTTAGATCTAGTTAATTAGCAATAGATCTTGACCCGAGATGACTCATTTAATATTATTTATATAATAATATATTTCTCACTCTCATTGTTTAATATACATATCATTTACATCTGATATCCTATTACTTAATGCACTTTTATATTAAATTATGTTAAATATGACTTAATTTGTTATACTATGCGTTTTAGAGCTCTTGGAGAATAATTGGAGAAAATGATGAAGAAATGAAAGAAAATGAGAAAAGCTGACAATCTCGACACAAATTCACTGTTTTGGCTGTATCTCACTCATACGAAGTCGGATTGTGATAATTCAAGTGGCCACGGAAACTACACTCAAAGGGATACAACTTCACATCCTAAAAAGAAGTTTATGTTCAAGAGAATTCTTTGCGATGCAAGTCAAGTCAGAAACATGCCTATAAATTTGTTTTTTGAACCCTAATTCCAAATTAATTCATATTCTTCCTTCGGGTTTTGTACCAGAGACCTAAGGGGCTGATTTTGGGTAACCAAGGGCATACTGTTGGAGAGAATTGAGGCAAGAGGTCGGATTTCTTACCAATTACGCCCTAGGATTGAAAATTGGAGGCTACATCTTTTATAGGATTGACTTAATTCATCACCATCTGTCTATAATGGTGCATGAACTCTATCTTTTTCTATTTTTGATGTATTGTAACTTGTCTATGAGTTAAATATTACATTCACTTGAGTGATTTGAACCCTAGACTAGATTTGATTCATCTTATGGATTATTTGATGGTTTCTTGAACAATTATCCGTTTTCCAATTAAATAACCCTTAAAGCTTTTAGCTTTAACAGTTGCTTGTATGATTTGTCGATTGCATGTATTTATTGATCACGAAAGTGTCGTAATTGTGTGATTTCTTTTACTTTTCGCTTCGGTGACGTAGTAGGCAACTCACTAGAAATATGGGTTGAAATTAAACACCAATAACCTAGTTACTTGCTTAAAGGACTAATTCTTGACAAGAGATTTGATCCCAAAATTGAGCGGTAATGTGAAGTGTGTTATTTCATAGCCTTTGAGATGAAAATCCCTAGAAATCGTGTCTTATCATTGCGTGAGATTGAATGAAAGTTAAGCAATCAAGTTCTAGAGAATTCACATTAATTGGGTTTAAAGTATCAGATCTATGTTCGGGGGATATGAATATGAGTGAATTGCATCTTCAATATTGTCCTAGATCAGCTTTCCTTTATCTTTGCGTACTTAGTTAGCTGCTTTATTTAATTAGTTAATTATGAAATTGTACTTTTCTTTAAATAAAACCTTACACGTTGACTAATATTGATTTATTTATTTGAATTAGCTTTACCATTCCCTGGATTTATCATTGCTATACTGCTACGCAACCAAGTCATACTTGCGTGTTATGTGATAGTCATCTTTGGCGCCCGTTGCAAGGAACGATGTTTAGTTTGGATAATTATATTACTATTAGTTGATGGATCCTTTCTTGAGGATTTATCCTCTTGAAAGTTATTTGCTTTTTTTTTCTAATTTATTTTAGTTTCTTTCTACTCTGGGTATTTTTTTGTGTTTCTTTCGTAGATATGGACTATGAAGGAAATTCGTCCGTCCCTTGGGATCACTTTACCGGAGGTTGTTATGATGATGGACAACCAATGATGACTTCGGATAAGTACTACTACATGAACCAAAAGTTAGTTGATAACTATCAAGGCGGCGGTTCCAATTGGAACAACTACAACAACAATTGGGACTTTGAATATTCAAGACCTGAACGTTTCAATCAATGTAACTATTATGAGGCATTTGGAATCCATCCTCAACCGCTTGAATCGAGTTTGAAAGGTATCTTGAAATAATTTTTGGCAGGTTAAAAACGAATACACCAGCTTATAGCTTCATCTTAGGATAAGCAGCTGCTGGTTTCACTCAAACTAGTTAATGCCGCCATCATGTGACAATGATACACCCATGTATTTGGCGCATGAAGCTTATTCTGTGAACCAACAACCGATCTCATGCAAGCAAAAGCAAATTAAGTATTCATTAGAGCTACTATTAGAAAAGTTCATGACAGGACAAGCAAAGAGAAATTATGAGTTTGAACAATCTCTTAGAAATCAGCAAGCCTCAATCCAAAATCTAGAAAGGAACATCGGTAGGATAGCCCAACAGCTAACTGAAACACATGCGAGAAATGATTCTAATCTTAGTGTGATTATGCTGGACGAGTCTTTTGATGAGGTGGAGACGAAAGAGGTGATTCTAACCCATGATATATCGACAACTTTCGAATACATGCCTCAACTAAAAGAAGTAAGTCCTCTACTCTTTTACTTTGACGATTCTGACTCTGATTTGAGTGTGCAAGATGATTTGTACGAGGAGGTGGCATCGAGGGAAGAGACTTAAGTACATGATGACGTACTAGATTACGTACCCGGTGCATTTGTGATTTGTTAAATGAGGAACTGAATGTTGAATCATCACTTGAAAAGCCATCAATAAGCATTCAAGTTGAATATTCATTATATGAACTAGAGCCAAGGTACGGAATACCCTCAAAACGAAAGTTCCTTTGAGGGAGTTTGTATTTGGAGATGGATAATGACTCGGATAAAATTGAGGATTATATGAAGTCTATGCCCGAGGGTACACCGTATTCAAAACCAATCGAAGGAATTGAAGTCCAAGATGCATGAGAAACAATGGAAGATATAAAGGAGCCGGAATGGAATTTTGTATAACCTCTCGAGATTTCCGTAAGTAACTTATCAATATCAGGTATGTATCAATATTACCACCCGCATTTCATTTGTAACAACCAGAATTTTTGAAAAAAATATTGTATATTATTTAGACGAGAAATAAAAAATATTTATAGAGTTTATTTATTAATAATAATTATGGATTATTATTTAAAGAAAATAATTAAATTTAAAAAGAAAGCAAATCTGTATTTAGGTGGACGCAACGCGTCGGGTGATGGCGTGTGTCAGGCGGTTGCGTGTGTCAGGTTTGCATGGTGAAGAACGCAATGCGCCCGTTTCTTGAACGAGACGCGTCGGGTAGTTTTCTGGGCAATAAATAGTTGTCCATTTCAGCTGATTTTCACTACTTCCTCCACATTAGTAACGTTGCTATGCCCAATTTAGAGTGATTCTAAGCCTAAAAAGTGTGTGCTAGTGTTGGGGCTTCATTGTTGCGAGTTTATGAGTGTCGGATGTTGCAGTGTTACCATTTCGAGCTAAGTTTCGACTTCGGTTTTGGATATCGAGGAGTGTTTTGGAGCGCGTGAGACCAGCTTTCAACGATCCGTATGTGAAGCTCGTCAGATCTAGTTCAGTGGTGATCTTTTCATCCGGTTTGGGGTGAGTTCAGTTCTTTTACAAAACCGAGCACGAGGACAAAAATCTATTTTAAAAGTATTAATGATTTTTAAGATGATATATCTATATATTAATGTTTATGAGAGATTAACGATTGTTTGTAATGCATGTTACTTACTTATCGATGACATTTGATTGATTTACACGATGTTGTGATGCATGCGTACATATGGTTAGATATATAAAACAATGATCATGATGGATTGATATGATGATTTGGGAGGGGGTAGATGATGGGTGTCCTTTGTGTATACTCTTCACATGCATAATTTGATGATAATGAACCTATTTTGTCTAGAATAGTTGTGCTTTGCTTAGCTTTTGTGTTTGTGATAGGTGTGCAAGAGATGGAGCTTAAATGAAGATATTTGATATTTAAAATGAAGATAATGAAAGCTTACAAGAAATGGGGATGAATGTGTTATGATATGAGAGTTTAAGAAAGAAGAATAAAGAAAACAAGTCAAAAGTAGAGTTACTCAGCATTACTCTTAAAGCCTTCACAGTGAGGAGTAGAGACAGATTTCATTAGAGTTATGCTGGTGCCATCCCTTCTTTCCTTCTATAAATTAGCTCTTTCCTTTTCTCCACCACCATCTTCCCCTACCACGAGATTTGGTAGCCCGCAACCCTAGTTTTCTCTCCCCAAACTCTTCTCCTTCATTGTAGAACACATCCCTTTCAATCCACAATCATAATCCTTTCATCTCCATTCGATCTATTCGACCCGGTTGAGTGTTTAAGCATTCTTCATCAAGGAGCTATAGAGAGACACCATTGGAGTACTTAATCATCATTTCTCATCATCCTCCCATGGTGAAATCAAGGTTTGTCAAGATCTAAAGGTGATTTTTGGATGATTACTTCTCCAACACCTTCAATAGTTATACGGTTAGTCGGATTCCATCACTTTTCCACCCAATTCTCCATCACTATAAACCCTAGTTTAGTCAACCATTTGAAGATGTCTTCTACTACCATATTTGCATCTTTCAACACCATCATGCTCGGCTAAACACCCCGTGATCGCAACCGAGACTAGGGTTTGGTTAATTTATGTCTATATTTGATGAACAATTGTGTATATGAATACTTGAATGTTGGTTTTGAGATTAATTCCATACGATTATATCTTTCATTCTTGTGTGAACACTTGTTGGTTGATCTTGAGTATTAAGACAGTGTTATCGTGAGCTCCCCAATCATTCCGATTCCACCATTAGTGTAGTTTAGTTAAGGATAAGACAATTGGTGTGGTAAGGCATAATCCGTACCCAAATTCAATTCAATTAATGAGTTAATGGTTATGTCTATGTAGCATATTCATTTACATGTTTTAGTAATCATTTGAGTGTATATTAATTTGACCCGAAACCGTTAGCGATTACATTTTCCACATATTTGTTACAACCAATATTTTATTATTGTTTCTTGTTTTTCCATACTTAGTAGTTAATTTAGAAAAATTACTAAACTCAATCACAACTTTGGATTTTAATTTACAATCGAACATTAGATTTAAATACTAACCACATACTCTCCATGGATTCGATACCCACTTACCCTATCTAGTATAAGGTAATTAGGTTTATTTTTTATCGTCACTTCGACATCGATCAGTAGATATACTCTGAGATGAAAATATGATGCCTAGTAGGAAAATTGTGTCTTCTAGAATATGCTAGCAAAGAGATGGTTAGTTGTCGGGTTTCCAGATAACCTTGACAACACACGGTGTACTCGTATACTGGAGTGATGTATTAGCCAAGAGATAGGGTCATGTACAAAATGTCACATGGGTAAAAGAAGGGCCTAAAGATTTGGGGCACCGTTTGTACTTTCACCTAAACGACTTATGTCGGAGTAGCTATAATGGATGGATTACGGGAGAGTGTGTGTACAAGTGGGAGTCGCGCCCTGCGTTGTACCATACTTGCTGGACACACTTAGTGAACTTGTGCCAATGCGGTTGGACCTTGGAGCTTAATAGCTTACAGGCACCAATATGGTGCCAGTACGGACGGAGCTTGGAACCCTGGTGGTTGCGAGACACGTATGTGGTATTTGGGGTGGCGATGATAGTGATGTATGATGATAGACCCTAATAAGAAGGATGATAAATGATGAATAAATGATGCATGCGATGTTAATGAAGCAAAAGATGAATATGATGATTTATGATATTTTTATTGATGTTTGTGATGATACTTGACCATGCGGGGATTTATGATGCTATGTGTAACACCCGTAAACCCGGGCTAGTAATTAGCGAGTAAATGGTATGTGATTATGTGTTTATTTTAATAATATAATTATGTGATTATATTGACTAGTTAATATTCATGATAATTAAGTTAATTGATTAAATGAGTTAATTAATTAATTAATATGTATGTATGTATGCATGAAGGTATATACTTATGTATGTTAATGTGTTTTAAATGGATAAGTGTTTACACCACCTCATGCTTGGTTTAGTGAGAAATTGGGGGCACGTGTCTACGGAGAGATTAGACTATCACATACTCATTTGAAACAAAAGTTGAAAGGTGTTGTGTGTGTTTGCTTTGTGAAGAAGAAACCAAGAACTTGTTAACTTTAAAGTGATTTATCCGCGGTTTTCCCCGGTTATCTGATGGGGATCCCTGTTTAAATCCCCGCGTTTTTAAGCAGGGACAGGGACGGTTTTTTTAAACGGGGACGGGGGACCAATCCCCGGCCCGAAACAGACCCGTTTCCATCCCTAATTTCAATAGAGCCTATATATAGACGTTGTTACCGAAATAATAAATTACAAGTTTTTAGTAGTCAAGTATTTTAGAATTCTTCCAAGAAGGTGCACGTTGAAAAAAAATATGAAAAAAGTGAAAATTAGAAAAATAGAAAATAGAATAAGAGCAAAGAAAAAAAGAGATGCTCAATAAAAGAATAAAATCCGTGCCAAACAAGTACTAATTAGTATCAATTGTTTAGATGTTGAAAGATAAACACCAGAATTGATGTGTAAACTCCTTCTCGATTGAATTCTTTAGCGAGTTTCACTAATATAATTGTACTATTATTGATTTTGAAAGATAAACCACAACGATTGAAATTGTTTGACCTTGAACTTTATTAGTTGACATAGTAAAACTAACACGAATAAGAAATTGTTAGCCCTTCGGTATGAACGAGAAGATATATTCTTGAGATGAACATGGAAGAATTTTTGGTATAAATACTACTTTTCCAACATACTAAACAATGACTATTTATACATCAATGACGTTGTGCTGAAAACCTTTGCATATCGGTCTTAGCTTGTACCTTCACATAATCCATTTGATCAATCAATATTTTGTAATATTATTATTGAGCATCTAATCTATGGTCTAAGATAATGAGGAGGCAAACCACTAATATTTAATGAATATAAAAAATCAACCGCATAGAGTTATCGTACGTGATCTTCTTCTACTTCGACAAAACTATAACAAATCATTCCTTCTCCACAAAAAAATTCGGTCATCAAACATGGCAGTGGAGACGAAGACACAACCCTCTCTCCCTTTTCCGACAACCTATTTTGACCATTTTCAGTTTTCTAGCAACCCTTCTAGTTTTCCGGTGTATAGCAACAAGTCGTTTACACAAGAATTAAAGTCCTTTTTTAAAATGAAAATAAAACTTAATTAAATACCTTAAATCTATTAAATAAAAGCTGGGTATCTTAAATCAGAAAGAAACGATTAAAAGTTTGATACTTTTATATTCAACTTAATTGCCCTTTTTATAAAATAAATGAAATGATATTAAAGAAAATAAAAATAAAAATTGTAAGACCAATGTTACTGATCGAACTTTAATTTTGCTTGGTTAGATTCGGAAATTGATTGGTTTCACCTAAGTTAGTTGGGATTTAATGCATGTTTGTAGTAGGTCACACATAAGGTCAATTTTACATCATTATTATATATAGTGTGCAGGATCCATGGACCCCCTAAGACCAACTGCATAAATTGAGATTCTAGCAGACCTCATAATTCATAAATAAATTAAAAAATAAATATATAAAAGGGAGTGAGTCCAGCTAAACATTAGAAATCCAACAACGTTAGAGTTCGTAACCAGATATCATATCAACATGCCATTTATTGCCTTCATGATATAATTCCGGTAAAAAAAAGTTCTAGCATTTAAAGTGGAATCGACTGGCCAGAGTGTGAAAACCTCAACGTGACTCTTCGCATTTGCCGGTTTCGAGTTACATACCACTTTTAACGTGAGTGGGTCATTGTTATTATCATATCTCCCGATGTAAGTAGAGTCGTATTGAAAACATGCTTGTTACTTTATTTTTATTTCCACTTATATAGGTCTTAATCCATTACACAACCCCGTAATTATCAGTAATGCGTATGAACCTCATGTAAATATCTAACTAATCAATTAAAAAACTAAATAAAATAGATATAAATGAAGAGTGAGTCATGAGAGATGAGAGCAATGTGCCCCACTCTTCTACCCACCATACTTACTTTCCTGAACCAATTACCATCTTGCCTCCAACAATAGGATGTTCAATAATTCAAATAATCTTTCACTAGCATATCCAACTTATTAGAACTTGGAAAGATAAAATAAGTTTAAAAAAACGAAATTATAAAAAATAAACAAAATAATAAGCTTTAAAAAACTAAAATAAAATATTTATAAAAATTGTATAAAAATAAAAATATAACAAATAATAAAAATAAAAATTTCATAAAATTAATAAAACATTATTATTATAAAATAAAAATTACAAAACTCTAAATCGAAAATAATAAATAATAAAAACATCTAGAAATCTAGTTATCCTTGTTGACGGAAAGTTTGATACATAAAATATGTTCGACTAAATCCGATTAAAGGTTATTATGAGTCTTCCGATTTTTGACTTCTCGAACGTTTGCCGCGTGTGCTTCTTCATATATTTGTGTTTCGATATTCAGACCATCAAAGGTTGTTTTCATCGAATATACAGAATTGTATGGTCTTCGTATTTGAGTATCATATTATGTAATATGACACAAACATACATGACGTGTCCTAGTCTTGTCGGATGCCATCAGCGTGCTGGATTATGAAATATGTGCCAACATTATTTGACCACCTCAAAAGCCCGTTCAACATCTTTCCATGTTGATTCTTGCACGGACCTGAACTTTTTTCGTTTATAATCTTGTGGACACGTAAATAATTTTATAGAATAGTTAATTCCGGATATATCCATCCGCTAGATAATATACGTGCTTTTAAGTGACTCCATTCACCTCGAATGGACACTCGGGTGTTTTTCCTTCATAAATATCGTTGAAGATGAATGATTGATTAAGAACATTGATGTCGTTATTTGAATCCGCAACATTGATGTATGCATGCTAGATCCATAGAACATGTGAAGCCACAACTTCTAGTATGATTGTCGAGTGTTCATGATCACCTCTCATGAACTAACCCCACCATGCAACTAGTCAATTTTGTCCACATCCAATGAGTACAGTCTATGTTGTCGAGCATGCCGAGAAATTCTTGTTTTTCTTCATGCATGGTGATAACTCTTGAATATCAACATAAGTAAGTTACGTAAATAATAATTATACCTCTGCAAAATTTGTGTAAGCAATCCCGTGACATTTTCTTTTCTATGCTCAAGTAATCATTAAGTGAGTCGGAGGCTATTGCGTACACCAATTGCCAAGCAGGGGAAGTATAGTTTTGTATCGGAGATAAACCTTTTTTCCTTTGGCGTCCCACTTGTCAGGATCGTAAATAAACAAAATAACAAGAATTATCTTTTACTATTTTAAATCAGACTTGTATGAAAAGACAACATTTGAATTTAATCACAATCAACTAAGAAGTTGCGGAATCACACTTAATTGATTAATAAAGGTTTTAATCACACGAAAAATTCAATCAATTCAAAGAATAACTTTAAACACAAGATGTTTATTAATAATCAAGGATGATTACAATATTCACCAACACCTCCAATCTAACTCTTTTGTTAGACGAAGAACACAAACTGTTCTTAGGTTTCAGAGAAACTTGGAGGCTAATACACTTTCTGAAAAATTAAACAATACGAATAAGTGTAAATCAAAAGCAATACTAACAAACTAATCTAAACAGAGTATTTATAACCCTCTAGGTTTTTGAAGTTTGTTAATCTTCTATCTTTGTGAGATAATCTTGATAATCTTCAAATCTTGATAAGATATTTTTGAAATCCACAAAGATAGCGATTTCCATAAATATCTCAACAGAAACTGTTTGTAGAATAAACAGTTCTGAGTTTCTTCTAACAGTCTTCTCTTCATTCTCTTCCAACAGTTGATGTGATATAACTAACAGTTCTGAATCTTTTTGTACTAACAGCTTTGAAACTGTTTTCTCAAAACTTACTCCAACAGTTTTGCTTTTGCATGTTCAATAGTTTTAACTTACTTAGACTTATTTCCCAACACCACTTTTGTTTAAAATACGGATACTCTGCTTCTAAATTATCAACTATTCATTTGAATGGTTGTCTGCTCATCCAAAACAACCGCCTAAACACATCCACTGAATAAACAACGTTATCGTCAAAGTAATCATTTATAAGCCGCTAGCCGACCTCTATCTATATTCCCACTCCTCGGTTTTGCTAACGATTCCGCGGTGCTACCATAAATTTAATTTTCTGCTTCTCGAACCGACCTTATAAAATTTTTGTTTTCCTACTCAATGAGCTCCTCGGTTGATATGGATGATGATGATGATGCGGTTGATGAAACAGGTTGTGGTGATTCCATATTGTGTAAGAACTAAATATTTTTTATAGTACAAAAGAAGAGAGAAATATAGATCTTGAAATGAAAATTTTAAAGTGTATAGTAGTGTATTTATGGAAGAGAGGGGAAAAAATAAATTACATTTATAACTTTGAATAACAATTACATTTAAAAAAAATTAAATCATGAGCGTGGAGAGTTAAAAGGCTACCCGTCTCACAGCAAAAAAGAGGTAGTACCGGTGTTACTGAAATCACCCAAAGAACCCGAAAGGATTCTAGATTTCTAGCCGACCGTTGCGCATGGACTTGGGAGATCCCTTAATTTGACCAAACAAATCCACTTGTACTCTACATTTTTAAATTGTACCTTTTTCTCATATTTCTTTATCACCCATGTGTAACCTAATATCCACACCGACCACACCTAACTCCATGTCTCCCTGTCAACCACTTCGTACAATCCTAATCCACAGCTCTTAAATTTTTGCATCAAAGCTAAATTTTGATAGAAAGAATAAACGTTTGTTTTATAGAATAGTATATAAGTTTGAAAAAAATGTTTTAAATTTAGAATATTTTTTAAACTTAATTACTATTTTGTGAATTTTTTTCAAAGAAATGAAGATATTTAAGTTGTTAACAAATATTTGTATTATACCTACGTAATGCGACGACCGTGAATATATTTTTTTGATAGTTTCTATGTTCTTAAAACAAGCTTGGATGCTTTTTTTTTCTAAATTATCACTAGTCAATAAAAGTTCACATTAATTAGTAAAATATAACAAAAGTGTTAATATTATAATTCAATTTTATTTAATTTATTACTCATTTAAAAAATACATGAATGTTTATAAATTCAAGCTATATATTATTTAAATTTATTAGTTCTAACTATACAAAACTATTAATAGTTAAGTTAAAATATATTAAATAAAAGAATATATAATACTAAAGGTTAATTATTTAATTTTATGAATTAATTATTTTATTTGTATTGATGTGATTGTTACAAAATATTTTTTATTATAAAAAGTTTAGTAATTAGAATGGTATATAAAATTGTCCTTAACTTCCTCTAGTTAATTAATTAATTTAATAGTTTCAATTTTACAATTATCAATTACATGATTAATTTAACTATCATTCTGATCATTTTCTTTTTTTTAAAAAAAAAAAATTCATTAGCAAATGTATCTTCCATTTTGGTTCTTAGAGTCGCGTCTTTCTTTTTTTATTAATAACAAATACTTCTTTTTGTTTCTTGATAAAATGTCTAACATGGATTAGCTTTTTACGAATCGAGGGTTTAAATCACATTTCCTTTATTCCTTTCCTTAACCATCTCCAGCCACCTTAACTAGTGTTATACCCAGATGTTGGTCGGGTCAGTTTTGCTAATATATATACGTGTGTGTATACATATGCTAGTTTTGTTAATACATATCATGTACTTGTGTAAATTTGTTGTACCTATTTTTTAAATTTAAAAGATGAGTAGAAAGGTCATTAAACTTAAAATAAGTTGTCAAACATGAAAAAATTTAAGTTTACATATCACAAAACGATACATAAAGAACATAAAACCAAGAAGTTATTTATCCAAATACATAAAAGTAAGCTAACGTAACATCCTATATTTTACTTTGGCTGCCACCAACATCGTTGGCTCAAATACGATCTCAGTTACGTAAATAAAATTTTTATATCTAATACTTTTTATAAGTACTCTTTTAAAAAAATATAAAATTATATTTCACTTATAAAAGTTTTTAGTGTAATATTAATGCATTTCTCTTGTTTATTATTGTTAATAAAAGTAATATTTATGTAATTGATATATAAAAAACCACCTTTATCATGTTAGAATGTGTGAATGAGAAATATCAGGATAGTGTATTTTTGTTATTCCAAAGATGTCCTCTTATGTATACGGATGTACGTCAATTATTAATTACATACATACATATATATGTATATATATATACATATATACATATATACATACATACATACATACATACATACATATTAATCAAAGCTCTTGATGGATAGATCTGATGGTTCATAATAATTCCTTAAGTTCTTTATATAACAAAGGTTTTTTTATTGACCATTGTATGTGTGTATATATATATATATAATTCTTTAAATAATTGTTTATAATATGATATTGATTGGTATTGATTATTCGGATTGAGTTCTATTATGATAAAATATTTTATTTGTAAGTTGGTACATGTATGTTTATCTCTTACGCTTAAATATAAATTTTTAAATATTTTACAGCATAGGGTTACTAAACCATGACATGTCAATATAATATATTTTTAATAATATTTTGAGTGCATCAACTATTTAACATATACATTAGTTCACTATAAATCTTATCTATTTTTTATATAAATTTTATCATAATAAAACAAAATTTTAAAAAATAATATATTTTTAATCCTTTTATCGAAAAACCAAGAAATCGGTTATTATATCAACTATGATACGTAGAGGGATTGAATATAAAAAATATAAACTGTTTCGAGAATTATATACCCACTGCTATTGATGGATAAAATTAACAAAAAATTAAGAATATACTAATTTTTATGAAAATATCATATTACGGTATAATTTTTACCGAAACGTAGATAAAAATGAGACAGTCGTAAATATACAATTATTTTTTTCTGTAAACAAATGTATCACAAGTTATTTAACATAATTTATGAACTACCTATAATTAATTACATTAATATACAATTTTTATAAGACTCTCACATTTTTATAAAACCCTCTCAGTGTTTCATTTAACCCCTTCTCCCACTTTGTATCATATTTTACCAATTAAAACCCATGATTTGTCCATATCTATCACATTATTCCAATCAAAACCCATTATTTGTCCATGTCATAATTTCCGGTTAGCATTTAGTTGGATAAAAAAATAATAATTACCTACTCACTTTTATTGATGGATAAAAAAAATTAAGAATATACTAATTTTTTAAAACAATGTCATATTATGGTAACATTTATACCAAAACGTAGATAAAAATGAGACCGTCGTAAATATATAATTATTTTTTCTCTAAGCAAAATATATCACAAGTTATTAAACATAATTTAAAAACAACCTAAAACTAATTCATTAATATACAAGTTTTATAAAACCCCCTCCCTATTTTCATAAAACACCTTCACATATTTTATAAAAGACCCTTCAAATTTTTATCCAACCCCCTCCCCAATTAATTTAAAATCGACAGATTCTCACATCCCACCAATCACATCTTCATTTGTCCATGTCACAATTTCAAGTGAGCATTTACGTGACATTTATATATTAAATTTAACCACCTTCGTTCTTCATTATCTGGAATGCACACACACCATGTTCGTGAAACACACACACATACTCTCTCTCTCTCTCTAAAATACACACATCGACACACATATACACGTCGACCCACACACCAAAACACAGGCACACACTGAAAGAGTAACAAACATACACTTAGATCCAAACCACCCATATATGGAATTTAAGAAGATGAAGAGGAATGTGAAGAAGTAAAAAAGTAAAATACTTGCATTAATATTTTTAGAAAAGCAAGATTTCCTTTGTTTTAATTCATTAACATTTTTTAAACTAGCTTAATTCCTTTTGTATAATCATGAAAAATTATTAATATAAATTTCAAATATTTATAATATGAAACCTTAAAGATATAATAAAACCATATACCCAAATTAAATCAAGAAACATGCATGAGAAATTGAGAATTGGAAGATTAGGACAGAAAATTTTGTACTTGCATGTTTGCGCCGATTGTTATAAGTCAAAGTTGTTGGTGAAAATTACCCAACAAAATTACTATAATACTTGAATTACAAATAATTAGGGTTTCGTTTAATAATGCTTTTGAATGACACGTGATCTGATTAAAAAGACGGGTAACCCGTTTCTACTTAAAATCCACGCACAACTCAAAAGTCACAGCTTAAAGCTTTTAACGTAAGAAACTCTTCATTCGCTAGTCATCTTAGAAAATAAAAGAGGATAAATAATAAGAAAGAATTCTAAAAATGAAATAATAACATTATAACTCATTTTCTTTTAATATATATATATATATATTAATGATTAAAAAACATTTTATTCTTTAACTTTGGTCTCCTAAATTAGATATAAAAATATTTTAAAGGACTATACATATCTCATAGGATTAGTTTGATGGATTTTGAAAAATCTTGAAGGAATTGGAATTCCTATCTCCTACTCTGATCATATGATGTTTTATTGGTAAGAGGCCGAACAAATAAATCAATGAATTTTACACAAATTATTAGTCAATATAATAAACTTAATTTTTTATAATTAATGTAACAAACTTGTTAAAACTTATTATTGTGTAAAATAATATAACTCATACAAGTTAGGCAATAATCTTTATATTTTGTAGCATTCTGCAATTGGAAAAACGGTTATAATTGAAAAACTTTTTCTTGTGGTTTGTAAGTGGCAAAAGTAAAGAAATTTGAATCTTTCAAATTTAATTGCAACATCCATGGAATTTTTGGAATTCCATTAGTTTTCATAGAAATAAATCACTAACAAATTATTATATATATATATATATATATATATATATATATATATATAAGAAAAAGTTCAAACAAAAACTGTTTTTCGTACTAGAACTGCGAGAACCAATCTTAGCTGTCTTGTTCCTCCTCCTTCAATTGGACTGCCCACCCATAAATTCCTTACATACACCTTGTCACACTCAATTCCCTCGCGTTCTTTATCCATGAATTTCATTTACCACTTGAATGGTCAAGATTGGTTCTCGCAGTTCTCGTACGAAAAACAGTTTTCGTTTGAACTCTTCCCTATATATATATATATATATGTATGTATGTGTATATATATAATTTTATATATATATATATAATTTCTCCGTATCTTATTTACAAAATTGCATAAAATAGGTTAAGTTGATCACTCTTATTAATATATATGTAAGATGACGATATTTTAGACTTGAAAGCTATTCACACTTATGATATATATGTAGAAAAGATGTTTTGCACTTACGAATGTGTAGGAAATTAAGTTTGTCTATACTTGGTAGTGTATAATTAATCTCGAACACTTTTAAGTATAATTAAATTATTTGTGTACGCACTTAAAAGTGCGGATATTTTTTCTACAATCATATAAATGTCGAACATTATCATGTTTTATATACATTCATGGTTAAAAATTTAGTCATCTTATACGTATTTATAAATGTGAATGACAAAATTTTATGCACCAATTAATTAAGTATGCGTAGAATAAATAATATATTTTTTTGTCGTAGTGCTTATGTTATATTACTTTCTTCATTTGTATACATGAGGGTTTAAATGATAACGTCACATTTTATAAAAATTACGAATACAATTCCTAGACTGTTAGAACCAAGTTTAATTACCATATCTATTAATTTGCAAAGTAAATGGAGAATTTATCGTGAGATTTTTAATGTTAAATTTGTTTTTTTATGCTAATATCGTGAGTAACTCATCTCACCAATATCTCGTGATAAATTGTTCCGGCGATATTTTCCCATCTGTTCATCCAGATCAACGTTGCTTTGGAAACGAGGGTCACACGCACAGAGATAGAGAGAAATGGTGGAGCAAGTTTGAACAAAAAAGCCCTAATCGAAACACAGTGGATGATGCGCGCCACGGATCTAGGCCATTGGTGTTTGCGGCAACGATGGTGGTAGATTTGGAGTGTTGTTGACCGGCTGAACTATGTCAAATGACGATGCGAGAGGCCGAGGGATAACCATGTGATGGTGTGACAATGCAACTTTTGCTATCGCCGATTTGTAGAGAGTAAGCAGCGGAAGGGTTGCTGTAAAGAATTGGATGCAGGGGAGGATCTATGCCCATGCCGGTGGTGGCACGGGACACCAGCTAATTTTATTCGCATAGTGTAAATTCTAATTTTTTCAAGACAGTGCTACACTTATTTTAAATTCCAGATCCGCCCCTATTGGATGAGAATGAAATGGTAGAGCCATAACCAATAGCCAGTGATAAAGAGGGAAGAGGGATGTGGTGGACAGGTCATGGAGAAACTCTCCCCTGTCAACACATATGTTAAATTAAGGGGTTATATAGATAATCATGAGCGATTATATAGACTCCCCAAATCAACACAGAAATATCATTTCATTGCTGACATAAAATATGACGTAAGGAGCCCCTCTAAAAACTGATAAATCATTGTTTTGTAACTGTCCCATAACTACACATCTTTGCCGATTACACGCACTGCCTGAAAACCAAAAGCCGCAGCTGACCACCACATGAAAAGGCAGACTTACACACACCCACACAAAAACAAGTATACCTGTTGAAAAACCGAGGAGCTAGAGAGAGAAAGTGTAAAACGGAGGATCACAGGTGGAGGCTGGTGGTGACTGCTCAAAATCATACCCACAAAACGGAGAATTTGGCCCTGGTGGAGGTTGGTGGCGACAAGATCTTGGTTGTTAGAGGCCGGCGACGACTTAGACAAAGGACATCACGCTCTGGCTTCAACGGGGATGGCTAGGTCTGTATTGGTTTGGATTCGAGTAGGAAGGGCGAACTCCACTTGACCATCCATCTTCAAGAATGCATGTGGTATAAATCTCGATGGGGAAATGGAGGTGATGTACAAATGGGCGGTTGGTGGGCATTGGAGATGGAGAAGGCGATTATGGTGTCTTCTCCCCGGACTGAACGTGGGACTAAGAAGAACGGCTCAGGGCATAAAGGGTTGTTAGGTACTTAGGTGGCGTTTGGTTCACAGAAAGTTTTTAAGGGAATTGGAATCTATGAAAGAATTGGAATCTGCCAGAAATTGGAATTTGAATGTGTAATATGTTTGGTTGGCAGGAAATGGAATTGGAATCCAATTCCAAATTCTGTTTGATTCGTAGACAATGCAGATAAATTTGATTTCAGTATTGTAAAATGACATGTTTACCCTTCTTGTTTTTCTATAATGTTAATTGCAATAAATCAGTTGTTTACAAATCAGAAACATCGATTGCAATTGATTTACAAATATGTAATTAACATCGATTTGTTACAAATCTGTTGTTTAATTGTTACGATTTACAAATCAGAAACAATCTGATGTAATATGAATCAGTTGTTTAATTGCTACGATTTAATCAGTTGCACAGTCAGCTTACAAATCATTTGTAAATGGTTAAGCTTGGTTAATTGCTACGAGGAACCCACAAATCAGTTGCAATCAATGTTAATTGCTACGAGTTACCCACAAATTGTTTCGGATTTTGATTGTTGCTGATTTTCAACATCCTACAAGGATTCTGATGGGGATATGTGTGTGTGTGTGTATATATAGAGAGAGAGAGAAAGAGAGAGAACTTACCAGCGACGGCGGCAGCTCAGTCGGCGATGAAGGCGGAGGAAGACGGCGGAAGACGGAGACTCTCGATAGACGGAATCGACGGAAGAAGGCGGCGACTCCAAAGACGGTGCCAACGACTCCAACTACGGTGATGGAGACTCTACGACAGCGATGACGACTCCGACGATGGCGACATCAACGACGAAGGCGGAGGTATGTGACTTGAACGATGAGGGACGATGGCCGATGACACAAAGGGAGCTTTACCGGCGACATGACCAGGGACCTCGACGACTGAATTGAACGGCCGAGACTCGAACGGCGTCGTGAAGGCCAGAGGACGAAGAAGGCGATTTTTGGGTGTTTGTTGTGTTTGTGGTTTGAGATCAAATATAGGCCAGGGGTTAATGGTAAAATGCCAGATTCCCTCATTCACAGATTTTAGAATCCCTTGAATAAAGGATTTTGAATCCCTCAAATTCCAATTCCATTGTAATCCAAACATTGGAATTTCTATGAATTAGAATCCAATTCCCATAAAATCCCACAAAATCCCTCCAACCAAACACCCCCTTAGGTTTAGTTCATAGAAGGATTAGTTTGGGCCTTTGGGCTTTATGGTAAAGCATTTGAAATATATATTCGAATTAGAATTAGAAAATAGTTAATATAATCTTCTCTATATATTAAAAGAATAGGATTATGATATTATCATCTTATTTTTAGAATTTTTTATTTTAATCATATCCTATTTTTAGAATTAAATAATTTTAATAACTAAAAAATTAAAATTTGAAATAGACAATTATGAAATAAATTTATGATAACGTGTCTAAAAAACTTAAAATTTGAAATCCATAATTACTAAATAGGTTAATGATAATTCATTGAATTGATTAATAATTATTATCTCAAAACTATATTTATGTGTCACCGAATATCCTCTTATATATATATATATATATATATATATATATATATATATATATATATACTAGTGGGGTACCCGTGCAATGCGACAGCGACGAATAAAGAGTAAGTTGTGATGAGTTTTGTACAGAATAATCACAAAGAGCTAATATGAGTTTGTGAAGATTCCTTGCGAGATGAAGATAATATGAGTTTGTGAAGATTCTTTGCGAGTGCCACTTTGATATTAAGAATTAAATTGCTAACTCTGAGTTATTTATCTTTCAGTTTGTTGGAAGAATTTTGTCGCATAGCTGAATCATGAAGTTGTTGATTACATATATGTATGTATATGTGTGTGTAATGTTTCATAGTTCCAATTATTATGTAACTGAGTTAGAATGCAATGTTTATAAACTTCAACTCTTTGACTCTTTCGTTTGTTTGGTGTTTGTGAAATCTTCTGAACTTGATTTATTGAAAACAGGAATTTAGGTGATCTCATGAATCAAAAGTTAATATTAAAAATATATGATTAGACTTAATTCAGTTATAAGTACGGTGATCTCATGAATCAAAAGTTAATATTAAAAATAGATGGTTAGAAATAATTCGGTTATAAGTATTGGTTTAAATTCATTAACTGTCGGTTATGTTTTCAATATTTATTTGTTAAAATCATTAATTGTGGACTTAAAGGAAGGGTAAAGGAGAGGTATAAAGGAGAGGTATTTTAGTAAATTTACTCTTCTTAAAATTAAGAGTTTTTTAGGTGATAAATACATTATATAGGAGTAAGATATATATATATATATTCTAATGAGTTTTTTTCTTATGAGATCCCTAACAGGCATTAGGGAAGAATTGATTATAAAGAGGTTCAACAAAATTTTGATGATGATGTTATGTATAAATTTCTGAAAACTTATAGATTTATTAATATTTCAAAAGATTTTATATCTCTATTTATGTTTTACAATTGTTTTACTATATATGTTAGTACTATTTATCAACATAAACATTAAAATTTTACTTAACAATCCGATCACTTATAAAACCATTAAATACAATTCATAATTAAATTTTAGTTATATAAAAGTTAATACATGAAAAATGGAATTAAAGAAAAATGAAGTTGAACAAGAATATATCAAAAGGAATCAGAACAGAAATGTAAAATGTGGAAAAAAATCGAAATCCGTAGCTAAATTTTGACGAATTGCTAGAATTAATTTGAATATCGTGTATAAATATTTTTTAAAGTAATTATTCGGGTTTTACGAAATTAATTTGGGATAAATTTAAAGATTTCCCTCTAATTTTCTCGGTAGGAACCGAGGAAATAAACCCAGAAAATCTATATATAAATTGTTCTTTAAGAAATACCACAAACCGAAAATAACTACCAACTTATATAAAAACCGCCCCCTTGACTCTCACTCCGTATTCAATCCATTAAAACAAGTATGCACTCAGCAACTACTAAACTCGTATTAGTTTATTCATGAAAACCGCTTTTGGTTTTTGATAAACAACAATTATCTAAAATATAGTTAATGAGACTAAAATCACATAAAAAAATATTTACATCACAACAAAAAAATAAACGTAAACCAAAAAGTTAAAAAAAAGTCATTACATCCAAACCAAAAAATAATATTAAAAAACCAACTACTAGAAATTAAAGTAATGTCAGATTTTTAAAGTTTATTTTTTATAAATCTGAAAAATATTTTTTTAATTTATTTTTAATCCACCAAAAATTTAGAAATGCAAACGATTCTTATTGGGTAATTGCTTAAATCTTAAAAGACTATGAAATCCTGTGTGGTTAACATTAAACTGTCCCGACCAACAGACGGGTATAACACTAGCTATTGTAGGAGATAAGGATTCAAGATTTACAAATTTCAAATAAAAAGGGTAAGTACAAAAGATAAACACTTATATTATGCAAAGTTATCTTATTAATTGCTTTCATACGCACAACAAGCGACTAATTTATATATGTGAATATGTTGTTGTTTCGCATCTAACTTAAATGTGAAATTCCTCAAAACGACGTGTTTTCATTTAAATAACCTTTTTTCCCCTTCAAATAAATGAAAACTATAAAAAAAGACAACTGAGGAAGAAGCAAACATAAATAGTTAATTGCTGTTTAGTTCTAGCGCTGATAGAGAATCATAAGGATTATACAAACATATTACAATTCTTATAGAAAAATCTAATTAGAAGTCGGTAACACATCACCATGTTTTGGATTTTTGTGATTTGAAGCTTTATTTACAATTCAAAAAACGCAGCTTAAATTGGATTTGGAGGAGAAAGAGGATGAAAACAGCAGGGGCGGACCCATGATTTGGAATGAGTGGTAGCACTGGACGTAATATTTGAAATGTGTGGTAGCACCGTCACAAAAAAATCGAAATTTACACTACGAAAAATCGAAATTTACACTATGCAGACAAAATTGACTGGTGTCCCGTGCCTCCGCAGGCTATACCTTAGGTCCGCCCCTGAAAAGCAGTGGAGGGATAAGTCCACGTCGATCACAATAACGTATCACCAATTTCTTTGTTTAATTATTAGATTTTATGGGATTTTTGGTTTTAAGGAAAAAGGTTTTTTAAATGAAACTACGTCGTTTTAAGAGGTAAATATGGTGTTGTTTCACATCTAACTTATAAGCATTGTTCGTATAAAGAAGAAAGTAAATATGGTGTTGTTTCACATCTAACTTAGAAAGGATGATGCGAACACTTTGAAAAGGACCGTGATTTACATATCTGAATAGAAAGAATGTACAGTGGCGTTGTTTGCGACAGTGGAATTTGGGTTTTCAAAGATGAAGGTGAAATTTGTTGTTTAAAATAATCAATTATCTCAATTTTTGTGCATGGCTAGTATTAGTTTTTGTAATCTTTTGATTCAACTTCTCCCTAAGTTTTGATAAACTTATTAAATTTTTAAGTTTTAGATGCAATGATTTTAAACCAGATGCAGTTCTCTCAGTTCTAGTACGAAAAACAGTTTTCGTTTGAACCTTTCCCGCTATATATATATGAGTTGTGTTCAATAAAGTTTATTTAAAAAATATAGTCCTAAATATTTTAATATTCAATCACAGTTATAAAATCACATGTGATTTGTAAAAACATTACATGTGAATTACGAAAAATTACGAAAATGCCACTCCGTCCAAATTTTTAAGATTTAATCTGGACAATTGATGACATTGATCCAAAGGCTAATATTAGTCCCTTGATACTATGAATTAATTATGTAATGTATTGAATATTTTATTGAAACACAACTTATATATATATACATATATATAGGGGAGGGTTCAAACGAGAACTGCGAGAACCAATCTTAGCCGTCCAATTTCCCCTCCTTCAATTAGATTGCCCACCCATGAATTCCTTGTTTGAACCTTTTCATATATATATGAAAATGTTCAAACGAGAACCAATTTTCGTACGAGAACTGCGAGAACCAATCTTAGCCGTCCAATTCCCCCTCCTTCAATTGGATTGCCACCCATGAATTCCTTACATGCATCTCGCCACACTCAATCCCCCCGCGCTATTCATCCATGAATTCCACTTACCACTTGAATGACCAAGATTGGTTCTCGCAGTTCTCGTACGAAAAACAGTTCTCGTTTGAACCCATATATATATATATATATATATATATATATATATATAGGCAAAAGTTCAAACGAGAACCATTTTTATTGCGAGAACCGCGATAACCAATCTTAGCCGTCCAATTCCCCTCCTTCAATTGGATTGCCTACCCATGAATTCCTTACATGCACTCTGCCACACTGAATCCCCCCACGCTCTTCATCCATGAATTCCATTATCCAAAATGAACGGCTCAGATTGGTTCTCGCGGTTCTCGCAATAAAAACGGTTCTCAAATGAACCTTCCCCCTATATATATATATATATATATATATATGGAAGGGTTCATTTGAGAACCATTATTATTGTGAGAACTGCAAGAACCAATCTTAGTTATTCAATTGGTAAGTGGAATTCATAGATGAATAGTGTGGGACGATTGAGTGTAAGGAATTCATGAGTGGGCAATCCAATTGAAGGAGGGGGAATTGGACGGTTAAGATTGGTTCTCGTAGTTCTTGCAATAAAAATGGTTCTCGTAGTTCTATGCAAAAGTTCAAACGAGAATTGTTTTTTCTTACGAGAACTGTTTTTTACGCCAGGTGAGACGTCATTAATTTGCAAGACTTGATTTTCTCAAAATAATCCTCATTAATACATCATTAATTAGCCATTAATGAGTCATTAATGAGCCGCCTAAAAAACTTACTCATTGATTAATTTTAATCCAGGACTAAGATTAGTTCTCATACGAAAAATAGTTCTCCTTTGAACCTTCCCCAGGGCCGGCCCAAACTTTTTTTGAACTTTGGGCGGAATCTCAAAAATGGGCCCCTAATTTTTTTTCAACTTAAGTAAATCTCACGTAGAACATATATACCCTTAAATAAAAGACAATTATGAAAAAATAAATACTTACAATTAAATGACGTAACCATTGTTATTACTTGTTAATCTCGACTCTCAAATATTACTATAACTCCTTGTAACTGCAAAAGAAGAAGAAAAAATCATAAAAATTTGCTTCTTTGAGCTTTTCTAGATGCAAAAGCATTAATAACTACATCAAGATCTATTTTATCTAATATATCTTTCTCCACACATAGCATAGCTAAACCATTCAACCTTTCTTGTGATATTGTTGATCTTAAATAATTTTTTAATAATTTTAATTTTGAAAAACTTCTTTCAACTGAAGCTATAGTGACAGGTGCAGTTAGTAATACTCTATATGCAATACAAACATTTGGATAGCAATCTGCATTATTAACAAACTTTAGAATTTCAATCGCAGAGATTAAAGTGTTTGGCAAAGTGATTTGTAATACTTTTAGTTCGGAAAAAAAACATCTAAATCCACATCCGATAATCATTATGAGAAAACGTATTTGCAAAATTAATACAACTCTTTCTTAATTTAAAATCATCCAAAAAGAGTTCAATTTCCTTGAATCATATAAGAAACCAAATATATTCTCAAATGTTTTTAATTGCTCAAATCTAATACGTAATGATGTAATCGCCATATCTACAATAACAAAAAATACTCAACTTTAAAAGACTTTTCTAATGATTGTGTTTGATATTCATTATTACTCTCATCAAATTATTTTTTCCTAATAACTCGACGTCGTATTGAAAATATAGGCTCTACATCCATATCATGAGCAATTGTTTTAGCAATAATCATACCAAGTACAAATCCTTCATTTCTATATTTTTCAAAATATGTCATTAGACTATCTACTTGATTTATACGATCATCAATTGATATAGATTTAGATTGTAATTTTTTACTCACCATGTTAATTGGAAATAAAATATCATACACGTGATCGCAAAATGTATAAAAAAAGTCCATTTAAAAAACTAATTTTATGTGTGTCACACCTTAAAAACTGGCCATTTAGCGTGTAAAGGCACGTCTTGGCGTGCACCATGCCTAGGGCCATTTCTTAATGGCGGGATCACGCCCCATGCCTTGGCTACGCCATAACGCGCTTTTTAGAACACCAGTGTTTGATTTATTGTGTTATTGATTTTGAATTTGATTTGTTAGTGTGTAATTTTTGTAGATAAAGTGTGCATAGACAGGGTCATAACGATATCTTGATATAATGTCTTCTTGATTATGAGTTTGATTTGTTAGTGTAAATTTTATAGATAAATTTGTATAGACAGGATCATAACAATATTTTGATTTAATGTGTTCTTGATATTAAATTTGATTTGTTAGTGTGTAAATTTTGTAGATAAAATGTGTATAGAGAGGTTCATAACAATATTTTGATTTAATGTGTTCTGATTATGATTTTGATATGTTAGTGTGTAATTTTTGAAGATAAATAATTAAATACATATAAACAGGGTCATAGTAATATTTTAGGACACTATAAGTGTCTACATAACAAGTAACAATCTCCATAATCGAGAGAATTGATCTATTATACAAAGTAATTCTAGAAATTTTTTAATTTGGAATTAATAAAGTTGGATGTTATAAATGAAATTTAAAAAGTTTTTTTATTGCGAAAACTGCGAAAATTAATTTTGATTTTTAAATTAAGTTATATCAATGTCTATAATGCTAATGTCTCATTGATGCTTATTAATAGAAATATTTTAGAAAAATCATGCCTCAATAAATAATGACTCGTCAATCCGGATTTAATTTACGGTTGGATAGATATGTAATGACCAAAATATCCGTATTAATGAGTAACTAATGAACATTAATAATGTTACAAATGGTTCTCGCGTTAAAAACAATTCTCAAATGAACTTATATATACATATATATGTATAACTAATTTTTAATAATTAAATAATGTAAATGGTTTATTCTATTTATATGATAATTATCTAGATTGATTAAATAAGATACGAATGATTACTTGGTAATTATATATTGGGGATAGTGACTATTAGGTTGTTATATATTTAAACATGCGAAATCCATTAAAATTACGTCGTTTTGGTTTAATCCTTCCAAAAATATAAATAAATCTTTTTTTTTTTTGCATAATCTGATCCTTGTCATTGTCTTAAGGTGATATATGCTAATTATTTTCAACCATATAATTCAAAATCATTTAGAGATAGATCATAAAAGATATTAGTGACGTGGATCATCTACTATTTAACAAATTTTGATATGCAAATATATTAGTCTGATTTTATTTGAGATATTTTCCCAATTTGAGATATTCACCAATTTTGTTGGTGAATGTACGTAAGAGAAAAAAGGGTAAAACAAAAATTCGCTTGTAATTTTAGAAAGATTTAATCAAAATAACGTAGTTTGAGTGTGTTTAGCTATGAACTTATATAGATTATAGGGGATTGAGATTCTAGTATTCATAATCCCCAGCCCTCTAGTCCTGTTCCGGTGTTATAATCTTGAGGGGATTATTAAAAACATAAGCCCTCATAAGCCCAAAAAATAAAAGCTTTTTCAAGTAGCTTATGACTTGGGCTTGAGATTATTAATTAATCAGCTCCAGTCCCAGCCCCAGCTTCTTTCGCCAAACACACCCTTAATGTGTTTCGCGTGTAAGTTTATATGTGAAACAACCACATATTCAATTTTCCCTTATATATTATACTAATCAAAATAAGACTTATTTAAGAGTGAATTAATTACTGAAATGGTTCCTGTGGTTTGTCAAAATTTGCTGGCTACATTTATCCATGTGAAAGTCGCATGGCTACAGTTATCCATGTGAAAGTCGCATGAACACGTATGCCCATATGAAAGTCGCATGGCTACATTTATTCATGTGAAAGTCGCATGAAGACGTATGCCCATATGAAAGTCGCATGGCTACATTTATCCATGTGAAAGTCGCATGAACATGTATGCCCATATGAAAGTCGCATGGCTACATTTATCCATGTGAAAGTTGCTTGAACACATATGCCCATATGAAAGTCGCATGGGTTTATGGTCTTTCCTGTGAGTTCTTTGTTTTTGAAAAACACAAACTCCATAGCCATAATCAAGCTTTCTCAAAACTTAGTCAAATTAACTCATTTTTGTTGTAAAACATTTCTCCACTTATTAAATCCTTCCTTTATATACAGGTTTGTATTTCATCAAGTATTTAAGTGTTCTTACTTAAATCTTTTCCTGGTTTTTCTCATATATACTAAAACCCAAAAACCCAGATTTCAAATATCCATTTATCATATCTTAACAGAGTAAGATTTGGTGTCTATATGATCCTAATGAAGTGAGAAACATTACCTCATAATTTTCTTGACAATTCTTTAAGTTCCAGGCTCAATCCTTCCCTTCACAGTTCTTGAGAGATAATCGCACACACAAACACACACTTACTGAAGTTAATAGAACAGAGATTTGATTGTTGGTGCTGGGGGCTGAGCCCTAATTTCCTATTTATACTCATAGACAAATGCCTTAAAAGGCCTAAGCCCATAACCAAAATTTCTTAATTAGGCTAGTCCTAAGCTCAATCCAAATTACTAGATCTCCCACTTAACATTACGTAGCAAAAGTTACAATAAATATTCCAATAAAATACCTTTTTATTAAATTTCAAAATTCGGGTATTACAGAGTTGAGGAGGAGAAGAAGAATGAGTGTCCATTCAAGAACGGTATAGATGAGAACAAATGTAAGTTTGTTGGTATTACTGTGAATCATGGTTGAAAATTTGGTGGCAGCCATTGTTGTTGCTGTTTTGCACTCTTGAATTCTTGACATAGTATTCATTTACAAGTAGAAATAGCGAAGTGGAAAGAAGTCACGAGAAGTTGTATTTTGAAAAAAGAAAATCCAAAAGGATCTATAGGAACATCAAAAGCATGTATCACTCAAAACTCAACATATTACCCATTTTATAACTCTATTAAACCTACGATTCTTGTTAACTTACAGATTTTTCCGAAAAGGGGCATAGCCACCAAAAATACTCTTAGATGCAACAATCAAGCTACAAAATGGAAAAATCTACATGAATGGTCAAGCTACAAAATGGACAAATCTACATGAATGGGGATCAGACTGGTGCAAGGAAACAAGTTCCAGAGTAAAGTAAACAATACTCTTAACAAGAAGCAAAATACCCAAAAACGCGCTTAAAAATGCATAAATGGATGAAAAAAAATCATATGGGTTTTGGTTGAGTTGAATGAAATTTGGGGGAAAAAGAAAACCCACCTCAAAAGCTTTCTTCATAGTTCACACAGATGATGTTTGAGAGGAAAAAGACTCTCAAAATCAAGAAAGAGAGAGATGGTTAGGTGGGAGGGAGAGAAAGTTGAATGAGATAAGACTTAAGAGAGAGAGATAATATTTTATTTAATATTTATATACTAAGATATGTTATTAGGTGTAAAGACATAAATACTCTTAATTAAAAGACAAATTAACTGTAAACTTAACGTGTGTTAGTCAAAAGGACCAAACAAGTAACAAAAATGCAACCATAGGAAAATTTAATGTAATTTTTTATTTTAAAGGACCAAACTAGTAATTTTTGACAAACCACATGAACCATTTAAGTAATTCACTCCTTATTTAAAGTTACACGTATCGTTATATAGCTAGATTTCTAATTGTTATAATAAGGGTTATAGTTAAATGTTTTAACCTAATGACAATAGAAACACTAAAGTTAGCCTCTCTCTCTCTCTCGCAGCGCCATATCTATATTTTTGATAGAAAACTATAGGGTTTTTTTTCTTGTTTTTCTCGGTTTCTTGGTGATCAAGAAAATGTGGCTTGGAGTTTGCTCGGTGTGAAGATTGAATCCTCACGGTGGGAGTTTGAAAAGCGTCATTACATGTGGATATTTTCTAGTAAGTTATGTAAATTTTTAGACTACTTGTAAAATAGAAAAATCCTAGTAACATATGCACCAGTAAGGCTAACACTGTTCAACCAATCAGTGAACGAGCCTAGCCCAATCCTACGTATAGCTGACTTCCCAACGCAACTCAAATTCATACTAAGAGTAAGTATCGACCAAATAGTCATGCAGCAGATATCAATCAACAATAATCACAATCAACAGTTTAATCAATCTAATCCAATCACAATCATGCATCACATCAATAACATTAACCGTAATCTTTACCATCCGCGATTAACGTCCACTCACCTCAAAATCAGCACGAGCTCAGAAGTCTAATATTACTGAGTCTTAAGATTGCCTAAAATTATAGCAATAACCAATCAGTCTTAATCTCATAAATATATGTAACCACATATATTTATAATTCATTCATGAAAACAAACAAACAATAAACAAATACAAGTTCGAACACAAAGTGTCGGATTTCTCAAACCATCAGATTTCTAAGAACCCGAAACTTTAAGTGTCGGATTTCACTTGATCGGATTTCACATGGTTCAGATTCTCATAAGTAACGGATTTCAAACTCCCGGATTTAGGAGTTCCGGATTTTGGCTCTCGGATTCAAGAGTGTCGGATATGGTCTCGGATTTGAGTATCGGTTTTCCTTGTATAGGATTTTGACTTTATAGGATTTCATATGTACAACAATCGGATTTGGGGTTCTGGATCTCAAAGTCTCGGATTTTGGGTTGTATCGGATTTCAAACAATCAGTTTTCCCACATTCGGATTTACAATAATCGGTTTTCAAGACTTCCGGATTTCATCATCTTCTCATTAAATCCGATAACTTCATCACCATCATAACACAAACCCAGAATTATAACAGTCATCAAAACATACCACAAACATGTTTAAACACATTTAAACACATATTCATGCATCATAGCCTATTTCAAGTTCATATATCACAAGAACAACCAAGAACTTATAAAATAATGTTTCTATAAAACCGATCATGGTGATCTTCATAAATTCATGTTTTTCAACATCAATCTTACCAAGCTACCATTTAAACATGTCAAAATATAAATCTAGCCTTTTACTTGAATTTGGAAACAAAGTTTATGGAATCCGATTCTTTCTTTCTTCTTTGTTCTTTGGCAGAGAGAAAACACAAAAAACACACACTACACTTTCTTAATTATGAAGATAATGAGTTAATTACTATGCCTCAAACGTGTGTTTACTTTTAAGCAGGAGGTGGCAATCCACCCTTTTCATTTCTTCTACACGTACACACTTACATGCATGCATACATACATACAATAACATACATGAAATATATATAACGCATACTTAAATTAATTAGTCAAACAAAATAATCACATTTAGAACAAATAAGCACATACCACAAACCTGCTAATCTCCTAGCCCAGGTTTGCGGGTGTTACAAATCTCCCTTCCTTAAGAGGATTCCTTCCTCGAAATCCTTTCTGGCTCAAACAATTGAGGGTATCTATCTTTCATTTCCGCCTTAGTCTCCCATGTCAAATCAGAACCTAAACTGCGTCTCCACTTGACCAACACCATTGGTATCTACTTCTTTCGAAGCTTGGTCACTTTACGATCTAACAGTTCCACGGGTTCTTCAATCAGTCTCTTCTTTGAATCCACTTTCAGTTCGTGCACTGGGAGAATCTGACTCTCGTCTTCAACCTTGCATTTCCTGAGATAACGAACATTGAACGTATTGTGAATACCCGCAAGCTCTGCTGGGAGATCCAATGTAACTGTTTGGTCATTTACATTCTGACGAATTCTGAAAGGACCAATGTAACGGGGAGCTAACTTCCCGCGTTTGCCAAATCAAATCACGCCCTTCCACGGAGAGACCTTCAAATACACTAACTCCCCCACATCAAATGATACTGGACGACGTCGCGGATCCGCATACATTTTCTGTCTATCTCTAGCTGCTTTTAACTTTTCTCTGGCAATAGCAACTTTGTCAGCAGTCATTTGAACAATCTCGGGTCCTGCAAATTGTTTCTCACCAGCCTCTAACCAACACGTCAGAGCACGGTAGCGATGACCATACAACATTTCATACGGAGGCATTCCGATACTGGAGTGGTAAGAATTATTATACGCAAACTCTATCAATGGCAGGTGCGAATCCCAAGATCCACCATACTCAATTATACAGGCACGTAGCATATCTTCGAGTGTTTGTATGGTTCGTTTAGTTTGACCGTCAGTTTGGGGATGATAAGCGGTACTCAAATAAATTCTTGTCCCCAACTCCCTCTGTAGACTCCTTCAACAAACCTGGAGTCTCTGTCAGATACTATCAACAATGGTATGCCATGCCTCGCAACGATCTCATCAATGTACAATTGTGCCAACTTGCTAAGAGAAGCCGTCTCACAGGTAGCCAGAAAGTGGGCACTCTTCGTCAGTCGATCCACGATCACCCAAATCATATCGTGATTCCTCTGAGTTCGCGGAAGTGTAGCTACGAAATCCATCGTTATAAGTTCCCACTTCCACTCAGGAATTTCTAACTGTTTCAAGGATCCGTAGGGCTTCTGATGCTCTGCCTTCACTTGCGCACAGATATGGCATGACTCCACAAAATGAGCCACATCTGCCTTCATAGTAGGCCACCAGTAAAGCACTTTCAAATCGTGGTACATTTTAGTGCTTCCTGGGTAAACAGACAGTCTCGACTTGTGTGCTTCAGTTAGAATCAACTTTCTCAATTCTCCAAGCATAGGCACCCACACACGAGTTTTATACATTTTCAATCCACGAAAATCGTCAGTAAGCTCGTCCTTACGTTTTCTCATAATTTCATTCTTCAAGTTTTCCTCCTTGAGAGCTTCCAACTGTGCAGACTTTATTCTATCTACTAAATCAGATACAATCTCCATACACATGAATTGGATAGAACTTCCCGCTCCCTTGTGGCTCAGGGCATCTGCTACTACATTCGCTTTACCAGGGTGGTATCTAATCTCGCAATCATAATCTTTTATCAGCTCCACCCATCGCCTCTGTCTCATGTTCAGTTCTTTCTGTGTAAACACATACTGAAGACTCTTATGATCAGTACAAATCACGCACTTGGTGCCATACAAGTAATGTCTCCACAGTTTTAGGGCAAATACGACAACTGCCAATTCTAAATCATGAGTCGGGTAGTTCTTTTCATGTGGTTTCAACTGTCTTGAAGCTTACCCAATTACCCGATCCCTCTGAATAAGCACACATCCCAATCCAGCAAATGACGCATCGCAATAAACAGTAAAATCATCCGTTCCACTTGGCAATGCAAGAATGGGAGTCTGGCACAAAAACTGCTTCAAAGTCTGGAAAGCCTTGTCTTGTTCACTACCCTAGACAAATTTCACGTCTTTCCGAGTTAACTTAGTCAAAGGACCCGCAATTTTCGAGAAATCTTTAATAAACCTACGGTAGTATCCAGCCAAACCCAGAAAACTCTTTATCTCAGACGGTATCTTTGGAGCATTCCAGTTCATCACAGCTTCCACTTTTGAAGGGTCTACTTTCACTCCTTCATTACATATAACATGCCCCAAGAATTGAACTTCCCTAAACCAGAACTCGCACTTTGAGAACTTAGCAAATAAATGTTCTTTCTTCAAGGTTTCCAAAACTTGTCTCAAATGTTGTTCATGCTCATGTTCAGTCTTTGAATAAATTAGAATATCATCAATGAAGACTATCACAAAATCATCCAAAAATGGTTGACAGACCCTATTCGTTAAATCCATAAAAATTGCAGGTGCATTGGTTAATCCGAACGGCATAACCAAGAACTCATAATGCCCGTAACGCGTACGAAAGGCCGTTTTCGACACATCTTCCTCAGAAACACGCACTTGATGATATCCCGACCTCAAATCAATTTTGGAAAAGAACGAAGCTCCTTGCAGTTGATCAAACAAATCATCGATTCTCGGCAACGGATACTTGTTCTTTATCGTTCTCTTATTTAATTCATGGTAGTCGATACACATACGCAACGTACCGTCTTTCTTATTTACAAACAATACCGGTGCTCCCCACGGGGACGAACTCGGACGTATAAACCCCTTATCGAGCAGATCATGAATCTGCGTCATCATCTCCTGGTTCTCTGAAGGTGCCAACCTGTATGGAGACTTTGCTACTGGTCTAGAACCAGGTATTAAATCTATCTTGAATTCCACTTCACGAACCGGAGGCAATCCTGGCAACTCTTCTGGAGACACTTCCGGGTATTCCGTTACCACCCGGATATCAGTCATTGCTTGTTTCTCTTTCTTCCAGTCAATCACATATGCCAAATAAGATTCACACCCCTTACCCAACGCTTTCTTAGCTTTTAAACACGAAATCATAGAAATCACAGACCCAACCTTCTCTCCTCTTTCTATTACCCGTGAACCATCAGCTAGTGGAAACGAGATCAACTTCTTATGACACTTGATTTCGGCTTGATTCAGACTCATCCAATCCATCCCAAGCACCACATCAAACCCCGACAATGGCATAACAAGAAAATAAACAGGAAAACACACGCCATCTATATCAATTTTAGCTCCAGCCACAGCAGTCGTGACCGGAACCATCATACCATCAGCTACTTCTATCATTAAAACAGTAGCAAGTTCAATCACAGGCACATTTAATTTATCATAGAATTCCACAGAAACAAAGGAGCGATTTGCTCCTGAATCAAACAATACTCTAGCAGGAGTAGATTTTATTAGAAACATACCCGTGATCACGTCATCAGTGGTGGTGGCATCATCCACCGTCATTTTGAACGCCCGACCCTCAGTAGTGGGTGGGTTCTTTCGTTTCTGACCCGCTGAAGACGATCCTCCAGCTCCTCCTCCCCCTGACCCCGACCCTGTCTTCTTGCCCATCGGGCAATCACCAACTCGGTGCCCCTCCCTCTTACAGTTCCAACAAACACTCCTCGGAAACCTGCAATTCTTTAAATCATGGCCAAACTGGCCACAGTTTACAATCTCCTCGTCTGGGCCGTACACTGCCCATTATGGTAAGATTTGCACCTACTACACCAAGGTGCCCGTTGAGTAGACCCACCCATAGTAGGTCTTCTATTCTGCTCTCCCGGCCTGCCCCCGCTGCTCTGCCCTCCCTGTATCTGTTGAGCGTTATAATGTTCATATCTCAATTTTTGTTGGGAAAGTTTCTCCCCGCTCAACTTGTTTCTTGCAACAATGTCCCCTTCAGCCAATTTGGCCAAAGTGAAAGCCTGGGACAGTGTGGTAGCCCACAAAATGGGCAATCTTTGATTCTTCGTCAGGTACCCAGTGCTTGGCAAACCTCATTTTCTCATTAAATTGTTTAATCAGTTGGTCCACAGTCATGTTCCCGGTCATCTGTTGATCCATGAATTCCTTCTTGATCTTGGTCATCTCAAACGTTCCACAGTATTGTTCACACAACTTTTCATGGAATTAACTCCAGGTGATACTCTCCTGTTGTTGTTCAGTAAAGTGGCCGGTAATGGAATCCCACCAGACCAACGCATCTCCTCTCAACATTCTTGACGCGTACTTGACCTTTAATTCATTCTCGCAATTACAGGCGTCAAGTGCCTTTGACATCTCCCTCAACCAATTCAATGTTGCATTGAGATCAGAACTCCCATGATACTCCGATGGTTGACAGTCAAGAAATTGCTTGTAGGTGCAGGGTTGTTTATATTCAGGGAACGCAAACGGATAGGCTCCTGTTTGTGGATATGGATAAAAGAAAGGTTGCTGCATCATTTGAGTCATTGGTAGCAACGGTGCTGTAACTGGTGCGGTTGTTGCCTGTGTAAGAATCGCAGTTGGCACCGGGGTCGATTCTGGTTGCTGTTGTTGTTGTTGTTGTTGTTGTTGTTGTTGTTGTTGTTCCATTCTCTGAACCTTGTCTCTAAGTTCCACCAACTCATTTTCTAACTGGTATACATAATCACTATGCTCTTCTTCCCGGGCTTGACCCTACGTTCCCGCAGTAGTTGGGTTTCCCAAGTATTCCGTCACTGGCGCTTCAGTTGTAGCTTGGGTCGTAGGAGGAAGGATAGGAGTATCTCTGTCAGCCATTATCTGTTACAATCACATCACCTTATAACTCATTAGCATAAACCATTAGTATCCAAAATACTTACTACAACCGACAACTCTAACTCACTCTAATTCCCCCGAAGGAAAGCTTGACCCGTCACGAGCCAAGATTTGGGAATGCAACACTCTAGCCGTACATGCATCGCCAAACCTAGGCTCTGATACCAAACTGTAACACCGGAAAACTCAAGCCATTTTTTTTAAATACGCTGCAGAAGCTTTTAATAAACAAACTTGATTACATTCGAACCAATATCAACAAATGTACAAACATTGTTCACAAACAAAAATATCATTGCGTGTTACAAAAACTACAGGCTCGTTTCATTTCAAAAATAATATCAGAGTCTGGTCAACTTCTCCTTCAGCTAACCTCACAAACACGAACCTGCAAAAGCAACAACTGAGGGGAATTAGCACAAAGCTAAATGAGTAGAGATTAAACACCGAAAGCAAACATCCACAGTCAATATCAAAGCATGTAACCACGTATCCCGAGAAGACCGGTGGTTCGGCGCAGAACCTACAACCAATGCTGGCCAAAGCAAAGGTTTACCGATAGCCCTCTACTGAATTGGCACAGGAAAATCTCCCTCTGATGCAACATATGCACCAGTAAGGCTAACACTGTTCAACCAATCAGTGAACGAGCCCAGCCCAATCCTACGTATAGCTGACTTCCTAACGCAACTCAAATTCATACTAAGAGTGTGTATCGACCAAATAGTCATGCAGCAGATATCAATCAACAATAATCACAATCAACAGTTCAATCATTCTAATCCAATCTCAATCACAATCATGCATCACATCAGTAACATTAACTGTAATCTTTACCATCCGCGATTAACGTCCACTCACCTCAAAATCAGCACGAGCTCAGAAGTCTAATATTACTGAGTCTTAGGATTGCCTGAAATTATAGCAATAACCAATCAGTCTTAATCTCATAAATATATCTAACCACATATATTTATAATTCATTCATGAAAACAAACAAACAATAAACAAATACAAGTTCGAACACAAAGTGTCAGATTTCTCAAACCATTGGATTTCAAAGAATCCGAAACTATATGTGTCGGATTTCACTTGATCGGATTTCACATGGTTCGGATTCTCATAAGTAACGGATTTCAAACTCCCGGATTTAGGAGTTCCGGATTTTGGCTCTCGGATTCAAGAGTGTCGGATATGGTCTCGGATTTGAGTATCGGTTTTCCTTGTATAGGATTTTGACTTTGTAGGATTTCATATGTACAACAATCGGATTTGGAGTTCTGGATCTCAAAGTCTCGGATTTTGGGTTGTATCGGATTTCAAACAATCAGTTTTCCCACATTCGGATTTACAATAATCGGTTTTCAAGACTTCCGGATTTCATCATCTTCTCATTAAATCCGATAACTTCATCACCATCATAACACAAACCCAGAATTATAACAGTCATCAAAACATACCACAAACATGTTTAAACACATTTAAACACATATTCATGCATCATAGCCTATTTCAAGTTCATATATCACAAGAACAACCAAGAACTTATAAAACAATGTTTCTATAAAACCAATCATGGTGATCTTCATAAATTCATGTTTTTCAACATCAATATTACCAAGCTACCATTTAAACATGTCAAAATATAAATCTAACCTTTTACTTGAATTTGGAAACAAAGTTTATGGAATCCGATTCTTTCTTTCTTCTTTGTTCTCGGCAGAGAGAAAACACAAAAAACACACACTACACTTTCTTAATTGTGAAGATAATGAGTTAATTACTAAGCCTCAAACGTGTGTTTACTTTTAAGCAGGAGGTGGCAATCCACCCTTTTCATTTCTTCTACACGTACACACTTACATGCATGCATACATACATACAATAACATACATGCAATATATATAACACATACTTAAATTAATTAGTCAAACAAAATAATCACATTTAGAACAAATAAGCACATACCACAAACCTGCTAATCTCCTAGCCCAGGTTTGCGGGTGTTACAATCAAACCGTCAAAGTGTTTTAAACATTTTCCTCTCTCCTTGAACTCGACATCCATTTTACCGTTGTCCTACTAATCTGTCACTTTGAGTTGAGATACATGCTAGGTTAGCTAAAGCCGGCGAGTTCATTTAGAACATAAAACATCCAAACATGCGAAAAATACTTTAATCTTTTCACTTTAAAATTATAGCTAACATACAATATAATAAAATAAATATAGCTAGCATGCGAAAAATTGTATAATTAGTCAAGGGGAAAGTAAATTGTTTCTGACATAGTATCAAAGCCATGCCCACCCATGGTTGTTCAAATAGTCACACATACTCAACATAACCATAGGTATCCATGTTTTAGGCGCAAAAAATGCCATACGTGAGGGGCGTGAGTAATTTCTCATATCGGATGAGTGTGACTTTGTAATGTGCTTAATAAGAGTCATGTGTTACTCCACTCATTGTCAATTGGTTTTGAGTTAAAACTCCACAAACTTATATTAATATTGTGAATTTCTTTGCAACAACTTATTCTCCTTGTACTCCAAAAGCCAAGACATTATCTCACATTCTAGTCCAGAGGCCGAGTATTGCGCTCCAATGCCGTAGCTGAAACATCTTGCATTTGTAAGTTGCTTCGTGAGCTACATGCTCCCTCTTCTCTAGGATGAACGTGTATTGCAACAATGCTAGTGTAGTCTATTAGTGTGAGACAACATTGCTAATAGACAAGTTCGCATGCTATATGCGTCATCTTGATATCAATACGCTAATTATTCATCAAAGGTCTCCCTACTGCTCTATTTCTAGATTTCAGATTCATTTTAAGTGTTTATCATCCTTCTGTTCCAACTACGGGGATGCAATATTACTACTCATTGTTTCGTTGTGAGGTTTTAAAGCGTCATTTTCTTTGTTATATGTATATATATATAGAGATGAAAATATATTTTTTAATAGGGTATTATTTTGAAATTTGTTATTTCTGTAGGATTATGTTTCTAAATTGCTACATTTGTATAATCATCAAATATTAGAAAATGTTATTACCTTTTCTTTTGTTCTTGTCAAGTCTGTGGTAGATTTGTATAATATGTAGTTGGTCTACAAGCTATTGTAATGTGAAAATTAGTCCACAATATAACATGATTTCTGAAATTCGTAATTAATAATTACAAAGTTTTAGACTTTTAAACTATCAATTATTGCAACGGAAGACTTGAAAATCATCATATGTAAACATTGAATCAAAGTTTACATTTACGATCATGAAGTTCTTTGTCCATATAATTAAGACCGTGTTTGTTTTAGCTTATTTTTGACTTATTTTCTCGGCTTATATTTACAAGTCTATTTTTTATGTATTTGTTTTATTTATAAGTTCGGTTTGTTCTCTTACTTTTAAGTCATAATAATCTCGCAAGTCAGAAAATAAGTTGAAAAAATAAACTTATTAAAAATAAGGTAGTGTTAATTACAAATAGGGTTAATGTGGATGTCACTAAATTTCAGTTTTAGTCATTTCACATTAAAAATTATGAAATATGTCACCGTGGTTGTAATTGTGTTTCACTTTTGATCCTTTAGGTTAATTGCCGTTGACTTTCATCGTTAATTAAAGGGGACTATTAAATACAAGTGTTTGGAAACGAGTTAGTTTAATAACAAAGATAAATAGGAAATTGACTAGAATATCCTTTGACTAACAATGAAACTTAACTGGTCTTAGTGTAAAGGATCAAAACTAAAACAAAATGATAACCACGGTGACTTCTGCAACAATTACAAGGATCATTTTTGTAATTCACTCAATAAGCTATAATAAGCTTAGTCAAACACCACCTAAGTCAAACTAGCAACTTAACATAAATATCTACACTTCCAAGACTAACCGTGTAAGTTTATTAATATTAGCAACATTGAATTATATAACACTATTGTTTGTATATGTATATATAAGGGAAAGTTCATTTGAGAACCAGTTTTATTATGAGTATTACGAGAATCATTTGTAGCAATTGATCATAATTAATTAAAGGTTAATATTAGTTGTGGCAAACATTTAATTAACTAAAAACATAGCCGTCATTTTTACTTTCCAAAATGTTGGAGGGGTATTTTGGATAAATTGCCTAAATAAAGGGGGACCACTTTTTTAAAACTAAAATATCTACCAAACACAAAGGTAATAAAATACAAAAATTATACCAAATTAACGAGAAAAATATGTTCTTTAATATGACATCCATATTGCTATATTTTTCAATGAAATTTTTTTGTTTCTAGCGGTTTTTTTTCTAGTACAGCATGAGATGTGTGCACATGTTCACATAACACTCGACTTTTTCAAGCACAAATGCATATGTGCACCACCTGTTCGTACTGCATAGATGCGTCTGGTGCATATATGCACCATGCACATGTGCATCTCGTGCAGATATGCATATCCACATGTAGACGTAACACTCGTTTTTTCGAAGAAAAAAAACTTTTTTATTAGTTTTTTTAACACAACATCAAATATGTGCACATGTGAATGTACCACTCACTTTTTCTTCGAGCACAAATGCGGATAAGTGTATATGTGCATATTACAATAGATTTTGTTCAACATATACAGTAAAGTCACATATGCACCGTGCATATGTGCATAACATGTTCATACTACTAGGTTTTGTTTTAGCACAAGTGCGTCTAGGTGCATATATGCACCATGCACATGTGCATCTCGTGCATATATGGACATGTACATGCACACATACATGCATGTGTGCGTGTTAGGGTTGTAAATGAATCGAACGTTCGGTAATCGTTCGTGAACTGTTTGGCAGGAAGTTTGTTTATTTAATAAACAAATAAACATGAACAAAAATATTTGTTCGTTTAGTTTGATGAAGGAACACAAACAAAGACCATCTTCCGATCATTCATGTTCATGAATGTTCGTTTATGCGTTTGTTTATGTTCGTTTATATGTATGCATATATGTGTGCGTACATAGACATATATGTATATATATACATATAAACATACACACACTCTCTATCTCACACATACATATATATATATACACGTAGTTAGTGTCTGTTTATATTTAATAATGTGATGTTTGAATTATATTTGTTTATGTGTTTGTTGGTTTATGTTCGACTAAAGTTTAATGAAAAAACACGAACACAAATATTCGTTCACTTTTTTGTTCAGATAAATCTAAACGAATGAACACGAATAAGCACTCGCTCGTGTTCATTCAGTTCGTTTACAACTCTAGTATGCGTGTAACTTAAAGTTTGTTTAGTCAAACTCATTGTCAACTTAAAAAATTCTAATAAAAGAATCTGAGAGGTATAAGTACTTAATATATAATTAAAATTTTTTTAACAAAAATGTAAAGATTGTAATTAATAAATAGAGAAGAAAGTAAAGGGAAATTTTTTTTTTGCTATATATAAAAAAACATAAAAAAAGAAAGTAAAAAAAAGCCGCATAACACAAAAACGGTAAAAAAATTATTACAATCACATCACAATTTTAATAAAAAGCAAACAAATTCAAAGTTGCCATTAAAATTGGCGTCCCAAAGCGCAGCGTCATAAATTTTTCTGTTAATTACAAATTTATCCCTTTTAATTTAATTAATTAAAACAAAATAATAATTGATTGGTTTATAATGATTTTTGTGATTCTTGAAATAAAAACGATTTTTAAAAGATTTTTTCTCTCTATAAATATAATATCATTTTAACGGTATACAAATCTACCACATATTTGACAATAACTAAAGGAAAGGTAGCAATTTTAGGAACATAAACTTAGATATGTAAAATGCCTTGGCTACGTCAAAATTTAGGGTGGGGGGTGGGGGTGGTTAAATAGGCATAAGACCGTGAGTATAAATCACACGGGCCCCACTTTTACATTGAACGGGCATGCATGCTCATTAGGGCTTAGTAGATGACCATTTCTAGCGAAACTTAGAAATGCCATGACCTCTCTACAAAGTCTATCACATGGATCTAATCTTAAAAATGGAGGAAAAAGCAGCCAAAAGCTAGTGAGGATTACAAATGTTAAAGTTAATAACCATGCCACAACATTTGGGAGCTCAAACCTATTACGGCCCTTGGTTTTCTTAATCACGATCTCAGTTCCAACCCACAGCCCATTAACTACGAAGAAACAAGTGACTTCCCATGTTGGTGTAAACTGACCAATGTAACAAAAGATCATCTCATGCATAATTCCAGACACTAGAAAGGTCGCAAAAACAGCAGGCACCGATACCTATCTTTCAGGAACCATGTGGCTAAATATGGCTCGCCGGGGACCATAGACCGTAAGCCGCATTATATGAGAAACCATGAGGTTCCACCTTTTCCCCCAGAAGTCCTGTACAGATGTAGCATAGTGAGGCTTGTTGAACTGTGGTTCAAGCTTAACCTTAAGTATGGTCTGAACAAAAAACGCTATCACTGCGAAAAACACTATCAGCATGAAGGAGAAGTAATATGCAATAAGAGGCATGATGAATAATGGGTGAAGAAAGTCTTTGTAACCATACATACTAATTACCAAGATAAACAACAAAACTAGAGGAGAATCTAAGTTGAATATTTTCTTGGTGATTTGGTGAGATAGGTTATCTTTATTTCTTAGGATCTTGATGGGCAGGCAAGCAATGGCAATGAAATGAGATAAAGGGTGTGGTGGGTTTGAATATAAAGGGCCTTGACCAAAGGCATATAGGATGATTTTGAAGCTTCCAAGCCATGAAATGAAGAAAGAGACTGGACCAGCAAAGAAAATGGTTTTGAGGTTTGAGGGAAGACATGCAAAGATACATATGACTGGAACTATAGCCAAGAATCTAGTTGTACCTTGTGCATTAAACATCCCAACAACTCGACAATAAAGAAGAGAGGCCAATACAATACTCCAATCTACCATAAGATTGTATACCTCCCCTTCCATTTTAATGGAATTTCTATCTTTTAGATCTTCGAATCTATTTCTCCTCGCTGCCTTGTGAGGTTAATTAGGAATAGCATTGGAACTATATATAGGCAAAAATATACCCCGCTTTATCTTTAATTTTCCCGTCTTTAATGTTGGATTCATACAAATGGACATAAAAAAATTAATACAACTTTTCGTAGAAGCTACGATCGAAAAACATAATGTATGTTTAAGTATATTTATATGAGCCACATAAATACACTACAAAAAATATCCAATTTGTTAGTTTTCTAAGGCTGTGTTCAGTATATTATAATGAAGTTTGTTATTACTTTTGATATAAGTCTAAATATATGATAGATATTGTAAATACCTAAAAAAATATAAATTCTATGTTATTAATCATAAATCATTAAGCAATTTCATTATACGATTACATGTCCTTGTTCTCGGCTCTTGCTCTCTCATACATATACATACATTAAATCCGAGTATAATATATATTATGAGTTGTGTTCAATAAAGTTTAATTTAAAAAACATAGTCCTAAAATTTTAATATTCAATCACATGTGATTTAGTATAAAATGATCTTTTTAAAGCATTACAAATAAATTACAAAAATGTTACTCTATCCAAATTTTAAAATTTAATCAGTACCATTGATGTCATTGATACAAAGATTAAAGTTATTGATGTCATTGAACATTCTAGGATCTATATATTATTATGCTAATTTCTTTAATATTAAATTGATACTTGATACAATTTAACCTATAATATTCCTTCGCATTATTTTCTACACATTTTCGAAAGCGTGAAATATTTGTCAAGTTAATTTACATTTATTAACACGTATAATATAACTACATATTTAGGTGCCGAGAAATATATAATATCATAATAATATTCTTATTTGTAATCGTATAAAAGGTATGCACAGTTTTATGTGCATACAAAATAAAAAATTGTACGTTTAAAAGTGTAGAGTAATTCTCCGGATCAAATTCTTCTATGTCCCTTGAATAGAGAATCACGAATAAATTTGGTGCAAAGAATTGATCTCTACAATTTTAAGTGTAGACGTACTATCATATTTTTTACGCGTTTATAAGTACGAACATTTTTTTATGGTTATAGGTAGGTTTGTCAATACGGCAGATCAGATCGGATTGGAATTTCTAAATATTTAAAGGGTTTAGTTCACCAAAATTTATCTAAATTGTCATATTTTGCTATTGTGTGTATTGGACTTATAAAATTTCTATTATGTGCATCCAACTTTTAATTTATCGTTATTTTGTGTATTAAACTTTCTAGTGTATATACTAAACTTGTAACTTTTTTACATTTTTATGTAACCAAAATTCATACAATAACAACAAATTAAAAGTTTAATACACATAAGAGAAACTTTTAAAGTTCAATACACACAATAGCAAAATATGACAACTTGGATACATTTTAGTGAACGGACCTTGGAACCCTGGTGGTTGCCGGGCACGCATGTGGTATTTGGGGTGGCGATGATAGTGATGTATGACGATAAACCCCATAACAAGGATGATAAATGATGAATAAACGATGCATGCGATGTTAATGAAGCAAAAGATAAATTATGATGATTTATGATGTTTTTATTGATGCTTGCGATGATACTTGACCATACGGGGATTTACGATGCTATGTGTGACCTTGTGGGATGGGTGCCAATAGTTAGTTTATTTTTGTTATGATGTTTAATGAAACCGACTTGTGGTTGTGTAATGAATTCGTTTTCAAACAATGATGTTATTTGATGTAATGATGGTTTTTAGTTAGACGTGTGGTTAAAATAGTGTAGGTATTTTAATAAATATGTTGTTTTAAAGTCTTTCATTACGATGAATCTGACTGTGTAGAATTTTTTTTGTAAATCTCAATTTTTAAAAACCACATCTGTTACATCATTGCAAGTGTAAGATGGGGTGCCCTAATCTCTAGTAAATAAGGACAAAGTCAAGCTAGATACTCAGACAAAAACAAACGCTTATAGGGAGACAACCCGTGGTTAGTTTAGTTTTTTTTTCTTTTTATGTTCTTATTTCTTTTCCCTTTAAAACTTTGTGGGTATTTTACTAAAAACCCTCGCGAGACTATAACTCGTCCACTCGGAATACTGAGGAGTTTAAAGGTTTGTTACATATGTTAAATGCAACCGTGTTTCCTACAAAAGTAAGTTTAAATTTTTTTAATTTTTTTGTGTTTCCATTGTAAACTCATGTTTTTCTTGAGTTTGTTTTTATGGTTTCATGTTGGAATACTTAACATTACGCGGGGATAGCCTTTTCCAAAGCTGTTAGATATTCAGAGATCCAACTTAAAAGCTTCAAACCAAGGAGTATTTTTTTGTCCCATATTTTACTTATCTTATTTCTCCAATCTTTGTTATTTTGTTTTTTTGTACATTTGGAACAATGTACAACTTTAAGTGTGGGATGAGAGAGTAAAATATGTGAGCCTTAGTCCTTGTTTGTTGATAGTAACTCTTGTGCTAGAATTGTTGAATAGCAATTGTTATGCTAGAATTGTTAAACTTCAGATCAATTTTTTTCCTGAAATCTAATTGTTATGTATAAGAGTGAGTTTACGTAGTCAATTTAGTGTTTCTTAGATTAGCACTTCAAGATTACTGAAATCTTATTTCTCCACTTGTAGCCATATTGAGCCTTTAACCTTTTTTGTTTGTTAACCAAATTATATTTAGCCAAACCATTTTTTTAGCTTTCATTTGTCCTTAGCTTATGTCCAAGTCTATATGTATAAATAACTTGTGTTTATTGTTTTTATGTTCCTTTTCAATAGAGTCTATATATAGACGTGGTTGCCGAAATAATAAATTACAAGTTTCTAGTAGTAAAGTATTTTAGAATTCTTTCGAGAAGGTGCACGTTGAAAAAATTATGAAAAAGGTGAAAATCAGAAAAATAAAAAATAGAATAAGAACAGAGAAAAAAAGAGATACTCAATAAAAGAATAAAATTTGTGCCAAACAAGTATTAGTATCAATTGTTTAGACGTTGACAGATAATCACTAGAATTGGTGTGTAAACTCCTTCTCGATTGAATTCTTTGGCAAGTTTCACTAATATAATTGTATATTGATTTTGAAAGATAATTGTACTAATATGCAAAGGTTTGCAGCACCAGAATTAGTTGTCATAGTAAAACTAACACGAATAAGAAATTGTTCGCTCTTAGGTATGAACCAGAAGATATATTCTTGAGATGGACATGGATGAATTTTTGGTATAAATACTACTTTTCCAACATACTAGTTAAACAACGACTATTTCTGTATCAATGACGTTGTGCTGAAAACCTTTGCATATCGGTCTTACCTTGCATCCTTACATAATCCATTTGATGAATCAATGTTTTGTAATATTATTATTAAGCATCTAATCTTCGGTCCAAGTTATGAGGAGGCAAACAACTATTATTTAGTGAATATAAAAAATCAACCGCATAGAGTTATCGTATGTTATGGTCTTCTACTTCAACAAAACTATAACAAATCATCCACTTCACAAAAAATTTCGGTCATCAAATAGTTAATCCCATCATCATCTAATCTTGCCGATAAATGATATAATTGTTATGGAATCGTCATGTCATCGGGTATAAGAATAAAGCTTTCATCAATGACATCATCATCTCCTTCAGGACCAAGTCATAAAAGAAATTCTAAAAGCCACATATTAGTGAATACTCTCATATTGGGAGTTAAAACTAATTTTAGATCGAATATCCATGAATATTTGTAGGGTCTTGCACACAATAAAAGATGGAAAGCCTCCGCGTTCTTTTTTTATACCCCTCATGGTTCATGGTTGATGCCACTCGTGTTTTTTAATGTCTTGTTTAATGGATACTAGCGGGGTATCCGCGTAATGCGGCGATGGTGAATAAAAATGGTTTGTAAGGAGTTGTTTTGGTAGGTATTGATCAATAGGACACACAAGACGTAATTTAGGTATTGATCAAGAGGTACTCACGCAATACGGCGACAGTGAATAAAAATGGTTTGTAAGGAGTTTTTTTGGTAGGTATTGATCAAGAGGACACATAAGACGTAATTTTGTAATTTTTATTTAGCAGGTGAAAAGGGAATTAAATTTAGATGTAATTTTGTAATTTTTATTTAGCAGGTGAAAAGCGAATATTATATATTTTCCCTTTCTGTAATGTTATTAAGTTTATGGAATATTCTGTTTCGTAAGTTTTGTTATGGAATTTATGGAAAGGGGATATTCTGGAATTTATATAAAAAGAATGTTATTAAGTTTATTTTATGAAATCATTTTTTAGTAGATGGGGGGTAGAATAGTAATCTTAAGTGACTTAAAATTTAAGAGTTTTAAGGAAAAAGCTTAAATGCTTTATATAATAGTATAGATTCTAAAATTAGTAATGGGGTGAACACAAACCTCAAAATAGGGACCGGGGTGTGGATATATGTAGGAAGACGAAGATAAGATAGGTGTATGTACGTCCAGCAACAAACATCCTGCATGGTGTGTGACTTGGGGCCAGGGCCGTTGTAACAGCATATTTTTACCCATAAAATTTTCAATTAAATTAACACTGCGGAAGCGTTTACCAAAATATACAAGTATTTACAACTGAAGTTAAACCACTGTTTAACAAAACCAATCAGTTTAAAATACAGTATTACAAAAACTACAGCTCGTCACAATTCCAATCAGAGTGCCTGTCAATTATTCCCCAGACTACACCCCCTCACGACTAAACCGCAGAACTCACCAGCCACCTGTAAAAGTAGTGAGAGGTGGGGGATTAGCACAAAGCTAAGTGAATGGAAGTAAACCACCACAGATATACTAGCAAATAACCACATGATATCAACAACAGTAAAGACATAAACACCCTTTTTGCCTCACGAGAAGACCGGCGGTTCTGCAGGAACCTACAACCAATGCCAGCCAAAGCAAAGGTTTACCGATAGTCTATTTTCTATTCTCACACAGTATTATCTTAAGTTGCAACAAATGCATCAAAAGACCACAATACTGATTAGCCGATAGCAAACAAACCCAGCCCAATATGCCCAGCCGGAAGCTGACTTCACAATAGGCGCAACAATCAATTAACATATCAAAGTTAATCAATTAATAGACAACAGTCTATCTATGCATCAGTTCAATCAATTAACATATCACAGTTAATCGATTAGCAAACAAATAGTCTATCCATGCATTAATACAACAGTTAATCATTTATTAGATGCACAATATATCCAAGCGTCAAACCAATAACAGTTGCAACCAACCGGTTACAACTAATAACACCCGTGAGTAAACATCCACTCACCTCGGTCATCGTTCCCGTCTGCTTAGTTGTCTAATATTATTGAGTCTTTGCAAATCCTGAGAACACAACAAACTGAAGTCAATCTCTGACTCTTAAATATATATCCATAATAAATATCTATATCTCTATATAACTCGTAAACAACATAGAATAATCATACAATTAATAGCCCATCACATCCCTAGCAATTACAAAGCAAAACAAACAACAAATCTGAAACAGGCCCTGTCGCGCCGCGACGCCATCGGATTTCAAATCCGGGTCTCAAGTCTTGGATTTCGTTCCCGGATTTTGATTGTCAGATTTGGAGGATTCGGATTAGCAACAATCGGATTTTTGAAATCCGCCACTCGTCGCGCCGCGATTTTCATTCTTGCAGATCAATCTGTCGGATTTCCAGCCTAAGAAACTCGTATTCCTTCAAACCAACTTATATTTCTTGATTTAAAAACACCCCTAACATACATAAAACTTCATGTATCATATCATAGATCATCATGGACACTTCTAATCCATTAAAAGTATCAAACTAGGAAAACCCATTTATCAAGTTTTCTATCATGTTCATAACAAAACCCAACATGTTTATTTGATCAGAATCATAGCATGTTAATCAAGAATCATGTTTCAAGCTTCAAACAAGAATTCAACAAACCTTAATCTTGAATTAAAGAAGTCAATACCAAAATCCGATTGTTTCTTTTCTTCTTTTTGCTTCTCTCGGTTTTCACACAATTCACACACATACACACAAGTAGTTGATGATATTGAGATACATATCCTACTATCCAGATAGTCAACTTTCTTGAAATCACAAGCAGGAGGTGTCAACCTCCAACTTAATGCATATACACATAAACATACATGCATACATACATATTAATCCAAAACATATATATATATATATATATATATATACATAACCGTACATGCATATATATATTTTTTTAACAACTAAATTAAGATTAATAACTAAATTAATTAATTTAGTTAAGAACATTTAAATTTAATATTAACAAGTAATTAATCACCATTAATCACAAATTACCATACCAAAGCCACCAAAACTACTAGGCCCGATCTGAGAATGTTACAGTCGTTTCTAACATTTCAGAGGCCGGGGCAAAACCAAAAAAATGGGCCCTTGAAAATACTAAACTATATAAACACGTTAAGTAGAAAACTTACAATTGTACGTTCTTAACTGCAAAGATAGACGAAAATATACAATTGTCAACCAAATAAGTGTTTCTTTTGAAACATGGTGTAAAAAATAACAAAGTTATATGCAAATACCAATTAACCAATTACAAAATAAGTAAAATTTAATCGTTACCAACTAACCAAATTAATATACAAATGCTAACTAGTTATCAGATAACCAATTAACCAATAACCAACTGAGCAATTAATAAGCAAATATCAATTAAACAATCATATAGTAAGCAAACTAGTAAACAAACTAATATGCAAATACCAATTAGTTACCGGATAATCAATTGAGCAAATAAAAAATAAGGAGTTGAATTATTAAAATCTAAACAATCAATAAATATCAAACTAGAAATCAAATAACAAAGATTAAGGAAAAGTTTAGACGTGTTTGAGAAGTTAGAAGAATTTCAAAACTCAGACATGACTTAAATAAACTGAATTTCTGAAGTCTGCCTTCCACAAAGCCTAGGATTTCATTTTTTTAAGCAAACCGAAGAAGGATAAAAGATTATGACTGCCAATTTCGCTCTTCTTCCCAAACTGTATAACATCGTCCCAAAGAGTCAAACGATTTTGTGCGGTTTCTTTGCAAACTAGCTATCAATATTTTTTTTTGATAAATTGATTCTTTCTTGATTTCTTCCCAATCGATCACTACTAGAAAATCAGGCATCACAAAGACATATTATAATTGGAGGGAAACGGTTTTTCATGAAGCTTTTATCCATGTTGGATTATGTGGGAAATATAGGGGAAACAATCTTTTTCCATGCAGTTCTCCAATATAAAATGGGGTGTTGTGTTGTAATGGGCCAAAAGATTTTGACAAATAAATATATGATTTATGCTTAGAGTGTTAATCTCGAATCTTTAAAAATTCTTATCATTTACAACAATTAATTTATAATAGATTAATTAAAGGGTTTACTTCTCCAAAATGAATTAAATTATACTACAAATGTTAATGTGTGTATCCACCTTCAAAAAATGTTGTTGTGTATATTGAACTTTTAATTTGTTGTTATTGTATGTATTTTGATTATATAAAAAAGCAAAAAAGTATAACTTTAGTACATACAATAGGAAGTTTAATACACATAATACCATATTTTTTAAAAGTTTGATACATACAATAATATTTTTGTAAGGTGGATACACACATTAACATTTGGGCATAGTTTAATACATTTTGGAGAAGTAACCCTTAACTAAATTAGGCTTAGAGTGGTAAACCATATACATTACACACACAAGAAAATGGGCCCTAGGCGGTCGCCCCTTTGACACACTCTTTAAGACGGCCCTGTTTGAGGCTCGTATACTGCCTTATATGAATGTCACTGCGGACTCAATTCACTAAATTCGATATTTAAAAGAAAAAATAAACAAACATGACAAGTGGAGACGAATTAAGACCCAACCCTCTCTCCCTTTCCGGCTACCTATTTTTACCATTTTCAGTTTTCTAGCAACCCTTCGATCTAGTTTTCTGGTGTAGCAACCAGTCGTACGTAAGTACGTTTAGACAAGAATATTATTTGACCTACAAAATTAAACTCCTTCTTTAAAATGAAAATAAAACTTAATTAAATACCTTAAATAAAAGCCGAGTATGTTAAATGAGAAAGAAATTATTAAAAGTTTGATACTTTTATATTCAACTTAATAATTGCCCTTTTTATAAAATAAAATAAATCAAAATTGTAAGACCCATGTTATGTACGTAACTGAACTTTAATTTTGCTTGGTTGATTTGGAGAGAATTCATTTGGACTGTTTGGTTCCAATTTTAGAAATCGGAAACCGATTGGTTTCACCTAAGTTTGTTGGAATTTAATGCATGTTTGTGGTAGGTCACACATAAGGTCAATTTTACATTATTATTATTATATATAGTGTGCAGCTTCCATGGACCCCCTAATATGCTATTCATAAATTAAGATTAATTAATGTACTAAATAAATAAATAAAAGGGAGTGGGTCCAGCTAAACATTAAAAATCCAACAACGTCAGACCATCCGTATTTAACCTAACTTACCCCACTGTCAGATCAGCATTCATATCATTTTTCATCTTCAACCCAACTTACCTCATAAATCCCCACATCCAATCCTTTTCAACCCTATATCTTTTCAATTTTTATTTTCAATTTTTTTTGTTTTAATTTAAATAATTTAATTATTTCAAAGACAATAAAATATAAAATAATTAATAATATTTCATAAATTTCATTACATAATTTCAAAATAAAAATAATATTTCACCTTACATTAAAAAATAAAAAAATAGAAGTACATAAATTAAAAAACAATAACTAGTTATCGGCGTGAATAGTCGTCTGCTCATGCGGAAACGTGTAACATCCGTAAACCCGGGCTAGCTGTTAACAGGTTTGGCGGTATGTGTTTATGTGATTATGTTATCTAATTAGTATTTATTATATTAAATTAATTAATTAAAAGAAGTTAATTAATTAAGGATTATTATTGTATACTATAATGGTATGTTAATATGCACGTATGTGTTTGTATGTATGTATGTATGTGTGTACGTGTATGTACAAGAGGTGGGGTTGCCACCTTCTACCTTGGTTTTTGTGAATGTATACGTGTGTGTATATGTTAACATAGGAAAAGTTAGTTGTCATTTTATCAAAAGAAAAGAGAAGATGCAAGTGTGTGTGTTTTGTGTATGCTCTCTGCCGAAGAACAAAACAAGAAGGAAGAATCGGATTTTTCAAATTTGTGTGTTTTAATTCATGCAAGGTTAGTTCTTGAATTTTTATGACTGATGAATAACATGAAGTGTTCTTGAGGTGTTTTATGAATTTAGAAATGAAACACCATGATTGAGGTTGAAGAATCATGTTTAAATGGGTTATGTCGGTTTTTCCATGTTATTGAGTTTTTATGGTGTTTTGATGCATGGATACATGTTTGAATATGTTTAAACATGTTTTTGGTAAGTTTTGATGAATGCTATAACTTCTGGGTTTTAAGTTATGATGATGATGTTGGATTGTGTTGGGGAAGAAGATGAAAGGAAATCCGATACTTTCTATATATTGAAAACCGAGAGAGGATGAAATCCGATTGTTGTGAATCCGATACTTGGAATATGATAACTTAGAATCCGATACACTTGGAATCCGGGAGTTTGAAATCCTATACTTATGAGAATCCGATAAGTGCTAAAACCCGAGACCCAAATCCGACAATGGTGAAATCCGATGATATGTAAACCGACACTTGAGGTTGCGGATTCTTGGAAATCCGGTAGTGTGGAAATCCGACTCTATGTATCGGATTTCCTCAAATCCGATAGTTTTAGCGGATTTACTTCAAATCCGATAGTTTTGGTGGTTTTAATGATGTTTTATATACATGATGATGTAATATTAGTTTATTGTTTATGACTAAAGAAGATACAAATATATGTGAATATATATATTTATGAATTGAGATTGATTTCGGTTTGTTCTGAGGAACTATGAAGACTCAGTGATATTAGACAACTGAGCAAACGAGATCGATGACTGAGGTGAGTGGAAGAGTACTCACGAGTGGTGTTGGTGGTAACATTTATGGTTACGTGATTTGAGATATTCATATGCTCTGAATTGCTATGATAGACTGTTTAGTCTAAATTGCCATGATAGACTGTTTAGTCTGATTTGCCATGATAGACTGTCTAGTCTGATATATGTTGTTAGACTGTGTTGACTAACTTTGTTGGTAGTTGATCGTTGTTTGCTATTTGAGATCTCTTGGATTGTTGGGCGACCAGTGTACATGGTTAATTATATGTGCACGTGGTGAGACCTGTACGTATGGTTAATGAAATGCGTACATGGTTAGGGGTCAGCTATCGTATGTTATTGGGTTGGGCTATCTGTTATTGGTTGCATAGTTCTTGATCTTCTATGCATTTGTTGCAACAGAAGGGGTTTAACTGTACCAAGTAGCAAATAGCTATCGGTAAACCTTTGCTTTGGCCAACATCGGTTGCAAGTACTGTAGAACCGCCGTTCCTCTAGAGGTTGGATTTGTTTGTGATGATTGTTTGATCTGTTAAGATCTGTTTGCTTGTTCGATTAGGGATTGTTTGTGCTTGTTGTTGTTGGTTGCTTGTTTTTAGCTTCCATTCACTTAGCTTTGTGCTAATTCCACTCGGTTGACTGTTTTTTGCAGGTTTGGCTGTTTAGCCTTGTTTGTGGGGAAGGGAACTTTGACCAATGCTCTGATATTATGTTTTGAGAAGAGACGAGCCGTGATTTATAACTATTTTATAACACAACTTGATGTAATGTTTGTGAATAGTACTTTGTACTCTGTGGATGTTTGTTTTAATGAAATCAGTAAACGCTTCCGCAACGATTTAAAAAAATGGCTTGAGAATTTACGGTGTTACAAAACGTCTCCTAAAAATGTCATCATTGTAGTTGCAGTTTTCCGCAAAATAATGTATATATGTATAGGTGTGAATGGTATTTACATAGTAGAGAGGAGAAGATTAGAAGATAGTGTATATGTATGAGAAATAGAAGATTAGAAGATAGTGTATAAAATATAGTAGAGAGGGGAAGATGTATAAAATATGTATAGGTGTGAATGGTATTTATAGGAGAGAAAAAAAAGAAAAAAAGAATACATATATATATATATATATATTTGACCTTTACAATAGTAAAAAGAAAAGAAAAAAAATTCAAACATCCGTTGGGTTCCACAACTAGATGGCTCCCGGACCCATCCGAACCCCACTAGGGGCGATCGATGGTGTTCCCGGGTTACCCAAAGCAACTGTAAAACCCGAAATTTTGTAAGTTATAATATATATATAATGCAAGTTAAGTAAATTGTAAAAATTCAAGTGTTTAAGAGGTTATATACATATACTACATGTTGTGTATATAGATGGTAAATATGGGTAATAAATTAAAAGGGAAAGATAGAACAAGGACCAAAGATGTAATTTGTGTGTGTGTGTGTGTGGTTATAAGAGTTAAAAAGAAAGAAAAAGAAAAAGAAAGGAGAAGAAATCTCTTGAAGAAAATAGAGAGAGAGAGAGAGCTTGGAAAGAAGAAGGAAGAAATCATAGGGAAGTTGATGGTTTATGTGATTAAACTCAAGATTTGGTGTTGGTTCTTCATCTTCTTCATCATTGGTTTGGGGTTTGAGCAAGAAATGAGGAAATCAAGTTGACTTATGATTTTAAGTAAGTTCTAAACTTAAATTTGTGCTTGATTTTAGATACATATGTGTTGTATTGGATGATTCTTGGTTGAAATTTGAGTATATGTTGAGAAATGGGTCAAATCTTTTGAGTTGGGGTTTAATCACCCAAGTTATGATAATTGTAAGTCATATGATGTTATGAAGGTTGTTATGTGGTATTTTGGGTCTTATGTCATGCTATCTTGGAGTTTTGTTGGGAAGTTTTTGATATGGATCGGATTTACAGCAAGAAAAACAGGGTTGAGTTGCTGTCTTCAGGTCGTCGCGGCGCGACGCAGCATGGTCTGCGCGATGAGTTCTTCCAGCGAGTTTTTCGCGGCGCGAGCTTAGGTGCCTCGCGGCGTGAGGCACCCTGAGGCCTCCTAAAATGATATTTTGACATGTTTTGACCTTATATATGTTTGGGGTTTGATTTCTATGGTTCTAAGAGGGATAAATGGAGTCTTTTTAGACCCGAAAATGTGTCTAAGACTAGAATGGAGTCTAGAAACCTTGTTTTTGGTTAACTATGTAAGTTAACCTTGTGTTTGGTGATCATAGGTTTATGATCAAGTGTTTGAGCTTTGGTTTGGATGGGGTTGTGATCCTCATCACACCCTCAGGTGAGTACACCCTGCGGATACCCAAAATTGTTAAAGTTTTTCAAGTCATCACTTATGTGTTTTGATTGTTTGGCAATTGTTTAATGAATCTTGATGATTAAAAGGATGTGGATTATGAATTGTTTTGTAACATGAATTAAATGATTTGAGATTGTTTATGAGCCTTGAATTCCTGAATATGGAAACTATGCAATTGTTTCATGATTCGGGTAATATGATTTACAACTGTTTATGTAGTTTTGAACTTAAAGAATGTGTAAACCATGGGTTGTTTTATAATATGGTTTACTTGGGTTACATATGTATTATGAAATCTTTGGGCTTAAAGACTGTGGAATTATGAACTTGGTATAAGAAGTGTTTAAATGAAGTTTTACTAAAATAAGACCATTGCTCCATGTTGGAGATGGTCTATGTTTAAATTGTGATTAATAAATGGTTTTGAAACATGACACTCCATGATGGAGTAAGCTTTGATTTTGGAAAATAATGAATATGGTTTTGAAACAGAAGATATGGTTCTGAGTTAATGAATTTCATGTTTTCAGTTAAGTTGTACTTTAAGCATTGAGATGCCAACTATGAAATGATTTTGGATAAATGAAAGATATGTTTTCACCAATAATGTTTTGGGCATTGAGATGCCAAAAGTGATTTTATGACCCTTCGGGGTACGTGATTATATGACCCTTTGGGGTAAGTGATTTTATGACCCTTCGGGGTAAGTGATTATGTGACCCTTCGGGGTATGTGCTTATGTGACCCTTCGGGGTATATGTGCTTCGGTCCGGACCACTGTGGGATATAACTCTGTACCATAGGGTTCCTAGTCATTGAGACGTACACAGAGGTTCCTGTGGCTTTGGCAATTGGGGGACCGCGAGGTACGGGTGGCTGAGGGATCGGTGCAGAGAGTGGAGGGGTATGTTAGTAGACCATCATGACCGTGTGGGTTCACTAGGTTGACGAGCCACCGAACCCGGGGCAACACGTGTGAATTTGGTGAACAGGGCTTACATTCCAGATAACCGTTGTATGGTGGACTGTTTCGTGCATCCCCCACCTTGACGGGGTGATGTGGTTATCCCCCATGTGGGCACGTGTTGACCGTGGCTAGCTACCATGTGGATACATTATGGCCCAATGGACAAACCCGCATCCTTATGTGTTATTATGTGTGATTTCAAAAGGATATTGATTGCCAAATTTATGTTTTCAAAAGTGACAAGGATGACTTGGTTATAATAAAACAAATGTTTTTGGATGTACTCACTAGCTATGTTTATAGCTAACTTTGTGTATAAAAATGTTTTGTATCCGCAGGTTGTATAGATGCCTCGGTGAGGTGGGTAGCTGCCTTGGGCATAACTTTGCTTGGATTGTCATTGCCGGTAATCTTGGATTTCCTACCCTATGTTCATGGTCGTGAGATTGACTGTGGTAACACCCAATGTTTTGGATTATAATTATTGAAAATGTTTATTGTTGAAATATTTACAGAAACTGAAAATGCTTCCGTAATTATTTGGAGAAAATGTGTTTTAAATTGAGAATTGAAAAGGTTTAAATTTGGTCTGAAAATCAGGGTGTTACAGCAACCCAACATCAGTTGTGTCTCAGAGGCGGAAGGTCTTAGAGTACGTAACCAGATATCATTAATTTCCTTCATAATATAATTCCGGCAACAAAAAGTTCTAGCATTTATTTGTAGGGGAATCGACCGGCCGGAGTGTGAAAACCTTAACGTGAGTGGGTCATTGTTATCATATCTCTCGCATTGAATTCAAACCTGTTACTTTAATTTTCTTCACTTATGTCTCACATCCATTACACAACCTCGTAATAATCACCGTCTATGAACCTTACGTAAATATCTAACTAACCAATTAAAAAACTAAATAAATAGATATAAATGAAGAACGAGTCATGAGAGATGAGAGCAATGTGCCCTAGGGTGTGTCCGGTTCTGGAACCGGACTGAAACCGAAATAGCCGATAATCGAAATTGGTAAAAGTTAGAACCGAAAACCGAACCGATTTAAGGGAACCGGTGAATATTTTTGTTATTAATGGTAAATATGATACATTTATATTAGTTATTTTTTACCTATAAAGGTTAACTAATAACCAAAAAACTAAACGGTTTAAAGTTAACACTAAAAATACTTAAAATCATAAGTGAATATACATGCAACGTCAACACTAACATATGACCATTAAATAATAGTTCGTTGACTTCGTTCTTACAAACAATGACCATTAGCCATATCACCAATGATAATAGTTCAATAACCAACAATATCACAAAAAATAATAGTTTATAGCCAACCATATGACAAATACAAAATTTCATATAAATCTGTTCCGGTTCTAAGACCAAATTACCCAACAACCGGTGGAACCGGAACCGAAAGAATCGAAAACCGAAAATGAGGTTTTAGGAGAACCGATAACCGAACTAAAAACTCTAATCCGATTCCAAATGGTTACAGTTCCGGCTCTGGTTCGGTTTTTCGGTCAAAAAGCTCATCCCTAATTGTGACCCACTCTTCAACCCGCTACACTCACTTTCCTGAACCAATCACCATCTTGCCTCCAACAATAGGCTGTTCAATAATTCGAATGAATCTTTCACTGGAATATCCAACTTATTATGACTTGCAAAGATAAAATAAGTTACAAAAAACAAACTTGTAAAAAATAAACAAAAAAATAAGTTTCTAAAAAACTAAAATAAACACTAGATTATATTAAAAAATATATGTAAACAATTATTTAAAGAAACAAAAATGCGTTCCATAGAGATGAACTTTTTACGAAGGCCGTACTACACAAATAACCTCCATAATATTCAACCCTTACGGAGTTCTATTTTTTTTTTTACTTCTCTTTCTCTCTCTTATTTAAATATGTAGTATAATTTAATTCAAATTAATCTAATTTTTTCACTTTTTTAATTTATTTTGTTATATATTTAATTAACTATTAAACAAAATAAAATGTTTATAAACTGTATAAAAATAAAAATATAACAAATAATAAAAATAAAAATATAACAAATAATAAAAATAAAAATTTCATAACATTAATTATAAGAAAATAAAAACTACAAAACTCTAAATCGAAAATACTAAATAATAAAAACATCTCTAATTACGAAGTATGTGCCAACATTATTATGAGTCCGTTTTTGACTTCTCGAACATTTGTCGCGCATGCTTCTTCACATATTTCTGTTTGGATATCAGACGATAGAAAGACGTTTTCATCGAAACCACAAAATGTTATGGTCTTTGTCTTCGAGTATTATATTGCGTAATATGACACAAGTGTACATGATGTGTCTCGGTCTTGTCAGAGGCCATCCTCGTGCCAAATTACGAAGTATGTGCCAACATTATTTGAGCACACCAAAAGGCCATTCAACATCTTTCCGTGCTGATTCTTGCGCGGACTTGAACTTTTCCATTTATCGTCTTGTGGACACGTAAATGATTTTATAAAATAGCTCATTCTGGATATATCCTATCAGCTAGATAATATCCGTGCTTGTAGGTGACTCCGTTCACTTCAAATGGACACTCGGGTGCTTTTCCTTCATATACATCATTGAAGATGGATGATTGATTGAGAACATTGATGTCGTTATTTGAATCCGTAACATCGAAGTATGCATGGCAGATCCATAGAACATGCGAAGCCACAACTTATAGCATGATTGTCAGGTGTTCATGATCACCTCTCATGAACTGACTCCACCATGTAACTGGTCAATTTGCCCACATCCAATGAGTACGGTCTATGTTGTCGGCCATGCCGAGAAATTCATGTTTTTCTTCATGCATAGTGATAACTGTTGATCGAATATCAACATAACTAAGTTATGTAAATATTTTTTACCTTAAAGGTCAATAATACCTCTGCAAAATTTGTATAGGCAATCCCGTGTCATTTTCTTTCCCATTCTCAAGTACTCGTTAAGTGAGTCGGAGGCTACTCCGTACGTTAATTGCAGAGCATGGGAAGTACACTTTTGTATCAAAGATAAACTTTTTTCCTTTGGTGCCCCACTTTTATTTAAAATATGGATATACTCTCCTTCTAAATCATCAACTATTCATTTGAATAGTTGTCTGTCCATCCAAAACCACCGCCTAAACACATTTATTGAATAAATAGCGTTATCGCCAAAGTAGTCATTTATAAGACGCTCGTTTACAGTTAACCGACCTCTTTCTATGTTCCCATTCCCCAATCTTGCCGACAATTCCGTGGTGCTACCATAAATTAAATTTTTCGCTTCTCGAACCAACCTTATAGAATTTTTGTTTTCCTACTCGATGAGCTCCTCGGTTGATATGGATGATGATGATATATCGTGTAAAAACTAAATATTTTTTGTAGAAAAAAGAAGAGAGATAGAGAGAAATATATATTTTGGGATAAAAATTTTAAAGTGTATAATAGTTTATTTATGGGTGAGAGGGGAAAAAAGAAATTATTTTTCTTTATAACTCGTTGAATAACAATTATATTTCAAAAAAAATAAAGCATTGAGAGTGGAGAGTTAAAAGGCTACCCGTAGTGGGCAAGACGAACACCTTCGGGTGTGTTTGGGTTCCCTTTGGGTAGATTGGATTCAACACTACCACCCCCTTTGGGTTCTCCATCGGTTTTCAACATCCGGACTCACCCGCTCATTCCTTTTTTTTTGTATAAGAGAGAGAAAATATTTGGGTTGTTTGAGTTATATGCTCTTTAGGTTTCGGGTATGAGAGAAAAAAAATAATATAACGGCTGATATGACATTTAGGTTAAATTTGGTTTTAAAATATCACTACTCATAGCAAAAAAGGAGGTAGTGCCGGTGTTTTCAAAATCAACCTAAAAACCCGAAGGAATTCGAGCCAACCACTGCGCATGAACTTGGAAGATCCCTTAATTTGACCAAACAAATCCACTTGTACTACACATTTTTAACCTGTACCTTCTCCTCATCTTTATTTATCACCCATGTGTTAATATCCACATGGATCACACCTAACCCCATGTCTCCCCGTCAACCACTTCGTACACTCCAAATCCATAGCTCTTAAATTTTTGTATCAAAGCTAAATTTTGATAGAAAGAATAAAGGTTTCATTTATCGAATAGTATCTAAGATTGAAAAAAATATTTTATTAAGGTTATTTATGTGTTATTTTATAATATGAAATAAATAGGTAAGTGAATTTTCTATAACACTATTTAAATTTTGTGTTGGTGATTTTAGTGTCATCAAGCCATTTAGTATAATCGGTATTGACATGAGACTAGCTGATTCTAAACTTAGTTATAATTTAGGTTTCGAGATGCAGAGTACACACTCGAATAAACTAAGTTGGTATCGGGAATATAGGGATCCGGAGATCGGCCCCTGGTGGGGTTCCAAGGGGCATCGTCCCTTGACAGGGTCCGAAGGGCAGTGCCCTGTAGCAAAAATTATATTAGGGATGGCAACGGGCCGGGGATTGATCCCCCCGTCCCGTCCCCGTTTAAAAAAACCGTCCCCGTCCCCGCTTAAAAACCGGCGGGGATTTTAACGGGGATCCCCGTCGGGTAACCGTGGAAAACCGCGGGGAAACGGGTATCCCCGTTTAATGTGAACGGGTAATTAAACGGGTAATTTTCACCGCGGGGATACCCGTATGAAGTTAAACGGTGATTTTTCACCGCGGGGATTCTCGTCACTATTAAGATAAAGTCACGAGTTTTAAAAAATAATTATACTAAAATTATACAACATTAATACATTCTCCACAAATACATACAAAACGATCCAAGATAATGATTAAGTGTTCAAATGTATCCTAACAAATGGTTTAAAAACATTTAAGTCTTAAGGACGACCCAAATTATATATATATATATATATATATATATAGTGAAAAGTTCATTTGAGAACTGTTCTCAAAATCAATAAATTCCATTATCCAAAATCAATGGCTAAGATTGGTTCTCTCGGTTCTCGCAATAAAAACGGTTCTCAAATGAACTTTCCCCAATATATATATATATATAGGCAAAAGTTCAAATGAGAACTGTTTTTCGTACGAGAACCGTGAGAACCAATCTTAGCCGTCCAATTCCCCCTCCCTCAATTGGATTACCCACTCATGAATTCCTTACATGCACTCTACCACACTCAATCCCCCCACACTCTTCATCCATGAATTTCATTATCCAAAATGAACGGCCAAGATTGGTTCTCGCATTTCACGTACGAAAAACAGTTCTCGTTTGAACTTTTTCACATATATATATATATATATATATGATAATCGCCACCTCAAGACTGCCGCCGGCGGCTAAACCCCCGCCACCATAATCGCCGGCGGTTATTTAACCGCCACTAACCGCCAATTTGGAGGCCTATATAAAGGCTAATCCGGTTGGTATTTTCATACGAAAACCGAGAGAAGGATATACGATTTCAAGTCGATATTCTGTCAAAATAGTCTCTGATAAACGGAAAACAAAGCAAAGATATTCTGTGTTTGGATTTGGATAACGTCTGTAATTCAAATAAAGTTTTTTGGATTATCCTATATCTGAATTCGTGATACCTCAGGCAAAATGGTCAAATTACATATTATGGAAAGTGTATTAAATACGATGCATGAAATTATCTAAGATATTATTGTTATTTTTTACCATGTCTCAAACACTTTCCTCCAACACTTTGTTACTATTATGTGAAAAATTTTCTAAGAAAATGAAGATATATATTTAAGTTGTTAACAAATACTTGCATTATAACACGTAATGCAAACGACAATGAATATTTTTTTCCTTAGCAGTTTCTTTGTTTTTAAAACAAGGATGTGTTTTTTTAAAATTATCACTAGTCAATAAAAGTTCACACTAATTAGTAAAATCCAACAAAAGTGTTAATATTATAATTCTATTTATTTAACTTTTTACTTATTTAAAAAATACATAAATATTTATAAATTCAAGTTATATATTATTAAAATTTATTAGTTCTAACTATACACAATTTTTAATAGTTAGGTTAAAATATATTAAATAATAGAATGTATACTACTAAAAGTTAATTATTTAATTTTAGGAATTAATAATTTTATTTGTATTGATGTGATTTTTAAAAAAAATTATTATAAAAAATTTAATAATTAGAATGGTATATAAAATTGTCCTTAACTTCACCTCATAGTTTATTAATTAATTTGATAGTTTCAATTTTACAACTATCAATTACATGATTAATTTAACTATCATTCTAATCATTTTCTTTTAAAAAAAAATTCATTAGCAAAATGTATATATTTCATTTTGGTTCTTAGAGTCGCGTCTTTCTTTTTTGTTAATAACAAATACTTCTTTAATGTTGTTTCTTGATAAAATTCGAAAATGGATTAGCTTGTTATGAATCGAGGGTTTAAATCACATTTCCTTAACCATCTCCGGCCACCTTAATTTAACCACCTTCGTTCATCATTATCTGGAATGCACACATACTAATTAAGTTCATGAAACATACACACTCTCTCTCTCTCTCTCTCTCTCTAAAATACACACATCGACACACAGACACGTCGACCCACACACCGAAACGCAGGCACACACTGAAACAGTAACAAACATACACTTAGATCCAAACCATTCATATATGGAATTTAAGAAGATGAAGAGGAATGTGAAGAAATAAAAAGAAATGGGGAGTGGTTGGGAGATCTAGGCGTCTGTGCTGCTTGTAGCGATCGGAGACCATGGCCTGGAATAAATAAATCATCGGCGGTGGATGGAGAAAGAAAGACATACAACTTGAATGCAATGTTTTCAAATCGGTTTTTTAGTTGCTCGGAGACCAGGTCACGGGTTAACCAGTTCGATCGGCAAGTCAACCCGTTTTCTAGTTTTTTATTTTTATTTTTTTATATATGTTTATATCTGTGTATACATATATATAAAGTGCAAAAAAAGTAACGCATCATACTCACGATCACTTAGTATATAAAATTTACTATCATCTCCAACTTTATCATCATCATCATGAGAACCACTTGAGTTTCCTAAATTTATGTAAAATTAAAAAATATAACCTTATGTAAAATACTAATAGTAACTAAGATTATAATACCAAATTACTTTATGTAAAAACAAATTTTAGGATTAAAATAAAAAAATTAATATAAAATCGAGTTGAAATTGACCGGTTCGACCGCTAAACCGTCTGGGTTGCTCCGGGTCACAAAATACCAAAAAACTGGTATACGTTAACCCACTCTTGTGACTAAAACTCGAGTCGACCCTGATTTTAAAGCATTGCTCGCATGGATAGAAAGAGTAAAAAAAGATAGTATTTAAAGTGGAGGAACCATAGATCTACAGTTCTCATATGAAAATTATGTTACTTTAAAAGTAAAATTCTTGCATTAATATTTTTAGAAAAGCAAGATTTCCTTTATTTTAATTCAGAAACTTTTTTTAAACTAGCTTAAAATCTTGTGCATAAATATGAAAAATTAACGTAAATTTCAAACATTTATAATGTGAAAGCTTAAAGATATAATAAAACCATGTATCCAAAACAAATCAATAAACATGCATGAGAAATTGAGAATTGGAAGATTAGGAAAGAAAATTTTCTACTCACATATTTGCACCCATTGTTATAAGTCAAAGCTATTGGTGAAAATTACCCAACAGATTTGCTATAATACTTGAATTAGGAATTAGGATTTTATTGAATAATGCTTTTGAATGACATATGATTTGATTAAGAAGACGGGTAACCCGTTTCTACTTAAAATCCATGTCCAACTAAAAAATCACGACTTAAAGGTTTTAACGTAAGAAACTCTTCATTCATTAGTTAATTATCTTAGAAAATAAAAGAGGATAAATAATGAGAAAAAAATTCTAAAAGTAAAATGATAATATTATAACTCTTTTTTTAATATATATTAAAGATTAAAGATTATTGTATTCTTTAACTCTGATCTACTAAATTAGATATAAAAATATTTTAAAGTACTATGCATATCTCATAGGATTAGTTTAATGGATTTTGAAAAATCTTGAAGGAATTGAAATTCCTATCTCCTAATCTGATCATATGATTATTAGTCCATATAACAAATCAATGAATTTTATACAAATTATTAGTCCATATAATAAACTGTATTTTTCATAATTAATATAACAAACTTGTTAAAACTTATTATTGTGTAAAATAATATAAGTCATACAAGTTAGGCAATAATCTTTATATTTTGTAGCCCTCTGCAATTTGAAAAACGGTTATAATTAAAAAACTTTTTCTTGTGGTTGATTTGTAAGTGGCAAAAGTAAAGAAATTTGAATCTTTCAAATTTAATGGCAACATCCATGGAACTTTTGGAATTCCATTAGTTCTCATAGAAATAAATCACTAACAAATTATAAAATATATATATATATATATATTTATATATATAGAATATGGATCAACATAGTCCCCCTCCTTATACATAGTCCTTGAAGTCCCATTTACATCCATTGATTTCGTAGATTCGAAAAGGGTAGGATCGACATTTCAGTTTTGGTTCCATATGGCAGTTACCATTCACGTAATAGTTTCCTTATTCCACGTTCGTTTTCCATTTTCTAGTATATCAACATTCGTAGTATGTTTTCTCCACCATAGTCGTTTGATGATTTAGCCGTTCCTATTATTTGATCAGCGCCTCATTTTTTCTGCTATTGTTGATGGCTTCTTGTTCTTTTTCTATTAACAGCGATGATGATGATGTATACGACGGTATTTTTTTTCGCTGTTCTTTTGTATGTTGTTCATTTGCAGTTGATCTTCACTAACATCGCTTTGTAATTGTTATGTTATGTATATGACGTATTTATTCACATAGAATTAGTGTGTCTTTATATAGTGTACGTTAGCTTTCTGTTAGTATTCACCATTTCAGTTGAACGAAAATGATGATATTGTTCTGTTGGGATGTTATGTATATGTTGTATGTTGGCTTTCTGTTAATATACAATATATGCAGTTGAACGAAAATGATGATATTGTTCGGTTTTGTTATTATATGATTTTGATATCACATCAAATTTATATACTTTTCAGTGTCTATTCATCCGTCATTTGTATATTATTGTGCGAAAATGATAATATATTCTGTTTCTTGTCAATATGATGTATCTGATGTACGAAAATGATGAAAATTGTGTCATGGAAATGATGGTATTATGAATGTATGTCTATTATGAATTATATTTGATGAGTTATAAATTGTCATCATTTCCATACATCAGTTTATGCATGTTAAAATCTATCCATTTTAACTGATGTATTATTTGCTTACAACCATGAACTAATCATTCTTACATCATATATATCATTTTTAACTTATTCAACATTTTCATCATTTTCGTTCAACTATATGTTAGCTTTCTGTTAGTATTCACATCATTTTGAAATTTATATAATTTTCGTTCAACTATATGTTAGCAATCTGTCATTTGTATATTGTTGTGCGAAAATGATGATATATTCAGTTTCTTGTCAATATGATGTATCTGATGTATGAAAATGATGATAATTGTGTGTCATGGAAATGATGGTATTATCAATGTATGTCTGTTATGAGTTATATTTGATGAGTTATGAATTATCATCATTTTCATACATCAGTTTTTACACGTTAAAATCTATCTATTTTAACTGATGTATCATGTGCTTGCAACCATGAACTAATCATTCTTACATCACATATATCATTTTTAGCTTATTCATCATTTTCGTTCAACGGTATGTTATCTTTCTGTTAGTATTCACTATATGATGCTATTGAATGAAAATGATGATATGGTTTGGTTTTGTTTTATAACGATTTGATATCACATCATTTTGAAATTTATATACTTTTCTGTGTCAATTCATCTGTCTTTTGTATATTGTTGTGCGAAAATGATGATATTTTCAGTTTTTTTTATCAATATAATGTATCTGATGTGTGAAAATGATGACAATTGTGTGTCATGAAAATGTGGTTGCAAATGAATTGTTAGCTTATTTATCATTTTCATCATTTTCACACCATCATGTGAATTAAAATGATATAAATGGTTTCCTACAGCTATCTTTGAACATCAATAATGTAAGTAGTCATATGATCATGTAAATGGACTCAAATGATATAAATGGTTTCCTACAGTCATATTTGAATATCAAAATGATGTAATTAGTATCACATCATCATGTAAATGGACTCAAAATGATAAATATGGTTTCTTCAGCCATCATTGAACATCAAAATGATGTATGTAGTATCACACCATCATATAAATGGACTTAAAATGACATAAATAGTTTTCTACAGTCATCTTTGAACATCAAAATGATGTAAGTAGTATCACACGATCATGTAAATAGACTCGAAATGATATAAATGGACTTAAAATAATATAAATTGTTTCCTACAGCCATATTTGAACATCAAAATGATGTAAGTAGTATCACATGATCATGTAAATGGACTTAAAATGATATAAATGATTTTCTACGGTCATGTTTGAATATCAAAATGATGTAATTAATATCACATCATAATGTAAATGAACTCAAAATGATAAATATGGTTTCTGCAGCCATCATTGAACATCAAAATGATGTAAGTTGTATCACACAATAATGTAAATGGACTCAAAATGATGAAAATGGTTTATGCATCCATCATTTACATAAAAAAAAGGAGACGAAGAATGATTTTTAAAAAGTGGGGGATTCAGTCCCGCATATTTTGGCAAAAAAAAAATGGAAAGTGGATTTTAGTTTATTGTTTCTTGACAATTTTACCCTTTTTATTATATAAAAGGGAGTTATTTTAGAGTTAATTTTTTTTGTTTCTAAAATTAATCTTGTTCATCCATCTTAAGATCCAATGGTCAATATTCAGCCTTTGAGGACTATTTATAAGGGTGGGACTATATGGAACCTATAGGGGAAAGTTCATTTAAGAACCTTTTTTATTGCGAGAACCGCGAGAACCAATCTTAGTCGTTCATTTTGGATAATAGAATTCATGGATGAAGAGCGTGGGGGGATTGAGTGTGGCATGGTGCATGTAAGGAATTCATGGGTGGACAATTCATTTGAAGAAGGGGAAATTGGACAGCTAAGATTGGTTCTCGTGGTTCTCGCAATAAAAATGTTTCTCAAATGAACTTTTCACTATATATATATATATATATATATATATATATATATAGAGAGAGAGAGAGAGAGAGGTAGGGGGTTCATGCAAGAAGTAGTATTTTTACGAGAAGTGCGAGAAGATTTTGGAGCCATCAGATTACATAATTAATGGCTAAGATGAACTATATATGGCATTTTTGTAATTAGTTACCAAATCAAGAAAGTTAATATTAAGACTAAAGGGTTATATTAGTCTTTTTGTATTAAAAGAAAATTCAAACCTTAATTAATTATATTCGTTTTCCTAAATTGGTCGCTCAAAATCTCTCACCTTAAATATGGATTGCACAAATATAGCAAATAGTAATCTCTCTTTTATGAATTTGAATTTCGATCGGCGAATAAATCATGGTTCATTGGAGCCGGCAGTTGAAGTAGACATCCTCCCACTTTCTCCATCTCATAATCGATCGAAAGCCAACGACGGCCATCACTATATCTCGATTTAAGGCAAGATCATTTAATATGAGAAGCATGGCCGATGAAAACCATCATCACTCATCCATCATTTTCGCCCTCCTTCTGTAAACGTCTCCACCCATCGGAAAAGATCTCCGTCACTGTTGGTCAGATCACCCCACCACTGCTGTTTTTTCCCTACTCAGAGGCCACCACCATCATCACAAGCGACCACCATCGGTCAATCTCCACTTAGCTTCATCTACAAAGTTCGACAGTCATCTAGCTAGTATCATTCGCTTCTCACCCGTTGCATCGTATTCTCTTCTCAATCTACATTATTCGTGTTGTTCGAGATTTTTTTTCAATCACACATGCACTGTTGTTCGTCATTTTTTGCAACAAATTTGATTTTAAATTTCTGCAGAGGTGTAGATCAGCGGATGCTTTTTCCCGTTGGCTATCCTTGGTATCCATTAAGAAGGAGATATATTTGCTTTATTTTGTTAACTGTTTTTTCAAATTAATTGGTTGTACAGAATAATCAATGAATTAAGATGGTGTTTTCTTTATTATAAGTCTTAAATTTTCGTAGTATAGAAAAACTATTTAAGTATGTTTTTCTTTGTTCTTTTATTAGTTTTGTTTAATTAAATTTAATATGAAGAATTAGATTTTGATTTCTTTCTTTTTGCTCAACACCGAAACAAATGGATTTAAGTTATTTAAATGTTTGATTACTAGTGAACAAGGAGTTAAGAACAAAGGAATTCAAGTTTTGTTCATTAGTAAACACATATAAAATTATAACTTTTCCTAAGTAAAGAGCAAAATTTTAAAATTTATGTTGTTGATTAATGAACAATGAAAGACGCACAAAGGCAATAATGTGTGCAAGTTCATTGATGAATTGAAGATTCTTTTTATATTTTTGGTTTTTCAATGATCTTGGCAACATAATGTTTGCTTGATTGCATTCACTAGTGAACACAGTATTAATGATTAAAAAACTAGTAAATCTTTCTTTATATTCACCGGTGAATACCATAAAATTAATAAGTTAGTAGTAAATTATTTTAATTTAATTTCTGTTATTTAAAATTTAAGTGACATAAAAATAGAAGAGAGATATAGATTGAAAAGAGAAAAAATTTAGTTTACCATTATGCCATTTTGAATTAAAATAAATAAACAATATGATTAATTTAAACCATTAAATTAAATACAAACAAAAGGTCTTAGCCGTTTTTAGGGGAAAGTTTATTTGAGAACCGTTTTTATTACGAGAACCGTGAGAAACAATCTTAGCCGTTCATTTTGAATAATGGAATTCATGGATGAAGAGCGTGGAGGGATTGAGTGTGGTAGAGTGTATGTAAGAAATTCATGAGGGGGCAATCCAATTGAAGGAGGGGGAATTGGACGGCTAAGATTGGTTCTCGCAATAAAAACGGTTCTCAAATAAACTTTTCAATATATATATATATATTTATATATAAAGAGGTTCATGCGAAAATGGGTTTATTTGCGAAAAATACAAGAAGCGATCTTTACCATTAGATTGTTAAATCAATGGTCATAAGTGATTGTGCCATTTTTGTAAATAACTAAAATTTTATTGATAAAATTAATAACAAAAAAGGGTTTGTAAAAATACAAACTTTTTTCCTATTTTCTCTCCTCTTTACACTCCTTTCTCTCTCCTTCCTCTCTTAAATAGTGTAGTCGTCCACTCCCTCCCCTATTTCAAAAAAGAAGAATCATGAAAACCTATCACTATCCTCTCTCTCTCTCTCTCTTAAACCATCCATCTCTTGCTCTCTCTCTCTCTCTCTTTGCGTAGTTGTCGGCAACCAAACGCCGGCCACCATCCATTACACATCAGCGGTCGTTTCATCACCGCCCTCTACACATCGGTGGTTCATCGTTCCTCTCTCTCTCTCTTGTGGCAGCCGCCACCGTCGACTCTGTCTGCCCACCGATGAAGATAGATGTACTTTGTTTTCTGATGAACACCGCTGCCTCCATTTGGCGCAACACCACCACTGAACACCGACGCCGAAGCCCTTCTTCATCAGATCGAGGATACACTGTTTTCCGATGAACACCGCCGTGTCCATCTGCTGCAACATCGGTATTGCCGTCGAAGCCCTTCTTCAACCGATCGATGATTCATCGTCATCGTTCAACAAATCTGGTTTGTGGGTTCAACAGATCTGGTTTTTGGGTTCAACAGATCAAACCTTCTACAATCGCCGCTCGCCACCGCCGCCGAAGCCCTTCTTCCACTCGCCACTACCACCGCACAACCCACTACCGGTTATCAACAAAGTGTATTTTCATTTTTCTTTTTTTAATTTTTTTTCGTGATTGAGATTTCTGTACAGTTTTGTTCATTTTAGTTACTTTAATTTAACATTGTATTTTGTATGAAATTTGTGTTTTTTTGTTTTAGGGAAATGAACAGACGGAATAACTAAGGTGTTTTGGGTGTTTTTGATTCTGTTTGTAGATACAAGTAGATACGTTGTACATTAGTAAATAATAAGGTATTTGGACATAAATATTCAATAGTGTTCAGTATTAAATAGTGTAAAATTTATTTTTGAATTTGTATTTTTTTTTTGTGTTCAGTATTGAATAGTGTATTGGCCATGTTCAGTATTTAATAATATAAAATTTATCTTTGAATTTGTTAATTTTGCAGTGTTCAGTATTGAATAGTGTAAAATTTATCTTTAAATTTGTATACTTTTGGCTGTGTTCATTATTGAATGCAGTAACGATTATAAACTCGTAAATATTTGAGGTTTGTTCACCGGTGAACCCCGTAAAATAAATAATTTAATAGTAATTTTTTTAGTTTATTTTTTTTATTAAAATTAGGAAAGAGAAAAATTGGAGAGAGAAAAGTTTTGCATTACTATTATACCCTTTTAAATTAAAAATATAATTAATATAGACCACAAGATCAAATACAATTAGGTGGCTGAGATTGATTCTCGCACTTTTCACAAATATATATATATATATATATATATATTGAAAAGTTCATTTGAAAATCATTTTTATTACGAGAACCGCGAGAACAAATCTTAGCCGTCAAATTTCTTCTCCTTCAATTGAATTGTCCACCCATGAATTTCTTATATGCATCTTGCTACACACAATCCTCCACGCTCTTCATTCATAATATAGAGGGCAATCCAATTGAAGGAGGTGGAATTAGACGGCTAAGATTGGTTCTCGCGATTCTCGCAATAGAAACGGTTCTCAAATAAACTTTTCAATATATATATATATATATATATATATATATATATATATAGGGTGAGGATCCAATGAGAACAACCTTTAAAATAAGAACTCTAGGAACATTGCATCTAGTCTATAGAATCATTGCATCCAACTTCAAATTATTACATCTTATCTAAAACACATGAAATTCTCTTAAAACTAGTCCATCATGCTTAAATTAGTCGGTAAATTCTCATTTAAGAATCAATGTCATCTTGTCTACAACCACTGAATCTAGTATAAAGTAATTGCATCTTGTATAAAATCACTACATATTATCTTTATAAACATAATAATAATAATAATAATAATAATAAAATAATATATAAAGCACAGTACACAAAATTTGACTATATATGAAAAATGTTGACTTTTAGTGAAAGTTTTAGGGTGTTTGCAAATTTTGGTGAAAATGCAAACGATTTACCAAGTTCGCAATTGATCCCATCACTATATATATATAAATGTGCATGTTTAGAAAATTCTTATTTTATTCCAAGTGAAGCGTTAACGTTTGAAAAACCATGTTTAATTTCCCATTATATAAGTTGACCCGGCCAGCTCATTAAAATTTTTAATTAATCCGATCCAGCCATTTGTATTTGACGCGACCCGACCCGACCGGTACAGTAGTATTTATAATAATTATATATCTTCTTATTCTTATAACGTACGAGCTCGTCTAACAAATGATCAATGAACTATTAAAATTAATTATATAATATAGATAATTAAGTCATATTAATAACCTGCAGAGGGCCACTTTAATTAATGTACACACACATCGTATACGTTGATTGCTTGATTATTTTCGTTACAATGTAGTTTTGGTAATTATATGTAGTACGTAAGCTCTTTTTTAGTTATTTTCGTATATATATAATATTATTGTAATTTATTTAGTTTCGTAAAATTATTATAAGTTCACTACAATAAATATGTCATTTCTTAAAGTTTCATATATAAAAGCGTGTAAATTTTTTTAAACCTTGTCAAGTGTATAATTATGAAAAACATTTTAAATATACAAATCGTTAGAAAAAAGAAAAACCTTTAAATTTATAAATGTGTAGATTTGATTTTAAAAGTCTATTCTTTAAACGTGTAAATTTAGTTATAAATAGTTAATTAAAGGAATTCACATGTAAAAACATATGTTTTGTAACTTCATAATTAATTTCAAATTTTTCGAGTTTAAAAGTGTGAAAATTTAATTAGTTTGTCCAAACTAATAGATGTGATTTTTTACTATAATTTCTCACTTTTAAATATAGAGATTTATAATAGAAATTTGTAATAACCAATTTTTCTATGTTTAATTGTAATTTTCACAATCGTAAGTGTATAATGTTAATAAAAAAGTGTAAATAATCAATGTCTTTTTTATAGTGCGTTAAACAATGGTGACTTAATTTGTTTAGTTTAAGTGTTTAACAATAAATATTTAAAATAATCTAGACTTTGATTTTGGTATGGCAATTATTATTCAGGTATATTGGATACTAAGTTAGATACCCGTGTATTACACGGGTTGGTCTAAAAAATAATAGACATACATAAAAAAACTTGAAAAGAAGATTCGAGTTAATTTGTTGTATACAATATCAAATTAATGATTTTAGCCCCTCTTTACTTGTAACTCTAAACATGACACTATAGATATAGAAAATGATATACCTGCATTTGAGGAAACAAAGAGATCAAAGAGGATTCAAAAATTACAATTTTTTTCAAGTAATTCTAACTCAAATCTGGCTTCTATTCATCCATTTCCAACATATCTCTATGTGGTTCCTTTGTCTACTTGCATATTCACTTTCACCGGCTTCTAACTCTTGTACAAGCTTAGCAATATTGTCTATCCATTGATGTATTTAGCCTCGGTTTCATCTTTCCCAGTTGACGACATGTACATTATTCCAACTCCAACTCCATAACCGAAAGATTATTTGTCTGAGTACATTATAAGAGATCAGAGACTATAGTTTAGAGAATCTATATATAAAAGATATAACATAAAGACAGGTTTTCCATCAATCTGTTATACACGAAAAAAACAAATAGATAACCCAATAATAGTATATGCATTAGCAGGTAGTTAGTAAATACAAATACCGTCTCTAATATCTCAACATTTCTTTTAAAAATGTTACCAACATACCAAATCACATTTAAAAATCATGGTCTCACTTACAACTTTCTGAGCTTTCTCCTACAAAATAATAAACACACATCATGTATATCTGCATATTTACAACTTCAATTTAATACATTGATAATTAAAACAATATAGAATCTTTGCTTCTAATGTATTGAAGCAATAAGCCTTAAAAGACACACAACAATAATTGAGCCTCCTTACAATTCGTGTAGTCAAAATTGAAAGAAAAAAGTTAGTTCTAGTTCAATAGAAATCGCCTAGAAACCCTCTGATAAGCAGCAATCCAGTTACAAGAATTGGATGACATGTCAACTTAACTTATGGTTTGACTATTTAAAATTTTAAATAATATAAGTTCTATATATACTCAAATGTATTATAGAACTCATGTCAAAGACAAAAGTGCAAAGAGCATGAGGATGAAATCTGAATGCAAAACTTTAGAGACCGAAATAAACCAACTAAATGACACGTTATTATAGGGACATCAATTAAATTACCCCAGTGATAAAACTTATATTATGATAAAAAAAATCTTAACCCACATAATGAAACTTTATTATGTGAATCATATCCCAACTAAATAGAACTTTATTGTATGGACATCAACTATAGTACCATCAATAGTTCAATGGAATCAGGTTTTAAATATTTGCTAGATAAACATAATCATCTACCCTTAATTTCTACACTTCAGCCAAGTTTTTTGCAAGTTGTTGACCTATATTAAATCAACTATTATGCAAATGCAGATTCCTCTACTAAATACATAATTTCAAATAATCACGAGACTTTAATTTTTATTGAATCTATTTAATAAGCAACCCAAAGAACTTTTTGGCTTCTTTTAAGGTTAAGGATTAAACGTCATTGTTATAACCGAGTTTTTTTTAAGGTATCAGAACAAAAAAGACAGTATAAAAGGAAGTTCAAGACAATAACTTCAAGTAGAGCAGTGGTCCTCGAGCCAAAATTGGACACAAGGTAAACCAATTTTTGAGAGTAAGTGTCGCATTTACTAAAACACTAATATTCAACTTCAGTGAACAATATTTTTATATTCTTGAAGTGATTAATAAATTAGAAGTTTGAAAACTACATTTTCACTCTCCCAAAAAAATACATTACCACATTTAAATGACTATTATGAATTTATGAATAAAAAAAATTACAGGAACGACCTTGCTGCAATCATTTATATTATTTAATCTTACTTGCAATAGATATAGGTGACAATGCAGATGTTAAATGCAAGAAACTAACCAAGATTCCAAGAATGTGTTTATTATCAGCATCCCACGCTATTCCATTTAGACCATGTAACTAACCTTTCAAGGTCTTTCAAGCATATCATCAAGTACTTGGTATGCATATTCAAACCTCCCGACTTATATCAAGAAATTAAAGAAGAAATGCAATCAAAATCAATGCTTAGAAGAGGAAGAAATCAAATTCAATAAAAAGAAGAAACAAACTTATTGATCAAAGGATCACAGGATCACAGAGAGAGAGCTATAGCATACTGCTTTGTGCAGTAGTGCTATGGACAGCGTTCTAGCCTTCTTAGCGGATGCTAAGATGGTGCAGTACTGTATCCATAAGACCTGTTGTGGCATTCGTAAATGTGTATGCGCATGCTTATATGATTTACAGTTTAGCTTTCTCACTAAGCTCTTGTAGCTTAGCAGATACTGCTTGTTGTTGTTTTGCAGGTTGTGTTAGCACCAAGGCAAGGCCCCGGTTTGACTGTTGATGGTTGGTCGCTTAAAACATGATTTGAAACAATAACGCTCCCCTTTATGTAACAGAGAGTACTTTTGATTTAAATGCGTACATATTTCTTTTTGTACAAACCTGAGGGTTTAAACGAAATGTTTTATTGGCTTCCGTTGAGGTTAAGCTTATTGGAAACTGTTTTTGACATGAACTGTGGTTGTATTACCTTTTGTACGACCCAGAGGGTTCAAAAATACTTGGTTGGTTTCCATCAGGTTATCAAATTCTGTTTTTAGACAAATACCTTTTGTTTCAAGCTTTATTTTAAATTTTAAAAATTGGGACGTTACACTGAGATGCCATATTCTCTCAATCGGCTCAGTAATTGTTAGTTAAAAACCCTAATTTGAGCATTTTGTCCATTCGAGAATGGAGAATAGAATGGGGTCGGAAGATAACGCGACAATCCCCACGATGGGAAGAGCAGGAAATAAAAAAAATTAGGTGCATAAGAATGAGACACATGTACCTGGAGATACTCATTTATTATATATAGAAGATAGAAGATTGATGCAACAATTTAGTGTAATTTTTCCCTAAAAAATTTTAAATTACAAAAAATTAGAATCATAAATAGCTCCCCCTACTTTTTTTAGAGCTCGAAACTAATAAATAAAACGTTTTATTCAAGGAAACCGGCTCTATATATTATAGAGGTGTTCAAAACCGGATATCCGAAATATCCAAAAATTTCAAAGCTTGTATTTTGTATATAATTTTTTTTAAATATAATTATTAAATTACCATATTTTAAACTTTAATCACCAAAAAATAGCTAAAATATACTTCAAAATGAAAAATACTTATATATAAAACTATATATGTTAAAAAAATCAAATAAATAAGAAATATAAAAATAAAAAATATAATAAATAAATTTCGGATATCGGATATCCGAAACATTAGAAAATCGTTATCCGAACCTGAAAATTCGGATATCCGGATTTTCGGATAATTTCAGATCGAATTTTTGGATATTAAAATCGGATTTTTAATTTTGAACACCCCTAATATATTATGGCTCTCCTTCGGTCCCCGTCTTGAAACCCATCATGAAAACCGGGTTCTATGCCCTTACTTAGTTACTTAACAAGGCTCAAATATCCTTTTTAGGCTGTGTACCGTCTGTCTAACAATGGGTTGAGAAGCTAACACACATCGTCTTCAGCTTTGGTGATTTGCTTTACTGTTAATACGTACACATAGAGGGAAATTTTCTTGGTTCTTTGACAATTCATAGCATTCCTTTTTTCAGTTTCATATATACGCTATAAAAATGGTATTCTTGAATTGAAACCCTTATTAATGATTGTTATAGTTTTCTATAAAATAATTAATGTTTTCAATTGCTTATAAATATAATTTATTAAAAATAAACCGTACAAATCAACCAATCATTATGCTACCTAGCTACACCAACTTTCGCCTAACCTAGCGTTAGGTACGTGTGTGTATATATATATATATATATATATATATGGCACACATAAATTGACTTGTATTTAGGAATGGCTGTCACGTACTCATGGAGTCTATTTCCCATGTGGTTAAATAGAAATATTACATAATAAATTCAAATAGTATAAGATTAATTGGCCAATATTAGGTAATGTGCATGTAAAGTTGGAAGAATATACATACGCGTGCGGTGTGCTTCGTGTTTTTTCTTTTGCCCGATTGCATGCGTTTTCTAGCTCATTTAACTATTATATATATATATATATATTGACACCAGTCATATCACTTTATCGATCACCTTAATTTTGTCATTCTTTAATGTAACTTGTTTCTTTTAATTAATTGCTGCTTGCTTTTTCAATTGATATATGTTGGTGTTAGGTAAATATTACGTACATGCATGGTTTTAAATTAACTTTTCTATGATACTTATTTATCATACATAACAAATATCATTTGTTTGAATATCATAATATCCTTAAATATATGAATAAGATCGAAAAATAGACAACAGACTTTTATGATCACAATTATCATAAGTGCTGCTTGTATGTAATAAAATAGATTTTTATGATCACAATTGTCATAAGTGCTGCTTGTATGTAATAAAATAGTTTTATGTATAAATCATCATCCTTTTAAAATAACTTTTAATTAGTTCATGTGATCAAACCTTCAAAACACCTCTGTTTAGAGTTTTGTGTCTCAGAGACATGAATATGGTATGACCCTATTTTTTGGAACAAAATATGATGCTTGTTTTTAAATAAAAAAAATGCATACGAGGCATCTCGGACATGCTAGAACAATGTCTGAAAAAGTTGTACATGCATATTTATGCAGCAAGAATAATGCAAGATTAGTAGATTGCATCGAGAAAGACCAATCAGTCAACTTGAAACAAAACCAATTAAGTAATACCAGACATTTATAATTATATATATATATATATATATATATATATATATATATATTATGTATCTTAAAAAGGAAGTTAATTTAGAATAAATAAAGCTTATATAATAAAACTTCCATCTTTAAACGCATATCGCGCATAAATGCTTTCACATTACCTTGTCCTCACTCCAATCAGAGACTGGTCTAGAGTTTTGGGTCACTTAGCACAAATATCTATTATTTTATTTCAATTCATAATTCATAACTCGGTTACTCACTTATATAGGAATGACAACAACGGTCTAGGTCAGTGTAAGGTCATAGATAGAAACCAGTAATTGGGTAAACCAAATCGACTAAAAACATTTAATCAAACATCAGAAATTAAGCTAGAAATTGTTCAACAAACACAACCTTAAACTTAAGTAAAGTATCAATTAATGCGTTTCAACAAGTTAACTAGTTTCTCAATAAGTTTCATTATTTAATGAACTAAATATCCATAAGTTTCAACAAATAATAAATCAACTAAATAAATTGGACTTGGAGTTTGTGCTATCAATGAGTTTCAACAAAATATCAATCAACTAAATTTTCAATGAAGTTCAACAAACAAATCATGTGCATTACAGTGGCCGGCAATTCGCCAATTGTACATTCACATGAGATTCCTCTAATTTTTTTTTTATTTACCATAGATAATCTAGTGTACATTTTATCATTTAAAACTCGACAATGTTACAAGCGTGAGAAATGGAGCACTATGGCAAGTGCGAAATCACTTTTCTTAACCTACTAGCTATAGGATTTTTTTCGCTTCACCTTTGATAACCAATAGTTTTATATATATATATATATACTAGTGGGGTACTCGCGCAACGTGACGGCGGCGAATAAAGAGGAGGTTGTGATGAGTTTTGTGTAGAATAATCACAAAGAGCTAATATGAGTTTTTGAAAATTCTTTAGGAGATGAAGATAATATGAGTTTGTGAAGATTCTTTGCGAGAGCCACTTTGAAATTAAAAATTAAATTGCTAACTCTGAGTTATTTGTCTTTCAGTTTGTTGGAAGAGTTTTGTCGCATGGCTGAATCATGAAATTACATATGTATGTATATATGTGTGTAATGTGTCATAGTTCCAATTATTATGTAATTGAGTTATAATGCAATGTTTATAAATTTCAACTCTTTGACTCTTTTACTTGTTTGGTGTTTGTGAAATCTCTTGAACTTGATTTATTGAAAACAGAAATTTAGGTGATCTCATGAATCAAAAGTTAATATTAAAAATATATGGTTAGAAATAATTCAGTTATAAGTATTGCTTTAAATTCATTAATTGTCGGTTATGTTTTCAATATTTATTTGTTTAAATTCATTAATTGTGGACTTAAAGGATGGGTAAATGAGAGGTATAAAGGAAGGGTATTTTAGTAAATTTACTCTTCTTAAAATTAAGAGTTTTTTAGGTGGTAAATGCATTATATAGAAGTAATATATATATATATGAATCTGATCATAAAGGAAGTAGGTAGCGGTGCAAAATTATAACTCCATTGTCTCTAAAACTCAATTGTGTAATAATTTGTTTCATCTATAAAACCATATTTAAACACTTATAAGTTGTAAGCATTGGTGAAACTCTAAGGATAATACATACATTTGTTGTAGTGGGAGATGGATAAGGCAGTATATATCTTGTAAATTTTAGCCATATAAAATTATATATCTATTTGAGAAAATTTAACATGACTTATAAGATAAATTCTATTATGGTACTTTCATTGTATTATGTAGAAACTCACAGAAAAAAATATTTCGGCTATAAAGGGTGATTGGGATTGTGGTGAAAGGTAAAATTAAGTCGTCGGAAAAAACTTAAAATGTTTGTTCATGTTTAAAGGATTGCTAGAAAAATTGTTTTTTCATATTTTTTTAAGTCACTAGAAAACTTTGTATACAACAATACTTAATCCCACAAAACTCGAAAACTTCATATGGTTGTAGGAAGTTGTTCACAAGAAACATAAAACATTAATCAAAATATTAATAAAAAATATACAAAAAACTTAAAGTTACATAATAAAAATTCGGTGAAGCATTTTTATGTTTTTATGACATAAGCCCTAACAGAGTGCAAATTGGGAGAGTGGTAGGGGTGTGGTCACGGAATACTATATAGTGAAGAAGAGAGGCTACACCATCATGGCATGGTGATTGTATGGCGTAGTGGTGATCACGAATTAAGGAACCGGGTGGGTACGTAAATTGTAATTTTCGTTTTTTCTAATGGTTTCCATGGCTATTTGGTTTTATTTACTCCACATGTTAACTACAAAACTCTCCTACATAAATCGCACGTATCAAACTTTAATTAAATTTGAAATTAATAATATTGGTAAGTCCGATCGAGAATTTAGTATGGTCGTGAGTGATTACAATGGACCAAGTCATGGGTTGAACGGCCGGTGGAAATGAGATGCTCACGTGTTAGAGTGGTGAGAGTGACCATTACCTACACTCTAACATAAATCAATACCACTCTTCTTTATCACGTAGATTAGGGGTAACAAGAGGAAAACAAAACCTGAAAAAACAAACCACTATAAGAACCAACGATTTTTGGTTTTCAAATTCAAAAAACGATTTTTCCAATTGTTTCAATTTCATGTTGTAAAACCAACCAAAAAACTGATACAAATTCATTTTGGATAAATCGAATTGAACAATAATGGAACCGAACTAATTATTTAAATAGGGTTCCTTTTAAGGGGTAAAAAAATATGTACTAAACGTGCAAGTCTGAATTCCTAAGACATCTTATTGTTACTCTCGTTAGTTGTTTTTTCCCACCCTTCCACCTTCAAGTTTCGACTTCTCCCAACTTGTGTCTACTAGACTCCGTGCGGTGATACGCAGTTGCACATAACTTCAAAGGCACCTAGTCCCTTATCTAATTTATGGTTCATTAATTTTTATTTCGAATGTAGGTTACGACTTTCTACTTGGAAATTCAACAGCCGATTAGAAAGAGGCTAGTCTATATTGTAATTTATCTAGTGAGTTTATCTACTTACCAAGTTACCGAGCTTATCTTGTAAGCTCGTTAATTGTATTACCAAGTTATTGATTTTTATCTTGTGAGTTCATTCATTTATTGATTTCTAAAAGTTCATGTCTTTTTGAATTTTGGATGTTTAATTTGTAGCAAAGGCGTTCATAAGGGGTATGGATAGGCGATAGTACTGTTGGTTTATACCCACAGATACACGTGCATTATCATAAGTGTTGATGAGGTACGGGCCTATTGGGTTACACGCTAAGGGTAGATTCCGATAACACAACCCAAAAATGAGAGAATATGAAATTAGGGTTTCTGGCGAGCTTCACGGGCTTTCACGGGCCGTGAAGAGGTCATGAAGAGAAACCCTCCACGAGGCTTCACAACCCGGACAGGTAGTCGTGGGGGCACTGGCTTTACAAGGGCTTCACGGCCCATGAGAGCCCGTGAAGGAAGACACCTTGATCTTATTGGACCACTTGTTGGCCCAATGAGAGTGTGCGATGGTACCCAGCCTTTTAGTCCTTCACGAGGGCTTCACGGCCCGTGAGAGGTCGTGAAGGCAGAAGTCAAAATGACACTTTGTTTTTATTGGACCTTTGTGTTGGTCTAGTCAGAGGGTGGCTTGGGGCCGACCCTTGTGTCCTCTTGACTTCTTCCATCCTTTATAAAAGGCCTATATTGCTCTCTCTTTTAAGCTCTTGCCACTTTGGAAAAACATACACACTAAGATGTCACTTGAACCACCATTATGAGGGTTAAGCCAGAGTGTGATAAGTGAAGGCAAGGCACAAGTGTTGTTGTTGTTCCAAGAACTCGTGTTCTAGCAAGAAGCTCGAGTTTGAGGGTCGTTAGCAAGACGGAATCTCGCTCACTTGGTGTGGACTATCAATAGAGGAGCTCGGGTTTGAGTTCACTTCATCCTAGCCTAGGTGGGTAGCCCCAGCCTTCGTGATGGTACATTTTCTCCTCCTTTGTTCTTGTTTCAGTTGCTATATTTGTTTGTAGTCACGATCTTCACTTGGGAATACATGCATGTCGGTTTTGATACCCGAAAACCCCGGTTTTGATGCCGTTGCTACCGCTATGTATTGGTGTTGACGTGCATGGATTTCCTACAAGTACAAGGTTAATGTTTTAGACGGCTCAAATTTTTTATAGTAAAGTCGAACCAAACTAAACTATGAACACCCCTAATTTGGACCTATCGATCATAAACTAACCTCTCATGTTTAAAGTTAGAAAAATTCTATTTACTCTTACTTTTCTCCCTACTTCATCATACTACGTACATATTAAGATTGACATGTGTAATAGAAAAGTTTTCTTTCCTCATCCCATCTCTTGATTTTTATACTGTCTTGATCAATTAAATAGAAGGATAAATAGCAATATTTGACGGAAAGATATAGAACTTTCCTTAAACCAAACCGTAAGACCGAGCGTTATGGTTTACCCGATCTCCATCGGGTACATCGGGTACCATCGGGAACAACATTTCTGGTGTTTCGGGTAGCCCCATCAGGTACCCTCACCGGGTAAGGAAAAAGGTTAAAGTTATAAAATTAATATATAAATATATATATATATATATGAAAAAGGTTTGGGTAAGGAAAAAGAATGTATAACACTTATTTTGGGTAGGGTAAAGGAAATGAAAGAGGGAATGATGTGGCGCTGATATGGTATTGGGTAAGGGAAAGGAAAATGAAGGGTATAACACATGGCCTAAGAAATTACTCGTGATTTAATAAGTTAATTATTGACCTCGTCAAGCTAACAACCATTAATTATGCATGTAGACGTGACTTTACGAATTCATCCACCCTTGTTTTCACATGAAAGGGTGTTCACCCCAATCATATATAAATCAATCCAAAATTAATTAAGCTTGCATATTCATTTCATGATGAAGCCTGCTAAAGTTATCATGGTTCCATACCCAGCACAAGGCCACGTGACTCCCATGCTTAACTTGGCATCCGCCTTGAGCAGCCTTGGCCTTTCTCCGGTGGTGGTGACACCAGACTTCATCCACCGCACAATCGCCCACAAAACCCATATCACGTGCGTCTCCATCCCTGACGGTTTGGATGAAGACACGCCACGTGATTTCTTTGCCATTGAGTTTGCCATGGAGAACAACATGCATGCGCATTTGGACCGAGTGGTTCGTGAACTTAACAGCGATGATGGTGGAGTTGTGTTCATGGTTGTGGATTTACTGGCATCGTATGCATTGAAAGTTGCCAGTGATTGTGGTGTTCCGGTGGTCGGATACTGGCCTGTTATGTTTGTTGCATACCAGCTGATTGCTGCCATCCAGGAAATGCTATCCGTCGGCATCATCTCGGAAACTGGTAAACTATAAAAAAAAGTCATTATGTCCTGTATATTTCTTTTGGATTAAAGTTATAAAATTAATAAAAAGGGTTTATCGTACCAAATACAACAAACTTTGCATAAACTATTATTATATGTCAATCAACTTTCATAATTTTCTCGCCGCATATAAACAAGTTTTTTATAAGCTACGAATGTTTATATACAATGAAATTTGTACAAGTTATCGCCTCAAAAACTTTTCGTCTAAAAAAGTTATTTTTCTAGTAGTGTAAGATGATTATAAAAGTTGACTGTATTAATTCATTGACAAATTAAAAACCGAAGTTCATTGCATATAATGATAACTCATACAAAGTTTATTGTTTTTTTGGTGCAATATACACTTTATATTAAACTAGGACAAACTTTATAAAAATGTATTCAACTTTGCATGAATTTCTATTGTGTGTATTGAATTTTAAAATCTTCTATTATATGTATCAAACTTTTAATATGCTCGATTATATGCAATTTGGATACAAACTTTATAGAACGTTAATTTCAAACAATATTAACAAAATAAAAAGTTTGATACATACAATAGAAAGATTTAAAAGTTTTATATATACAATAATTAAAAATTAGTAAAGTTGAATGTATTTTAATAAATTAAGTTTGTCTTATTAAACTAGCTAATATGTGTATGTTCTATTTATTTATTTATATAATGTCTTATATATCCTATATATGAACCAAAAGGGAGAGTCAATATATGATTCTTTATATATTTAGTAAAAATGAAAACGTGGTTATGATGAAAATTAGTCAACAGATTATATATATATATATATATATATATATATATATATATATATATATAGACACACATGCTACGAATTATATAGTCAAACAAAAGAATTCATCAATAATATTAAATTCATGCTATATAATCATCCGCGTCATTAATTAAGTTTTAACTAAAATGACTAACACGTGTTTAATTATCAGTTGATTTCTTTATCGTAAGTTGTCACTTAATCTTAACAGCAACGTACCTACACGTATATATATATATATATATATATATATATATATATATATATATATATATATATATATATATATAGGCAAAAGTTCAAACGAGAACTGTTTTTCGTACGAGATCCGCGAGAACCAATCTTGCCATTCAAGTGGTAAGTGAAATTCATGGATGAAGAGCGTGAGGGGATTGAGTGTGACAAGGTGCATATAAGAAATTCATGGGTGGGCAATCCAATTGAAGAATGGGGAATTAGACGGCTAAAATTGGTTCTCGCAGTTCTCGTACGAAAAACAGTTAAGTGGAATTTATGGTTGAAGAGCGTCGGGGGATTGAGTGTGGCAAGGTGCATGTAAGGAATTCATGGTGGGTAATCCAATTGAATGAGGGAGAATTGGACGATTAAGATTGGTTCTCGCAGTTCTCGTTTGAACTTTTGTCTCTCTCTCTCTCTTTATATATATATATATATATATATATATATATATATATATATATATATATATATATATATATATATATATATATAGGGGAGGGTTCATTTAAGAACCGTTTTTATTGCGAGAACCAATCTTAGCCGTTCATTTTGGATAATGGAATTCATGGATGAAGAGCGTGGGGGAATTGAGTATGACAAGGTGCATGTAAGAAATTTATTGGTGGATAGGAGCGAATTTATATATATAGTAGGTAGGTCCAGGGACCTATCTAAATTTTTTAAAAAAATGTAGAAGATGTATAGGAAAAAATTAGGAACTGCCTAAAAAATTATGAGGAATTGCCTTATTCGAAAAAAAGAAAATAGATAACCCAACTTTTATCTTTTAAAAAATATCCCAACTTAAAAGAATAACAATAATACCCAACCCGACTTAAATTTAGACTAATAGGGAAAAGAAAAGAAAAAAACTAATGTAACTAGATATTAAGCCCTACAGGCTACATCGTGTCTTATTCATCTTTTCCGCCTCATCGATCTTGGCTCTCTTGTTCGTCCATCTAGGTTTTTTCTTCACTTGTGTTTGTTGTATATATAGGTGATTTGGTCGACAGATAAAAAGTGTATTGTGATGTATGTATGTATCTTATAAAAATAATAATGTAAGAAACATTGAAAACTAAAAAAAGCTTTACTATACCACACGCAACCCTAGCCTCCTCCTAACCTTCTAACATAGTGACATTGTACTTTGACAAATTAGATTTGCAATTTTTCATTTGTAAACATATTTTATTATTCTTTATCTTGATTTCATGTTATGTGTTTGTAGTATTAAGTTAAATAGTTTATTTAGAGGTTTGATAGTAAATAAGTATATCTTTTAATTATTGAAACTTTGAATATTATTATTTGTAATAGAAAATATGTTTTATGTTTCTTAAAAATAAAGAACCTAGTGCATTTACAAATTATCCGGCACAACGGTATTAAAAAAATAGGCTAAAATGTGCAACATGATATATAAATGTTGATTTTAATTCAATAGTTGTTGATCTCTTCGAATAATCAAGTATAAAATTTTATCATGTAAATCAATTAGATGATATTAGAACTTTAATTCACTATTTGAAATATGCTTAAATTTCAATTTAATGACTTGTTCCACCCGACACAAATATTGTTCACTTATTTATATTGTTAGATATACTTAGTTAGGGAACTATGTGATTTTTATTCTATATTCGCCGTTGTTGGTGGGCAATCCAATTGAAGGATGAGGAATTGGACGGCTAAGATTGGTTCTCGCGGTTATTTTGGGAAAATTAAGCCTTGCTCTTTAATGACGGCTCACCCGGACGTAATTCACGGTTGGAAAAATATATAAAAGAACAGGGAAAAGTTCAAACGAGAACTGTTTTTCGTACGAGAACTGCGAGAACCAATCTTAGCCGTCCAATTCCCCCTCCTTCAATTAGATTGCCCACTCATGAATTTCTTACATGCACCATGCCACACTTAATCACCTCACGCTCTTCCTCCATGAATTCCATTATCCAAAATGAACGGCTAAGATTGGTTCTCACAGTTCTCGTACGAAAAATATTTCTCGTTTGAACCATCCCCTAAAAGACCAAAATACCTCTGTTAATGAGCAGTAATTATGGTTACAAATGGTACCCGCTGTACTCGCAATAAAAACAGTTTTCAAATGATCTTTTCACAATATATATATATACACTACTTTATAAACCATGCATTATTATCTCCTCGTCAATTTAAAATATCTTAATTTTCAATCAATACTTTATCCTAACCATTAATCTTATCTTGATTAATCACATCCATCCATTTATAAACCTTTCAAAATAGATTAAAATTTTCTAAAAATTGAAACTCACTTTCTATTTGGTATGCACATCCTCCTAAAAATAAATTAAATTTTATTTTACATTTGTTACACACATTTTACGGTATAAATTATAATTGCCACCGTATTGCGCAGGTACCGTAATAGTATATATATGATAGAAGTATTTCCTAAGAACCTTAACCGATTGAAATACAATTTTTTCATATGCTAAGCAATTAATTTGTTATTTTGTTTTCCGCTTTGAATGTAGTCTTTAATCGACTCACCTTCATTATATATTAAAGGTTATCTGTGTTTTACAAGACTGTGTGAACTATATATAAAGCCTTACCAAAACCTTTAAGATTGGTTCTATATTTGACAGATTTACTACACAATATGTAGGGATCCCACAAAATCAAGGCCCAATATACTTGGGATATGATCAACCTCCTTTAAGCACACAAGATTTACCATGGCTTATTGGAAATGTAGCTTCAAGAAAATCAAGATTCAAGTTTTGGACAAGAACATTAGAGAGAACAAGATCTCTTACACAAATCCTTGTAAACACCTTCCCTGAAGAACATCACATTGATACAAACATACAAATTCAATCCAAGAAGTACCCACATATAACTCCAATTGGACCATTGACGCAACATACCAAACATTATAACCTTCATTTTTCAGAAGAAGATACGAGTTGTTTACGTTGGCTAGACCAACAAAGTGAACGGTCTGTTGTTTACATCTCCTTTGGAACTTGGGTTACCCCAATCGACAAAGCAAAGGTGAGAAACCTTGCTATAGCTTTGGAGTCATCCAAACATTGTTTTATTTGGGTCCTAAGTGCAAAATGGCGTGATGGGATCCCAAAAGGGTATGTTGAAAGAATGTCAAATAGAGGAAGAGTGGTTTCATGGGCCCCACAAAGCGAAGTATTGCGACACAAAGCAGTTGGTTGTTATCTTACACATTGTGGGTGGAACTCGACTATTGAAGCTATACAAAGTAAGGTGAAATTATTGTGCTACCCTATTGCTGGTGATCAGTTTGTGAATTGTGACTACATAGTAAAGATTTGGCGAATTGGGATTAGGCTGGAGGATTTTGGAGAAGAAGATGTTCATAGAAGCATCGAAAGGGTAATGAAGGATGTTGAGTTGGAACAAAGACTATTGAAATTGAATCGAAGAGTCTTTGGGATGGAAACTAGTTTAAAGGTGATTGGTAACTTGACAAAATTTGTTAATGATTATAGTAAGGTTTCCTACAATGGAACTGTTGGGGAAGAAAGTTAACATGCCCGGTAGTAGATGAATTGATGAAGGTCGGGCATGCCTCAGGTCCTTAATACATGGTGTGATGAAAAGTAAGAATGGACATAAAATAGGGAATAAAGATTGAAAATATCGGAAGCACAACTTAAATGTCAGAAGTGAAAAGTGAGGCTAAAGACTTCGTGTACTTGTAACTCGGCTTTTATTTAATATTGCCAAAATTTTGATAGCTAAAAGGTTAAATGTATTTAAAAATGACAACCTTATTCTATCAAACTTCAACACGTTTTATTGTATGTATCAAACTTTTAGAAATTGCTATTGTATTTGTTCAAAAACCTTTACAACCGATAAACAGGTTAACTTTGTACTTTTGATTTATATTATATTTCAAATTATTAGTTAACTATTATCTTCATTCACCTTCATTTTTATCAAAGTACTTAATAATTTGTTTCAAAAACTGTCCTTTGAGTACTCAATAATCTTCATTTTCATAACATTTTGATTTCGAGTCAAGGGTGCAAAAATGTTATGGGATGGTGGCATCGACCCTAATGAGTGTTCACGTTAACAAAGTAAGTGCGTTAATGGCAGTTTCCATCCGCAACAGAACCAAAATCCAATTGTTGCAATATGGTTGATGGCTAGTCTTGGTTGAAAGGAGAAAGGGGCGAGAGAGTTCTATGTAGTGAAAGATGTTGGCAATGGTTGTGCAATATGTGTTGGTCGCAATAAGGGAACTAGTGGTGGCTCTATCAAAATGGATGTCCAAATGCAAACAATTTCAAAGCAAATGTAGTCGGTGACACATCTACATCAAAAGGAGAGAGTGGGAGAGAGATGTACATGTTCACAGAAGGACGTGATATGGTGACAACTATGTAATTAGTTGTTGGTGGTGGCTATGGTGGAACATGTGGTGGCTTAGGAGGGTGAGGAGATATGAGAGATAATTGTCACAAACGCTGAGAGATATGAGACAAGCTATTTGATAATTGTTTTGAATGAACAATCAAAATTATGCAAATTACCATTTAATCCTTCATAATAATTTATTATGTAATAAGATAAGATATTAGCAAGGTGAAATGATAAAATAAAGGGTAGTATAAAATAATGGCTCTTTATTTATCATAATGTACTATTAGGTGAAATGATTTAGCAAGGTGTAAAATAAAGGGTAGTATAAAATAATGACTCTTTATTTATCATAATGTACTATTAGGTGAAATGATTTAGCAAGGTGTTCATTCAACATAGTCTTCATTTAGTGACAACAATCAAACGCACACAATGCTGAACAAACGCTGAATGGTTCTATTCAACTACAAACAAATATCCACTTGACAATCTAGATACAACGTACAACTATGTAGTGCATTTGTGTCTTCACTGTTCCAAACATGGTCAAAGTATAAGGCCTTTGGTACCGGTCAACCCGAACAAAGGCTTTAAGTACCTATCAGGAACACTGATCGGCTCCCCTCTTTGGCTTCCACAAACCGAACATCACACCCCTACCCTCAACCCACCCCTTTTTTTAAAACAAGCTATCGTTGCTAACAACTAGAAATTTTCCCCTCGTTCTCTCCAATAAATACATCATTCCCCACTTTAAATTTTGCATCTTCAAATCTAAATTTCTCTTTATCTCTTATCTACTACAAAAATTGTTTATTTATTTAACACAATATGGATTCACCAAGCACTTTATCAACCACATCATCCATATAAACTGACCAGTGCAATAAGCATGAAAATGCAATTTTTATAGTGTTGGTTCGAGAAGCGGAAACTTTAATTTTTAGTAACGAAGCAGAATCGCCTAGAAGAGAACAAGAAGAAGGAACATAAAAAGTGGTCGGGTAATTGGAAATAAATGTCTTATGCGAGACTACTTTGACAATAACCATATTAACTGGGGATATGTTTAGGCGGCTGTTCCGAATAAGTAGAAAACTATTCTCACAAATAGTTGATGAAACAAAAGGAGAATATCGATATTTTAAACAGGATGCCAGAGGAAAAAAGGGTTTGTCTCCGATACAAAAGTGTACTTCCGGTAATCAGGAATTGGTGTACGGGGTAGCCTCCGACTCACTTAACGAGTAATTGTGAGAGAAAACGATATAGGATTGCCTAAATGGAGTCACATACAAGCACATATATTGTCTAGTGGATTAGATATATCCATAATGAGCTACTTTCGTGAAATTATTTAAGTACCCACAAGAAGATAAACAAAAAAGTTCAAGCCCGTTTAAGAATCAAGAAGAAAAAATGTGTCTTCTTTTTATTTTTAAACAATTTATAAATATTTTATTTTATTAAATAATTAAATATATAATCAAAAAATTAAAAATAAGTGAAGGAAAGATTGTAGAAGGAAAAGTTAGCTTATACTAAGGTTGTGCTTGGTTAGAGGTTTTAAAGCATTGGGTGTGGTTGAAGCAAACGATCGGCATGCCTATGTGGATAGACAGTATCGAGGGGCACACACCACCCCGTTCATTTGGTACCGAAAAAAAGATGCATTCGGTGTTTGAATGCCGTAGAGAGGAGAGAGAAATGAGAGAAAGAGAGAAAAAAAGAGAGAGGGAAGAATAGAGAGGAGAGGGAGTATTAAAAAATCTTTGAAGTATACACATCATGGGTAATAAGAGGTTCAAACATGTTTGAAGCATGGAGTTAGATTATGCTAATGTGGCGTTGACATGCCCAAAGGAGGGTATACCCCATGCTCTTAAGGGATAGGGAATGCGAATGATTAATATTGACTAGTTAGGTGGAATATAATCAATCATTAGGTAATAAACAGTAAACTGGGGGTAATGATTTTAGGGTAATGAATTCAGCTATGTGTGGTTCCCCACCGATCACCAGCGGCATCACTAACCACCACCAATATTGCTAGCACCACGCTCCGGCGCCACCACTAACTGTTGCCGTCACTGGCCGAAACCATAATACCATCGCAACTCGTCATACAATACACTATTGCCACCTCCACCTCCACCCCTATCACCACCACCACCTATCCCCACCACCACCGTCACAATAGTTGTCACATCAACCATCGCTTGTCACTATCAATTGCCATTGATTGTCGCCTTTACCAATATCATTTTCGCAACCAACACCGTCTTCACCACCACCACCACCATCGACCACCACCACCATCATCGCCATGGATTCAAGTTTGTATTGGTCCACCGACCACCACCACCGCCACCGCCACTACACTTTACCACCATCATAGACCGCCACTACCACCAATAACCTCCACAATGCTGGTCATCGCCACTACCACTACCTCCACTTTCTACCGCCACCTTTACAGACTACCACAACCACTACTCGCCACTAATAATTGTCATTAATAGCTACGTCAACCAACATCACCGTCATCGCCACCAGTCATCACCCTTAACGGTTGTTGCCACAATCATCAACTACCACCACAACTTACTATTGTCACCAACAACTACCATCAACACCACTGCCACCATTGACCACCACTACCGAGTACTGACTAATTCCACCCTCATCGACATACTCTCTATATGTGTGTGTATAATGATTATCTATACTAACTAAGCAATATAAATGGTAATAATAATGCTAGAAAATGCTCATTACAATACTTTGTATTCGATTACCCCTTTTCATTTACATTACATTTACGCTGTGTTCCAAAATTTTATTTTGGGAAGAAAATAAGTGATTTGGAAGGAAGAAAGAAATAATTAAAAAAAAATTATGTTCTAGAGTATTTTTAAGAAGAGAAGATAAGGGGTTTGAAAGGATAATTTTATTAACATCCTCTTCTAAACTTTTCTCCTAAAAGTGGAAAGATTTAGATGGAAAGAAAAGGAAAAATTTTATGATTTTTCATTAGTGACTAATTACTCCTACATACAACTAATAATTTTGAGAAAATAAAAGTATTATTATAATACAACACATTTTTTTCCCTTTCTTTCCGATTTAAAAACACAAAATAAAAACAATACTCTTTTTTTTTTTTTTCAAACTTAAAAACACAAAAAGTAAATCTATTATCATTTCTTTTCTATTATTTTATTTAGTATTTAAAATTCGGTATACAATGACCGTGGCTAGGTTGCCCTACGGATGGCCCAGGGGATTGCACAGTAATACACCACTCAGTCACTCACCGCCGATCAAATTCCAAAAATTAAGTATCTATCAAAATGCCCGGTTTTGGTGCCGCCGTCAGGCAGTTTACGCGATCAACATCCGTCCGCAGCGCCGCCGTCAGACTCTCCTCTGGCGTCAAAACCTCCCCTTTTCGAATATCAGCCACAAAACCTCTTTCTCATCGCATCTTCAGGTATGTGAAAAACCCTACAAGCACACTACACTCACGGATACGTAACGGTCATCCCTACGTCGTTACATTCCATTGAGGATTAGGAATAGGCGTAATTTGTTAATTGATAGCTTTCATTGATAATTTGAAGATGTCCGGTTGAATTGAGCGTTTGTTTGGAAACGGTGCAACCTTTTCATACAGTTAGTGCCTCGGCTTTGATGACTTCTGTTCTCATTGTCTCTCGACGCAGTTATGGTTTGCTCCCTGAAGGTAAGTATAATCCCACCGTTTCTAATTTTATCTTTGCTTGTTCTAATAATATAGAGTTCTGTATAAATACAATGATATAAGTGTTATGTGAAAATAGCAAAAAAACTAAAAAAATAACAGAGAACAAATGAAGAATCTTGCAGTATATTTTCTTGAATTAATTACATGTTGATACAGTAACTTCTATATATGTATAGTAAATAGCTAAGTTACTCCTGACGAATGGAAATTGCAATTAAATTTCAGTATGGAGTAATTGCCTTGGGTTGTTGAGATGCTGAGTTGTATTCCTATATTGTTTACCATATTGCAATGATTTTCTTGCTAATCCCTTGGTAAAATTTCAGCCAGTTATAACTTTTATCTAACAAAATGACATTCAATGCCATTGTGTTTTGATTCTTTCATGATAATTGAGATTTTAGATATATGAATAGCTGATTTGGTAATACATTTTATTGAACTGGGAACACTTACTATCAATTCTGTAGCAATCTGTGAGGGTGTCCTTCTCAAAGATTAGAATTCTGCCTCTGCAGATTATAGAGAGACAGTTGCTTGTTTCTTGGATTTCAGTGCATTGGCGATAAGTTGTAGTTTTGTTATTATCTTGACAACATGTGAGATCCCTTTATAGTCCATCCCTGCCTTTTGACCCCTTTAGTTACAATTTAGCTTAGTTGGTTTTGTATACCCATTTAGAACTTATAGGCTTTCTTCTTCTTCTTCTTTTTTTCTTTAAACAGTTTAGTAAACTCCAATGCACAATTTGCTTGTAAAGTATTAAATTCTATGTCTGTTGTTTCTTTGCAAGCAAAATGTAGTTTTGCCTCATGTAATCGAGGTGATGCAATTGTTCTAGATTGTATCAACTCTAAGCTGGAAATAGAGTAGGCATTTAAGCATATGGATAATGGCTTTCAAGCATTTAGACAAAACGTATCTGTCACTTAATGAGGATTTTAAACCCATATTATGACATTTATAATCCTTCAAGTAATGAGGTTTATGGTGTGTTCTTGTAGATTGTCTTGCTAGTTGAATAGGAACAAGATGTCATGCTAAGGAGAAGCATTTTGATAGATTTTTGAATATCTATGGAGATGAACTAAGGGTACAAATATAAAGAATGGAGTATGAGATAGAGTAGTGATAGGCAAGGCTTGATTTCAATAGGAGTTGTAACGTTGGAGACATGGGATTATGGGACTGCATGAAGCAATGAAGAAGAAAAAGAAGGGGTCTTATTTGCATATGGAAATATGGTTTCATTAAACAAACTTGTCTGATTTTCCAAATTCAAAGCTTGCCAAGAGCTATTTATAACAGTGCATTTAGATACAAGCTTATTGTTATTGAAGCTAGAAAGTAAAAAGTAGATAATTTGAAAATGTCCAGTTGAATTGAGCATTTGTTTGGAAACTGTGCAACCTTTTCACTTACTGCCTCGGATTTGATGACTTCTTCTCATTGTCTCTCACCACAGTTATGGTTTGCTCCTTGAAGGTAATTTAAAATCCCACCATTTCCATATTTATCTTTGCTTGTTCTAATAATATGGATTCTGTATAAATACAATGATATAAGTGTGATATGAAAATAGCATAAAGCTAAAGAAACAACAGAGAACAAATGAAGAATCTTGCAGTACGTTTTCTTGAACTGATTGATTACATGTTGATGCAGTCACTTCTATATATAGGAGCTACATAACTATTGATGAGCAGAAGTTGCAATGAAATGCAGTATTAAGTAATTGACTAGGGTCTCGGGCTGTTGAGATACTGAGTTGTACAAGTAGTATTGCAACTGCTGTTTACACCAACCCACCCTCTTTCTCTCTCTCTCTCTCTCTCTCTCTCTCTCTCTAGCTAGTGGGTAGGAAGAACCAAGTTCTCCTGTCTTGTTTACCATCTTGCAATGATTCTCTGGCTAAAATCTTAGTGAAAGACTGAAATTGTCAGCCAGTTTTAACTTTTATCTAACAAAACATACAATGTCATTATGTTTTGATACTTTCATGATAATTGGGATTTTAGCTATATGAATTACTGATTTGGTATATATTTTACTGGAACTGGGAACACTTACTATTAGTTGGGTGTGAGCCATGATATTTCTGCAGTCGTCCTTCTCAAAGATCCAAAATCTGCCCCTGCAGATAATAGAGAGACTGTTTCATGGATTTAAGTGCAGTAGTGATAAGGTGTAGTTTTGTTATCTTGACAACATGTAAGGTCTCTTTATAGTCTATTCCAGCTTTTTGAGTAAATCCCTTGATTACAGTTTAGCTTAGTTGATTTTGTATACGCATTTAGAAATAGTTTTTTTTTTGTTTTTTTCTTGGTCTTTGAATACTTTAGTGAACTCCTGTGTATAATTTGCTTTGAAAGAATTAAATTCTGTCTGTGGCTTCTTTGCAAGCAAAATGTTGTTTTCTCCTCATGTAATCGAGGTCAAGCAGTTGTTCTAGATGCTATCAACTCCGAGCTGGAAGCCTGGAAGTAGACAAGGCATTTAAGCATTTGGATTGTGGCTTGCAAGTGATAAGGCGAATATCTATCACTTTATGACTTTATGAGGATTGTAAAGCCACATAAGGACATTTATAGTTGTTCAAGTAATGAGGTTTATGGTGTGTTTTTGTAGATTGGTCTTGCTAGTGGAATAAGAACAAGATGAGAAGATGAATCAAGATCATGCTAAGGAAAGCGTCTTGATAGATTTTTGGATATCTTTGGAGATGAACTAAGAGTAAAATTCTGAAGAAATAGAAGAATGGAATCATGAGATAAGAGTGGTATTTGGCAGGGTTGATTTCAATAGGAGTTGTAATGTTTAGAGACATGGGAATATGGGGCTGCATGAAGGAAATATGGATAATGAATTGTTATTGAAGCTATAGAACCAAAAGTAGTTCAATTGTGCACACATCAGGTTTGATATGTTAGCTTTTAAGGATCTGTTAATGGTATTCTTGGCTATTGCATTTCTGGTACAAAATTAAGAAAATCTATTTGTGCAGCAATCACTCAAAGTGCAAACTTATGTCTTTTCATGTACTAGAATTAAATCTTTGCATGATTTATGTGATTGATGACGAATATTTATGGTATTTTGATTTCATGATCTTGCTTGTCAATATATCTTATAACACTCGACCTCTTACAGGTTCATGAAGGCACCATTTGGATATCGTCAATTAGCCTGCTACAACAATTCGTAAGATTAGAGTCCGAAGGAGAACAAGAAGCACAAAGGTGGAATAGTGTAGTGAAATGTGAAGTGGATTTGCTATTATTTTCAAGAGGATATGGCCATCAAAATTAGTGGTCTTTGACTCAAACCGGTAGTGAAATACGAATGTTGTTATATGTTTAAAACTGATCATTGACATTTGTATCTGTTTCTCCATGGTAAACCCTGTTTCTATTTTCTGTATGTTCACAAGTCACACCATTAATCTTATTCAAGTTTTCACTTCTGGTTGTCCTTTTGTTTTTGCTTTTTAAATTTTTTTAAAAGAGCTAAAGATCCCAAAAAGGAATCAAAACATGGGTACCCTAAGGAGACCCGTCGAAGATATTAATCTTCCAACTCCCCAACCTCCCTCTCCATCGGAACCTTCTCTAATCCCGAACCAACACCAACTAAAATCCCCTATCCAATACCTTTGCATCTCTAGCCTATATAACCTTCTAAATCTCTTCTTAAGTGTGAAATTCCCAGCCCATTTATCCAACCACATGCTAGTTACCCACTTTATCCAAGTGATTTGCAACCATCTTAATGCTTCTCCGAGTCGAATTTAGTGACCCTTTTCTAACACGACCCCGAAATAAACCACCCCGAAAATATACCATTTTCGTTAAAAAAGACATCTTATCACCATTTTCCTATTACACCTTAATTAGCACTTCAAGGCTACCTTTAGAAAGTTTACAACTTGGTCCTATTACTTACCATGACAGTTGTTATCTTGTGTTGTGGTTTTCTATCGCTTGTCAAGCGGACGAAGAAAGGATGCGGACATTTATACATTTAAGACATAAATGATTCATTTTATTATATAAGCTATATATATATATTGCATTCTACATGGGATACAGAATTGGCATACAAATTTCTAGTCAACTTTCGTATTTTCAACCAAAGTCAACGTTTTCTCTTGCTGTTGACCTTCCTCTTCTCCTTCAACTTTCCATGTCAACTGTTGTCTATACCATCGAAATATCACCAAACATATGAATGCTGCACATAAATAAACAAACCCGGCTCAATTGGTGGGTATATCATCACTTCAGTGGGTTCAAATCGACATTTTAAGATCATTTTAACTGTTAAAACTTGGTTAGTATAGATAAAATTACCTGCAAAAATGCGGGTTCTAATGGAAGTCAGATTCCAAAAGGCCGTGACAGCTGATGCTGCAACTATTTTCTTGTGAGAACAACCTTCCCATGTTGTCAGTATCCACGCTTTCAGGTGATCACCTGATTCGTATTAAAGGAAAGACACAATAATAAAACTTGATTCTTTATTTGGATTCAAAATAACTTGTATGTATTCAAGTTACCTTTCTTGCATATTTGGATCGAGTACAATGAGTACAGTTTTGGACCCGTAAAGCCGATAAAGAACCCTAAAAGGTGCAAACACAACACGTAAGTTTTTCTCAACCGAATAACCCGCGCGCAAACTAGGTCGAAACCCCATGTTGAAATTGATCTTACCAAGTGCACAAAGTCTCTTAAATGTTACGATATGACCATATTCGGATCCAAGAAGCAACAATGGAGCCATCTGAAAGCATACACCATGGTCTTAACTCTTAAATACTATGCATAGTGTAAGTTGAGGTGACACTAAAACAAGTAATTAGGATATAAATTTACTTTAAGGGTCATCGATGGTTCGCCGGAAAACAGCTCCCGGGCTTTTGAAATTGCAAAATTTACTGTAGGAAGTACAACTCTAGCAGCCCTCAGAATGTCATCTTCTTTAATCTTAAGATCTCTCTTGTCTTTAATTCCATTCCTGTAAGTTTGGGACCCCAAAAAGTTAAACAAAAACAGAAGATTGTCTATCAAAATAGTAAAGATTTTGATTATAGAATCTTGCTGACCTTTGAGCAATTGTATTTGACAAGAAGGAAACACCCAAACACAGAAGGCCCAGTTGAGATATCAAAGAAAGCATACTGAAAAAAGAAATAAAACCCCTGAGAAGCCCATAACATTGAAATATTATAAGAATTGAAAGAGGGAAAACAGAGCAACTTACCTGAAGCTAATGCCTGTTGTGAAACAGGATGATAGGAAACAAAGTGAACCCAACCCAAACCAAAGTGTTGATTTCGCAACATCATTCCACATTATCAGATCATTAATCAGTAATCCGACTCTGTCGAAATTATACCCGTAATCATCATCATTTCCTTCTGAAAATCACAACACAATCAAGATGAGAAATAAATCAAAAGAACCCGAAATCAAAATCGAAACAGAATCAAGATTTAATCCTCACTTGGGGATGGGATTGAAGGGCAAGAACTCGATTTATCCTTCTTGGATCGACCACTATGTCTCCTTTTCTTGACCTTATTATTAGCAACGATCAATTCATCAACACACATCAAATCTTTATCATCTCGAATTTCTTGATCCATTCGCCTCCTTGATCTTCTACTATTTCTAGGCGAACCCATATTGGCAAATCGGGTTTTTGATCTTTTAGCAGCAGGGGAAGGAGAAAGAAGGATGAGATCATGGAGGGATAGAGGGTTTTGGGGTTTGGGAGAAATAGTGTTTTTGGGTGAGTAAGAGACTAAATCAAGAGACATAGTTGGTGGTGGTTCTAGGCTACTGGTTCGAGCCAGACGAGATGCAGATTTGGTTCGGCTTCGAGGGTCAGATCGTTGGGCGGTTGTGTACGGCGGTGGTGAGTCCATTGATTTTTGTTAGATTGAAGAAGAAAGAAAGGGGGGTTTGTTGGGTGGATATAAAAGGATGTGGCGTATTGTTGCAGGTAGCCGTTAGGAGGTATGTGTTTGAAAAATATGGAGGGGAAGAAGAAGAAGAGGAGATGATGATGATGATGATGGGATATGGGAGTTTGTGCTGGAGACATCAACGGTAAGAAACCTTTGACAAAAGTTGCCATTTTTGGGGTTGTGCGTAGTGGGGTTATTGTGTCAATTGCCAAAGATTCTTTATGCCCCACTTTGTCTATAAGTTATTTTTGTTTTGGGTAGGAAAAATGAGTTATATTATAATTTTTAATTTTCTAGTTCTAACACGTGTAATTATTTTATAAATAAGAATAAATAGTAAAAAAATATAACACTTCTTTAACATATCAATAACACTACAATTATGGTGGTATAAGTGTTGAATGGGTCTAGTTATTTTCGTATTACCTTTTTTATAACACCTCAAATTTGTAAAATTTATTAAAATAAGTTGCAGAATAAAAATTGAGAAAAGCGAGTAGAAGTTATGAATTATTATTAAATGATTTGAAATAAGGATTCTTAATATATCCTTGTTGAGATTTTGGCTAGCGTATTGATGAGTTAAGTTGAAAAGGGAAGCTGGATACATGCTAAAAAAGGCCAGCACCAAAAGAAGCGACAACCCCTTTCTTTTCTTTTCCTTCTTGATTTCTCTTTTGTTCTTTTTCTTGTCTTCATCCTTTATCCCTTCTTGCTTCTCCCAAACACACACACATGTATCAATATACCTCATGAATTGGAGCTGTAATTGAAAACTAGCAAGAGTAGATTAACATATATTCATTGAGGAATCAAGTCTAAAGATTGTAAGTGGTTACTACTATATGTGTGTTTTGAAGTGTTATTTGAATTAGTTGAGTTAGTGTTTAATAATTGAATTAGTTGAGTTGAAATAGTAATTATAGTGTTTAATGATCAAAGAAATGTTATATGTTATTTATTATAGTTAGTAAGTGTTTTGGGGACGTTTAGAAGCATTGGTTATGATCTGGAAATGAATTGAATGGGTTTTGGCCGGAGACAGCAGGTTCTGGTCAAACCTGGTGTTGTAAGTTGCAGGGCACGGGCGTGCCCTTTAAGAACAAATCGTGCCCCAGGGCGTACCTTAGGAGCCACAGGCGTGTCTTAAAAATTACGAGTGTGTCTAACCCTAGATAGACCCGGGGTGTGTCTGTTGACCACGTGGGTACCTGTGTGTAGGGCATGCCTGTGAAAGCACGAACGTGCCATGTCATGTGCATTGTCTAGAAGTTGTGTTTTGACTTAAATAAGTGTAATGATTATCATATGCTTATTCTTAGGTATTGAAGGACTAAAGAAAAGATAAGAGAACGCTAAGCAAGTGTTGGACTATAGGTGAGTACCTCAACTTGGTACTTAGAGATATTAATTACTTGTATCTGTACGTAGTCAACACTAAAGAAGGAATTATTGTATAATTGCTATAACCTATTCATATTAAGTAAATTGCTATTAGTTATTGATTATGAGTATATAGAGATGAATATATAAGTAATCAGGGGAGTTTAAATACAATAAGAAATATGAGACAGAGATACATGTTTAGATTTTGAGTGGAATAGTCTAGTTTTACACTAAAATAAAGAAAGATGAGTATAATGAATAAATTAGAGGTGAATACCAATTTGTAGTAAAGAGAAAAAGGGGGGAGATTAATAATTAACAATTAATCCTATATACTAATGTGCATCTATAGTTAATACTATGTGAGTATAAATTCATAGAGCAATAAGTAGTGTAATAAGCAATACTGATACATATAACTGCATGATTAAAGTGAAAGTGTTCTTACATATCTATATGTAGTAAACAAATGTCTATACACATTGTGAGTATGTGCGAAAATACCGAGAAGAGTAATGTTAATAGCTTATCAATGTGATCACACGCATGATGTCAGGGTATGTGATATGTTAATGATTTGATTATTTATGATGTTGCTTGCAACTATGTGTATATGTTGCATATGTTCTCTGCAGTGTTGCCTAGATTGTCTGAGTGGCAAAAGGGGTGTCTTAGTGGTAGTGAGATTGCTGAGTAGCAAAAGTGGTGCCTGAGTGGCAGTGAGATTGCCTGAGTGGTAATGGTCATTTCTCGAGTGGCAAAACAGAGGTCTGAGTGGTAAAATTTGATAAGAGTACACTTATATGTTTATTATTATCATTTGAGTAATTTGTGGAGCTATTCACTGAGCTTCTAGCTCATTCTTTCCATTATTTGTTATTTTCAGGTTTTATGACAGACGAGGCTTTCACGTAGACATGTTAAAAAGCTTTTGTGCAACATCAAAGGAAAATTATTTTTTATATTACCTGTGCCTGTTGTTATCCTATTTTAAAATATTATTATTCTTATTTTCTTATTGCACGCTTAAAAAAAGGAAAACGGGCGTTACATTTTTCATGTCATTTTTGTATTTATTTCATTTTTACCAAACTTAATTTTGTTTTCGGTTTGGTTTCTTTTATTAATCTTATGTTCTGGTCGGGTCGGTTTCATGTTGATCCATTATTTAAAGAATAAAATTGTGGTTGTGTTTTCTAACCAAAATTTTTTGATTTTGGGTTGGGTTCTATTTCAACTCATTTTCCTAATGCAATTCATCGACTCATTTTTTAATAGTTTTGAAATTCTATTTCCATATCAGTTTTTGTAATTTACGACTTCTAGCATTCAATATTAGACTTCATATGTCTATTTCTCTCTATCAAACATCATATAATAATGATTCATTTCATTTTGACAAAGCAACTGAACATTTCGTAATGATTCATTTCATGACATCCTCTATTTTATTCTTTTGTGCATTTCATTTCTTTTATCATTACTTTCTGTCTAACCAAACATACCCTTATAGTATCATATATCTATATTTGAAGTTTAGAAATGCCATCAAAATCTATTATTAGCTTATTACTTTTAATCTTTTTAATTGGTTTAAGAAATATATGTTTTTTTGTTTATATTACTATTAAAAAAATTCGGGCTAAACAATTTAACTTCGGGTTATCATGTTCATGTCGACCTTTTTCGTATCATTTTCGAATCGACCCGTTTATGACAAAACTTCTTTTCATGTCGTGTTTGTGTCAAACAAGGTCATGTTCGATTCAAATTGTGTTTTGTGTCGAGACAAGAATTGTTAGCCTTAACTACGATGGCAGTAGCCTTTCACAAAAAAAAGAAGCTATCACATCAGTTTTTTACTCTCACCACTTAATCTTGTAAATAATCGGTCCTGCCAACAAATGAACTAGGAGATTGTTTTTACACTTTTTTTTTACTGTTTAGAACTCCCCTCGCCAACCATCACTCGTTACTTGCCTGTGTTGCTGTCACCTCAAAATCTCCAATCCTATCGCCGCCCTTTTTTTGCGCACTGTTTTCCATCGTTGTTTCTTCTTGGCAACTTTTTTCATTTTCCTTTTTGTCGGTGTGTGGCTGCTAAATCGAGTATCGCGTGCATTTGTGTTTTAAATTTTATTTCTCTTTAATTGATTGGCGTCACAATTTCACATAGTGTATGTTCTAAAACTATTGCCTCCATTTGGTTCGACACAGCCTTGTGACCCGACCAGACCACAACCATGTTACGGGCCACGTGGTCTAGCCGTGGCTATGTCAAGGCTCCATGAATCGACCTCCTATTATGGGCCTAATGGCTCGACCCTAGCCCCTTTCTTTGGCCCGTACTGTTTGATCTGCCTTGTTTTTTGGCCCCTCCCTTGGGCCCCAGCCCAAGTTTATTTTCGCTGTTGTTTTTTGCCATGTACAAATCACATAGATGTATAACAGATAGGCTTTCATAATTTTCCAACTACGTTAGATAGATTTAGATAGTACATTATTTGTATATTTGGCATGCTTCAAATGTCCAATAGGGTTTTCTATGAATACACAATCAATATGGAAACATCCTCGCACAGCTTTTTATTATTTTATAATGTTAAATTTTAGTGTATTGTATACATATTTAGCTGGTAAGTGGCGTAGTTCAGATTATTCTATGAATACACAATCAATATGGAAACTCAATTGCTGTTTTAGTCTTACAGAGTTTATAGTTCAGATTAGCATATCTCTAGCACTTGCTTGCATGCCTGAGGTAAAATGCCTTAATTCTCGCAAGTCCATCTTCAAGAGAGGATGGCTCGATACCAAATGTTACACGGACCCAATTCTTCATTTCCAACACACTCCCTGTGACAACAATAAAAATTTCAAATAATACTTAACTTGTAAAGACCTATTTCAACATTGATCCAAGACTTGAATATAATAGACTACTATATTTTAATGAGGCCACTTTTGGGGTTAAATGGATTAGCTATCAAAATTTGTAAGATTTCTTTGAGCTGACCTGATAATTTTATAAGCTACCAGGACTTTATGAACATATATTTGACCTGAGAGTCAAAGTATCTCTTTCCAAACAGAACCAGCTTACCAGGCAGAAGGATGACAGACTCTTCTTTTGCAAGTTTTGAGCAAAACTCCACATCATCCTTTATGCCTTGCAGCTGTGACAAATCTAACTTCACCTGTAACAAACATTTTGCAAAGTCAAAAATCTACAAGATTAAAATTCAAAACTTAAAATTTCTGACAAATTTTATATACCATCAAAAAGAGAGATCCTTGAGGCTTTTGTAAGCATGTGAAGCATGGGATCTCCTTCAATTGTTCACAACACATCTCAGCATCTTTTCTCAGTATCTTGATAGTCTTTGCAAAAAAATCGTCTGCAGTCTCAAGGATTTGAGGAAGGGCGGCCTCATTCCATAAACCAAAGCATTATAGTTAGAGCAAGTAATAAAATTTTTTTAATTTCTTTATTAAGTAATAAAAGATTTTTAATTTCTTTATTTCCATACTCTATGTTAATATTATTTAGAAGCTTCAGTCACTTCCATTAGTTTTAGTTTATAGCATGCTAGCAGAAAATTCTTCATGCAAAGATTAAAAGGAAAACATGTGGCAGGTATTCTATACTCAAAGCATGAACATAACTGAACTGTTCCATAAAAGTGTTTTAAATTGTATACCTGTATGAATGTTGCAGCTTCTGTATTAGTAATAAGAGACCTCTTGATGCACTCGCCAATCTGAAGGCAAAGTATGAATTTCACTGATGTGATATAAAGTATGAGGCTATGAGAATTAACATTCTTCAAATTTAAGTGAAAAGAAATTTAACTATATAAGTGACACGAACAAACTACTTACAACTAGTTTATAATGTTAAAAGAGGATAGACATGAGGTCAACTTCAAATCAACTAGCTGAAATCTTCAAATGATTTTAGAATGTTAGTATATTCAAAAGAGCACTTCATATCCCTCTATGGACACAAATATACCTATGAGGTTTAGGTTATACACTAAAATGTTACAAAAAAAAATCAATGTTGTAAAACTTGCTAGGCGGTAGTCGTCCTAGTGGAGTGGTTGACAGGGAATAGCGAGTACTCAGCCTAGTACTCGGATTGTAATTTTTTATATATAAATCTTATAATTATACATATCACATGTTTGTAAATACTCAAATATGTATATAATTGTTCATAGAACCCAAGAAATATGTTAAAAACACAAACATAATTGTTGAAAACTTCAAATTGCGTTATATAGTCGACAATCGTGAGAAAAGGTGGAAGAGAGACGATTGAATTTGTAGTCGTGATAAATAGCGGAAGAGAAATGTTAACAAATACAGTTGCATGTGTACCATACGCCTTTGAAAATTTCAATTATTTTTTACTTCCGTTGACCAAGAATGCCGAGTAGGACTGAGTTTTGATCGAATCCAAGTAATTTGGCCAAGTAGCCTTGACTGCTTGGCAGGTGCCCAATATCCAAGTACTCCCGGAGTACTCAGCCTCCTAGGCCGAGTTTTGCAACACTAAAAAAACCACAATGAACACGACGATTTAAGTGATTCAGCTGATCTTGATATGATCGATCTACGTACGTCCACCGGCAGGAAGGAGCTCTTTATCTTATTCAGGAAATTGTTGTAAAGTTTCTCTCAACCGAAACCCTAACTACTAATTTCTAATAACTGAAAAACCTGCTACGATTGGGCCGGCCCAACATAAACAATTAAACAATCCTAAATTTTTATAGGTATTGGCACTTAGCTTGCTCCTGTACTCCACACACTTATCCCATTGAAATTATACTCTGGGAGGTGTTCCCAAGTGTCGGTCGGGCAAAGACCCATTCTGGTAACCAACAATTTAGAGTCACGCTTAAGAATCATTTCATTTTCTATGGTTTGGCACTCAACATACATTAATGGAGAATTTTGAATATCTATTAAAGAATATTTTAAAAGAAATAGAGGACATACCCCTTGTTCTTCAAAAATACCATCAGGATCAGTTCTTGCTATCCAACCAATCCTCCATCCAGGAACCATCCACTTCTTTGATAGAGACCCAAGGGTTAAAACAGGTGAAATATTTCCAAAGAGCCCCATTGGCACAAATGAGTTACTTCCAAAGGTCAAATGGGCATAGGCTTCATCTGCTATCACTAGTATTCCCAGCCTTCTAGCAGTTTTAGCAATCTTTAATTGAAGAAGTAAATAATTGAAAATTAAAAGAAAAAGAAGCAAATATATAAGAATATATATATATATATATATATATATATATGGGATGGTTCATTTGAGAACCTTTTTTATTGCGAGTACCGTGAGAACCAATCTTGACTCCTGATTAAAATAAATCAATGGTCAATAAAAATGACGGCTCATTAATGATGCATTAAGGGCTCATTAATGACGTATTAATTGCTCATTAATGATGGTATTTTGGGAAAATCAAGGCTCGATCTTTAATGACAATTCACCCGGTTGCAATTCACGGTTGGAAAATTATATAAAAGACCAAAATACCCCTATCAATGAGCATTAATGGCGGTTTCAAATGGTACTCGCAATAAAAACGGTTCTCAAATGATCTTTTCACTATATATATACTAGTAGGGTGCCCGCACAATGCAACGGCTTTTAAAGAGAGATGGTAGTGAGATTGTATGGTGGCGAGTTTTTTGTGGTGGCTAGCGATGAAGAGGGCGGATGAGACAATGACAATTGTAAATGGTGTCTGACGATAATAAATAATATTACAATATATTTGAAGTAATAATACTATAAATTTAATAGTGGAGCAATGTTATTATATTGATTCTCTAAGATATAACTTATTCTAAGAGTTTTAAAAAGTTATGGAATTTATTTTTTTTAAAGCATGAAATTAAATGGATTATTCATTATTGAAATATGGAAAAATGGGTTTTTTATAATCGATAACTTTAAATGTGCCTAACAAATTTAATATATATTTTAATTTATTTTTAGAATGATGTGCATACCAAATAGAAAATTAGCAAAAAAAAATTATAGAAAATTTTAATCTAGTTTAGAAGGTATTGGATGGATGTGATTAATCTAGATAAAATGGATGGTTAGGATTTAGTATTGATTGAAAATTAAGAACTCTTAAAATTGATGATGAGAGAGAATGTTGTATGTTTTATAAAATAGTGTGCGTGTGTGTGTATATATAGGGGAGGGTTCATTTGAGAACCATTATTATTGCGAGAACCAATCTTAGCCATTCAATTGGTAAGTGGAATTTATGGATGAAGAGCGTGGGGATAGAGTGTGGCAAGGTGCATGTGATAAATTTATGGGTGGGCAATTAAATTAAAGGATGGGGAATTGGTCGGCTAGGATTGGTTCTCGCAGTTCTCGCAATAAAAATGGTTCTCAAATGATCTTTTCACTATATATATCATGTTCTAAATAACGTAAGGCGTGGCATGACGGCGAGGTCAAGCCTCGAGCTTTAGGAGCCATGGCGAAGCCATGACCTTTTTTAAGGCGACAATTTTGTATATATTTTATAAATATTTATATCCAATTCATCATTATTAATATACAAATTACACAAAGTTGCACAAATTAGGAGCAAAGTACCATATACAAATTACAAAATAGAAATTGTAGAAGTTCAATACACTCGATCGCAAAATGTATATAAAAAAAGTCAAAATTTTTTAAAAAATTATTTTTTGCGCGCCACGCCTTAAAAAACTCACTCTTTGGCGCGTAAAGGCGCACCTTATGCCGCTTATCTTACACCACGCCTAACCCCACCGCCAAGGGCTATTTCTTAACGTCGGAGTAGCGCCTCGCACCTTGGCGCCGCCATGACGCGTTTTTTAGAACCCTAATATATATATCTTCACAAGACCAACAAGGCAACAAAAAAACACATATATTGTTTATGACTATGCACACGTACCTTTTCTAGATGGTCAAATGAATATACATTGCCACAAGGGTTCCCAGGATTTATAATGACCATTGCAACAGTATTATCATCCACCAATGTTTCAAGCCCGTTTAAGTCAACCTCCCAACCTTTTTCTTGAAGAAGATCAAAATGACGAACTTCAAGACAATTAACTACAGCAAGAGCTTGATAAGCTGGGTAGCCAGGTTTAGGAAGCAATATATTAGCACCTGGACGTCTCAGTGCAGATAATACGATTTCAATTGCTTGCTTAGCACCAACAGTGACATAAACCTCATCTGCTGATAGTGTATAAGGGAGGTTTCGAGAAAGGTACTCGGCTATGGACCTGTTATATATATCACAAATAATTAATTATAAGTAAGGGGTGTAGTGGGTAACTTCAAATTGTATTGATTGATCCTTTATTCATCTAGTTCTTTTTATGTACAAGCTTCATTCAAACTCTTGTCAAATCAGCCAATCAAAATTTCCAACCTTATAGTCAGTGATGATCTAGCATGATTATTAGGGTGACCATTTCAGTTACAAGAACACAAAAGAAGCCTGTCTTATTGTCATGACAAATATATCAATGTCCGATGGGTTGGAGGTATGAGAAATACTACATGATATATATTTTTTAGCACAAGAAAACATAATCGTTCATGCTCTTCTTCAATCTTAAAAAAGAAAAAGAACTACAATCCAATCTTTTAGAATATTTAGCAAAACAAATCTTTAAAATCAATCAACAATAATTTCTACCCAAATATTCAAAATTCATAAGAATAACTATTGATAACTATAAAAGTATTTTTGATCCTGCCCTAAAACTGATATGGATTGTGAAAACGGACAAATAGTTTGACCAAGTTTCATCTCAGAGCTCTTTTTCACCAAGACATGAACCAAGGAAAGTAGACTGTAGAAAATGTTTTCAGTTAGTTTTACATGGCGTTTTTCTTCTACTTTTGTCATAGCTGGCTTTCCATCGACATACATGTCTATAAGCACATAGGTTTAGCAAGTTAATTGTAGAGATAATGACATATAAAATTACTCGCGGCAAATATTTAAGCCAGCACAATAATTTATCAATTTATGATTGTGATAAGAACTGAATTGAAAGGATCTGGAAGGATCAATGAAACAGCTGATCATCTCAATCAGATGCACAATTACCTCCCTACCTAATTTAAGCAATTATCCCAAATTACCTCTATGTCTAATTTCAGCAGCTATTTCAAAGGTTAAAATAAAGGAAAACTTCCTGCATTCCATAGAATAAATAGGCCTAGAGTCATATCTTTTTCTTTGTCTAAGTTTTTGATTATTGTGTTCTTACATTTGGAGATTTGCCTATCTCGAATCAGGCCAACTATCCCTTGTTTTTCCTATTCCAATTAATCAAATTTTCTAGTTTCTATCATTGGTTCCATTGCCGAGAAAACGATGGTGCAGACCCGGAGCAACAATACTTCACCAGAAGTGGGTTCTAATCCTGATCAGATTGCTACACAGCTTGCAGCCATTGCCTCACGATTGGAGTCCTTTGAAAGCTTGAAGGATGATGTCGCAGCTCTCAAATCACACGCCAATCCTAAACAGAAACCACGCAATCGATTTAGCCGCTATGATGATGGAGGGTTCGAGCAATATGAAGAGGGGGAGAGCTCCTGGAGGCGTAATCACCGGTATAGGCCATCTACAAAAATTGTTTTCCCCACCTTCAGTAGCGGTGACCCGCGCGGCTGGATTTTAAAGGCAGAAAAGTTCTTCCGGTACTACGACACTCCCGATGAGGAGAAAGTTGATGTTGCTTCAATGCATTTGGAAGGAGACGCACTCAATCTCTATTCATGGCTTTCTGCAGATCAGCCAATTACCTTCTGGGAAGAATTGGTCAGTGCCTTCACCAAAAATTTTGGCCCTACAGAGTTCCAAAACCCTGATGAGTATCTATGCGGTATTAAACAAAACGGGTCAGTCCAGGAGTATAGGCAAGAGTTTGCTAAACGATCATCTCGGGTTTCAAACTGGCCCGATCACTGCCTTTTGGGAGTATTTTTAAACGGGTTGAAGGAGGAACTAAGGGCGGATGTCCGAATCCATAAACCCCGTACAGTCTATAGTGCTATGAGTTTGGCATTAGAATTCGAATCAAAGGCAGATTACAACCGATTCGGGCAGAATTCGAAAACCACCGCCACCGCCAAAACCTCTTCATCAGATGACTTCTTTGGCCACCAATATTCCAACCAAAACTGTTTCCCCTCTTCACATTTCTGATGAGGAGAAACAGTCCCGATTCACAAAAGGGTTGTGCTTTCGATGCGGGGAGAAATATGGCCCGACACATCGTTGTAAGACAGGGGATTTCAAGCTTCTTGAAGCTGCTTTTGAGAACGATGACCAGGTTGATTCGGGGAATACAAAACATATCGATAACCCTGGGGACATAGCCGAAATCGGCCTCCACGCGCTGATGGGTACGACACCTAATCCAGCTATGACTCTTCATGGCGTCATTCGCTCTTCCAAGGTCTTGGTCTTGATTGATAGCGGATCGACCCATAATTTTATAGCTGATAACCTTGTTCGAAAAGCTAATCTCACAACGTCTAATGTGGTCCCTTTTGGCGTGCGAATTGGCAATGGAGATATCCTCCGATGTAACCAGATCTGTAAGGATGTTATATTACAGCTTAATGACATTCAAATCATACAAGATTTCTATCCATTTTCTTTAGGGGGGGCTGAGGTGGTACTTGGCATTCAATGGCTAGCCACCCTAAACACGGTTCAAGCAAATTGGGGTAAAAGATTTATGGTATTCACTATCAATGGTCGCGAACATAAGCTACAAGGACTGCAACAAGAAGCTCATAACTCTGCTACCTGCCACCACCTCGCCATCGAACCATTCGAGGAACAATTGACGATTGAGACACACCTGTTTTCGCTAAATCGACTTGAGGACAAGTCGTTTTACCAGGTGGGAAGTAATGATAAGAACTGAATTGAAAGGATCTGGAAGGATCAATGAAACAGCTGATCATCTCAATCAGATGCACAATTATCTCCCTACCTAATTTAAGCAATTATCCCAAATTACCTCTATGTCTAATTTCAGCAGCTATTTCAAAGGTTAAAATAAAGGAAAACTTCCTGCATTCCATAGAATAAATAGGCCTAGAGTCATATCTTTTTCTTTGTCTTAGTTTTTGATTATTGTGTTCTTACATTTGGAGATTTGCCTATCTCGAATCAGGCCAACTATCCCTTGTTTTTCCTATTCCAATTAATCAAATTTTCTAGTTTCTATCAGATTGTTGATGAAAAGCTTTACAAAACCTCTCTTAAACTATCCACCCAAGAAGAGGGGAGGGGAGGAGAGGGAGGATGACATTTGGTAGCCCCTTCCTTGCTCTGTCACAGCTTTCTGATCTTTAATTTTCCAAGCCATTTTTCATATTTTTTTTAAAGTTTTGGTTTAAGAATGATTGTTTCCAGTAAAGTACGAGTATAAAGATAATGCATTACTTACAATCTCAATATCTTAAGATAATACTTCCTGTTTATTATATATCTTATGCCTTACGGAATCCACATCCATAGAGTGATTGGTGTTATGCAGTAAACAAGTTTGACAAACACTAATTTTAACAAAATAAAGGTGAGTTGGGGGTATTGTAATTATACATGTACTTAAGTTAACTCTGTAGTTTATTGAAATTTGAAGATAAGGAAAAAACAAGTTGTAAGATGAAACATCAATGAGTTTTTTCATTACATCTTAATATAATGTATTATGTCAACAATAAGAGAAGAAAGAAATGCCACTAAGGAAAGGATTAATTGAACACATACATTTCACTTGATCAATCTGTTTTTGGGTTAGAGAGGGCAATGAACTATGAGAACTATTGTCATTTTCTTGTATGGATTTTTGAATAAAAGTACATAAACACAACAAATTAATCAGTGAACGAAACAAATAATTAAGTGAAGAGAACAAGAATATCTCTCAATCTTCAGATAATTGGCAAATTAAGACGACTTTAGGCCTTGTGTTACATGTTATGAACACTACAATGAAGCCTTTCTTGATAACCTTATCTAAAAAAACTTATGTTCTTTAATCATTTCTCACTCTTCAAGTCCATATGTACATGAAAGTTCAAATGAAGAGATACTAATTGACTCTAAAAGGTCAAACTAGGTAGGTAAAGTCAGAATTAAAATCTCCTTCATTTTTTAGAAACAGCAGATAAATTTCATGTCACTCAACTCAGCAATAACTATCCAGGTCAGACGTAGATCAGATTTTATATTATTTCGATCTAAAGGATTCAATAAAAATTGGACTAAGCATTAAAACAATGAATCTAATTAAACTTTTATTTGCGCCATCATTTAAAAGTGGAATCACCACTCCTACTTCTGCGGAAAGGAATGACATCAGAAAGTAGAAACAATGAAACATCGGCGTTGAATAATCAGCTATTCGTATCAATATTGAGTTAAATTAGTCAAAACGATAGGTAATTAGGTATGAAGAAATTAATGAATGACACTAAATCATTACCTTCTTGCTTGAAGAACCCCGCCTTTAGGTGCATAGCCATTGAACTTAGCAGAACGGAGAGCATCAACCACCGCATCTTCTGCAACTTGAGCAGTTCGAAAACATGGAAATACCGAAGGATCACCGATGCTGAGAGGTATGATTGGCCTTTCATCATTAGGATCGAGATTCGTCTTCACATCATCGATAACACGAGCGATTGAAAAGGCAGATGCAGTTTTTATATTGTTATTCCCTCTGAATCTCCACTCTTTAGTTGCCATGTTCTTAGATTTCAAAACAAGTAAGAAATGAATCACTCAGCCTTTTGAATTTGATGGTTGCCAAATTCCTATAATCATTTACATTTATTCCCGAGAATCATATCCATGTGTTTGACTGTTTGTTTCGATTTGTGCTCATCGACGTGTATTTTTGTCCCACGTCTTCTCTATATTTTATGAGTTTAAATATTATTATTTTTTTAAATAAAATATCCTAATATCCTAATACGTGTAATCTACTTATTTTTTTCATTTATTTTATCACTTGTATTGATCTTATAAGTAAAATGATACTCGTTTCAAAAATATAAAGTTAGAGTTTGAGTCAGATTTACTACATTCACAAACATTTACACGATCAAATGGCTAATGCATCTAATATACATATCGCTAATTAAAAGCATATATATCTCATCACCTAAGCTTATATCCATCATGTTTATGCTTGTTTCGTTTAGGTTTGATATTATTACGAAGTTTTACTTAAAAGTTACACATAAATATAAAATATCGATTTTTCAACATAAGATATAAATTTTATTATCATATAGATTCACAATTTTAAACGATTTTATTATTTGAGAGGAGCCCAGATAGTTTAGCTTATTTACGTACTTGGAAAGAACAATTTACGTGTATTAACTGAATTTGGCTATAAAAAGAAAAAAAGTATCTATATTTTATATTACCGAATACAATTCGGTCATTACAAGTCACTAAGTGGGCTGTGGACATGTGAAATACACGTGAAAATCACAAGAAGTTACTGACATTGGAAGAATGAGAGTGGCAATAGGAAAACTATAAAAGAAGAATTATATTTGTTTGTGCTTTGTTGGAGGGGTCACCACTCCCCTCGTAAACAGGTTAGAAGTTACTAGCTTTATGCTAGTTAACACAGGAGTGCCTCTGATCCTTATATAATAAAAGCGGTCATACATAATAATACGGATTTGTATAATGTATATTAACTACTTCTACGTTGTTGTGTATGGCTAAAAATTGTTATGTACGAATCAGCTCTCCTACTTTTTCCGGCTCGTCATCCTAATTATTTGAAGGTTGACATGTAAATTCTACTAATCTTCTTTTTCTACTCTTTTGTTGATTTTCTTAATTAGTGGAGTCGCCAACGTTCATATATGGACGAAAAATCAAACTGTACATTTGGAGAAATAGGAATCACATATTAATAAAAGGGTTTAGTTTACTAAAATGTATATAAGTTGTCATGTTTTGCTATTGTGTGTATCGGACTTTAAAAGTTTCTATTATATGTATCAAAGTTTTAATTTGTCTTTACAAAGTTAAGTTGTATTAATTAGTCATACTTGGGTCATTTTGATCTTTTGTATCAAATGTGACTTTAATTCACAAAAGTCGTGAATGTAAATTTACCAATATTGATTGTAACAAGTATTTTATTGCATGCGCGATGCGTCGGGTTAAAAGCAAATTAATACGATAACTCATAATATGTGTCTAATTTGTTATTGATACATTAAAAATCGTTATTATATTTAGATACTTTACCGTTAAGAAATAAAACATAATTAAAATAGTCAAACAAAAAAATGTCTTTATGTTGTCCACCACCACCTCACATCATTTTTCAACATCCATTGCCACCTTTTAGAAAATAATTTTTTTAGAAGCACAAACCTATACATAATATTTATAACAGATCGTAACATTTAAAATATAAATCACGCGAATATGTAAGGATGAGAGTAAAATTATATTATTTGTATATGTGTATATATAGTTTTAAAAGATTATCTTATCTAATGGTAAGAAATTCAAATAGTTACACTTTTATTAAATATATTACTTTATAATTTATATAGAAGATAAGAAAAAAACAATTTATTCTTTAATGAGTGATGATTTAATTAATTAACTGATTAATAGAAATAAAGCAAAGCCTTGATTTTAGTTGTGTAAGGAGAAATCAATTTCTCACCATTTTTCAAATTCTCCTGATTTATTTGCAAAATTACCAAAAAACTCTTGAATATCTCATGAGATAATACCAATTCACTTCCTCAATTGATATATAGTATAATTCGTTTAAAGATGATAATATGATTTTAGTTAACCAATGTTATCTTGACTTATTTGAGTAAATATAACTTGTTTGCACCAAAGAGTGACTTTAAATTACATATTGAACAAAGTGATATTTGTTGACTATGACTACAATTCTATAGTAAATTCGTAAGAAAATTATAGAACATTTGTAACAAATTTCTTCAAGAATTATATGTTTAGTATTGTCTCACATCGGTTGAGTGTGACTTTGTAATGTGCTTAATAAGGATCATTGGTAACTTCACTCATTGTCAATTGATTTAAGTTGAAACACCACAAACTTACATTGTATCAGAACCAAGTCCACCCATGGTTCGCCAAACGGCTACACACTCCGCATAACCAATAAGTATCCACGTAATAAGCGCAAATAACATCACACGTGAGGAAGCATGCTGGGTTTTATCATACATCAGACTAATGTGACTTTGTATTGTGCTAGTATGGATCCTGAATTAATTATTCCGTTCATTACAAATTGCTTTTGAGTTGGAACATGTTGAATACTTATTTTGTGGGTAACCCATTGGATAATTATACAAGTTTTGCAAAAACATTCTCACATAAATTCTCTTCATTCCAAATCTATGGGTAATATCTCTTTGATGGTTACTTTTGATTTTCATACTAAATTCCGTGAAAAAATCGTGGAAAACTTATACCACTTTTACAATCATTTTCCCACTTTTCATATTCAAATACATGAAAATTTAAATAAATTTTCCCATGGAATTTAGTCATAGGAAATCATGATGCATGACTTTTAGTAGTGAGGTCGTAAATATGATAATAGAGTAATAAATGAAAGAGATGGAAGAAGAGGTGGTTGTTAGAAATTGAACACAAGAAGAATTATAATCAAGAACAAAGAACTCAGGCTCAAGATTGATTATTGCCTTATTGATGTAAAACTCTCATTGCAAGAACTGAAAATGAAGGAAAAGTATGAACAAGAGAATGAATTGAATTGACAACATAGTAGCTATTAGTCAACTAAGAAAGTCAAACCTTCACCCCTTAGAGTTTATCAACTAATCATTGTAACATCCTAAGATCGGGCCTAGTAATTAGAGTGGCTTTGGTATGTTAACTTGTGATTAGTATTGATTAATTACTTGTTAGTATGAATTATATGTTTAAAATATATACATGTACGGATATATATATATATATATATATATGTATGTTAGTATGCATGATTTCATGTGATTATGAGATATTTATAAATAAACATGGACACCTCATGCTTGAGAAACCATACGTGGACTATAATGGAATTAACATCTGATTTATCTCTCACTTGAAAACCGACTCTTGGTATTGTGTGTGTTTTTGAGAGAAAAGGCATAAGAAGCAAGTAAACTTGAAAAGTGGAAGTTTGGATTTGTTGTGTGTTAATTCAAAACAAAGGTATGATTGTAATCCTAGCATGATTCTGATCATCTCAACATGTTTTGTTTCTGAAGTTATGCTTAGAACATGAAGTTGCCATTGTTGAAGTTTAGAAGTAAACTTGCTTGATGGGTTTTGCATGATTGCTATGTTAAAAGGGTTTGATGTGTTCTTGTTGTTACCTACATGATATAAGATATTTATACATGTTTTAGAAGTGTTCATAATGGATTTTGAGTGTTTAAATCGGATTTGGAAAGTTAGAGTCGGCTGGGAAATTGAAGAAGATGATGCAGGTTCTGGAGCGACGCGACGCGTCACTCCCTTGGACGCGACGCATTTTTTTCAATTTTGTCGGATTCTTGGAGAAATCCGAGTGGAAATTCGATGGTGCAATCCGAGACCCAAAATCCGAGACTAGCAATCATACAAGGCAAATCCGACAGTTGAAATCTGAGACTTGAAGTCCGGAACTTGAAATCCGACATATGGGAATCGGATTTGTGAAATCTGACATTTGGAGGCGACGCGACGCGTCGGGTGCTTAGACGTGACGCGTCCGCGACTTTTATGGAATTCTTTGATTGTTTGCATTGTTTAATGCCATGTGATATATGTTTATACATATGTGAATCTTACATGTTAATGTTTGATCAAAATGAAATAAATATATGTGTTTGGTATATATTTATGAATCGGTTACTGATTTTAGTTTGTTGTGTTCTCAGGAACAGACAAGGCTCGGTAATATAAGATCACTGAGTGGAGAAGCTGAAAGCTTGAGGTGAGTGGATGTTTACTCACAGATGTTATTAGTTGTAACTGGTTTGGTTGCAGCTGTTATTGATTTGACGCATGGATAGATTGTGTATCTGATAATTGATTAACTGTTGATTGTTAATTAATTGTTGCGTCTGCGATATGTATACATGATGGTTGGGAAGTCAGTTTCGGCTTGGCATATGGGCTGGGTTTGTTTGCTATCGGCTAATCAGTATTGGGATCTTTTGATGCATTTGTTGCAACTTAAGGTAATACTGTGTGAGAATAGCAAATGAACTATCGGTAAACCTTTGCTTTGGCTGGCATTGATTGTAGGTTCCTGCAGAACCACCGGTCTTCCCGGGGCACTATTATCTGTTATCTGTTGTTGATATCATGCGATTTTGGCTGATATGTCTGTTGTGGTTTTGCTCCATTCACTTAGCTTTGTGCTAATCCCCCACCTCTCACTCTTTTTATAGGTTTTGGTAAGTCAGCAGCTCGGCTGAGAGTGGTTAGCTTGGGGAGTAATCACCTAGGACTCTGATAGATTATTTGTGACGAGCCGTATTTTGTAATACTGATATTTAAACAGTTGTTTATGTATAGTTGTAAATACTTTGGTTATTTAATTCGCTTCCGCAGTGATTATCAAAATGAAAATTTTTGGGTTGAAAAATACGGTGTTACACATTGAACACCCTTTAAGAACTTTAAGACTGTAGAAATAATCTTCACAATCTCCACCTTTATTGACAGCAATCTTTAACAAAATCATTATAACACTTGTATCACTTAACACCCACTTGCAACATTTTCAAACATTTTTCAAATTTCCCTCTTAACAGAGCTTTAGTCAGCATATCTATGCATTTTCCTCCGTATCCACCTTCTCCACTACTACTTCTTTAGAAGCAACAATATCATGAATGAAATGAAGCTTCAGATTTACGTGTTTTGTTCTCTCATTGATACACTTGATTTTTAGTCAAATGAAGAGCACTTTGATTATCTCCATATACAACCACACTTCCCATCAGTACACCAAGTTCAGAAATCAAACCTTTGACTCTTTTACAGCTTCAGTTAACGTTATGTACTATGCTACAATTGTCGATAGAGCAACAACACGTTGTAAACTTGCTTTCCAACTAACTATACACCCAAACACAGTGAAAAAATACCCACTAATCGACCTTCCTTTATCTAAGTCTTTTTCAAAATTTGAATGAGCAAACCCAATTACATTGCACCTCTCTTCATCACCCTTATACACCAGCCCATTATCCATTGTACCAATTAGATACCTTAGTATCCATTTAACTGCACTCCAATGTTGTTTACTTGGATTGGCTAAGTACCTACTCACCACACTTACAGCATACGCCAAATCGGGTCTTATGTAAACCATAACATACATTAAACTCCCTACTGCTCCTGCATAAGGTACCTTAGACATAGCTGCAACAGCTTCTTCTAAGTTGGGTGAGTCTTGAGCAAACAACTTGAAGTGTTACCCGAGAGGAGTTTGCATACTTCTGCCCTCAGACATGAAAAAATTTCTCAAAACTTTCTTTACATACCCCACTTGAGATAACTACATTTTCGAAGGTCTATCCCTTATTATCTCTATACCAAGTATTTTCCTAGCATCACCAAGTTGTTTCATGTCAAATTCAAATTTTAACAAATCTTTAGTAGCCTTAATTTGTTGTTTATCTTTGCACGCCACTAACATATCATCAACATAAAGCAACAGATAAACATATTGACCAGGTTCATATTCATTGAAGTACACACAACTATCATAACTACTTCTATTAAAACCATGATTAACCATATAGCAGTCAAATCGTTTGTTCCACCGTCTAGGCGACTATTTCAAGCCATAGAGTGACTTTTGTAACAAACATACCTTATGCTCTTCTCCAGTCTTCACAAAAACTTTCGGCTGATCCATGTAAATCTGCTCTTCTAGGTCTCCATGTAAAAATTGTGTTCAATAAAATCCATGTAAAAAAATATTTAAAATTTTAATATTTAATCAGATATGATTTCGTATACAATCACATGTGGTTTGTAAAAGCATCACATGTGATTTCGTATACAATCACATGTGATTTGTAAAAGCATCACATGTGAATTACGAAAATTTTCGTCCAAAATTTTAAAATATAATCTGAACCATTGATGTCATTAATTCAAAAACTAAAACAAGTTTCTTAGACTATAAAATAAGAATAAACTATATTAAATATTTCAATAAATTATATCATTTACATAAAAAGACAAAATATCTACCGTTTACTCATAAATGTTATAGGATATAATTCAGGTGTTTGTTGCAAGCTTCGATGTGGGATGAAAACATCCCAACTATTTTTTGAATTTCTTTTTCTGTAATACGAAGTATTTAAGACCAATAACTTAAGTATTGATTTAAAAATAAAAAATGCACCTTCTAAGTTCATATAACTAATTAAAACAAATAAATAGTAATTATAAATTTGTTTTTATAGCTACACACTACAAAAAATGATTTTTTAAGCCGACACATTATAAAAGGCCTAATTGTCGTCACAAAAAGTCTTTAAAGGCGACAAGTCGCCTCAAATAGTCCGCGACAAAAAACTTGTGCTAAAAACTTATTTACGACAAAAATTTTAACATTGCGACAAAAAATGACTAACATTGAACACATTTACATGGTCTTTAGCGGCGACCTATGTCGCCGTAAAAATGGTTTTTTCTTGTAGTGACAATTGTTTCTTTACTAGTATCTTGTAATAATTTCTAGGTTATTGGTAAAAATATAAAATAAATCTGTGAATAAAACTAGGTATTTTATATATATAGTCTCTTGAATGCATATTAATTAATTAAGAAAAATAATATATTCTTTTACTTCATCTTCCTACTTATTACAAAATGATCTATAGAGTCCACTAATTATCTTTTCTTAATTTCTTCATTTATTTAACACTTATGTTGATTTTGTGAGTATGAGAACAAAGTAGAAAGATATATCACCTCTCATTAATTATTCATATTATTTTTCTCAAAATTTTATATCTATTACAAAGTATTTTTATTCTATATATAATATATGCTTCTATAATTAAAAATTAACCAAACCTCGATCGTCTAGTTTCAATTTTTTTGGTCGAGAAAAGATTATAAATTTCAATTTATAACAAAAAAGAGTATAATACGTTAAATTTATACTTTTTTTTGTCACAAATTAAAATTTATAATACTTTTTTTGTTAGGTCTAAAAGTCATTATACCTCTTTTATTACCAATTAAAATTTATAATCTTTTTTCAATCAAAAAAATTAAATATTACATTGATTGATAATTTTCAATTTAGCTTACCTTTCTATACAACTTTCTCAAATTAATATTATATCGATGGAGTAACCTTGTTTTTGACGTATATGCAAGGGGAAAGGTATGTACGTATTCACAAAAAAGAACATGTTAGCATGAATTTCAAGAAATAACATAACCCCAAATAAGTGACGAGAATAAAACAAAACGAACAAACCACTTTTTATTTTTTATAATTAAATTAATAAAAAAAATAGAAAACGAGAGAGAAAATATTAATTTGCATGCACCACCTCTCTATTTAGCTGCCACATACTCTCCCTGCATGCCTTCTGTTTACACCATTTGGCCACGCACAACCACACTATCCTCGTCATCCTCTTCTTCCTATCTCTCTCCCTATAAATTCAACACTTTCTCCTTTCATCTTCTGTACTCAAACCCTAACTCATTCTCTCATGCAATTCACAGATCAAGAAATCATGGCAAGTGGCTCATGCCTTGAACAACAACATCAACATAAGTTTCATCATCCTTCTCATTCCCACCAGCTTTATCTTTCTAACAAAAAATCACTCAGAGATATTGATATCCCACCCCGCAAGCTCCTCGGCCGCCGCGCCTCCACCACCTCGCCGGAGTCTTTCATGGATGCCATGTACCAGCAGAATGAATCTCCTAGGGTTCTTCCGGAGGAAACGCTGTTCAAGAAATTTTTGCCCTACAATACTGGTGTGGATTCTGATGATGAAGATGCTGATCCTTACGCTGCTGATCATTTCCGTATTTACGAGTTTAAGGTTCGAAAGTGTACTCGCAGCCGGTCTCATGACTGGACCGACTGTCCGTTTGCTCACCCCGGTGAAAAGGCTCGCCGGAGGTGTCCTCGTCGGTATAATTATCTGGGTACGGTTTGTGCGGATTTCCGCCGCGGGAGTTGTTCTCGCGGCGATTTGTGTGAGTTTGCGCACGGGGTTTTTGAATGCTGGCTTCATCCTTCTCGCTACCGGACTGAAGCATGTAAAGATGGCAAGAATTGTACCCGGAAGATCTGTTTTTTCGCTCACACCCAGCGTCAGCTGCGTGTGGTCCCGCCAGAGACGGTCGGACCGGTGAAGAAATACCCATCCGATCCCTCTCATTGCTGCGCACATTGTCGGTGCCATCTGGACGTTCATCACACGAATTCGCCTACCTCTACGCTGAACATTGATCTTGACAGCTTGTCGCCACCGGCCTCGCCACCGTTCTCCCCTGCGAGATCGGGGTTTTCGCCTATCTCTAGATTTGCTGACAGGTTGAATAGGGCTGAGTCTTTTGGTATGACCCAGTTCGGAAATAATAATTCTAGCCACAAAGACTCGATGAATGAACTCATGAACAATCAATCTCTAAATGAACTAATGAGATCCATGGATGCCATGACTATGGAAGAAAATAGTATGAAATCTCTATGGATGGATGCTTGCTTCAACGGCAATATTGGTGGTGGTGATCAGCACGTGCAGTTTGATCGATCTGTGATAAACCCGACTCCATGTGGATCTGATATGGGTCGGGTTTATACAAGTACCAATGATTCAAGAGTACAGAATGTTTATAATGAGAGCTCAGTGAATGGGCCGGATCTTGGATGGGTGAATGATCTTCTGACATAGATGCATGGGCGGATGCAGAACATTGTAAATGATGATGCTGATGAAGAAGAAGAAGAATCAAGGGGATTATTTGGAAGTTACTACTATTATTGTTATATGAATATGACTATGTCTAGCTATTTTTGTACGTGTGATTTATGATTATGATCGATGTCGAATTGTAGTTGGTTTTTCAAGTCATGTGGATTTCAGAGAGTTGAAATCCTTGATCAATGCTAGCTTGTATTATTAATTCTGGATATTTTGATAATAATAATAATAACTAAGATCGATCTTTTTAAGTGTGAATTCGTGTGTTAATTACTTGATATACACTGAATCAGTAACTATGTAGCATGCAACCAAATACATAGAACTGGACAACATCTAGGCCAACTTGATTTGCCTTTTTGGAAGCTTTTAATTAGACTACTAGTTAATAAAGCAAGTTGCACACCTTGTCGAGCAATGTATCGATCCATCGTAGATACTTACAATTACAAGCAATTCTTTCTGTCTTCTAATATGTAATTGTAAGTGCTCCTTATCAGTACGTTCTATATATATATATATATATATATATATATATATATATATATATATATATATATATATATATATATATATATATCACGTACGTACGTACGTACGGCATGGATCATATCGATCTATCTATAGCTATAGATCAGAAGAACTACATGTATATATACGTTTTCGTTAGGGCCGGAGAGTTGAATTATATAGATCACGCTGCAAGTCATGATGTCATTATTTTAGAGAACACAGGAGTACGTCAATTTCTATGTATCTGAAGTTTGTATCTTGGTTAACAAATATCACGCTGCAAGTGATCGATCTCATAATTCAAGTATCAGGAACAAGTCGATCACTTATATATTTATTTTATTAGATTTCACATATATTTGTCTTGCAGAAATATTCGATATATATTCATTCTTGAGAAATTAATTGATTTTAGCTCATGTTAGGAATGAATGGCGGTGATTATTTGATTAATCAGGGTATTTTGCTTATTTACGGATTGCTTAATTAGTGTCAATTGTCCAATGATGGAGGGGGAGCCGTTACAATCTCTCACACATACAGATTAAGTCTCTTATGTTATACACTACCGGTTCTTCAATCGGGCCCACATGGCTCTCAAAGACGACGAGTAGCACCCATCTTAAACCTTTCTCAATCTGAATGCCACGTCAACTTTCACCTTTTTCCCTTTCTCTCTGTTATCCGAAAACCATGTAGCATATATCCCAAACAACCCCAATATTTTCTCTCTCCTTACTCTATCTTATACAATAAAAAAAAGAAAAAAAAGGAAAACAATGCGGTTAAGCTCAGGTGTAGGAAGCTGAAAGAGGGAACCCGAAAGGAGGGGTACCGATCACCATTCTCCTATCTGTGGGAACCCAAGCAACCCAAAGGGGTTTCGGGGATTACCCGAATGGGTTCTTGACTTGAGTTTCCCTCCACCTAGGGGTGTAAACGAGTCGAGCTTTTATCAAGTAACTCGAGCTCGAACTCGAGCTCGCCTCGTTCGAATCGAATTTTATCGAGCTCAAGTTCGAGTCAAAAAAAACGAGCTCGAATTATTTAACGAGTCGAGCTCAAGCTTCTAATTAAGAGCTCGGTTCAAGTCCTTATCGAGCCTTGTATAGTATATATGTATATTTATATATATGATATGTATATATGATGGGCTAATATTAAAACATATTAAAAATAAGTACTGAAACAAATCTACTTTATATACGTACTATTTATAATAAGTAGTTACTAAAAAAACCGAATTTTGGATTTTATTTATATTTTGAATAAATTGGTTTTTGAATTTAATTTTTTTATTATTTCGAGCTTTTCGAGCCGAACTCGAGCTAAATGAAACCTGTCGAGCCGAGCTCGTGCTACAAGATGAAAGCTCGTCCAGCTTTCGAGCCAAGCTCGAGCTTATGATAAATTTTTGAGCCGAGCTCGAGCTTGATTCGACTCATTTACACCCCTACCTCCACCCGAAGATGCCCTACCCTATTTCTCTTCCCTCTCTCTCTCAATCTCTCTCTTCTTTTCTCTATATCCTTCAATTCCCTCTTTCACTCTCTCCAATATAAATAATAAAATAAAATAAAAGTGAGAGTAAGAGCGGAACTAGTAAAATTAAAATTGTAAGCAAGGGAAAGGGAAGTGATGCTAAGCTACAAAGGAAAGGTATAATCAATGACCTTAGGGTTCATCAAAAAGCATTCTCAAGAAATCACTTCTTAGTTACTATTAATCACCTTGAATTAAAGCATTCGACTCTCATTTTTGTTCAACTTCTTGAAGCCTTTTTAGGGTTTATATCTTAAGTTTATATGGTAAATCATTTGCACTTAATTTGTGGCTACCACAGTGATCTTTACTTCATCTCCGCTTCTAGTCTATAAATTGAAAGCATCCAACCCTCAATGGATCGAGTTTTTAGATTCTATAATTTAGTATTATAATGGTATAGCTAACATATAGTTTTGTTGAGTACTCTCATATGATTAAATAACAAGAGTGGCTTTATCTTTTGTTCATTATTTCCTTTTGAGTTTGGCTAGCCATTTCATATAATTTGGGTTTCTTCGCATGGTAGCAGTGTCAGATTGGCTCAAATTTCAAAATCTCGAAGCTTAGAACTCTCAACTCTGGTCTCATGGTTACGAGGTAGGGTTTCTTTGTTCTTTTCTAAGGTCACTGTTTATAGGTTTTTTCTCTCCCATTTCCATTGATGGTTCAACTGATTCAAGGTTTCTAAGATCACCATCTAGAGGTCTTTCTATGTAACAGCCGTAAACCCGTGCTAGTAGTTAGCGGGTTAACGGTATGTGTTTATGTGTGTTTTAATATTTTAATTATGTGATTATATTAATTAATTGATATCTCATATTAATTACAGTAATTAATTATTTGGAGATAATTATGTATGTATGTATGTATGAAGAGATTAATATGGCTTATTAGTATAAAAAGAAACAACCTCATGCTTAGTTTTTATATTTGGTTAATTTGTTTGTGTGCACGTGTACATTAAATGCATGAAAATTTATGCACGATTTGTCACTCCTCATTTTGTAAGTTATCTTGAAAAGTGTATGTGTGTTTGTTTACCTCCTGTTGAAGAAAACCTAAGAAGAAGAAGCTTACTTGAAATATTGATTTGAAGATTGTGTGATTGATAATTCAAACTAAAGGTTAGTTAATGTTCTAGCATGATTATGACTATATTGATATACTTTCTTGCTGAGTTTTGTGGGTTTAAGTATGAATCACCATTAGTGAAAGCTTGAAGAAAACTTGTTATGTGGGTTTTGTTAGTTTTGATGTTATACATGGATTTGATATGTTATTGATGTTTGTATATTTGTTATATGAAGTTTTTATGAGTTTAGAAGTGTTAGAAATTGATTTCTAGCTTTGTGTAAATGTTGGTTTGTTTCTGGTTTGAGCTGGAAGAAGAAGATGGGGAATTTGAAGTGAGAAGGCTTCGAATTCGAAGTCTAGTAGACTTCGAATTTGAAGAAGAAAGCTTCGAGCTTGTCTTTTGGTATTCAAAGAAAGCTTCGAACTTGTCTTTTGGTATTCAAAGAAGGCTTCAAGCGCCCATTTGTATGTTTCGAAGGAAGAAGACTTCGAATTCATAGTCTACTGGACTTCGAATTCGAAGAAAGCAGGCTCCGAAATTTCAGCAGGAACTTTATTTGTTGTCCTTTGTTGCTGCATGCTATGTGTATATTTTTTATGTGAAATTAATATGCTATTTATGAGCATATGAGATATAAATATATGTGGGTATTTATATTTATGAATTAGAAACTGATTTCAGTGTTGTGTTTCAGGAAACACAAAGACTCTAGGGCTGTTTGTTAAAACAGAATGATTAAGCACCGAATGATTTTGTGGTCTGAATAATTCAAAGACTCTGAACGAATCTACCTCTGAATATAATATGCTGTTTAATAAAGGTTTTGAATGAACAATCTGAATGATGCAAATTATCATTCTAACATTAATAGTGATATATTATATTATAAGATATGATTGTTTAACAAGACAACGTGTGAAAGAATGAGTATTAGGGTAAAATACTTAGTGCTTAATGATTCGGGATGCATTTTAAGGTAGAATGATTCAGCAACATTATGCTAAATCATTCAGCACATTCTTCATTCAGAGGCGGCAATCAAACACGTTACACACTGAATGTTAAATGATTCAGCATTCAGCGTTGAATAGTTCCATTAAGCAGCAAACAAACAGCCCCTCGGTGATATTAGACATATGAGTGTGGTATTCGAGAATCAAGAGGTGAGTGGATGAAACTCACAGATGGTAAAGGTTATGATTGTTATGATTGATGTGATATATGCGATTGTGATTAATAGACTGTTTAGTCTGATGATTGTTGATTGTATATCTGATTGTATCATTATTTGGCCGATACGTGCTCGAGGTATGATAACGAGTAGCGTTTTAGAAGTTAGCTATGCGTGTAGTTTGGCTGGGCTCGTTTGCTATTTTGGCGGTGCAGTTGTTGACCTTCTAATGCATGTGTTGTACGAAAGGAAATTCAACTGTGTCAATTAGCAAAGGGCTATCGGTAAACCTTTGCCTTGACCCGTATTGGTTGTAGATTCTGCGCCGAACCGTCAGTCTTCTAAATTATGTGATTACATGCTTTTGTATTGATTGTGACTGTTTGCTTTTGTGGTTTGCTTCCTCTCAATTAGCTTTGTGCTAATTCCCTATTGTTGAACTATTTTTGCTAGTTCGTTTGTTTTTGGTAATTGATTAACGGAAAACTTGACTATACGCTCTGATATTCATTTTGATGGAAACGAGCCATCTTTATATAACTTTGTAACACAAACAAGATGTTGTACTTTTGTAAACAGTGTTCCCAGTTGTAGGATTTATGTAAATTATTTTGTTATTATGCTTCCGCAACGAATTAAAAAAATGGCTTGGGATTTTACGGTGTTACATTCTAGTTTTATAACTCCATAGTTTTCTTGAAATCAGTAGTCTATTTGCTTGTTGGTTCAAGGTCGATTGACTTAGGGTGTGCTTCCTTACGTTGATTTTTTCTTAGCACACCTAGTTGATTTTTTCTAGTTAAAGTGGTGTGGAATCTACAAGACTGCTCCTGCTATAAGGAGATTGATTTACAATTTTTCTAATATACTTAAGAGTAAACTGTTAAAGTCTTTCAAGAAAAGCATTGTAAGGACTTTCTTCTTACGTTGTTTTTGTGGCAAGTTCCAGCTATAGTGAGCTCCGGACAAGGTGAACTGCCCACTTGTAGCTTACTTGGCCTATGGACATACAAGGATATGATCTATTTCATCCGTAACAAATAACCTATTATTTGTTATAATTTCATTCTGGAAAGTAGTAAAGTTAGTTATTCGGCCTCGCTTGTTATCCTCCCGATAACAGTAGTGCGCCAAATTTATAATATCAGCCTCGTTTGATCCACTACATCTTGTATTTATTAAGTTGTTGTAGATGGCTGCGAAAAACGATATTTTTTTGTTGAGGTCTTTAAATTTGGAGGTGACTTGATCAACATTTCTATACGCTCCACGTTTTATTAGAGAGTGAAACACATTCTGGACTCGTCTCTAAAAGCTATCTACATATATAATAAAAATGTTAAAAATGGTAAGAATAAAAATAATAATATGAGTATAATTATATGTATAATAATAATAGTAATAATAATAAAAATTATACCATCTGTTTACGCGTTTCCGACAACGAGGTCGTGGGAAATTTCAACCCATGGTTGAACCAACGCCACCTCTTCCTCGATTGTCCATTTACTCGCTTTTGCTTGTCCCTCAAAATTTTTCTTTCCCCTTTGTGGTGTCGAGATTTCTTGTTCTGTTTGGATGGATTGTTGGGTTGGAATGGATTTGGGTGTCTTTGGTTGTTGGGTTTTCGCTACATAGTCTATGTCGTCGCCCTCATCTTGACCCGGGTTTCTAAATTGATTGTTCCAAGCTGGGTTTGGAAGATTGAAGGGCGCCTGAACAAAAATTGACTGTAACATCCCTTGGTACGTTAATTGGTGAGGTATGTAACCTTGTTAGGTAAATTGGTGGAAGCCGGGTGAAGAGTCTTGTTGCGGGATGTAATCTTATTGAGAAAATTGTTGAAACCCGGGGGACGTTGGTTTGTTTGAATCCGGGTTTCGACCGCAGTTATGACATGAATCCATAATGAAAAGATTTTAAGTTTCGTACCATATTTATATAGAGGAGAAGTTGGAAGAATGAAAATAGTTTGGGTGAAAATTATTGAAGTATAGTAGAGTATTTATAGAAGGTAATATATATAATGGTCATATAGCCATTTGAGGGGTGAGAGGTAATTTTTTTAATGTTCTAGCCGTTGAAATAAATAAAAAAAGAATGGAATGGGTTGGGGCGGGTATGGGAAGCCGGGACCTCAACCCCGGGGGGGTTCGTATATGGGTGTTCCCGAGGAAGCCAAAGCCCCACTCGAGCCTCTCGACTTGACCTTGTTGTTTGGGTTAATATAATTGCTTGCTTTTTTGTCCTTAAAACGGAAAACTTGACAATACTTGATGTAGTGTCCATTGTAGAATCTTGACAATACTTGATGTAGTGGCTTGTCCATTGTAGGATCCTCGTCAAACTTTTTTCCTGTTGACCGCGTACTCTATTCTTCTTGTTACGGTAGTTCATCATGTCCTTTGATGATGATGATGGAAATATCAAATACTTTTGGAACTGTTTTTATTAATTTTCAGGTAAAAAACTAATTGCTCAAACCCATGACAAATAAGAAAACATTTAACAAGGGGACAAACCCTAATCTCAAAATGCAAAAAATGTAATATGCTTGAACACACCATTGATAGATGATACGAGATAGTAGGTTATCCTAGAGATCATAAAAAATCAACCAAACAAAATGGTTCAAAAACTATTTTACGTACAAACACTATCTTAGGACCAGTAGTATCCAATAATCCTCAACATGTTCTAGCAATGGTTAATTGATTATATTTACTAATGAACAAATCGCAAAGCTCAAGAATCTCATAAATGAACAAATTCCTCAACTCAAATATTTTCTTGAACATGAATTTCAATAAAAACAAATTTTGTATCATGCGATAAATGAAACTGGTAGATTGGGGTACATCATTGATACTAGGATTAAAATCTTAATGAGTGATAAAGGAACTTGAATATAAGAAGTAATAGCACCTTAGATGATGTGATAGGAAACGTAACATATGTCTAATCTTCTTTCTATCCATAAACTTGCACGTGATAATTACAAATTATATATAAGTTTTGATGAAGAATAATGCTATATTCAAGATTTGAAAACAAATAAAGTTAGGGACCGGGTAATATGCACCGTGCACGGACTATATTTGTTTGATAATAAAGGTAAGCAAGAAACAAACTTCAACTCTTCGATACTTGTCTTATGTCTAGAAAATCGCGGCATAATAGACGTGGTCACCTTGTCGACCAAGTTCTAAGCATTCTAAAGGCAAAACAAACTAGAGTCTTTCCCTCTAAGTGAACATATATACATCCACCAAACTTTTTGAACTTACTCACTCAAATATCTAGGAGTCCGTATAAGGTGACTAGTAGAGAAGGGTACAAGTACTTCCTCACTGTGGTTGAGTAGTTGACGACTTCCTTAGAGCCATGTGTATATTCCTTTCAATAATTCTGGTAAATTTAGTAGTATGGCATAAACATATGTTTTAATTGGCTATTCTAATGTAAAAAAAAAGGTTTAATTATATAGCCTAGTTCACAAAAACTTTTTCATTTTAACATATGTAAAGTTTTATGAAACAGCGTTTCCCTTTAAATAGATAAGTTTTGATTAAGAGATAAATAAGTTTCATGCAATTCGCTAGCTGGAGCTGAGTTTGGATGAATATTATAAAGTTTGACAAACTAAATATTCCACTACTCGATCGGTGCGATGAAGCGTCGGATTGGAAAGAGTTCTAGTTTAGATTTAGGCTTGATATATGCTTGGCTTAAAGCTAGCTAGGTGGTCTTTTAAAAGATAGATTTCATAATATTCTAGATATTTTGATAATAATAATAAGTTGATATATCGATCTTTTGAAGTGTGAATTTGTTGGGTTTATAGGGCTCATCGTTTTCTCGAGCCGGTCAAATCCGCGACTCTTGTAGCAATGTAGAAGCATCCCACATCAATGAGGCAAGGGGGATTCTTCCTCCTTATAAGGAGAGGGAATCTTACTTCTACCATATGACGCGTTTAAAAGCCATGAGGGGCAACCCAAAGCGGACAATATATATCGTTGGTCGGTTTCCTGGCTGCGATCCTAACAGAACTTTTGTATGAATTTCAATTAATACACTCGATTGATCGAACCACTAGCTAAAAAGACTTCTCATACATACACTGAATCAGTAACTAGCCTTTTTTTTCCCAAATACATAGAACTGGACAACAACAAGAAGGCCAACTTGATGTGCCTAGCTTTCTGGAAATTATGCTTTTAGACTACTTATGAAGCAAGTTGCACACCTTGTTGAGCAATGCATGTACACCATTTCCATTGTGCAGTGGATATACACAATATGCATGCAATTCTATCTTGTATTTTAATTAGTGCTCTTCAGTTTTAGTTAAATCACTACATCTATACATATATATAGATATATAGCGCTGATTGATTTAACTAGCTACAACATTTTATCCTTAGTTAATTAAGAGCAAACATATACCATCATCAAACACGCTAGCTATATATGATTTCTTACACTGGCCGGTTCACAGCCGCTGCAAGTCGATCAGAACTTTCTATAAAGTACTTGTTTTCGTAGATATCGAGTTGAATGATCGATCAGGCTGCATCTATCTAGCAAGCACAAAATGTGGCTATTATGATATCATTTTTTAGAGATCGAACACGTAACGTACAGGAGTCAACTTCTATATATATATGTATATGAAGTTTGTACTATTTTGGTTATTATAGTGTGAAAAAAATAGTTGTAACAAGATGGCCAAGATTCATACACGTACAATTCGGCCAGCTGCCTGGGTACAGGAGATACTGACCAGAGTACCCGGCCATCAGAAACCCACCCACTACAAAAAGATTTCTGCGTTTTCGTTTCTGTCGCATAAAAAAGTAGACGTTCCTACCTAAAAACAATATATTGTGTTCACTCTTCAAGACCCAGACAGATAAGCATGTCTAGCTCAAAACTCAAATCGAGCTTGACCGAGCCTCAAATTTCAAGCTCGAGCTCGACTGGAAGCATTAGTAAGATTCTTTTTTAAACACCACTATGCACGCCATATGGATATGTAGGTAACATATGTATTAATAAAAGCTAAAAATGTAATTTAGCATAAGCTCGATTAAATAAACAAGTTGACGAGCAAAGTAGTTTGAAACTAGAATTTGACTAGGCTCGCTATTCGAGTAGCTCAACTCGGTTAACATCAAGTCCATTTTAAATATGTTTCAAATCTATCTCGAATAACTCACGGGTTTTCTTCGCTCGTTACTCCAACAGCCAAACAACAACATCCCCTTTTTGTTTTTTTGGTCAGCCCAAAAACCCACTTAAAAGGTCTTTGGTCTTGGGCCCACAAAATAAAATGAGTCAACCCACGACCCACCAAACTAGCTTGAGCAAAATCATTTCTACTTTTTTTTTCCATAGCCCGTCTACTGTTTTAAAAAAGGATAAATTTTACCGATATTCTTACAAACTTTTAATATTGCTTCATTGTCATTACAGACTTCAAAACTACATATATATCCATAAAATTACATCTATATCCAAATTCGTATTTTAATTAGGATTAAATCAATTTAAAATTATAAACCTTATCTAAAATTCAAAATACCACATGAAATTACCAAACTACCCATATACACAACCTCCTTTCTTCTTTTCTTCCTCATCGCAAGTTACAGAGAGTTTCTTGTTCTCCTCTTCTTCAAGAATTCATTCATTCATTCAGTTCTTAATATGTTCCCCTAATGGTATAAGATTTAGGTAAAATTGATAACTATCAAGCTTAGGCAAAATCTAATTGAATTTATATATATATATATATATATATATATATATATATATATATATATATATATATATATATATATATATGGGAGGGTTCAAACGAGAACTGTTTTTCGAACGAGAACTGCGAGAATCAATCTTAGCCGTTCATTTTGGATAATGGAATTCATGGATGAAAAGCATGGGAGAATTGAGTGTGGCAAGGTGCATGTAAGGAATTCATGGGTGGGCAATCCAATTGAAGGAGGGGGAATTTAACAGCTAAGATTGGTTCTCGCAGTTCTCATACGAAAAACGGTTCTCGTTTGAACTTTTGCCTATATCTTACTCCTTATATAATGAATTTACCACCTAAAAAACTTAAATTTAAGAAGAGTAAATTTACTAAAATACCCCTCCTTTATACCTATCATTTACCCCTCCTTTATACCTATCATTTACCCCTCCTTTAAGTCCACAATTAATGAATTTAAACAAATAAATATTGAAAACATAACCGACAATTAATGAATTTAAACCAATACTCATAACTAATTTATTTCTAACCATATATTTTTAATATTAACTTTTGATTCATGAGATCACCATACTTATAACTGAATTAAGTCTAATCATATATTTTTAATATTAACTTTTGATTTATGAGATCACCTAAATTCCTGTTTTCAATAAATTAAGTTCAGTAGATTTCACAAACACCAAACAAATGAAAGAGTCAAAGAGTTGAAATTTATAAACATTGCATTCTAACTCAATTACATAATTGGAACTATGAAACATTACACACACATATACATACATATATATAATCAGCAACTTCATGATTCGGCCATGCGACAAAATTCTTCTAACAAACTGAAAGACAAATAACTCAGAGTTAGCAATTTAATTCTTAATTTCAAAGTAGCTCTCGCAAAGAATCTTCACAAACTCATATTATCTTCATCTCGCAAGAAATCTTCACAAACTCGTATTAGCTCTTTGTGATTGAATATCACAACCTCCTCTTTATTCGCCGCCGTCGCATTGCGCGGGTACCCCACTAGTATATATATATATATATATATATATATATATATATATATATATATATATATATATATATATATATATATAGTGAAAAGTTCATTTGAGGACCGTTTTTATTGCGAGAACCGCGAGAACCAATCTTAGCCGTCTAATTCCCCCTCCTTCAATTGGATTGCCCACCTATGAATTCCTTACATGCGTCCTGCCACACCCAATCCCCCCACGCTCTTCATCCATTAATTCCATTATCCAAAATGAACGGCTAAGATTGGTTCTCGCAATAAAAACAGTTCTCAAATGAACCCTCCCCTATATATATATAGGGGAAGGTTCATGCGAGAAGTATTGTTTTTGCGAGAAGTCATCTTAACCTTTCATTTGTATTTGATCTAATGGTCTACATTAATCATATTTTTTTTATTTTTTAATTAAAAAGGGCATAATGGTAATGCAAAATTTTCTCTTTCTAATATATTTTTATATCATATTTTTCTCTCTTATTTTTCTCTCCTAAATTTTAAATTAAAAATAAATTGAAAATGAGTTACTAGTAGTTGTTAATTGTATCATGTTAACTACTGTTCGAAGATAAAAACTTACGAGTTTTTTAATGTTAATACTGTGTTCACTAGTGAACAAAGCAAACATACATCTTAACGAGTCCTTTAAAACAAATAATCTCCAAGTCATTAATGAAGATGAAATTATTTACAAATGTATTTAGATTGTGATCATTAGTCTACATTTATTAATGAAGAAATGATAAAGAAAGGAATCAAGTCTTTATTCGCCTAAACCTATTTCATGTTCGCTAGTAAATCAAAAATATGAACAATATAAGAGAGGAACATGTATTTACAATAATGATATACTGACTTCACTAATAAACTAGATAATATTTATAGTATGGAATGTGTTTACTAATGAACGATAATAGATATATAATGATTATATATATATGGTTCATTAGTGAACTAGCATACAATGATGATAGTATGTGTTCATTAAAAAGAAACCTTTACTCCACAAACAAATTACAAACAAATCCATTCAAAAGAGAAAATGAAACCAATTAACCTATAAAAACTTATCTAATATCTAATATAATTACAATTAGACTAACAAAAAATAGAATTAAGATTGCACTATTATATTATCCTCCAACCAAGAATGAATAGAATTATTAATGGCATACGTTACAAGTATTACAAAATCATACTTTATTTCCAAAACCTACACATGACCGGCTGCTACAAATCTCGAAGGATGGCAATGGCGAATAATAAAAATCACGAGAAGACACGAACACCAATTGACCAACAGAAGAGAGACTGAGGAGCGACGAAAAACGACCGAAGATCTTGAAAGATGAATGGCAACGTTGATGGTGGTGGTGGGAGGCAAGGAGAATAGACTGGATGTCTTCATTATTAAACACTCAAGGGGAGAAAGCCGATGGCAAGATCTAGTCTAGGATGGCCGGCGAGTGGCGATATGGGCAACAGAGAGAGATGGGAAATACTTAACTGTGTTGCTTGCCGGAAGGCTTCAAATATGTTCCGACGCAACTGATGGTGCAACGGGCCAGTGAGGAGTGGGTACGGATCGCCATATATTCTGATGGACGATGAATAACGGATGAAGAAGGTGCAATGGTGTGTGTGGATAGGTTGATGGTGGCTGGATTTGATGGAGAAGAGAGGATAGTCGTCGGTTTTGAATGGATAGAGATAAGGGAAATGTATTGTCCATATGTGGTGAGGAAATTATTATGATATAAACTAGGCAAGTGGAAGGTTAATTATGGTTAAAATTTTATTTGTTACTAAAAGACTTTCATACCCTTTTTAAAATTAATTAACCACCTTCAATTTGTTTTAAATTACCAAAATGTCATAATCAAATATTCACCATTGATTAGATGATCTAATGGCTAAAAGAACTTCTCGCATTTCTCGTAAAAATATCACTTCTCGCATGAACCACCCTCTATATATATATATATATATATATATAGGCAAAAGTTCAAACGAGAATTGTTTTTCATACGAGAACTGCGAGAACCAATCATTTTGGATAATGGAATTTATGGATGAAGAGCGTTGGGCGATTGAGTGTGGCAAGGTGCATGTAAGGAGGAATTCATGAGTGGACAATCTAATTAAAGAAGGGGGAATTTGCGGTTCTCGTAATAAAAACGGTTCCCAAATGAACTTTTCACTATATATATATGGATTGCAGAAAACCATATCACATTTTCACAGCTACACACGATGGTAGTTAGACAAAACCGATTCCTCAATGTCTGCCCCTAATCTTATCTGATTTAGGATTGTAGAAGAAGAACCATAATCAAATGTGATCGGACCCTAATCACTTCTGATTTAGGATCATAATTTCGCAAAAAAAAATGGAAAAAAGAAGAAAGATTTCGTAACATTACAATGTGAACACTAGGTCAAAGTAGCGATGAAGAATTACAATTATGAAATTCCATTCGGCGCACGGCAAGGTATGAAAACTTTGCTATGAAATGCAACATTCAATTTGGTCAAAGTGATTGCAGGTCATTTGGTTCATGATCAATTTTGTGGTCCACTGTAAGATTCAATATTAAATTGAAAAAGAATTATGAGGGGGTAGTTTGATAATATTCTGTGGTATTTTAAATTGTAGATAAAGTTTAATAGTATTAAATTGCTTTTGTCCTAATTAAAATATGAGTTTAGATCAGATGTGAATTTTATAATTTTGGTAGAATATTAATATATATATAGTTTTGAAGTTTGTAAAAATATTAAAGTAATAGTGAAAGTTTGTTAGGATATTAATGAAATTCCTCCTTTAAAAAATAGGATTAAAATAATTTAAACTTTAAGGTTATTCATTTTATTTTCGCCTTAATGGTTAAAAGTTTTCTAATGATTAACCATAAAGTTCTGTATATTAATCGTTTAACCCCTAATGTTTTTGTTTCGTTTATGATTTAACACTTATGATTACCTACAACACGTTTATAAGGCAAAACTATTTTTTTTTAAAAATTCTTGATTTTCTGTTGAATGTTCATGTACGAGGTCTTGTGACCCATGCATTGCAGCAGAAAACAAATAATAAGGATGCTTAAATAAAAAAACTAACATCAAAGCATTGTATGCAAGATGACTTGCTATAGCAAGTTACCTATTTAATAGCCGGTAATTAAATTCATTCAAACTTAGAATGATGTCATTGCGGTGACGATTTTGGGCAGCCTAGTGGTATAGGGGTTTTACCCCATAGCTCAGATCTTAGGTTCGAGTCTGGGCAGCGGGGTTTTTTCTAAAAAAATGTAGGGTATTACACACTCATGGTGTGTGGCTTGAGGCTCATATACTACCCTATACGGATGCCACTGCGGACCCGGCTCACTAAATTCGCTGCAACGTTTTCCCACTTTCCGGTGACGATTTGAATTTCCAGTGACTTTTTCATATTAGGTTTGGAGCAGCTCTTCACCAAAAAGTCTTTTGAACAATTAGGTTTGTAGATTCATATTATTTCACGATTTATCATTTATGTTCTTGAAATCAGGGTTTGATTCATCTTCATGCACGAAAATCACTATCGTCTTGCCTCATGATTTAGCCGGTAAATTCATTTTCTGAACCTGACTCCACACTTTCCCCATTATCGCCTTATTTCACGATTTATGTTCTTAAAATTAGGGTTCGATTCATCTGAGATCAGGGTACGATTCATGTTCCTACGCAAAATCATAGTTCGATTTGGTGATTAGGGTTCGATTCATGTTTTGCGAAATCAGGGTTCGGTTTCTATTTTGCTTTTCTTATTCATCAGTTTCTAAGTTTCATCCAAAACCAAATTTGGAGGGTTAGTGTAAATCATTTGGGTTTCCACTCGTTCATATATGCAAACGTTTAGTTACTAGTTCTTGTGAATCACATATCGTTGAGAGCTGCAACTATTTGGTTATTTGTTCCAAGATTTCAAACTTCGTCTCCTACATTTGGTTCTTGTTTAGGGTTTATATTTAGGCTTACTTGAGTGATTTTGTTCAAATTCCATGTTCTCTGATCAATTAAATGTTCATGTACAGGATTTACTTTGGTTCAGTCGGGTAAAGTTTTTTGGTCTAATTAGAGTTTGTTTCACATATGATAGAACCTTGAAGAACACATGATGAACTACTAAGAACTTCGAAGAACTTATTAATATAGCAATTAAAAAATTATATATTCAAGAAAAACTAGGAAACCATCGGCTTACCAATCATATACAATTAATCAAAATTATAAGTTGGTTGTATTTTTAAATATAAAATAAAGTTGTTGTATACAATGATAACTTCTGTAAAAAAAATAGTTTTCTACAATGTCAATAACTTTCTTATATAACTGATTAGGATTGAGGATCTCTAGCCTCTGGGTTAATAATTAGTAATCTATTCTTGCTCATGATCTTGTTACTAATGTGTTTGTTACAAAACACTAGTGTGGCAGAGCTAGGATTTTAACATAGGGGTCTAACTTGATACCCATAATATATGAACCAGATAAAAAGTTTCATATTTGTAAAATAAACGAACATATATGTAATTAAAGTTTATTTAAAGACAAGAATCTTACATGTTAAAATATCACTTAAACTTTATCAAAATCAATCTTTAAACTTTTTTCACAGTCACTATTTCGTTTTGTCATAAACTAACCTGCTAATAAAAAAAATTATTAACTAAACAATAACTCGGGTCTTAGAAATAAAATAATAAAGATTGTTATAAATAATTATAGGGTGAAATACGGTTTAATCATCAAAGTTTCATTTACTTTTCGGTTTAGTCATTAAAGTTTTATATAATGGTTTAACCATAAAGTTTAGTTTACTTGTTACTAACCCTTTACACCTACTATTGCAGGTTAAATGTAACCAAAAAACCCCAATTTCTACTATTACAGGTCAAATTAACCAAATACCCCAAATCTTAACTTTTGCAAGCGAGTTAACTCTTCCAAACAACCATCTTCACTTTCACCTTTCTCTAATCTCTCTTTCTTTTGTTCTCTCTCTCTGATCGTGAAGCAAGTGAAAAACGGCGGTGATGATGGTGAAGCAAGTGAAGAACAACAGGGCGGCAAGGGTTTTCAAGCGATGTGTGTGTGTGTGTGTGTTTTCGGATGAAGATAATTTCGATGATGGAGGTGAGGTTTTCAGATAAGGGTATCCTCCTCCACCACCATAACTACCATCGCCACTAGATCCAACACCACCACCACCACCAAATCTGCCACTGCCAGCACCAGAAACACCACCGCACCCAATCTGCCACAGCCACCACCATAAACACCACCGCCACTAAATCTGCCATGGCCACCACCATAAACACCACCGCACCAAATCTACCACTACCACCACCATAAACACCACCACCACCAAATCTGCCACCACCACCACCATAACCACCACTGCCACCAAATCCGCCACTGATTCGAGATTCTTGATTTCGTTCATACCACTCGAAGGTTTGTTTGATGATTCAAACAAATCTGAAGAAATATCTTGATTTCAAGTGAGGGTTTCATCCAAATGGTTTGATTTCATGTATGTGTATTCATGATGATAGGTTTTTGTGTCTATCGATTTATGTTTTGATTTTTTCTTCAATCGATGAAACGAAAGGTTTTTCCAAGCTCATCGATTTATGTTTGTGATACCTGCTTCAGTCGATTTTTTTGGTATGATTTTAGCATTAGTTGTATTTGGCAAGAACAAATGAATTAAACTCAAGAACAGAAGAACAAAATTAAGAAAAATAAAAATTAAAAAAATATATTAATCTACCTATTAAGCAGGTTAAAGGTAAAAAATGGGTAAAAGCGAGAATCAAACAAAACTTTATGGTTAAATCATTCAAAAAAAACTTTGATAGTTAAACCGAAATTCAAGTAAAACTTTGATAACTAAACCATATTTCACCCTTAATTATATAATCCAATAAAGTCGACTCAAAATTGATGATTGAATAATTTAGTAACATAAAAGTTCTCACGATCACTATTTCATTTTGTCATGAAATAACCTGCTAGTAACAAAATATTAACTAAACAATAATTCGGATCTTAAAAATAAAATAGTAAAGATTGTTACAATTAATTTTATAATTTATTAACGTTGACTTGTGATTGATGACTATTCCGAATAACTCAAGAACAAAAAGTTTATTATTACAAACTCATTGAACATGACTTACAATTCCAATAACATGTAATTCATTATTATAATAAATTTTATAATTCAATATTTATAAACTCGATCATACAGTGAAATAGATTATTCATGCAAAAAATACAATACCATGAAACTGAACAGCCAGAGGAGTCCACCCTGCCTCCCGTTATAAACACACAGACCACTGAAACATTGGAGCAGTTAACACTTCCCCCATTGGAAGACACAAAGACAACCGAAAACATGGAGCAGTCGGTTATGGCTTCTGATCTCACGAATAATTGGCATGATACTTTGATTGTTTCTTTTGAAAATCATCAGTTAGTGTTTATTACTTGGAACATCCTCTTGTATTTTATGCCCCTCATATTCATTTTCTTTAAGATTTCTATGAACATTGCATTATGTAGGGCCAACTAATAAGTATTTGATGTAAGGAGCAAACAGAAATAGAAGTCTGATAAATGAAGTTTGAAACCAGGAACTTATCTTGCATGAGATATCAATGTCTTCCTTCTTACTTGTTTCAAAGCATTCCCTTCCTCCATCTGTGTACAACAAGCATTCTTTCTTAGTTGTTTCAAAGCATGAGATATCACACTTATGTAAACCTTGTATATCAATTACACAACAAACAACAATATTGAATAAAAAATATTCATGGGAAAAAAGATAAATGAAGTTTGCATACCACATGATTATAAGTTGTACAAGGTAATGGATTAGATTTGGGGATCCTGGTTCCTCTTTCCTCTGTCCGGAAATGGAAAGGACGTGGTATTGTATTCCTTGGAATCGGTTTCTTGCTGTGGGATTTTAAGCACAACGTAATCTGTAGATAAGTAAGCATTAAAGTTTTTTGGTTACATAAAAGAAAATAGAAAATTAACAAAGGGGTGTTCCTTTTCACAAACCTTATTAAACAGTTCAGCAGTATTGGTTGTTCTTGGTGCCGAAATTCTTTTATCAATTGCAAAATGAAATTCTTGTGGTATGGTGACTTGTCGCTTTTTGTTACAGAACAGCCCCAACTCCCCTTTACTTTCAAGTATCTACAGGAATTGAAGGGAGAATGGTAAAGTTAATGAAGTGGCGTCACGAAAACTTATTAAGAAATTTTTAAGTTATACCGTCTTGTTTAAAGGTCTGGCCTTAAATTTTGGAGCTTTCTCCTGCTCCTTTTCTAGTTTCTTAGAACTTCTAATCTTCGCAGGCAGTGCTCTTACTGATGTATGTACAAGAGGTATCTTTGGTGTTTCCATCTGAGGTCTCAATTGATGATTCTGCATGAAAGAAACAACAAGAATAACCAATATAAAATGTCATTAAAAGCATCCCAATGGGGGATAGGATCAGAAAGGAAAAATGAAAATCAAAACCAACCAGTCTTGTTTTCCCTCCTTCAAGCTTTTGCTTTCCTATTTCTTGGTTCTCTTGAACAAAATTAGGAGTTTTAGCCTTATTTATTAAACCTGTATTCCTGTATGAGAATCAAGCATAAGAATGACTTCACAGAAGTTCTATACAAAACTATATGTTTTTGGACTCCATTTGTAGCATATTGTTGATCATTGCAGAAAGCCATTAGTACATTTCGGTTGCATGATTCAGTTTTCACTGTTTTTAAATAGACATTTCTGAGAAACAACACTCAACAAGTAACTCAAACACAATTACAACGAATTCCGAAAGTGAACATGAAAAAAAACCACTGTCGAATCAGATGGGTGTATGATCTGCAGACCTTTGTTTCTCTCTTTCCAAGTTGAGGTTCTTCATGGTATTTTCAGCTACCCTCATGTCAAGAAGGCTTTCAATCTGAACACATTTTGTAGGATTGCCTGTAGGCACAAAAATGTACACAAATAAAAAAGAAACATCAGGCATTTGCAATCAATTTCGAACGAAAACATAAAAATAAATTAAAAGAGATCTATTTGTTATGTTATATGATGTTGTTACACTTCTGCAGAGCCTTACTATGATCTTCAATTTGGCAATTTCATCATGACAGGTCTTGATTATTCTACCTAAAAGTACTCTAAACAAATAACTAGCCTGCCTTACTCACATGAATTGTAGTCTTCGAATAAATTTAAGAGAGCAATTTCAAATCGGATGCACAATGAAAAGGGTATCTACGACAGTTTTGCCCACAAGGGCAGTGTTAATTACCTGATTCTTATGGCACTGATAAATGGCAAATAACAATACACCATACAAGATATCGATTATTTCATCAACTTAATATAGCAAGTAATCAAGCCAATACTCATGTGTGCATATAAAAGTAAAACCCTAACTCGAATTAAAAACCTAAAATTCATGAAAATTATGATAAAATGAGCGAGAATCAGCGAGTTATGAGGGACAACGTACATGAAGCGTAAAGGCTAAGAGCCCCACAGAATGATGTTTCTTCAATCTGCTCTTTAGTGTCTACTTTACTACAATCGAACAATTTTGACGCTGAGAAGTCGTTAACTGCGTCGATCAATCCGTCCATGACCGCATCATTGATTCACAACTTTTTACGAATTTGAAATTAAAACAAGAACGAGATCGATGAAGAGAGAATAGGTTTGATTGTTAGAAGTAGGGGATTTGGTGAGTGATAGGAATTCCTATACATCAAGTCACCATTCACCAACGGTCCAATTCAATTTATGTTTCCGTGAAGAGGGAAAAGAAAAGCTTATGGCCGTTAAAAAGCGAAGCCCAATTTCTCAAATTCATAGTTTCTTTTTGAAAAGGTAAAGATTTTTATCGGATTAATCAGTTAAGGGGGTGTTTGGTGTAGAGAAAATAAATAAAAAGAATTGGTTTCTCTTGTTTGGGAGGAGAAATGGTTTCTCCACCCATTTCTATTTCTCTCATTCCTTTGTATTTTCACTTCTCTTCAAATTGTGGAGAAATGAAGAGAAATGACAGCCAATGTCTACTTATCATTGTTGATGTTCAGTTGCGATGTGTTTCCGGCATTCTAATCATCATCGTCGACGTCCGGCAAGGCGGCCAACGCCGCAACCGCCGTCCGGCGACTTGAGCCACCATTTCTCTGTTTAATTTCTTTCCTGATATCAAACAAAGAAATCAATTTCAATTCTCCATACATTTCTATTTCTTCCCATTTCCATTTCTCCCCAGTTTCCATTTTCATTTCTCTCAAATTCTTTTCTCTCTACCAAACATCCCCTGATTGTTTTTTTGAGAATAAATCAATGTACAAACAGTCAATCTCATCTTTCTATCCTAAAACTAAACCGGTGAATATACCACCATAATGTAGGCAAATAGAGAACCGGTTTAGGTGTTCTTCTGCAAATTATTAATCATGTACTTCAATAATAACTTCTGATAACAAAAGAAATATACAAATACCCTATAGTTGATTGCAATCATACGGTTCTTCATCGGGTGCTCGAATACTCCTTGTATGAACCATCATTACCACCAAATATTAGGGTTATAGTCGGGATTGCAAGTTATAGGAGATAAGAGAGAAGAAAAATGGAGGGAATTTTGATGTGATAGTATCTATAACTTTCTACAGGGATGTATAATGAAATTGGGAAAGAGTAAACCAAGGAGCACAAGGAAAATGACGTTTATGCCCCTCATGTGAGACACATGTGTGTCTTTTAATGTTCAAAAGAGACGTACATTTAGGCTAGGGACTGGCCATGAAATATACATTAAACGTTAGTGATGCCTAGTCTAATAAATGAAGTTTAAAGACTTAGGACGTAATAAATGATAAACTACAAGGACGATTCGTGTAATTTTCTCGGAAAAAAACTTATGGCCATTAAAAAGCGAAGGCCAATTTCTCAAATTCATATTTTCTTTTTGAAAAGGTAAAGATTTTTATCACATTAAACAATTAATTGCTTTTTTGAAACTTTTTTAACAGCTCTGTATTTTTTACACTACAAAACACAATTTTGATATTCTACTTTGGGGTTGCTTTTTTTAACTGGTTATTAAATTATTGTCATTATACCCTTTAAAAATTAATTGATTTGCTTTGTTAAATGCTTAAAAAAATATTTATCTAATTATAACGATATGAAATAGCATAATCAAATTCAAACAACATTATTCTATAGTTTGTTCTGTTATAGCTGATTTATAGATTCTAATTATTAAAACGCGTAATTTATCGTCAAATCACAATCTCAAACACCCTTAACCTTTTTTACCAAAATTTCAAAACTTTCTAAACAATTCAAATTTATTAAATAAAATAGTTTATAAGTGTAAGTAAAATTACTAAAATACAACCAATTTCATGTACAAATAGGGTATATGAACTTTTTTACACATACAGTTATAAATGTTTTAGTTCATTAGTTTAAACTCAATTAGTAGGGGTGAGCATGCGATCCGATAGACCGAAAAAACTAACAAACCGGAGCGAACCAGACCGAGACCGGTCCGGATCAAGACTGGTCGGTTCGGTCTTCGGTCTTTGTTTTTTACAGATTTAGGGTTCGATCTGGTCCGCGCCGGTCGGTTTTGTTTAATATAGTGTATAAAACAACCAATAGACCGAAAAAACCGACTAACCGAACTGAGACCGGCCCGGACCGGGAGTGGTCGGTCCGGTCTTCGGTCCTAGTTTTTTATAGATTTTGGGTTTCGGTCCGGTCCGGTTTTTGAACCGATCTCACCCCTATCGTTAAGCTTAAAATTGAAAATAACAAAAACCACATTTTTCCCTTTCAGGGTAGTCATGCTTAAGTCTAGCACGGTCATGCTTCGATTTTCCTTGTTGGTACGTGACACTAGCGAGGCAAGACCAACTCCACAATATGTGTGTAGTTATAGTTGGGCATGGCCCTACAAGTGTTGTCATTCATCAGCACCATGCGTGCTATTAATTAGCACAAACTATGTCATTATCAACACGACCATGCTTATAAATGCCAGATCATGATCTCTTACGTATAAATGCACCAATTTCACTATCAAGCTCATGTAACATTTCCAAAAATTTTAACAACAAAGTCATCTAAAAACAGGATTTAATTCAAGTTTTGATCCAAAAGACCTAAATTCGTTTTAGTCTTGATTTTAACACTTAAACCATAATTGGTAATTTCTTTACACCCGGATGATCCTATAGACTTCCGATAGCAATCCTTAACTTAAGTTCAATCGCATCTAAATAGTTTCCCTTTTATAATCTAAAATGAGTTTTCTTATATTCAACCTTCAAAACAAGAATTCGAATCTTGATGACTACTTAAATTCAACCAGAAATCTTGTCACTTTATATTGAATTCTTCCTCTCAATTAATGCGTTGCTAGAGAACTTTTTTCCTTCATTTTATTTTCAGACGTTAACTCCACATGAAGAAACATTTGAAACTTATCATTTATTCTATTTAATTATGGGTACATTTCAATTCAAATTTCTAAGTGCCACTTATGTCTCAAAATGTTGGTGACCAACTAATAAACTTATATTAAGTTTAATACTTTACACGAAATAATATTATCCACCACCTAATAGTCATAAAGGCTCAAACTATTTGAGCTATTTCAGGATATAACATTTTCTTCTACCACACTATCAAATCATGTCATATTATGTTTTCTGCATCATACAATCATCGACATTCATCCATCACAACATCACACTTACCAAGATTCACCCTTAGACCCTTTGTTTTGCCTCTAATTTCATAACCGAGAGTTTAACTCGTTATTTAAAATTTTCAAGAGGGTTTGCTCCAACTCCCTCCTCGTTGTGTGGCTTGTGCCCTATACCAAAATATGTGATTCGCTATCCCTCATTCCACGAAGCGAGGTTGCATGGCAAGTGGGCAGCAGCGACTACAACCCTAAACCCTCGGCTTGGCGACTCCCTCTTGACTACAACCTACAAAATAACGACATAAGGTAGCCTCTGATCCTCTAAATCTTGTTGTGCCCTGAGCCCACGATTCTAAGATTCTCGGTTATCTTTTAGGCGACTACAACCCTAAATCCCTAAGTAACTTAGCAAGGTAGACTCTGAAACTCCGATTAGTGATTACAACCATCCATTTGGGGCTGTTTGCCTTCTATTACTACCCTGATTGTTTGCTAAAATGTGTTTAATCTTCGCTTATGCTTGACATTAGGTTTTGCTTTATTGTTTGAGGTTTCACTTTTCAATTAACGGTTAAATCTGTACTGTTTGAGGCTTTGCTTTACACTTAAGTGCTAAGTCTTTCCTTGATTAGTTGAATATACCTCCAACTTGTTAAATGTTAAGGTTTTGCTTTAGGTTTTAGTGTTAGTTGTAGTCACTTAGTCTTTACACTTGATTTTACCTCAAACTTGTGTAATTTATTAGTTGGGGTTTTTTAATTCGGTTTATACGATTAAAACCGAACCGAATTAGAATTTGGTTTTCGGTTCGGTTATAGTATACTTTTAAAGGGTTTCGATTTTGACCAAAAATATAAAAAACCGAACCGATAAACACCCCTATGTTCTGCCATTAAAAGAATTCAATTCGTAATAAAAGAATATTATTTATTAAACAATAACTTATTTGTAAAAAAAATAGTTTGGATTTATAAACAATATAATTTCCTTTTCAAAAATTATAAATCTACGTTCTTCAATTGGATAATTTAGTTTCAACGTGTTTATGAAATGCATCTCGTTCGACCTCTAAATACGTAATTAATTGAACTCAAATATATAAGGTAATCTTCTTCACAATGAAATTAACTTTACACGTTTTCTTATTTTATGTATTAAACATCAAGAGTTTTTATTATGTGTATGAGACTTTTAATTTATCGTTATTATATATACGCTAGCTACATAAAAAAGAAAAAATGTATAAATTTAGTACATACAATAGGAAATTTATACACACAATAGCGACGGATTAAATGTTTAATAAACACATTTTAAATAACATAACACATATAACATTTATAACACATAACATTATTATCATGTTGTTCATTTAATGTATACTCATATGCCACTCGTACTAAGGAATAGTACACTCACCTGATAACCAAGTATTATGCTAAACATGTAACTTCTGCTGCCAAGTATCTAGGCACCTTCCTGCACCAGAGAATAAGCTAAACATCATAAACTGAACAAACTATGTTGAAAAGGGGGACTACACGGGCCGTGTACCCTATACACCGCACAACCTCTCTTGGCCACATGGCCTGTGCTGACACATAACCTTACATGGGCCGTGTACCTTTACACGGGCCATGTACCTCTTGTTCTACACGACCATGTAATCCTTCATGATCTATTACCGCCTTTCACCTATACACGGGCCATGTATACCTACACAGGTCGTACCTTACATTTTACACGACCATGTTCACCTACATGGATTAGTACCGCCTTAAAAACATGTACACGGGCCGTGTACACAACCAACCTGCAACTTTTTGCGAAGAACACAGTTGATGTTCTTGGTTTCAAACTTATTACAAATGTTTCCTAGTACTTGAAAAGCATACTACAACATCTCGAACTACTACACAACAACTATAAACACTTTAACATACTAAATCAATGATTCCTCCTTGGAAACTCTTTACTTGGCTCAATACACACAAAACTTAAACAAAACTCATACCTTGTTACTCAAGATGGCTTGGAAGCTGTTGAAATACCTTAATCTAGCTATTCTTGATCCAAAAGCATCTAAGGAAGAGGTTGCCATAAGTGGCCGGTGTAACTTGAAGGTTTGACTTTCTAAGTCAAACTACAACACACATATATAATAGTACTTTCCAAGAATTACCAATCAGCCCCTTAACTTATCATGTTTCAAACTGACAATTTTAGCCCCTTTAGTTTTATAAACACCTCTAATCTTTAATAATACTTTTAAAAACAACTTTTAAACTTTGAGAATTACAGACCAAACATATAAAAGACCGAACCAATGAACACCCCAATGTTCCGCCATTAAAAGAATTCAATTCACAATAAAAAACTATTATCTATTAAACAGTAACTTATTTATAAAAAAATTGTTTGGATTTATAAACAGTATAATTTCCTTGTCAAAAATTATAAATCTAAGTTCTTCAATTGGATAATTTAGTTTCAACAAGTTTATGAAATGCATCTCGTTCGACCTCTAAATACGTGAACTCAAATATACAAGGTAATCTTCTTCACAATGAAATTAACTTTACACGTTTTCTTATTTTATATATTGAACATCAAGAGTTTTTATTATATGTATTAGACTTCTAATTTATCGTTATTATATATACATTAGTACATAAAAAGAAAAAATGTATAAATTTAGTACATAAAATAGGAATTAAGTTTATACACGCAATAGCGACGGATTAAATATTTAATAAACACAATCGAAATTTTTAAATTTCGACACAAACAATAGAAAAATGTTAAGTTATATACATTCCAAAAAACTTTACCCAATATATAACAAGCTTTAGTGGTACTTCTATTGATTTAATAAATAACTAAATTAGTTTATATATATGACATTTCTAACTTTAATCATCAAACATCATTGTTATTATCAAAACAACCAAGCGTTTTTGAACATCATAAACTAACATTAATACATGGTACATAAACTACTAGCAAGCAATCAGATCAAACAATGAGAAATTGGTACCAGGAAATGACAGAAGAGAGGGAGCATTAATTAGTCAAACTTGGTTTATTTTAATTTACATCTAATTTGCAAGCCCTTATAAATGGCGGCATTGATCTCTTTCACATGATCCATCTTGATCGAAACCTTCCCCTATCATATATGAACTTCCTCATACACAAGCTCTTTGCTAGTACCTTTAAACTCCGTTGAGCTTTTCCTACGTCTCTCATTGTGCCCTGCAAGACGTCTCCTGCAACTTCTCTTTGCATCGTCAAATTCTGATAGCTCATGAAATCTGTACCGATTTGATCCAAGAGACATTAGATGTGCGGCCGCACAACATTTTGGGTATGTTATTGATGTTAGGTATAAGAAACAATAAACAACGGATAGAAAATGCATTAAAACAACTAGAACACATGAATTCACATGGTTTGCATGATATGAGTAATTGTGTTTTGTCCATGAAGAAATTAAGTAAAGAGATTTTTATTATGCATTGTAGGGTATATTGGTATTCTATCACTCGGATTAGATTAGTGTTACAAAAAATATACTAGCTAGCTAGGGAGATCTATTTATGGGCAATCATTAACTTATTTATTCCTAGTAGACAATAAACCTAAGAGGTCATGATATCATAACTCATGCCCAAAATGTCACAACGTTTTCAACGGCAAAACCTTCTTCAGCACTTGCCACTCGTTGACCATCAGCGGTGCTGACGAGTTGAGGCAACAACTCGTTGCTAAGTCTTAGGAGTGATAATAAGCTCAATAAAACGGAAAAAACTCCACAAGTCAATCATCAAATATAAATAAAAGATTAACATGTATCAAATTTTATTTAATAAAACAAAATTAATTTCTTAATTTTGACCATCAATTTAATCAAAATTAGAATTCTAATTTTGACTTTTGATGGTCAAAATTGAATCACAATTGTTAGATGATTTTCATATATGTCTATCTTAAAACGTAAATACCATATTTGTTCATCAGAATTTACAAATATTATATTTAACCTTTATAACAGCTCCGAATATTGTATAATTATGTTAAATTCTTTTAATTATACACAATAAAGACTTGATCTTATTTCTCTAATTAAAACATTAGTGATCGAAGTTTGTTCAAAACATACTATTATATCTCTTCGTATCTTGATATCAAGTTTCTGACAACACGTCTTTCATCAACCTCGAGTCGATGCTTCCACCTCTGATCTAGTTATTGACGTTATCCATCATCATTTTCTTACAATTTTTATTTCTTTTATATTTTATAACTTTTTATTAATGTTTAATATTTGATACTTTTAAACGAATTCACTATATATATGTTGTACATCCACATGTTATAGTGTGATTTGTCTATTACTAGTACTTTGAATGTACAAGTGAGTACTGTACCATTAAGTAATGGTGCTCTCATGTGAAAAGAAAATACTTCATGAGTAGGTAAATGGAATGTGAAACTAATTAATAACATGTACTTTTCTAAACAGTGATGTTTTACCGCTAAATAGTCAAATTATGTCTCTTGACCCAAAATAAGGATATGATCGATGTTGACAATATATAATTTGAATATAAGATACATATATACTTTGCTTCATAAGCCATTCGATATATGACGATAGCTAAGTCAGCTAGTCGAGCTTAATTTATACTGTATTATTTTAGTAACACACTGTTAGAGATAGAATGAGATTGATGTTTAGTAATAGCATAGTCCGGTCTAATTGTATAGACAAACTATAGTCACATAGGAAGTGGTTTCTAAATAACCGGTCGTTCTGTATAGGTGTTAAATATATAAATAGGATTTTAAAATGGACAACCTATAAAGTTTTGGGCTAAAATTAACATGTCTTTATGATTTGGCTTATCAAAACACTAGTAATTATAACACTCCATCACACTTGGATTTGGAACCTACTTTTCCTTCTTTTTTTTTTTTCTTCTTAAAAGGGAAAAGGAAAAGGAGAGGGGGGAAAAGCAACATGGGTGTCATGAGCACAAAGAAGCCATCCATGAGTTAAGAGGATGACCTAGAGGATCATAGTAGTGTCATCTATAACTTGAGTCTATATGACAGCTGCATGACACCATTACAACCCCTCTAAAAGTTGCATATGCTGATATATATTTAACTTTAGTGTAAAAAATGCAGATTAATCAGTAAGTTAAATGCTCTCATAGGTTTTTATATATATATATATATATATATATATATATATATATATATGCATGCATCATACCTACAAGAGAAATAAGAGCACATACTAACCGACTACATTGTTGACAAAACCTTTGATGAGTTCCTCCAACAATCACAACTTGAGCCTTTGCGTGGATCTCACAAACTTTATGCCTACGATGATACTGTTTGGCTTCACTCATATCAGCGGTACACTTCTCTGCCTGACAACACCGTGTGCCACTAGACGATCCACCACCACCACTGTGACCCCCTTTCTTCTTCTTCACATTCTCATCAAGAGAACCACCACCGTCGTATCCACCACCGCATCCCAACAACCCATCGCCACCATGATCACTAATCAAACCACCCTTCCTGATCTTCACCGTTTGTTTGGAGGAAGCCTTGGAAATATTTTCCATTTTGATTTTGGCCGGGAGTCGGTCTATAAGGTGAATTAGTAGCTAGCTAGAGCTAGACAATTTATATACATGAAGAGACCGGTGTATTTAAAAGTTAATAAAAACTTATATATCGAGTACAACAATTATATATATTATTATATATAATACTATATATTTTGAATAAATAATTTAATTTAATTAGAGAAAATAAGATACATTAATTAATTGTAGAAATGCAAGCTAGGACATATATATAAATGAGTGGTACCTTAATTTGTTTTTTGAGTGTTTGTTTGTATTCAGTGAATGTGTAAATTGAAAAGACTATTAAGCGAAACGAAGTCCGTATGCATTTCTCATGTGTAGGGGACAGAATCGGGTGTCATCGTTTGGCACCAACCTAGCTAGCTTTTTGTTATCAAATTTATTTATTATTAATATATTTTTTCTTTTAACAAAACAAATTATTTCAGCTTGCATGGTTAATTTGAGCCCAAACATGTTCAGGTCGAGATTTTATCAAGTTCAAACTTGAACTCAAATCTAAAAACGAATACGAAATATATAACAAATCGAGCTCGAATTTAAATGACTTCACTCAAGTTTTTCAAACTTTATATAATATATAGGCCAGTGTAGGTATGAATCTATGCATAATATTTAACATACAAATGTTATTATTGATACATTTTATCATGGTTTGTTTGACTTATGTAAGATCATTTTTGACGTTAAATGTTGTTATAACTTTACACACTTTAAAATTATTATTGCTATTTAATATACTTTTCATATTTTTATATAAATCAACAAAGTTGTGAAAGTATATAATTATTATGTGTCATTAACTCAAAAGGACTACCCTACAACAAATTTATTGTCTCTTCGCATTTTTTTAATTATATTCTTGAAATTAAAAATATAGAATAAAACGTGTTTTATGTCAAAATAATTGTAAAGCTATACATATAAAAATGTGAAAATTATAGTTAAAGCATCACATTTATGAATGTAAACGGATTTATATCTTGCCACTTATAAGTATAAACATGTTGCAACGTACGCTCACTGTTTTATAAAGTTCCTAAGCTTATTTCCGAGAGCCTTTGATCACTTTTTGCGGTGCATTATCTCTATGCTTCTCAAGGACTTCTTCATTACTGATCTTAGTCTCCTTAACTATTTTATGGGCATTTTAGTTCCCTATAACAAGGGTGACATTTTCTATCTCAACGAGTTTATGCTTTAAATATTATTGAATGAGTTCATATTACCAACTGTAAGACGTTTATAATCTCTGTTAAACATTTGCTAAGTCGTTTTGTAATCTTTGTCAAAATGGCTAAATATAAACTCATTATGTTTAGGTGACGTGTCATAATCTAATTAAGCTAGTAGCGTGTTTGTCTAAGGTTGTCCGAGATGATCGGAACATGTGCGAACATAATTTTGGGCGTACGTTTGGGGCGTAACGAATCACAAATGTTCGTACGATGATCGTGTTAGTGTGTAGTCAATAAATAGTGAGTGTGTTGGTGGGGATGGGTTTGTTGTGTTGGCTCGCAATGCAAAATCTTTACCCCACAAGCTTTCTTTTAATTATTTCGAATCTTATTTTTTTAATAATTGCATGAATGAATGATAATTAATTATAACTATAATTAAATTATTAGCTGCAAAAAATAATATATGAATGTGTTATAACAATCATTAGCTGTAAAAAAATAATACATGAATGTGTTATTACAATCATTAGCTGTAAAAAAAATTATACGTGAATGTGTTATTACAGTTCCGAGTGGTTGAACTTAATAAAATTACAAGTTGTTTACGCGTAATTTTAGTTTTTAAAAATAACTATCATAACTTATATTGTCATTAGCATCGTATCCACGTAATGCTGCAGCGACAAATAGCTTATGTTTTAAAACATATCACTTGATATGTTATTCGTGCGGTTTAATGTAACGAAAAAGTTTCCTACGGTAACATGTTTTTTTTTTAAAATTTTCTTTTATTTGCATCAACTATATTATTAGTTTAAAAATAAATTCCAAAAGACATTAAAATAAGAAAAAAGATTTATATTTATGAAATAAGTAGAGATAAATTAATAAGATTTTAAAAATTATGTTGATGTGGGTGGATAATTGTGATTGTGTGAGAGAGAGAGTGTTAGTGTTAAAGAGTATATTTTAAATAAATAAAAATTAAAGTAAATTAGGAGAGAATGTGAAATGGTTAAAGATTGAGTGATGAGATTAATTTAGATAGAATGAAAGGTTAAGATTTTGTTTTAATTGAATTTTAAAAACTCATAAAATTAAGGAGGAGAAATAATGTTAAATAGTTTATATATTAGGTTGCCTAATAAAAAAGTAAATTATCTACATCAACTCTTTTAAAAAAGCAGGATATTATTTAGTTGTCTTAACCCTAAAACAAATGCCGTGAAGGTTTTGTTTGTTGGGTATATCTTGTTTTTCTGAATTTATCCTTTATTTATATTTTTATAGTTGGTCATTATTGATTAACAGAAATGTTTAATACAATTCTAATTTAATTTATATTCCTAAGAAACAATTTATAGTTATTAGATTTTAAGATTTAATGGTTCAGATTTAATCTTAGATTATAATCAAAATTGATATATTTGTATGAAAGAGTGCATTTATGACTTTTTAACTACTGGTCCCCACTTTTTCTCTCCTCTAATTTATTTAAAATTAATTATCTCACAAACCGTTAATCGTTAGACGAAACGAATTATACCGTTGTGATCCTTGTGTTCCCCTCTTTTATTAGAGAGGTCACTTGATATTATTTCGACAAAAAAAATTCTCATTTTGTTAGATTGTACTTAAATTTTATTAAAATATAATCACATGTGATTCATAAAGGTGTGATTAATATAGTCTTTATAAAATTATAGTTTGGTGTTTGATAATCCGGCGAAGTTCTATAGTTTAGTAACAAAAAATCAACAACTGAAAGTGATTCTAAGTTATTAGTTGTTTCATAACACATGTGATTATCTATCTCTTATACATGCACATAATTACAGGTGATTTGATTAAATGTAGCATTTTTATGTCACATATTTGACAGAATCAATAACATGTGATTGCGTATTCAATCACATGTGATTCCGTATTCAATCACATGTGATTGCATACAGAATCACATGTGATTGAATACCAAAAACATAAGATTTGGTATTCAATCACATATGATTGCATATTTAATCACATGTGATTTTGTATAGAATCACACGAGAGTTTGTATAGATTCACATGTAATTGAATACCAAAAAACATGAGATTTGGTATTCAATCATATATGATTGCATAGGGGATTCTTCAAATGAGAACCCTTCTTATTACAAAAACCAATATAAAAGACATCGAATTCGAAGAAGAACACATATGGACCTTTGATAGAGGGGATAGGGTGTTGCTAGTACACAATATATGCATTCATTGGTAGACGATGCAATTGGATTTGGTGAAATTAAATATGTACATACATGTATAATCGGGTTTAAGCAAACGTTGATTTTTTTAAGCAAACATTCAAAATTAATAAACGTTAAATGATATACAATTTAAGAAGATAAAAAAATTAATAAAACAACACATGTAATATTGTTATGAATCACATGTGATTATACATTAATAAAATTTAAGTCCAACCTGACAAAATGAAGAAAAAAAAGTTTGTCAAAAGTATATCAAGTGACCTCTATAATAAAAGAGGGGAACACGAGAATCGCAATGGTATAATTGGTTTGTCTAACGATTAACGGATTGTGAGATAATTAATTTTAAATAAATTAGAGGAAAGAGAAAGTGGGGACCAATATGTAAAAAGTCAGAATTGTCTTTCCTTATATCAATTTTAACTATTATCTAAAATTAAATTTAGACCATTGATCTTGAAATCTAATAGCTAAAAATTGTCATTCGGGAGTCAGGAATATGATTTTAATAAGGACTATATTAAACAAAACCCTATTGATTAAACTATATGTGTTTTGTTTAATTAATTGATTTCTTTAGAAAAGTTTTGACTCCGCAATACAAGCTGCAACCAAACTCTTTTGGTTATTCTTTAGTAATACAATTTGCAACACAATCTTATCTTAGAAATCTAAAACCTAACTCAATTAACCTGAATTCTAATGGGGTTGAGTTGTTGAGAAGTTCTCAAAAAAGAAAAACTTAACCCGGTTAATCCAAAACTTGATAAAGTTGACCCGATTAACGGCCATTAACGGCCATAAAGGGTATGAATCATGAATGTATGATACACTTTAAGACTGACCCTCTTCTTTTTTATAATCATAAATTGCTTCTTAAACCTAAACATAGCAAATTACATGTGTTTGGTTCATATAAATATTAAGAAATTGAATAGGAATCCTTAAGGAATTGGAATATGAATCTAAGGCCATGTTTGTTATGGAGGAATAAGAAAGGGAATGGAATGATCCATTTCATTCATTTTTTAAAAAGATGTTTGTTTACCATAAAGGAAAGGAATGAAGCATTACAAAGGTAATGTCATTCCTTCAATTTTGCAATTTTTCATTCCTCCCTTAAGCCACGTTTTTTGTTCATTCCTGTTGTAGATGAGATAGAAAATACCAATACGCCCCCAATAACTAACCGATCACGATCATATTCACGCATATCTATTTGTTTCCCCAATATCAGTCGATTGTGGGAGAAAAGTCGACTGATCGACGAAACCATCAAGCTAATCAAGCAAAGTCGATCGAAACAATCTCGATTCTGATTCTGATTCTCATTTGATTCTTTGATTATCAGAGAAGCAACCAAACATGCGGATGGAATGGTAATGAACTATTTCATTCCTTTGTCCATTCCATTCCTTTGTCATTCCTTTCCGTCCAACCAAACAGACCCTAATTCTTTAGCAATTTTGTTTGGTTACATGTCAAGGATCAAAACTGACAAGATAAAATTGCAATTGAACCTATAATTGAACCACCTTACTATCCCCATCATTAGGGGTGTTTAAAATAATCTGAATATCTGTTACGAAATTAACAAAAAAATCGGATATCTGAAACTTCGGATTAGATAATAATTTTTTAAAATTCCCAATCTCCAATATCCAGAAAATATTTATAGTATTGTTTTTTTTTTTTGTTTTTATCTAGCTAACTTGTTATTTTCTTAACATATATAATGTTTTGTTAATGAATTTTTCATTTTGAAGTATAATTGAGCTATTTTTTATAATTAATGTTTAAAATATAGTTATTTAATATTTATTTCTAAAATTTATGTAAAAATGTATTTTTTTTATTCATCCGATATTTCGAATATCCAAATTTTGGTTATCCGAAATTCCGGATACTGAAAAATCCCAATGCAAACTTTCAAATATCTGGTTTTGAACACTCTAACTAACGGGAGAAGACAAAAGCGGGCAGAGTAGAGTAGGCAGCTGCCTCCTTTTCATTTTAATTTTTGTGTAAATAGTTTACATATTACTGGTATTATAAGGTAATTGCCCCCATAAAATTATTAAAATAAGATAAATAATTCCATACGTATTTCGCCCATTGCAAGTGGGAAACAGAGAGTGAGACCGAGATTCAATTGAAACTCATTCCTCCGACAGTTTAAGGCTTCTAAAAATTATCATAAATTAAAAATTAAAATAACCTTTCAAACCAAAGAATATGATATATGCTTCTAGCATTACTTTACATACGCTCATTTCCTTTCAAACAGATTCCATTCACAAAGAGACACTTCAAAGTATTGACAACGGACAAAGAAAATATTCAAATAATTTCCACTTGTCGGCTCATCTGGTCAATTGCCCAAGAGATCCAACTTACAATTAACACACGTGGCTCCTAGTTAATCATAGATAATTTTTGGGTCCACAATTTGGAGCCTGTATCAATACGTACTACTTTAAATAATTTTTTATTATTGTTCTATGTTTGCTCCACAAAAAGAATTTTTCGTTCTGCCTCTATTAAGCCCACCACTGTTAGGATTGAGCATGGGTCAATTTTGACACCAAACCGAAACATAAGCGATTAGTTTACGGTTAATATTAAGGCGGTTATTGGTTTCAGTTAGAGGATCGGTTTTTCTTACCGGTTTTAACGATTAATAATAATAATGATGTAAGCCAAACCATGATAGGCTTGATTAAATCATGACCGGGCCAAATATATACTTTGAAAATCGGATGCAAACTTGGATACTTAATTAATGGTTTCGTGGGCCAAATATTAATTAATATTTCGCTGGTGGGTTGGGTTAATCGGTTCAACCCGAATGAGTTGACTAGGATAGTTAGTCGTGTTTTTAAAAAATAAAATTTTCACTCCAAACATGAACCTACTAAGGTTCAGGTCAATCGGGTTACAAATTTAGTGTCATGTAAATTATATATTAAATAAATTTTCTTCTCTACATACATTTATCAATTTATGTCTTTTGGATTGACCCAAACCCGAATAAGGATACGAAAATTGACCCAAGATCCTGACCCTACATATTTCGGATTTGTCGGGTCAACCCGATTAAACACTTTAGATTCTAATAAACCCGACCATTATAAGCCAATGGTGTAGTTGAAGTTGATGAAATCTGAATTTCTTAGAGGTTAAAAGGAACCCGAATTACTTCGTTTAAAGAAAAGTTCAGGAGATAAGACTATAATTACCTTCCCTTAAAGTTGAGGGTAGCTTCTTGAGTAGTCTTACTTTTAAAAGAAACCGAGAAGGCAACAAACCACCAAATTCTAAATACAAAATGTATTGGTAGTTGTAGGTTTGCCAACTTTTGAAATTCTTGTGAACTTAGGGCTTGTTTGATTTGAGAGATTTCGCTGGATTTGCATTTTAAATCTCTTGAAATCTCATGTTTAGTAGAAATTAAGAAGGAAAGGATTTGAATTTCAAATCCTATAGATATAGGATTTCAAAATCCTTAGAGGAGGGATAGTATTTATAAATCCCTCATATGTGGGATTTCAGAATCAAGACCTATCTAACAAATAATCCACTCTCGCATTCAACACATCAACTGACACTTCGCTCTTACTGTCGTCGCTGCCTTAATCAGTTAATCGGCCACCACCATAATCGTGGCCGGCATCACCATCGTCGGCCTCCACCACAACCTTAACTGTTGCCGTTTACCTTTTCCGTCTCCCTTCCCCACCTCCGTTGCCGTCGCCCTTTCTTGTCCCCAGTGTCGTCCTTCCCCGTTGTCCTCCTTCCCCGCATCCGCGGTCATTGCCCTTCCCGTCTTAGCCGTCTCCCTTCTTCGTCTCCCGCCTCCGCTTCCACCGTAGTTACCCTTCACCGTCTACGCCACCGCCGTTGTCTCCCTTCACCATCTCAGTCGTTGTCGTTAACCGTCTCCTCCGTCCCGTTAACTAGGGGTGTAATTGAGCCGAGACAACTCGCGATCGACTCGAAAAATATTCGAGATCGACTTGTTACCGAGTCGAGCTCGAGCTACTTGAGTAGTAAGTCGAGTCGAGTTCGAGCTTCATCATACTCAGCTCGCTAGGCTCGCGAGCCTAATCGAGTATTTATGAAATGACTTTTTTACCCTTTAATAAATATAAGTATTACATTTTTAACCTTAGTATATAAAATCAAAACAACCCTAAAAGCATTAAGCCATAATCTATTAGATGATCTGCCATTCTGTACGGTGTTGTTCTTCCAACTTCACTTTCTACCGCCAATCGCACACATCTTCAGCGGAGATTTGAGGTATTAAGTTCCGTTGATTCCATTTATTCGACATCTCGACGGCTCAACCACAGTTGTTTTGATTCACCATTCGTTTTTCGATTATGAGGCAATAGGTAACTACTACGGTAACTACATTTTCCACTCGACCTTCTATTTTAGTTGGCTTCTCCTTCCACCGTTCCACCTTCGATTGTCAGTTTGCCACTCGGGACTAGTCGACTGCTTTCCTCCTCGTTCGTGTACGAAACTACCAACTACCAAGGTGATTTTGAGGTAATTCACTTTGTCTCTAATATAATCTCTGTTTATACTTGAGAATAGACACTCTTGACAGTTGACACACTTGACAGTCACTCTAACCATGTAGAACTGTAGAATTTTTTTGTAATTTGTTATGGGATTAATTTGTAACAGTCGACACACTTGACTGACTGTTGTATTGCTTTTAATTGCAATTGAGGTAACTGCATTTAGATTTTAGATCTTAGTTGTTTACTTGTTTGTAAATTTACTTGAATAGTATCTATTAACCCTTAAGTAGCATATATCAAACACTATGTTTCAGCATGAACAATAACCCATTAAAACCACTACTAAGCACATATATTAACAGCGGTCAGCAGCACATATAGCTGTTATCAACAATTGTCTCTTAATTGTTTCAAGTTCATATCTCCATACAACTTGGTGTCCTATGTGTGTAAATTTTTAATTAGATTTTAGTTGTATGTAAATTGCAATCTTACATCTTTATGACTAATGCATGATTACCAACTAGTGATCTAGAGTTCATGAATACTGAATTTTTTTCCATGACATTTATCATGCTCAGATGCTCTTGTATTAGTTTGACATCTTATCGTATATAATTATTGATCTGTTTCTTGTATTTTTTTTAATTGCTTGATTTTTATGCTAAAAATATTCATTTTATATTGACCAGGTGTTTGAAGGAACATCTGGAATTGACAATAAATTCACAACAGTACAGTTCATCGGGGAGGTACATAAGTTTCATTTTATATCTTCATGAAATGCATTTGATATTGCTTTATTTCTTTTGCTTGTATAACCTTTACATGAGTTTGCTTAATTAGCCTAAAAGAAAGTAATGGGGTGCCGGTTGACCAAGTTACAAAACACTTATTTTGCTGAGTAAATAATGCATAAACAACATTTTTTGATAATGAGAAAGTTTATTTACTCAAGATTGTAACTCAACAATGCAAGCAATGAAGATTGACTCTGATTTTAACACGTTTCCATGTATATATTCTGGTTTAAGTAAAGAACTGATACATTAATCTGGTTTGTTGTCTGATTTTAGTTGTGTATGTTTTATAGCAATTTTATGTTTCCATTAATCCATTTGATATGGTTGTATGAATCTACTTTGTTGTCTATGTATATTATAGTGTATGAGTCTTTTTTTTCACCAATGAATCTGGTTTGTTATTGAATTTTAGTTGTGTATGTATGTTGTAGCGTATGAAAATAGTTGCTGAATGTTTGTATTTGAATTTGATATTTGAATGGTTATTTATTTTGATTCTATTTCATGTTTTACAGATGTTTGATGGGTTATTTGGTGCTCTTGGTTTCCTGTTCATGATGAGAAGATCAAGACAAATAACATGCTTAATGGAATTATGAAATTTGTATTTTAGAGTGTTGTTCAAGACTTAATGTTGTTGTTTCTATTTTTTTTAACTAAAATTGTATTTCGTACTTTCGGTAATGTTTTGTGGGGACATAAAAACTGTTTCTGCTGCTATATTTTACCATAATATATGGATTACTGCTTCACCTGTTAATTAATTTTAAAAAATTAAAAAAAGTTCGAGTTGAGCTCGAGTGTGTCGAGTACTTCATCGAGCTCGAGCTCGAGCCTAAAATGTAAAGCTCAGTCGAGTTTCGAGCTCGAATATTAGATTGTGAGTCGAGTTCGAGCTTGCCAGTACTCGGCTCGGCTCGATTACACCCCTACCGTTAACCGTCTCCGCCACCACCACCCTTCACCGTCCCCGCCTTCGCTACCGTCGCCCTTCACCGTCTCCAACTCCGCCACCGCCGCCCTTCACCGTCTCTGCCTCCGCCGCCGTTCACCACCTCCGCCACCCTCGTTGTTGCCCTTCACCGCCTCCACCGCCGCCCTTCGCCATATTCGCTTATGCTGCCATCGCCTTTCCTTATCTCCGACGTCGTCCTTCATCGTTTCCGCCGCCGCTGCCTTTCACCGCCTCTGCCTCCACTGCCATTCATCGTCTCCACCTATGCCACCATCGCCCTTCACCATCTCTGCCTTCACCATCTCCGAGCTAATCAAGTTGTGAAGGTGAGTCAACTCCTTCACCATCTTTGCCCTAGAAATCTCATTATCTTTTACATTAGCCAAACAAGGAATGTGATTGGATTTGAAATCCCATAGGATTTGGAATGCATAGGAATTCAAGTCCATGAACCAAACACCCTTTAGTGTTAAATTTCTGGATAGACGTATTTTATTTAAGAAACTTCATATGTGCAACTATCTAATACCCAAAACCTAAAACGACACACTGCCACGTGATAACTAAGAATCCATGTAGATTGTGGTTATGATGAAACCTAAAATCGTTCCTTGGATTTATGATCAGATTTTAGACCGGTTCAATATTGGTTTATGTCAAAGCTTTGGGTCTTCATGTGGTTTCTTTATAAATGCTTAAGATTCCAAGTACATGATCAAGAAAACTAATGAAAAGAAAAACGAAGTTAGACCTTGCATTTATATGGGTTGTGAGTACAGCAACACATAAGTTGGATGTTGCTAGTTGTATGGACCCTCTACCCTTAAAGGGGAAATGAACCATGTTGCTAACACCACCCTTAGGTGGTGCTACACTCATAACACACTTAAATCACTAAACAGACAAATGAAGTAAATACCTTTCATTTAAATGAGTTGTGAGTGCAGCAACACCTAAGCTAGGTGTTGCTAGCTGCATGGATCCTCTATCCTAAAAGGAGAAAGGATAATGCTACTAGCAGCACCTAACTTAGGTGTTTTTACACTCATAACCCACTTAATATCACTAAAAAGTCAAATGAAGTAAAAACATTCATTTAAATGGGCTATGAGTGCAGCTAAGGATAAGCTCCGTTCCAAAACCAAACCTGAAAATGCCACAGCATAAGAACCGAGAACCGAACCGGTTGTTCCTAATTAATTCCACGTAAAAAAACCAAACCCAATGGAACCAGAAACGGAAATAAGGGAAAATTATATAAAAAATTAAATTTAGGAAAATTTAATTTTGGGTTAATGGATTCATCGTCCATAGATGGACAAATGTCATTTATATCCACTCCACTAAACATCCACATCTGCTCCACATCTAACATTAACCCATTTAACACCATCTATATCCACCACCAATAGATTAGATCGAGTGGATGATCATCGAATCGGACAACCAATGCCACTTGTTGCATGGATCCTCTACCCTAAAAGGGGATAGGATCCGTGCTCCTAGCAGCACATAACTTAGTACTTATATCACTAAATAGTACACGTAAGTTGGGTATTGCTAGCTGCATCGATCCTCTACCATTCATAAAATCATACTTCCTCCGATCCTCGTTGATACATGAGGCCGACCTTAAAACCAAACTTAGGGTTAATTTATTCAATTATGTGGGTCCGTCTCACAAGATGGGTTCTCATAGTTTTGACAAGCCCGTGGGTTGGACCAACACACCGCTGCTGCCAGCTATATCTGGAAATAGTGAACAAAAACTCCTTATATTCTAAATACCTTAAAACTCCTCCTTGATCAAAGTTAAATACAGCATTCGGGGAAGAAAGTGTATATTGTATAACATTTCTTTCATGCTGACTGCTCAGATATATCACACAATGCTTTCAGATCACATGATCTAGATCTATGATCTCAATTTGTTTTTACCTCTTACAATGACATTTAATGGTTTCAAAGAATAAATTAAAAAAAGACTTAAGAGTCACCTGTTGCCATGGGACTTGTATCTGATGATTTCTCATTTGTTTCCACATCCATAGTCATAACATCACTGACATCAGCCTCAACCTCCATCATGATTTCATCCCTGTCTGCTACCACAGGTTGGGCTCCATTTTCCATGATGGTATCAGATTGCAGTTTAGATATTGAATTTGGATTTGGACCCTCAGTTACTTTGTTGAGTCCATTAGGTGTTGTTATCAGTGACGGTGGATAAGGATCAGAGGAGATAGTCAAGGTGGAGGTCACGGATAGATTCTGTACAACAGGGTTTTACAATGAATCATCGCCATTATCAAAATCAGCTCGTTAGAGTAATGGTACGATTCTAATGTTCCATAAGACCGCAATTTCTCAATTTAAATTACCTTTTCCAAAGCCAGAGCAAGCTTTGAGAGATTTGGATACAAGCTCCGTGCATCCAATATAATCTATTAATATCAACAAACGAAAAAATGATCATCAATTCATCAGAAACTCGAGCAGCTAGAAAATGTTTGATAACAAATTATTACACAATCACCTCTGATAGCCTTTGCAGGGTAAATGGTGGACCATCAATAAAACTATGAAGAGCTGGAACACATAATGAGGAGAATGTATTTCATTAGTCAAAAGAAAAGTTTCCAAAAAGACCAGAATCATGGAGAATTCTATACCGTTGAAAAGGTTTAATAAACATCAGTGCATCATTTCTTTAGCATTCACAAGTAAAACATTACGGTGTATCGAAAAGTGTCAGTAAAAATATTAAAAAATTTATTTGAGAGGGAACTAGTATAATAAGGTTTGTGATTGTGAAAGTACCATCATCCAACCTTTTCACCAACTCAGCATGTGTCTCCCCTAATGAGATCTTTTGTTCCTCGATAGTCATTTTGGCTTGTGGATACTCAGAAATGACCTATAATAAAAATTGATAAAAAGCGGAATACAACTTGTCACCCATCTGGGATAAAGGAGTATATACTAGCTTCCAAGTAATAAATAAATAAATACTGATAAAAAAAGGTCAGCTAAAAGGGTTAAAGGCCATCCACAGCATAATCTTCTTAATTCAAAAAACCTCCTAAATCATTTTATTAAAAAATGTGACTGAAATATATAACTTTTGTAATAATTTATAACAGAAAATGATTCGGGTAAAACAAACCAGACCTGTTTTAAGTCTGTAACAAAAGATTATCCGGGTTGACCCATAATGAGACCGTCCCATTTTTCCACCTCTACCGGACATTGAAACATGCATTCATCCAAAATTCCTAAAACCTTTTAAATTGGCATACCTCCCCATACCTGCTTTATATGAAGGGACAACATGCTTCTCAATTTCTCCCAGTCATACCTGCAGTGCCGCATAATGTAATTACAGATGAATAGAAGTTCTCAATGCCAAACCATAGAGGAAAAGTTCAAAACTTCAAATTAAATATATATGAGAAAGGGCTGAAGGAATGTAAAAAAGAACACGTCTTGATGGTAGTGAGGACAAACAAAATGACTTTTTACTTTGAAATTATGTGCACACATATTCGTTGTACAAATATAATGAACAAGACACGTATGAAAGATTTAATTGCCTTTAATGGGCCTCCTTAAGTTCTAAATTCATGACAAGTGCCTATGATGTCAACATATATACAATATATGTGACAAAGACTTTGATAGTATGTAAAAAGCAAACCTCAGGGATGGCATAATTTTTAACAGTATCCAGATCTAACTTCTATTACAATTTACACAACCTGCTAAAGAAAATAGCAGTATGGACAACAATGTAAAGGAAGAAAAAAAGTAAATTTGGTCTAGCGAAGGCTGTCATACTGATAAGAATCAAATTGGTAATTAACAGATACGGCAAAAGGCGCCCATAGTCGGATGCTTATATTGATAGTAACCTGGAATTCGAGAACCAAGGAGTCTCCAGGAACAAACGAAAAAAACTAAATAATTTTAAACTCTACTCCTTTCCTTAGCCGGCCCTAGCTCCCCTTAAATAACCCAAACTGATAACTAAAATAAGCAAACATTATTCGAAATAGGAAACTAAATAAATACTAACTATATAATAATTATAAAAATAAAATCACTTCAGCCCCCTATTATTTAAGGGACGTATCACTACCCCTGCCCCGAAAATCCACCTTGTCCTCAAGGTGGAGGACTTGTAACTGCTCGTCGCTCGGCATGTGTGCGATTTCCTCCCAAGACACTACTGTCTCCATATGCTCGTTCCATCTCATCCCATCCCCTTGTACTCCATTGTCAACCACAAGAATCTATAGCATCTTTTGTGGGCAATGATGTCCGGATGCAAACATCTCATCACACCTAAAACATAGTCCTTTAGCTCGCTTCTCGTCTAATTCCGCCACAGTCAGTTGTTTGGGTATTTGTTTAGGCCCGCTTGAGTTAGATGTTGCACTACGGAGTTCGCTTGCTCTCGGATACGCATTGCCTCCCCCATGGATTGGCTAGACAGAGCTCCAGTTTTTCCTTGCTCTCCTGAAAGGTTCTCATCAATCACCAGAACCAAGTCCATAGCTTAACTGAGCCCCGCCAGCTGTAAAGTACTCAACTCGCGGTTTCAACCCCTTGATAAAAGTGCCCTCCAAAACCGAATCATGTAGCTCTGATACTAGGCCGCTAGCTGCTTAAACGTAACATATTCCCGAGCCGTTCCTCCTTGACTAATGGCAAGGAACTGTTCCCGAAGATTGCTCTCCTATGATTGATGAAAACGCTTCAAGCCTTCAACAACCTCCTTTTCACTTCCTCCCAACTATGGAAGGCTTCCCTACTTTCGTTCCAATGAAACCAAGCAAGCGCAAGACCTTCCAAACACAAAACCGCAGCCCGAAGCTTCTCCCCCGAAGTCACCAGCCCCTGCATGATTGCATGTCACATCATCAATAAATCTCCCCTTCATATGCATCCTCCCTTTCAAATAATGGCATTTTCAACTTTCGCAACCTATAATCCGCTCCTGGTACTCAACTAGTGTCGTTGCTTGGTTGAAACCGGGGGACCGGCCCAATATGGTACAAGGGGACAGACCCTATATAGGTAGTTGTATTTCAGGATTTAATCCCAGCCCCACTGTCTCGGAACGGGAATGAATTGTTGACATTGGTGGCACTGTACTCGATAACCGGAGGAGGTTGTGAGAACTCACCTGCGTATCCTGCGGGTAGTGACATTCTCTGGGAATCAAACAAAAACCGGTCCAATAATCCTGGAACGTACCCGTGGTGCCCTATTGACATCAGTATCGAAGAATGGTTGCTTACGGAGTATATGGGTTGTAGGGTGGGTAATGGGACGCATATGGGTAATTAGCAAAAAGAAGATGGGCAGCGGCAGTGTTTGGCTTAGCGACGGCATGCCGTGGGGGCAAGGAGTGGGTTGGCAGCATTAGGGTTTTAAACATCTGCGTCATTTCCACATGCCTTTTCTCCGCTTATGCATGTCTCCTCTCGGATTTTGCCCTAACATCAGCCGTTCTAGGGTTTCTTTCATCACATCAAGATTGGCCGTCTCGGACTTATGTTGATTAAGATTGGTTTTGAGGTCACTTACCTTGGTCATTGTTGTTGATCAAAATTGATGCTCCACAAGTAGGAAGGTTGCCCATTATTACCAATTTGATAAGAATCAAACTGGTAACTAACAGATATGGCAAAAGGAATCCTTAGTCGAGTCACGAGTGCTTATATATATTGATAGTAACCTGGAATTCGAGAGCCAGGGAGTACCCAAGAACAAACAAACAAAACTAAATAACTCGAAACTCTTCTCCTTTCCCTAGCCGGCCCTAGCTCCCCTTAAACAACCCAAATTCATAATTAAAATAAGAACACATTATTCGAAATAGGAAACTAAATAAATACTAACTACATAATAATTATAAAAATAATTTCACTTCAGCCCCCTATTATTTAAGGGATGTATCACATATATAAATACGTTACACATGCAGAATGGAAAATGTGTATAATGAAATAAAACATAACAATGTAAGCTATCACCACAGATTGATGCAGGCATGAAGCAGTTATATATGTCCAATATGATTACATTAGGGTTTTTCAGTTTCATCACAAATGTCATTATTGAAATATTTACCTTATAAGCAGCAAGACAAGAAGAAACTTGCACAAGCAAAAAACATACCCACACACAAATTTTTGTGTGTAAATAATATTTGCATCAACAAGAATGAGGCATGATAGATATCAAATGTATGGAATTTGGAAAAAATAAGTGTTACCCAAACCAAGGAATCTAATGGCTATTGGCATTTTTTGAATTTTAATCATAAGAATAAGGTTGACAGCAACAACATACATACCAAAACTTCCCCGTGGCTGCAATGACCTTCAATACACTTCTTATTTCTTCTTCTTCTTCTGCGGTCTCTTGCCTCATTCCCATGCCCCTAGGGTTCCCCAACACAATAATGGTTTGCTAAAATTAGAAAGTTAAGGTAAATAAAAAAACATTTAATCATCAAGATATGTTTGGGCACCTGATGATGAACCACAACCTATCTAACCTCCATTAACATGCTATAGAAAGATATCATTTAAGACATAAAGAATAAACTCGATATCCAATTTGACAAACTCGGGGTGGCTACCTCATGTAAATGTTAGTTTGTTCCAAACAACTCCCGTCTATGCTTGATAAGAACCAAAAACAAGAATAAAATTGAAAAAGATTCAACTATCACTAATTGCAATATTGCATGCTTTGAAGTCTAAATCTCTCATACTTAGTCATCCCTAGAAAATATGTTTCTAGTTGATGAAATGCTAAGACCAAATCCACCAAACAAAGAATATACCAAGTGATAAAACACTCACTGATGATTTGCAAAAGAAGCAGGCAAGGTATCATGACTATTATCCGTGAGATCAGAAGCCATAACCAACTGCTCCACGGTTTCGCTTGTCTTTATTTCTTCCAATGGAGGAAGCGTTGACTGCTCCAATGTTTCAGTAGTCTGTGGGTTTATAACGGGAGGCAGGATGGATTCTGAGTGTTCGGTTTCATGTGTGTTTGTAACCTCAATCAACGTTGTCTGCTCCAAAATTTCAATTGTCTGTGTGTTTGCAACTTGAGAAAGTGATGTTTCGGCAACTGGCATGCTTGTAACCAGAGGCGGTGACTGCTCCAATGTTTCAGTTTTATGTTGGTGATCAACCACCGGAGGTGCTGATTGATCCAAACTTTCAGATGTCTCGGTGCTTATAACTGGATGCAAGGCTTCATTCTCAGTAGTTTCAGTTGTATGTACTTCCATTAAAAACCTTTTTGTATACACCTGGAAAAAGGTTCAGAAATATCCTTGGAGAACATCTTTAACAACATATAAACAAACCATCCAGATTTATTCAATTCCACTTCATTTATATGAAAATAAATGCTACTTTGTCACCTAAAAGTATATAAAAAAAACTTAGTTTATATTTACGAACTGCAAAAAGGTTTTACACAATCCACTCCATAAACTTGTTATATCGAAATGTATTCACCATATTTAACAGATTGACCAATGTCGAAGCTCAAAGATGTGTGGAAACATAATTATTCAAACCATGAGTTAAGCTTTTCTCCAGTTGAAGAGATACTTGCGCTAAAGTTTAATATGATAATCAATTACACAAAGTTTGAAACGGAGAACAATTTGGAATTCAAAGGTAACTAGTTCCAAAACTCGCATCTTCTATCAAAGCAAGTGCAAGTGATACCAACACTAGGGTTTGATAACTGACACGATCTAAACACAGGGGAAGGTAGGCTAAGCAAAAGGTTAAGATCTACGAATATCGAACCGGAAACAGATGTGTTGTTTACAATTCTTGGTTATCATATAAAATACCCATAGACATGTTTATGCAAGCATAAAAGCATACCTGTATAGTTTTACCGAAGATCCGATACAGGAGAGTAGGGAGACTGCTGATGGATGGCGAAGCAGGTGTTCAGGCAGAAGAGTGGTGGCGGTGGGAGGAAGAATGTCAATTGGAAGGCGGCGGTGGAGAGTGCCAAGGGCAAATTTTAGTGACCATTATTTATTTATTTTTTTTATTTTTTGAGCAGAGAGTGACCATTAATTCCTTTGGGCGTCGATTGGCCGTTTCCTCTTTTATTTTTAATATATTTTTTTTATCCCAAAACCTCAATTTATTTCTCTTTTAGTTTTTAATTGATTTGTGTTCAAATGTAAATTGTCATTGTAGCAAAAAGTTTTTGTTTTAATAATTAACTAGCATGATACCCGCGTAATGCGACGATAGCGAATAATTTTTACTCGTTAATATGTCCGTTTTCAAAACGTATAGAGTATGATATTCATGTAATACGGTGAGAGTGAATAATTTTCGTTTGATGACATGTCTTTTTTCTTTATCTTTTTTGTATTTCATTTACTAGTCTATTCTCCATAATTAAAAAAAAGGTTATGAAAATATTTTTTAATAATTAAGTTAATTTGTATTGGCTTTGACTTTTAAAAAAATAGTATTGACTTTGATTTTCTTAAACATGTAAAGTTTAGTTATTAAAATGGAATATAAGAATCTTATTAATTGTATTTAATAGTTACTCAATTTAGTTTATATGAGAGGTGATTTAGTAATTTTAAAATACTTAAAATTTAAGAGTTTAAGCAAAATATATAAATATTTTATAATATAATATATATTAGTAATTATACACTTATCATGGGAAAGTATATTAAAAAACACTAGCATAGTATGAAGGTTGGATTTTTTATATGACAGAATATTGTTATATGTAATCACCTTCTTTTAATCTAAAGTAACTTTTACTACAATTTATGTCTTGATAGTTGATAAACCATTTGTTATATATAAATTAACCTTTTAAATTATATTGTCAAATTTTCAATTGTGTGATAATTGTAACACCCAAGGTTCGAAATTTCTAAAATTACTATTTAATAGGATGGGTTATATGTTTATACAAGTTACCCTTATGAGATTATATATGTTTATATAAATTAACCTTTTAAATTATATGTTTATACAAGTTACCCAGCCGTGCCTTAGTTGCAGGCACGAGCGTGCCTTTGACAGGTACGGCCGTGCCCTAGCCTTGTTCAGTTCAGTTTGATTAGTCAGCAGATGTTAATACATATGTTATTGATATTAGAGTTGTGGAACTATACACTAATCATTATCGTTGTGGATAGATTCAGACTATAAATATCAGAAGGTGAGTCTTCTAGACTTCACTTCATATGTGCAGCATGTATGCTATTATATCAGATTATTAACATGTCATGTTATTCATATGTGTGTATAAGCTTGCTGCTTTGTGCAGTAAGTCTCAGAGGTGGGGTGCTTACTGCTAAGTTCAGTAAGGCTCAACTATGGTACAGTACCGTGACCCATGTTGCTGCCCTGGGTCTAGAACCAGAGGCTAGCATTGTTTGCCAGACATACGTGTAATATCTTCATATGATTTTATACGTGGACTTATATGATGTTTAGTCTGGTTTACTCACTAAGCTCCCGTAGCTTATCAGATACTATTTTTTAAAATGTTTTGCAGGTTTTAACAAAGACAAGGGCAAAGCTTCGGTTTGACTAGCATTTGATAAACTATTTGAAATTAACGCCTGGTTTGTAAATATCAAGTTTTTGGTACCAAACTTATGTTAGTATTTCTGATATTGATACATCAGTTTTTCAATCAAATATTGCTTCCGCTTTTATGTTAAACTTTGAGATGCGAACACTTATAGGTGTTTGATCTTAATATTTCAAATTTGATTTTTGGAACGTTACAAGTTCATACAAAATATATAGATTCGGGCACAAAACCCTTTAAAAATGAATATAACCTAAGTTTGTATACATTTGATTATTTAATTAATTGAATAACACAAACAATGTTAGGCTAAGACAGAATTTTGCATGTGTACAACGGGTCAAACTTCACCTTTTATCGTGGACAAACTTAATCAAAATGTATTTAACTTTACTTAAAATTCTATTGTATATATTGAATTTAAAAAAAATATTATTATGTGTATCAAACTTTTTAAAATTATTTATTATATGTATGCGGTTACCCGTAGATCAGGTTAGTTTTTCATTGAATTTTACACTTCTTTTTAAAAATAAAATATCCAACTAAGCTCCAAATCTGATCGATGTCATTAATTGTATGCAACATGAATATTTAAATTTAATATTAATTATTTAATTGATCATTAATTGAAGTTATCCTTGTTTTCAATATCCCAAAATAAACCGTAGATGAATCAAAATTTGAATTGTTTTTCCAGATTTGTATCATACAAAGATGAATCAAACAAACAGAATTTTAAAAGATTAAATTTACCTAAGAAATAAACATGTTTATGTAAGCACATTCCCGGTTTCACGTAGCTTAGTACACGGAATAGAAAATTTAGAAATTCTTATTTAGTTGCATTTTTTTAATTTCGATATATACAATATGATTTCGAATAAAGTTGATCACACTTTGGTGAAGTTTATATAAAGATTATATAAAACCACCCAAAAAAACTACTCTAATAACTCAATCTCAACAGTGAACACGTGAAAAATTCTTGGATTCATTCTTATGGAAAAGACAATGAGATTGAGTGTTCGTTTATAGGTATTACAAATTTTTAGATAAGAATATACTGAAACATGTATTTGGAACTTACATTCTAACAAATTTTGTTGCTTTGACTATGAGATTATATATTACGATCACTATTCCACTTGTGGTCTTGCAGTCATTGCCACAATCATGGTGGTCGGATTATGGGTGCTATGCATAACACAATTCTACACGCCCTTTCTGGAACTCTGTTAAACCTAATATATTTTGGCATCCAGAGCATCAATTCACTTCCTTCTCACCACCACAATCTTGTTCCTTTTCATCTCTTCATTTCGTTTCAAATTATCAGAAAAAGATCACGATGCTAAGAGAGAGGTTAAAAGTAGGACCCATGTTACATGACCATAATATTTTATTGATTTAAAATTGAAAATCAAAAATCCATGTTGGCTATTAGACACACAAAACATAATTTAAATGATATTTTTTTACTAAAATGGAAGCGCCGATTTAGGCTTATTTTAGTCGAATATTTAGTAATTTTTGATAAATTTTTTGCTGAATTTGGTCATTGTACAAAAATATTGATCACATTAATACAATATTTATAAAAAAATTATTTTCGTTATTTTCTGAATATAAAATTATACCGAGAAAGATAATACACTTGTTACGACTCATATCCAAACACCCTAACTCTTGGTATTTGCATTGAATAAGTGTGAGTTAGCAACAAAACAATGGAAAAATCAAAACATAATTTTTTTGTGATGTATTATTTTGTTATGAAATTACTTATTCAAAGATTATTTTGATAATTATTTTATTTTATTTCTGGGAAAGTCAATATTTTTATTTTATTTTAACAGCATTAGTGTCCTGTAAGAAAAATATAAATACTGTAACTAAATTTAAACTTATTGGAATTTAAATTACCTTATAAAAAAACCTAATTTTGCAAATAATAATAAGAGTTAATTTCATAAATGGTCCTTAAACTAATCACGAATTGCAAGTTTAGTCCTTTTTTTAAAAAAGTTGCATTTTTCGTCCTTTAACTACCATTTTGTTGCAAGTTTAATCCTTTTTGACGGTTTCCGTTAATTAGATCCGTTAGTTTTTGTAAATTGACTATTCTACCCTTATCTTTAATTTTTTATTTATTTCTTAATAACAAAATCGGTATTTTAATATTATTATTATCATAAATAATTTAATATACCCCTCACCCTTTCATCTCATCCATCAGTCTCTTCCTCCATTTTCTCCTTTCCTCTCTCTAACCTACCACCACCGTGACCTCCACTTCGCCGGAGACAGGGTGTGTGTTTTAGGCGGCGGCGCGGCAATTTCTGTCGGTATGTGTGTGTGTGTTTAGATCTGTAATTAAGTGTGTGTGTTTAGATCTGTAACTGAGTGCGTGTGTGTTTAGATCTGTAACTGAGTGTGTGTGTGTGTGTGTGTGTTTATATCTGTCACTGAGAGAGAGAAAGAGTGTGTGTGTGGGTGTAGATCTGTCATAGGGTGCGTGTGTTTGTGTTTAGATCTATTCCAGCCGATGGAGTTCCTCGATGGTGGTGGTTTTTTTGGATGTAGTTCGTCGGTGGTGGTGGTTTATTGGGTGGAGTTCGTCGGTGGTGGTGATTTTTTGGGTGGAGTTCCTTGGTTGTGGTGGATTTTTGGGTGGAGTTCGTTGGTGGTGGTGGTTTTTTGGTTGGAGTTCCTCGGTGGTGGTGGATTTTAGGGTGGAGTTCGTCGATGGTGGTTATGGTTTGGTTGTAGTTCTTTGGTGGTGGTGGTGGTTTTTTTGGGTGAAGTTTGTCGGTGGTGGTGGTGGTTTTTTTGGGTGTTCATCGGTGGTGGTGATAGCAGCGGAGGTGGCGGTGGTGTGGCAGGAGAGAGAGGTGTACAGAAGAGAGAGGAACGAGATGGTGGATAGAGAGGGAAAGTGTGTGTGTGTAGAAGAAGATGGGATGGTAGAGAGAGGAAGGAGAAAGAGTGTGTATTGTGTCATTTGTGTGCAAGAAGAGAGAGAGTGGGAGTTATTTAATATTAAATATTATTTAAAATCAATTAAAAATTAAAAGAATAATAAAAAGACATAAATACCTCTGACTTAACAGACTTGTCAAACGGAAACCGTCAAAAAGGATTAAACTTGCAACAAAATGGTAGTTAAAGGACGAAAAATGCAACTTTTTTAAAAAAAGACTAAACTTACAATTCGTGATTAGTTTAAGGACCATTTATGAAATTAACTCTAATAATAATAATAATAATTATTAATTAATTAATATACTTTAAATAAATTGATTTCAAAATCTCCCATTCTCCCTGCTCAAACGGTATCAAACGCATAAGGTTGGTATATAAATACCCATAAATTCTTACCGCCTCCTCCGTTGCATTTCAGCGTCTTCTTCGATTCAGCTTCCTCCAATTTAAACCCTAGTCCGCGATTTCATTTCACTAATCCAAAACTCATGGATTTCCAAAGCCTTAACAGAAGAGAGCTTCAATCTCTCTGCAAGCTCAACAAGATTCCTGCTAACATCACCAACATTGCCATGATCGATGCTCTCAAATCTCTTGAGACTGTAAGTTATTTGATTCGAATCATCTTATGCATTGCAATACCTCAAATTTAATCCGAATCATTGTTTTTTAATCTAGTATAAATGTTTAAAGAGATCTGTGTTAGTACGCCAACTGCTAGTGATCCCCCCATGTTGTTATCATACGTACGTTACTCATTCCAACCCGATTTGGTTCTTTCTGCAACTTGTTATTGTGCTCACAAGAAAGACATTCTGGTTGACATTGTTCGTATTTTAATACACGCGCACTATATTGAAAATTTGTATATTATGATACAAAGTTATTCATTTCGGATTGTGATTGTTCTACTAAACCGGTGACAAATTTACAATAACTTTTCCTGTATTGAATTTAGAAACGGTTGTTTATCTATATTATTTGATTATTAGGTCGTCGGGATTGAGGAGATTATGAATTCTTCAATTGAATCTCCTGAAAAGATTGAGGTGACGTCACCTAGGGTTCCTCGCACAAGCTGTAGAACTTCTACAAGGCAAAAGGTGAAGAAATCAGAAGCCGAGCCTCTGATAGTGACCGCAAGCAGCACAAGTCGTGGAGTAAGTTTGTTCCCGAAAACCCCGTCGGTTTCTGGCACCAGGAAGAAGGCTCTGACAACTTCTTGCCAGAATGTGGAGAGTCAACTTAAAGAGTGTGAAGAAGTAGCGAAAAACGAGTGTTTGGTGGATCAAGAGATGAAGTGCATACCAAATACACCTATTGCCGTTCCAACAACTTATAGCCGGAGGAAGGGGACTATGACATCAACTCGACAAGACACTGTGAAAAAGGAAAATACTGTGCAGAGAGTGTACAGCACAAGAAGATCAGCAAGGTTGACTGAAAAGAAATGTGCAGAGCCAGGTGTGGTGAACAGGGAAAGAAGTCAGCCTGTGAAGATTGATTCATCTTTTGAAGAAGTGACTGTAACATCAGAAGAGGATTTGGGCATTAAGGCAACAGTGGAAGACATTTGCAATGTGTTTGAGAAACTTGACGTTCTTGTAGATGGAAGTGATCGTTCAACTATTAAGAAGGCTTTGCAGGTGGACACTACACTCGAAAGTGGAGAGGAGAAGGAAGATGGTTGCGTTGAGTTTGACAATTTAAATGTGAAATTAATTGACATCATTGAGCAACATGAGAATGTGGATCTAGAAGAGAAACATATTGTTGGAGAAAAGTTTGTCCTGAATGAAGTTGTTAACTCTGAAGAGATAAGCGACAAAGTAGGCAACTCAAAAGCAGATTCAGAATGCATCTCTAATCCATGCAAGGATGGGGATTCAGAAGAAAACTTGATGGTTGATGAGAAAATATGTTCTGTTTATTTGGGTCCAGAGGAACACTTGGACAACTTGCTCTATGATATAGTTTTATCAGGTGAAATCAATTGAAACGCATGGTTTAACATTTTGACTATTCTTTCTTTTTCAAGTTCTAATGAAGCAATAACTATTTTACAGAAGCTGATGGTATAGATGTAGATGCCATTTCTTTTGACACGAATAATGCAGGTAATCCTTCGCGATTGGGCAACTTTCTTACGTCTCTTTTATTATAAGTCCACGTAGACTTGCATTACTTGAATGTCAGAAATTGCATCATAACATCTTTTTGTTTCTTCAGGGTCTACAAATATATCGGAGGATTTGATTCACAACAACCATAATGTTGCTAAAGAAATGACTACAGAGCCAGAGGGCATAGAAGAGAATATCTCCAGAAATGATGGTACGATTAAAGTTGTTTTTTTTATAAATATTTTCTGCTCACAGTGATAGATTACTCTCATCATTATCCAAAAAAAAAAAAGTTCTGAAGATTTGTTGAATTTGAAGGAGAAAGGTTGATTGTAATATGATTATTATCATGTCATTGTAGTTGATGTGATTCTTGTGAATCCCAATGTGCAAGAGCCGAACATGGATTTTGAAACTCTTGAAGAAGCACAGGAGTCTCTGATCAAAGACACTGCAGTTGATATAATGCCACCCACTCAAGAAGTTCAGGAGATAACAATCGACGCTGATAAAGTAACACACAAGTCAGCAGCTGATGTTTCTTTTATTAAAGAAGAAAACCAATTTTCAACAAATGCAAATGATGTTATCGACCACCCAACTCATTTGACGCCAATAATGAATAGCCCAACCTCAATAAAGGGAATGACAGACAACAACGAGAACAGTGGAAAAAATCTGCAAGAAGTTATAGTCGAAGAGGATGAAACCATAAACAAAAAAGCCGTGGATGAGAAGCCTATGAGTTTAAACGAGACAAGTATGAGGCAGCTAAAGAAGCAACTGAAAGCCTTATCGATAAAAAATAACACGAATACCAACAAAGATATCACGGTGAGTGTTCATGTAAATATTTGATAGTTTAAAGTGTTTTCGGAATAAAATCAAGTCTTATGTTTTTGTTACGAAATGATCAGGTGACTGAAGCAAGACCCGCTTTGCAAGTCGTGTGCAACAACCAATTGGCCACCGGAGAAGAGAACTGAGGGCTTGCTGCTGTTGCAAACTTCAAAGAGCGTACACAATTTTGATTTGATTACTGCTACTATAATCTTGTTTCTCTTATTGAACAAATGATACTATTACTACTATCATATTACTTCTCTTATTTTAATGTCATTATGTCTTTATGATCTAAGTTTATGAAGCTTTCAGAGTTCCCCTGGAGGGGAGAATGTCTGCTTATATCTTTTATAACATATTTTCTTGGTTGGTATGGCGGCCAGGTTAGCTTACTGGTAAAACTTGAGATTTTTGGTTTAAAAGGTTTATTGAACCTATGGATTGATAGTAGGCATTAACCTTTCCTTGTTACATCTGGCTTAAGTTGAAACACTAAATCAAAATCTTATCTTATCTTACTATCTAATAAATAAGTATCCTTAGTGACACTTTTACTTTTTTAAACTTAAATATTCATTTTTCCCACCTAATACATTAGAGTAAACGGTATAGTTATATTTCATCACACCCATTACACCTTCACGTTAATTTTTTTCTCCAACCCACCACTTAATCCTGTAGGGATCACTTCCCATTAAACCAAATAAAAAACTCATTAATTTAGCTTCCACACCAATTTCCATGTGTGGAGATTACCACACAACCATTCTTCCACGGCGCCATTGATCTTATCCACGCAGCAAAAACCTTCCATTCCAAGCTCTCTTATAGGGTCATGTCGTCATTTGTTATTTACTAAAGTTTATTGATTTTTATTAGTTTTCTATTCGCTATTTCACTTTAATGTAATTAATAATATATTTTGAGCATATTTCCTTGATAATAATATATTACATAATTGATATTGATATTCAATACTTTTCCAAATATAATAATTGATATTCTAACATATGATATATAATAATACATGGAACCAACTATGTAATACACGTGTTTCTAATCTATTACTCTATTGTATTTATAAAATATGACTTCCTAATGAATAGGATCAAGAATTTTGCTAAAGATAATAGCTAGGACGGTAAGTTTAAGTTCAAGTTTCCAAAATACTCTAACTATATACACCACTAACCAATTTAAGTGGTTATGCTTAAATCTTTAACAATCCAATTCACACTTTTTCACAAATAATATGTAGATTGGAACCGACAATAAATCAACCAAAAATTAAAATACAGATTACACCAACATTTTTGGCTCTCTGATTGTCAAATAAAGGATATACAAAACTAGATAGAGCCTGGAAAGAATTAATAATGGACAAAAACTTTACGTTACATGATATACATTAACAAATGTCATATTATTATTATCATAATATATTGTTAACTGGATATGTAATATATATATCCATAGACAAAAGTTCAAACGAGAACTGTTTTTCGTACGAGAATCGCGAGAACCAATCTTAGCCGTCCAATTTCCTCTCCTTCAATTGGATTGTCCACCCATGAATTCCTTACATGCACCCTGCTACACTCAATCCCCCCACGCTCTTCATCTATGAATTCCATTATCCAAAATGAACGATCAAGATTGGTTCTTGCAGTTCTCGTTCGAAAAACAGTTCTCGTTTGAACTCTCCCCTATACATACATATGTATATTATAATATATTGTTAATTGGATACGTAATATATCTATATCTATACTATTTTATAAAACATTTAAGTCTTTTGTCTTAATCTCTTAATTTTAAGAATTAATTTACCTTTAATATTAAACTAAATGAAAACTATTAAATAATGCAACTATTTAGTGAATTTAATGATAATCTAATATACCATTTTAATAATTAAACCTTTTAAAATAAAGAAATCAATGCAAATTAACTTAATGATTGAACTTATCATATTATATATTTATTTTAAATTAACTATTAAGAATTACATATACCTAGGAGTATTAAATCTAAATAACATATAATCTAAATTTATAAAAATTACTAGATTTTTTAATGACTAATATAATTAAAAGAGAATAAAGTTATAATGCTAACGCTCTTGTTGAATTTTACCATTCATGTGAAATTTTAGTGGCCCGTTATAATTTTGAAAAGAAACACACCACTCATGTTTTAAAAACGGACAATTTATCAAGAAAAAATATTTATCAACGCTGCATTACGTGAATATGATGCTAGTGTGTGTGTGTGTGTATATATATATATAACTACTAAAAATTTTCATTATACAATAATTTTGATTCATAAAATGTGTTGGGAAAAATAGGCTTACAAATATATCCTCTTTTGTTGACACAAAAATATACAACTTGTTTATATAATTGTATATACTTAACATTAACATATGTGCACATATACATATATATATTCAATCAAATATATTCTCATCTATGATCTACAAAATAAGCTTCATCAAATGGCCAAGCTCCAATCGTCAAGATCCGAGTTCAAGTAGAAGCCGATGTCGAAGATTCCTGCAAACAAACGTTTGAAGATTATGAGCTTACAAAATAAATAATAAAATGAGTTTAAGTTTTTATAAAATAATTTTTATAAAAACTTTTATAAAAATTGAGACAATTTTTATAAAAATCACAAGCTTGGAAGTCAAAGCAAATAAATTCTCATTTTGGCAAATACTAAACACAATCTTACATTGAAACAAATCAAAACCATATTTAGCAAAAGGAATCTCCCAAAGAGGTAAACTTTCAACATGCTTTATGCATTTGGTTTCCAAACTACCATTTTCATGATTAAATTCAAACTTAAGAAGTATGGCATCAACCCAACTTTTCTTAAGCTTCTTTTCAGTGCATTTTTATGGTAAAAATGGGTTGTGTGTGGTTTTGGTAAAAGGCCAACGTCTATATTCACAAGTCTCAAAAAGTTCCAGCAGGCCGACGGTCGATGCCACGGTCGACCGTGGACCGACCGTGGACAGTCTGGACACTTTTTGAGCTTGCACCTTTTTTCTTATTTAAGGCAACTCAAGTCTTGTTTTTTACCAAGCTCTTGCAATCTGAAAAACACAGAATACATACAAAATCTTGTGAGCTCATATTCTTTGATAAATATTCAATCTTTCAAGATCAAGAATGAAGCAAGAGTGAAAGTCTTCAAAGTTCAAACACTGCATTACCTACTTATACATTTGTAATAGTGTGAGGATCATCTCTAGCCTTAGAATTAGAGAGAAGTGAGGATTATCTCTAGCCTATAGAATTAGAGAGAAGTGAGGATCAACTCTAGCCTTTCCAATTAGAGTGAAGTGAGGTTTATCTTAGCCTTGTTTGCAAGAGTGAAGTGTAATTCTTGTAAGCTAAAGAGAGAAGTTGTAAAAGGTTTATCTCTACCTTCAAAGAGAGAAGTTAGTGGAGCAACTCTTGGTGGATGAGGCCAAGGAGTGGATGTAGAGCAAGGTTGTTAACCCTTGCTTGAACCACTATAAATCATTGTGTCCAAACTACTTCATTGGTGATATATTTCTTCCTTAAACTCTTTAATTACTTGGAAATATTGTTAAAAACTTCAAAAAGTGGGCATATAACCTATTCACCCCCCTCTAGGTTCTAACAATTGGTATCAGAGCAAGTTGCTCTAGATAATTTTTGAAAAGTTGTTTAAATATTCTAAAAATATTTTTCAAAAATTTTTAAGTTGATAAAATGAGACAAAATTATGTAGAGGGGAATTCTATGGTTAGACCTCCACTTTTTGAAGAAGAAGACTTTTGCTATTGGAAGCAAAGATTTATTACCTATGTAAAGGCCAAAGATATTGACCTTTGGGAGATTATTGAAGAAGGAGATCATGTTCCAAAAACCTTTGATTCTAAGCAAAATGCTTATGTTCCAACCCCTAAAGAAAAATGGGATCAAGAGGATAAGAAAATTATTTCAAAAAATTTTCAAGCAAAACTTTTTCTATACAATGCTTTACCTAGAAAAGAGTTTGAAAGAGTTTTCATGTGTGAAAGTGCAAATGCAATTTGGAAATCTATTGTCACCACACATCAAGGAAATGCTCAAGTTCTAGATAACAAAATTGAATTACTTGTGCAACAATATGAACAATTTCAAATATTTGATGATATGAAAATTGATGATGCTTTTGCAATGTTTAATACTATTGTTACTAGTCTCAAGGCACTTGGGACTATTTACTCTAACAAAAATATTGTAAGAAATTTTCTTAGGGCTGTTTCACCAAAATGGAGAGCAAAGGTGACGGCTATTGAGGAGTCAAAGGACTTGAACATACTACAAATGGATGAACTAATAGGAAATCTCAAGGTGTATGAAGTAATCATGCAAAAAGAAGATGAGATTGCCAAGCTAAAGAAAGAAAAGAGCAAATCAATTGCACTTAAAGCTAAACATGTCAAAGAATCCTCAAGTGATGAAGAAGAGGAAATAAAAGAAGAAAAATGTCTCATGGCTTTTGAGACAAGTGAGGTACATTCCGATTCTAGCTACTATAGTGATAATGATGACCATCAATATGATCAATTATGTGACTTTAGCTCTAAAATACTTGCTAAAAATGAGGAGTTAAAAAATGATAACAAGAGCTTGAAAAAGGAAAATGTCAAGTTAAGAAATGAAAATGATAACTTGAACTTGAAAATAAAAGATCTAGAAAGTAAAATTGCTTCTCATATATCTCCAAGCTTGAAAGATTTGGAAAGTAAGCTAAAGACAAATTTTGACACAACCACCTTGTCAAAATTTGAAAATAGTTCAACCAAGTTAGATGAGATGTTAAAGATTCAAAAATCATCAAAAGATAAAGGTGGTCTTGGGTTCTCAAGTTACTCAAACAACATGCCAACTAGTCACTTAACACCTATCAAATTTGTGAAAGAAAAAGAGGAAGAAAAAATCCAGGAGCCTCACGGTCGACCCACGGTATCGACCGTGAATCGACCGTCGTCTCACTGGAATTTTCCAAAAGTTCAAAATTGCAACATTGTTTCTAGTTCTTCCACTTGTATGCCAAAGGTTGCAAGTAATGAATTAATGAGAAAGTTTTATACTCCAACTACAAGGCATGGACTTGGATTCAAGAAACCTAAATCAAATACAATTCAAAAATCAAGACATTCTCATAAACTTATAAACTCTATGAACACATGGTATCATAAAGGGTTCAAGATTACACAAAGGTGGATTAGAGTAGGAGTTTTTGATACTAACCATCCTGGACCCATGAAACATTGGGTACCAAAAGCTTGAATGAAAATTACACAAGTGTAGGGGTGCAACAAAAATGAGATTATGTCTCATTAATGGATTCTTGATAGTGGTTGCTCAAAACACATGATCGGTAATAGAGAACTCTTCATTTCATACAAGGAGTATGATGGAGGACATGTGGTGTTTGGAAGCAACCTAAGAAGAAAAGTAGTTGGTAAAGGTAACACTCTTCATGACAATATCAAATTCTTGAATGTTGAGCATGTTAATGGTTTAGCTTACTACTTAATAAGTATTGGTCAATTATGTGATAAAGATCTAAATGTTAAATTCTCTAACCATGAAAGCTTGATATGCAAAGATAATAAAGTTTTAGTAAAAGGTGTTAGGAGAAATGGACTCTATACATGTAGACTTTGTGATAATCCTAACACAAGTATGTCTTGCATCTATAATTGATAGAAGACTAGGACATGCTAACATGAGATTAGTACAAACATTGACTATAAATGAGCTTGTTAGAGTCTTACCAAATGTTAAATTCGATAATCATTTTTGTGATGCATGTAAGATAGAAAAACAAGTGCACTTATCTCATAAATCTAAAATGCTATAAAAACTATGAGATGTCCTTGGGCCTTCATCAATTCAAAGTTATGGGGGAAACTTCTACACACTAGTTGTTGTAGATGACTTTTCTAGATATGCATGGACACTATTTTGAAAACAAAAATTGAAGCTTTTGACAAATTCAAAAATCTTGACAAGAAAAATCAAAACCAATTGGGTTGAATGATTATCTCAATTCATACCAACCATGAAAGAGAAGTTGTCAATGTAGCGCAACTTGGAGCATTTTGTGATAAACATGGAGTTTCTTATAACTTTTCGGCTCCTCACACTCCCCAATCTAATGGGGTTGTTGAACGGAAAAATAGGTCTTTACAAGCTTTGATTAGACCAATGTTAAGTAAAACACCATATGAAATCATCAAAGGTAGAAAACGATCCAATAACTCAAGTTATAGGAAACCTAAATCAAAGACTCACTAGATCCCAAGCCCAAAACCTTAATAACTTCTTTGCCTTTGTGTCACACATAGAACCCAAGAATATTAAAGAGGCAACTAAGGATAAAAATTGGGCAATGGCAATGCAAGAAGAGTTTAATCAATTCACTAGAAGCCAAGTTTGGGACTTAGTACATTTACCTAGTGGTCCCACAATAATTGAAACTAAATGAGTATTTAGAAACAAAGCTAGACTAGTAGCCTGATGATATAATCAACAAGAAGGGATAGACTTTGATGAATCCTTTGCTCCAGTTACTAGATTTGAATCCATTTGGAGTCTACTTACTTATGGTTGTGCTCAAAATTTTAAATTATATCAAATGGATGTCAAAAGTTCTTTTCTAAATGGCTTTATAAATGAGGAAGTCTATGTATGTCAACCTCCCGGTTTTGATTTTTGAAGACACCATCATATGTATATAATCTTAGAAAAGCATTGTATGGTCTTAAACAAGCACCTAAAGCATGGTATGATAAATTAAAATCATTCTTGTTGAAAAATGAATATAGTATAGGTCAAGTTGATAATACATTGTTCACAAGGAAAAAGAAAAATAACATCGTGCTTGTGAAAATTTATGTGGATGATATCATATTTGGGTCAACATGTCAAGATTTGTGTGATGAGTTTTCAAATCTTATACATAATGAAATTGATATGAGAATGATGGATGAGTTGAATTACCTTCTCGGACTTCAAATAAAAAATATGAAGATGATACATTCAAATTAGGCATCATTTCCTACGTGACAATGTGCAAAAAGGAAATATAAATTTAGAAAAGGTTGCTTCATGTGAAAATATTGCCGACATATTTTCTAAACCGCTAAAAATTAAAATGTTTGATACATTACAACTTGGTTTAGGAATATTGGAACATGTTCCTTAAAAATAACACCTAAATGCATGAAAATGGTCAAAATATACATTCTAGAAGAACCACGGTCGACTCACGGTCGATACTGTGGATCGACTGTCGGATCACTGTCTAAATTCAAAAACTAAGCAAAAGGCGCGGTCGATATCACGGTCGACCGTGTATCGACCGTCGTAGACCTGACGGATTTTTGACCATATTTTGCCTTTTCTCTCTCTTTCCTCTCCACTTCATCTCATCTTATCTTCCCCCACAAACCCTAGCCGCCATTTTCAACATTTATCTTTCAAAAAGCTTGAAAATCATCACAAGAAAAAAAAATACTTTACCTTACGGTTGAAGTTGCGTTCAAAGGCTCGGTTGGATTCACGGTTGATGATTCTTCGTCTCGTGGTTTCTTATCTTCACAAATTTCTTGTCAAAGGTATACTTTTATCTCTTCCTCCTTTTCTTAGAACTCTCTTTGTGCACCAAAGAATCATGTAATCTATAGGATTTAGGAGATTTCTAAGAAGAAAGTATATTTGGTTTGAAAATGATGTTTTTCTTTGTGTAAAAGAAAAATAATAGATGATATTGGTGTTGGATAAGTATGATAAGTATATAAATATCATGTCATAAAGGACAAAAGGTCAAATTTCAAACAGCTCACCTACGGTTGATACACGGTCGACCGTAGCATCGACCGTCGTGTACATGAAAATTCCAGCCCACTGGAAATTTTTGAGATTTTCAATTTTTATTTTTTGACTTTTAATGCCCAAACTCAATCTATTCATGCTTAATATATCTTAACTAACATTAGCTATCACATGATTAATAAAAGTTTCAAATCATTCTCCACTTTAGGACACATACACATTATGAACACATTGTCAAGGAGTTTGCTATATTCTTGAACACACTCTCAATTATGTTGAAGTATATTACCTCTTGTCATGCTCTTACAAAACGAAGGTCTTTTACAAATCTAGTGTCATGACAAGATAAATTGTGGTGATTCAAGGGGAAGTAGTTATGGTGATTGTTTGTTGATATGATATTTGCTACTATGTGCTATGATTCTTATGCCATGAATTATGTTACTTGAACCTTGGCTTGTGATAATTGTATATTTAGAATATTTCTTATACTCACATCTCTTTGGCAAGTTCTTGGTAGTATTTTCATACATTATAGATTAAACACCTCAAGAAGTGGAGTTCTACATTCGAGGGGAGCTTAAGTCAAGGGGGAGTATCCTTTTTGTTAAGACAAAAAAGGGGGAGAAGATAGAAGAATATATAGAAGATAGAAGAATATATACATATATATGTATATATGCACATGTTAACATGTTAAAGTTATATATACAATTCTTATACAAGTTATAAATTTTTGTCTTCAACAAAAAGGGGGAGATTGTTGGGAAAAATAGGCTTACAAATATATCCTCTTTTGTTGACACAAAAATATACAACTTGTTTATATAATTGTATGTACTAACATTAACATATGTGCACATATACATATATATATTCAATCAAATATATTCTCATCTATGATCTACAAAATAAGCTTCATCAAATGGCCAAGCTCCAATCGTCAAGATCCGAGTTCAAGTAGAAGCCGATGTCGAAGATTCTTGCAAACAAACGTTTGAAGATTATGAGCTTACAAAATAAATAATAAAATGAGTTTAAGTTTTTATAAAATAATTTTTATAAAAACTTTTATAAAAATTGAGACAATTTTTATAAAAATCACAAGCTTGGAAGTCAAAGCAAATAAATTCTCATTTTGGCAAATACTAAACACAATCTTACATTGAAACAAATCAAAACCATATTTAGCAAAAGGAATCTCCCAAAGAGGTAAACTTCCAACATGCTTTATGCATTTGGTTTCCAAACTACCATTTTCATGATTAAATTCAAACTTAAGAAGTATGGCATTAACCTAACTTTTCTTAAGCTTCTTTTCAGTGCATTTTTATGGTAAAAATGGGTTGTGTGTGGTTTTGGTAAAAGGCCAACGTCTATATTCACAAGTCTCAAAAAGTTCCAGCAGGCCGACGGTCGATGCCACGGTCGACCGTGGATCGACCGTGGACAGTCTGGACACTTTTTGAGCTTGCACCTTTTTCCTTATTTAAGGCAACTCAAGTCTTGTTTTTTACCAAGCTCTTGCAATCTGAAAAACACAGAATACATACAAAATCTTGTGAGCTCATATTCTTTGATAAATATTCAATCTTTCAAGATCAAGAATGAAGCAAGAGTGAAAGCCTGTTCAAACACTACATTACCTATTTATACATTTGTAATAGTGTGAGGATCATCTCTAGCCTTAGAATTAGAGAGAAGTGAGGATTATCTCTAGCCTATAAAATTAGAGAGAAGTGAGGATCAACTCTAGCCTTTCCAATTAGAGTGAAGTGAGGTTTATCTTAGCCTTGTTTGCAAGAGTGAAGTGTAATTCTTGTAAGCTAAAGAGAGAAGTTGTAAAAGGTTTATCTCTACCTTCAAAGAGAGAAGTTAGTGGAGCAACTCTTGGTGGATGAGGCCAAAGAGGGGAAAAATATGCTTACAAATATATCCTCTTTTGTTGACACAAAAATTTACTACTTGTTTATATAATTGTATGTATTAACATTAACATATGTGCACATATACATATATATATTCAATCAAATATATTCTCATCTATAATCTACAAAATAAGCTTCATCAAATGGCCAAGCTCCAATCGTCAAGATCCGAGTTCAAGTAGAAGCCGATGTCGAAGATTCCTGCAAACAAACGTTTGAAGATTATGAGCTTACAAAATAAATAATAAAATGAGTTTAAGTTTTTATAAAATAATTTTTATAAAAACTTTTATAAAAATTGAGAATTTTTTTATAAAATTACAAGTTTGGTAGTCAAAGCAAATGAATTCCTATTTTGGCAAATACTAAACATAATCTTTTATTGAAATAAGCCAAAACCATATTTAGCAAAAGGAATCTCCCAAAGAGTTAAACTTCCAACATGCTTTGTGCATTTGGTTTCTAAACTACCATTTTTATGATTAAATTCAAACTTAAGAAGTATGACACTAACCCAACTTTTCTTAAGCTTCTTTTCAGTGCATTTTTATGGTAAAAATGGGTTGTGTGTGATTTTGGTAAAAGGCCAACGTCTATATTCACAAGTCTCAAAAAGTTCCAGCAGGCCGACGGTCGATGCCACGGTCGACCGTGGATCGACCGTGGATAGTCTGGACACTTTTTGAGCTTGCACCTTTTTGCTTATTTAAGGCAACTCAAGTCTTGTTTTTTACCAACCTCTTGCAATCTGAAAAACACAGAACATATACAAAAACTTGTGAGCTCATATTCTTGATACAAATTCAACATCTCAAGATCAATAATGAAGCAAGAGTGAAAGCCTTCAAAGTTCAAACACTACATTACCTTCTTGTATATTTGTAATTGTGTGAGGATCATCTCTAGCCTTAGAATTAGAGAGAAGTGAGGATCATCTATAGCCTTAGAATTAGAGAGAAGTGAGGATCATATCTAGCCTTAGAATTAGAGAGAAGTTGTAAAAGGTTTATCTCTACCTTCAAAGAGAGAAGTTAGTGGAGCAACTCTTGGTGGGTGAGGCCAAGGAGTGGATGTAGAGCAAGGTTGTTAACCCTTGCTTGAACCACTATAAATCATTGTGTCCAAACTACTCCATTGGTGATATCTTTCTTCCTTGAACTCTTTAATTACTTGCAAACATTGTTAAAAACTTCAAAAAGTGGGCATATAACCTATTCACCCCCCTCTAGGTTCTAACAGAGTGGATGTAGAGCAAGGTTGTTAACCCTTGCTTAAACCACTATAAATCATTGTGTCCAAATTACTTCATTGGTGATATCTTTCTTCCTTAAACTCTTTAATTACTTGGAAATATTGTTAAAAACTTCAAAAAGTGGGCATATAACCTATTCACCCCCCCCTCTAGGTTCTAACAAAATGTATTATAATTTTTGGAATTTTGGAATATATATATATATAAATTAACTAGCTTAAGACCCCGTGTATAAATACGAGGATAGTTAAAATAAATTTTAAAATTTTATAGTATTAAAAGACTTATATATATATATATATAGTAAAATAATTGTAAAGCATATATAGAGATATAAAATCCATTAGGATGTGATAAATCTATTAGAAACCATAAATTCATACATAACATAATCAAATTTTTTGTAGAACCTCTTTATAAACAACATTTATCGTTTTATTTATAGGATTGACTTTTTATCGCAAATTAGAACCTGTAAATTATTATTATTCTTTACTTGAGAAACCGCAAAATAATTGACCATTAGTAAAACAAAACGTCTTATAAAATCTAATATTAGTTAACGATTGAACAAAAACATAAATAAGTGATATAAAATTACTTAGTTTTGCATATCACGTGTATTATTATATCATGATTATTTAAGATGATTATGAAAAAGGGAAAGAAAATTGTATAATACTTGAAAAGAAATTATAATCATTCACTGTGTAGCACATGGATAGTTAATATAAATTTTACATATTAAAAGAAAAATAACAGTCTCGTTTACGATGTCACTGTTATGTGTTGTGATAGTTACATATTAAAGAAGCATTTAATTATGTAATTTTGTCTTTTGTATTGTGAGTGTGATAAACATAGTTAGACTTTTCTCCTTTTTTATCAATTTTGTTAGATTCTTTTAATATATATTAAAGGAAGAATGTTCAATATAGTCCATAATTAATTTATAATCATAATACACTAATTATAGCCTTTGGATTAATGTCATCAATGGTCCAGATTAAATTTTAAAAATTTGGGTAGAGTAATATTTTTTAAATTTTTCGTAATTCACATGTGATGCTTTTACAAATCACATATGATTATATACTAAATCAGCTGTGATTAAATATTATAATTTCAGAACTATGTTTTTAAATAAACTTTATTAAACACAACTCTATATTAAAAATAGAGATTAAAAATAAAAAAAGTTTTAAAAAATCAATGATTTTAAATTTTTAATAGGGATGATGTGATAATAATTTTCTTTTAATATATACATATACATATATAGGATAAGATAATACAAAATCGGGCGGGCAAACGGCAATATTTTTGAAAACACAATTAGTGCCACTGTGCCAGACTTCATGTGCCCCGCTCAAGTAACTCTAGTGGCCCCTGCCCCCAGGTCCTAGCACTACTCATATACCAACTCTTTTTCCAATAATACCCTTCTCATCTTTCCGGATTTCTCTGTCAAGTCAACCGGAGATGGTGGCTGATAACGCCGATGGCACCGGCTGCGAGGGTTTTACCCCCGATCCATCCTCAAAGCCTCCACTATTTCCTCCATCTCCACAACAATCAGCAAGCATAGATACCCCGGCTGTGCATTCCGGTCAAATTTCACGCAGACGGTCCCCGAGATTAATTGGCTGTGATAAAGGCGGCCAGGACAGTTCTGTAGAGTTTAATAAACCTCCGGCGAAAAAGAAGCCTAGGATTACTTCAGCTTCTGAATCTTCTCCGCCCTCCAGCAATGATGTCTCTTTCTTGATCGGCGATCCAGTTCCCGACGAAGAAGCTCGACGGAGATGGCCTTGGCGTTACGATTGTGAGGTATTTCTCTCTATGTGTGTGTTAATTCTGTATTTCTGTGTAGTTGGATTCACATGTGCATTCTTGTATATTACATTGCATGTAAATTAGGCCCGATCTCGAATTTGGTGTCCAAGATTCAACGTACTCGGATGCCACAGTCAAAATGGTTTCTTTTTGCTTGTTGGAGACATCCATTAGGTTTTTCGGTGAAGATACCCATATTACTTCACAAATTCTGGAACTTAATTCCGCAGGTGTTTCGGTAGGGCTGATTTTTATGACTTTGAACGAAGTCTTGGTTATCTTCCTTGTTAATATGATGCTAGGATGTATGATAATATGTTATGATCAATGCAAACAACCATAATTCCTAAATGAAAGAATAGGAATTAAAATAGGAATGCAAGTAAGGTTTTACCGTTTTACCAATTGATTGAACCAAGTTAGAGAGGTTACAACTGTATATCTAAATGAATGAAATGCTGTGAATCTACTAACTATTTATACTTGAACTAACTCCCACAAATCAATAAACAATCAAGGTAATTAATATTTAAGTATATGACAACTCTCGACTCAAACAATCTAATACTTCCGGTTAACTTGTATTAAGATTAAGAAAAAGGTAACTACTTAATATCTATTTCTATTGTTGCAAACTTGCGTCTCAACCGACAAAAAAAGCAACTGGAATTGAAAAAAAAAGTTAAAAACACACACTTGTTTTGGTACTGTCTTACGTGTGATCTTATTATCCTATGTCCGATCCTATGAATTTTACGATACGATCCAACAAGCTTTTGGTTGGTAGGATCATAAGACCGTACGATCCTACAATAAAGATAGTGATTTTGATAATTTTGAAGTAGGAATGCATGTAAGGTTCTATTTATTCTAGAAGTCAGTAACTAACACTAAGTAAACTATGTGATATGCTTGTGTCATGTAGGTGCATATTTGGGTCATAACATAATACTTCTTTCGTGAATCCATTCATGAGATATTTATACTAGAACCGTGGGACGGAGTAATGTTTAATTCGTGTATGGTTAGTTGATCTTGATCTAGCGACGAATGACATCTAAACAATAGAATCTCAAGCGCTCATAATCCTTCTTCCGAGCAAACCCTAAACCCCTCCGTAAGAAAGAGTCTGACATCCATCTCACGAGGACTCTAAGATGATATTTATAAACTCTAACTTTTGGAATCTTTGTCAACACTGCCTAAGTGAAAAAAGAGTTGTGTTGTGAGATGGATGCTAAACTCATCCGGACCTTGGCAAGCTATGTTTGTTTCATCTATGTGGGAAGTGGGAGGCCATTCATCTCTTGAGATGGACAACGGACTTGGCGAACATTGAGTCATGTCCGTCTTCTTCAATTGCTTTGGTGTCTTTTTGGCGAGACCTTCAAATCTTCAGGGACTTCAAGTAGTTGGCTTTTTCCAATTTTGCACGTTGTTCATGCTTTTTTACTTCACCTCGTGTGTATCTTTTCGTAAGCACAAAACATAGTAAAGTGTATAATCTTAATGCCAAATGAAGTGCAATTGTGTGTAATTAAGCATGCAAAAAAAGGGACGGGAGAAGTCAAGTTGTATGGCAATGATGGCATTTCCATTATTGAAAGAGCTAACAATATTTTTCATAATGAAGCAATGTTGTAAATAGGGACTAGGAGAAGTCAGCTATTATGCTCGATTTGATTTGTAAATTTGGTTGAATCGGCTTCATTAGAAGAAATGGCTACCTTTCAAAAGCATTACACATTTTGTATATGGTTAATAGGTCTTTTATTTTGATAAAGTTGGGTCAATGGTGGCAATGAATTAGGTGAAGTAAAAAAAAAGTAGGTACTACTATAATAGCTATAGGGAAGTCAACCATTTTGTTGAATAGTACAGCCGAGATGGATGAGAGGCATGCTTGCATGGAACCATGTCACAAGTGGTGGATGTGAAGGTAAAAGTGATTGTATATTCTTTTACTGATATATGACTTGGTATTTATACAAGAAATACCTGATCTAAACTAGGAAGGTAAATCCTAAATTACAACCTATGATTATGAAATAATAGATGTACAATATATACCTAAAATACATTCTAATACTTCCCTTCAGGCTGAACATATATGTCATATGCTCAAGCTTGTTACATATATATTCAACCCGAGGACCTTTAAAAGACTTCGAAAAACATCTACTAGTTTATCTTTGGAGTTGACAAACTCGGTCGCAATGATACCATAAAGAAGTTTTTCTTTGACAAAGTGACAATCGATTTCAATGTGTTTTGTGCTCTCATGAAAAACTGGGTTAAAGGCAATGTATATAGCAACATGATTATTACATATGAGCTTCATAAGGGAAACCTTGCAAGATTTTAATTATTTGAAGTTGCTTGACCCATACAAGCTCACATGTTGCGTTTGACCTTGCTTCCACATTCTGTTTCTTGCCTTTCCAAGAGGCCAAGTTGCCTCCAAATAAGACACAAAATCTTTAGGTTGACCTCAGGCTCAAGGACATTCTTCATTATTCAAATCGGAATAACATTGAATTTCCATATGACCTTTATTCTCATACAATAATCCTTTTTAGGAGCTCCTTTGATATACTTGTAGTACGGCTGACTGGCTAGTGGCTACACTTAAAGCAATTAAGATATCTAGTCAAGTTACCGTAAGATAGTTAAGTCTACCAACTAATGCCGGTAAGAGTTTAACAATAGGATCCATCAGAGTGTCAACTGGTTTGCAATCTCCTAGACTAGCTTCCTCAAGCATATATTGAGCCTTCCCATATCTTTAGTTTGAAAATGTTTGAACATATGATTGTTCAGATGTTGAATACCAATGAGATCATTCCCCGGTGATTACTTTATCATCAACATAGACTATCAAGTAGATCCAATACGACTTAAATGCCTATAGAATACTCAATGATCTGCATCGCCACGCGGCATCCGAAATTCTTTAATCACAGAACTAAATCTACCAAACCAAACCAAACCCTTGGAGATTGTTTCAGGCCATATGGAGACTTCCGAAGTTTGCTTACCAATCTTGATCCTCGCGGCCTCGCCGAGCAACAAACCCAAGAGGTTGCTCTATACTACTTCTTCATGTAGATCACCATGAAGGCGTTTTTGATATACAATTGATGAAGAGACATTTGATAATAGAAGACAAATGCTAATCATCTTTGCAAATTGCAATGCGAGAAAAGGTATCACTATAATCATGACCAAGATCCGAGTGTATCTTTTAGCAACTAGGCAAGATCTGAGGCGATCAAGCTTGCCATCTAGGCCAACTTTGGGAGTAAAAATCCAACGACATCTTACGTTGGTTTTCCGTAGGGTACCGAAACAAACTCCCAAGTCCTATTAGAGTGTAAAGCCTTTATCGCATCAACCATTGCTTGACACCAAGCAGGGTGAGATAAAGCCTCTCTTGCAGTTTACAAATAGGAACAAAAGCAAGATTTGCAATGAGAAATGATCATAGTTCACATAATTATTCATGGGATAAGGATTTGCGGTAGATTGAGTACCTTATCTTTGGGCAATAGGAAGATCGCAGTTTGTTGGCCTGAAGCTGAGAAAAGGATCTTTCAAACTGACAAAAGGTTGAATTTCAATGGTGGATTGTTGGTAGTAGGATCTTCAACACGTGGATCTTCAGACCACTAGAGAGAATACTGGAAAAGGAAGGACTTGATCAAGGTCGGAATGTTGGATGACTCCTTTTGATTGACAGGAAAGTAGACTGCTGGTTAAAGAATGTGAGTAACAATTGTAGCCCTTTTAAGACAAGAATAACCCCAAAAAGACACATTTGAAAGCTTTGGGTGCAAGCTTATCCCGTCTAGGTTCTAAACAGTGAACAAAACAAACACTTCCAAATGGATGAAGACAAAGGTGATAAGTAGACTGGTTTGGGTATAGAAGTGAGAACCAGACTTAGCCATGTAATACTAAGGATGACATGTGATTACTAAGATACCATGCACTAAGAACAATATCAACCCAAAATTTTTGTGAAGGTTTTGCATCATTGCATGTAATAGCAAGGTGTATGCAGTTTCAACAAGGTGTCGATTTTTACTTTTAGCCACACCATTTTTTAGGGAGATCTCGAACATGAGAAATGATGTAACATTCCTTGGGATGCCATGTAATCGGTTTACGAAGTAGAAAATATTTGCATTGGCACTCTTGTGTACGAATTGTAACACCAAATTGAGTTTTTATTTCACCACAAATTTTTTGAAAGATTGTAAAGAACTAAGAACTATGTTTCATTGGGAAACCCAGGTACATTGATATTAATCATCAATACACGTTACAAAATATTAAAACCCCAAGTAGCCTTGACTCGACTAAGACCATACACATCAGTGTGAACAACGAGAAAGAAGAATCAACTCTTTTAGGTACTCTATGAGTAAAAACACCACAATTGTGTTTTCCAAGTTGACACAATTCATAATCAATAGATAAAGATAACAAACTAGGTGCTAACTTCTCTAATTCAAAAGAGATGGATGGCCATATAAGTGATGAAGGTAGTATGGTGATGTTAGTTGAGTCGCTGCCATGGTAAGACGAGATCCACCAAGTAGTAGTGTCCCATCGACTCATGCCTTCCGCTAATCAGCAGTCCAGTTTCCAGGTCGTGCAAACAAACAATATTAGGTGTGAAAGTTACTGAATAAGAATGAGCTTTCGTCATACAACTAGTAAATAACAAAGTAAATGAGCTATTAGGTACATACAAGATAGAGTCTAGGACAAGGAATAGGTTGAGATTCGACAATAATCATAGTTTTAATTCCATCTTTGTTACCACACATATGACCATATAAATGATGAAGGTGTGGTGATGTACTAATGTAGTACTGCTTGCCATGGAAAGATGAGATCCACCAAAGTAGTAGTGTCCTAATGACTCATGCCCTTCTCTAATCATCCATCTCGTTTTTAGCTCCTACAAACAAATAGTATTAGGTGTGAACGTTAATGATCAAGAATGTGCTTTATACGACTGGCATATAACAAGTTAAATGGGTTGTTTGGTACATACTAGACAAATTCTAGGGACAGAGAAGGAATAGGTTGAGATTCGCCTATTCCTTTAACCATAGTTTTATTACACATATGAATTATGATCTGTAGCACTAGAGTCCACAATCCATGACCCTAGTGATTGGTCACGAGTACAACATGCATTGTAAATAACTGGTTGCGGTAGGGATAGCATGTTGTGCATTCTGAAACTTGAGAAAAGCTTCATACTCAGCGGCGGTCATCTGCAATACTTGGAGACTTGGTAGACTTGAAATTGGAGAAACACATTGACCAAGTGAGTAGGAGGTGCTGCTGGCCAACCATGCTTTTTCCGACATTTGTCCTTTGTATGCCTAAGTTTTCGACGGTACTTGCAATAGGGTCGTTTGCTGTTTGTTCTTTTTTTTGTTCCAACTACAAATGTAGATGGAGCCGGAGAAGTATTGGTGTTTGCAACTAGGAGTGAGCTTAGTATTGGAACAGGTTCCGAAAATACCGAAACCGAATTTCTTGAATTCTTGGTGATGAATACCTAACCGAAATACAAGAACCGGTGGCGGCTCGGGAAATTTCAAGTCAATAAACTCACCTTTAACAGAACCGGACTGAAAATATCAAAACCGAATTTCTTGAATTCTTGGTACTAAATACCGAACCTAAATACGAGAACCGGTACCAGTGTTGTAAAAGTCGGTCGGCGGTATGTCAGCAGTTGACCACCGCCAAGCAATTAATCGGTCTTGGAGGCGATTAATCGGTTTCTTGACGGAGACGATAAATTATAAAGGAATTTATTTTAAAAAAATAAGTATTAGCAATATCTTAACAAAATAAGTCAATAACCATAAAAAACTAAAATGTTTAACATTGAAAGTTGAACCCATAAGCTGATAATTAGTTTAATAAACTTAAATAAAACCATAAGTTGAATAGTCCATATTGTCTTCGGGCTATGGCTGTGGTAGCGGCAATTATGATTTAAAACCCTAAATTTATTTTTTTAATAAAAAAGTCAAACAATTTCGTTGACCACCAAGACCGCCGAGACCGATTTTGACTAGGACCGATTATTTTGACCGATCAAGTGATTTCTCACTCAGCGGACCACCGAGTACCGATTAATCAGCCGCCAAGGCCGCTTTTTACAACACTGACCGGTACCGGTTTGGTTCGGTTCGGTAAATTCGATCAATATGCTCACCCCCATTCGCAACACTAAAGTTCCAGTCATATTTGGTAATCGTAATTGTCTGAAAGTAGATGTCATAGTTGGGGTTGTAGAAGTAATCTGGATTTGGTACCTAGCAGGTTCATATTCTTGTTCGAGTTCGCAGAGAGTGGCTACCATAAAAAACTTTTCTCTTTGCCCTACGACAACATGTCTGGAATCCTGAATTACAACATATGATTCTGAAATCACAGCTGTACAATGTATACCTAAAATGCATTCTAACAATGGCTATGGTACTACGACAAGGTAGCTTAATGATGGAGGGACATATAGATCATACTCAACTATGAAAGACATTTTGGAGAAGCTTATGTTGGAGGACGATGACAATGACAACTATGGTCATTTTGGGTCGCCGACTTAGTGCGAAGTGTTGTGAAGAACCAAACGTGGGCTTTCATGAGGGGAACTAAAGTTCTTGTTACCCAAGGGACGGGCTCAAACAAGAGAAATATATTGTGGTTGAGTTCGAACAACATGGCATACAAGTGCCTCAAAGGTGCAATTGGGATTTAGGAATCCAGGTGGTTGTTCTAAACAAAAGTACAAAACTTTTGGGTCTTCCATCTTTAGGGAAAGGTGAATTTTGGGAAGGCTGGTAATGTTAGACCTTATTTCCTTGCTTCATTCACTTGTTCATAGTAAAATAGATGCTTCTTCACCTTAGGGGGCGTTTGGTTCGCAGATTTTTTTTTCATGGGATTTGCATTCTGTCAAAGGATTTGCATTTGACAACATTGTAAAATGAATTTGCATTTGGCAAAATGATAAAATGGAAAATCCTTCATACAAAGCATTTTGAAATACCATGAGGGGTGGATGCATTTGTAAAATCCCTTGAGTAAGGGAATTTGAGGGATTTTAAAGAATTCCCAGCATTTAAAATCCCTTCCTTTTTTTCCAACCAAACACAACATTTCCCTGTATTTGAAATCCCATTCCCACGAAATCCCACGAAATACAGTGAACCAAACAGGGCCTTATTGTTCTCTGGTGGATTAGGCCTAACTAAATAACTTGTAAGTGAACCTTATTCATCTCCATAATTGTTTGAAGATTTGAGATTAATTCAATACCACATAACAAAATATAAAGGGGAAAACTCTGATAGGATTAAAAGGAGAGAATTATATTTGCCCAATTAGAGAAAATTCTGTTTTTTTGTTTACTGAATCCATTAATCTGATCAACTTTCATATTCTGGAATCATGCAGGGACTCAAAAGTAAAGCACGACCCCCGAAAACCAAGTTAGTAATAACTCAAGCAATGTAAAAAATTATCTCAGTTTCAAACAGATTTTTATTTGTTAATCGAATGTTTTTATGATGCAGGAACGACTACGACGACGTGATGGTTTTGAATGTGAAGTGTCATTATCTACGAGCTAAGGTCGAGACACATGTCTTTGATCTTGGTGATTGTGCAACCGTTAAGGTAAAGTTTTCTTCTTTCTCCACTTGTCTAGATAAACGTTGATTATATATAGGCATAAGTGAAATGATTTTTGAACTATGAATTATCAGGTTCCACATATTTTTCTAATCATTTTTTGGCTTTACTTACATCAAAATTGAACTGGGCAGATATATTTCTGTTTAGAAACATAAGAAATAACACGGTTGCTTGCTTTTTTCTTCAGGGTGAAGAAGGGGGCCATGATCATGTTGGCCGGATACTTGAATTTTTCAAAACAAATGACAATGAAGACTTTTTCCGAGTTCAATGGTTCTTCAGAGCTGAAGATACGGTGAGGATACTTGGTATATATTTATACGCATTGAACTCTGATGTTTTATTTTATGCTTTTATTAACCATTGTTGAAACTAATTTAATAAATTATATTCAGGTAATAAAGGATGCAGCATCATCTAATGACAAGAAGCGGTTGTTCTATTCCACCTTAATGAATGACAATGCATTAGATTGCATTGTTTCAAAAGTCAAAATACTCAAAATACCACCTGGTGTATGTTGAAACTTTCACTTAAATTTATTTTTTCACCATATTCTGGTAGCATGCATGCAACAATGTCGTGGTTTCATGTCCTGTTATTTGGCAGGTAAATTTGAAGTCTATTCCGGCATGTGATTTTTATTATGACATGAAATACAACATAGATTACTCCACATTTTCTACAATAAAAGACGGTACGTACTCCTGATTTTTTATTTCTGCACCTTTTTGTCCTTTATTACAACATAGAAACGCTTATGGATTCTACCAGAACTGCATCTGATATGTTTTCTTTTTGCAGATGTTTCTTCAAATAAATGGTGTACGTCCTCATCTGACAATAAGGAGGAACTTCACAATAATGGAAGCATTGAGACTAATTCAATTGACACAATAACTAGTATTAAACCTCACAAATTAGAGTTGACTCTGTTAGATATGTATTCTGGCTGTGGTGGAATGTCAACGGGATTGTGTTTTGGTGCAAAACTATCTGGTGTTGATCTATCCACAGTAAGATATGATGAGAAATGTTATTCCTTTCCAATTTGTCTTAATATTTATGGAAGAATGATGAATTTGATTTTCTATTCAATATGTAGAAATGGGCAGTAGATGCCAACGAACATGCGTGTGAAAGCTTAAGGTTAAACCATCCAGAGACACAAGTCAGTAACAATTCATGTTTGTAAATCATTTTCATGACATCACAATTGCTGGTGTTTACTGACCTGTCCTTTTGTTATTGCAGATTCGAAATGAATCTGCTGAAGATTTTCTTGACCTGTTAAAAGAGTGGCACAAGCTCTGCAAAAAGTATCCGGTAAAGAAGGAAAAAACACAAGGTCATGATTCCATGCTTGCTGGACCAGTGGATGATGTTATAACCTCAAAAGCCGACAGTACTGTCCCTGAAGGTGAATATGAAGTTGAAAAACTGGTTGATATATGTTATAGTGCAATTGGTGAAACTAGCAAGCGTGGGCTCAAATTTAAGGTATGCATTATACAGTAGTGTATAAATGAGTTCTTCAGTTTTCTACTATCCTTAACCAAGTTTTTTTAGGTTATAGAAAAACATTCAAAAATTTTGATTCTAGGTAAACCAACTTTCTTAAATTTTCAATTGAAGGTAGTTTTGACACTCTGACCCCTGCTACCCTGTCAAATGATGATGTGGCAGCTGATGTGTTGGTAACTTTAACCAAGTTTGACTTCTTTTTTCTGACAAAATTTGAATTTTTTTCTTGACGTGCATTGATGTCGCACCTAGAAACCAGTTAGCTTGAAAGATTACCTCTGAGCGAAAATTTTGAAAATTTGAAGGTTTTTCTAGGGGTAAAAAATGTAGGTTACCCCAAAACAGATTGTCCAATTTAAAGGTCAGCAAATCTCTGTCTTTTTTATATCTATATAAATACTAAACTTAAGTTTCTGGAAATAATGGCTTTAGGTGCGTTGGGCTGGATATGGTCCAAGTGATGATACATGGGAGCCAATTGAGGAGTTGAGGTGATCTTTTGTATACATTTTATATACAATTTTCTTACTTTCTGATTTTTTATTTTTATTTTTATATTTGCTCAGCAAATGCCAGGACAAGATCTGTGAGTTTGTTCAGAAGGGAATCAAGGCAAAAAGATTGCCTCGTCCGGTATATCGTAGAAAAAGGTCTTTAATAATATAATATGATTAGTAATGAAAGATGAAAAGAACTATTATTGGTGTATATTGCAGGGTGATGTTGATATCATCTGTGGTGGTCCTCCTTGCCAAGGAATGAGTGGTTATAATCGTCATAGAAATTTCGAGTCTCCTTTGGAAGATGAAAAGAATTACCAAATTGTAGTTTTCATGGAAATCATCAACTTTTTGAGGCCGAAGTATGTCCTGATGGAAAATGTGGTTGACATATTGAGATTTGCAAATGGTTGCCTTGCAAGATACGCAATAAGTCGTTTGGTTCGTGATTATTATCAAGTAAGGCTTGGGATTATGGCAGCTGGTTGTTATGGTCTTCCTCAATTCCGCTTGCGTGTATTCTTGTGGGGTGCTCATGCTGATGAGGCAAGTATTTTTCTTACCATAATGTACAAAGTATAAACTTTTCCTGATACGGTTGCTATCTTATTTATTTGTTATGCAGAATTTGCCTCCGTTTCCACTACCCACTCATGATGTAGTCTTCAAATATGGGGGAGCAAGTGGGTTTGAGGTGCGAATGGTTGATAATTTTAAAACTTTTAAGTTACGGTTATCAATAATATGCTAATCTATTTTCACATCACAGCGTAATGTTGTTGCTTATGACGAAGGGCAATTTCCAAACCTCGAGAAATGCATTCTTCTTAGAGATGCCATATCTGATCTTCCACCGGTCTCTCTCTCTCTCTCTCTATATATATATATATATAATATATATATATACATACACACACTGTTTGTTATATGCACTATCTGTTGCTAATGTTAACCTTCTTCTTGAAGGTCTCAAACTCTGAAATTCGGGATAAAATGATGTACACAAATGCACCAGAAACCGAGTTCCAAAAATATATTAGAGCTACCAAGTCAGGTGTAAATTACACATCTTTTGTTGTATTTGTTATGTGCATAGCTTATGACCAAATCTATATAGTCAATGTTATTTTGTATATTTGATATTCAGATATGTTGGGCATTCCTATTTTAAGTTTGCGTGATGTAGAGAAGCCTTTACTACATGATCATCGGCCTTTACCTTTAAATGAGGATGACTATTTGCGAGTTTGCCGAGTCCCCAAAAGAAAGGTTAGCATGATAGTGTCAATTATTTAGTTCACTCACATATTTCTGTTTTGTTTCTTACCGAATTTCCATATATTTTATCTTTTCTAGGGAGCAAATTTTAGAGATCTCCCAGGTGTTGTTTTTGATGATGATAATGTTGTAAGCAGGATACCTGAGCCGGAGCTGATGCCATCAGGAAAACATTGGGTAAATTGTGATTTGGACTGTAATTTATGCTAAAATCATGAAAGTAATGCGCTTTTTGTATTTTTAACAATGTCCGTAGGTACCCGATTATGCGATAAACTTTAATGACAGGAAGAATACAAAGTAAGAGATTCCTCTTCTTTTTCTTATTATTCTTACGAACCTTGTTCTTTACCTCTCGCCTTTCATGATTGTTTTTCTGTTTAATGAAACCAGATCTTTTGGGCGTTTATGGTGGGATGAGACAGTTTCGACCGTGCTATGTTCTCCAAATTATCGCTCCGAGGTACCTTTTTTTCTGTAACTATTAAATGTTACAATTACAAAGCCTTTTTAAAAAGGTATCTATTAATTTTACTTTAGTTATCTCAATTTATAAGAACAAGGGTGATGCTCAAAACTGTGGAAACTATAGGGGCATAAAATTACTTAGCCATTCCATGAAATTGTGGGAAGGAGTGATAGAGACAAGGCTTCGTCGTGAAATGACTATGAGTTTATGACAGAAAACCAATTCAGTTTCATGCGAGGAAACCTTATGGAGAAGTTTAGGGAAAGACAAAGGGACTTGCACTTGGCTTTTACAGACCTCGAAAAGTCGTAAAATAGTGTTCCCACATAGATAATTTGGAAGACCCAGTACGATACAGAGATCCCGTGGAGATATATTAGAGCTATAAGAGATATGAATGATGGCGCACAAACTTGTGTTCGGACCATAGTTGCACGAAATGGGTTCGTCCCGGTATGTGGAACGAGAACGGTAATCGGTAATCTTTAAATTTGGTACCCCGGGGGGGGGGGGGGGGGGGCGTTACCTCCGGAACGCTATTCAGTACGTGGAACGTTGTACCATGTAATGTGGTGCGATTTACCATATATTACTAAAATGTATAATAATATAATTAATAAAAGAAAACTAAATACTAAATACCAAAAGATCAATACTTCCATTATAGAAAACAAGTTCATAGAAAACAATTCGGGATGGAACAATCATTCAACTTCAAAGTTCTAAGTTCTAACCTTTCAGAAATCGATTTCAGTTGATCGAATCGCGTTCTAGTGTGAGTTGGGATCGGAAAGATAAACGATTGGGATCGTTCCTTCCTGTAAGGGGATCACGATTTCCATAGTGTCTGGAACACTATTGTACCCCAAAAGGGAACGCACGAATTGGAACGTATATCGTGGGGGAGGGGGTGAGCGATCCTAGTTACTATGGTTCGGACTCTTGTGGATGACATCCCCGTAGAAAGAGGGTTACATCATGGTCTAGCTCTTAGGCCTTACCCTTTTGTAGTAATTCTGGATGAGCTCTCACACAATATCCAGGAGTATTTTGTGGCGTATGCTTTTTGCGGATGACATTGTATTAGTCTCGGAGACGCCAGGAGAGTTGAATTCTAGGTTAGAACAGTGTAGAACAACTTTAGAGGCTAAGGGACTTCGTATTAGCCGTGAGAAGACGGAATACCTTAGGTGCGAGTTTAGCAGGGAAAGAAGCTACGAGGATGAGAAATTGTGCATCGGAGAGAAGGTTTTGCATCCTAGGGACACTATTAGATATTTGGGCTCCATTTTACATAGGACAGGGAGGATTGATAAGGATGTCACCCATCGTACAACTGCACGGTGGGCAAAGTAGAGAGCGTCCACGGGAGTTTAATGCGACAAGAAAGTTTCGTTAAAGTTGAATGAAAATTTTTATACAGTAGCGATACCAGCTATGCTCTATGGTTTGGAACGTTGGCCGCTGAAGAAGATGAGGATGGATGTCCCATAAATAAGGATGTTGAAGTGGACTTGTGGAAAGACGTTGCTAAATAGGATCTCAAATGGAGCTTTCAGGGATGAGCTAGGAGTTGCGATTATCACTGCCAAATTGAGAGAAAGAAGACTGCATTGGTTTGGCCACGTCAAGAGAAGACTTCGCTCGGAGACAGTTAGGTTAGCGGAAACACTCACAGATGACGACCTTGCAGGAGGTGGGAGGATAGGTTGAGGCTCATAGAAGGATAAAGGTACGGAGGATTTAGGTGGTAACTTTTGTTTGTGATTAGGTAGCTTTGCCTCCTTATATAGTTTTTTATAATTATTTGTGACGCTTATAGGTATTTTCAATTTTAAAATAAATATACAATTATATATAAAAAATAAATAATTTGTTGTGGCGTTAATGTTTTCATCCCGGATCTTTTATAGATCCCCATTCGTTAAGTATCAAAAACAAATAACTAAACAAATAAAGAAAAAATTTCTAATAATATAATATTAAATAATCAAATAAACTAATATAATTATATATGTGTAAATCTGTAAGTATATCTATAAATAACAAGAATAACAATAATAATATTTATATTAGTAAAAAAATTATAGAAAATGAATACTGACTCGTGTTTGACCCCTTTTAAGTCGAAGGTCGTCTTTCGGGAAATAGTCCCTCTATCTGCCGTAGAGGTAGGATTTGCTGCATCTTATCTCCCTTATACCCCACGCTTGCTATATTGGGTATGGTGGTGGTGGTTGTTACTGTTAGTTGTATTAATTTTATTGTAACTTCAGGCAATTTTACATCCAGAACAAGATAGAGTCCTGACTATTCGTGAGAATGCAAGATTGCAAGGGTTTCCCGACTTTTATGCATTAAGCGGTAATGTGAAAGAAAGGTATGCTTTCTATTTTATCAAAGACCTCTCTCAATTCTAGAAACAAACTAAAATAGCAAGATACAATAACAGTAATGTACTTCCATGATCATTAAACATAGCAACATAAATTCATTTTCTTTACCAATCATATCAATCATTCCTATCAAAGGGCCTTTAGCCTAGCGCTATTAAGGTGGACCTCCCTTCTTGATTAGGGTTCAAATCCTATTGGGACATAGGTGTAGATTAGTGGTTATATGTGTTTGCTGTACAAAAAATAAAAAAAAATCATATAAATGATTCCTGGTGAAAAGAATAAAATAAGAAATGAAAGTTTGTTGCCATGACTGGTAATACTGAAACTGTGTTGGTTTTTCTGGTAATTTCAAAAATATGTTGTTATTTGGAACTCTCCTTCTCCCTCGATCTCACTGTTGTAATACTTTCCTTATCGAGAGGGTTGCAATATTTCGTTAATTCAAAGTTTTCTTGGGAGTTGTTTGCAGATACCGGCAGGTGGGTAATGCAGTAGCAGTCCCAGTTGGACGTGCATTGGGTTATACGCTGGGTATGGCAGTCCAAAAGTTAACTGGAGACGAGCATCTCATCACTCTCCCACCTAAGTTTGCACATTCTACCACCCTCGAGTTGTTGCAGGCTACATTACCAACCAAATCTTGAACATCCTTGTATATGTATGCCGTCTAATTGTTTGTTGCAACCATTTAAAGTCTATATACCACCATCTTTCATGGTTTTTTTGTGGCCTCCATGCTAACATAATATTTTCCCTGCCCCTGTCGGGACTGTTAACTACAAAATAAGCGTCAAGGAGAACTGTTCTGAATTTCACAACACACTTTCGTATCTTAAATATGATCTTCGAGCTAACATCAAGTTTTTCCAACAAAATGTTGGTTATCAAATTTTTTAATGACAAGAAAGCCCTCAAGCTCAAAGTTTTAGCCACATAGAGTTTTTATATGACAAATGTTTCATATTCTACTTAAAAGTAGTTTTTGACAATCTAAACAGTTGATTTTTGGAGTAAGTTTTAGGAACATTTGTGTCTTTTCTCTTTGATTTGAATTTGAAATCTTGTACAATTCTATTCTAAAGTTGGGACCTTTTATCATTTTACAAATTTCTGGCAATGTTTTCACTAGAATTGTCATAAATATAACCAAGCTGATATCTGGGTGGTTTATAATGTTCATTTTGATATTTGAATGACTTATGTGTATACTATCTCATAAATTGAACTGTAAATTTGTTAAAATAAAATTCACCTTTCAAGATAGATTTTAGGTACTAAGGGGCTGTTTGTTAAAACAGAATGATTTTGTGTTCTGAATAATTCAAAGGTTCTGAATAATTTAAAGGTTCTGAATAAATCTACCTTTAAATGTGACATGTTGTTTGATAAAGGTTTTGAATAAATAACCTGAATGGTGTAAATTATCATTTTAACCTTAATAGTGATATATTATATTATACAAGATATGATTGTTTAACAAAGCAACGTGTGAAAGGAGTATTAGGGTAAAATACTCGGTGCTTAGTGATTCAGAATGTACTTTAAGGTAGAATGATTCAGGTTTCATTCAGTAGCGTTCTTTTGTTTCATTCAGAGGTAGCAATCAAATGCGCTGAATGCTGAATGATTCAACATTCAATACTGAATGGTTTTATTAAGCAGAAAACAAACAACCCCTAAGATTTGATTCTTTAATGGACGAAATAAATAAAAATTTAAACATAGCTACAACAAGCATTCAGAGGTATTGTAACTTACGTGAAAGAATAATCTTGGGTGAAAAAAATTATCATTTTATCCTTATTTTATTGACTTTTTAGCAATGAAGTTTGAATCTATAGTATTGCTTTGTACACAAATTCCTTCATATTCAAGAAAACCCTCCATAATCTCCTACGGTGGCTGTCTTTCTCCCTTAACTACTGAGAAGTTATCATCTCCTTATCATCCATGACAATCTTCAATTTAGCCATCAAATCCTTCGTATTTGTCTTACAATTTCTTCCTAACCTACAAAGATCATATCCTGCTTTTGCTTTCAAAATCAAGCATGAAAACAAGTTCAAATTTCAATGATTTTGTCAGCCAATAACCTTCTTGATCGCCACGTCAGCAAATATTCCAATGATCCAACTGCTTATAAATATCCAACAATTATCTGCAACTTTTGATCAGCAACAAATGGGGTCTAGTAACTCTTTAGTCACTACCAGTACTACTGCTCTGTTTTCATTTCTAGTTCTTTACCTTGCGGTTTCTTTCAGCAACAGCGCAGCCAAACACCGCCATTCCACCACCAGTAACCACCACCAACACTACCACCCTCACCACCATGACACAGCTGAATCAAACCCGCGACTCCAACAAGCTTACCTTGCACTCCAAGCATGGAAACGAGTTATTTACTCCGACCCGTTTAATACAACTTCAGATTGGCATGGCCCTTCTGTTTGCAACTATACTGGAATATACTGTGCTCCATTTCCAAACGACACTGATATTCTAACGGTTGCTGGTATTGATCTAAACCATGCAGACATTGCTGGATTCCTTCCTGATGAACTCGGATTATTATCTGATCTTGCACTTCTTCATCTAAACAGTAATCGTTTCTGCGGTATTCTTCCACTCACTTTATCAAATCTCACTCTTCTCTTCGAACTCGATCTCAGTAACAATCGTTTTGTGGGTCCTTTCCCTTCTGTGGTCATTTCTCTCCCTAGTCTCAAATTTCTCGACCTTCGTTTCAATGAATTCGAAGGCGCATTGCCTTCTGAGCTCTTTAACAAGAACCTTGACGCAATTTTCATCAATAACAACCGTTTGATGTCAGTAATCCCTTCGAATTTGGGTTCGAGCACTGCTTCTGTTGTGGTTTTTGCAAATAACAATTTAGGAGGATGTATCCCACCAAGTATAGCGAATTTCGCAAACACGATGGAGGAATTGTTGCTGATTAACACGAATGTATCGGGTTGTTTGCCACTTGAAGTAGGGTTTCTTTACAAGTTAAGAGTGTTGGATGTGAGTTCTAACAAGTTAGTAGGTGAGATACCTTATAGCATTGCTGGATTAGCTCATTTGGAGCAGCTGAATTTAGGCCATAATATGATGAGTGGTGTAGTGCCTTTGGGTGTTTGTGAATTACCTAATTTGGCAAATTTTACATTTTCTTACAACTATTTCTTTGAGGAAGAGGGGATTTGTGGGAATTTGACATCAAAGGGGATTGTATCAGATGACAGGAGAAACTGTTTGCCAGATAAGCCTCTTCAGAGGAGCAAGAAGGAATGCGATGCAGTGCTTGAACACCCTGTTGACTGCTTTGAGCATCCCTGTGGCGACAAGCATCCTGAAAAGCACCACACGTGACGCAGTGATAAATTTACCGTACGATCTGTTGAATGTTGATGATGTTCTTCCTAGGCCTTTTAGTTATACAAAGATGTGATGTTAATGGTGTAATATGTATAGTAGGTTGTACAAATCATATATGTAGTGTGAAGTATTTTGTTAAATATATATACGATAAAGAAAGACTTGTCTTCCTAAACTTATTGAAAATATATGCTTAATAATTATGGGGAAAATTAATTGTGCATAATGTTAGGCGGCTTGGGCCTCATCACTTAGCGTTATGCTAGTTTTTCTCCATCACATTTATCATAACTTAAGCATCATAACCCCTGCTTACTCCATTACACAGTCATACTACCCATTGTTAACAAAAGTTTACAAAAATGAATAGATTATATATACCAACATGACTGGCCGGACTCGCTTAGGACTGACGCCAATGCCAGTGCAGTGGTCGCAACATGATCGGTATCACACCATTGGTCACGATGACCACTCCGCCTGTCTTAGTTATACTCAAGTTTGCGTGCTGTAAGAGTCAATGGAGGGGTAATTATATATGTTTATTGAGAATAAAGTTGGAGGGTTACAAAGCAAGTTTTTTTAGACATTTGCATCTAGCACCTAATTTGTGTGATGTCTGTAAGATGGTAATACTAATATGTATGTTATCACCGTATTTAAGATAGTAAAAATGATGCTTAAAATCAGGTTATAATTAAATGGAACCTAATTATTAATCAACCTAATTAAGGAGCTTAGTCTGACATGTTACACTGATGCTAAATTATAGACTTGTAGGGATGTTTGGATTTCTATTCCTGTTGAACGGAGGGGCGGTGAGCTGGATGAGTCCCAAATAGGACACCATAGCTGATTCGACGATAGATGATGTATATATTGCAACTAGTGATGATGTGAAGGAGCTATATGGATAAAAAGTTCATGAAAAATCTCGGTAAGTGTAGTACACAACATTGATCATCCTCACAATGATCCTTTGTGATAAGTAAGAGGCAGTCATATTGGCTAAATTGCCTAAGATCACATAGGCGTATGAGCTAGATATATATCACGGGATATCATTATATTCATGATGTGGTTGCGAGTGCAATGTTATTGTTAGTAGAGTTTCATAGATGGCAACTTGGCGAAACTATTCACCAAGCCATTGACTTAGATCAAACATAATTCTCATACTAGGTTGATAAATTTGTTATTTATTTAGCTTGATAAAATTTTAGTTGCATTTGATACTTGGAACTTGCACAATCTTTTACTTTACCTGATATAATGATCATCATCACTAGTATTTTGTTATACTCCAATGTTGTCTATAATTCTAAAGACCGTAGTCAGTCATTTTTCAAGAAAACAGAAAAAGTGAATTGTCAGTAGAAATGGATATAGCATAGATGCAACTATACTCACATGTACTTGTTAAGGATCAAGTATTGGAGATGGACCCACCCTTGGAATTACTTAATGATTTAAGTCACGAGTAATTCTAAGATAGTATTATCTTTTGTCCTTAGATCAAATACACATGAGATTCTTGGCATGTATTTTGTTATACTCCAATGTCATTTGTAATTGGCAGCCATACAGGTAACACTATGATGAGTGGATGATATTATGTAATCGGATGGATATATTCTTCTTAGCTCATGATATACGTGGCCAAAGCCACTCGATGAAATTGTGCTGACACTAAATGTATGTCTTCCTTGGACTAAATTGGGATCAATTGTAGTACGTATGTTATTTTGTTGGGCACACACATCTATATCAAGAAACATAATTTGAAAGACTGAGATATCTATTCATGTATTGTGTTCGTACAGAGATTATGAACAAAGAGATAATCGGTTACTTATTTACACAACTATTTCATATTATTTGAATTTGGACCATTTGGTATTTGCCTGGTATATATACCATATACTGACTTGGGGGCAATGATGTATTGTTAGACACTACTCATGTCGGTGCTACTAAAGTCATCGTTGTGTCATGTGCAAGTTGGAGTCCGTAGGATTTATGCTTACTAACATGTGAGAGTTAGTGATATTTGCCGAGGCATATATAGGCCTATTGGGTCATAAATTCTTATGTTAAGAATGATTGTGTTCTAATTGAGAGAATAATACACAAAAGAAATAAAGACCGGGAAATTGATTTTATGTGAAGCACAGTCATGCCCCATAATGAGATTTGTAATTGAAGCTTATAGTTAAACTATAATTCGCTCGAAAATTTTAAGATATTTTTCAACAGGTTTTTATGCCTAGCAATTAACCTTGAAAACATATAGGTTATCTAGGATGATTTTGGTTAGTTTCTCTTTTTTGAAATATTGGAAGGTTAAAGGAGAACGAAAGTTTCTGGGATGTATTACTATTAGAATTGATGAAGCCACGTTTAGCTGGTTAATACAATCAATATTTGATAACATTAATAAAAGTAATCTTTAAGTTTGTTGCATGATTTGGAATGTAATAAGAGTAAAGGGAGTGAGAGTGAGAGTGTGGTGGGAATGTGATAGGGTTGACTATGGCGAGGTAAAACAATTTACCACTCCAAGGCAATGTGATGGGAAGCTAGGGGTTACAATCGTGGTCATGTTCGGATCTGTGAGTTATGACACGAACATGACTCCTTTAATTATTATAAGTGTCAAAATGTGTGACACAAAATCGTATACATGAAAACATGACATGACCTGTGTAACACGTTTAATTATACGAGTTCATAGGTTGGAGGTCATTCACGGGTTGGCAAGTTACGAACAGGTTGAAAGGGTCATAAAGGGTTGGTGGTTTAATGAGCCTAGCTTACTAAATTTTGTCATTTGTTTGTCAAAATACATAATCTACATGCAAAATGCCAAATAAAGTTTAAACCTACCAAACAATTTAACTACAAATAATGAAACATTCATGATTTGATAATGACTACTCTTGATGGTTTAAGAACATCGAAGGATCAAAAGGGAAACGGTGTATTTGGTTTTTTATCAAATTTACAAAGATTAAGAAATAAGAGAAAAAGGTGATAGTAAAATAGGACACGTGTAAAATAAAAGGGTTAAGAAAAATAAAATATATCAAAAAAATTATACGGGTTGGTGGGTTGACCCGCTCCCCAACCCGAACATGACCTGTTTATTTATATGGATTGATAGGTTAACCCCAAACAATCCGAACCCGTTGCTCAACCCAAACTCGTTCATTTACGTGTTACGTCGATCCAAGGCAATGTGATGGGAAGCTAGGGTTTACAGTCATGTTGTGTTCGGGTATGACACGAACATGACTCCTTTAATTAGTAGTGTCAGAATGTGTGACACAAAATCGTATACATGAAAACATTGCATGACCTATATAACCCGTTTAAATATACGAGTTCATAGGTTGACGGGTCATTCACGGGTTGGCGAGTCATGAACGGGTTGGCGGTTTAATGAGTCCAACTTACTAAATTTTGTCCTTTGTTTGTCAAAATACATAATTTACATGCAAAATGTCAATAAAATTTAAACCTACCAAACAATTTAACTATGAAACATTCATGTTCGATGATGACTACTCTCAATGGTTTAAGAACATCGAAGGATCAAAAGGGAAACGGTGTATTTGTTTTTGATCAAATTTACAAGATTAAGAAATAAGAGAAAAGGGTGATAGTGAAATAGGAGACGTGTAAAATAAAAGGGTTAAGAAAAATAAAATATATCAAAAAAATTATACGGGTTGGTGGGTTAACCCGCTCCCTAACCCGAACATGACCTGTTTATTTATACGGATTGAAAGGTCAACCCCAAAACAATCCGAATCCGTTACTCAACCCAAACTCGTTTATTTACGTGTTACGTCGAGAATAGACACGATTAGGGAAAACCATGTGATGTCATTGTGAAGACACCATCTATAGGTGCGTGATGGAACAAAATGTGGTTTCATTTCTTTTTTTTTTATTTTCTAATATTTTTTATTAGTTTGTGGTGTTATGTAAACCCTATAATTTAATTAATGTGATAGAAAGTGATGAGTAAAAGATAGTGTAATAAACTTTATGATGATAATTAGTACTTAGTGTCTGTTGTAGGGTTTGTTTCTTCTGCATGCGTATCCTACCAGAGAGAGACCAACGAACTCCTTTTTTTTTTTATTATTATTATTTTCCTATTCAATAGTATATAGATGGGAAATGCATATTTGCATAACGTATATATCTTTGCCTTACAGTGCTAGTAACCATACACGTACGTACTTGTTCGAAACATGCTTCAAACGATGTCAATATTTGTTTCTTTGATCAAACTTCTTTTCATTTGAAAATATTTTGTTTTAATTTCTTCTTAAAAAACGGTAAAAAATGAAATCATAATACTCGAACTAATTAACAACAAATAAATAATGCCGTTAAAAAAATAATGAACAAGAAATTAATAATCGTGACTTGAGTGTTGAAGAAATCCAAATTTTGAATTATAAATTAATAACCGTTACAGTTTTACCAATATGATCGGCAATGAAGAACAAAATTAAAAACGTGACCTCCAACCCATGCAGCGATTATCATGCATCCAACGGTAACTTTACTTGCGTCTCTCCTATTTATTTGCTAATCGCCATCAATCCCCAATTACCTTACAGCTTCTTCTCCACTTCTCATCTTTCTTATAACTCTCTCTCTCTCTCTCTCTCTCTCTCTGTGATACTGATCGATCGATCTTGTGATCCATGGAACACCATATGAAGCTCATCACAAGCTTAGCTTTGCTGGTTATATCTGCAGGAACCATTGGTTCTAGTTATGGCTACACATTCTATGTGGGTGGCAAAAATGGTTGGGTTCTTGACCCTCGTGAGAGCTACAACCATTGGGCTGAACGAAATCGGTTTCAAGTCAATGATACACTTGGTAATTAACAATCTCTCCATCCCTCGCTCTCTGCTTGCGCTCAATATTTTTCTCGTTAATTAAATTTTGTCACATTTTTTTCATTTTATGTGAGTTCTACCATTATGTGTTTGTGCTTGTTTGTCGTAATGCAGTTTTCAAATACAAGAAAGGGTTGGATTCGGTTTTGGTAGTAAACGAAGAGGCTTACCACAAGTGCAACAAAATGAAACCCATAGAAACCCTAATTTTTGATGGTAAATCTGTATTCAAGTTCAAAAGATCAGGTCCATTTTTCTTCATCAGCGGTCAAGATGATAAATGTGAAAATGGTGAGAAGCTGATTATTGTAGTCATGGCGGTCAGAGATCACTCTCGCATAAGGAACTCCCCCACCGCTTCTCCCACACCAGCACCGGTGCCGGTGGTGGCTCCGTCAACGGTGTTACAAGGTAATGACGGACCGAAAATACATGCTCTGGCTCCGTCTCAAGCTCTGGCTCCGGCAACATCAGGTGTTACAACCACTGGTCATGTTGGAGGTTCTATTGGATTGATCATTTTGGGTTTGGTTTTGAAGATGTTTTAAGGGGAAATTAAGCATTCTTCTTTAGGGTTTTTGACTTTTTGCTATCAGTTTTGACAGTAAGTACGATGTCGTTTCATTCTATTTTTTAAAGTTTGTAATCAATCTATTATTTTCTACTAGCATTTGAGGCGAAGAAAATAGTTTGTGTTTGTTAAAACACCCACTTTCTTTTTTCTTTTTGTGTTTCCTTATTTCTTTTTTCTCGCTCAATCTTTTTATTATTTATTAAAATAAAATAGTTTTGAAAAACAATAAAATAAAAATTATATTATTTATAATTATTATTAAATAATTAGAGAAAAAATAATCTAGCTTTAAAATTGTATTAATGTAAGTAATTTAACTAAATTAAATTAATTAAATAGCAACAGTTGTTATAATTTAGTTGAGGTAATTAAGAAAATAATTGATTAAGCTATTGTTTAATGGTTTTGATAAGTTGAGAGTGGATGTGTTTACTAATAAATATTGTATACATAACCTAAAATTTGTAAATCATGGGTTGTGTTCAGTAGTGAACACCCGTATTAATAATAAATTAATGTGAATTCTAAAACTAGAAAAAGTTTAATTAAAGAAAGAGAAATTAATTTGAGAGAGGTGAGAAAAAAATTGTTTACTGATTTACCCTTTTGAATTAAATAAAAATATTAATTATTATTAATGTAAATCACAAGATCAAAAATCAATTAATGGCTGAAATTGCTTCTCGCACTTCTCGTAAAAAAACCACTTCTCACATGAACTCTCCTCTCTCTCTCTCTCTCTATATATATATATATATATATATATGGGATGGTTCATGCGAGAAGTTTTTTTTTACGAGAAGTGCGAGAAGCAATTTCAGCCATTGATTGATTTTTAATTTTGTGGTTTACATTAATCATAATTAATCTTTTTATTTAATTCAAAAGGGTAAATTAGTAAAAAAAAATATTTTCTCTCTCATCTCTCAAATTAATTTTTCTCTCTAATTAATTTTTTTGCAGATTTTTAGGATTACTTTATTTTATTATTCAATACGGTGTTCACTACTGATCACAAATTTACCATTTACAAAATTTTCGTTATGTATATAATATTCATTAGCGAACACAACCACTCCCAACAATTATCAAAACCAAAAATGAACTTGTTAAACCCTGTAATTCGAAATTCACTAGTGAGTATTTAAGATGCATAATACAAGATTTTTGAAAGTTTTTTCTGGTGTTTAGACAAATTTAAAATTTTGATATTATGATTAGATAAAGTTAACAACTAATAACCGTGTTCAACAATAAACAGATAAAATAACAAATTAAACTTATTTCAGTAATAAACAACCTAACATCAATAAATAGTAAGCCTAAAAATTTCAGAGTTCATCAATAAACAATTGCATAAGTCAACTTAAAATCTTTATAAAAAATTGTTCATTAATAAACAAAACTCTAACTTCCTAGTTTAAATTATCTGTTAATTTAAAAAAACCATCAACTTAATACATGTTCACTAATAAACAAAAATCAAGAAAACGACTAAAGATAAGAAGACCTTTTCATTTGTATAGAAAGTGATATGGGTGATATGGTTCCAAGAGACAAAAGCATATTCGATGTTCTTTCCTAAAAAACACAAATTCCTTAAAAAAAATAGATCACAGGTGAAACACCAAGAAAAAATACAGAGCATATATGAACACAAGAAAAAAACAGATCGGTGGTGTTGAGCCACCAAAAAAACATAGATCTACGAACACAAAGAAAAGAAAATGAAAAACCCTTTGATGTCGATCAAAAGAAAACGAAAACCCTCGTGACAGATCTGAGATTTGTGAGGGCGGTGAACCGATTGCCGACCCAACCTCCAACGACCAACCATCGCCGACCAACCTTTGCGCTGGAGGAAAAAATCAGACTTTGGTTTTTTATCCTACCACCATACTAGTTGTTGCAGCTCTTCAATGGGGAGAAAGAGAGAGAAACATGAGACTTTTCCAAAGTTAGAAGCACAGGAGGCGGAAGCAACCATGGCTGTTTATAGCGTCGGAAACAACCATGGCAGCCATGACGATTTAGGAGGGTATGCAACCTTCGGTCTTTGTGGTCATCTCCGATCTGTTAAGGGTATCAAACGCAACCATGGCCGTTTGTGGAGTTGGAATCACGGGCATTAGAGGTGAGGCAGCAGCCATGTTTGTAGTCTTTTGGAGAGAGATTGAAGAAGACTAGGGTTTTTAATTTTAAAAAGGGGAGGTGAGGCAGGAGCCATGTTTGTAGTCTTTTGGAGAGACAGTGAAGAAGACTAGGGTTTTTAATTTTAAAAAGGGGAGGGGACGGTTTAAAAGGAATGGGAGGAGAGAGGAGAGATGAGAGGAGTGTAAGGAAAAGTCAATTTTAATCCTCTATTTATTAAAAGGAAATAATTTAATTTGCTTATAATTACGAAAATGCCGCGATACATCATAACAATTGATTAAATGATCAAACGATCCAAAATACTTTTCGCACTTCTCGCATAAATATTGCTTCTCGCATGAACCTCCCTATATATATATATATATATATATATAAGATTAGGGCACAGCCCCCAACACCCTTTCAAAGAGGTTGTTACTGTTACATTGAGAGAAAGAGTTTTAGTATGTGTTTGTGTGTGTGCTAAAACCCTCACGAGGAAACAAGGAAGAAGGATTCAAAAATCAGTTGGAAACTCAAAGAATTGCTACAAGAATCATCGGGTAATGTTTCTTACCTCACTAGGATACTGTAGGTATCAATTTTATCTTGTTTTGAAGATAGCATGATTTAGAATCTGGGTTTTTGGGTTCTAGGTTTATGAAGAACCAGAGAAAAAGAAAATGGTGTTATGAGCCTTAATACTTGATGAAATGCATTTAAATCTTGAAGAAAGTGTTTAAATGAATGGAGAAATGTTTTGCAACTAAAATGATATGATTTGGTTGAGTTTTGAAAGAACATAATTTTGGCCATGGAGCCTGAAAGTTGAAAAAGATGAACTGACAGGGATGAATATCATCCATGCGACTTTTGATAATGTGTCGTGCGACCTTGCTGTTAGTCCCATGTGACTCTTTGTTGGGAGTCATGCGACTTTCTGTTATGAGTCATGCGACTCTTGGTTTAAACCCCATGCGACTTATGCTTTGAAAACCCCATGCGACTTATGCTTTGAAAACCCCATGCGACTTATTGATTTATATCATGCGACCTTTGCTTAAACCAACCATGCGACTTTCACTTTTGTTGAAACACTCCATCCGACTTTCATATAAACACCCCATCCGACTTTCACATAAACACTCCATGCGACTTTCAAACACCAAACCACCCATGCGACTTTCGCATACATTCATGCGACTTATGCCTTGAACCTTTGCACCATGCGACTTTCACCCCATACGACCTTTGAACCTACCATGCGACTTATGTATATAACAATCCGATAAGATGAAATCCGAAAAGTGGAAATCCGATAGTTTCAATATGAGTTGAAATCCGATAGTTTCAGTATGAGTTGAAATCCGATAGTTTCAGTATGAGTTGAAATCCGATGGTGGCAATCTGAGTTGAATTCCAATAGTTGAAATCCGGATATGAAATCCGACACTTTACCTTGACGCGACGCGTCAATTTGATGGACGCGACGAGTCCCCCGATTTTATGGACTTTGATGTTGTTTTCATCCCTTATTGTTACATGCCTTGAGAAACCCGAATGTATTATGGGGATAAATGAACGAGGGATTCGTACACAGTATTGATTTGTTAGACCTATTGTAGGTAACGGTTAGCTAAGCAAGCAATCACAAGTGAGTTAGTAAGATAAGGTTGAGAATCTGAGACTGCAAGACGTGTGAGTATTCTTACTTACTATCTAAACCCTATGATGTATGTGATAAATGTGTTATATGCTATATGATTGATGAATGATGAATTGATGAAATGATGATTGATGAATTGATGAACTAATATTGTGTCATGCTATGCTATTGTTTAGACCGTTTACTTCGGTGACGGGAATGTTGGACCGTTCACTTTGGTTAAGGGAATGATGGGACTGTACACTTCGGTGACGGGAATGATTGGACCGTTCACTTCGGTGGCGGGAATGATAGGACCGTGCACTTTGGTGGCGGGAATGATTGGACCGTTCACTTCGGTGACGGGAATGATTAGACCGTTCACTATGGTGACGGGTATGATGGGACCGTTCACTCCGGTGACGGGAATGTGGGACCGACTACTATGGTAGCGGGAATGAAAGATGTAACATGAATGTAAAGCAAATGATGTGATGTCATATGGTTGATTGTAAGTAAGTGTATTCGCTAAGTTCGTGCTTACGGTTGTTGTTTAACCTTCTTTTCAGGTGATGGCCAAAGCGGGGCTCCAGCACGCGGTTGATAGCTCATACTCCACAAGCTTCCGCATTATTCAAACTATTTTGTGTTATGATGTATTCCAAACTATTACATTTGAATTCTACGGGTCATCACCCGGTGTTGTAATCAACTTATACAGTGTTTTATTTGTGGTGAATTATTAATCGTACTCCTTGTTTAATTGTTTAAAAAAAATTGGGACGTTACATCAGTTTTTTATTTAATAACCAGGGTTAAAAGTTTCAATACTTTCAACCCTGGTTTTTAATTAAGGAGCCGGGTGTGAAAGGGACCTTATAAATAGTAAGAGACATATTCAACCCCAATTTTTGCTAAACAATCAAGATTAAAAGTTTTAAAACTTTTAACCCCATTTTTTAATTATAAAACCAGGTCTAAATTACTAAGCATAAAAAAAGGGTATAGTGTACCGAAATGTAATGAACTATACCCAATTCAATGTTGTGTGTAACAAACTAAACTTTCTTCGCTAAAATGCATCAAACTAACCGAAATTTACGTTTAATGCAATATGACCTGCTATACAAGGTTTCCCGGTCACCCTACTTTTTTTTCTTATTTTTTTCTATTTTTATTATTTTGTTGTCATATTATTATTATTATTATTATTATTATTATTATTATTATTATTATTATTATTATTATTAAGATTAAAGATTTGAAAGAATGTAGAAATAACCACCACCACGTTCTTCGTCCCCTTCAATCACCACCACCGCTTCAAACACTTTCACCACCGCCTCTATCTTCAACCACCACCACCACCACTCTTACAAAGAATCACCATCGCCACCCACTACAGCGCTACCACCACAACCACCGCCACCCATTCATTTTCATCTTCATCTCATTTCATCTTCATTAACTTAGGGTTCATAGTCTATTGGGTTTGTCCCATTCAAGAACAAAAGATCGATTAGGAACTCATAAATCAAAAATCATCAAGGGTTTTATATATGAATAAGGTGATTCGTCTTGATCGAGGGTTTCAACTTCATCAGTCAACGGTTGAAGATTCGAATCATCCTCCTCCGTCTTCAACCACCATCAAAGATCTGGGTTCGTCTTCAACCACCAACACAGATCTGGTTTCATCTGCCATCACCACCATAGATCTGGGTTCGTCTTTAACAATCGGTCACTAATATTTCGTCTTTGATAATCAATTGAACAAATTTGGGTTTTTCATCGATTGTGAAAATCGATTAGGGTTTTCATCATCGGACACTCAAATTTTAAGGATTTTGTTTTAGGGTTTCATCAAACTGTGTTTAGGATTTGAATTTTAGATTTGTTTTTAGGGTTTTGTTTTTGTTTCAAATCAGTTTTGTGGTGGTTGAAGGAAGGAGGCAGCGCTGGTGTTGAAGAAGAGGGAGGTGGTGGTTGTGGTGTTGAATATTGAGCTGCATTGGTACTTGATAGTTAAGGAAGAAGGTGGTGATAGTGATGATGGTGGTTGTAGATGAAGGATGTGGCGGCGGCATCGGTGTGGTGGTGGCGGTGGCGTCGGTGGTTGAAAAAGTAGGTGGTGGCACTAGTACAAAAAAGGCCTTCAGGCCCGGTTATTTATACTTTCAGGCCTGGTTTTAGTGGGGGGCTTGAAAGTCAGGTGCTTCAAGCCCGGTTAAAAAACCGGGTCTGAAGATTGTTTTCAGGCCTGGTTATTAACTAAAAAACCGGGTCTGTATGTATTTCCATAAGCATCCAAAGATACCTTTTAGGCCCTGTTATTTAATAAACTAACCAGGCTCGAATGTTACTACTTTTAAGCCCGGTTATCATCCTTTAAAACAAGGCTTGTTATGTGTTCAAATATACACTTTAAAGCTCGGTTTTTTAGTTAATTAACCGGGTCTAAATGTTTATTTTTTTCAAAAAAAATTATTTGTTTTTTTTTGTTTCCTGCTATCATAGCCAACAATATTATTCATATCATACCAAAACAACTCACTAATAACAATTCAAAATATTTGGTTTGGACAATACTAGCAAGATGTTTTATAAACTAATACACAATATATATGTTAAAGTAACATGTTTTAGCCACTACCTAATGCTACTATACATAAGATAAGTCTAAATATTATAATTGTATATCAATAACACTTGGTAATAACATTTTCTTTACTTGCAAGACGGACAAATTGATCATCCCATGTCATTCAATATAAGCCCCTACACAAATAAGAAGAATAAATCATCTTAGAAAATAATAACCAATGTAATTACACACATTTATTATATTTATACCCAACCAAATATATAGTATATCAACCAGAATGAACTTAACAAATATACTTACATAACTATTACAATGCCCTCAAAAATTTCATCCGGACTTGACATAACTCGACTTATAGGTGTCCTTTTGAGAATAACTATAAGATGATTTTTGAACTACAAGTAGTTCCATTATACGCTTCTATCTATATCATTTTATATGAATTTTATTAATTTGTAAAAGACAATTTAGTGACCCGTTAGAAAATATAAGCTTCTATTATTTGTAAAAGACAATTAAGTGATCCATTAGAAAATATAAGCTTCTATCAATGTTGAATTTAAGCACGGGTATAACGGGTCATTTATAAATTATTTTAAAGCAAAAGAAATAAATTGAATTAAAGTATATGTAACAAGTTGTTCACCGTTAAATATTGTTTCCCAATAGAATAATGCATTGTCATATTAGTCTAAAAGGAATAAAACGCATATATACCTAAATATCTGATGACTTGTTAAAGAAAATCGGCATAAACGTGTCAAGCCAGATACCAACGATAGCATCCAAGTCCTTTTGATCAAAAGGACTATTGTTCTTCCAAGGGATCTATATACATGTTAAAATAACGAAAATTTAGCTAAGAGGTTCAAGAGCAGCAATATACAAAATTAAAAAAAATGCACTTAACTGTATCCGGGAAACAAAATTGTCCATGAAGCATAAATTCATGAAGCCACCGCATGACGTAATAACCACACTCCCAACCGTTTAATTGTTGATTGCACTAAAGTTTAATAAAGTTCAACACACGGTAAGGTTAGTATATATGTAACAAGAACTAATCAAGATGATTTACCTCGGTGAACGCCCATTTGATTTGAGTCTCCTTGGTATCTTTCATAACCGTCCTAACAGCCCTAAAAAACAAATATTGGTTTATCAACTTATAATTAAATGTGAATTATATACAAAATTAAGAAATTCTTACGTTTCCAAATGCTTTGTAATGTGATAGCTATACGGGGTCTTCCCATTCTTCATGGAATCCAATATAAATCCCGAGAGTGTATTACGAAGAATTATAAACAATGTCCAATGGTCGCTAATTATGTTTCAATACATATTAGTACATACAATATACATATAAATCATATAACAATAAATATAATAACATATAGTACCCTTGCCAATACGGTGCGAGATAAAAGCGCTTATAAGTTTGCCATTGCATTGTTTCGGTCAAGTAAAGTATGACCTCCTCCTTGTATTTCAAGCATTGGGATGAACGAATTGTTTCAGGGTTAAAAATAACACAATTATTCTTTCGTGGGTCCATCATCAGATATAGTGACCTACAAACATGAATATATATATATATGTGGGTTTAGTATCTAAAAGTGTATCGAAGTTGTCACTTTTTGCTATTGTATATACCCACCTTTTAAAACTACCGTTTGATGTATCCAACTTTGAAAAATCTAACGTTTGATGTACTCATTTACCTACTATACCCTTAGCAGGTTGCACAAGTATTTTTTTTATTTTCTATTTTATTTATTAAACCACATCAGCTTTTAATTTCCATGTCATCAATCAATTTTTACTATCATTATTTCTTTATGAACATATGAATGCATTTCTTCATATGGAAGAACATTCATATGGACAGTAGCAGAAAAAGCAAAAACCCATGAAGAAGAAGCAAGAACCTAACAAAGTTATGAACACAGAATCGAAACCAAAAGGTTATGAACCCTAAAATCAAAAATCAAAACCAAAAAACCACCTCTGAACCACCAAGAACCACAACAAATTTATGAACCCTAAAATCAAAATCGAAACCCATGTTTCCAGATTGTAACACGGCATTGAATAAAAAACGAACCAAAATCGCAGATGATGGAACGAACAAAATTGAACAAAACAGATCTGGGATTGATGGAACAAAATCAAAACCCTAAATCGAACATACAAATCTTTTAATCTCACAAAACAGATCTGGGTTTGATGCAATCGCCGTCCTTTGTCGCCTAAGAACCCTAATTTGGAACCATGAATCGTGAACAATGAACAATCGATGATTCAATCGACTAAATCGTGAACAATCGATGGTGGTGGTGGAAGAAACCGTGTGTTTCTTACGGTGGTGGTGGTTAACCTTACAGAAATCGGGGAAAGCCTTGGAGATGAACAGACATCGATGGAAACTGGGTTTAGACCAAAGCAAAACCTCATATCCAAATGAACCTCGGTCACGTATGTTTCTTACGGTGGTGGTGGTGGTGGTCGACCTTTAACTGATGGTGGTGGTGGTTGTCGACAAAAGAAAAACCTCAGATCTGCTTCTAACATTCATAGGATAGATTGGTAGCGGTGGTGGTGGATAAACCGAGACCCAAATGAAGGCATCAAGCCATGTTTTATTTATTTATTTATTATTATTATTAAAAATAAATACTAATCTGTTTTGAATTTTTTTTTAACTTGAAAGTCATGTCACATGCCATGTAACCTGCCATGTCACTAAAACCGGTGGCACATCAGCAGATGACCTGCTATACCAGGTTAAATGCATTAAATGGTAGTTTTATAAAGTTGGATACATTAAACAGTAGTTTTGAAAGATGGGTATATACAATAGCAAAAAGTGACAACTTCGATACATTTATAGATACTAAACCCTATATATATATATAAATTAGCATATAAGAAAGAAAATATATAAATGCATTTTTCTATGAAAAATAAAGTGCTTACCTTGCAAACCAAATTATAATGAAAAAATCTACCCAACTGCCCGCTAACATATCTACTATATCTACGGGTTCAAGAGTGTACTCATAACCCTCTTTGCTAAAGACCATAGGCTCAATAATAGTGTTAACACATTGAGTATTTTAAAAAAAATCGGCAGCATTTCCCCAAAACTCCTCAAGTATGCGCATAAAACGCAAACCTGTAGGAGTATAAGGAAATGTTGCCGGTTTTTTCTTAAATACTCAATATGTTAACATGCATTCACAGCCTATATGAGACAAAGTATTCAAAAAACAGTCCCAATATGGGGACAATCCGAATTAATCCCTATTAGATTAATTTCGGACGGGTATGTTTTAACTAAAAGCTATGATCCTATGTTTGCCCAACAATTGGCAACCCATACTAAATGTCAAAATGAACAATGTGTATATATATGTATGTATGTATGTATGTATGTGTGTGTGTTTATACATATTAAATACCTAAATAAATGTAATTACAAAAATTAATACAATTAAGAACAATACCTTAGTATTTTTTACGAGAAGAAACAATGTAGTACGGTTAATAATTTCACCAAGATACCTGTAAACAACAAAAAATGATATAAAAAGTGAAATATATTTAAAAAATAAAAAAGATTATGAAATATATAAAAAAAATATTGATACCTTAGATTAGATAGACAATTTATGTATAGTTTGAAAAGATTGAATGAATAAAATATGATTTCTTTGAGGAAATTTAAGATTTTGTTTGTATGTATTAATGGAGGTGAAATAATGAAGGAGAAAGAAGAAGTGAGAAAGAAGAGAATGCAATCAGCCTTAAAAACACCTTTTAGGCCCGGTTTTTTGTAAATAACAGGGCCTATAAGTATGTGGTAGCTGAAAGAACCGTTGGAGCATTAAATGCTAGTATTCGGGCCCGGTTTCTTAACAAAAAAACAAGGCTAGAATGTATTTAAACTTTTAGACCCGGTTTACATAACAAAAAACAGGGCTTGAATGTTGAAACACGGAAGGAGGCACGCTTGAAGGAACTTTCTGACCCTGTTTTTTACACCATAACCGGGCCTGAATGTATCTCAGACTTTTAGACCCGGTTTTTTTTATAACAAACCGGGCCTGTATCTACTAAAAACGCGTGTCCAGGCTTTTAAGCCCGGTTTTTTGTGTTTTATTAGAAAACCGGGCCTGAATAGGAGGGTCTAAAAGCTATTTTTGTAGTAGTGTGGTGGCAGTTATGAGGAGGTGTTGCTAGCAAACTTGCATCTTCAAAAAAAAACATTGAAGAAGTCAAACTACACAAAATAATAATAATAATAATAATAATAATAATAATAATAATAATAATAATAATAAAATATGACAACAAAATAATAAAAATAGAAAAAAATAGAGTGACCGGAAAACCTTCTATAGCAGGTCATATTACATGAAAAGTAAATTTCGGATAGTTTGATGCATTTTAGCGAAGAAAGTTTAGTTTGTTACACACAATATTAAATTGGGTATAGTTCATTACATTTCGATGCACTATACCTTAAAAAAATATGAAAGTACTAGAAACTATAATCAAACTTTCACAAAATTTTTAGTTCAATTATTAATTTTTTTTTTGCGGATTTAACTATCAAACTTTTATTGTCTTATCTAAAAAAGGTATATTGTATAATAACTAGTGGTTAGCTTACCCGCGCTTCGCGTCGGAGATTAATTACTTTTTAATCGAGTTGATTAGATTATTTATTTACTATTTTTTACTAACAACCCAAAAAAAAAATTAAACCACTTACACAAAAATGGTAAATTGGAATTTAGATATGAAACTTAAAACAATTGAATCGCTTGAATTTTTTAAAAGTAATTTAGTTTCCGTCTATTTTAAAACTACGTAAAATATTTAAACAATGTGAGCCTATTTCACTACTAACAAATGTGACTTAGATTCTATCAAACAGCAAGTACTCAATCTCCCACACTTTTCATCATGAATTCCATAATATAAATAATAACACATAATTAAGAATATCTTTTACCAAAAAAAAACAGAAGTTGCAACGTAAACAATTCAGTTTGTTCTATAACGACTTATTTACATCTTGGCCAAACGATTAAACTATAATATGATGCATACCTATATAAGATCCATTATAAAAATAAAGTTTAATGGTTAAATCAAATTAATTGAAACTTTCATGCTTAAACAATTCAAGAATAAAGGTTAACTGTTTCAACAAAATAAGCATAAACTTTAAAGTTAAAATATAAAAAAAAGTTTTAGAGTTTAATCGAAATTGAGTTTAAATTATTTTTATCCTTGATTAAAAATCTTCAAGAAATAAATATATTAAATATTGTTTACGTAAAGTTGTAAAGTTAAAAATCGAAATCCATACTTTTAAGAAATTATTTAAGTTGAAAAAGGTAAAAGGGTTAAGAAGAATATAAAATTAAAAAAAGACAAAGTTGCAAAATAAAAATTTCAGATATTGAGGAGGGAGGATTCAAACTCGCGCCTACCATGAAACAAACATAGTATATACCAATCCAGATTTACTTTTGGTTAATAGATGCGTTATTTGAGATATATTATAAAAGTGTTATTTCCTCAAAATAAAAACACTAAATTTTGTAAGTGCAGGATTCGAACCTGCGCCTTCCGCCTAATATAGAACATCCTTACCAACCCAGCAAATTTGCATTTGTTTAAAATACGCGTTAGTTAATATATATAATGAAAGTGTTTTTTCCTTGTAAATATATGGTATATATAATGTATTAAACCGATAAACAGCCGGCAGTCTTTTTTAGTTTAAACATTCAACTATTTTTTGAACGATTAATTTAACAATTAAACTTTCACCAATTTATCATTTAACAACAAAACTTTTTTTTACCATTATTTAACACCTAAACTAATCTTATTCTATTCAAAAGAGCGTGATTAAATATTATACCTTATGTGGGAGAGTTAGCAAAAACAACGAAAAAATGAGTGAGAAATCAAGAAAACCATAACAACTTGTCATATTCAAAATAAAAACTTTAGGTATGAAATTGATATGTTACATTTGATAAAATTTCATAATTTTTTCAAATAAAAGATTATCATGTTCTTTAATTTTTTGTGCGAAAAAAAATTAACAATTTTTTATAGCTAAAGTTGCTAAACACAAAGAACGTTCAATCGATGTTTCATTATGTCACGTGCATGGAGTTTTTTGTGTCTACATATGTCAATTAATGTTTACAAAAGGGTTTGTATATGTAAAAATTGGGGAAAAAGACATAATGAAACGTTTTTGTAAACATTAATTGAAATAATGACACATTGTGTGAACATTGATGGGTATAATAAACGTTTGTAAACATTAACTAGGTGATAGGCCCACATAAATGTGGGCATGTGTTTTAGGTTTTATTTGGCAAGTATAATTTAGTGTGTAATTAAAATACCATGAGTTTAGGTTTTAGTTTGCTACAATAATCAAAAGCCATAAAATAAATATATAAAAATTTCATTTTGACAAAAACTAAAATAAATAAATAACATGTTTTATTTAAAATATATATAAACACGTGCAATTAAATTAGAGATTCAGGTTTTATTTAAAACCACCCTTGCGGCCGCAAGGGAATAAGGCTTGGGGGCACAAAGGCCACTCTTACGGGTGCATAGATTTTGAGTTGAGAACTCATATGTAGCCTTTGAAAGATATTTATAACTAAACAATGACCTTGAATTCCCTAATCCACCAAGCTATATATGAAGTCATTGGCTGATATGTTTCCATTTTCGACGGCTGATATATGTATCTTTAGTAGACTATAATCCGTCACTATCCATAAACATACTTTAAACTTGAGCAAACATTATAATCCTAAATTGTAGTATAATTGTATGGCTAATGAATCTACTCACATTATGAAAAATGAGTATAAATTAACCATAAGAGAACACTAATCATCATAAATTGAATTTCATATCAATTAGAAAGAGATAACTAAATAAACAAAAAAAGATATAAACAAAATATAGCATATCTCCTCATTCATGAACATCACCTCTATATTGCTCATTTCAAAAGACTTCTATATGATCTAAACCCTGCACCAATTTAGTTTTTAGAAGAAGCATTGATTAGCAATATATATAACTTCCCACACAGGCTACATGATCGTGGTTAAAAGATGATGAATGTATTGTTAACTAAACTGTTAGCCAATCAATCACAATAATTTTCTTATTTCATTTTCATTAAAAACATAATATCTTTCTTGAAAATTTTGAAAGCATCATACTATTTCAACAGAGATATTAACTAACATCAATTGAGTCAATTAGAAACAGAGTTTTAGGATTGGGTTTTTTCAAGTGTTGAATGTTGAAATCCCGTTTAATAATTAACAGAGTTTAGTAGATTCACATCACAAAACCAAATTACCTAATACAAAGCTTACATACAACAAAAAGGAATACCCCATAATTTACCAACTAATGTGCTTTAAGAAATTGCTTAGGCGAAGAAGTTGTACCTTTGTTGCTAGTAAACGATGGTTGTGACATCTCAAACCCACAAATCTCGATATGTGTTTCAAGCTCAAGAAGATTATGAAAGAAGTAACTGAGTCTTGTAAAAAAGAAAGCCAATGTGAGGAGCAAAATCAACGAAAGTACAATACTCCATGCACGTGGGCCATCAAATCAATGTAAAAATTGCAACAAAAATTAGAAAGAACAAAATCGTGAATCTTCACGTTGTACCTCTTGAAACGACCAAAATGTGATGCTAGATCTTACTGAGCCTCCAAATCGACATAGAGGAACACATATTTGTAGCTTTCTCAAACGATAAATGACAAGAAAACGCCATCCGGTTCACATTTCCTCATTCGAAACCATCATTTAACTTACAAACTTTAATCATTTGACTTCAATGAGGGAGACTATTGGTTTTCTTCTTTCAATCAATGAGGATAAAGATGAGTTACATTTTTGTTTCCATCAATTGACATCAATGAAGGGGGCTATTGGTTTTCTCCTTTTAATTAATGGGAATATTAATAAGGGTGAGTTATTCTTCTTAGATATTTATACAATTTTATAAATAATAAAAAGTTCAAGTTTTCAAATAATGACACATCATCAAATCTTTAACTCTAATTAACCTCAATTTGAAAAATTACTCTTCCAAAACATTGCCACATAGGATTAAAGAGATCTTAAGTTATAGAAGATATAGATGTGTATACGTGAACACAAAAAAACTTCTGGCATAATGTTGTAATAGAACATTAAGGAAACGTTTTTTGTGTTCAGTAACTTTAAATTCTTCTTTTTCAAGGCAAAAAAAAATCATAATGTGATTAGGAGACTATAATCTTGTTGGAAATTCAAAAGTGAGATTAATAACTTCTTGCATTAATTAGCTGAATGCCTGAATTGCAGATGGAAGTTAGATTATAGAGTCGATCGATGTAAGGTAAGTTTTCTTTTGTTTTAAACTTTGGGTTTGGTGACATTTGGAGTTGACATCGTCGAATGGTGTAAATAACACCTATTTAGGGAAGACATAAAAACCGAAATTGATGGGAAAACCAAAAACCGAGATAAATGCGGTGGATTTGGGGATGATAATTGGGGACGGGGAAAAACGAATACTTTTAACGGGGATGGGGATGACGATACCCGCCCCGATTACCCAGCCCCGATACCCGGCCCGATTGTTATTTACATTACTTTTTTATTTTTATATTATACTTGCTTAAAACCCTGTGTATAAACACGAGGATGAATAAAATAAATTTTAAAAAACTAAATCACCTACAAATGAAAATCTTAAACAATATGTAATGCTTAAGTTTTTTAATGTAAAAACAATTATTTCTAAAGGCAATTAAGAAAATAAAGAAGTATTATTTGTGAAAAAAATTCTAAAAATAAGATGATAACATCCTAATCTTATTTTTTTTAATATAAATTAAATATAATATATTATAGATCATTTTAATTATATATAAACGATATAAATATGTTTTAAGAAACCTAAGTTTTTTCACTCTTTGTATTTGCTCTTTGGCGCCTTTCTTTTAATCTTCCATTGAGAAATTGACCTCAATCTCTCATTCTCTTGACTCTATCTCTCCCAAATAGCTGACTAGCAACAACTTTGTCTATGTTGTATAATTTAGTATAATTGTATTCTAAAACTCGTGGCAAAATCCTAAGGGTGATGGGGATCCCGCGGTGAAAAATTATCATTTAACTTTATACGGGTATCCTCACGGTGAACATTACCCGTTTACTTTTAAACAGGGATATTGTTTCTTCGCGGCTTTCCCAATTATCCAACGGGGATCCCCATTTAAATCCCCGTGGTTTTTTAAACGGAGACAAGTGCGTTTTTTAAATGAGGACGGGAACGAGGGACTAGTCCCCGGCCCGTTGCCATTCTTACCCATATTTAAACATTGAAATGTTATTTAGCATAATTAAAGGGTATAGAGTGTAAAATATCTATGTAGAGAGGTTTTATATATTTTTACAAAATCTTTCTACTTATTTTTAACTTATTAGATCAATAAGGGGGCGTTTGGTTCGCCGATTTTTATGGGATTTGCATTTTATCAAAGAACTTGCATTTCGTATGATTTGCATTTGGTAGGGTTGTGAATCCAGTCCTATATTTGGTTTGACAAAATCTGTCAGGATTTGTATTCGTAAAATCCTGTTTGTTTTGTAAATCAATCAAAGGGTTTGAATTGATTCTATGACAAATGACATAATTGTCCTTCGGTTATATTCAGGTAGGGTAGGCTGGGGGTTAGGGTAGGAGATAGGATTGGGTAGGAGATAGGATTGGGTAGGGGATGGGGTAGGTTAGGGTGAGGGTAGGGGAGAAGGTAGGGTAAGGGTGGGTAAGGGTAGGGTAGGGATGTGGTGGGTAGGTAGGGTAAGTTGGGGGTAGGGTTAGGGTGGGTTAGGGTAGGGTAGTGTAGGGGGTAGGTAGGGTAGGATAGAGGGTGAGGGTAAGGTAGGGTAGGCGTAGGGGTAGGGTGAGGGTGAGGGTTAGGGTAGGGTAGGGATGGGGTAAGGTGGGATGGGGATGGGGTAGGGTAGGGTAGGGTGGGGTGGGGTGGGGTAGTGTAAGGGGTGGGTAGGTATGATAGAGGGTGAGGGTAGGGTGGAGGTTAGGGTAGGTGTAATACCCGAACTCTCAAAAATAAATAAAAGAAAATTTGTTATTAATGTTATCATTTTCGATGTAATTATGTAAGTTGTGAACTTACTAAAGTTAAGTGAAGCTTATTTGGGTAACCAAATAAGTGTTGGTGGGCTTGGACTAGTGGTAGTATTAAGGATTAATCCTTGTTGGGCTTAGGGTGTGTTTTGGGCTTAAGCCTTGTAAAGCATGTGTGTATATATATATATATATATATATATATATATATATATATATATATATATATATATATATATATATATATATATATATATATATATATATATATATATATATAGAAAATTAGGGCACAACCCCAAGGGTTTTTCACTATTCATTCTTCAACTTGGGTGCTGTGTGTGTCATTGGAGCCAAGAAGAACAAGAACAGGAGAGCTAGAGGATCTTCATCCTTACACCCATAACTCCAAGGAATTTCAAAGAAAAGCATAAGGTAATCATCCTTACTTCATCATGATCATGTAGACTGCAAATATTGGTCTGTTTAAGTAATGATTTAATGTTTAGCATCCGGGTTTTTGGGGTTTTGGTGTATACGAGAAAACCAGGAACAAAGGTTAAGATTAGAACCTTTAAATACTTGATAAAATACAAACTGATCTTAAAGGAAATGTTTAAATAAGTGGAGAAAGGGTTTGTGACAAAAATGAGACTAATTGGTTGAGTATTTGTAAAGTTTGATTTTGACTATGGAGTCTGTGTAATGAAAACTAGAACTGACAGGGAAGATGAATGGTCCGACCTTGTTGTCTGAAAGTCGCATAATGTGTCCTGGAAGTCGCATGAGTTAATGTGAGTGTCGCATAGGTGATTTATGAAAAGTGGCATGAAGTGCTTGAATGTCGCATGGGTCATGCGACTGTCACATGGGTCATGCGACTGTCGCATGGGGATCTTGAAAGTCGCATGGGGTTGAAAAGTTTGGTCCGAAGGTCGCATGAAAGGTTGATCCGGATTTCGCATGAATCGCGCGACGCGACGCGACGCGTCGGACCCTTAAACGCGACGCGTTCGGGCATGGGTCCGAATTATGTGGTGTAGTTGAGTGTGTGTGTTTATGTAAGTCGCATGGATTGGTCTGATTTATGGAACCTAAGGTCTGGTTTGGGGGCCTTATTAGTGCATAGAATGAATGAGAGACTGATACCCGATATTAATTTGATTAAGGCATGTTGTAGGTAACTGCTGACGAGTAGCCACAAGTGGATTCTTAAACTAGAACAGTGCGACAAGAACTACTGCCAGGTGATTACCCGTACTTACATACCAAACTAGTATTATATGTTAGAGCAAGATGACCGTCTACTTCGGTAGCGGATAGTTAGGACCGTCTACTTCGGTAGCGGGTAGTTATGACCGTCTACTTCGGTAGCGGGTAGTTATGACCGTCCGCTGTAGCGGCGGGTAGCATGACCGTCTACTTCGGTAGCGGGTAGTATGACCGTCTACTTTAGTAGTGGGTAGATTATGACCGTCTACTTCGGTAGCGGGTAGTTATGACTGTCTACTGCGGTAGCGGGTAGTGATGACCGTCTACTTCGGTCGCGGGTATGTTATGTGGCATGTGTTGAAAGTGTAACTGTTAAGCTAATTCGTGAAATGTTATGGGATCATGGATTGTTTTATGATTTATGGCATGTACATACCTAGTGTGGTGTGTAAGTTAGAGTGCTCGCTAAGCTTTATGCTTACCGTTGTTGATTTACTCTTTTCAGGATCAGATCGTGGGAAAGCTCCAGCAGTGTGAGGACGGTTCATCTTTTATCAAACGTTTCCGCTATTTAATAAAACAAATACTTATTGAATCTTGTAATTGTAATTTAACTACTCTAAAGAACTACTATTGTACGACATGTAGTTCCGGTTGCGGGACCTCGTCACGAGTTTTGTAGGAATGAATATAGTCTATTTACTCCAAGTATATTTATATATTTACTGTATGTTTTTCAAAAAAAAAATTTGGGACGTTACAGTAGGGTTAGGGTGGGGGTAAGGTAGAGTAGGGATGGGGTAGGGTGGGTAGGTGGGGTGGGGTATGGTAGGAGTGGGTTAGGGGTGGTGGGAATGTAGTAGGGTAGGGTAGCTAGGGATGGGGTGGGTAGGTAGGGCCGTAGGGTAGGTTAGGGGTAGGGTAAGGGTGGGGTGGAGTGCGGTAGGGTAAGGGTGGGGTGGAGTGCGGTAGGGTAAGGGTAGGGTAGAGTGAGGGTGGGGTAGGGTAGGGTGGGAGTGAGGGTAATATGGTAATTTAGAGATTCCCTTATTTATGAGATTAAAAAATACTAGGGGTTGGGAGGATAAAATCTCATGTCTAAAGCATTTGGTAGGATTTCAAGAAAATCCTATTTGAAATCCTATCATTTGAAATCTTTTGCCTTTTTTTCAAACAAATATAGGATTTCTCAGTATTTAAAATCCCAATCTCAAGAAATACCATGAAACAAACATGACCTAAATGTGTTAAAATCAATGAAGAGTGTAAGGAAAAAGAATTAATAGAATCTATATGTTATCTTTTACTAAGTAGAAATGTAAAATGACAGTATAGGAAGATATAGTAGGATTAAATATAATTTTTCTTATTATATAATACATGTTTTAGGAAAAATTTTATATATATCGTTACAAACTTTATAATACTTTATATTTTTATAAACATTCAAATTATATTAATATATTTCTAAAACCTTAAAACTCTTTTATAAATCCAAATGTATAATTTATTGTAATAACACCATTTAAAAACTAAAAAAATTATATATCTCATTTATTTATTTATAATCTAAAATTACTAAAATGCCCTTGTAACTTACGTATACCAAATCATCCGACATCCCAATAGAAAACTGAAATCATATAATCGTTCTACGAACTTGAGTCTTGTCGAAACACTTTTTAGTTCTAATTAATAGAAAAGAATGGAATGGACTATTGGTACACGTAAATTTTGCTTTAAGTTGATGGAAGAGTAGTTTAGGAATTTAAATATAAACTAGTTTAACATCTTATATATTAATATATATATATATATAAACATAGAGAGTGGTTAAAGAATAATTGTAAAACATATATATGGATATGAAATCTTTAATAAAATGGCAAATTTATTAAAAATAAAAAATTAATACATAACATCGTCATCAACTTTTTTATAGAACTTTTTTATAATTGAATTTTAATTTTTTTTTAATTTAATCAAATTAGTATATGTGTTTACATAAATACCCAAGTTAATATGTAGATGTATCTATTTAAATATATGAATAAATGTTTTTGTTAAGATATGTAAATGTTAATAAACTAAATTACCTAAAAATATCATTCGAGAAAATAACATATTCTAAGGCAGTTGAGAAAATAAAGGGAGATGATTTCTTAAAAAAATTTAAAAACAGAGCGATGACATTATAACCCATATTCTTTTAATATATTAAAGATAAAGATAGAGATAAATCAAGTATAATATTTTGTAGTATTTAAATGATTTTATTGTAATAAATTGGGGGTTTGGATATAAAAGAGATAAGATCGATGTAATTTAAATATTTGTAAATATATATACATAATTTAGAATATAAGGATATATATATATATATATAAAAGGTTTAGTTCCTACATATTTATTCAGCTTGTCACATTTTGTTATTGTGTATATCGAACTTTTAAAGTTAACATTTCATATACTGGACTTGTCATTCTTATCATTTTATGTATCTAACCTAGTATAGCAGGTAAGCTGCTTATGTGGCACCAGTTTAATTTAGGTGGCAATGACATGGAGGCAATTTGGTAGGTGACATGGTTTTCCTTCTTTTAAAAAATAATTCAAAACATATAATAATAATAATAATAATAATAATAATAATAATAATAATAATGGTTTTGGAAATCTGAACATTCGGTTACAGTTTCCTTCATCAATTGGCTTTCCAAAATCATTTGGTTTTCAATCTTTACAAAAAAAAAAAAAAAAAAAAACCCCGTTTCCTTCATCAATTGACTTTCCGATTACAATTGGTTCCAAAATCAATTGGATTTCCAAAAAAACAATAATGGTTTTGGAAATCTGAACTTTCGATGATTCTTATTACGATTTCATTAGAGACTTTTAGAGATTCCAAATGGTTCTTGCTTTTATTCAACCCCAATGTTTGATGGTTGTAGTTTACAATTTCATTAGTGACTTTCATCAGATATTGAATTTCCAAAATTAAATGGTTCTTGCTTTGATTCAACCCCAACGTTCGATGATTCAATTCCATGCGTCAGTGATTGTTTCTGATCTGGTAAGGGTTTTCTTCTTCATTTTGCTTCTTGACTTGGGTTTAGAGGTCTGCCTTTCAATTCAAGTTTGTGTTCATTTGGGTTTAGTCAAACAATCTACTTAGATTTGTTACAGGGTTTCTTCTTCGTTTTGCTTCTTGATTTGGTTCGTTTAAGGTAAGTTTTTAAGCTTCTTCATGTTGGTTTTCGTTTTGGTTTTCATCTGTTCAATTTTAGGGTTTTCATTTTCGGGTTTTTATGTGTCTTATGGTTTTCAAACACATGGATGGTGAAATCAAAAACCCAAATCAAAACCCCATGTTTTTATTATCATCAAGCTTCAAAGACAAGATGCTTTGTTCGATTTCATCTGTTTTTGATTTGGGTTTCTTCATGTGGGTTTCATTTTCAAGAAGATTCTTCAAGTTCTTCATCTTTTTCTTTAAATAATATAGAAAATTTTGTGGCTACGAATTAGTGACATGACAATAAAAATAAACTAAAAAATTTGAGAATTACCCGTTACGAGAAGAATAAGTAACCGGATACATAAAATGGTAATTTTTTATTTTAAAAGTTTGATACACATAATAACAAAAGCTGACTAGTTTGATACATATTTAGAAACTAAACCCATATATAAAGTTCTCTCCGGGTTTTATAATTTAAAATGTTATAATCATAGCTCCATTTTAAAATTTTGAGTTAATTACCTTTTTATAATAAATAATTAAATATTATTAATAAAATGTTTATTAAAAAGTTTAAAAAATAAAACAAAACATACCCCATTCTTACCATTTAATTTCCGTGTCTATAATTTCTCTTTCCTTATCCTCTCCCTATCACCATATACCTCTAGCCGGCCATCGCATGTTACTTTTCTTTCTGTCCCTTAACCCCTACAACCACCCCTACCGTCGCTGAAGAAGGCTACCCATCACCCTCTACCACCACCTACGACTATATACCATCACCTACCACCATCTACCGCCACCACCACCACCAACATAAACCACCAAACAAACACCACAAGCCAAAATCATACTAACCCCACCCACCATCGTCTACCACCACTCTATTGCCTACCACCATCTGTAACGGCCCAATTTTTTTTACAACAAATTATAATAATAAACCACCGTTAATAAATCATAAGTCAACCATCAAAGTTCATAATTATAATCATCCCAAAGTTCAGAGTATTAAAATTGTTTGCAAACCATAGAAGCTAAATATGATTGTAAAACATTTGAATTCAAGTTCGCTTGATGTCACCGTCTCTATTGTCACGTTGGAGCGTTGTCCTTGTCTTTACCCAAATATCCTGAAAGACATAAGTAAGCACAAAGCTTAGTGAGTTAACATCACACTTACACTTTATAGTTGATATCACACACCACAAACATAGCACATATTGCAGTTGGGCCCCACCCTTGCTGCCGCATCTCAGGTCCCACATTGATGCCTTAACTTGGGTCTCGCCCGCTATGACACATCACAAGTTCCACTTTCAGATGATGTCATCTTCTCCCAACTAGCCACACAGGATTGGTTGGTTCACACCTATCACACAATAACAATCAACACATGTAACAGGATAGCTATCAACAATTTGCATACAAACTCGTACACAACACTACACATACATTGCGACCACATATCATAATATAATGAGTAAATTAGCATAAACTCACCTTAAATCCTTTGCTCATCATAACCACATTATCTCAAACCCAAATGAAATCTTGAAAGTATCTAATCAAATATTTAAATTGATACTATCATTAGAGAAAGAACCTTAATAAAAGAAGCTCTAGTTTGCTATAAAAATGTCTCGCTTAAGGCCTTTGAATACCAATAACTTCTACTTATACTTTGCTACCTATTTGGCTCACTAAACACACTATAGGGATGGAAGTATTCACCCTATAAATCTGCCCAAAGGTTGGAACTAAGCCGTGAGCTGTTTTATTATTAAACGGGTCAAAATTTCACAACCTTGACTCTAACGGATCACCCCCAAAACTGCTTTTTTGAATAAAACTTTTTAAAGAAAACTTGTTCCCCTTCTCATGAGGAGTTCAACTGTAAAGTCTGAGGTCATAACTCGAAAAGACAACAGAAGTCTATAAAAGTCAAACTTGTAAATATTTTGGCATTTTTAGCATTTTAACCCGAATCTGATTTGTATCACTTGCACTTTTATACTTTCAGTTTAAGAAACATTTTTAGGGTAATTGGATTGAGCAAAAGCCAATCATTTATTTTATTCATGTATTTCGTTACTTAAGGGGTTATATGATCGTTTCAAGAAAACTCACATAAATAAACAATCTACTCTAACGGTGAACGTTAAAAAGTTCCGTTGACCATGTCAATTTGACATTTTTAACTTTCCTATAAAACATAAAAGAAGCAATCTGGTCCTTACGATTAGTTAATCAATGGCTAAGATTAAATATGACAATTTAGTAAATAAATCAAATTTGAAGGATACTAACTTAAATAATGAAAGGGTAAAATGGACCTTGCACATACCTCTCTCCAATCTCTCACTCCATTCTCTCGTATAACCCTCTCTCCCTTAATTTTATAATCAAAACCCTAGTTGACATTAGTTTTGTTCTCTCTCTGTACACAATTGACCACAGCGTAACCATCCATCTTCTACCACCACATTGCTGCCCACAGCGCATTGCCGCCACATCGACGCCCACAGCGCAGCCATCCATCGTCTACCGCCGGTGAGTCGTCTACCACATCTACGTTCTCTCTCAAGCAACCCCTCACCGTTACCACCTCCCTCATTACCGCCCTATCTTTTAACCTCCACCGGTCGCCGCTGCCCTTCTGATTCCGACGTTACCGCTCAGAGATCTCCTCTTGCTATCAGCCGCCCCTTCTGCTTCTGACGTCTCAAACGTGTGTCTCGCTCACTAGCGGCAACGATCTAAAGCAAAATTGATGGTTCGTGAATTTGAAGCAAAATCAATGGGTCGTAGATCTGAAGCCGTTGCAGTCACCGGATGAACACCATTCCTTCACCATTTTTCTTTTCTTTATTTTTCTTTGGGCGATGACGTGCGTTTATGCCGTGACCATAGTTCAGCTTTTGTATCTCACAAAAATTAACAGAAAAGGTGTGAACTAATTTTCGTAATTATCTATGTGATAAATTTTGCTTATTTTTTTTATCATCATTTGGAGTCATTTAGTTTTCTTTTTAGCTAGTTGATTTCAATCAACTTTGAAAAGTAGTAATTGATTTTTGGTTCTATTTTTCGTATTCATTAATGAATTGTCATGTGGACTCAAAAAGTAAATAGTTTTTTAAGATTCAATGATTTATTGGTTAACAGATATTCAACTCCTTCAACTCATCTCTTTTTTATTGGAATTTATGGTAATTAAGCATGTCACAAGTGAACACAAAGTCACAAATAATTGTTCATATTTTTTAGTTTTTGGTTTTTGTTTATTCAAATATTAATGATTGAAAACTACACCTATTTTTTGTTGTGTTCAGTATTGAATAGTGTAAAATTTATCTTTAAACTCTTATACTTTTTGTTGTGTTCATTATTGAATACGGTAACGATGATAAACTCGTAAATATTTTGGGTTTCTGAACCACATTTCAATAAACTCTAGTAACTATATTCAACATTAAAAATTGTTTTTTTAATATTATTCATTAGTGAATAGTTAGAATTTTTAATTCAAAACCTTAACAAATATTTAAATACCTTTTATATTATTTGTTATGTGTTATGTTCACTAATAAACTCATTGAATAAATTAAATGTAATTGAGCAAAATAGAAATTCTAAATCTGATGTTCAATAAACTCTAATAATTATATTTAATGCTAAAAATTCTTCTTTTTAATAGTATTCATTAGTGAATACTTAGAATCTTAATTTAAAACATTAACAAATATTTAAATACCTTTTTTAAATATTTATTCACTATAAACATTCAAAGATTATTAAATTCAAAAATTTATTAAACCAAGTTTCAATTAATAAAGTAAAAAACTGGTTAGAGAATTAGTATAAAAAATTAGCACGTCACCAATAAAAAGAATGTAGAGAATTACCTAATTTAGATTAATAATTAATTAATTACTAGAATGATGAAAAGACATAAACACCCCTATTAAGTAAGATATTGATCACTAAAATCTGACGGTTGTAAACGCTTCTCGCATTAACCCTCCCATATATATATATGTATATATATAGAGGGAGGTTCATGCGAAAAGTATTTTATTTGCGAAAAGTGCGAGAAACATTTACAACCATCGGATCATTTAATCAAAGGCTAAGATCATACGTGGCATTTTTGTAATTAAATTGTATCTTTAAGGATTATTAAATTAGTTCAAAAGGATAAAATTGACTTTAGTCCTTAAATATTATTTACCTAAATTAATTCACAAATAATTCATATATATATTTATATCTCTCTCCACCATACGTATGGACTTGAATAGTTGAATGCAGATTCAGTTTTAAATTGAAAACCCTATTTACACCTCTCTCTCTCTCTCTCCATAAGATATATCCCAGCCGCCGCCCTCATCGGAGCAACCGCCACTGGCCTCCGCCGTTTCGCTCCCGGATTTGCGCCACCTCCTCCGTGCCTTCTTCATCAAGCAACACCGTACGTTATTATCTCTATCTCCCCCTTTTGGTCTCGTTGCCATACTAAAGAGCCACCGCCCTTGCTGTCGCACTGAACCGCCACCCTTGCCGCCGCACCGAAGAACCGCCATCACAGCCGTTGCAAACTCCACTACTGCTCGCTACCGCCCCAAGCACAGATTAGCGCCTCCACTTTTGCTTGTGATTACCGCCTTCCTTTTTGATTTGTCGTCGGTCACCATTCATCTCATAACCACCGACTGATTTGCTCACAGCTCTACCACCGCAACCATCATCATTTTTAAGAAAATCGTCGATTATGAAAAATTCACCCCATTTTTCGAGTATGAAAAACAAGTTCTTAGATCTGGAATTTTTATTTATTTATTCATGATTACCAACTCTAAAAGGTAAGTTCTTTCTTGTATTAGATCTAAAAGGTTCTTAGATCTGGAAGAATTCGCCCCATTTTTCGAGTATGAACAACATTTGGGCTTGAGTTTATGTGATCTATTTTTTTTTTTAATCTTCAGAGGTTCATAGAGCTGTTTGTGGTATATATCAATGCCTTTTGTAAATGAATCATTGTTTATTTAAGGATCCATCTATTTGCTTTTTTTATTAGTTTTTTAGTATGTAAATTATTATTGTTTTTTGTTATATATCATTGTTCATGGATGAATAGTAAAATTTGTTCAACAATTTTTTTTTGTGTTCAATGTTTTGTTTATTATTGAACATTCATAAGTTAATTATTTTTATTAGCTATGTAAGTGTATTGTTTATTATTGAACATTCATTATTTTTTATTTTTTTATTATGGTTTATTATAGTCTACTAATGAATACCTTTTATTTCTTACAAAGAATAAAGAGGAACTTAAAAACAAGTAGAAAAAAATCAATACAGAAAAAAGAGAATTAATCTGAAAAAAAAAAGATTATCGAAACAAATATAAAACAAGAGTTTACTAATGAACAAAGTAATAAATATAAAATTTAATAATTAAAAATACATAAATTTTTGTTATGTTAATGGTTGAACACCATAATTCACTATTAAATTTTTTTTAATTTATTTTATTTAAAAATTGAAGGAGAGAGAAAAGTAAGAGAGATAAATAGATTAGAAAAAGAAAAAAATATTTGTTTACTATTCTACCCTTTTAAATTAAAAAAATAAAAAATAAGATTAATCTAAGCCATTAGATCAAATATAAATAAGAGGTCAGGATTGCTTTTCGTACTTTTCGCAAATAAGACACTTTTCGCATGAACCCTCCCATATATATATATAGTGAAAATATTATTTGAGAACCGTTTTTTTGCGAGTACCACGAGAACCAATCTAAGCCGCCCAATTCCCCCTCCTTCAATGTCATCACCCACTCATGAGTTCATCTCATTCACCTTGTCACACTTAATTTCCCATGCTCTGCATCGATGAACTCCATTTACCAAATGAACAACTAATATTGGTTCTCACGGTACTCATAATGAGATCGGTTTTTAAATCAACCTTCCCCCTATATATACATACATACATATATATATATATAACCTAAATAACTAAACATAAAGAAAAGTCTCGGAATTTTCTTTTCACATACATCAACGTTGCACTATCTGGCGACCACCACAACCGTTGCTTTCGGCTTCACCACCATTGCCGCCTTCGGCTCGCCTTCACCACCATTTGGATCTCTTCCCTCCTTTATTTCTCTCTCTCTCTCACACACACACACACTCACAAAGAGACACGACACACAAATACCCAATTTGTGACCAGCGACTCTGAGGTGGTGGTGGTCGTTTGGGTGAAGATAACAAAGGTGTAACACCGCGATTCCAAGGTCAACTTTTTACCTTTTAAAACTTATATTCAAACATATTTCAGTTTGATAAACAAACAACGAAAGTCTTATCAAAGTATTTTTTTCATTTAAAATAACCCAACTAGGTTCTCGATATACAAACGGGTGTTACTAACATCAATACCGACCGACCATCATACCTTTCATCGAACAACAAGTGTCCCAACACCACAAATGCAACCCCCGACACAGCCAAACACAAACATTTGCAAAAGCATACAAACTAGAAGAGGGTTATCTTTAAAAGCTAGTGAGCACAAACATAACCATAAACATCACATAGCACATAAGGCATCACATGATAACACAAACAACGCTACCTATCACATTGTGGTGTGCTAACATGATCGGTAGGCATCGTATCTCGCAAGGTGGCAAATCCGGCTCAACGATCCTAACTAGGGAATCAAGCACACCTAACCGTGCTGGTGGGTGAGCGGGTAGCGGTCCACCAAGCATTGTTATAGAGCCAAAGGCTTCCTCGGGTTCAACAGGTAGTTGATTGCCCCTTACGTCAAGGAACGGCGGTCCTGTAGAACCTACGACCCGGAATGATCCCTCAAGTCATCGTTGAATCCGAACTATGACCCACAGGTGTCCTGGGATCCATCCATAGGCTGACCTCAAGCATGCGACTGTAAATCAGTCCGTAAATGTCCGGACATACACATATCACATAGATGATCCAATAGCATGCATGCATTCATAAACACAACAATAACTTCTACTCATACACGATGAGTAGAACACACGAGTACAACATTGCCATGGCATACAATCAATTTATAAATCATAAACACACGTATTCGTTCACTATTATAGTGAACCTAGTCAACATAAGCATCATCTTCATCATATCAACATGATCTTGAACATAATAGACATTGAGTACACACAAGTCTAAAGTATTCCTGAGTCATTGTCCTAGCCTGTGTTAGCATCTATGTTTTGTATTGCTTTACGCACACGTTCTTGGATTATTGATACTTGCACATTCAATTGGATATCATACCATTATAGGTAGCTTTAGCTGCTTATTATTGGAAGCATAATATATTAAACTATAATATACATCTTGCTTGTTGTTGGTTATTAATTAACCAATGATCAACACTAGACCATGTTCATATTAATGGCAACATCAACGGGTCAATTTAGCTTACCCAAGATCACTCTCAGAATTGCTATCTTGGTTACATATATAATCATAAATCATTATGTTTCCCACACAACTAATGCCAATTAATAATTTCATAATTACTATGTACCGATCAATGGTTAAGCTGATACTCATCTGCGTCCAAGATGCTTGTATTAATCTTTTAACGACGCCTTTAGTCTGTATATTAACCTATAGTAACAGCCCAAGTATCAACACACGAAAAAGACAAAACTGCATTCGGTTAGCCCGGACGCGTTGCGTCAAAGACACTGACGCGTCGCGTCGAGCTTAAATAGGCCGGACGTGTCGTGATCTTTACTCCGACGCGTCGCGTCGCTAGAACAGTCATAAACCGCCATAAATTTTTCAGAACTCAAATCCGACTCAAAACAACATAAATTGATCCCCAAACATCTCCTAACACTTACAAATGTTGTTTGGGACCTTTTAGAATAGTTGTATAACATCAAACTCTCAATTAAATATCAAAATCTAAGACTCAAACCAAGAACTCATTTGATCCATTAACACCTTAAACTTCAAAATATAACACTTACTTGATCCTCAAATGGTAGATGTTAGTCTTTCTCTTTTAAATCTCCAAATCAACCCTCCAAAATCCATATAAAAACGAGGTATATGTGTGTTTGTTCATGGGAAAAAGAACGAAGAAACATGGAGAAGAAATAAGAAAAGAAAACAATATAAAGGAGTTGTCGACTTAATTGTTGGTGGTCCCTTTTTAGCGGGTATCCCATTCCTTTTCCAACTTACAACTCATCCATACGCTATCCATAAATTTCAACAAGGATATATTTGGAATCATTATTTTAAACAATTTAATAATTTACAACTTTTAATCATTTTTATCAACTTTTATTCAACACCTCATTTAATAAAAATAACATATCTTCATTTTTTTAATTACAAATTCTTATTTAATTCACTAGGAAAGAACCCCACAAGCATACAGTACACTAGGCCCATTTCGGAGTGTTACAAAAGGGTTTTCAGTTTTGATGGAGGTGGTTTCAGTTTCGGGGTGGTTTCAATTATAGTGTTTGATCCTTCAAAATCATTTTTAGGGTTTTCTGGAAATGAGGGATTTAATTCAAGGTCCTTTGTTGAATATAAAAGAGATCCGAGGTGGTGAACGGCGGTTGTGAGTTATGGTTTGTGGTGGCAATGGTGTGTGTGACGGCAGCAGTTTTAAGAGAGAACGGTGTTGGTTTCTAGTGGCACTGGTATATGCGGCGGAGGAATGGTAGTTGTGAGCTGTGAGCTATGAGTTGTGGTTTGTGGTGGTGGTGTGTCCGGCGGTTGTGGTTTTATGAGAGAACGATGTTGGTTTCTAGAGGCACGGTGGTGGTTTCGAGAGATGGGTGCAATGGTGGACGATGGAGATTATGGGTGCGGTGGTGGATAAAATGAGGTGCATTGGTGATTTCAAGAGTGGCCAGACGGTGGTTGTGGTTGTAGTTTCGGGTGGTGGTAGTGGTGTTGGTGGTTTCTGGCAGAGTATGAGAGATAGAGAAAGACAGAGATGAGAGTGAAAGAGATAAAGATGACAGTGAGAGTTTGACCAAGACTTAGGGAGTATTTTACTATTTTTAAAAATTAAATATTATCTAAAATGATTTAAAAATAAAAAAGAGGGTAAAAGGACTTAAATGCCCTCATGTGCAGTACACATTAGATGAATTTAACAGACTTGGTAAACGTCCACCGTTAAAAAGAATTAAACTCGTTACAAAATGGTTCTTAAAGAATTCTTTTCATCATCTTTAAAATTAAATGACCAAAATAATAAAAATAGTTAAATTAAAAGACTATTTGACCGATTAATTATAAAATAATAAACAATAAAAGGTAAACACCACTTAAAGGAGCAAAATCCGGGTGAAGGATAACAATACACCTGTAACCAAACACACCATTCTAAATGAACTCCAACATCGTCATAGCGGCTAGGGTTTTTTTTTTTCCTTTTAGCAATTTATCCACTATAAATGGTAGCTTTTCGTCTCCCTCGTCTCCCTCAGATTCAATAGAGTACCCCATCTTCACTTTCTCAAACCATGAAAAGGATCTCCATAAAAATCCGTCATACGAAGGTATAATTTCTGTTTTATAAATTTGATTCGGAGGTATGAGATGAGGATATTGGAGCGGAGATGATTCAATATCAAATGATCCGATTATCTCCTTGCTACGTTCTTTCTGATTCATAATCTTCCGCTTCGTTACGATCCCATTTTCTTTACTTTTTTACCTTTGTTTTTAGTATATGCTGTTCTTGTAACTATTTTAAAAAAAAGTTTCTTGTGGATATGAGAATTGAAATCATCAAAGATGATGAAATCAGAAAATCTTAGGACACCTTCTGACACAGTTTGACAATGCTGTGTATGAGAAAGCAAATTTTTGTTTCTGATTTTGATGATTTCTTTTCATTCACTTGTATCTACAGATCTGTTTTCGTGTTTGGTTCTTGTTAATCTGTTTTTGTCTCTTTTTGTGTTTGGTTTGTGGTGTTCTGTTTTTGACTCGTTTCAGTTCATTTTTTGTGAGTGTGAGTTCGTTGATCCTTGTTTATTTCAACATCGCAAACCCATATATTTGTTAGGGTTTCGATTTGAACATCTGTTCTTGAAGTTTGTACGATATTTTGTATCTATCCAACCCTAAGCAAATTCATCAACCATATTCATCTTCATCATCGATTTGAATCTGTTCATTTGATTGAATGTTCATCTTATTTGAATCTGTTATGCGATTGAGGTTTCACATTTTACGACTTGGATTCTATTTTCGATTTTGTTCATTCTGTAAATCGATTGTTCATTTCAGATATGGTTTATTTCCACAAAATCAATTTCTTGTTAATATATTCACTGATTTTGTTTATTCCACAAAATCAATTTCTTGTAAATCGATGGTTCTTTCCAGATATGGTTCATCAACCATATTTATCTTCATCATCGATTTTGTTCGTTCTGTAAATCGATTGTTCTTCATACTTTCTTCATCTTCAAAGGATAATTAATAAAAATAATGATATTAAGTATTAAAAATAACTCAAAAATTAAAAATTACTTGTAACCTGAATTTCAAGTCACCAAATACACATAATAAAACTTTTTTTTTGCAAGGTTGATACATTTAAAAATAACTTTGAAAGGTATGATACCACATACTAGGGGTGTTCAAAAACATAAATATATATTTTTTTAAATTTAGTTATTAAATAATCATAAAAATAGCTTAACTAAGTTTTAAAAGAAAAAATACATGCTGATGTATATAAAAAAATTTAGTTATTCAAAAAATCAAATAAATAAGCAATATGAATATAAAAAATAAAAAATAAAACCTTTAAAACATTATTATCTTTTGGATATTAGAAATAGATGTTTGGATTTTGGAATATTTTGAACACCACATGCTGATGCATTCATTATTCATTAATATTTGGTATAGTTTGATATATTTTAGAGTATTAGTTGGATGTTTAAATTATAATGGATATTTAAATAAGGAGAGATTTAATTCATTTTATATTTGGTTTTATTTAATACTCAATGATGAATTCCAACAATTATGAATTTTAATATGCGAATTGTACTAAACCCTTTTTTAAAAGTATTTATTAATTAAATAACTACCTGCATTTAGTTAAAGCAATATTAGATATGTTTTTTATAAGTATGTCGTTAATTAGAAGGGTAAACCGAAAGCCTAAAGATCTTTTAGGGTTAAATCAACATTACCATAAATTTTAGGGTTAAAATATTTAAAAAAACCTTATGGGTTGAACTAATAAAACCAAAGTTTAGGGGTTAAAGACAAATAGAGTATAAACTTTGAGAATTGAATCATTGTTAGCACCTAAAAGAATATATATCTCCAATTACACACCTTAATGTAAACAAAAAGGATAAACTACAAACCAAACAAATCTTAAGAGATTAAAATATTTGTCAAATATAAAGTATGATTTTTGTTAACTCTTGTATAAAATATAAAGTACAATAATTATATTAAAAGTGCTATTAGTTGGACCATACTTTCAATACTAGATATGTTATATATAATTTTTAATGTAACTCATACACTCATATATATCATATCATAAGGGTCAATATATACTATTAAGAGAGTTCAAATAGAATCAACCTTATTTTAAAAAGGTGCTACTATTTAAACTCTTTTCTTTCATATACCAGACAAGTTACATCAATCAATTGTTTGGATTTTCTGAAGTTTGATTCTTAGTGATAAATATTCTGGTGATTTAGGTATTGGAAGTCTAAAATCTCTTAACATTGCCTTACTAACCAAATGGCGGTGGAGGTTCAGATAGAAAAATAATACACTTTGAAAAGAGTTGTTCAATATATTCATGGGGTGAATGGAGGCTTGGAGAGGGCTGTCCCAATTGAAAAGGTACTCGGGTGTGAAGAAACATTTTAAAAATCTCAAAAGACTTCAACAAAGTAACCATTTCTTTTGATAGTTGGTTCCATATTCATCCAACTCCAGACTCCGTGGTTTTAAATGTTTTATGGGCTATGGAGGCATAGTTCACTGTTTCTTCTACTAGGAAAGCGTTTGATTATTTTTAGTTAAAGAAATTGGGTGGGTGGTCGTTTTTATGGAATAATTGGGTTTCACTAAAAGTTTGTATAAATGCTTGGAGAATTGCTCACAAGAGGATGGCTACTAAAGTGAATTTACAGAGGAGAGGGATTGTTCTTTTGTCGATATCATGTTCACTACGTGGAGATGTGGATGAATCTGAATCTGAATCTCGTCTTTTGTAAGCTGCTTGAAAACGAAGAAGCTGTTTGAAGGAATCAACACATGGTGGGGAATTGATTGCAACCAAATTTTAGACATATCATAACTTCTTACATGGAGAAATGTGGTGGGTTTTAAAGGAAGAATGCTAAAAGCTTTTATGAGAGTGGTGTACACCTACTTATTGACATGGTATTTCCAGGATTAATTAATATTTCATTCTGGTTGTTACCACGAGAAGAAGTCCCAACCCTATTAACATATGAACTTTTGTATGGAAGATTAGAAATGACAAAGTCTTCTCTTTTACAACAAGAGATAAGGATGCATTGGTGAGTAGCCAAATTCAAGTGGCAAGCGCACTCTTTTTTTGGATTAAAAATAGAGCAAAGAATTGTAATTTAGCAAATAATTGGGTTAATTGGTGCATCTCTCCTTCATCTTGCTTTTAGTTATTTTGATATGTATTTTGGTCTTGTAAACTTTTGTATCCTTGCCTTCTAGCATCTTGATAGAATTTTTTTTATGATATTTTGAGTTCTGTTTAGAAGGGGTAATAGTAATACCGAAACTCTTTTCTTATGTTCTCTTTTTATTGTCGTTAAAAAAAGAATACAAATAGAATCACCTTTTTAAAACACATAAGTAAATTATATTTTAATTTTAATTTATTTATATTAATTTAAAGCGTATCCACCTAGAATGTTACACCGAAGAAGTGAAGACTCAAGAATCAAGAGATGATCATGGGGAGGCAGAAGGATCCAAGTAATTAGAAGTGACATCACCTTAGACTCAATGTTTCATGTTTATTTGTTGCTTTTTCATTACTTTTTGACCATTGAATTAGGTTTCAATCACTATTTTTTGTTTGGAATTATGAGAGATAACTTATTTTTTTTAAAAGAAGTTTTGGACCACTAAATATAAAGGGAGATAATTTGTATATAACATAAATTAGTCATACAAAACAATCATATAACTCTTATGCCCTTACCATCTTACTATCTTTTATTATCATCCACAAATTTAAGAATATAATAGTCCAAACAATCACTTTTTGTTGTGTATGGCTAATTTTTGTATGTAAATCACTTACCAAATACAAAGTTTCAAATCCACAAGTAAATAACAAGTTAGTGTAGCAAATTTCAACAAACATCCCTCTAATTCTATTTGAAAAACCATATTCTTCTTCAATTAAAATCGAACAAGCCCTCAATTAGACCATTTCCCTTCTATTAAATCTTCTTACTTATACTTTTATTAATTATATTAAGACAAGTATTCAAATCAAAAGATGAGAAAAAAGATTAATGACTTCAAAATATTATCATCTAGTGGATACGGGAATGAAATAGAAGTATTTAGTAGGAGAAGATAAAATTTCACTTTTCTTAGTCTTTTTTCTTTTCTTTTTAAGAAAAAACATACGAATAGTAGTATAAACCCGGAGAGTATTATGAGTGATGACACCCCACCACTCTACCACACTATAAAGTCTGTTTTTCTCTTTTACCATTTAACTTATTACTCAGCTATGTATGGTCATTTTCTCTCACCACATAATACCAACTAATTGGTTAAAAATTAAAAAAGAAAAGAAAATGAGAGAAATTGGGCACACCATGCCCCATTTAAGAAGCCCAATGTTAAGATTACCACTTTCTGTCATTGACCATGCCATCCCGGTGTGGACATCTTCCTGACCATGACACCCTCCTCCACCACACTTTCCACCACCAACCTCCACTCGGCCTAGTTTAAGACTTAGACAAAAGCAAAATTTCAAGATAGTATATAATTATGTTTATTGAATATCTATATTGAAATCAACAAACTATCAAAGTTAACTTTAAAAGTATCCGGAGCTAATTACTTAGCTTGAACTAACTAGCCGATATGAATAGACTTACATAATTCCTAAGTTACAAGTCAAATGTTATCTTTTGAATTACCTTTTGTCTCATCATGTAACGCCCCCAAAAAATTTATATATAAATTCACTATCTAATAGTCATTCAAGTACATAAATAAATTATAAAGTTATTACATTCATCCCAATAAATAAGTATTAAATTTCGGAAGCTAATAAATAAATGTTTAATAAAAATATAAAATCAAATAATCTTCAAGCTACTGTCACGCTAGTCTTTGCCCAATGGTCCTAAAAAGAATTAAATAACGGGTAAACTATAAGCTTAGTAAGTAACACACCACCCATACCTTATAATTATCACATAGTATCACATATATGCACATAGGGGAGGGTTCATGCGAAAAGTGTCTTATTTGCGAAAAGTGCGAGAAGCAATCACAACCATTGATTTCTTTTTGATCTTGTGGTTCATATTAATTATAATTAATATTTTTATTTAATTTAAAAGGGTAAATTAGTAAATAAAATTTTCTCTCTCCTCAAATTAATTTTTTCTCTTTCCAATTAAATTTTTCCTAGATTTATAGAATTTACTTTTATTTTATTATTAAATACGGTGTTCACTACTGAACACGATGTACGATTTACAAAATTTTCGTTAGGTGTACTGTGTTCGTTAATGAATACAAGGATTTATAAAATTTTTACTATTTTAATTTTTTAATTGCTTCTTGTTTAATTCTGTGTTCGATAATGAACGCAGTCAAAATTATACTAGTTTGAAGATAAATATACAACATTCAATATTTAATACATTCATTGATATACTAGGGTAATAATAAATTTTACAATATTCAATACCGAACACAACCAATTTTCTCTAGTTAACAACAAATTAAAACTCATAATCTAAAACCCAAAAACGTGTGTATATGTAAACAATGTACAGTATACAATCCAAAAAAACAAAAGAAAAAAAATGAAAAGATCAAACACTTTATACTAAAAATTAAGACAGAAAATAAAAAACCACACTTTAATGTATCATCCAGTCAGTAGATACCAAACCCAACTTAGATTCAAAATCCCATTTCTATCTAACAAAACTAAATTGTGTTCAACAGTATATACCAAAACCCCAATCTAGATTCAAATCCAATTTAACATATATCAATACCCCACAAAACTGAAAAAACAAAAACAAAATGGTGGTCAACAGTAAAAAAACGTTGTTCAACGGTGGTGATTGATGCAGCTGTGGTGGTGGGCGGCTATGGTGGTGGGGGTCGACCAACTTAACATATATTTATGGCTTCAGATCCTCAAAAGATTGAATTTTTATTGTGTTCTGTTCATGGCGACAGATCTGGAACAACATGTGGATCGACGGCCGTAATGACGGTGCTTGAGGGCGGCGGAGTCACATACAGGGTTTGAGGACGGCGGCTGTGATGGCGGTGCTTGAGGGCGGCAGAGAGAGACGCTGGCGGTGGTGAAGAGGGTTTTTGGGCGGCGGCTCATTGGTGACAACCAAAGTGCAACAGTCGAAGATGAAAGAAGAAAGACATCGGCGACCAAGATCTGACGTGAAGAACCATTAGTGCTAGGAAGACGAAAGTAGGAAAGCGGCGGCGACCATGAGGTGCTTGATGGCGGAGGTGCTTGTCGGCGCGGGCTTCAGATCTGTTCGTGGCTCTGGCTTCAGACCTGTTCTTGGGGTTGGCTTTAGATCATCGGCGCCGTGAGGGAGCTTGGGTGTATCGACGGCGGCATGGTGTATCTACGGCGGGGGTACACATGGTTTCATTGTCGGTTAATTGAGAGAGAAGTAAGGTTTAAAAAGGTGAGGCTAGGGTTCAACACTCTTGGCAGATGGGAAATAGGGTTTTAAAAGGTGAGTCATGAGTGGGGTGAGAAATGGTAGTAATACGGTGGAGAGAGAGAGAGAGAGTAGATGAGAGAGAAGATAGGAGAGTGGGGGATTAATGACTAGATTACCCTTTTATTAATTTAAATAATATCCTTAAATTTTAATTTATTTACTAGATTGCCATTGTTAATCTTAACCATAAAATAATTAATCCTATGGTCCAGATTGCTTCTCGCACTTTTCGCAAATAAAGTACTTTTCGTTTGAACCTTCCTCTATGCACATAAGGCCTCCTCGGCCAAGGTGTCTAAAAGCATCTATCAAGTTGGTCCACTCGACCTTGATGTCATAGACATCGGATAAAGTATACAAGCAATCAGATATCACATCAAATAACACCCACACGTATATACAATCATCACATATCTACAAATACATCATAAGATAAGAGTTAGTGAAACTCATTGATTCGTAGACTACGCGATAGCTACGATAAGCGTCACAAGTATCCAGAAATTAAGTCAACTATTGGCAACCACCTACATTTACAGTTGTATCATGTAAACCCTTATAATCTCATACTAATATATAATTTGCGCTTGATGTCATAGACATCGGATAACCCCCTCGGTTATCAAGTATACAAGTAATTAGATATCACATCAAATAACACCTAAACGTATATACAATCATCACATATCTACAAATACATCTTAAGATAAGAGTTAGTGAAACTCACTGACTCGTAGACTACGCGATAGCTATGATACGCGTCACAAGTATCTGGAAATTAAGTCAATTATTGGCAACCACCTACATTTATAGTTGTATCATGTAAACCCTCATAATCTCATACTAATATATAATTTGCGCTTGATTAATAGGTTTAATATGCGATTGGGCCTCCTACGCCCAATTTGCGATTTAGGCCTTTACGCCTAATTTGCGATTGACATACCTATGTCTATTTTGTGATTCCAATACCATGCTTATTTTGCGATTGCAACATATACAAACATAAAATGACTAGTTTGTAATCCGGGTTAGTATGCTTGATTTGCGATTCATGCTATATTTACTCAATTTGCGATTATGCACTTATAACCATTTTGTGATTGGGTCTCAATTCTAGATTTGCAATCCTATTATAAAGCTTAATTTGTGATTCCAAGATTTGAGCTTAATTCATGATTCAAACATTACCTAACCAATTTGCAATTCATGACTATGCTTAATTTGTGATTACCATAACCATATATATATATATACCCACTTCCAATTCAAAAGTTGAGGAATTCAATTCTTTATCATAATTTCTAATTCTTGTTCCTATGGGTTCCTAAACACATCTAGATCACACCCTATCGATTAATTGGATTTACATCATGTTTTACATCATCAAAGTTCCATCTTTTCTTCGGTTTTGAGCTGTGGTTTGACAGCCCCCTTCACCCCACAAAAGATGATTCAAAACTCAATCATTTTCCAAGATTTCAGTGGCAAAAGGTTCCTAAACTAATCTAGGTTAAACACTAATAAACTAGTCTAGGGTTATATAGATTAACAGCCTCACTTGACTTATTTAGATTAATGGCCCAACATCTTATTTTTCTCTTAATTGAATAGCCCAACAACATAATTAAAACACTAAGCCTAACATAGAAATGGATGTTGTCTATCTACACTTAGTCTAATAAAACCACTAATTCATACCATTTAAAATATTTACTTTGAAAAATAATAAAGAATTAATACCCACAACATTTAATAATTAATATTGTTTCCATTCGAAAAATGGGTATTACACATCAAATCTACATCATTGAGATCATTTCACTAACAATATTCCCCAAAATAAAAATATTTTATAAAATCTAGAGTCGTAAAAGTTATAAAGTTATCTATAAATCTAACCATGTATGTTCTAATATCTATTTAAAGTTGATTTTGTTAGTCGATTTTATCAATAACTTGGTGTTTTATAACTTTCGATGCAACATCTTTATAATTTTCTATGAACAACAATACAAAAGCATACTATTATTACCTTAACAAACTTATACATCCTACCAATGATCTTTATATAAAAATTTCTTGAGAATCAAAACATTATAATCTTGAAGAACCAAACAGCACACACACATTTTTTCAATGACCTCATTAACTCTTCATGTTTATGTGGTTTGTAGAATGTATTTGAAGGTATTACAATGTGTAGTGTTAAAGGTAAACATAAGGATATATTTGTATTTTTGTAACATTAGTGTTGCAAAAAATGCGTTTTTTCATGTACTTAGACACGATTAAGAAAGAAATGTTCATTTAAATGAACGTTTAGATTTCTAGAAACTAGATTCACTTAAAAAATTACCAAACTAGACAACGGAATGTAATTTCATTCCAATTCTATATTTTGCGAAACAAATGTGACATTGGGGGCGTTTATTCATAGTGAGCAACACCCAAATACAAATTAACCATTTTTGTTGAAGTTAATAAAGAAAGGTTGCATGCTACTATTTATCTTTGTTTATTTTTTATTTATACGGAAGCAGTTCAAATAAGAATTGTTTTTCGTATGAGAACAGCGAGAACCACTATGGATCAATTGTTTAACTTTAAATCAAAAAGGTAGTTTGTATATTTTACATTACCCTCACTTTTTAAACGAATATATCCATCAAACGAAAAGGTGTTAAATTATGAAAATTATACTAAATTAATGAGAAAATTATGCACTTTAATTTGAGACCTCTATAATTTTTTGAAAAAAAATCGCGTTTGTTGAGTTTTTTTTAATACAGGTCTCAACATATATACATTAATATATGAGATTTAATATATGTGCACTAGTTTGTAATGGAGATTTTATGCATGTGCGTTGTGGAGCACATATATTAAATCTCATTGTCCAAGCCGGATTAAAAGTAATTAAGGAGGCTATCTATAAGGTTCGAGAATCTGTAAAGTATGTTAGGGGTGGTTCCACGAGAAAGTATAAGTTTGCCGAGTGTATAGCACAACTTTCATTACAGTGTGGGAAAAATGTGCGTCAAGATATCACAACAAGATGGAACTCTACGTATCTCATGCTTGAGAATGCATTGTATTATCGTCTTGCTTATGCGCGGATGGAACTAGTTGACTCAATGTTTAAGACTAATCCATCTCAAGAAGAATGGACAAGGGTGGAAAGCATTACAAGGTTTTTAAAACCTTTTTATGATGTTACGCATTGTTTTCGGGAAGTTCTTATCCTACTTCCAACTTGTATTTTCACAAAGTGTGGAAAATTCAGTTGTTGATTGAAAAAGAGGTTCAAAGTCGGGATCCAATTATAAGTAGAATGGCAAAAGAAATGAAAGTCAAGTTTGATAAATATTGGGAAACTTATAGTGTGATTTTGTCTTTTGCCGTAATCTTGGATCCACGGTTTAAGTTTAAGCTTGTTGAATATTTTTTTCAAAACTTGCCATGAGAGATGTAGTACGTAAAAAGAAATTGGAAGATATCCTTGTTAGCTTGAATAAGCTATACAATGACTACGAGATTCTTTCCGATGCAATACATGATTCTTCAATAAGGGAAAGTTTAAATGATGGTGTTGATCCTTTGGATGATTCGGATGGATTCGAGTCTTTTGAAAGTGAATTTAATATGGTTGGGACAAATAGGAGTCAATTACAAATGTATTTAGAGGAACCCGAACTTGATAGGAGACAAAATTTTGATATTTTGCAATTTTGGAAAGATAATCAAGGAAGGTATCCTCAATTGGCTCTTATGGCTCGTGACATATTGAGCATCCCAATCACCACCGTCGCTTCTGAATCATCATTTAGTATTGGAGGTCGGATAATAAACAAATATCGAAGTTCGCTATTATCATCAAACGTCGAGGCGTTGTTATGTACCCGTGATTGGTTGTTTGATTGGGAAGGTATTATATTTTTTGTTTTTTTGTGATGTAAGTTTAATTCATTTATATATATATATATACACACACACACACACATATATTACTTACATATCGTTAACTTTTTTAACGCATCTAGACGAGGATGAAATTGAGGAAGAAATTGAAGAAGATATTGAAGCATTGATTCCTACACTTAATACCGGCAACTATTAAGGTTTTTTAAATAAATTTTTAAATGTTTTTCTCTTTTTATGTTTATATATTTATATGTAATTAACTTATGACTCATTGGTTTTTTTATTGTTATATGTATAGATGAGGACGTGAAAGAAGAAGAAGAAATGCTTTATTTGGTGAGTTAAACTAATTTAGTGTTGTCTTTAGTTGGTAGGTTGTTTATTTATATTTGTTAAAGCGAGGTGGAATTTGGGTAGTGATTATTTATGATTTTGTGTTAAACTTGGTAAAAGGTCGAACACTATGTTTTTATATAGTTTTTTAATTTTTTTAAAGTGACCCGTTTTGACCCGAACCCATTTAAACCCAAACCCGTTTTGACCCGAACCCAATCCGACCCGTCCGTTTTGCCAACACTAGTACGCACTAATAAGACAACTCTAGCTACCTATTATACAGTGATATGTTGCACTAGATCGATGTCAAGTAAACAACCTCTCGTAGCTTTTAGACCCGCCCAATTTTATTGACAAACTAGTATTTCTTTTTTCTTTTTTCTTTTTTCCTCCACTAAGTTTTGTAAATAATCTACTTATAAAATTAAAACATTAAAATCTAACCTTCGACCCGATTACTGATTTTGTTATTATATGAATTTGCGAACTAATGAAAAGTTGTACAAAAAATAAAACATTTTACGGATGAGAAATTCGAAGAAATGTGTTAAAATCAAAAGAGTGAACAAGAAAACAGAATTAATAGATTACAATTTACATAAATCGATCACCATTATATATAACTCTCTATCATCATTTGAATCCTGATTATACAATAAATTTAACTGTTCCCTTATTACAGTGTTTATAAAAATATATAATTGTAAAGTACAAAAGACGCGTCATTTTATTTAAATTTTTGATTTGATGTGGCAACAGAAACCAAATTGCAATGTTTATTTTAATGTTTAGGTAACGTTAGTTACATTATTTTAATATTTCATGGTCTATGCATGTACAATATGTTTATATCATAGTTACTACGATCCCTCCCCTCACGATCTTCGTTCTCGATTGCTCGTTTTGAAAACGGGTACAAAATTGTTCCAATTGCTACACTATATGCGGCCTGTCTTCTGAAATTGACGATCCCCGTCGATTGATATTTCGATCCTAGACATGATTGGAACACGATTTTGAAGGGAAAATGTCGCCGTAATTAGAAATTGAAGACTGGAATCCTACTATTTCTTTCACTTTATCCCCAACCGATTGTTGCTACCTATGATATCGGGAACCTGCCAAAACAAAATTGAGTCTGAAAAACTGATGATGGCAACCCAATCAACATTATCAATTATTTTTTTTCTAACGTTGTTTTTCTCAAATCTGAAATTCTGGATTCTTGACTCACGTATCAGATTATCACAGATTCACTGTCCACCTTTTTCTATTCTTCAAATGTTTAATTCTTCCTTCTCAATTCTAGAATCAAAGTATCAAATCAAACAATAAAAGAAGTAAACATGGTATTTAGCAAAAAGAATGTAGATAATGGTCCAGAGGAAGAAGTAAAAAATGTCAACTTGGAAGAATCTAGTAACGAAGAAAGTCATCAAGATGAGGTAACTAAGGGTGCATCAGTACTACAGTAGGAGGAAAAATGTTCAAGTACCAAAGATTGACAAGCCCTTGTTGCATGTGGTTGATATAGTTGGTGCAACTGGAAGTAAAAATGAAGGGGTGCAAAGGTATGGGTGTGTAAGCACTATCACAAGAAGTTTACCAATTTTTATACTATAATTCATGTCCACTTTTTTGGTGCTCAAGTAGGAAAAAAAGCAGAAATCAAAAGGTGACCAACACTACTAAAGGATTATGTGAAACATGAGAACTTGCTAAACAAAGTTACATTTGCTGAAAAACAGGTGTTTCCTGATCTTTAAAGAACTCTATAATAAATAAAAACAAAGTTCTACCTCTAATTCTAAAAAACCAATTGAAGATTTTTTTGGTTTGTTGGAAGAACCATAGTTGATATGAAGATTAATGGCAATTACTTCATGTAGCAATAACATTACTAGGTAGGATAAACCGTCTTGTAGTAATAACTTTTTACTATTTATAGAACATATATAATAACCATTAATAGTTCACCAAATAATTATATATGCTTAAATCACGAGTCACCATCATGTATAAATAAACCATAAGCTAAACAAACCATGCAAATATAATAGTCATTTTTCTTTAACAAGAGATTATAAATAAAACCCTGCAAGTTGATTAGCTTCACGATATGCATCTAGTGATTTTCTCACACATGTTACTAGCATATATTTTGTTGGGGAGATAATCATTTCAACCCAATAATCAAGTCTGTCTATTGAAATATATATGATTTAATGTTAACAAAACCAAATCTTCAGTAAAGACTTAGAATGAAATTAAACATGTATTGTTTGATTTCTGACTTAAAGGTTACAAGTTTTTAAAGTATCGTCAGAGATATGCTAAAAGACTAAGTATTAGTTGAAGACAACATCTAAAGAAAAATGCAAATGCAAAAGATCATTCGCTGAACATCTAAAGCACGTCAGCCGAATAACTCAACATATCAGCTGAAAGTCTGTATGATTAGCTGAACAACCCCTTGATCAGCTGAAGCATCCAAACATTTCAGCTAAGTATATTCTTCCAGCACCTGGTTCTAATTTGACATATATATCTAGGTCGATAAGATTTACACTCTTTTCAGTCAAATAGAATGATCGTCTAATAAAATTGTCATGATTGATCTTTCTCATCTGAAACTTCCATGACCAACCTCATTTGAACTTTCCATGATCAATCTTTATCGTCAGTTCATTACATCTTGTTTAGCTGAAGTCATGATACATATATCTTAACTGATTGTAATTTATTTTAAGTTAAAGGTTGTACATGTATTATTCTATTATACCTTAAATTTTCTATATGTAAAAGTATTCACACTGTTTGTACCTTCAAAGAACAAAGGGAATAGAACTTTACTCCGGAAAGGATTAAAGTTACTTCTGAAGAGAAGATCTTGAAGTTTTACTTATTTACTCAAATATGACTGACAACTACATATTTGGTAAAGTTAAATCAAAAGAAACATGGCCGTCATTTAATGAACTAGCATGAAAAGAGAAGTTTAGCGTTACAAAACACAAAGATATAAAAGACAATATTACTATATTAGCAACCGGGTGATCTCTCACACGAAAAGTAAAGTTATTTTATTTTCTTCAAAATAAAATAACATTAATTTTCACCAACTTGCTCATATAATATATATTATATTTAATACACCACTTGGTTCCCCAACTCTCAACTTGCTGCTAAGACTTCTATAAATAGATATGCATGCTCAACATACAAAACACACCAGAACTACACATAAAGAAAAATCTCTTTCGAAGAACAAGCCTCAAGCTTTTAAGCAAGAGCAATTTTTTAGAGTTAGCAAAAAATGTAGAAAAACTTGTCCATGTATTTGACCTCTTAAACATTAGTTGTTCTAGATAAGCTTGTCTATGTGTTAGACATTTTAGTTGCAACCATTTATTATATTTGGGATTTTCGCTTCCTCATACATGTTATTCTTGATTCATATTGATAAGAATTATATTGAAAGTATTAGCGTGTGCATTTAAATTTAAAAAAGCTTAAGTTTGTATTCAACATCCCTTCTACTAACATTTGTTATTGCGTACTCAATCTGGGACTAACATATTTGCTATGACATATTTAAAACATCCATCCTATTTTTCCTTATATACTCGTCCATTATCTTGCTATTTCGGATGGTAAACCGTATTCTTAACATAGATACTAAGATAATTACCCCAACTAGGTCAATAACCATTATCTTTACATATATTACCATACTATATTCACTTTCGGGAATGTAACACAACCAAAAAGATGGGTTTTACATTAAAAGCTCATTATTTTGCCCATTGTTACTTGACCAAAAGCAAACATCAATTTAAATTGTATTTAATATATTTCTTGTATATAGTCTTCTAGTTATATAATAATAATAATATAAAAGAAGTATAAATTTGATCAAGTTTATTCCCGCTTATCGAATAAATCTTTCAATCTTAGATGCATTATTTACAATGGGTTATAGGGAATGTCAACTTTTGGTGCCATATATATTTCTTGAAAATTTTAACAAAATGACTTTATATTCATATGTATTAATATATTTCTCTTATTTTACGTCTAAAAGTTTTAAGTGTAATATCAAGTGTTTAATTATATTTCAGGTCTAAAAGTTTCAGTGTAATATTAATACATTTCTCTTATTTCACATCTAAAAGTTTTTAGTGTAATATCAAGTGTTGCAGTTACATTTTTATTACCCAATTATATATTTGAATCTTTTAATTGTAAACATAATTTATTAAAATTAAATAATAATAATATCAACCTAAGTATACTTAAATAACATCACTTAAAATTAAGATCCTGACATAAAATATATTCTATTTATACATATGTAAATTGTTTGAGTATAATTTTTTATTTTTTAATTAAATATATATAATTGATACGCAAGATAATATTGACTTCCCATATCTATGTAATAATACTCTTAATTTTATGTGCAAAGTTATTAGTTAAAAATAAGAAAACTTAAACAAATAAAATCTTTATATAAAATTTCAAGTTATAAAAGTAGTTACAAAACTTATTAACACGGCGGTTGTTTCACTACTTGGTAATTATGTTGAATGATAGTTTCTAGACTACTCACTCACTATTAACATGACGGCAATTATGTTGTTTCTAGACTACTCACCCACTAATCATCAAATTTAAAAAGCCCCAAAAGTGATAGTGGTAATTTTGTAAATACTTTATGCCACTAGCAACGGTTTTAAAAAACCAACTAAGTGGTTACAAAACATATTGAAAGTAACTCACTACAATCGGTTTACGAATTGTTACAAATTTTCTATGTCATTTATTGAAAGCATCATTTTCGTGCGCATAAAGCAAATTTTTTCTTTACTCTGTCAAATATACATGTATATATATACACACATAAACATTACACCTATTAATAGTAACTCAAGCCTTGTTAAATAGTAACTCATCCACCTAGATATAGTTCATAGTTAGGTAAATATATAAATGATCAAAATACCCTATTAATGAGTTATTAATAAGTATTAATAGTGGTCACAAATGGTTCTCGTAATAAAAAACGGTTCTTAAAGAAACCCCTCGTAATTTTCTTAACAAAATATACCATAAGTTATTAAACATAATTTATAAACAACCTATAATTAATTACATTAATGTATAATTTTTTTAAACCCCTCATAATTTTCATTGAACCACTTAACCCTCTCAATTTAACTTTATAGTTCTACCACATTTTACCAGCATTTACATGTGGCAACAATATATATATATATATATATATATATATATATATATATATATAGATATATATATTAAATTAACTGTTTTTTTAATATTTTATTCATTCATTCCGCAAAAACAAATACATTAACGGAAACCGTTATCTATAGATGACTTAATAACGGAAATGAAAAAAAATAAATTAATTACAAACAGTTTTCTAGCTAACTCTGGAAAAAGTGCAATTAATCTAAAATAAAATATTTGTTGTTCCTATTACATATATATATATTTAATTATTAACTTATGATATTCATGGGCAACATTTCTTCTAACTCCCATCCCCATGCGTTGGATTGCAAATCAAAGTCCCAAACACTTAAATCCGAGTCATATTCATTGGAGACTGAAGCATTAATCACATTATCCTTCATGTCTGAATATCCTCCTCCAAATAAACTCTTCAGCCTCTTACAAATATCCTCTCCTTCTATCTATAAATCAATATATATAAGATTATTAACTTAATTATAACAAATAAATTTAAAATATATATATTCATATGCCCCTCAGTAGATCGAGTTAATATTATTCACCTTTTTTTGACGGATGTGAAACGTTGAATGACCACCACCGGAGAAATTCGCAAGCATCACCTCGACACTATACTGATCAAGAAACTGAATAACTTTACAAAAACTCGAATGATCTTTCAAGCCGGTTACCAAAACGACGTCAAGATCATGACCCATTTCGTGGATTTGAATATGAATCGATTTGCACTCGTTGTTGACTTTCGTATGTTGGTGTGCTCTCTTCTTACTCAATAAGTTTTCTTTCTTCTTCTTCTTCATCTCCAAGTTGGTTTTCAAGGTTTGAATGTATTCTATTGTTCTATCCACTTTATGCGACACCTGGTCATCTCCCTAAATGGCATATTAATTAAAACAATAATTAATTTATAAACAAAAAAAGTAATATTAATAAATGATATATATATATATATATATATATATATATATATATAAATTGGATCAGATATGAAACCTTGGATATAAAATGAGGGGGAATGAGAGAGAAGAGTTGAGAGTAGAGACACTTCATGTGGTTCCTCCTGTTCTTCTCAATAACCTTCCTTTCTGGTTTCTTCAATCTCATTGCAGAAAACTTGGTGCTTTCCTCCATCTTAGAACTCAAGACCTTTGTCACCTTACTCAGTTCAATTCATACAACAAATGGTTTATCTAGCTATGTAAATGATTAAATATTGAGGATATTATATTATATAACTGTATAATTTAATATAATATAATATTACACATGTGTGGATATATATACTCACATGCTTTCAATTGTTGAAGGTCTGAAAGGGGAAAAAAAAAGGAAGCAGGAGATAGTAATGGGGAAGCAGAAGGATCCCAGTAATTCCAAGTGACATGATGGCGTGACGTCACGTTGCTTTCATCACTCACCTCTCTTTGTCTTTTCTTTTATTTGTTCTTTAAACTTTTTTTTAGTGGAGCATCGAATTCGATTTCAATTTTCAACTTCAAGATCGATTTTTTCCCCTTGTTACCTCGTATATTTATTTTTGTATAAAATTGAGATTATAGTTAGAACCTTTTGACTTAAACAAGAAAAATATATGGATGTCACATTTCACAACCTTAGCTAATTTAAAATCAAACTCATACACTTTACTTATATATAAATTTAAGAAAAATTGAAGTCATGAAAATCATATATTTTTTATTTATTAGATTAAAATAAGTGTCAAAATTAATAAAAAAGACTAGTAAAAAAATTAATAAATTTAATATGTCATTCTACTTATTAAGGTGAAAGGGTGTATATGATCTGGGTTAAGGTCACTTTTAAAAAATCTAGTCTCAACCGAAACTGTTGAGGGTTGATTTTATTTCAAATACAATTATTAAATAAATACATAAATAATAATCGAAAGGTTTATAGCCCATTAATATTATATGCATTGGTTGATTTTTTTTTGGGAAAATTGCATTAGGTGTTTTTTAAGGTTACGACTTACGAGTGAGGCTGGCAATTTCTAGGTTGATCTGAAACCCGACACGAAAAAAGTGACACGAACTCGAAATGAGTCAAAAGCGGGTTGACACGAAAATAAATGGGTCGGGTTAGGGTCAACCCGTCAACCCAAAAATGACCCGTTTAGAAGTAAAACTATAATATTTTAAAATTTTCTTTAATACTTGAAATTTAAATTTTGAAAAGAAGATTATGAATTCAAATAAGAGAGTGACATTTTAGGACAATAAAATCCGTAAAAAAAAATACAAAACTCTTAAACGTTAAAAACTCAAAATAAACAATAAAAGATTTATAGTTAAAACAATAGTACATTATTTTAGTATTTGTTATTTTTACTATATAATTTTGATACTTTTACATTTAATTATTTTGTAGGTGATACTTTAGTATTTTGGATCGATTCATAATTCTATTTAATGATGAATAATCTTATATTATTCGGTTGTTCAATGACATTATTTATTTGTATAGAATAGTAATACATCATAGTTTTTATTATATTTATTTGTATAAGTAAATAAAAAAGTAAAATCAAATTTTCAATCAAACTAAAATAAATACCAAATTTAAAGTTCGAATACAACGAAACAAACATTGATTATTAAAGTTAGAATATAAATGAAAATTATTTTCGAAATTTGTGCCGAACGTTGGAAAACAAACATGGAATTTGAAATATTGATAAAGAAAATCGTAGTTGAAACGGAAAACCGTATTAAAAAATCATACCCAAAAACTGGATTCGAAAATCGTACCCAAAACCGTATTCGAAAACCGAAAAAGTTCTCGTTGATGACATTTGGCCTAAATGGGTTGACCCGAAGGTCGACACGAACCCGGCACGAAAAAAACTGACACGACCCGAACCTGACACGAAAATAAATGGGTCGAAATTGGGTCGACACGAAACTGACCCGAACCCAAACGACACGAACCCGACCCAAATTGACAGCCTTAGTTACGAGTGTCATATATATATATATATATATATATATATTTTCATATACATGTATAAATGGGAAAAAGTTATGATATGTGTTCTGTTATTTAAAAAAAATAATAAGTAAATAATAGATAGGAAAATAAAAAGGATGTGCCAAAAGGAGAGTATAAATTCTATCCATGAGTATTGTTTTGTTCAGATAACAATTTTAATTTTTAAGTAATAAATATTAATTGTCATTTGGAATAAAAATAATATAATAATTGGGAAATGGTCATTGATTCATTGCTGGAGTGGACCCGGCGAAAGTCAGTGTTGAAACGTTAAGGCCTTATCATGTTCCACTATTTTACGACACTTTTATACTCATTTATTGTTTATAATTTTTTTACAACCATAAAATTGATCCATGATTTTAAGTTAAAAATAAATACTTTTAATAGGTTTTATTCTTATGTTCGCAATAAAAAATAAAAGATTCTTAACACGATAGAGATTAACAAGTCAAATAAAAATTATCGGTTACATTCACTTAACAAAAATAAGCAATAATTACAAAATTAATTATATTCTTTTGAAACTTGAGAGTATTTTAACATAATAACATTACAGAGATTCACAAGATGACTTTAATGTTATATAGGTTCAAGTATATTCTCCTCAGATCCTAAAAAACAATTTAATAACATATGGGATATATATATATATATATATATATATATATGATTATTGTGGTCATATATATTATACTTTTCCCCTCATAAATAGCATACAAAAAACAATAAATGATGGAAGTTAAAATTAGTTGTATATATTATCTTTTAGAATAGCAGAGATTTTGACATTTGTGGTTAAATCACGCTCTTCATCAATGAATTCTATTATCTTTTAAAATACTTTCATAATCAAACCTTTTATATTAAATATTTTAACATAATTATCAGAAAATGTATACAAGTAGAACTCAGAAATCTGAATAATCTATAATAAGAATTTATAAACATATATTTTAAAATTTTTTAAATAGCTCATATAATTAATAGTTTTAAATTAGTTTATTATTTTCTTAATCTCTTAATTTTAAATAGTTTCAAATTACTAATTCATACTCAGTATTTTCATGCAATTTAACTTATTTTATAAGTAAAGACTTTTTTTTCTTATTTAATTGTTCTCAAAGTTTATTTAAAAATAATAAAAGAGTTGATTAAGAACAGGAAAATAAAGAAAATAGACATGTTAACAATGTAAAATTATTCGTTGTCACCCTATTACATAAATTCCCAAAACGAACAAGTTATCGAGTAGAAACTATTTGATGCCGCCGCATTGTGCGGGTACCATGCTAGTTCAAACGAGAACTGTTTTTCGTACGAGAACCGCGAGAATCAATATTAGCCGTCCAATTCTACCTCCTTCTATTGGATTGCCCACCCATGAATTCCTTACATGCACCCTGCCACACTCAATCCCCCCACGCTCTTCATCCATAAATTCCATTATCCAAAATGAACAGCCAAGATTGGTTCTAGCAGTTTTTGTACGAAAAAAAATTCTCGTTTAAACCTTCCCCTATATATATAAAAGGATACATATTATCAATGTTTAAATGACCACAATAATCATGATTGTGGTCATTTAAACATTGATAATATGTATCCTTCTATATATATTATACTTTTTCCCCCATAAATAGCATACAAAAACAATAAATAAGTTAAAACTAGTTGTATATATTATCTTTTAGAATAGCAGAGATTTTGACATTTGTGGTTGAACCACACATGTGGTGTCATGTTGGTGGTGAGTTTACACTAGCCAGCCATGACTTTTTTTTTTATGTTTTAAATTTGGGTTTTTAATTTATCTAATATAGTGAGTGAGTCATAGGTCCGATTCAACTACTTGAATAACTAGGTTGATTCGGTTTTTAAAATACACACACATATATATATATATATATATGTGTGCATGTGTGTATACGTACGTGTATGTATATATATATATAATCATAGAAAAAAAACAAAAAGATTAAAAAATACCTAAAATCGGGTCAATAAGGGATGGAAATGATTGGGTCAACTTGTTTGATTGATAATTATTGAACTACTCTCTCCGAGTGCTTCATAAGGTTCAACCGTCCGGATCGATCCGGATTTCAAAACACTAATTTTTACATTGTCCAAGTACTACGAAGTGGTCCTCTTTTCTTTTTTTTGTCTTAGTTATTGTATGGAACCTTTGTTGCTTTCATAATAACGAACTTAATGTCAAAACTCTTTTTTACATAATAAACAACAATACGACAACACCATAGAAGTACCTAACCTTATCTCTATCGTTACATGATATTTAAATAACATTTATACAACATTTTAGAGATTTAAAACCAACCAAAACTTAACAAATTTAAAACCAAGTACGTACGTATACCATCACATATATAAAACAACCCAAAACATCGATCATTATCAATTTAAAGATTAATTAAATAACACAAAATAGCCTTACCAGCATTATAGCCTTTAAAAATACCTTGACATCATTAAAAACTAACTAAAACATAATTTCAATTCATTAAATATGATTTTGCATCATACACTTGTCCTCTAATGGGTGGCCGGATGTGTAATCAAAACAACATACACTTGTCCTCTAATGGGTGAATGTGTAATAAAAACAACATATATATATATATACATATATATACATATATATATATATATATATATAGGGGATGGTTCAAACGAGAACTGTTTTTCATACGAGAACCAATCTTGGCCGTTCATTTTGGATAATGAAATTCATGGATGAAAAGTGTGAGGGGATTGAGTGTAGCAGAGTGCATGTAAGGAATTCATGGATAGGCAATCCAATTGAAGGAGGGGAATTGGACGGTTAAGATTGGTTCTCTTGGTTCTCGTACGAAAAACAGTTCTGTTTGAACTTTTGCTTATATATATATATATATATATATATATATTGTGAAAAGTTCATTTGAATTAGAGAGAAAGGAGTGGTAACACCTTTTCACACCCATCACACCGTCACGTCAGCTTTTTTCTTCCACCACTCAACCCACCATTCAGTCTTGTAATGGTTACTCTCTATCACATCAAATTTTAGGACCCATATATTACCCTACTAACCAATCAAAAATAAATAAATAAATAAATGATCTCATACATTCACTACATCACTACCACTTGGATGATAGTCACCACATCTCCTCTTCCACCACTCCTTTATGGTATGCTACCACACCCACCACTCAAGTGGTTAGCCCACCACACCCTCTACCACCCTCCCACTCCTTACTCTCTTAGAATAAAGTGATTTAGACACTTGTGGTTGAATCAAACATGTGGTGGCATCATGGTGGTGGTGAGTTTGTAGTGAGTTTTACCACAGGTGTAGTGTGAAGTGGTCCTCTTCCTTAGTGATTGTGTGAACCCATATCTAATGCTTATGTGTGGATGCATGGCAGAGGGAATGAATGTGAGTGCATCTAATTAAACTGGTCCTTGTTGCACAAGAAGCCAAATCCCCTTCCATGCAGTGACTTTTTTAACCAGCAATAAGAGAGAAGACTTGTTCAGCAACTGTTTTTTCTTTTAAGTTTACTTGAACAATAACTATTATCTCATTACACAAATATATTGTGCCCACATATATACCTCAACTAAAACTTTGTTTTAAAGTTATAATCTTCTAATATAAATAAAAGTCGATCTAATTTAAATCAAATTTATTATACGTTCTTAATCATTTATTTAATAAACTAGTTTAAATACCCGTGTAAATACACGGGTAATTATAAAATTGCTATTTTATATTTTTTTATTTAAATATATAATGTTTTGTACCGATAAAAGAAAAACTTAATAGGAGTCTTTCTCGAAAACTAAAAGAGTTTTATATTAAAGTTAGTTGACATATAAAAGTAATTGATGATAACTTTAAAAATAATATAAAATTTAATTACAGCAAGATTTGTATCATATGATAACTATAGATGATGATAAAGAACTTGAATATTTATTGCTAAATTAATGTAGTGGATTAAAAGTTTGAATTAGATAATAACTGTAACACAAATTAAACTTATTTTAAATTAAAATAGAATTTAAAAACAAAACTAAGTTTTTGATTTGGAAAATTAAATTGATTTATAATAACGTAACTAATATTTATAATTATATTATTATATTAAAATTTAAATAATATTTTTTACTAACTATCTTATCTTCTATTAAAATTCAATTTTAAAAATTGAGTTTTTAACTTTGACTACTAAAAGTCAAAATTAGACTTTCAATTTTAACAAAATGAATGGATAGGATTTAATTTTGATTGAATGAAGGGTTAAGATCTTCTAATTAAATTAATAAAGGTTAGTCTTTTATTTATATTAGATTAATCTTAATTATATAATCTTGACTACTCATTTTGATAAAAATTGAAATTCAATTTCACTTTTCTAAGTCAAAATTAATTTGAATACAAATTTTTTTAGAGATAGTTTCATATATGTCATTCTGGCTTTCTAAATCTTAAACTATCTTATTTGTCCACTCTATGTGTGTATGTGTATACGTGTGTGTGTATATATATATATATAATCATCATAGAAAAAAACAAAAAGATTAAAAATACCTAAAATCGGATCAATAAGGGATCGAAATGATTGGGTCAACTTGTTTGATGGATAATTATTGAACTACTCTCTCCGAGTGCTTCATAAGGTTCAACCGTCCGGATCGATCCGGATTTCAAAACACTACTTTTTACATTGTCCAAGTAATATGAAGTGGTCCTCTTTTTTTTCTTTTTTTTTGGTCTTAGTTATTGTGTGGAACCTTTGTTGCTTTCATAATAATGAACTTAATGTCAAAACTCCTTATTATTACATGATATTTAAATAACTAAGTTGATTCGGTTTTTAAAATACACATATGGTGTATTTAAATAACCAAGTGTAATTTATAAATATCATATTTACCCTTTATAACATTTTAAAATATTATATTTAACGAAATTTTTAAGTTTTATTATCTTAAAATATTTTCTGAATATTTTAAACTCTTTTTAGTTATAACTAATAAAAACTTGTTTACTCTTAATTATAACAATAATGATCGATGACTTGTACAAGAAATATAAGTCTCTTCGTATCATGACAACCCCATGTTTTTTTCCGTCACGTTTGCCTTTCCTCTCGCGTTAACATTTTATCACTGATCTGGGTGATGACGCCGTCTGTTGTCATTATTTATATTTTCATTTATTTCACATTTTATAATTATTTAATACATTTTTATTAATATTTAATATTTAACATTTTTTAAACCAACATGTGTATCACACGAGTATTTAATCTAGTCTTTTAATAATCAAACAATAATACAAAATATCAACGTTAAATAATATATGTTCAATCTAGAATGGATAATTTAAAAAACATAGTTTCATAATTAAAACACTCTCATCGCATAAACCACCATAAGCAAAACTTAAGAGTATTACTATACTCACATCTATTGCCTATTGCACAAACATGTGCACACGTCTGCATACTGCAACAAGACTATCACAACACATAACCTGCATACCCAGGGTTCAACACAAAACGGAGTTAAGAGCACACTCAGAACTCAAATATAAGTTACATCTCAGCAATCTGTCACTATCGGCCGGGTACCCGGGAATTAAACGTCAATATCCTGTAACCAAGACCATCATCCTTAATGTTTATATGATGTTTAAAATGGTTCTTGGTTGCTATGGAGTGATTAAAAAGTGTTAGAAAAGATATGAATATGGATTAAATGGGTTCTGGCCGGAAAACAACGAGTTTCTGGTGAGCTGTTGTTGTAAATTGCAGAACACGGGCCGTATAGAAGAGGGTAGGCCGTGTAGAAGGCCTTATAGGCTAAACACAGGCCGTGTAAGGTAACGCAGGCTATGTAGGTTTGAACACAGACCATGTAGGTTGAGGGAGTCCGTACGTGTAGGTCCAACACAACCCTCTTCTACACGGCCTGTGTTTAGCAGGCAAAGACGAGAGGAGACAATGGAAGCTATGGACCACAGGTGAGTACCTTAACCTGGTACTTACATATATTAATTATGTATAATTTTACGTGTTCGATACCAGAATGAGATTTACTATATGATTATTATTATGTGATGGTGTCTAAAGAATTGTTATTAACTAGTTTGTTAAGCATATAAAGATGAATATAACGTTAGAGATTAGTATAACTGTAATTAAAAGACGAGAGACAGAGATGCATCCTTATGATTAACAAATGAGAATTCTGGTATTATACTAATTAACGAGAGATGGGTATCAATGAATAAACAAAAGTGAGAACCCGTTAATTAAAAGAGAGAAAAGAGTGGGGTTAATATTTATTAATTGACCGTACACATTAAAGAGCATATATAACTAGTGTTGCGTGAATCACAAACTTAAAGAGTATATGATGATTTAAATAAGCGATATTGATGTGTATAATTATATAAATAAAGAGAATGCGTTCTTACACAGATATATACTATAAATACATACGTATATATATTATGAGTATGTGTGAAAATACTGAGAAAAGTGGTATCTTTATGAGATATATAACGATGTGTTAAATAGAAGAGTAACCGTACATGTGTATGTAAATATATAAATATACAAATATGAGAGAGTATAATAGACTGTGTCTATACATACATACATACATACATATATATATATATATATATATTCAATAATAGAGAAAAGAGAGGGGGAATAAGTGAGAGATGGAAGAATAACGTGGAGTTGGTGTAAACATGTAATAATATATAAATGTTATAGGTGTGTGCCATGATTAGATGAATCAAGAGGAAGAGAATAATTAGAGTTATAAACATTGTATGTTTAGCTATAAATTTTCTAATTATAGCCTGTCAAAGTGACTATGTGTGAGATGACACGTATGTGATACACACACACACACACACACACATATATATATATATATAAGATATGATGTTTAAGCCAATACAGCCATATGAGATATGTGTATTACATGTTAATGCTTTAGCTTGAGAGGCACATGTGTCTCGTCAATGAGACTACCAGAGGTGGGACCACAGATAAGTCTATGATGATGATGATATAAATATTTGTGATGTTGCTTATAACTATATGTATGTGTTGTATATGTTATGTGTATTGTGTTAGACAATAGCCTGAGTGGCAAACGAGAAACCTGAGTGGCAAACGAGATGCTTGAGTGACAGAACAGAGGCTTGAGTGGTACAATTTGATGAGATTACATTACATGTTAAGGAGCATACATAGAGTTGACAAATACGAGAAACCTTAACTTAAGAATTACATTTATACTTAATTTGGTTTATTTACCCTTTAAAAATCCCCTAAGCTCAAGAATTATTATAGATTTCCAACTTTATTTTCACATATGCTTTTTATCTTTTCAGTTCTTTTTTATAAGTCTATTCTATGACTTTCTATGGAACCCATGTAGCGAATCCTCAACTCAACCGATCCCAAACCAGTTGGCTTTAGATGACTAGGTGTCGAAAAACCCTCAGAGTTTACTAATTTGAGTTGGATTGTGCATCAGATGGATGTCAAGTTTGTGTTTTTAAATGGGTTTATTGAAGAGGATGTCTACATAGATCAGCCCCTGGTTATATCGAGAAAGGAAGTGAGAATAAAAGTGTGTCATTTGAAAAAAGCCCTATATGGTTTAAGGCAGGCCCCAAGGGCATGGTACAACAGGATAGAAGGGTACTTCATCAAAAATGGTTTTTCAAAATGCATCTATGAACACACTATATTCTACAAAATTCAAGAAGGTTTGATTCTCATTGTATGTATATATGTAGATGACTTAGTAATTACCAGGAACTCTCATGACATAATACAAGGCTTTAAAAAATCTATGAAGACTGAATTTGAAATGACTGATATGGGGTACCTTCATTATTTTCTGGGAATTGAGATAAAGCAGATAAATTTTCTGGGAAATGACTGATATGCAAGAGATCTTCTAGACAGATTCAATATGATCAATTCGGAACCCATATCAACTCCTATGGAGTTTGGTTTAAAATTAACTAAGGAAGGATTAGAAGATCGTGTAGATCTCAAAATTTATTGAAGTGCAGTAGGTAGCCTTATGTATCTCACAGCTACTCGCCCAAATATCATGTTCCCATTTAGTTTAATTAGCAGATTTATGGAGGATCCTAAGCACAGCCATTGGGAAGCAGTCAAACGAATACTTCATTTTGTAAAAGGGACAATCAATCATGTGATGTTCTATGGAAAAGCTCAAGATGCAGACTTGAAAGCTTTCTGTGATAGTTATTTTTTGGCAGCAGCATTGATGAAGTAAGAGTACTACAGGTAATATTTTTAATATTGGTACTGGTGCAATCTCATGGCAATCAAGGAAGAAAAAAACAGTTGCATTATCTTCTTTAGATTCTGAATATATGGCATTGAGTATGGCTGGATGTCAAGCACTATGGATATGAGGAATGTTGAAGGACTTGCAGTTGGAACAAATTGCAGCAACCCAAATTCTTTTGTGACAACAAATCTGCAATTGCTCTCACAAAGAATCATTTGTTTCATGGAAGGAGCATACATATCATGATCAAACATCATTTTATCCGTGAATTTGTGCAAAACAAAGAAGTTAAAGTTGACTTTTGTGGTACTAAAGATCAAGTTGCAGATATCATGACAAAAGCTCTACAAGTTGGAAACTTTGAGCGATTAAAAAAAGAACTTGGGATGGTAGTTGTCTAATTATGGGAGGGTGTTAAATTACTAAGCTAGACCGATTGGCAGTTGTATAGCAGTTATAATTCTTATGGTTATAACCATTTATGTCGGTTGTATTATAAACCGTTGTGTCGTTTAGGATAGTGTCGTCTCAAACAATATATATATATATATATATATATATATATATATATATATATGTATGTATGTATGTATATATTTATGTATTCCATGTGTCCGTATGGAGGAAGTTGAAAAGTCCATAAAAGGTTATTTTATGTATGCGTCATTGCATATTACTATGATTATTCAACAATTATAACCACTCTCTAGATAACTTGTTGCGAAACCATCACCATTAGTCGCAAAGGCCTATGCAGCAACTTAACAGTTAACACTTGCCACAAACTATATCTCTGCGACGACCCCCTTATTGCAAACCTTGATTGCATCACACACACACACACACTGCGACAATCGGTTATAGCAAAGTACTTCATCACAATTCCTCACCTTTATCGCAAACCCCTTTCCGACAATCCTAATCCTACGGCCACTATCCTTTTTGTGTGGTATGGCCTTTGTGATGACCAAGCCCTTTGCGAGCTGTATAGTTTTGCGTCAAGTAGCTCTACGAACTACTCACCTTTATGACATGCTACTCCTTGCGAGCTCTTGATTTTGTGACAACACACATACATTTGGAAATATAAAACTCCACGAATACATATTTAAAACATTAAAAATCAAGTTTATTCATTTATTAACCCTTTCTAGCATTTTTATTTTGTCAAAATGATCAAATGACACCCAAATGGATACCCAATTACTTGATTCGGCCATAATACAACCGAACCCACCCAAATCATACTAAACTTGACGATTCTACATAATTAGGGTTCTATGATCATTTCTTGATCTTGAATTTAACTAAAAAGTAATAACTCTTGATAGGTTTAACTTACATGTCTCTCTTATGCACATAAAGATGAAGCTTCGATTCAAGTGCCACAACCTATTTCCTCGTTTAGGCCCTAGTTTTGAATTAAAGTTTCATTAATAGACTTGAATTTAGGTGTTGTGGATTGACCACAACATGATCAAATGAATGTTCCGATCGAAGTAGTGATCGATGCCTAAGTGTGGAAAGAACCAAAGAGGTGAAGGAGGCTGAAGAAAGAAGCAACCTACAATGATTTTATTTCTTTTGTAATTGATAGTTGGATAGTAGGTGGATTATATAATTTGGTGTAGTAGAGAATAACCACTATGTTGATAAGTGTTCGGTTAAGTGATATGAGATAAAAGTTGATTTGACGGTGTGTTGAGGGTGATGGAAAGCGAGGCTGCTAACACTCTTATCATAATGGATAGAGATACACTAAGATGGATAGTGCTTTTACCAGAGGTGTGTTTGGCGAAACTAGCTGGGGCTATGGCTAATTGATTGATAATCCAAATCCCAAGCCATAAACTACTTAGAAAAGCTTTTATTTAAGGGGATTACGAGAGATTATGTTTTTAAATAACCCCTCAAAAACCCCAACGAGGTTTGAGAACTGGAGATTATAAAAACTAGAATACCAACCCCTATAATCCTACATAAGCCTCGTGTTGCCTAACACACCCTCGAGTGGGGTTAGATTTGCAAAATTCTTTTAAGAGAGTAGTTATTTGGGGAGAAAACTTTTTTCCACCTAATAATTAATTAATTCAATTTAATATACTAATTAATTAATTAATATCAAAATGTTTTTCAGATTGGTATTCATCTTCAACACCTATCACCACCATCTCCAGTCAATATCTTCTCTCGCCACCTCCTTCTCCGGCCACCATCCCATTCCTAAGAACCAAACCAAAAACACCAAATTGATTTGGAAACAATATGAACCTAATCAAGATAAACAATTCAAAAACATCAAGAACTCGATCTATAAACATTCATCTTCCACTCATCATCATCATAGGGATTTGCAATCGGTTCAACCATAATCGCTAAAATCTGGATTTTAGAACTAATTCTTAATCGATTTAACAACCATTCAAAAAGAAACCCAAAAATCGAAAAATACAAAATGGCCAAAACTGGTATAGGAGCCGAACAAAAAGAGGCCAAAATGACTCTGAAACCTTACGAGTAGGAAGTTTTGAAGAATTGAAGGAATACAAAGTCTCAAACACTTAGCTCCAATTTGTTTCGCAGAATTCAAAATAATGTAATGAAATTAAAATCAAATTTCATGCTATATTGCGTTTAGTAAACTTGTTTTTAAATAGAATTTCATTCTTTGCAATGTTTACACTCCCTCGAGTAACGAAAAATTCATTCACAAAATTAATTCCATTTCTTTAAATTTTACAAAACAAACTAGACCTAAATATCCTCAACTCCTTCATGTCTGAATATCCTCCAAATAAACTCTTGAGCCTCTTATAAATATCCTCCAAATAAAATCTTGAGCCTCTTACAAATATCCTCTCCTTCAATCTATTATCAACAAATCAATATAAGATTATTTAGAACAAATAAATTTAATAGAAATATATATATATATATATATATATATATATATATATTCAAATGCCCGTTACTATTTTTAATATTATTCACCTTTTTTTGACATATGTGAAACGTTGAATGATCGATGCTTGAGAAATTTGCAAGCGTCACCTCAACACTATACCGATCAAGAAACTGAATAACTTTACAAAAACTCAAATGATCTTTCAACCCATTTACCAAAACGACGTCAAGATCATGACCCATTTCGTGGATTTGAATATGAATTGATTTGCACTCGTTGATTTTCGTAAGTTGGTGTGCTCTCTTCTTACTCAATAAGTTTTCTTTCTTCTTCTTCTTCATCTCCAAGTTGGTTTTCAAGGTTTGAATGTAGTCTATTGTTCTATCCACTCTATGCGACACTTGGCGGTCATCTCCCTAAATGGCATATTGAAACAATAATTAATAATAAAAAGTAATATAAATAAATGAATATATATAGGGAATAACTTAGCTAGTTAACTACATCATCATATAGTTAGCTACATGATATACACAAACACTTAATGGAGTCATCATGATACATAATTTATAAACAGTATATAAATTGGATTAGAAATGAAACCATGGATATAAAATGAGGGGGGATGTCGTCTCTTCTGTTCTTCTCAATGTCCTTCCTTTCTGGTTTCTTCAATCTCATTGCAGAAAACTTGGTGCTTTCCTCCATCTTAGAACTCAAGATCTTAGTCACCTTACTCAATTTAATTAATTCATACAACAAATGGTTTAATTATCTATGTAAATGATTAAATTTGAGGATATCATATGACACATGTGTGGACATATATATATATATATATATATATATATACTCACGTGCCTTCATGATCGAAGGTTCGAAAGGGCGGGGAAAATAAGAGGAAACAGGAGATGGTAATGGGGAAGTAGAAGGATCCCAGAAATTTCAAGTGAGGTGATGGCGTGACGTCACCTTGCTTTCATCACTCACCTCTCTTTTTCTTTTCTTTTATTTCTTCTTTAAACTTTTTTTAGTGCAGCATCGAATCCTATTTCAATTTTCAAAATGAAGATCTACTTTTTCCCCTTGTTATCTCGTATTATTATTATTTTTATATTATATGGATGGATGTCACATTTACCAAACTTAGCTAATTTATGGGTGTTTGTTTTAGCTTTTTTTTTCCTTATTAGCTTATCGGCTTATGTTTTGAGTTTAACATATTTTATGTGTTTGGCTAAGCTTATTAGCTTATTTTTATAAAAATAAGTCATTTTTCATAAGCCATCTTGAATCAACTTATTTCTTTTTTGTGAGCGTATTTTTACATATTTACCTTTATACCCTCTTTTTGATCATTTTACGTTAATAAGATAATGTACGGACGACCTTTTTGATCATTTTTCATTAATAAGTTAAGTCAAACACTTTTTATAAGTTATAAGCTAATCCAAACACTTTTTCTCTCAAAAGCTCAAGCTTATAATCTCTTAAGCTCATAAGGTTAAGCAAAAAAAAAAAAAAAAAAAAAAAACTTAAACAAACACCCCCTTAAAATCAAACTCAAACACTTTATTTATATATAAATTTAAAAACAAAACTCAATTCATGAAAATCGTATATTTTCTACTTACTAGATTAAAATTAAGTTTAATATTATTAAAAGAACGTTAAACACAGTGCAACAATTAGAAAAACATAATCTATATATATATAAATGTTTATTTGAGAACTAATATAATTACGAGAACCGTAAAAACCGTTATCAACCAATCATTTTTTATTGTCTTTAATCTTTTCTTTTAATTAAAAAGGGCAAAGTAGTCTTTGTAAAATTTTATAGACCCAGTTTATTTACCACGTTCACTGTATCCTCCTTGTACAATCAGTAATGGTTTTATCCTCACATGATCACACTTCATCCCATCGAGACTCAAATCCTCCATGCTCAAAATTAACTGAAACTCCATTCTCACTGTTGGCTTCATCCTCACAATTGATTAACATCCTCCATTCTCAATGTTGACTGAAATCATCCATCCTCACTGTTCACTGAAATCACCTGTAATTAAATCACCGTCGACATGAAAGAGGACCGACGACTACAAGATGACTGTTAACATCCACCGGGTACCTACCCGAGACCACCGACGTCGACTGCCATAACCCCGATTTTCCCTTATACGCTTTCTCTACGAGCATCATAGCCTCACACAACTACACTATTTCAGATCTACAATCACCTACACAACTTCACCATTTCAGATCTATAGTTATAGAGGCAAACTCACCATCCACCTCGATCTTTTGTGTTGGGTTGATTTCGATAGCAAAACCCATTTAATGACTTCGATTACAAAAGAACCACCATAGCCAGAATTATAGAAGCAAATTCATCATCAACCTTGATCTTATGTCGCCTCGTGATTCCGATGCTCAGATCTTTCGCCTTGTGATTTCGATTGCTTCCTCTGCTCCTACCGCCGGAGATTACAAGTTTAACCGTTGCTCTCTAGTCGGTGACTACTATCAAATCAATAAACATGTTGAAAGGTATTCAATTCGAGATTCATTGACGATTTCTTTAGATTTTTGTATTTGGGTTTTTGATTGGTGATTTGTTATTATACATCTTTGACCAATGATGTGCGTGTAGCGTACTAGTTTTAAATTTATTAATCCGAGTTATTTAGCATGACTACAACACAAATATGCAAGAGAACCTAATCGTAACGTAGTATAGTAAATAAGTACGGGTGTCGAACACAAGGGGATTGATTATGATTTTAATATAACTCTACTAATTAAATATTAAATTAATAAAAAGCAGTAAAAGGAAATTGTGGAATTGCAGCACTTTTATCAACTATCAACTAACTTAAACACTCATACTACTAAGAAAACACCAAAATCAACAAAGGCAAGCAAAAAGCCACAAACTTTATTGGTTTTAAACTATGGGATGAAGACTTCCCTCTGTAGATTCGGTTTCAACTTTTCAAGTTAAATGATTTCAATTAAATACGTGCAATGGATAACTTAATATCATATACCGATTCCTAATATGGCTAGATCTCGTGGTCAGACTCACTAGCCCTATAATTACAGAAATATTAACCCAATGTTCATGGCATTAACTATTCCTATAACTAGTCAATTTATTCGTATTATGCTAGACTAAATCTATTGACTTGTTTAAGACACAAAATTAGTCAATTAGTATTGAATGGTCATCACATGCAATTGCAAACACATTAAAGTTAAATTCTTTAAAACCTAACCATAGGATATGGTCAATCACTAGTCATGAATGCTAATGGTCATAGAAACTCATGATTAAAGAAAACATATCTAGAATGGTCATCTCAACTATGAAATACTTAGCAACAGGCATAAAGTCAAAACTTTTCATAACCCGCCTTTTTAATCTGAAACAAACAATTAAAGATATTAAGTATCATTTGGATTATTTAAGAGCATTAAAAGGCTAAAATAAAACAGATATCACTTAAAATATATTTAAATTTGGCAATATCAAACAATAGTTTGATTGATTTTCTAATTTGGCTTGATTGTGTTTATGAACTTATACCATCGGAGGAAACTTGAGCTGTTTGTTTGAGAATCATAGTTAAACTACATAAACACTTATAGAAATGGATGTATGATTCTTGGTGATTATTTTAATGAGAAATAAACGAATTTTATTATTATCACGTTGATAGTTATCCTCGAGCTTTTGTTTAGTGGTTTATTAGTCAATTATAATATAATTCGTAATGTCAATTTTCACATTTAAGTGAAACTTTTATAGGAAAATAATAACACTTACGTTAATTAAAATCGCATGGTATCTACTTTGATTTTGCAAGTCTGGATTTGTTTATTTTTCTCATGCTTTTAAATGCTTAATAAACTGTATTTCTTTATACTACATCCGCTTTATAAATCATATATGCATATGGAATAGTAGTCAATGAGAAAATTTTAAAACTCTCTATTTCTGATGATTTTCATTTTCATTTCTGCATAAGCAGATGTGACTCGCACATGTACAAACGGGCATCTAGGTGTACCTGTGCATGTGCATATATGCACAAGATGCACACATGCACTCACATGCACCTGTGCTATAACAACACTTAATAGTATAAACAGGTGGTGCACATATGCATTGTGCATATGTGACTTACCTGCACATATGCACCGTGCATATACGACTTTACTGTATGTGCCTGAAAAAAAACCAGAAAAACAAAAAAATCTTTGAAAAAGTATAGAAATATGGATGTTATATTAAAGAGCTTGAAATTCTCGTTTTTTGGTATATATTTCGTATTCTAAAACATTTGCATTTGGGAGATATTTTAGTTTTAAGAAAATGAGGGTAAAGGCCAAATGTCCAAATTACCCCTAATTAATTACCTTAAACATAGGATTTGCTTTGAATTAATTAAAATTATCCATTAATAACTATTTGATCGGTACCTTATCATTAATGGGAAACTTTTCTTAAATAAAAACCCAATTAACCAATCAAAATCTTTTATTTCTTCAATTTTGACTATCACAATTAAAAATGATTCTATTTGTTCTATGAAACAAATTTTGACTAAAATTCTCAATTTTAACTACTACAATTGATTCTTTATCCTCAAAAGTTAAAATTTTAAAAATCTTGATACGTTAAACATAATCAAAAATGTATTTTAAAAAAGTCCGCATTTGGCTTTTAAGGGTAAAGCAAGATCTGTACTCTTTTTAAATTATAAATTGAAGATTGATGAAACATGAACTTTATAATGTAGTAGTTTTGAAATATACAATTTAGAAAATTGTGATAATTAAATGCGGATACTACTTTTATTTGAGAGATGAATGATGAACATGTGTATTGTTAAAGGCAAGAAGAAACATTAATTGTCTATTTTATATTCTTAACTTATATTCGTTCCATTGCTTATAATGTTTTTGGTAGAGTATGAGTTTGCTCTCCCACCTTCATAGTCAACACTATATTGGAAACCTTTTTTTAATTGGCCAAGAAGAATTATTGTTAATACATATTTGCAACAACTAAATACAAATATAGAAAAATGGGAATATAGTCATTGAACCAACTATGTCTCTCTCTTCACATTTGTCATAGTGGAATTTTAAAATAATGATCTCTAACTATTTTATAATAGTTCTTCTACATGATTTTGGAAGTACAAGAACAAAAATAATAGCTAGAGTAACTTCTGTTGTTTTCTTTACAATTAACTTTACTTGAGGAAATAACAAGTTTTTTAAGGATTAATTGAGCTTTTTGGGTTTCATTCGTGTTTATAAATATCACTTACTATTTTTCAACGACATGTGATACGAGTGTGTGGAGAATCAAAGTTAGGGTAGATGAATAAAGTTTTTGATAGTTTGTAGATGTTACTTACCGGTACACGCCATTTAATTAAATGTTCATTACAAAAGCTACCTTAGGTTATTAATAATATAATCTTATAAAAATGCAATAATAATTAAAAGCAATATCAAAATAATACTTAAGTTCATAATATTGAGTTAGTTTCAACTAGCTATCATAATTTTATAACAAAGATAGTGCCTTATCTCAAAGGTCAAAATAAATTAGTAAATTTTAGCTACTAATGTTTATGTATTTTTATACGTTAATAGTCTAAGATATTTTTGAATAAAACTTTTAATTATAGAAGACAATTTTACATATTCTTAATATGTGATTGTTTCAAACTTCAGGTATGAAGTTTCTTTGCAATTTTTTTACTAAAGCAAGTGATGTTTTAAAGGTATATACCTTTAAATATGATTGTATTAATGAAGGTTTAATGAAAGTTATTCTATTTGGTGCACCTGTTATCCAAGTAAAAATAGTTTCACACAAGAATGTTGGTACTATTACATATATTCCTAGAACAAGTTAAGTTTTAATGAAGACAATATCTCTGATGGTTTGTTTCTCAATGACAACTAACAAAGTTTGGTCAGTCTTTGTCTAATGTCAGATCAGTCGACCGGTTTCACGCATGAACGGTTAGACATTGCAGTTTCACATTCTAAACGAAAATATTTGTGACAACAATGACGATCTTACTGACAAAACAATTAATCTGGTATATAAAGAATCACTAATAAGAATATATAATCATTGTTCTTATGTGTGTACTTACAAAAATTGTATTTCTTCATATTATTTATTTTATCAAAGTTAGTAAATTTATTGTTATGTTTGTAAGTTGACACATATTTTATGTATTAAGTAGCCTTTTTTTACTTAATAAATTACTGTTTCAAGTTTACTTATACAACACTCGTGTGTGTAGGGATCTTTACACTAGTTATAGTATAAAAGCACAGTATTTGAAAACATTAAAGAACATAATTGGACTATTGAAAACATAAAAAATTGTTGGATCAATGATATGTCAAAAGAATTGCAAGCAATTATGGAAAGGTGATTAGAACTCTCAATTGCAGCTTGAAGGAAGCTTTGACATTAGAATATATGGGACAATGATGGGGCGCTTTTGCTTTGAAATCATACTGCCGGCCATATATATATATATATATATATATATATATATATAGGGATGAGATCAAATAAAAAGAAAATTAAAGTATAAAAAAGATGATTATTTGATCATTTTTCAGTATATATATCAACTGATAATCGTTAGTTTATCATCTTTATTGATTAAAACTAGTTTTCATCAATTTCTTTTTGATTTCAAATACAGATTTTGAAAACAAAATTTTAGATTAATTTGTTGATGAACAAAATACTTTCATCTAAAAAGTGATGAATATGTTGGATTCATCAAAAAGAAATTGATGAAGAACTAGTTTTAATCAATAAAGATGATGAACTAACGATTATCAGTTGATATATATACCGAAAAATGATCAAATAATCATCCATTTTACCTTTTTTACTTTAATTTTCTTTTTACTTGATCTCTACCCTATATATATATATATATATATATAAAAGGTTCATGTGAGAAGTGATTTTTTTGCGAGAAGTGCGAGAAGTATTTTAGACCCTTAGATTATTTGATCAATGGTTATTATCATCGATGGCATATTTGTAATTAAAACAAACTATAATGATATTATTTAAATACAAAAAGGGCACATTAGACATTTTAGCATATATCTATAATTATCTTTTATCTCCGGATCTCATTTTAAATTACATTCTTCAATCTCATTTTAATATTCAAAACGCACGACCCCCAAAATTCTAAACCTAATCGCAGAACCCACCTTTCAGCCACCCTAGCATCGCCATTACTGCAGTGTGTCCGCCACCCTCTCCGGCGTCCTCACCGCGTGCCGTCGCCCTCTCCAGCGTCCTCGTTGTGCGCCGCCGCCGCCTTCTCCTTTGCCAGTGTAAAACGGACTCCTCTCACCCACTATCACCAACGATCGCCATCCCTACCATCACAACTATCACCTCCCTTGCAGATCTGAATCTTCGAGAATTATAGACGATGCTACAGTTGCACCACACACCGGACGGCGGCTACGGTTGCACACACTACACACCGACGGTGGCTACTGTTACCACCACCACACACCGACGGTGGTTAGGGTTACACCCACCACACACCGACGCCTCCTCTTTCGAGGAAAAAATAGGTATATTTCTTCTCTGGTTTTGAACAAGTACAGAATTAGATTCAAGTCTGAATTTAAATCCATAGACTGTCTCGAAGAAGAAGAAGGTAAGCAAGAACCCTAAAATCTAACTCTTTCTATTTTTTATGCTGAGATCTAGCGATCGGGCTCACCCTCAAAGCTATCATCAAATCTGTGCACCGATATCCACCGCTAACGCATCTCCGAACGACATCTAAAGCACCAACGTTGTATTTGCCTTCGAATGCTCCCAACACCAGTCGTTGTCTAATACTTGCATCGCCCATTTGTGCCGGTTCTAGTCAAGATTTTGTGAGTACGGTGGGTTATAGTCAAAGATTTGTGCGTTTTGCTACACAATCGTACCATATGCCACCGGTAAACAAGATGGGTTTTTACAATTGTATTTTTTATGAGTTTGCTTCATACTACATGATGGGTTAAAGTAGCTTCAAGATTGTGTGAAATGACTTTTTGGTAATAGGTTAGATGAAGAGTTTCACTCTTTCAGTGGTGGAGTTTTATTTTTATTCATTTCTTAGTCATTGTTACATACTAATTTTCACAATTTTATAGAGAGAAATATGTATTTGATGTGAACACATATCTTGTTTAATATGGGTTGTTTTAGTTTTTTATAAGAGTTTACTAGTGAACATAGTTATAAATGATATGTTTAAATCCTAAAACATTAGATATATATCAAACATGTTTTTCTCTTATGTTATTTCTATTTTGAAACTCTTTTTCTACATTGGTTCCACAATGAACTATGAACATCTATTGTTTTAGAAAAAACTGCTATTATGCATGTAAAATGATCACTAGTAAACTTCGAATTATATAGTTTAAAAAGTTTATTAATGATTTTGATAAATATTAGGCGCGAATGTGTTCATTAATGAAGAGTATATAGATAAAATAAATTTTGTAAGTCGTTGTTTGTGTTCAATAGTGAATACTGTATCAATATTAAAGTAAAAATATATTCTAAAAATGTTGAAAAAAATTAATTAGAGAGAGAAAAACATTAATTGGAGAGAGGAGAGAGAAAATATTTTTTGTTTACTAAATTACACTTTTGAATTAAATAAAAATATGAATTATGATTAATATCATGATTGGCTGAAATTGCTTCTCACACTTCTCATAAAAAAATCACTTCTCGCATTAACCCTCCCCTATATATATATATATATAAGAGTTTAAACGAGAACTGTTTTTCGTACGAGAACTGCGAGAACCAATCTTGACCGTTCATTTTGGATAATGGAATTCATGGATAAAGAGCGTGGGGGGATTGAGTGTGGCACGGTGCATGTAAGGAATTAATGGGTGGGCAATCCAATTGAAGAAGGGGTAATTGGACGTCTAAGATTGGTTCTCGCGGTTATCGTACGAAAAACAGTTCTCGTTTGAACTTTTGCCTATACACACACACAAACACACACACACACACACACACATATATATATATATATATATAAAGAATATCATTAATGAGAAACTTTCCTTAAATAAAAACCCAATTAACCAATCAAAATCTTTTATTTTTTCAATTTTGACTATCACAATTAAAAATGATTCTATTTGTTCTATGAAAATTTTAGACTAAAATTCTCAATTTCGACTACTACGATTGATTCTTTATCCTCAAAAGTTAAAATTTTAAAAAACTTGATACGCTAAACATAATCAAAATTGTATTTTAAAAAAGTTTGCATTTGGCTTTCAAAGGTAAAGCAAGATTTGTACTCTTTTTAAATTATAAATTGAAGATTGATGAAACATGAACTTTATTGTGTAGTAATTTTGAAACATATTGTTTGAAAAATGTGATAATTAAATGCGATAACTAATTTTATTTGGAGAGATGAAGTACCAACATGTGTATTCTTAAAAGGCAAGAAGAAACATTAATTGTCTATTTTATATTTTCAACTTATATTCATTCCATTGCTTATAATGTTCTTGGTAGAGTATGAGTTTGCTCTCCCACCTTTATAGTCAACACTCTATTGGAAACTTTTTTTATTGGCCAAGAAGAATTTTTGTTACAATTGGATTTACTATATGAATTATTTAAGCTCTTCAACACCCATCGTGTCAATTAGAATATTTGTAATTAATTAATTGTCATGACTCATAATGCTATCTATATTCCTGTGATTGTCGGTTTCTAATATAGTTTATACATATTTGCAACAAGTAAATACAAATATAGAAAAATGGGAATATAGTCATTGAACCAACTATGTTCGCTCTCTTCACATTTGTCAAAGTGGAATTTTCAAAATAATGATCTCTATCTACCTTATAATAGTTCTTTTACATGATTTTGAAAATGCAAGAACAAAGATAGTAGTTAGAGTAAACTTCTGTTGTTTTCTTTGCAATTAACTTTACTTGAGGAATTAACAAGTTTCTTAAGGATTAATTGAGCTTTTTGGTTTTCATTCGTGTTTATAGAAGCTACTTACTATTTTTTGAGGACACGACATGTGATAAGAATGAGTAAAGAATCAATGTTAGGATAGATGAATAAAGTTTTTGATAGTTTGTAGATGTTACTTACCGGTACATGCCATTTAATTAAATGTTCATTACAAAAGCCACCTTAAGTTATTAATAATATGATCTTATAAAAATGTAATAATAAGTTAAAAGCAATATAAAAATCATACTTAAGTTCATAATATTTAGGTAGTTTCAAGTAGCTATCATAATTTTATAACGAAGAGAGTGTCTTATCTCAAAAATCGAAATAAATTAGTAAATTTTAGGTACTAATGTTTATGTATTTTATACTTTAATAGTCTAAGGTACTTAATTAACTAACATGTCTATTTCTTGATTGCTTTTAGGCTCAATAGTTGTTAAAATTTTCTTGTTATTTTGAATAGAACTTTTAATTATATAAGACGATTTTACATATTCTTAAGATATGTTTGTTTCAAACTTCAGGTATGAGGTTTCTTTGCAATTTTTTTATGAAAGTAAGTGATGTTATGGAGGTATATATTTAAAGACATACTTTTCGAGTCGTGATTTATGCCTTTAAATATGGTTGTATCAATGAAGGTTTGATGAAAGTTATTCTATTTGGTACACCTGTTATCCAACGTAAAGATAATTTCACACAAAAATGTTGGTGCTATTACATATATTCCTAGAACAAGTTAAGTTTTAAATGAAGACAATATCTCTAATGGTTTGTTTCAAAGTGACAACTAACAAAGTCTGGTCAATCTTTGTTTAATGTCAGAGCAGTCGACCAGTTTTCACGCATGAACAGTTAGACATTACAGTTTCACATTCTAAAAGAAAATATTTATGACAACAATAACAATCTTACTGACAAAACAATTAATCTGGTATATAAAGAATCACTAAAAAGAATATATAATCATTGTTTTTATGTGTGTACTTAAAAGAATTGTATTTCTTCACATTTTCTTATTTACTTTATTAAAGTTAGTAAATTTATTGTTATGTTTGTAAGTTGACACATATTTTATTTATTAAGTAGTCTTTTTTTACTTAATAAATTACTATTTCAAGTTTACTTATACATGTATGGATTCTTACACTAGTTATAGAATAAAAACAAAGTATTTAAAAACATTAAAGAACATACTTGGACTATTGAGAACATAAAAAATTATTGGATTGTGTACTACACAATTTCCAAAGTTTCCATACCGGGAAACTGAGAGGATCATTTGGTTTGGCTAATAAGATAGAATAATAGGATTCCAGTCCCCTTACACTTTAATTCAAATAAATGAAATTGAATTTCTTAAAGAATTAAATTTCTAAGGAATGTGATTTCTCTTTATGTTTGTTTCGTTAAAAAATAAATGAATTGAATTTCATTTCAATCTTATTTTGTGTTTGTTTGCAAATTATTGCAATGGAATCTTATTAAAAGACTAAAATACCCTTGATTCATTTTTGTATTAGAACTTTATATAATTATGTTTGTAAAACGCACTCACACCCATACCCAACCCCCAACCCCCGAGCCACCCACACCCCCAGCCAACCCCTCCCCCCCCCCCCAACACACACACAGACAACACGATCTTTTTTTCAAGAATAAAAGAAAATATATACCGCCGCCACCACCGTCACTACTGCCAACACCATCACCGCCACTGCCAACCACCACCTAACGCTGCCAAGTTCGTCGTCACCGCTCCCACCACCAAACACCGCTGCCACCGCCACCACCGTCACTGCCATCGTCATTGCCGACCACCACCCTTAGACACCATGTTCGCGGTTGCCACCATTGTTGCCACTCCCACCACCAACCTCCGTTGTCATAGCCACCGCCGAGCACTACCAGCCGCTCCCCCTACTAACAGGCGCCACCACCTACGGTAGGGTGGGGTGGGGGTAGGTGTAGGGTAGGTGGGGTAAGGTGGATAGGGTAGGTAAGGGCGGGGTGAGGTGAGGTGGGGAGGGGAGGGGTGGGATGGGGTAGTTGGTGCAGGGGTAAGGGTGGGTGGGGTGGGGTAGGGTAGGGTAGGGTAGAGTAAGGAAGGGTGGGTATGGTAAGGGTAAGGGTGGGGTGGGTGGGGTGAGATAGGGTAATGTGGGGTAGAGTAGGGTGGGGGTAGGGTAAGGGTATGATGGGGAGGGTAGGGTAAGGGTATGATGGGGAGGGTAGGGTAAGGGTAGGGTGGGGTGGGGTAGGGCAAGGGTAGGGTAGCGTAGGGTGGGGTGGGGGTAGGGTAGGGTGGGAATCTGTTGTGATGTAAGGATTAACCGATTAGGGTTAAATTAAGGTTAATCTTGTCTTTTGTCAACATTTTGTAGAAAAATAAATTCAATTCCATCTAACCTATTACAGGAATTGAAATCCATTACCTAAAAGAATATTAAAATTCCAAAGAATTTGATTCCATCCCAAATAATTTTACCGAACGCAAAATATAACGAAATTTAATTTGAATTCCTTTTCATTTCATTCCTTCACATTCCGGTGAAACGAACGGGACCTTATGGTCAGATCGATGATATGCTCAAAAGAATTGTAAGCAATTATAGAAAGGTAATTACAACTCTCAATTTCAGCTTGGAGGAAGCTTCGACATTAGAATATATGGGACAATGTTGGTATCTTCTTCTTTCATTCAGCAGAAAAGTTGATCGAAGGGAAATTTGCATGCTATAAAGTTACAGGGTATTAAATGGATTCTAGAAAACATGGTTTGCACAATAAATTGTGACATGTTGCTTTGATTGTATAAAACTACGCTTTTGATTAAAAAATATATATATATATATATATACACAATGCAAACAACCCTTGACACTATGTTCTTGAGTTTATTTAAGAAGCGAAAGTGTAGAGAAGAAAAGCGAAGGAAAATAAAGAAAAAAGAGTTAATTTTATAAATGATCATTTAATTAACATCATATTGTAAGTTTAGTCCCTTTTTTGAAAAAGTTATGTTTTTCGTCCTTTTAACTACTATTTTCTTGCAAGTTTGGTCCTTTCTAAAGGATTTCGTTTGTTAAGTCAATTAACTTTGTTAAACTAACATACACCTCCACCAGCAACACCCTCAACCCTTCACTCCCTCAATCTCTCTCACCTCCACCCACCACCTCCACCATCTAAGGTTGTGAAGATGAAGATAGATGTGAAGATACTGCTGCCACCATTCACCACCACTGTCTAAGGACATGAAGATGAAATGTGAAGATGTTTATGTGTGCGTGTAGATCTAAAGATATAAAATCATGAAACCCCTTTGTAGATCTAGGGTTTTACAAATTTGAATATGTAAAATTATGAAGGTGTGTTCTTGTATGTGTGTGTTTAAATGTAGGGTTTATGGGTTTCAATTTTAGTTTGTATTTTAACACTTTAGGGTTTTGATTTGGGTCATAGAGTTTGTTTTCTTGTGGTTCATTTAGGGTTTCCGATTACTATAGGCAGTATTTGGTGATTTTAGGTGGAGGTGATGTCGATGTTTGCTGTTTTGGTGGTGTTCAAGTGGTGGTGGTAGGCCGAAACTGTTTTTGATGGTGGTGGTAGGCTGAGGTTGTTTCCGGTGGTGGTGTTGATGGTTAAGGGGGAGAAGGGCGGTGGCCGGAAACGGGAAAAAAGAAAAGGGGATGAGGGTGGCGAACGGTGGGTCTAGGTGGAAGAGGTGGGGGACGGTGGTTCTAATGAGAGAGAGAGAGAGTTGATGGGGAAGAAAGAGAGAGAGAGAGAGAGAGTGTGTGTGTGTGTGTGTGTGTGTGTGCGTGCGCGAGGTTTATTTTAAAAAGATATATTATTTAAAACTAATTAAAAATAGAAAACGATAAAAAGACTTGAATACTTTGACTAAACAAACGGATCTGTTAAAAAGAACCAAACTTGCAAGTAAATGGTAATTAAAGACAAGAAATACAATTTTTTTCAAAAAAGAAAAGGACAAAACATGCTATATGGGGTTACTTGAAGGTCCATAAATGAAATTAACTCTATAGAAAAAGAAAAAAAATAATAAGCTTGTGTTCATAAGTTAAAAGAAAAGGAAGGTAAGAAAATATAGGATAATCTCTTTTTCTTACCCGATCATCTCACATTTTGGTCAGAAGAAACTTTTTGAACAAAATAACCCCTCATTCCCATTCCATCCCCCCCCCCCCCCCCCCCCGCAACACCCTGTTTTCAAGTTTTTTACGAAGAAAATAAAAGGATTTGAAAGGAAACTAAAGGAGGCGTTCTCGAATTTTACTTAAGAAAAGAAAGAAAAGTAAATGGAGAGTCGGGAGGGCAAAATTAGGCTAATTTCACCTTGAAATCTTCGCTTCAAAAAATGGCATGATTGGGTCATTGGGAGGACAGTTTTTTATCATTTCCTTTCTCTTTTTAATTCGTACCGAGAATCAATTTCATAAGTGGAGGAATATGTCTCTTAAGATGTAAGGTGTGATCACTGTTCGTCATACATGTCTTTTTGACATATTAAACTTCACATAACTCTTCCTCATAAGTGGAGGAATACGTCTCTTAAGATGTAAGATGTAAGGTGCGATTTACCTGTTATCTCATTTTGTATCAATACTATATGAATATGTGTGACACGACAGAGAAAGGTGTGAGAAAAGAGGGAAAACCGAGCAGGGTGGAGGAGTGGAAGGAGGTCCTGCGTTGTCAAATGGAGCAGGTCTGCAGGTTACTGTGCCGGAAGTGGCCGACACCAGGTCAGCTTCACAGTGGGAGGTACAGGGGAGCTACTTCAGGTATCCTTCATAAATCGACTTCTTAACGAATCTTAGGTGATTAAATAAGATAATATACTGTTTGGTACTCCTTCGTACTCGAGTGTCCCAATGAGCACGACGCAAATAAGCTCCTCCACAGGTTCACGTATTCTTAACCAATTCCTTGTGTTCCCTATCGCTTTTATTCCGTTATCTGAAGCATTAGGATAACAGGTTTTTTTTTGTGGTTCATGAATTAAATAATGTTATAAAACAAAAAAGGTTTTTTTTAAATTATTATTCATTGCTTCACGGAATGCATTATCGATTATATAAAACTCAAATTTAGGGGTTGTTCAAATAGTAGGAGGTTCAAACGAGAACTTTTTTTCGTACGAGAACTGCGAGAACCAATCTTGACCGTTCATTTTGGATAATGGAATTCATGGATGTAGAGCGTGGGGGGATTGAGTGTGACATGATACATGTAAAAAATTCATGGGTGCCAATCCAATTGAAGGAGGGGGAATTGGACGGCTAAGATTGGTTCTCGCGGTTCTTGTACAAAAAACGATTCCCGTTTGAACTTTTGCCTCAAATTAGTATTCGGTTTGATTAAATTTAATTGAATATTTAAACAACTGTAATCCCAACCGAAACGGATCCAATCAAATAAGCTGTTAGGTTAATTAGTTCACGGTCCATAAAACCGATTAAGCTGTTGGCTTTTTAATTTTAACTAAGGCTGTCAATTCGGGTCGGGTTTGGGTCAGTTTCGTGTCGACCCATTTATTTTTGTGTCAGGTTCGGATCTTGTCAGCTTTTTCGTGCCAACCTTCGGGTAGACCCATTTATCGACGAGAATTTTTTCAGTTTTCAGATACGGTTTTCGAGTACGATTTTCGAATACGGTTTCCGTTTCAACTACGATTCTCTTTATCAGTATTTCAAATTCCATGTTTGTTCTCCAATGTTCGGCACAAATTTTGAAAACGATTTTTATTTATATTCTAACTTTAATAATCAATGTTCGTTTCCGTTGTATTCGAACTTTAAATTCGGTATTTATTTCAGTTTGATTGAAATTTTGAAATAACTTTTTTATTCACTTATACAAATAAATATAATAAAAAATATGATGTGTTACTATTCTATACCAATAAATAATGTCATTGAACAGACAAATAATTTAAGATTATTCATCACTAAATAGAATTATGAATCGATTCAAAATACTAAAGTATCACCTATCTAATAATCAAACGTAAAAGTATCAAAATCATATAGTGAAAATAACAAATACTAAATAACGTACTATTGTTTTAACTGGAAAATCTTTTATTGTTTATTGTGAGTTTTTAACGTTTAAGGGTTTTGTACTTTTGTTTGACGGGTTTTATTGTCCTAAAATATCACTCTTTATTTGAATTCATAATCTTCTTTTCAAAATTTCAATTTCAATTATTAAATTTTTTTTTAAAATGTTATAGTTTTACCTTGATAAACGGGTCATTTTCGGGTTGTCGGGTTGTCCCTAACCCGACCCATTTATTTTCGTTTCAACCCGTTTCGGGTTCGTGTCTGGTTTCGGGTCGTTCCAGAAACTGCCATCTTTAGTTTTAACCAAAGGGCTTGTAGCCTAGCAGTATCAAGATGTTTAAAGCTGTTCTTCATAGCCTATGGTCATGGGTTCAAATCTCGCTATGGACAGAAGGTATAAATTTAGAAGTAGATTAGTGTGTGCGTGTGTTCTATGTTGAAAAGAAAAAAGGAACAACACCTGTTATAATATTGAGGCCTAACCACCCAAGGCAATAAGAGTGATTAGCACCATATGACATGAGCATTTAACACAGAATAATATGTGTAGGCTGAGTGGCCGACTATTTGTTCTAAAGCATGCCGACACTCCCAAGGGTTAGCTTTCTCAATCACATATACGTCGGGTTCAAGTTCTATTATGGGTAGGTTTAGTGAGGGGTTTGTGTTTTTTTTTTGTTCAAGAAAACATATACCTAAATTCGGGGTCTTTAAGATGGTAATATGTAGTAACATGTAATTCTAACAATATTTCCTTCACTTCATCTCTTAGAAGCCCTCTTCATTGAAACTATGTCGCTTAGAAACTATTTAAAATATATTTTCTTAAGCACCACGCATCGCCCCAGCACCAAAACCTTGTTCTTACTCGAAAGTCAAACCCAAACAACCAACTTCTTCCCAATTTCTTATAACCCAAAATAATGCATTCAAAAACAAATTTTCATTCAAAAGTCAAACCTAAACTGATTGCCATAAAGTAGTGAAATTATTTTGATAAAGATATTCATCTCAATGATCTTAAACCAGGCATTTGGCAGATTCTAGAGACAAGTGGATACTAAATAATAAATTGAACAAAGAAATATGACCTCCTGCTGCCTTTTATAAAACAGAACATAGAAACATGGCCTCCAATTGTAGAGGGAAAAACTTGAGATTGTAAACTTAACCAACACTATAATAGAGAATTGATATTCTCGTACTAAATCTTCCTACTCATTCTCATATTCACTAGATCAAAACAAGTGTCATAATTAAAAGATGAGATGAGAGAGAATTAATGAATTCCACGTGTCACAATTTAGTAACTCTGATGAAGTAAGAATATTTAGTATGAAAAAAATAGATTTTTCCGTACCATGATACAGCTTAAGAAAAAAAAAAAGGAAGTAATAAGTGCTTCTAGCAGCATGATAGTAAGTGTTTTCATCCTCGTAAATAAAAATTAAAATGACTCTAATTAAAAAAAATGGGTGCAGCGACCTCTTCATACTTAAATGAAACAAGGTTGTTTGAATAATAGTTTAGACTTGCATCATAATTCTTGTACAAAAATCGAGGATTAAAATCGTAACGCCAAATCAGTTCCTTTCTTATTTTGTATTTGGTAAGTTTCACCTTCTGTTACATTCTTCATTTGTAACAAAAAACATTTTATTTGACATTTTGCATATATCAAAAAATTTCTTCCCAAAACTTGTTGTTAAAATAAATGGTAGTTTAAGGTTGACACAAGATAGACAGGAAATATTGACCTGTTGGAACCAATAGACCAGCAGTGGTTTAAAACAGTCACTTTTCAAGCTCAAGACCAATTAGGGCGGAAACGATTAGCACTGTACCTACTTTTGTACCCCTAAAACCATCCAAACACTGGGATTGCAAGTGTGTTGCAGGACCTGGTCCCAACCGATTGCTTCTTTCGCCATTATTTAGCATTTTTCAAGAGCAAAAACCCGACCCACCTTATAAATTATGCTATTACTTGTTCCTATAATTTCTAACAGACCAAATGAGCCCAAACAACTTCAAGGAAGACTATAAAGGATAGTTGACAGGCTTACCAGAAGACATGCTATACACAAAGCCATTTGGTCAATAATGAGGAGTACTAACTCACTTCACCGCTCCCTTTCTATGGACCAATCGAGCTTTTACTTGGCAAGTCGTTTAAATGGATAGTAGACTGCATTTCTTGTCATTTCAGCTTCAACTTCAATGAGCCTCGTCTTCTCAAGGCGTGCTCTCCTAGCAGCTTCTTGGATATGGCGCTCATGATCTTTAAGCATTTGATCAACCTTTTTTGATGAAGCCAGAGGACCTGAGAAATGGATCTTGTTTCCCTTGTTGTATCCTTCACCATCCTAATAACAACCAAATAACAAAACAGGACAGCGTTGAGGCCTGATTTGGGGTTGATATTAACCAACCAGAATACTTAATAACAACATTTAAATGAGGTTTGCTTACCATAATTGGTTCCTTAATATGGGGAAGATTCCTTCGGTGATGCACAAATTCTTGGGCTGATTCTGAAAGCTTACCCGGTTGATATTTTGTTTGCTGGGAAGGAATATCTTTATTTCCGGCTCTGCTTCTTGTGGGAATTTCACCACTAGCACCTGCCACCAATGGCCCTGAATAAGACCCCCTCAATGGTGGGGAACGATGCACACAATCTTTTGAACCCTTAGGGATTGTGGGTTGCTCGATAGGAAAGCCAGAGGCACTGTCTTCTCTGTGGTTACTGAAGAGCTCACTTCTACTCTGTGAACGTGCACGGTCATGCCTTCTCTGAAAAATAACAACACAACTTCAAGTTCGATCGCAAACTGAATGCTGGCCGATCTATAACTTGCATGAAAATGTGTGTATGTGTGTGTGCAGGTCAAAGTCACAATTGCAAGCAACAAACCTGCATCGATGTGGCTAACTCGGCATTAGCATCAGGAGCTGGCACTGCATGGGTTTCTTTTGGTCCCCTGCTTTCCCTGTCAGGATTTTGGCCATTCACTCTTGCTGCCCTTTGTCTACAAGTTAAAGTAAATTCGATTAACATAGTTCAACTTGATGACTGAAAAGTTGCATACCATTAGAGGGGAAAAGAATAAAATGGAGAAAGACAAGAGCGGTATTCATTATTCAAAAATACACAAACCTTTTAGCTTCATCATCTCTCATTTTTGCATCAATTTCTTTGCTAGGAGGATATTGTGGCAAGCTTGAAGGATCACAAGCGTGTGGTTTAGTTGTAAAGAACTGGAAGGAAAATAATATGTTAGATAAATCATATAACCACATAAAGTTGTCTTGCACAGAAAGAAAATGACAATAAAACATTAAAAAAAAAATCTTGCTTGAACAGTTACCTCACTCTCGAGAGCGAGCGCTGCAGTTCCTCTTTGTTCAGGATCAACTGCAAGTAAGGTTTCCATAAGCCCAATAGCAGGTGATGGGAAATCGTTAAAGGCTTCCACAATGCATCTTTTATAAGGGTGGGCAGGTTTGAAAACTGTTGAGTGTGGTAATCTAGATTTTGTCCAATAACCATCAGATGGTGAACCACAAAGCTTAAAAATTCTATGCAGTTGCTCAACCTACAAGATACAGTTCAATGGGCAATCAAAAGAAAATCTGAAAAAGAGCCAAACAATTTTTAAGTTGCAGAAACTGTATTCAAGTTTAATTATTAAAAAAAACCATATTTTAGTAACAGTTTATTATAGTACCTCAGTTCGACCAGGCATGATAGGCTTGCCGGCGTATAATTCTCCAAGAATGCATCCTGCACTCCACAAATCCACACCAACTCCATAACGGGTTGCTCCAAGTAATAATTCTGGTGGCCGATACCAGAGGGTCACAACCCGGCTGGTCAATGCCACAGTTTGACTACTATTAAAGAAATTTGCTAACCCAAAGTCAGCAATTTTTAAGATTCCATGGTTATTAATCAAAAGATTTGACCCTTTTATGTCCCGGTGCAGGACACCATGACTATGACAATGATCAAGTCCATTTAGCAGCTGTTTCATGTAACATTTAACCTGTAATTAACATACAAGGCTTAGTATGACAAAATATACTAGAATAACAATGAACTTTTTAAAAAGAATTATCAATGTTATCAGATACCTGTGGCTCTGTGAACTTGACCCCGGGTAGTGTTACAAGTCCAGTTAAATCATGTTCCATGTACTCAAAGACAAGGTATAAGCTGCATGAAGCCCGTGAAGTGATCAGTCCTTCTAGTTTAATAATATTTGGATGATCAAGCCTTCTCAAGATAAGAATTTCTCTAGCCATAAAAACGATGCTATCCAAATCCTTATTATCAAATCGCACCCTTTTCAAAGCAACAATTTTGTTGTTTATTAGATCACGAGCCTTGTATACACTGCTATACGTTCCTTGACCAATCTGCAATGATTGAAAGCTATAAACACTGTAACGAAATCAACCATGCGAGTAGTATTACTGTTAACTAGAACAAAATAAGTAATCTTGTTAGATCTTATAAATACTAACTTGAGTTAGCGATAATGAAACAATGCAATGAGCAAACCTTATCCAGTTTCTCAAATGTCTCTGCACGCCGAGGCAACCATCCATTGATTGCTTCACCAGCTACTTCAACAAGCCAAGAAGGCCAACCTGCAACAACCTGTTCACCTTCTATAGCTTTTGGAATCAGCCTAATACTTGAACTATTATCAAGAATGATACCAGATCCCTCTTTCTTCTTTTCATAATGATCATCACGTACACGCCTAGAAGAATTTAGTCTCCTGTCAACCGACGCTGTTCGAACTTCAGCTCGCGTTTTAGCCCTAAAACTATCTTCCCTCCTGGACCGTGATACGCGCGAATCTGACGACAGTTTACTTGACCTCCTATCCCAAGGGCTACCTCCCGAAGGCTTAACGCAAATCCCACCCATCAATTTAGCAACAAACAAACAGCTATCCTACCTTCTTACAATACTAAAAGGTTATAGTTTCACAGGAAACACCTATAATTCAACACTTAAAGTACCAATAGAACTAATCAAACAAGTGAGACTGTCAACACTGACACATTCAGTTTCAAATTCAACTGGGATAACAGAAGAATCCAATGCTTCTCGATACGAATTGAATAAAGAATTGATGATACCTTTAATCAGATTCAACTGAAACACCCATAAAAACCAAAATTAGGGTTTGAACGGTGGAGGCAAATTACGATCCGAAAACTTCGGTTCTTCAAATACTTCAGCACTCTTTTATCTTGCACACGGAATAGACGTAGAAGACAACAAACATACAGACACAAACAATCACTGACGTCTTTGCCGGCGGGACTCGGTCAAAGAAATTATACGCTACTCCATCTCTTTGAAAACTTAAATCTCCATTCATTTGAATGGTTTTTTGGTTCTTGATTATGAATTTGCAAGACTCGTCGATTCTTGATAGCGAAAATAAACATTGATTAAAATCGCAAGACAAAAACAGAGATTACAGAATAAAGAAATGGAAATGAAACCCTAGAAAACAGAGGATTTGTTTATGGTGTCACTGACCCTGTCTGGAATCAATTATGGCAGTTTTGTTTATTGTAAAAACAAGATACTTTCTCGGCATGTCAAAAGAATCTAACTCTCACCCTTTAAAAAAACAAGATTAAAAAATCAACCCTTGTTTCTTTTGTGAATATTCATGCAAGAATGTTTAAGTTATTAGTTAAACATATTTAAAGACAAACTCAAAGCAAATCTATATTATAATTATATATAAAAACTGTTGTTTTTTTTTACTTTTTGTTTAATAAAATTTAACTATTATTTAAGAGGAGATGATTTGTACGCTTTACAGTATATAATATAGATAGATTATGTTACACTATCTGATAATAGATATCATAATTGTCATATAATATTAAAAATAAGTGTGTATATATGTGTGTGCATGACAATACCTCTCATGCTTAGCCTTGAACTAAGCTCGTGTATGTAGTCGATTCATTATCTTATGGGAGCTCATAAAAGAGTACGAGCAGTTAATACATACATTATAAGTTGATAATACATAAGGTGGTTATGTGTGGCCACTTTTATTATATAATGATCACTTCCCTTATCTTATTTCTTGGATGGTACTAACTACTAAGGCTTTAGACCATATGGTCAACCCACATTTATCCACTCTTTATATTTCCTGACAAGACAACACACGATAACTTTACATTACTTATCCTTTCATCTTTCTTATTAGAAATTTTGTCTCTTTTTATCTCTTTACCTTTATCCCATTTTTTAATATTAAATAGTGTGTGTGTGTGTGTTAGAAAGAGAGAAAGAGAGAGAGAGAGAGAGAGAGTGTGTGTGTGTGTGTGTGGTGTGAGAGAGAGAGAGAGTGTGTGTGTGTGTGTGTGAGAGAGAGAGAGAGAGAGAGAGAGAGAAACATAGTACTAACATTGGGGTGGGGAGCAAGAAAGCTTGACGGGAGGAAGAAGGGTGGAATGGTGTTCCCTCATTCGAAAAAAAAATGGCAGTATGCCACATCCATCACTCACGTCGAGTTGCAGGAGTAGTTTACCACATAGTCTTTGTAGCTCTTTCCTTCCTCTAAAAAAAGAGACACTCCTCTCTGTCTCTCTCTTTCTCTCTTTTGGACATCATACTCCTCATAACTTTAACAACTAACATCAACAATGACTTTTTCTTTCACGCACACACACTCTATAGAGATTGAGGTTATCATAGTTGGTCGGTGGCAACATTAACCTACTATGGCTCCATGGCCTTTTGTGGGTTAGCACCAAAAATAGGAAACACAAACCATCAACTTGAGTCTCCACCTCTTACACTCGACAGACTCAAGCTTTGAAAATGTGCTTGGACAATAATACCAACCTTCTAAACATTTTGTGTTTTGTTTTCGCTATTGCTACATTAATTGAACTAATACATCAAGGCCTATATTTTTCTTCGAAAAGCATGTTATACATGTTGGTAGCACTGTTTCATAATGCATTATGATCATTAGTCTAATAGTTTGTTTTTAAGAAAAAACCTTAGTACCGTCAATAACATCTAACATTACACAATTTCATTTCTTATTTAACTATATGCAAAGACATTTATATCCACCAATTTTAAAATTTTTACTTAGGTTTCTAGGCACTACGTCGAGCCTCTCAAGGGCTGGTCCCTCTTGACCCCCGCACACTAAATGGTTCGCGAGACCATTGCCCCTAAGACCCTATAAGTGGTTGTCACCCGTTTGACTCTCGTTTATTTGTGTCTAGGACTTCAGCTAAGACTTGAATGAGTGTACACTTTATACCACCTAACTGTTTTTTGAAAAGCTGATGGACTATATTGCATGATTAAAGTTGAATAAACATATTACATACACCCCCAAAGCAAAATGCAGGTCGACAGAGCATCCAAGATGGATGCTTGTTCGCCAAACCCAAAAAAACACAGAAGCTATGCACAAGATTACAAGAGGGCTAAGGGACCAAAAAACTCGAGGGGTTCATGGCCCACCGATCCCAGCTTATCATCTTCCTTTTGCATTTGGTCTTTCATCAAAACAGAGACAAATGTTGGATTTCCGAGGACAGGTCTTTTTGTAAAATTGCTTCTTTCACCGAGTCCTCCGTATGAAGAATTTTATTTCTCTATTTCCAAACACCCCAAATAAGCACAAAACCAATTCCTTTGATCACTTTTCTAGTAATAGATTGCTTTGGGCCTAGGATCTTCGTTTGATCCAAGAACTCAGGGAGAGAAGCAAAGTGGGCAAAAGGCCGATTGACCTAACCAAAGATTTTCCTCCACACCGACACCACTTTTGGGCATTCAAAGAACAAATAATGCAAGGATTCTTGTGGGCTTGCACAAAATGAAGACCCTAGGTCCAAAGCAACTTATTTACCAAGTTTAACTTATTCATTGGCATTACACTAAAATTACTTAGAAAGTCCATGGAATCCACTTACTCCCAAACACATGTTAAAGTTGTCAAATGTCTTTTGATGGTTTCTTCAATAGTCAAAGGTTTTAGTTCCACTAACCTTGGGCATACAACGAATTAAGAGGTACATTAAAAAAATTGAGAATACAATAAATTTGTTTTCCTTTCCATTCAAACTTGAGAACACATGATCATTAGAATTTACCTGTTACTCAGATCCAAACTCCTGATATCGATCTTGGCATATAACTAATTAAGATCAACAGTACTCCACTAAATTATGTGAAAGTAGATCATGAATTTATTATTAATTTCTACAAATTAATTACCCCCAATAACTTTTTATATGTGTATGAATTCAATGATTACCTTCAAATAAATTTATAGTGGTATGTGACCTAATTAAGTAACTTCTGTTTCTTATTTATCTTCTTCCTCTTGAATATAACCAGAAAATCACTAAACTAGCTAACAGCTATTTATTCATATATTGGATGGATTATTAGTGTTGTAGTTGTACCTACTACACCTTTAACCAACAAAGCTTAAAATTCATGATACAACTTGAAATACCTTTGACTTTTTGGGGTACAAACATTAATAATCCAGAGATTAAATAAAAGAATCAAGATATTTAGACTAATTAAGACAAACAAACAAGAAAAGTGAAGGGTGGTTGTGCAGTTGGTTAACAAGAGAAGAAATGACAACCCCCAAGAGAAATCATAAAACTTTAAAAAATCAGCAGTTCAGAAAATATATTATACAAATTAATTAAAATTATTTAAGAAAAAAAAATAACTACAACACCTTCCAATCCTTTATTCTCTTTAATTTTCTATGTATGAGACTGCATGTAATGCCAAATCTGCAAATAGAAATTCTAGCATGAGATTGTTGTTTATTTAGAAATTTCTTGGCAAAAAGAAGAAAATAAATTTGATCAAAACTTATAATTGATAGACTGATCGAGTTTTGATTCCAACGTTATGTTAAGGATTAAAAACATAATATCTGGAATGCACCAATCTATCAACAAAGAAATTTATGTGGTTCACGTGATCAGAGTAATCATGTTACGTCTACGACAAACTAAAGATATTTTTATTATAGTAGATTTGCGTAGGCCTTTTGTAGTCTACTTTAAAGCTACAATAATATGTAATATGATCTAATATTGTTAATGGTCCAAACCCACTAGTCTAAATTACGTCACAACTTTCTTCCCCTCAGCCCTCAGGCCTCACCGAATAGAGGAGAACCAAACAAACTACTTTACTATTTTTTTACTATAAATTAAATTCAAACAAATATGTGTTAAGTTAAAATAAAATTCAATAATTGTGCATGACTAAAAATTATTGTGTACGGATGAGCTTCCTAAAATAAAAGAGATAATTAATCAATATATATTATTAAATAAATGTAAGTAACTATTTTTTTAGGTATAGTTGTTGACTTGTTGCTGATGCGAAAGCATTTTTATCCTTGTTACAAGATATTCAATTTCTTTAACATATAATTAGGGCCATCTATTTTAGGCATTCTTTGATTTCCCGGTTTCATGTTCAATATAGAAACGGTAAATTATTTAATCTATGATTAAAAAAAGACTCGCGCTAACTTTTTTCAAACTTCTCTTTATTAATTTAATACTGTCGATTTAAAAAAATATTAATAAAAGAATATTAAATAAAATATAAAACTCGAAATAAATGAGAATTTAAAAAAATGTGACAAATGATGTTTGATGGTAGAACGTGATATCATAATGCGAAAAGACGTCAATATATTTCTTATACAAGTTATCAATCATTATTGTTACAATTAGAGTTAATAAGGTTAAAATTTTATATATAACAAAAAAATTTAGAATAATTATAAAATATTTTAAAAATGATAAAACTACGAATTTGATTAAATATAATATTTGTAAACTAGTGTGAGCAAATACGATATTTTAAAAATTAAGGACATATATGAAATTCTCTATAGAAATTTTAATTCAAATTAAAGTCAAAACTGAATTTAATTTTAATCAAGAAAAGTCAAAATTAGATTTTAATTTTTAACAAAATGAATTCCTTATATTTCATAATTAAATTTTTTTTATCTAATGGCTAAGATTTTTTTTAATAGATTATATTTTTTATTCTTCCATTAATATTAGAAGAAAGATATGTTGTATCCTAATAAGTTTCTTTTTAATAATAAACTAGCAATGACTCGTGTACTAATATGAAAGCTTTTAAAAAACCTTAAACGTTTTATATGTAATTGAGGATAACACATCATAACACATAGAAAAATATTTAATAATAGAATGAATCAAGTACAAATATTCGACTATCTAATCAAAATGCAATTTCAGTACAATATGTTAAGCGCAACTAAAACATCAAACTAAATTCATTCTAATTAACTAAAACCTAACTACATTACCAACATTCAAACATGAAAAATATGATGATTAGAGGATTTGTATTGTTTTGAAAATATATAATTTAATAACATTGAGTCTTAAGGATACATAGAAAAACAACTCGAATATGGACCCAACATTGTTAGTCACTACACACATCCTCGTATCTATAGTTAAATCACAAAAAATATAACTAAAGTAGTTAATTCTTAATACCAATCAAATATGGGTTCTAATTATGAATAAGGGAGTTTAAGTTTAATTATTGATTTATTATTTACCACATGTCAATTGAGTCGAATGAAATATATAGATTATTTACCACAAGTGATGGAAATGAAGAGTGGGAGAAAAAGTCAAAATTGAAGACAATTTTGCTTCAAAAGTCAAAATTGGGTGAAATAAATAGTTTTCATCGGTGTTCTAAAAAGCGCGTCATGACTCCGACAAGGTGTGAGGCGTGGCTCCGCTGCTAAGAACTAGCTCTAGGTGTAAGTGTTAGACCTTGTGCACGCCAAGGCTACGTTTCAAAGGGCGAGCGTTAAGGCGTGGAGCGCATAAAATCATTTTTACTTGAAAAATGAGACTTTTTTTATATCCATTTTGTGAGCGCGTGCATTGAATCTCTATAAATTTATATTTTGTAATTTATAGTATTACTTTGCTTCGTATTTGTTCAACTTTATTTAATTTGTATATTAATAATGATAAAGTGGACATATATAATTATAAATATATACAAAATTGTCCCTTAAGTCATGTCTTAAAAAACGTCATGACTTCGACATGATTCATAAAGCTTTAGGCTTGATCTCGCCACCACACCAAGCCTTATATTATTTAGAAGCATGGTTTTCATTGGTTGTATTTGAGATATTCACGAAAAAATTTAAAATTTTTGTGTTTTAATAAGAGTTTGGTGGAAAGAAAAATATATTGATACGGATCATAAAAGTTTTGAACTTAAAGTATAACAATGGAATGACCGCCTATTAATGTGGTGCAAATGTGCAATTCTCTCAAATGGCTATGTATTTAAATTTAGAGATGTTTAATATAACTCGTAATCTTACTCACTAGATCAAAACATAAAAATATATAAAGAAAAATAATTAATAAATTTCACATGTCACAACTCACAATTAAGTAAGTTATGATGTAATAAGATTAAATAGAAAGAAATTGAGTTTTTTTCCTAAATTTTTAAAAACTTGGATAAAAATTCGTTAACTGGGGTACAGTGATTGAGAGATTGTTTCTTTTCTTCTTCGTATGTCGTCTTAGTTCTAACATTTAAGTAAGAATTGTGTTAGCAAGTGTTTTTTAGCTTACAAGGAATGATACCATACTCTTCTGTCTTTCAATTCCATACGAGGCTAGTTGAATGACTCATACACGTACGAGAAAACTTAAAAAAAACCTTAAACATCTAACGTGTAATACACTTTAAAAACTTGATTATTATTTTAAGGTGACTTCAAAGCTTTAAAAGCTTAATACTATTTTATAAAATAAACTCATTTTCGGTTTACCAGCAAGATTTAAGGGATGTTTTTACGGAACTAGAAAAAGAAATAAAGCCTCAAGATACGCCCAACTATTTGCAAAATTGAAAATAACTTGTGTATGCTTACAAGCCAACCTCAAATTCATGCCAGTCTCATGACAAGCCAACCTCAAATCTGCACGTGCATTAGTAAAAATCACATTTCATTTTTAGCCCTAAGAAAGTAAAAGCGTAATGTGGATACGAGCTGCCAAGATTAGTTCACCAAAATATATCCAACTTGTCACATTTTGCTATTATATATATCAAACTTTGAAACTTACTATTTAATATACCGAACTTATCAAACTTACCATTTTCTGTATTGTAATGATTTGGTACAGGTTTTGTTGATGTGACGATTACTTGGCGACTTACATGTATTTTTCTTCTTTAAAAGTAATTGTAAATGAAGAAATCTTATTTAACAATAATGATAATAAAAAATATATTAATAATATGGCAGTGACATTGGATGCGTTTCAATTGTTTATTTTGGATTTCACAACAATCAATTTCAAAGAAAATCAAAGCAATTTCACGTCGCTAACATCACCAAAATTACAAAAGCTGCAAAAAATTTTAATGCACCTTCATCTTGTTGGGGATTAGAGATTAGCAACAGCTCTAGAGGGAGTTTCATGCTTTAAGCTTCGATTAGGAATCCGATTGTTCATTGACCCTTCTGTTTTTGTTCTTGATTTCATCTACCCTTCCTAAGACTACGGACCTGCTTTTGGATTTTAGGGTTTCTTCATAACCTAAACATGCGATTTTGGTTTCTTCAAACCATAGTATGCAATTTTGGTATTTAGGGTTCTTGGTCTTGTTCTTATGTTTCTTCAAAAACCCAGGTTTAAATGTATTAAGGTTTTCAGATTCATGTTCCGATTGTTCATCATAGATTTGGTGGGTTTGCAATTTCATTATCTTGGAACATGTATGAATTTCTTGTGGGATTTTGATAGGGTTCTTAACAGATTCATCATCTTTAATGGAGGCTTGTGTACAACCCAGATTCAGTCGAGATTTGCTCAAAGCTTGAGGTTTGATTTTGATTCTTAACAAGATTCAACTTTGATTAGGTTCATCTGGTTCTTTATTTCATCCCGATTTCGTTTTCTGGGTGTTCGATTTTGAAGCGAGATCTGAGCTTACATGTTCTTGATTATTTGATTTTGAACAAGATATTTTGATTATTTATCTTCATCTTCTTTCCAAATCTTGTTCTTAGTTCAATAAATCAAATGGTTTTTAATCGATTTGAAGGTATCCTCTTTCGTGAGGAAACAAATCGATTTGAAGGTAACTTTGTTTTGGTTCATCTTCAAGTCCTTGATATTTTTAGAGTATTCAACATAGATGATGGAAGATGAGTATTCATACAAAATAAAATGATATGGAAATTAATTATTGAGGTGGAATTAAAATTAAATGGAAAAGTAGAAGAATTACGAGTTACCTATTGGGTGGGTAACATGATACACATAATGGTAAATTTGAAAAGTCTAGTACATTAAAGGTAAGTTTGGAAGTTCAGTACATACAATAATAAAAGATGACAAGTTGAATACATTTTCAGGAACTAAACCCTCTTTTAAAAGTCCAAGATTAGGATGATAATCGGTTTATCTATTTTATTAGTTTATCTTCAGAAGTTCGTGGTAAACTAGGATTAGGATTTATCTAGTAGTATAAATATGGGGTCAATTGTTCCGGTAATTCATTTGGTTTTCTGATTTTATTATATATAAAAGCGTCGATTCTCAGCTTCGGGTCTAGTAAACCATATTTTCCAATTTTACATCAAGCTGAAACATTATGTTTCTTAAGTTATGCCTATTATGTAGTAGCTATGCTACATCAGATAATCCACTCAAATTGCTTGCTGAAATTCACAAATCCAGGTTGTTAATTTTAGAGTTCAAATATTCCAATCATGGTAGGCAACGAAGACAACATAAATCAAATCAAACAGCTTGAGATTTCTTTATAGGAATTCCAGGGAACGATCCAGATAGCCTTACAGCAAATTACCGAGAATTTGGCAGCTCTTACAACACACGGAAACAACAAACCAGTGAATAGTGGGGGTCCCCGACCCAACCAAGTTTGTATTAAATATCGAGCTTGTGGGCTACATGTTCGACAACCGCTAATGGTGGGGAGGATTCGGATGTGGAGGAGTTTGAAGACGTACAAGAATTAAGGGGAGGAAGATTTGGCTGTGGAAGATTTCTTAGCTTGGATAAATGAATTTGGCCTTCAGGTTCTATGAAATTCCCATGGATCATCGAGTCGACCTCGTCGCGTACAAACTTAAAGGAGGGGCTCAAGGATAATGGAAAAATATATAGGTTAATATGTGAACATCAAGGAAAACTCCCAAGCAGTAGTTGGGGAAGAAGCGAATGTGAATTATGAAGACGCTTTCTCCCACCAAACCATGATCAAATCCTATTCAATCTTCTCAAGAACTGTACTCAAGGAGATCGAACGGTAGAATTGTACACGACTGAGTTTCATCGTTTACATCCAAGAATGATTTGTCCGAAACTGAATCACAGCAAGTGACACGATACATTAATGGGTTATGTTATGACATACATGATCGGATCTCTCTTGTTCTTGTTTATGCGTTGGATGATGCATACAATCTAGCGATCAGGGATGAAAATCGGCTTTCAAAAGGTAACTGCACCTTCTCGCTCTCGGCCAACAGAACCAGGAATTGGTCGACTACTAGACCACCCTCATCCAAATCTAAAAATAGTCAACAGGCTATCAAATTACCTACCGCAAACAAAGGAAAACAAACTACAAAAACCTCAACACCAGCCAACAAACCAACAAATCCATACACTGTCCCGTATCGGGAAAGTGTTTCAAGCATGGTTGTCATCGTTCTAAGTGATTGCAGGATAACCGGAGAAAAAGTTAACTTGGCAACTAAAGAAGAGGAGTATGACTAGGAAGAAGACGAGGAGAAAAGTGATGACGAGAGTGAAACCGACATTGGTCATGCTACATAATTTGATGATGAATATACGGCAAGTCATGTGTCATTCGATGTATCATGTTAGCTTCGAAACTATGTGATCCATCTCAACGGCATAACCTATTTAGAACCCAATGTGTAATTCATCGAAAGGTCTTTGATGTTATTATAAATAGTGGTAGCACCGAGAATATTGTTTCAAGGGATATCATGCAACACTTGAAGCTGTCAACAGAAAATCACTCAAGTCCATACCATATTGAATGGATCACATCACTTTGTGAAGTCAAAGTCATAGAGCGTGCAAGATCCCTTTTGAAATAAGGAAATATAAGCATGAAGTCATGTTTGACATAGTGGACATGGACACATGTCAGATACCTCTTGGAAGACCAAGGGAATATGACGTGGATGCAATTCACAAGGGTAAGGAGAACACTTACTCGCTCCACTTTAATGGGGTTAAAAAGGTTTTGGTCCCTTTAAAGGAAAATAGCAAACTTAAGTCCTCTGAAGCAAAACAAAATAATCCGGTGATACCAAGTCATCAAGTCATTACTATACGTTGTTGTTGCAAAAAGTAAGATACTGTGTTGAAAAAAGTTCCAACCAAAGTAGCACCATTATCGGAAGAATTTAAACCCCTCATTCCTAAAGAATTACCATCAAGTTTACCGCCAATGCGAAACATTCAACATCATATAGACTTTGTTCTAGGAGCTAGCCTGCCAAACCATAGTCACATGGATCTGGGTTCACTTCGGTACAGGGATGTGATATTCTAGGTCTCTAAGTTTTTGAAACGATGGGGGTAGGTTCATTTCAATTCGCCTCCGGTACGAAGTACCAATTTCCTAGGTACGATGTACCGACTACTAAAATATATAATTATACTAATATTAATTCTCAAAGATATAAATTTTATATTTCCCATAAAATCAAATCAGATTACCAAAAAAAGTAAGACAAAACAGAAGCACTTAAATAGTGCAAATTATACATTCTAAACACTTGAATAGGAATTAGAATTAGTTATTGGAGGAGAAGAGTGGGATCGGTGGAATTAGAGTAGAATATGATAGAAATTCAACATTCTAAACACTTAAATAGGAATTAGAATTAGTAATTGAAGAATCAAAAGGCCAATCGAGAAGTGTGAAAAACGTAGAATCATTAATCGATGAGTCGGGGACGATGAAACGGCACGGTCTTTCCCGCCATTCAAATTAACATTCTAAGACTTGATTTCGTGTACCAATTCGTGTTTTTCATTGCTCAGATTGTTATTAATTACTTTCCCATTCATGATTGAAAGCCAATGAAATCGATTTTGACCATCGAGTTGGTTCGATTTAACCAACGATCCAAATCGCGTTCCATGGTGCGTATTGTTTGATTTTGTACCGCAATTTGGTACGAAACATACAGATCACAGATCATGGGTGTTTCATCGAACCATGTGACCATGTGCCAAACTTACTACAATATGAAATGAGCCCAAAAGAGAACTCGATCCTCTAGGAACAAGTTGAAGTTTTATTAAAGAAAGAACCAATTCGAAGATTTATTAAAGAAATGAGTCAATGACTAATTTGAGAGAGTGTGAGCCCTTGCATGGTTCCAGCCTTATTAGTTCCGAAGAAATATGGTAGTTGGTGAATATGCATAGATAGCTGAGTTATTACCAAAATTTCAATCGCATATCGGTTACCGGTTACCTATTCCATGTCTCGACGATATGCTCGACATGTTAGGAGGGCTCTCAGGTGTTTTTATAAAATCGACTTACGCTGTTACGCGGCGGGTATCACCAAATCCGAATTCGATCGGGGGATGAGTGGAAAACCAGGTATTGAAGCCATTTATTGGATCATTTGTCGTAGTTTATTTTGATGATATCCTCATTTATAGCAAGTCCGAAAGTGAACATCTTGAACATTTACGAGAAGTTCTCCTCGCATTGGCGAAAAACAAGTTATATATAAACCTTAAAAATGCAACTTCTTTATAGATTGGTTGTTATTTTTGGGTTTCGTCATCACATCGCTTAGAATTCATGTTGATGAGGAGAACGGGAGAAGATTCGGACCATTAAGGAGTGGCCTACACCACAAAATATTAGTGAAGTGCTAAGCTTCCATGGACTTGCAACTTTCTACAAAAGTTTCATTAGAAATTTCAGCATTATCATGGCACCTATCACTCGGTGCATGAAGAAAGGGAAGTTCCAATGGGGTCAAGAAGCCGGTCGTAGTTTTGCCCAAATAAAAGAGAAACTCACAAGGGCTCTACTTTTAGCCTTGCCAAATTTTGATAAACTTGTTACTTTCGAATGTGATGCGTCCAGCATTGGAATTGGTGTTGTTCTTTCTCAAAAAGGAAAACCAATAGCCTTCTGTCCTTTTTTAGTGAGAAACTTAGTGAACCACATCAAAATGGTCTACGTATGAGTTGGAATTCTATGCCATATATCGATGTGTTCGTCACTAGGATCAATATTTATTCCATTGAGAGTTCATTTTATATACCGATCATGCAACACTAAAGTATTTTAATAGTCAAGAGAAGATCAATAGAATGCATGGAAGGTGGATCACGTATCTTCAACGATTCTTATTTTGTCTTGACACACAAAGCCAGTGAACAGAACAAGGTAGCACATGCGTTAAGTAGAAGGGCTGAATTATTAGTAACCTTAAAAAGAGAAATAATTGGGTTTGAACGCTTAAAAAGAGAAATAATTGGGTTTAAACCTCAAAAACGTTTGGGAAAATAGAATACCATCACCCTTTTTAAAACTTAATGGGTATTTAATTTATAACAATCGTTTATGTATGTACTTCTTTGAGAGAAAAATTGATTAAAGAGTTATATGGTGGTGGCCTTACCTGACAGTTTGATCATGACAAGACTCCTGCTACTCCCGACAAACGGTATTATTGGCCACAATTAGGACAAGATGTCGGTAGATTTGTTGCTAAATGCCGTGTTTGCGGAACTACAAAGGGGCAATCACAATACACAAAATACCGGGTCACGCCATTACCTGTTCCGAGGGTCCTTGGGAAGACATTTTCATGGACGTTTTGTTAGGGCTACCTCGTACCACTAAGGGTTCAGCTTCTGTGTTTGTGGTCGTCAACCATTACTCTAAAATGACACATTTTATCCTATGTAGAAAGACGGACGATTCTTCCAATGTAGCTTTGTTATTTTTTTTGTGAGATAGTACGTTTGCATGAAATACCGTCTACCATTACATCAAATCGTGGCACCATATTTCTAAGTCATCTTTGAAGGACTCTATGACGATTGTTTCAAATTGAATTGCGGTATAGCACATCTTTCCACCCTCAAACAGATGGATAGACCGAGGTTGTCAACAAGACACTCATGAACTTGATCTGGTGTCTTTGTGGTGATCGCGTAAAACAGTGGGATCAATTTTTAGCACGAGTAGAGTTTGCGTTCAACAATATGGTAAATCTTTCAAGGGGAAAATCATCATTTGAGATTATCTATCACCTCAACCAAAACATGCCATTAATCTTATTAACCTACCCAAGTTACAAGGTAGAAAACATGGCTGAGAAAATGGAGAAGGTCCAAGATGAAGTTCAATAGAAGCTTAAGTCATCTAATCTCAAGTACAAAGAAGTGCTAGACGCTTGTGGTAGGAGATTTAGTTATGGTTCATTTGACAAAAGAGAGGCTCCTAGTCGGCACTTATAAAAAGTTAACCTGATCACCTCTCTATTTCACCGACCTTCAATGTGGCTGATTTGTCCGAGTATGTACCGGATATTCTGTTATATCCTAACTGAAACTCAAGGTCTAGTTTATTTCTAAGAAAGAGAGAATGATGTGGGATGAGAGCTGGGAGCAGCATATAAGGATAAGGAGTTGAGTAGTTAAACTTTAGATTTTAAAATTTATTAGTTATCTTTTAACAGTTCAGAATTAGGATAACGATCAGTTTATCTATTTTATTAGTTTTTCTTTAGAAGTTCTTTGTAAACTAGGATTAGGATTTATCTAGTAGTATAAATAATCCAGTAATTCATTCCGTTTCTGATTTTATCATGGGAAAATTATTCATAATGTTAACACTCACAAATCTGTTTAATAAGTAAATAAGAAAATGACTAAACTACCCTTCATTAAAGTAACTTGTGAGTGTAATATCATCTAATTTAAATGATGTTAGTATTACGGATCATTTCCCCTTTTATTATATATAAAAGAGTCGAGAATCGTTCTCGGCTTCAGGTCTAGTAAACCATATTACTCCAATTTTACCTCCGGCAGAAGCATTTTTTAAATTCTGCCTATGCTGTAGCAGCTGTGCTACATCAATTCTTCAATCAAATTCATTGACTCACCCTTCTTGTTCGATTCTGATTAGAGCCGGCAAAACTAACCCGTTTATCTATTTTTGGGTCCATTGGGCCAACTATTTTAAAATCTTGGATTAATTGGGCTGTGATACATTATTTGCTTGGGTTAAAATGGGCACCAAAAACATTTGATGCTTAAAATCACAGGTCATTTTGGGCTGTCTAAAAAAATGGAACGGGTTGAATTGGGCAGTCTTAGAAGAGAAGCATGGACCCGTGGTAGTACCGGTGGTTATGTCGTCGAACAACTGCAACTCTGCAAGCCACGAAGTTACGGACTCACGAGGAGGACTGCCGTCGTTCACCATCACTCGATTGATAGACGACAGTCGGTAAAGTCGATCAACACTTGAAGCCCTCGAATCTCGATAATCAATTCAGTCGATTGATATTCAGATTTGAAGCGTTCGATTACAAGCCCTGGCGATTACAGATTACGACCTTTGTGCCCTCGATTGATACTTGGTATAGCCAACTGAACATGTGCCTCGATTGATATCGGTTGATTAACTCCTCGATTCAAGCCCTCGATAATCGATTGAAACACATGCGGGTCGGTGGGTCGCTTATGAACAGTCGCAAAGGGTTCCTAATTGTGGTAGAATTTCTTATCTTGTTTCTTACTTTTCCTTTTCGTATCAATGGCTTTTTTAATTATTTGAATTCCATGTTACACAGTATTTGATCGTGGTGAATTTTGTTTAATTTGATTGCCCATATTTTGGGTTGTTTAGAAAAGGGTTTCTAATTGTTGTTTTTGTGTTGGTGGTAAATGATAATGGAGCTTATGAAGCTTCTTGTTGGTACGGAACAAAATTTCTTGGTAGGTGTAGCTTATTGTGAGATACTAGTTTTTGTTCCTAAGTGAATTTCTTGGTCATGAATAAAATTCATATCAGTTAGGAATAGTGAGATATTGGCATCAATACATATAAACTTGGTATGTGTAGCTTATAAAGCTTGTTGTTGGTACAATCCGCTTCACTTCTTGAACAAAATAACAATAATAGAAGCTTCATATAATTCTTTTGGCTCTAATTTTAATGTTGTTGAGAACTCTAAAATATTTGACTTTCTGCGGTATGGTAGTTCTCCTTATGTTTAATTGTTTAAGTTAATTATGTGGATAGTGATGTAATTTGTTATGTAATTTACTAATTTTGATCGACTATCAATTCTTGAACTCTTGACTGAGGTAATACAAAAGAATGGGTTTGTATTTGATGTTTTTGTGGTATTTGATATATATTTTCATAGGTTATTAGTCTTGAACTCTTGATTGAGTTTTAGTATATTTATAATTGTCAATTTATGGAATTTATGATGATATTTTCTTAATTGTATTCAATGTCAAAGTTATTGTAGAATTTTTTCTTAAAACGACCCATTTTGACCCTTTTTTCTTAATTGCAATTATTAAGTTTTTAAAAGAAAGAGGAGGAGGTGGTGCCTGGAGAAGCTGTCTATAAGGAGAAGAGGATATGTGTTCAGAATGAAGATGGGACAAAGGTTGAATATAGAGTATGGAACCCCTTTAGATCAAAGTTGGCTGCTGCTGTTCTTGGTGGAGTTGACAACATTTGGATGCTAAATTCACATTATAACAATTGTCTTTTGTGAAATTTTTTCTTTTTTTTTTGTTCAGAAACCTGGCTCAAAGGTGTTATACTTGGGAGCTGCCTCTGGTACTACTATCTCCCATATCTCTGATTTTGTTGGTCCAGTAAGTATTTTCATAGATTTAAGTTACCACTTGGCGTTGTTATTCTATTTCTTTTGAGATTAGTATTCTAAAGTAAAGGTGTGTATGAATATCACTTCAAGTACATGAATGAATTAACTCGGATTCCCCTTCAAGACTTCATGGGTGATGCAATATCGAGTTTTTGATGCTATAATGTACCCCTTTAAAATCAATGGTAGTTTCTTTTTTGCAGGTAATTTGTATTATGTATGATCCGTCATGGTTTATTCACCTTATCAATACTCAAGTCTATTCCTTTTTTCCTGTTTTATCTATGCAGGCAAGAATTTTAGCACTCAATGCATCTTACTTCTTGAAAGCTAGATGTTATTTTGTTATATCCATCAAGGTTTGTATATTTTGAGGTATAAGATTGATGTGCAAATGTTGGGATTTATGATTGAGTTTTAGTTTATTTATAATTGTCAATTTATGGGATTTATGATGATATCTTCTTAATTGTAGTGAAAGTCAAGTTCATAGTTGTTAAACTCGTACGAGTCGAGTCAAAACACTCTAAAAACGAGCCAACTCGGTAAGTGAATCGGTTGGATGATTGACTCGGTAGATGACTCGCGATTTTGAGGCGATTCGGTCCGAGTCGAGTCAACTCGGAACTCGTCCGAGTCAAAAAAATGAAGCAGAAGTTTGGTGTTCATCACTTCTAACCAGTTCTTGAACACGATTTCAGCATAAATTTATAAAAAAAACCGAGGATTTACACAAATCGGAACTTCTTTTGTCCAAAATCAGAGATTGCCATCTGATTTCTCTGTCTTTTTTCTTCCTTCATTTGTCTTCCATGTTTCTTCTTTTCTTCCATCTGAGGCATGGAACTTCTTTTGTCTTTCATTCATCATCGTCTTTTTTCTGCCTCTCTCTCTCTCTCTCTCTTTTTCTGCCTCTCTCTCTCTCTCTCTCTCCCTCCCTCTCCCTCTCCCTCTCTTTATCTCTGTTGGAGTGTTGGCTTTAATTCTCTGTCTCGCCGACTCCCAAGACCCATAATAAATACAATATTCAATATATACCCCAAATATCCCATTGTAAATAAAGAGGCTGGTGTTTAACTTTTAAACCTATCAGTATATTTAAAGATTAGAAATTAAACCAATAAATAATAATACATATAAATAAATTATAGTTTATATATGACTGAGAAGATAATTATAATAGTTGCTATTACATTTTACATATTATTGTATTATTATTCCATGCTGTATTTGATGTATACAGTATACATTATATTATATATGTTTTTTGTATATAACTTTTAGTGTCGTGACACTTACGAGTCGAGTCACGAGTTAAAATTTAGGATTTCGAGTCACGAGTTAACAACTATGGTCAAGTTATTGTTAGTTTTTTTTCTTAAAACGACCCGTTTTGACCCGAACCCATTTGGACCCGAGCCCGTTTTGACCCGAAACCGTTTGATACTTTTTTCAAAATTACCCGTTCCGACCCGTTACCCAAACTGACCCGACCCGCCCGTTTTGCCACCTCTAATTCTGATATGTGATCAACGAGTCTGCAAAATCACAAGTTTGATGTCTAAAAGGTGAACACATCCTATAAATTTAAGAATGTGTCATGATAACTGTATGTTACAAGGTAATATGACCGAGTAAAAATGCTTTATCTAATGGATTTCGAATCCAATAAGCTTTACTACAAATAATTAGAAAATTTGTTAATCAAGACCAAGTAGTTTTAGGAAATAAGGTTGCAATTAGCATATAAAATCAAACTTTTTTACTCTTTAGAGGACTTGAACCTCTACAAGAAACAAAAGTGGACACTGGTTATGTAAATTTGAGGGAATTATATTCGAAGACCGAAGGAAATGGAAGTCAAAGTCGATTTCTGGCACAAACATTTCAGCGAACACTCGGTGTGCGTAATACTAATCTCATAAACAACTGTCGTTGAGATCTTCTATCAAACATCGGTACAAACTGTTGTGATAGTTTCACATCAAGAACCCTAGTTGCAACTTGAAATAATCAAACCCTAACGTGAAAAACACAATCAATGAACAAAACCCAAAATTGGATGAATAAACAAACAATCGAACCTTAAACTAAAAAATAAAGAAGCAACGGAACCAGTTTATATGAAGGCCGACAATGATGAGGCAGAAAACGAAGATGATGATGAAGATAAAAAGAAAAAACCCAATCCATCAGTTACTAAATCATCACTTCATGGAGTAGGCTGTGAAGAAGCAATTCTAACCACATTTACGTACATAAGAAATAGATCCGAATTTTTTTAAGAGCAGTAACGATGCAAAATTTTGAAAATCAAGCCATAACTTACCTGATTACGTAGAAGTATTGTGCAAATCGCCATCAGTCCATCATGCAGGGTTAGGGTTTTTCTTGGAATACAACTGAGGCGATGGTATGGACTATGGATTAGGGATGGCAATTAGGGCTGCGAAAAGAATGTTAATGAACCGTCCTTGAAATCTTGATAAATTCATTTATGTTCGTTTTTTTAATAAATGAACGAATACAAATATAACTCTTGTTTGTTCATTTATATTTGTGAATAGTTGGTTATCCGTTCGTTTATGTTTATATATATGAGAAATGTTCAATATAGTCCTAATTTAATTTATAGTCCCGAGGGACAATTTATAGCCATTAGATTTTAAGATTTAATGGTCCAGATTCAATTTTAGATTATAATCAAAATTGATATATTTGAATAAAAGAGTGCATTTATGAGGTCCCCACTTTCTCTCTCCTCTAATTTATTTAAAATTAATTATCTCACAAACCGTTAATCGTTAGACGAAACGAATTATATCGTTGCAATCCTTGTGTTCCCCTCTTTTATTAGAGAGGTCACTTGATATACTTTCGATAAAAAAAAATTTCTCATTTTGTTAGATTGGACTTAAATTTTATTAAAGTATAATCACATGTGATTCATAGAGGTGTGATCAATATAGTCTTTATAAAATTATAGTTTGGTGTTTGATAATCCGACAAAGTTCTATGGTTTAGTAACAAAAAATCAACAGTTGAAATGATTCTAAGTTATTAGTTGTTTCATAACACATGTGATTATCTATCTCTTATACATGCACATAATTACAGGTGATTAGATTAAATGTAGCATTTTTATGTCACGTATTTGACAGAATCAATCACATGTGATTTTGTACAGAATCACATGTGATTGAATACCAAAAACATAAGATTTGGTATTCAATCACATGTGATTGCATATTTAATCACATGTGATTTTGTACAGAATCACACGAGAGTTTGTATAGATTCAAATGTGACTGAATACCAAAAAACATGAGATTTGGTATTCAATCATATATGAATGCATAGGGATTGTTCAAATGAGAACCATTCTTATTACGAGAACCAATATAAAAGACATCGAATTCGAAGGAGAACACATCTAGACCTTTGATAGAGGGGATAGAGTGTTGCTAGTAGACAATATATGCATTCATGGGTAGACAATGCAATTGGATTGGGTGAAATTGAATATGTACATACATGTATAAACGGTTTTAAACAAACGTTGATTTATTTAAGCAAACATTCAAAATTAATAAACGTTAAATGATATACAATTTAAGAAGATAAAAAAATTAATAAAACAACACATGTAATATTTTTATAAATCACATGTGATTATATATTAATAAAATTTAAGTCCAACATAAAAAAATAAAAAAAAAAGTTTGTCAAAAGTATATCAAGTGACCTCTCTAATAAAAGAGGGGAACACGAGGATCGCAACGGTATAATTGGTTTCGTCTAACGATTAACGGTTTGTAAGATAATTAATTTTAAATAAATTAGAGGAAAGAGAAAGTGGGAACCAATATGCAAAAAGTCAGAATTGTCCTTACTTATATCAATTTTAATTATTATCTAAGATTAAATTTAAACCATTGATCTTGAACAAAACCCTTATATATATATATATATATAAATATATATAAGGTTTATTTGTGTTTAATAATGTTTGATTTGCATTATAATATGTTACTTGTTTTACGTTCGTTTATCGTTTAAATACAAATATTTTAACTAGTCGAACACAAAAGTGCTTGTTCCTTTTTCGTTCGTGTTTGTTTATTTTTTCGGCTAAAGTTAAACGAATGAACATGAACACAGAAATTCGTTCGTTTATCCATTCGTGTTCATTTATTTGTTCGGAGAAAGTTAAACGAACGAACACGAACAAGCCCCGTTCGGTTCGTTTACAGCCCTAATAGCAACGGATCAGATTTCGATAGGATAATTTCATATCGACATTCATATCCATTTAATTTCTTATCATTTATATCTATATTTATATCCATTTAAAATTATTTCATTCGTCTATATTCACACCCATCAGATTAGATGGATAAATGGATATACATTAAAAGTCGAAATAACTCTTTTTTTTCAAAGAAAATATCATAGATTTATATATAATTTATGATTTTTTTATTGACATAAATACATAGTTTCTTTATAAAAAAGATGCAAATCAAAATATAACTTAATATACTACAATCAAAACGAACATCATACTTTGTAATTATATAATATTATAATTATAACTATATATATATATAGTGAAATGATTATTTGAGAACTGTTTTTATTGCAAGTACCGCGAGTACCATTTGTAACCGTTATTAATGCTCATTAATAGGGTATTTTGGTCTTTTATATAATTTTCCGACTGTGAAGTGCATCCGGGTGAGTTGACATTAAAGATCGAGCCTTGATTTTCCCGAAATACCCCTCATTAATGCATCATTAATGAGCCATTTATTTGTCATTGATTTATTTTAATTAAGGGCCAAGATTAATCTCACGATACTCATAATAAAAACGGTTATCAAAAGAATCATACCCTATATATATTATTATATAAAGCATTTAGCTCTTTTGTATCTCTTAATTTTAAGTAAATTAAAATTAACAATTTACTCTTAATATTAAACTAAATGAAAACTATTAAATAAAACAATTATTTGGTGGAGTTAATAACAATCTTATATACAATTTTAATAACTAAAACCTTGCAAAATAAAAATTATTTAAAAAATCAATCAATGCAAATTAACTTAATAATTCAAAAATTTTAATAATTATTTTTTTCATATTAAATATTATATCATATAATAAATATTTTAACTTAACTATTAACAATTACGTATAATTAGAAATATTAAATCTAAATAACATACAACTTAAATTCATAAAAATTACTGGATTTTTTAAATAGGTAATATAATTAAAATATAATAGAATTATAATGCCAACATTCTTATTGGATTTTACCATCCATATGAAATTTTATTGACATATTCTAATTTAGAAAAGAAACACACCACTCATGTTTTACAAACAAACAAATTATTGAGAAAAAATATTCGTAACCGCTGCATTGCGCGGATACAAATGCTAGTGTATATATATATCTTCAATATTATATTTATATATACATGTTAAAAATATAGTAAATATCTAGATTTATAAACCCAATTATATAAATGCTAACTACAACCCTAAGGGCTGTAGATAAGAGTAATAAAATATGTTTTAATTTTTCAAAATAGTAACCATATATCATATATGGAAAGTTTGAATACTAATCATAAGATGGTTGACGTGGATTTTTTTGTAAACATGGAAGGTTAATTATGAAACATGAGTTATCGTTGTTATTTTTAGAAATTATAATCATCTTTTTTACTTTTATCCTCAGCCCTAATGATTGTGGTTAGCATTCTCCAAATTTAATTTAGAAAAATTTAAATTTGGATTAATGGATTCATCCATGAATGGATAATCGTAATCCATATCCACTTCACATCCGATATTTACTCATTTAACCCTGTCTATATCTACCACTGATCTAGTGGAAGATCATAGATCGGATGACCATTGCCAACCCTAGTCTGGAGCCTCTAAAACGAAAACGGTTAAAAGAAATCTGGATAACCCATTTTGTGATTATGACCCGCGAGCTTTTTAACACATATAACTAGTGTTATACCCGTGCGATGCTCGGGTACAGAAATAAAACTTTTATATTTAATACTTTTTTTATACATACTCTTTTAAAAGAATGTAAAATTACATTAAGTTTAAATTTTTTTTAGTATAATATTAATGTGTTTCTTGTGATGGAACTTAATCCAAACATTGTAAAGACATAACCATAATATTATTGTTGATGTTATAATATCAAGTGCTTAAAATACATTTTTATTAGTCAATTATATATTTAAAATCTTTGGGATTGTAAACTAAATTTGTTAAAAATTAAATAATGATGCTAAGTATACACAAATTAAATCACATAAAAATAAGATCTTTGCATAGAATAGATTATGTTTGTACATACGTAAATTGCTTAAGTATAACTTATTATTTAACTAACTATAATTGAAAACACAAGATAACATTGAATTTAAATATTCATGTAATAATAATCTTAATTTTATGTACCAAGTTATTAGTTAAAAAGTAAGAAAACTTAGATAATTAAAATCTTTATATAACATTTCAAGTTGGGGTTTAGTTCACCAAAATGTTTCCAACTTGTCAAGTTTTGCTATTTTGTGTATTGAACTTTAAAAGTTTCTATTATGTGTATCAAACTTTTAATTTGTTGTTATTGTATGTATTTTGATTGCATTAAAAAAGAAAAATGTATAAGTTTAGTACATACAATAGAAAGTTTAATACATACAATATCGACAAATTTTATGTTCGATATACACAATAGAAAATTTTAAAGTACGAACGCACAATAGTAAAACGTGACAAGTTAAATACATTTTGATGACTAAACTCATTCAAGTTATATGTGTAGTTACAAAACACCCTAACATGAAATGGTTGTTTCATTACACAGTAATTGTATAGAGTTATAGTTTCTCACGATTATTTACTCAAACACTAACAATCAATTTTAAATAGCCCTAACTGGTAGTGGTAGTTTTGTAAACAGCTTTATGCCACAAACCAATGGTTTTAAGAGACTCACTAGGTGGTTATCAAATATATAAATTTTATCATAATACGACAAAAATTTTAAAAATAGTATATTTTTAATTCTTTTTATCGAAAGACCAAGAAATCAATGATTATATCGACTATATTATGCAGAGAGAATAAATATAAAAAACGAATAAAATATCCAATAATTACTTACCCATTGCTCTCGATGGATAAAACAATTAAAATATACTAATTTTTAAAAAAACGTCATATTACGATAAAATTTATATCAAAACGTAGATAAAAATAAGACGGCCACAAATATATAACTATTTTTTCTCTAAACAAACTATATCACAAGTTATTAAACAAAATTTTCAAACAACCTATAATTAATTACATTAATATACATTTTTCTTAAAATCCTATCACATATTTCATATAACCCCCTCACAATTTACATCCAAACCCTCTTGAACTTAAATGTAATATATTTTCTTTCCATTATCTACCAATCACGGTATACTACTTGTCCATATCATAATTTCACGTCATAAATAACGTCGATCATTTTTTTTACCACATTACAGTTACTCTCAACTCCGTCAACAATATAAATATTAAATTCAGAAATCATAAATTAAAATAACGAGAATAGTCAATTTTGAATGCTACCTCAAAAGTCAAAAATTAAGTGAAATTAAAGTTTATTATTAGTTGAATTTGAGTTATTTAAGGAAAAGTAAATTTAAAATTTTGTGTTTTAGTTAAGAGTAAAATTTTATTAACACTTGGTAAAACATAATACAATTGGGAAGTTAATTAAAAAGATACGAATCTTTTCAAATATGTGATAAAATTATTTCAAAAAGATAAAAAGGATACATTCATGGTTAGTAAAAAAATGCTCGAATTTACCCCTAAAAAATGCAAGTTTGAGTCACACACCACACAAACAAATCTCACTTTTTGACAAATTCACATATATATCGCCTTTACTTTCTTCCCACGACAAGGAATCATTGGGAAATTAATGAAATTTCTATGAAATAGGCTGATTTAAATACGACAAAAGAAAATATGAGCATTAAATAGTCGATGCATCCCCCACAACCCCAACATAAAAGAAATTCTCAGTTTTGGTTAATTTATACAAATTAATCTCTAAGAATGTATGAATATATTTCAGATTTGCTATTTCGTGGGATCAAGATGGCATTAATTATCTCTGGTTTGTTTAATTGCTTTGCAGGTTCAAGCGAGGTGGCAGTCGAAGATCATAGTATGATCAATGATGACTACAAAGCAAGGAGAGAGAGTAATAGTAGTACCACTGCAGTCATCCCTGTGGCTTACTTTCCTACTGGTTCAAAACTCTCAAGCTTGTAGAATTGAAATAGAGCTAGCTGAGTTTTACATCATTTCTTAAGAGTGGAGTGAGCTGTGAGCGGTGGAGGAGAGTGTTTGAGGGCCGATCACATCGTTATGGGCAAGGGAGACTCCACCACCATAGCGTGGCCGGTAGCGAGCACACAGGTCAGAGAGCGTGGTGTCTTTTCTTTTTATTAGTTGTTGTGAATAGTTAGACGGTGAGGGTCTTAGAATCTATATACCCCCTCGTCCTAATATTGTTGTACTATTTTTGTCTACCGGTCTTCACTCCTAGAAAAAGATTGTTATTATTTGGTATTTGTTATATTTTATCTTTGATTAGTTGCCTTTATTTATCTTTTACAAATCTAATAATATATGAAATGTAAGGCTAAAAATGACATGTTTACTAAAAATGACATGTTTTTTTGTCAACTAAGCCAGAAACGCATATATATATATATGAAGTAGCCAATATACTCATGAAGTAGCTGAAGATGAAATTGTAGACGAGGATCATTTCCTTAAAGAGAATTAAGTTCATTAGCATAACAAGTACAAACGAGGATCATGAACCCCGTTGTCTTATACAAAGAGCTAGAAGTAGAATAAGTTGGTAATATTAGTGAGTTGATGCTAAATCGAGATGTTTAAGATTATTTTATTGTAAGTTGTTAAAACTTTCTTAATAAAAAAAATTGAAGTAGCAATCTAAATAGCAATTTTAGCCCGTCCTAAGTGCGGGTAACAATACTCTTTAGCATTACATATCTAATTTTACAATATAGATAGTATACTTAAAAACACCCTATAGAAAAACCAAAGCTAGTAGTGCCTAGTGAGCTCATTCTCATTTGGGAAAGTTATAAAAGCATACAACTATTTTTTTTTTCTTTTTCTAATTTATGTAACATTTTAAACTTTTTATAATCAAGTGATTCAACTATACATTTTCATTCAATTAATGTAATAAATAACACGTTACCTGTTAAACCGGTAACCATTTTCAATTTTCTAACTAATTTTTTCGATCTTTGTAACATTCTTTTCAACTATTTTCGATTTGTGTAGCATTTGATTTTTTTCAACTTAATAATTAATTTATTATTAGTACTAGTATTAATACAATAATAGTCATTATTATTTATTATTATAGAGTTTCATTCACAAAAATATATTCAACTTTACATATTTTGCTATTATTATAACTATTATTTTTAGGCATAAAAATTTGCTTCTATTTATAAAAATACTATTTATTGTATAATTTTTATCTTTTATATTCTTCAAAGACAAAAGAATATATTTAACACTTATCTATACTACTATATAAACCATTTAACATTCTCTCTCTTCTTAAATTTTAAGGCTTCTTAAAATTCAATTAATATAAAATCTTGACCCTTCATTTAATCTAAATTAATCTCATCCACTCAATTTTTAACTATTTTATTCTCTCCTAATTTACTTTAACTTTTTATTCAAAATATATTATCTCATACTAACATAATTATCCACTCACATCAACATAATTTTTAAAATCTTATTAACTCTTCTCTTTATTTCATCAATATAAATCTTTTTTCTTATTTTATTGTCTTTTAGAATTTATTTTTAAAATTAATAAAATAGTTAAATGTAAATAAAAGAAAATTTGAAAAAAACAGACATGTTGCTGTAGAAAACTTTTTCGTGACATTGAATCGCGCGAATAATTTATTATTACATTCTTGAAATCGACATATTGTAAACCAAAAACTATTTGCCGCCGTAGCATTGTGCGGGTATGATACTAGTTCATATAAATTCATTTAAACTAGTAATGTATTAAAATTAAACTTACAATCGAAATTTAAGGAAAATTAAATATAAAGTTAGAGTATTACTTTATTTGATAGAGACAATTACTTATCTTAATTGGTGGCCGGCCAGTGGTGAAGGCTTAGAAGAATTGGATTTTGCTTCCCCAATAATTTTAATTTGTAAAAGTTTGACTCGGAAGAAAGTCTTTCATCAGTACTTCAGGTGAAGGAGCACATTTATTTATTTGACCAATTTTCAATACCCTTCTCTCCACGCAAAGAAAATATTGAGAATTTCCTAGAAGCTGCTGATTGATGAACTTTTTTGCTTATAAATATAATATTAATTTGGACCTCAATTCATCCATAATATAACACACTCCACAAGCTCTTCTATAGCAAGAGTAAATAATCTAAAATATTCACAAGAGATTTCTAACCTTTTCGAATCAGGTTTATACTCGAGAGTCCAAATTAATGACTATCATGTCGGGTTTCTTCGGTTGTTTCTCGGGTTCAAGCAAAGTAGTTGACGACGAAAATGAAAAAACGGGTGTGTCAAGAAAAGCTGATCATAACGCTGATGGCGATCGCGAAGCAAAGGGCAAATGCAAAAAGAGTGCACCAATTCCGGTTGCTTACTTCCCCATCGGATCAAACCTTTCACGCTTGTAAAATAATTAAGATGGTTTGAGACAAAGGCGTGAAGTTTACTACTTAACACGGCTGAAGTATCGCTATTAATTAGTTAGTACTGGATTTGCATGAAAAAAAGGGAAAGAAATGAGTATAATTCTTAATGAATTCAAGTCGACTCTAAGGCAGAGACAAGTTGAAGTTGATACTTTCTCTTCGAAGAGAAATTCATAGAATAGTAACCAAGTTTGAAAAGTATTCTACTAAGGTCATTCACCTCTTTATTTCACATTATGAAATAACCCATGAATGACTTGGATGAAGCACTATTCAAACTTGATTACTATTCTATGAAATAAACCCTTCACGTTATCACTTGTGAAATGTAGATCCTACATGTTAGTTCAGGTGGAGCTCCAACAAATTTCTAAAAATGATATTAGAGATTTAAGATTCTTTTGTTTTTCTAACAGTTGTAGGTGTGAATTTGAATATTGTGTATAAATAATAAGATGTAATTCTGATATGTGAATGTTGTTTTTATTTTATTATTTGTTTGTATAAAAGGTTTAAATGTTTGTAGATATTATTTTAATCATATCACATATTCACCAAAGTTTTAGTAAGATCAACATTACCAAACTTTTAATGCAAACAAAATTAGAAAACAATCAAGGATAAGAAGTGCTTGTAATACTTATGGCGGTGTACGTGAAGGCACCAACAACAACTATGAATACGTTAGCGAAGGTCTGAGAGTTAGTACAGTTGGCCAGTGGCAAGGGTCGCGAAATGGAGTAAGAATGTAAGATATCGATCATTGGGAATGTGAGAACTACAGAGACGGGTGGAGACAGTTAGGCATTCTAAGTGGATATATCTACCTATATATAAAAATGACTCATATCTCCAAATTTTGACATTTGTCCATTTTAATAGTATTACACTATTTGAAATTTTTTAAAAAATACATATTCTTATCTAAAATAATATATATAACTTTATATCTTGATATAAGATAAGCCCCAAAATAATTGTACGATGAAGCTTTCAAAAGGGAGGTGATCGTCTTAAATAACAAAAGTGACCATATACAACAACTTTATGTATTATCAATTTGTATCAAGTGCATTAACTGTGAACCTGGCTAAAAACTATTGTGTACGAATCAATCTTTCTTTCACAATTATACACACTAAAAATTACATACTATTTGTATTTGCTTATTTCCCAACTTGTTGCCTTTTTGTGCATGTACTTAAAGTTTTAAACCCACGTTAGAAAAATATTCATTTCTCCCCTTATCAAAAAGCAATTTGGTTGATTCATCATCGACCATAATTCTCCATCTTTTGTACAAGGTCTTTATTTACTATTTCCGTTTTGCTCATCTTTTACCTTTTCGGAATTAGATTTGATGAATTAATATATCATAAAGGGTTTTATGAGATATATAAAGAAGATCTAGGAGATTTGGTTTAGTCACGAAATCAGGGCAATACTTGTATGAAATAATTTGTATTTTGAACAGTAAATTACGTTTTTGTTAAAGATTTATGATTACTATATAAAATCAAAAAATTTTGGAAGTTCGTATGAGAATAAAAAAATGTGAACATACGTAATTTATATATTTGTCAGATTTTTTATATAATACCATATGGTACTCACATAAAATGTATTTCTATTTGTAAGTTAATTAATTTAGATTCATATATGTTATTTGTAAGGAAATAAGTTTATGTAATGTATAAATATTGAATGTGTATTGTTTTGTTTTAAATATAAAACCAAGTATTTTGTTGTCTATGATTAAAAAAACTTTATTGGGAATACAAAATAATAATAACCTAGATGTTGAAAGATTTGGATTCATCAACATTTTCAATTCCATAAACCAAGAATCTTCTAAGTTATTCATTGTGCGTTCTAGATCAAAGGGTACATCAGCAAAATCTAAATATATTGTTGGGTGTAATAATAAAAGTTAATTAACTTTTTGTCAGTTATCCGGAACAAAAGTTTGTATGGTAATGTTTAGTTGGATTATAATAAAAGTATGGTGATACTTCCTTGCTATAAGATATATAGGGTGTGAACAATGATATATTCTATTTGTTTTTTCTTAAAAAAATAAATATCTATTTTTAATAATAAATTTAGATCAGTATTGACCGTGCTTAGCACGGCCAAAAAAGAACTAGTATAAATATAAAGACTCCGAGAACTACCCAAACAACAATTGAAGACTTCAAGTTACATAATTTTTTTTAAAAAAAAGCCAAACAAATAAGCACAGACTTCACACGAATTGTCAGCTTTGGTAAATGCAACAAAGTTACAACCAAAAAGAAGATAAACAAGGAAAGCTATGAAGATAAGATCGACTAACAAGGTAAAGATATACAACAAATATTTACTAAATAAATATATATCTAATACGTAATAACGTTGCTACTAGTTTTAAGCAGTCGCTACATTCATCAAACAATAAAAAGCTACAATTCATCATTTCACCCATTCATCAAACAAAGGAAAGGTATATATGGGTATGTTCGGTATGAAGCTTATTGGAGCTGGTAGTTTTTTATTTTGAAATAAAAAACTACAATTCATATTCGGATGAAAAGGCTGGAAGTTTTTTTTAAGTTAAAAACCTCTGAAATAAAAAGCTTCTTGAAGTAACTTTTAAAACTGGCTGAAAGCTTTTTATATACCAAATTACCTAAATACTCTCTTTAATTGTTTTATAATTCCTCCAATTTTTATAATTTGTCTTTGTCATTTTACACTATTAAGTTCTAGCTACCAGCTAATTTACCGAACACATATATAACTAAAATAAATAGCTTTCAGCTTCAGCTACCAGCTTCCCATTACCCGCTACCAGCTATTTCAGTCAAACACACACTATATGTGTTTATAATTTTAAAATGTCACTATGTTTATAACAATCGCTACATGGGTCGCTATATACATTTAAACTTTCGGCTCTCATTTGATGCCATTCAATTGTTTGATTGCACCAATTCTAAATCGTGTTTATAATTTAGGAAAACGACTTACGAAATTAAAGTATTAAATTTATGTGATAGAGAAAATTCTACTTTTCCTTGGCGGCCAAGGCTTAGAAACATTGTATTTTGCATTTTTGCGGTATGATTTTTCAAATGTTTGACTCGGAAACTATTTCAAGTCAGGTGAAGAAGCACGTACACTTTATTATTAACTTATTATTTGACCATTTAATATGACACGCAAACAATATATATATATATATATATATATATATATATATATATATATATATATATATATATATATATATATGGGAAGGTTCATTTGAAAACCGTTTTTATTGCGAGAACCGCGAGAACCAATCTTAGCCGTTCAATTTAGATAATGGAATTGATGGATGAAGATATATATATATATATATATATATATATATATATATATATATATATATATATATATATTAGGATATATATTTCTTAGAAGCTGCAGGTTGAACTAATTATATATATATATATATATATATATATATATATATATATGGGAAGGTTCATTTGAGAACCGTTTTTATTGCGAGAACCGCGAGATTCAATCTTAGTCGTTCAATTTGGATAATGGAATTGATGGATGAAGATATATATATATATATATATATATATATATATATATTAGGATATATATTTCTTAGAAGCTGCAGGTTGAACTAATTTTGTCTATAAATATGACACTAAAATTGGACATCATCATTTCACCCATTTAACATAAAAAACATTCCACAAGTTCTTCTAACGCAAGAGTGAAAAATCTAAAATATTCGCAAGAGATCGATTTCAGTTTCTTTGTATCAGGTTTATATTCGGGAGTCGAAATGGCTATCATATCAAGTTTATTCGGTTGTTTCTCGGGTTCCAACAAAGTAGTTGATGATGGAAATGAAAAAATTGGTGTATCAAGAAAAGCTCGTAACGCTGCTGGCGATCATGAAGCAAATGGCAAATGCAAAAAGAGTGCACCAATTCCGGTTGCTTACTTCCCCATTGGTTCAAACTTTTCACGCTTGTAAATAAGATGGTATACTATAAAGGCATAAGTTTACAACTTTTAATGGATGAGATACAACTATTAATACATGGAGAGTTTTTTATTTTTTATTTTTTGTTTTTTTTAAAGCAAAAATTATATTAAATAGTCTCAAAGGTTGAGACAAAACAATATACAAAGGTATCAAAGAGTTAAAGGTGGAACCAAGAGCATCCATGGAAAGCTAGAAGAACAATCAATTAGATGCATGTGTATATATTGTAGAAGAACAATCTTGATGTACTTTTACATTTTTACTTCCATTAATTTTTAGTTAATTTACTAAATTTTTATTAATTGCAATTAAACTTGTCGCTTATAGCTAATTATAAATAAAGTGTAACTAAACAGAAATTGGTCAATATGTGTTACATTTTACTTCTGGTGATTTGCATATATATGCGATTTCATATAAAATACAAAAAATATTATTGATATATATTTTTTTACTAAATTCTTCTACTTTTGTTAAACAATGACACTTAATTGTAAGCTACTAATTCTTTTTCATCACCACAAACGTTAATTTTAACACTTTTATTTATCTAGTGGCGGCTTATGCATACTGGTATCAAGGTGTTTCCATGATTATAAGCTCTAGTCCTTCTGTAGACACAAGGTATAGATTCAGAAGTAAATTATGGTTTGCATGTTTTTTATAATGAAAAAAGGATATTTGATAAAAACATTTAATTAACAGATGAATATAGAATTTCTCTTTTTTTAGGGCAATTTATTTTATTAATAAGTCTTATAAAGCCTTCCAACGTGCAGTAGGACTCAAGGAATTAAAATTATAAAAATTTTAATAATAGTTCTGAAGAAAGGTTTGATATATGTTTTGACATTCCAATATTTATAATTGTAGTAAACGATTGAATTGAGTTTTTGTCGAATCAAGCTTGAATTCGTCAACTTAAGAAAAGCGCGCGCGCACACACATATATATATACATACATATATATATATATATAAGGATGAGATCAAATAAAAAGAAAATTAAAGTAAAAAGTGTAAAAGAGTTGATTATTTGATCATTTTTCGGTATATATATTAACTGATAATCGTTAGTTTATCATCTTTATTGATTAAAACTAGTTCTTCATCAATTTCTTTTTGATTTCAAATACAGATTTTGAAAACGAAATTTTGGAATAATTTTTTGATGAACAAAATGCTTTCATCTAAAAAGTGATGAATATGTTAGATTCATAAAAAATAAATTGATGAAGAACTAGTTTTAATCGATAAAGATGATGAACTAACGATTATCAATTGATATATATATACCGAAAAATGATCAAATAATCATCCATTTTACCCTTTTTACTTTAATTTTTTTTACTTGATCTCTACCCTATATATATATATATAAAAGGCTACCACCATTGATTATAAATTTTAAATCTTTGAGAGTTGATCACAACCAAGCTTAAATGTATTAAGCACTTCATTGCGCTAGAGCTTGGAAATGAAATTTCGATGAAGCCAAGTCAAGTTTTGAACTTGGATTTTAAAACTTTTAAGGTCAAGTCAAGCTTGACAGTGTTTGATTTGATCGGCTAGGCTCTATTACACTTGGTTTCAGAAGGTGATAACTATAACTTTTATTTTTGGACAAATTACATTAAAATATAATAAACTTTATTTTAGTTACTATTGTATATAACCAACTTTAAATTTTTTAAAATAATACAATTAACTTTAATAATCCTTTCATTGTATACAAACAACTTTTTTATGTGTCTGTTAATTAGTTAACATTGTATACAATGAACTTTGTCATAACTTTCATAGTATAGAACAAATTGCATACAATGTGAGAATTATGAAATTTGGTTGTATTATTTTTAAGAAAATAAAGTTGATTATATATAATGATAACAAAGACAAAATTCGTTGTGTTTTAATACAATTTACCCTTTATTTTTATATATGAGTTTGGCAAATAATTAAGTAAATAGTGTAAAATGATAAAAAGAGAAATCTAAAAAGTGATAAAAAGACTTATAGGTTTTAGTTTACAAATTAGCCTCTACTTTTTTATTCGTCAAGATTAATTAATGTTCATTTTAATTCGTCAAGAGGTCTCTTTAATCTCGAACAAAAAAAGATGGTCGAAAGATGTATTTTGAATTCAGATATACTATTTTTATCTCTTAAGGAAAACCAAAAACTCTAAAACTAAAATATCCAAAAAGTATAATATATAAGTTTTATAGAAGTGGCTATAAATTCACAAGGCAATATCTATAATTTAAAAAATACATAATAAATTTCAAAACAGATCGAAGAAAATAACTTCTAAAATAATTGTGTTTGGTTTATAGAGACCGGCCATTACTTTTCAATTACTTGGTGGCCAAGGCTTATAAACGTTAGATTTCACCCAATAATTTTGAAAATGTTTGACTCGCAATTGACTCGTCATTTAAGTCAAAATACACCTGCAGCCTATAATTGTTGGACCAAGTATAATGAACATCTTTCTCCCTGGTCCACAAGCCAATGAAATATTTGGGAATTTCCAAGAAAGAAGCTGGTTGAATATTTTGTTTATAAATACTGACCCAACATATATATATATATATATATATATATATATATATATATATATATATATATTACTAACACATTCCAAATATATACATTCTTTCAACCCAAGAGTCAAATAAATCTATAACATTCACTAGATAATTCAACTTCTTTGTACTAGACTCCTTCATTAGTGAAATATGGCTATCAGATCGGGTTTCTTCGGTTGTTTCCCGGGTTGAAACAAAGTAGTCGACGATGAAAATGAAAAAACTGAGGTGTCAAGAAAAGCTCATAACACCGATGGCGATCAGGAAGCAAAGGGCAAAAGCAAAAAGATTGCACTAGTTCCGGTTGCTTACTTCCCCATCGGCTCAACCTTTTCGCGCTTGTAAATAAAATGGTTTGATGACAAGAACATGAACTAGACTGCTTTTAATGAATTGAGTACAGCTATTTAATTAAAAGTTGTACTTAATTAAACAAAACTAGTAAACTTCACTAAAAACATATCAAGATAGATCAAGACATCATTTTATATTGCAGTGTAGAATGGGATGATCTTTTGCATTTATTTTTGCTTTCTTTATTTTTTTTATTTTTGTAAAGTTTAATAGAACATATACTTTTTTGTAATTAAACTTAAATCGTTAGCGAGTATATTATATTCGGTATTCATATTTCAACCACAAAAGTTTGAGTATTATATTCGAGGGATAGATCAAATAAAAAGAAAATTAAAGTAAAAAGTGTAAGAGGGATGATTAATGATAATTTTTTAGTATATACACCAACTGATAATTGTTAGTTTATCATTTTTATTGATTAAAACTGGTTATTCATCGATTTTTTTTTATGAATCCAACATATTCATCACTTTTTAGATGAAAGCATTTTGTTCATCAACAAATTATTCTAAAATTTTGGTTTCAAAATCTGTATTTGAAAATCTCTTTTGCTCTGTAAATAGCGATTAATATGTTGGATTCATCAAAATAAATCGATAAAAAACTAGTTTTAATCAATAAAAAGGATTTTTATTGTTGCCTCTTATCCTTTTTACCATAAAATTCTTTTTACTTGATCTCTACCCTTATATTCGATATTTAACCGGAAGTAATATAAAATAAGTAATTTAATATACCTATTAATAAGCCCTCGTTAATGAGTGGTATTTTTGAAAAACTAAGTCAAACTAACGACTTATCCACCGAACATAATTCAAAGTTGGGTAGATATATAAATGATCAGAATACCTATATTATTAAGTATTAATGATGGTTCAAATTGTACTCATGGGTCACAATAAGAACAGTATGAATTTCTCCATACACACACATATATATAGGGGAGGGTTTCTAATTGGTTTTACCTTACGACCAGTAATTCATGATTGCACTTATACTGTCGATGTACAATTGATCATACTTCTTGACCTATTCATGAGATGAGCGATTTATGGTTCGGAGAATCTCACTAGGAGACTCGACCCCTATTAGTTTACGATTGTTCCCATTTACGATCCCGTCTTACATTCAATTTACGATCACCTCATTCCAATTCATTATTCACGAACCCAAGAACATTTATATTGAGGGAAAGTTCAAATGAGAACTGCAAAACTCAATATTGACTTTTGATTAAAATTAATCAATGACTACAAATTTTAGCGGCTAATGAATGATTCATTAATGGCTCATTTATAGCTCATTAATGATTGGTATTTTGGAAAAATCAAGTCTCGTTCACTAATGATGCTCCTGTTGGACGCAATTCACCAAACACAATCCGAAACCAACACGAAAAAGAATGACACGATTCAAACCTGACACGAAAATAAATTGGTAGAAAACGAAAATAAATTAGCATCAAAAGTTCAATTATACAAGCTTGATTAGGTTTTATCTTCTAAGCTTGAACTTTATTTTGTTTTATGTTTTCTTTGTTATATGTTGAGGTGCATGATTGCTTGATTGCTTAACATAACAATTAGCATGCTTCCTCGATAAAATTATTGATGTATTTGCTTCAAGAATGCACGTAATCATTTTAGGTAGTTACTTTCGTGTAACGGTTTGGACTTTTCAAGTAAAAAATATATTATACATTTATGTTAAATATCTCGTTTATGCACGGTAAAGCTCATACGAGGGGTGGGAAGAGGGGAGGCCGGAAGGGGCATTAGTAGCTTACTTCACCCAGGGTATGAAAACTCATTAGACCGGCCCTGCTCTCATTTGATGCCATTCAATTGTTTGGTTGCACCAATTCGGTGATGCAATCAAACAATGCATTTTGTTATATATAATTATAATTATTAAAAATGAATTTAACTTTAAAAAATTTAGGAAAACGACTTACGAAATTAAAGTACTAAATTTATGTGACACAGAAATTTGAACTTTTCCTTGGCGGCCAAGGCTTAGAAACTTTGTATTTTGCATTTTTGCCGTATGATTTTTCAAATGTTTGACTCGGAAACTATTTCAAGTCAGGAGAAGAAGCACGTACACTTTATTATTAAGTTATAATTTGACCATTTTCAATATACATGACACGCAAACAATATATATATATATATATATATATATATATATATATATATATATATATTAGGATTTCCTAGAAGCTGCAGCTTCAACTCATTAATTTAATTTTGTCTATAAATATGACACTAAAACTGGACATCATCATTTCATCCATAACATAAAACATTCCACCAGTCCTAGCGCAAGAGTAAAAAAATCTAAAATATTCCCAAGAGATCGATTTCAGTTTCTTTGTACACGGTTTATATTCGAGAGTTGAGATGGCTATCATATCGGGTTTCTTCGGTTGTTTCTCGGGCTCAAACAAAGTAGTCGACGACATAAATGAAAAAATTGGTGTATCAAGAAAAGCTAGTAACACTGACGGCGATCACGAAGCAAAGGGCAAATGCAAAAAGAGCACACCAATTCCGGTTGCTTACTTCCCCATTGGCTCAAACTTTTCACGCTTGTAAATAAATGGTCTATGTTAGAACCTAGTTGTGTTCATTTTATCATTTTAGTTAAGTTTTGCTTCTAGTTGCATTTCCTAGAAGTATAGGGTTTATTTAGTAAATACCTTTGGGTATATAAACTATGTAATTAACCCTAATCTAATTAAGCAATCATATTACGCCTTCTCTATCACTCTCGTTCTTCACGTACGTAATATTCATATGTTGAGAGTTTGATCATTGTGTTGATTGCTTTTATAATTGTTGATTGATACTTGATATCGTGGACCTACAATTGGTATCAGAGCATGAAGTGGATCAAAGGTGAGTTCTTTTGATCATTCTGTGTTTATAATTCTGGAACAAAGGAGGTTTCTGTTTTCCGATATGTTCTTCACGGTACATCTTGATATGTAATAATCTTCATATTTTAGTGTTTGTTATCTGAAATTGAGGATCGATTCTTGTTGGTTGGTTGATTTGAAGCATACTGGGAGTAAATAGTTTCAAACACAAAGATCACATTATTGTTTTTCCTACTACGCATGTTCTTAGGTTTCGTCCGTTCTTGGCATTTGATTGAGGAAAGGGGGTGTTTGAATTCAAATTAATTATTGGTATATGATTAATAATTCCTTTCGAGGCTTCTGGAAACAAAAATAGAAAGAATTATTTGATAATTCCTTTTATTGGAAGTGAATTGTGTATCGACAAAAGGGTTTGAGTTGAAAACTTTCTTGAGCTTGTATTGAAGAGTACAGGGATATGGAACTGAAAACCACAAGTTGCTGCAATTGAAAACTTCATAGTACATCCACAATTAAAAACTTGTTCAATTGAAAACTTTACAGTACATCCATAATTGAAAACTTTTTATCTCAAAACTTCAATTGAAAACCCAGCAATTGAAAACTTTTCACCTCAAAACTTCAATTGAAAACCCATCAATTGAAAACTTTTCACCTCAAAACTTCAATTGAAAACCGATCAATTGAAACTTTTCAACTCAAAATTTTGATTGAAAACCTCAAAGTTTTAAATCTTCACCTTTAATTTCCGCTAAAAGAGCCATTGTCAAGTATCACTCATGTTTGGTGTCAACATATCAACCATGCTTCAAGACAAAGAAGAAGAAATTATCAAATTAAAAGAAGGAGAAACAAAACCTTTTTCTTTGGGCATATTGTGCCAACAAACAAAAAAAAAAGAGCAGATGATTTAGAATAAGAAAATGTCAAACTTACTCCACAACTTTCTGATTTGACTGAAAAACTTCACATGTCAGAAAGCAAATATCACGAGTTTGAGATTGAAGAAAGTGCCAAGATAAAAAATCTTGAGCAACAATTGTTGGATATTAAGAACAAGTCACATTCAGAAAACATGAATTTTAAGACTGAAAGAAATCAGTTTATGCTTAAAATTCAGAAATTGGAACAAGATTTACAAAATTGTGTAGAAAAAAAAGTCACGATTTCTTCTGATTCTGAAAAAGTTCAAAAGTGTAAGTCTTCCAAAGATAAAAAAATCAAGATGGTTCATGTAACAGTCCATGCAGGTGAATCATCAAAAATTGTTGTGTATCAAAAAACTACTCATTCTAAGGACAATCATACTACATTCAAGTCTTACACAGAAAAATTCATAGAAAGGGTCAACATCCGGAGAAAGCTTTGGAATGAAAGTAAAGATAATTCTGAAGAAGTGAAACAACATCGTCTTCCTCAAAACAATTATGGCTATATTTCTCGTGTTACTCATCATGCTTATAAGAATTGTATTGCTCGCTGTGATATGAACAAGGCTCATAACTTCATGAATCATAACGTTACTCGCCCATTTGTGCGTCTTTGTCAAACAAGACCATCCTCGAATGCTAACATGAATGGACGTCTTCCCACCTTACCTGAGCTCAAATATCCATTTGTGGTTCATTCCGTCAAACATCTCTTAAGACTTTCTAAAGAGAAAATTTGCATAAAACCACATCACTTTTCACCACTTGTCTATCATAAAAAGATATTTGTTCGAAAGATTAAGGGGGAGCAATGTACTGAAAAGGTTTCAAGTCATTGCTGAAGATCAAGAGTTACATTCGAGGGGGAGTATATTTTTTGTTTGATGAATAATTACTAGGATACCGAAACCGAGGATTCCCTCAATAATATTTCTGTGTTTATGCTCAAGATCAACTGCTTCAGCGAAGAACATTTTTTCGTTATTATGATTTATTTGTAAAATGGACACAAAGGGGGAGAATGTTAGAACCTAGTTGTGTTCATTTTAGTATTTTAGTTAAGTTTTGCTTATAGTTGCATTTCCTAGAAGTATAGGGTTTATTTAGTAAATACCTTTGGGTATATAAACTATGTAGTTAACCCTAATCTAATTAAGCAATCATATTACGCCTTCTCTATCACTCTCGTTCTTCACGTACGTAATATTCATATGTTGAGAGTTTGATCATTGTGTTGATTACTTATATAATTGTTGATTGATACTTGATATCATGGACCTACAGTCTAATACAAAGATGTAGAGTTTACAATTTTTAATTGATGAGATACAGCTATTAATGTATGGAGATTTTTTTATTTTTTATTTTTTATTTTTGAAAAACAAGACTTATATTAAAAAAATCTCAAGGGATAAATGAGAAAAAAAAATACAAGATCTCAAAGGATCAAAGGTTCGACCAAGAGCATACATGGAAAGCTAGAAAGAACAATGAGACAAATCAATATTTATACTATTATATAAACCATTTAAAATTCTCTTTCATCTTAAATTTTAAGACTTCTTAAAATTCAATCAATATAAAATCTTGACCCTTCATTTAATCTAAATTAATCTCATCCACTCAATCTTTATTCTCTCCTAATTTATTTTAACTTTGTATTTAAAATATATTCTCTCATATTAACACAATTATCTACCCACATCAACATAATTTTTAAAATTTTATTAGCTATTCTTCTTATTTCATCAATATAAATCTTTTTTCTTATTTTATTGTCTTTTAGAATTTATTTTTAAAATTAATTAAATAGTTAGGTGTAAATAAAAGAAAATTTAAAAAAAAACGGACATGTTGTTGTAGAAAACTTTTTCGTAACATTGAATCGCACGAATAACATATCATTACATTCTTGAAAGCGGCATATTGTAAACCAAAAACTATTTGCCGCCGCAACATTACGCGGGTATGATGCTAGTAATCATTAATGGACTCCATTATTTCCCTTTTCACTTCCATGCATGTATAGTTAATTTATTATATTTTTATTAATTGCAATTAAACTTGTCGCTTGTAGCTAATTATAAATGATGTTTAGCTAAACAAAAATTGGTTAACTTGTATTACATTCTACTTGTGGTGATTTGCATATGCGATGTCATTTATAATACAAAAAAACGTTAATGATATTTTATTTTACTAAATTCTCCTACTCATTAAACAATGACACTTAATTCTTTTTCATCATCTCAAACATTAATATTGACACTTTACTACAAAATGTATGTCATTTATTGACTGGAAAGCGTCAGTAAAAGTCTAAATTCCGCCATTAGACGTATTTTGGCTCCCTCTCACGGAAGAAAAAAGTCACTAGTGAAGCAATAGATAAATGTCTATTTTGTCATAAAATATCCGTCAGTAGAAGTATAAAAGCTTTAATCACTGCTGTTTTCCATCAGCAAATGGGTGTTTACTTCTGGTCATGTTGAGACTTTTACTTACGTTTTTAGGTTAGAAAAGATTTTTAGTGACTAAAAGTTCTGGCTATGGATCAGTTTTGAATCAATTTTGATTTTTCATATCCTTCTTTTTTTAAATACAATAATATTCATTTATTTTTAAGTGAAAATGTAAACCAAATGCAACTTTCTAAAGCCATACATAATTAAAGTGAACCAAATTGCACATCAATATCATTACTAAATTTGTATTTAAAACATATTTCTAAAAATTCTAAATCAATGTTTATAGTAAAGAGATTATAGCTATAGATTATCGTGTCTTCAATACAACACATGTAACTTGTAAAATCAAAATATTTAACTTAATACAAATATTTTACTTCCAAAATTAGGTGGTATGTTTGTCACAATTTTTTTATAATCTTACACTTAACTGCCTTTGTTTATAATTAATTAATGTAATGAATAGTTTATGATGGGAAAAACACATACCTCCACAATAATTTAATAGCTATTTATCGTTTTCCTTTGTTTTTTAGACCTATCTATCTATCTATACATACATATAAACCATTTAACATTTTCTTTACTCTTTAATTTTAAGAGTTCTTAAAATTCAATCAATACAAAATCTTGACCTTTCATTCTATCTAAATTAATCTCCTCAACATAATCTTTAACCATTTCATTCTCTCCTAACTTATTTTAACTTTTTATTTATTTAAAATATTCTCTTACACTAACACACTCTCTAACACAAACACAATTATCCATCAACATCAACATAATTTTTAAAATCCTATTAACTTCTCTCTCCTTATTTCATAAATATAATTATTTTTTCTTATTTTAATGTCTTTTAAAATTAATAAAATAGTTAATGCAAATTAAATAATTTTTGAAAAAAAAACGAACATGTTGTTGTAGAAAACTTTTTCGTGGCATTAAATCGTACGAATAACATATCATTATATTATTGAAAGTGACATGTTATAAAACAGAAACTATTTGCTGCCGCATTGCGTACGATGCTAGTAATAAATTAAAGTACAGCTGTTAGGATATATATATCAATTGCAATAACTAATGAGTTAAGATGGACAATTACCAAATGTGATTTTGACTTGCACGAAATGAGGTCAAATTTACATTAAGACAGTGTTCATAAGCACTACATGAATCGTTAGCAACCTGAAATCATTTAGAAAGAAAAAATAATAATATTATGCAATCAATTATAATATATCTTGAAACAGTAATAAGGTTGCAACCTCGACAAGGTATTGAAAGCAGAAAGTTAAGCTTTCTCGAGCCAAATACCATTCAACTATCGAAACTTCAAGATAAGCTCAATTGTTTACATATGATTTGAGTGTTGAAAGGTCCCTAAATGGATTTTTATAAGTATAATTTTCATCATTGAGGATAGTATAAAGTAAGAATGAATTATAATTAAACAAGTTTACCTTTCAATGTGGTACATCCATTGAATCAACTTCACCCTCACTTTCACCCATATCTAGACTGCTTCCATTTGTTGGGAATGTAGGAAAAAGGTTGTGTATTACGTAATCCAGACATAGTGATATCGTCATATTTAGATATATATTTTAACTTTTAAGCGATATCTGTTATATTTTAGTTTGTTATTGTTCATAAATAAGTAAAAAGATATTTAATACCTTGAATTGTTGGTTTTCAGGTTAAAAAGGCGGGTTATGAAAAGTTTTGAGGGAAAAATCGAAGAAACGGAGGAAATGAGAAAAGCTGTCAATTCCGACACACCTTCACTGTTTTGATCATATCTCACACATACGAACTCGGATTGAGGTGATTCAAAAGGCCATGGAAACTAGACTCAGAGAGCTAAAATCGTGCTGAGGAGAATATTGAATTAGTCACCAACGCGATGCGTCCGCTGAAAAGTTCGAAAAGACCGCAAATTAATTGTTCGACGCGACGCGTCTTAAAGGGGAACGTGATGCGTCAGTGCCGAAACGTGAAATCTATAAATACAACCCTATTTTCGACCCAAGGAACAAACATGCGATTCTAGGGTTTCAATATGACGACTGAGGATGCCCAAAAGTGATTTCAAGGCCCGAGAGAAGGTTTGGAGCTCAATAACGAAGAGGAAGACCACAACTTTGACGGGATCGACTTAGGTTTGCCACCATCGGTCTATAATGGTTTGCAAGTTCTATTCTTTTTCATTTTTATGTGTTTTAGTTTGTCTATGGGCTAGGTTTTCTATTTTTCACCTTAATTAGATGAACCCTTATTTATTGGTTTGATTTTCATGGACCCAGATGTTTAGTAATAGTATACTTTATCATGTTTAGCTTTTTCAAAGATCCATTCATGTTAAAGTTTTGATCTTTATGTCTATTGCTAAGTATTTCATAGTTGAGATGACCATTCTATCTATGTTTGCTTTAATCATGAGTTTTTATGACCATTAGGATTCATGACTAGTGATTGACCAAATCCTAGAGTTAGATTATAAAGTAATTAACTTTAATGTGTTTGACAATTGCATTCGATGACCATTCGGTGTTAATTGATTGATTTTATGACCAATACAAATCAATAGATTAAGTCTAGCTTGATATGAATTTATTGACTAATTATAGGTATAGTTAATGTCATGACCATTGGGTTAATGTTTCTATAACTATAGGGCTAGTGAGTCTGACCAAGAGATCTAACTAATTTAGAAATCGGTATATAATGAATAATGTTCATCGCACTTCCATGAGATTGACCGTAGACGAGGGTGTAATCGAGTCTAGGTGAGAATACTTCGTATTAATTGTTTCCATTCCAAGCTCTCAGCTTTGTCTTACTTTTGGATTGTTTTCTTTTTTGTCTAATTAATATTTTATCGCATTCTTAAATTTATTCTCATATTCCCTATTTACTCGCTTTCTTTAGACTAATTAATAATTTAATCTTTTAAATCTGAAATCATACTCGTTCCCTAAGTGTTCGACACTCGGTCTTACCATAACTATACTACGATACAATTAGGTACACTTGCCTATTTGTATTGTAGTTAGTATTTTGGTCTTACCATATCATGTTGATAATTTCTTCCTTCCTTATTTCTCGTGACTTTCTCCATGATGTATAAAATTAGAGTATCCTTTTTGGAAACCCGACCATATGAGGTGTTCACACACTGCTTTTGTATGATGGTAATGTCTATTATGACAAGTTATGCATGGACAATAAAGCGTTCTATAATGAATTTATTTCGCAAAAGCAAAGTCTAAAAAAGAATTCACTCCATTTTCATACTGTAGACTAGCCCTTAGCGCAAGATACATCCATGATTTGTCTATCAATAAAGCTACTAAATCAAAATAAAAAAATACTTAAAATTGATACTCAAACAAGTGGGTAGTGGGTCAAAGTGCTAATGGAGAACAAGGAGAAATGTGCAAAGTGAGAATATTTGTGTTGTCATTCAAATCATCTCCGGTATGCTCAAATGCATAATTACCCTACCTAACAAAAAAGTTATACTACTAATTACTTAAACAAAGTTCCAGTTACATAATATGTGCATACCTTGAAGAATAAAACAGGATGATGAATTTGACAATCAAAGGAAAACACAACAGGGAATTATAAACAGTTGTAGAAGATTATTGTTTTACAACATATATCCAATTAACACCATCTAAATCAATCTGTTGTTTCAAATGCAAATTTAGGTCAACAAAATTGCTTATCCCACAGGGGATAAAAAGATAGTATGTGGTGCTACTTAAGCAAGATGAGAGGTGAGTGCGAGTTCGCCGGCAATGGTGGTGGTTGCGACGTGCACCGGAAGGGATGGTGGTGGTGACAATCTCCGGTGAAGATGGTGATGGGAGGCGTGCGTTAGCAGAAGGGATGGTGCTAGGGTTTAGGTTGTGGGGACCAGGGGTGTTTAAAATATCCGAAACCTAAAAACTGACAAACCATACTGAAATCTAGGTTAACCAAACCGAATATTTTAATTTTTTCTGTTTGGTTAACCGAACCTAAAAAAATTTCGGTTATTCAATTCGGTTACGATTCATGATCTTAGACACGGAAGGTTAATCGAAAACTTAAAAAATTCAAATTTTATTTTTTACATTTATCAATACTAACAAATTAATCAATATTTACATGCGATAATTATCTACTCATAACAATTTGTTACCCAAAGTCAATATCTATATTTCACTTTTCTATATAGATATTAGTAGATATATGTTTTATTTAAGTTTACGAGTAAACTAGATGTATAAATCTTATCATTTACTATTTATTTACTTAGTTTCACTTTAATTTAGTCAAGTTTTTATTCAAAATATTTTCTTATGTCGTAATTAGTTGATACATAAATAGCATAATTCGTAAGGTTTTATAAACATCTCATGTAAGTCTTGTTCGAGTTGAGATATAAATATTAAATTTTGAAACCTTTTGTTTTAGAAATATATTTAGTGGTTAAAAATGGTTAATTGGTTAACCGGGAAAACCGAACCGAAAAACCAATTAACCGATTTTTTCGGTTTAGATTTAGGTTCAAGAAAGTTACGAACCGATACTTCGGTTAACCGGTTTTCGGTTAATCGTATGCTCGATTAACCATCCATGAACACCCCTAGTGGGGAGTTTTTAGGGTGAAAGTATAATGAGAACGAAGGGGAACAAAATTAATTTGTTTTAATTTAATAATATATATACTTTCCATCAGCATTATGTTAGTAGAGGACGGGAACAAAAGTTATTTTTGAAGTTATTTTCCCATATATAGCTTTTCCGTCGGTAAAGGCAACAAAACAAGATCTAATGACGCTTTTTTTCTCTAGTCATAAAATGTATGAGTCACTAAATGGATTTAATTTGTAGTGCTTGTCTTTATCTAGCGGGCTTGTTGCCTAGTGATATTAAAGTGTTGAAAATGTATTCTTCATGATTATGGGTTCTAGTCTAGCTAAGGATACAAGTGTAGATTCAATATTAAGTTAGGGTATATGTGTGTTTTGCTATTCAGAAAAAATAATAATTGATAGAAACTTTTAACAGGTGAATATAAAATTTCTCTCTTTTATTTAAGAGGCAAAATTATTTTATTAATAAAAAGTCTAAAGGCTAATACAAACAAAATACAAAGTTGCAAAACCAAAGATCAAACAGAGAGCTACATCCTATGAAATATATATACAAATTAAAGTCATGACTATTCTCAAACTTGAGTCAACGCTTTCACTGCTGGTTTGGATGTTAACATCGTCTAACGCCATTTTTTTAAGTTCTCATTTTCTTTCGTATTTTTATAATTAATTAATATCTTTTTATTAATGTTTGCTACGCCTTATGTGATCATTGCACTTTAGTATTCAAATTAACTATTATGTTAACATGTTTGTGAGATAGTTTGTTCTCACTAGTTTTATATGTGACCCTCCCCATTCATGTTCCCTTTTCAGGTGATTGGTTGGTTGCGAACTAACTGTGATTGAGAAGGTTTGTTGGGAACACTTATATATATTTATTTATGTTGTATGGTCGGTTAAAACTTTATACTATTTTGAACTAACAATTTTGTAGCAAATGGTAACATGTTTCTTATGGTGCTTCCACTAAACACAAATGTTTATAAATTAATACTTTCGCTGCAGTTTGACTACTTAAATGTATTTTAAAGAAATTTATGTGTTACAATTTAGGGACTAAAAACCTAAAATAAGTTATTTTAACAAGTTTTAGATTAGAACAATAAAAATGAGTTTAAAGTCTTAAATTATGTAAAATTTAAATGTCAAATTCATAATTTACTCTCTACTATGATAAGTCTCATAGAAGTGTTTTAAAATTTTCCATCTCTAAATATAAATAAAAGACTAAATTAGATCATCCTTATTGAACAATTCTATTCATTCATTTTGATAAAATTAAATCTCAAACCATCTATTTAAATTGAAATTCAATTTGATTTTGACTTTTAAAAGTCAAAGTTCTTTAGCTTAAATCAAAATTATTAGAAATAATTTCAATATGCTCTTCTTAAATATTAAAGTATAGTATTTGTCCATCGAATTTATAAATATCATATTTAACATTTATAATATTTCAAAGTATCATATTTAACCAAATTTTTTATCATTTTAAAATATTTTATAATCGATTTAAGCTATTTTTAATTATAACCAATAAATACTTAACCTTATTGTTTCTAATTTTCACAAATGATAATCTATGGTTTGTACAAGAAATACAATTACGTCTCTTTGTATCATAATACCACTTTTCTGCCATCATTTCTACTCTCTCCCTCACATCGACGCTTCTATTGCTTGATGTTGTCATGTTGACGCTGTTTGTCATCATTTTTTAAATTCTAATTTCTTTCACGTTTTATTATTATTTAATACTTTTTTAAACTAACTCATGTATCACATAGACATTTAATATTTTAATATATTAAAATTAAACTTACAATCGAAATTTAAGGAAAATTAAATATAAAGTTAAGAGTATTACTGTATTTGATAGAGACAATTACTTACCTTAATTGGTGGCCGGCCAGTGGTGAAGGCTTAGAAGAATTGGATTTTGCTTCCCCAATAATTTTAATTTGTAAAAGTTTGACTCGGAAGAAAGTCTTTCATCAGTACTTCAGGTGAAGGAGCACATTTATTTATTTGACCAATTTTCAATACCCTTCTCTCCACGCAAAGAAAATATTGAGAATTTCCTAGAAGCTGCTGATTGATGAACTTTTTTGCTTATAAATATAATATTAATTTGGACCTCAATTCATCCATAATATAACACACTCCACAAGCTCTTCTATAGCAAGAGTAAATAATCTAAAATATTCACAAGAGATTTCTAACCTTTTCGAATCAGGTTTATACTCGAGAGTCCAAATTAATGACTATCATGTCGGGTTTCTTCGGTTGTTTCTCGGGTTCAAGCAAAGTAGTTGACGACGAAAATGAAAAAACGGGTGTGTCAAGAAAAGCTGATCATAACGCTGATGGCGATCGCGAAGCAAAGGGCAAATGCAAAAAGAGTGCACCAATTCCGGTTGCTTACTTCCCCATCGGATCAAACCTTTCACGCTTGTAAAATAATTAAGATGGTTTGAGACAAAGGCCTGAAGTTTACTGCTTAACACGGCTGAAGCATATATCGCTATGTCTGGATTTGCATGGAAGAGACATGTTGATAGTTTCACTGTCACTTTTGAAATGTAGATCCCACTTTTCATTTCAGGCGGAGCTCCAACAAATTGCTAAAAATGATATTAGAGATTTAGGTTTCTTTTGTTTCTTTAAAAGTTTTATGTATGAATTTGAAGAGTACCGTGTCTGAATAATAAGATGTAGTTCTGATATGTGAATGTTATTTATGTTCGCCTATATGTTTGTATAAAAGGTCTTATGTAATCACATATTCACCAAAGTTTTATTGCTATCTACATTACCAAATTTTTAATGCAATCAAAATTAGGAAACAATTAATGACAAGAAGTGCTCATAATACTTATGATGGTGTGAAGGCACCAACAACAGCTGCGAATACATTAGCTTAGGCCCGAGAGTTGTATAGTGGCAAGGGTCACGAATTGGAGTAAGATATCGACAGTTGGGAGTGTGAGAACGACAGAGATGAGTGGAGACGGTCAGACATTCTAAGTGGGATGGTGACGATCAGGCAATTTGAGGTAGTTTGATGACGATCAAGGAGTTTGATGTAGTTTGTGACTGACTTGAAGAATTATTTAGGACACCAATAGTTTAATACGTGAAATTTAAGGTTCGCTATCAACAGATTTTCGAAGTTTGATTGTTATAAGTTTTTAGATGTATATATCTACCTCCTATTTACTTAGAGCTCTTAAGAAATTTTCACATCTTAAAAAGAAAGAAAAAAACACTCTTCATTCTTTAGAAAGGCAACCATATATGAGATATGTAAAAAATAAAAAGCCTCCGAGAAGCACCCAAACAACAGTTGAAGACTTCAAGTTACATTAAAAAAATTAAAAAAAACAAACAAATAAACCCACTATGTTTATATCGTGTTTAAGTAGTCGTTACATTCACCACTATGTTTATAATATATCTTCTTATTCTTATTTCGCCACACGCTTCGATAAGTTATAAGATATCACACACTATGTTTATAACAGTCGCTACATATGATTAAACATTCCGCCCTCATTTGATGCCATTCAATTGTTTGGTTGCACTAATTTCAATTCATGGTGCAACCAAACAATGCATTTTGCTATATGTAATTTATTAAAATTGAATTTTATATTAAAAAAATCTAGGAGAATGACTTACAAAATTAAAGTAGTAAATTTATGTGATGGATGAAACTATACTTTTCCTTGGCGGCCAAGGCTTAGAAACATTGTAGTTTGCATTTTTGGCCTATGACTTTTCAAATGTTTGACTCGGAAACTATTTCAAGTCAGGTGAAGAAGCATGCTTTATTATTAAGTTATAATTTGACCATTTTCAATATGACACGCAAACAATATATATATATATATATATATTAGGATTTCCTAGAAGCTGCACCTTCAACTCATTAATTTAATTTTGTCTATAAATATGACACTAAAACTGGACATCATCATTTCTTCCATAACATAAAACATTCCACAAGTTCTTCTAACGCAAGAGATTGATTTCAGTTTCTTCGTATACGGTTTATATTCGAGAGTTGAGATGGCTATCATATCAGGTTTCTTCGGTTGTTTCTTGGGTTCAAACAAAGTAGTTGATGACGGAAATGAAAAATTTGGTGTATCAAGAAAAGCTCGTAACGCTGGTGGTGATCATGAAGCAAAGGGCAAATGCAAAAAGAGTGCACCAATTCCGGTTGCTTACTTCCCCATTGGTTCAAACTTTTCACGCTTGTAAATAAGATGATCTACTATAAAAGCGTAAAGTTTACAACTTGTAATTGATGAGATATAACTATTAATACATGGAGAGTTTTTTATTTTTTAATTTTTTTAAAACAAAACTTATATTAAAGAGTCTCAAAGTTGAGACAAAACAATATACTAAAGGTATCAAGGAGTCAAAGTGCAACCAAGAGCATACATGGAAAGCAAGTCTGAGTGTAACTATCAATCATTGATGTACTTTTACATTTTTACTTCCATTTTTAGTTAATTAATTAATTTATTTTTTATTAATTGCAATTAAACTGAATTGTCGCTTGTAGCTAATTATTAATAAAGTGTAGCTAAACAGAAATTGGTTAATTACGTTCTACTTGTGATGATTTGCATATGCGATGTCGTTTATAATACAAAAAACATTAATGTTATTTTATTTTACTAAATTCTCCTACTCGTTAAACAATGACACTTGATTGTAATTTATAAATTCTTTCTCATCGTCTCAAATATTAATTTTGATACTTGTATTCATCTAGTGGACTTATAGCCTAACGGTATCAAGGTTTTAAAAAAGATGTTCTCGTGATCATGGGTTCTAGTCTTAGCGTGAAAGAGGCATCATGTCATTAAAATAATAGAAACTCTAATAATAGTTCTAAAGAATGGTACGGTTGAGTCATGCTTGAGAGTGTTTGATTTGATCGACTAGGCTCTATTATACTTGGTGTTTTGTAAGTGTCTGTTTGGCAGAAGAGCCGGAGGGTGGTAACTAGAGCTTTTATTTGTATAAATGAGTTTGGTAAATAAGTTAATACTTGAAGCTAGATAGTGTAAAATGATAAAAAAGACAAATCTAAAAAGAAAAAAGAAAAGACTCGAAGGTTATTGTTTACAAATTAGTAGGGATGTAAACGAGCCGAGCCGAGCCGAGCTTTACACTAATCGAACCTGACTCCTTTAAAATTGCAGAAACTTGAGATCGAACTCAAGCTCGTAATTTGAGGCTGGAGCTCGGCTCGCGAAGTGTTTTATGAAGCTTGTGATAGGCTCATTAAAGCTCGTTTTTTTTATTTTTTTAACAATTGTTTAAATTATATAAGTAATAAATAAAAAAATTGAATTTAAAATTTTTGTTTTTTATTTTTTTCATATTTAATGATATACATACAATTTAAATTTTGAATTTTGAATTTTTTTTATATAAGTAATAAATAAAAATAAGTATTATATCAAAGCTAGTTTAAGCTCGCAAGCTTATACGAGCACATTATACAAGGTTCGGACTCGAGCTCGTTTAATAAATGAGCCTTAATCTAGTTTGAGCTTGTTTAGGCTCAGCTTGTTTCGAGGTTTTAACGATCCGAGCTTGAGTAGCTCACGAGCAACTCGGCTCATTTATATCTCTGCAAATTAGTTTCTAGTTTTTTCATCCAAACAAGACTTGTATCATTTTCTTTTAAAACAAAATACTTATAACTCTAATAAAATGTGTACCAAACACACTCTATACAACCCTGAGCTCGCCAAGGCTCAATTACGGTCTTAGACTTTAATCAACATCAACTCAACCCGATAGTTCAACGAGACTTGACGATGTACATTCAGATTTACTTTAGAAATCAAAGATTGTTAGAGTGTGCTCAAGTAACTCATAAATATATATTAATAATATTTGATAACCAAAGACATACAAGGTGTACCTCGTTACCATGAACTAGATTTGTAAATGAACCGTAAAAAAAAATAAAGTTTGTTTATGTTTGTTCATTTAATTTTAACAAAACAAATTAACAAATACGAATGAATAAATAAATGTATTTGTGTTGATGTTCATTTATTTTGAAGATTAGTTTGTATTCATTTATGTACGTTCATTTAAATACTAAATAAACACAGATGAACAAGGGCATATTTACACGTACTATAATATAATTTCAACATTATTAAATATACACAAAACATAGTAAACATATTATCACATACACAAATATTAACAAACATAAGCAAATGAATAAATAAACATTCATAAACATAAATGAATAAACAAGATTATTGTTAATTTTTATTCCTCTAACTAAACACCCAGTTTTTTATTCATTTTATTTATTTATTAAGCAAGTGATATGAACTTTCCCCTGATCAAAGGTTCACAACCTTCTGTGCCATTTACAACGCTGCCTAGCCAAACATATTGTTAAACTTTGTTTATTTCGTAATTATCAAGAAATCAAAGAGAGTTTATAGAAAGAAAAAGTATTATGATTTTTTAAGGAAAATAAAAAACATTAAAATTAAAATATCCCAAAAGTATAATAAGTTTTATAGAAGTGGCTTTAGGATCATAAGGCAATATCTATAATTTTTAAAAGGAAAAATACAATAAATATGGCTATTAGATCGGGTTTCTTCGGTTGTTTCTCGGGTTCAAACAAAGTAGTTGACGATGAAAATGAAAAAACTGTTGTGTCAAGAAAAGCTCATAACGCTGATGGCGATCATGAAGCAACAAACAAAAGCAAAAAGAGTGCACCAGTTCCGGTTGCTTACTTCCCCATCGGCTCAACCTTTTCGCGCTTGTGAATAAAATGGTTTGATGACAAGAACATGAACTAGACTGCTTTTAATGAATTAAGTACAACTATTTAACAATTGTTACCTAATCAATTAAAACTAGTAAACTTCACTAAAAACATATCTAAGATAGATCAAGATCATAATTGTATTTTGCAGTGTCGAATTGGATGATCTTTTGCATTTCTTTCTGCTCTTTTTATTTTTTTTTTATTTTTTGTAAATTTTAACAGAGCATATATACTTTTTTGTAACTGAAGTTATATTCAGTATTCATATATCAACCACAAAAGTTTGAGCACTATATTCAATATTTAACTAGAAGTAATATGAAATAAGTAATTAAATATACTGCTCATAAACAAGCAATTTGGTTACAATAATGAAGGAATATTAAAGAAAACGCTCTGTTGCCGAAAGTATTCTACAAAATCCGTCAATTTACAAGAAAACAAGTATATAATCGTGGTACCACGTCCGAAAAGTGTTGTACCATCTCTCATTTCACATACACAAGTACATATTCGACACACTAATGAGAAGAAACAAACCTGTACTGCATATCAAGTTCTATATTGTATATATATACTTCATGCCAGCATCAAATCTGCAAATTGTGAATTGAAATTCAGCACAGATGAAATAGTTTATAGTGAACAACAAATTGATAATGAAGAGACAATTATCGCAACTCTAATTGTTCACCAAACCAAAGGGGACTGACCTATGTAATTTGTTATGTAAACTGAAAGAATCTGAAGCTGCACATCACATAAACTCTACAAGAAAGATGTATTCATCCGAAACCACACCTGCAACACAGGTTGAAAATGAAACTCATCATGTAAGACATCAACTTATAAAGATTTAAAGATAAAGAAATCTAAACTTACAAAGAATTAAAATAGAGAAATCAAAATATTACCTCGATCGTAATTCAACTTTTGGATTTCTTTCCAACAACAATCTGGAAAATACGCAAACCCCTACTAAACGCTTCATTAAACAAGATTCTGGTTTGCATAGACTGGAAACCTGGCATCCATGATAAAAGTGCCACTGGGGTCAAGACAATCACACCAAAAATTGTATCATAAGTGCGGGCCACAGAAACAACAATTCCCCATATTATAGTTTTCTCCAGAACAGGTCGGAATACTTGAGCGATCAAAAGAAAACCCCACCCAGTGGGAAGGAAAGCCAACAAACTCGTGAAAACATCAAGAAACTTGAACTGCGTGAACTCCAGCAATGCAATTATTATAAGTACCCCAAGAACAATAACGAGAAACTGAACCAGCCGATAATAAATGTGTTCTCTTGCAGAATATTTATCACGAGCGTATACTAAAATCGAATAGATTGCAAGAGCCACAACCACATAGATCCAAGAGAGTATGTACACAGCTATGCTTTTACTGCCAGCAGCAATACCCAACTGGTACACTATTCCATACTGAAAGAAGAAAAACCTTAAATCCAAAATTATTTCCAACAGCTTTCCAAATAGACCAGTAGTCCTCAAGTGATCTTGTTCTTCAAGCCACCATCTTTCCCAACTCTGCTCAGGTTTTGCAAACACGCCACCGCGGAACCATATCCAGTTTATGAAATCATCATAATCATAAACTGTTTTTAGCCAATCAAACCCAGATGGATTGAACACAAACGGTGCCATAATCCAGGAAACTACAAGAAACCAACTTGATATGGTTAAAGCAATGTATGTAAACGTTCCTTTTGCAACGGGACTATATCCTGCATAAACAGTGAGAATCAAACCCAACTCAATTGCTTTTATGAAATGGCTACGAGCATAGAGTCGGTAATTCTCAGCAAATTTCTTGTGTTCCACCACAAAACCACGCCCCGTTGCTCGGTATTTTGCACCCCCGTGTAGGATAGTTCTCCCAAAGTAATGAGAACGTGTTCCTAAGGAGAATGTATAGAAAACAGAAGAAAGTTGAAGCTGCATTGTTATGAAATCCCAGATGGCTGCAAGGAACCCGAGCTCGAGAGTGTTCTCAACAATCATTGGTAAGGCGGTGAAAAGACCAAGTTGGACAATAAATTGCTGGTTTAAAATTGTCCCTAATGCTTTGTTTGTGTTAGCATTGTCTGCCACAGAACTCTCGACCCCGCTAAGTGCAAGATACAGACGGCCCCACAAAAACGCATAAACGGTTAATGAGATCATCATCGTGTTGAAAAAGAAACCAACAGTTGTGTAGAAAAACGAAAGCATTCGGAAAAAATCAAGTCTGTGACCAAGTCTGTACACATCTCTACTCAGAACTTGCTCCCCATTCCCGCTTGCAACCTTTGCTTCAAACATCGATACCTGGTTTAACCCAACATCTCTACCTTTCCCGACTTGTATGTACTCGTGGTGAGTCACGTTTCCACCTCTTAATGTGCAATTAAAACCAGCAAAAATGTCTTCGCTTAAGTTAATTAATCTCGACGCTTTACTAATTCCACCACGAGTTAAAAACCAAAACCGATCAAACACATCGGGATGGCCATAATGTAACCTGATCTTCAACGGGTTCGCTAAAACACGTTGACCCAGTGTTACAAAGCTCGTTTCTTGAGCAGACATGAACCAAGCAAGTGACGAGACAGAGCCCGTAAAGATGTTTTCTCTAACCCCCAATATATTTGGCTTACGGATACCATATTTCTGTCTATATTCCTCAAGTAAATTCCTCATTTTCAGAGCCTCTTCAAAGTAATTATCTTGATTCATATCAATAGTCTGAACTGCATCTCCCCGGGTAAAAATAAGAGCATGGTTTTGGTTCTCGGGTTTTCCCTCTCCAAGCTTCAAAGGACCAGGTAATTTCACCCGATAAACTTCAACTTCTTTTTCCAGTTGCTGGTCATATTTCACAAGCACAGAATAATACTCTTTCGCGCCTCGTAACACCACCTCGTCAACATATGCAACACGAAGTGCTTCATTGTTTTTCATTAAGTACAAAATCTCTTCAGCATGGGGATCCTTTTTGGCCTTTTGAGTCCCGTATATCTGACAGGCAACTACATAAGTGTACTTCATCAACACGGTTCCATACTCATGGCCTTTAAACATAGTACTCACAGTACTATCTGTTCTACTTATACTCCTCCCTGAAAAGCTTGAATCATCCCTACTGACAACACGCCCCATTGGGACGAGTTCCCGTGCTCCTTCACGAATGTCCATTTCAGAAGCCGAATCAAGAAACGCCAGCATTTTAAGTGCCCGGTAGTAATACATCATTCCCCTAACTGTTCTAGCAAGTGTCTGGCCTCTATACGATGCCCAAAGCCGAAGATCTCTAAGCTTAGTTGTCCACAATTCATCCTCTGACTTCATTCCTTCTCGTTTCATTCGTTGCAAAAAGTTCACCCATTCATCAGCATAAATTGTTTGCAGATAATAAAGAGTGGAAACCCCGTCTTCATTCTCGGTTCTAAGTTGTTCTTTATTGTAAACCACTTCTTCATTGTAGTATGGTGTCAAGACACTGAAAGCCATCATCTTTTCAACTTGGGGAGCATGAGGCATGTTCATAAACAAAGAGTTGCTAAAGAATGCAATCCGTCTCCTTGCCTCGAGATTCACTGGAATATTATTCATCGAGTCACGGGATGTAAGAATTGTGTGCAATCGACGAACCTGTCTATAAAAATTTTCATTTACTGAATCGGGTAACTGGACAGCATTTTCGAAAAGCAGCCCGGCACCCGAAAGTGGTCTGTGAGGAGCCAACCCGTCTTCTTTCAGCTCATTCATGGTTCTTTTTTCACTAAAGAAATCACGAATTACAATCTCGTAAAGCGCCTGTAGAGTGTTAACCACTTTGTTAACATCTTTCTTGGACTTTGTTAACAGACCAACAAGAGTGATCAGATTGGCATGGATCTTGGGAAGGGCATACATGTTAAAAGTCTTGGTAAACTTTTCGATATTGATTGAGTTATCGATTTCTTGAAAAATGGTCGTGATGATCGAATGCTCTTGCGTGTTGTACTGTACAATTGTGAGTAGCAAGTGCCGGATACTGTCATAAGTTTCTATAACAGAACAACGCCTGTACTCGTTCTTCCCGATTTTGTACCATAACCATTTGTCTGGAGCATCTACCAATTCCTTTGCTTGGCTAAGAGCAAGAAGTAACTCATTAGACAATAAAAAACACGGCCACCTTACAACTCGAACATTCCATGTATTTTGAGGCAATTCAAGAAGCTCAACTTCATGATCACTAACAATGTCTTCTTCTCTAAAAGTCAAAATAATCTCATTCCAAATCAATGCAAATTTATGGGCTTCCACTTGATTTGATTCAAGTTTTTTGAACGGCCTTCCAAGACCATACCTTAACTTGAATCTATGAAGGGTATCTTTAAACTTACTCCTCAAAGTCCCTCTTGTATTCAGCAACTGTTCTTCAGGCATGAGGTTAAACTGCATCGCACTAGCAAAAAACTGAAACCTTAACCTCAGTTGTTGCACGTTTCGAATCTCACCCAAATGGCTAAACAATCCAACTCCCGCACCCACAAAAGAAGAGTAAATTGAGTACCAGATTTGTAAATCCATTAAGTAAATCAATACAACGGGCAGCCATAAAAGCCCTACAGCAAACCTGTTGCTGTTACCAAAGAACTCATGCCATTCGTATCTCACGTCATCGAGGTCTAAGATGTCTTTAGTGGGCTGAATCATAGGTTTTATCTGCAAGAAGTAACTAAAAGAAAATTTTGTGGCGAGAACAACAATCCAAAACAGAGAATACTTTATGTTATCAACTAGACCTTCTCTTAGTCCACGACCAACAAAAGTTCTACTCTGAAACCACCAAGTTATGAGGTAAAAGATCCTCCAGTTTGTGTTCTCAAGAAAATTACGAACCCACGGGATAATAAAGAGAACAAGGGCTAAAATCTCAGGCAAGATGAACACCAATGCAACCTCAAGGAAATTAACCACACGTTTCTTAGCTGCACTTGACCAACCCCGATCATCGTTTTTCTGGTTCCATATTCTAGTGTAAAACACCAAAAAAATAATAATCCAAACAACAGAAGCTATGATCTTTAACACCATTCTCACCCCAAGCCACAAAGTCTCTCTAGAAACCAATTTATACTGCATTACAACATCAAGAACAGCCTGTAGAAGCCTCAATGCGCTCCAAGTGATAAACACACTCAAAAGCTTTGCTTGAATGTCCCTATCATCTAAAGACTGCCATGGATATTTCTTTCTATCTTTCCAGGCAACAATGATTGCAGCCTGTAAGAACAAGAACAACATGATCCACAACTTATCGAAGCTCCTAAACAAGTTCAGAAACGATCTCTGCTCAACGAATCCTGTTTTCCCTACCCTTTTCCCTTTGCTTGTTGTTGCAAAAAAATTACTCCCAATATCAATTGGCCATTTCAATTTATCAAAACACCTTCTACTCCAAAAGTACTCATTAATATCATCATAATTGCGCCAATTAGCATGTGGTGCAGTACCATTCTTACTGTTCTCTACCTCAGCCTTAACAGTATCATAAATTGGCTTAACAACACGATTCAGAAACGCGTTTTCCCCTGAAATTGAGGGCAAAACAGGCCTACCTGTGTTCTCGTCGATATAATCTTCCAGAATTCTATTCAGCTCCATAGCCATATGATGAAATATATAACAAATACACTCAGGTATAAAGCGTAGATTCGCAGACTCACCCCAAATAAGTAGATACAGCGCTACATAGAGGAGCTCGCGGCGTTGGTCCGAGGGGGATAATTGTCGGCGTGAATCGGAGATCCAGATGTTGGATTTACGGCCGAGGAAAGAGCACCAATGAGTGTAGTTGCTAAGAAGCTTACGGCGGAATCGACGTAAGACGGAGGCGTCGAGGGTGTCAATGTTATCCGGCGGTGGCTGCAGCCGCATCTGAGCGTTGGCCAGGTGAAGCACAAGGTGTTCCCGCTGGTTTGAAACGTTGTGAGACTGGAAACCGAAGAAAGCGCCAAGCCAGTCGAGGAGGTCGAAGTGAGGCTGCCATGGGATAAAAGGAGGTCGGCGGAGGTCACCAACAGCCCGTAGAGCAGCGGCAGCAGCACGTACTTCTGGAAAACGGAGAGACGGGTGATCGGCAAGTAAATTGTGAATTGGGATTATGTTGTAGGTGGTTTCATCAGAAAGGTGGGGTTCGGGTGAAGGGTGAGACGGCGGAGGACGCTGCCGGAGGGTCATGTGGATCTGTAGTAGCCCACAATTTGACTTGCAGGAATTAAGAAATGAAATCCAGGGGAAGAAGTAGGAGGATGGTAACGTTACATTGGATTGGGTTGAATTGAAAAATTAAAATAAAGGAGGAGGAGGATGTGGGGCCGTGTGACCGCGTGATGAGACTTTTTCTTCGCCAATTTGAATCTACTCTTTCTCCCGTCTTTTCTTTTGTGTTTACGGCCGAATTTTCAAATCCAACATCCAACATATTATATTAATAATTTAATAATTTTTAATATAATCTATAATTAATTTATAGTTTTAGAAAATTAATTTTAGCTTTTAAATCAATTAAATCAATAGTTCAGATTAAATTTTAAAAATATGGGCAGAGTGGTATTTTCGTAATTTTTCATAGTTCACATATAATGATTTTACAAATTGCATGTAATTATATATTGAATCACATATGATTAAATATTAAAATTTTAAAAATATACTTTTTAAATAAACTTTATTAAACACGACCCATTATATTATACGGAAATAACTACCACAAATCTTTCTAAGCGTCACTTTCACTTTTTCTTTTTTTTTAATCTTAAACTTAGGCTAATTTAACTAATTTAATTTTTTCTTAACTTTTTTAATTTATTTTATATATATATATATATTATATTATAAAGTTGTTACATCCATTTCTTTAAACATACAGTAATAAAAATAATGTTATTTTAAAATAGGGCAACAATTGGCACAAGTAATATAAAAATAGTTTTCCTTGATATTGAACAAAACCTAAAAAGAATAAATAACGGAAAAAATAAACTAGATAGTCCAGTGAGTAGTCAACAAAATACACAAATGATAAAAATTAAGGCAAATTGCATGAAAATGCAATGAACTTTGTCTTAGATACCCTTGTATACAACCAACTTTAAAATTTTAAAAATAATACAATTAACTTTCGTAATCCTCTCATTGTATGCAAACAACTTTTTAATGTGTCTATTGTTTAGTTATCTTATATACAACGAAATTTGCTATAACTTTCATAGTATACAACAAGTTGCATACAATGTGAGGATTATAAAAGTTGGTAGTATTATTTTTAAGAAAATAAAGTTGATTGTATAAAATGGTAACTAAGCTAAAGTTTATTGTGTTTTAATGCAATTTGCTCTAAAAAAATAACATATAAGTGAACTCTTATCAAATTATGCCACTCAAGGAAACATCGTTGCCACTTAGGCACCACTTTTGCCACTCGAGTACTCTCGCTTGCCACTCCAGCAACACTTCAGATAACATATACCGCATATACATACAGTTGCAAGCAACATTACAGATTATCAAATTATTAACTTATCACATACTCTGACTTCACGCATATGATCACATTGAAAACTCAGGCAATCTCACTTACTACTGCAAGCCCTAACCACTGTATAGCAATACAGTTATAAACTCGTAAACACATATACATATAGAGACCCATATGGTGAGTATGAGTCTCCCTCCACCACTTACTTAGTACCAAGTTAAATCCACATTTGTGCAAAGCTATACTCACCGCATAGCGATACACTAAGCTATACCCACCGTATAGCTACACACTAAGTCATACCCACCGTACAGGTACACACTAAGCCGTACGCACCGTACAACTATATAATAATAATAATTACATTATTGTGAACACACCACTTGTATATCATGTATACACAAAGATAAGATTTGGCAAACATATCACAATTCATTGTACACACATTATAAAGAATGTAGTATACTCATTAATCAATAAATAACTGTTTACTTGATATCAACAGATTATAGCAGATATGCAACAATTCCCACTTTAGTGTTAATTACATACAAACATAAGTAATTATTATCTCTAAACACCAAGTTGAGGTACTCACCTGCATTCCAACACTTTCAAAACGTTCTCTTATCTTTTCCTTAGGTCTCCAAATACCTAAGAATAAGCATATGATAATCATTACTCTTACTCAAGTCAAAACACAACTTCTAAACAATGCACGGGACAAGACACACCCGTGCTCTCACTCACAGATACGCCTGTGGTCAACATGGACACCCCGGGTCAATCTAATGTTAGGCACGCCCGTACCTTTTGAGTCACGCCCGTGCCTCCTTAGGTACGCCCTGGGGCATGGTTCGTTCTTGAGGGGCACGTCCGTGCCCTTTAACTTTCAGCAACAGGTTCGACCAGAACCTACTGTTTCTCGACCAAAACATTTTCAATTCATTTCCAGATCATAACCAGAGCCTCTAAACATTCTCAAAACACTTACTAACTATAATAAACAACATACTAACATCTTTTTATCACAATTTAACACTTAAACTCAAGTGAATCACTTAAACCTTTCAAAATACAAGGAATACTTACAAATTTTGACTTGATTCCCTAAATCAATATATGTTAATCCTCCTTGCAATTCTCCAATTCCAACTTCAAATTAATAGATTGAAGGTATATGCTTGTGTGTGTAGAAGAATCAAGAAGGAGAAGAAGATGGGAGGAAAAGAAGCCAAAAGAAGAGGAAGAAGCCCAAGATAAGGGTTGCCGCCTCTTGGTGGTGGCCCAACCTTTAGCGGGTATTTCGCTCTCCTTTTCGACTTACAACTCATCCATACGATACTCAAAAAACTTAATGGTGATATATTTGGAATCATTATTTAAAACTATTTAATCATTCATAACTTCTACTTATTTTTCATGACTTTCATTTCACAACTTATTTTAATAACTTACATAAATTTGGGGTGTTACAAAAGCATATAGACATTTTGTTTAAAACTCTTAATTTTAAGTAATTTGCAATGACAAAACTACCCTCTTACCTCTTAGCCATAAATATGGAATTAACTAAGCACAAGTAAATAGCCTCATTTGTCTCATTTTGCATCTCGCACATACTAAATGGCATCATTTTACAACTACAAAATGAATAAAAATGAAAAGTGTATATGGAGTTAATTAATTAAAAAAAAGTAAATGGCCTCAATTGTCTAATTTTATATCACATAAGGCTGGCAATATATGGCTTCATTTTACAATTGTAAAAAACGATACTAGCAATCAAATGAGTACAAGAAGGCAACTAAAACAAAAACTTGGTCAATGGGGAAGGTTTTGCATAGAGAAGTACGTATCTTTAACTTTGTGCATATCAAACATTTTGTGATGGCAGATTTGTTGGTTTGTTTCATATAACATTGCTACTACAGCTTGAAACTTGTTTAAAATCATTACACTTGGATGATTTGTTTAATTATTTGTTACATATCTAGAATGCTAACTTATTAGCATTAAATTTCCACACAATTTATATATCATAATTAAATAGTAGTATCTTAATCCAGATGTTGTGTAAAATCAGTAACCGTCATTGAAAACCATCACTTAATTACGGTCACCGCCAACGTCTCCCTCGTCGCTCGCCATCCACCATGAGAGTTCATTACAGTTCTTCTTTATTAACCGTCGCCGCATAGCACGTGTACCCTGCTTTTGTGTGTGTCTATATATATATATATGTATATATATGTGTGTGTGTGTGTGTATATATGTATAGGGAAGGGATATTGTAAGAGGGAAATAAAAGTAAGAGGGGATAACAACCCTTGGATTTTTATAAGATTCAAATTAATTGTGGTCAAAGTTGATTATGTCCAAGTCATAATTAATAAGGCCAGAAGGGTATTATCGGTAGAACTTAAATTGAATCCTACGATAGTTTCGTCCCTTTTTGCTATAATTCATCAATTCATCATACATATCATCCCTTTTGCTATAATTCATCATACATAAACCAAAAGTTCATGATGCTGTTATACACAAATTTGATGATTAACCCAGATTTGTTCAGAATGTTGATGTACAGTAACTACAAGTTGAGAAAATTGATATAGGTTCCATTTTTTATGCTTGTGAGCTTGATTCACCGATTGAAAATACAAAATTAACAAAAATCGATGCATAAAATCACTAAAACTTGATAACAAATGTTAATCACTATCAGATCATTGATTCACATACAACCAAATTTTTAACCAAATCCAAAAATAACAAACACCAAAAGTATGAAAAAAGATATGATGAATCAGACTGTTAATTCACAACCTTCTACTAAAAACCAACTTCTCATCAAATAATAGTATTGATGAAGCAAGAAATTGATGAACTAAACTCTTGATGAATGAAAACCCTATCTCATCCTTGATGAACTAAAATTGAGATTTCTAATGGAAAAAATCAAAAACTGATCTGGAACCTTAGACCAAAGATGACCCGAAAACCCTATTTCATCCTTGTTCACATCGGAAATAAAAATAGATCTTGATGGTGGATTTGTTTGACGATGGTGATGGCGATTGTTTTGGACAGAGTTTGACTGTGGTCATATGGGTGGGTAGTAGTCCGATGGTGAAAGTGTGGTGCACAGCGGCAGTGTTGACAAGGGAAAGGTGGTGGTCGCAGCAGAGGGTCGTGGTGGTGAGCGTGGTTTAGGGTTACAGGGAGGAGGTGACGAACTCGTCTCTAGAATTGCTCTGATAACAAGGACGACTTTGAGGACGGCGATGATGAACGTTAGGGTTACAGAGAGGAGGTGACGAACTCGTCTCAAGAATTGCTTCGACAACAAGGACAACCTTGAGGACGGCGATGATGAACGTCGGCCAAGGCAAGAGCAGTGGTAGTCTAGGATTACTCGGCGACAGTATCAATGGAGGAGGAGCAGAGATTTGATATTCAACATGGGATGGATTTCAAAAATAAGGTAGGCAGCGATAATTAGGGAGGAGGCAAAAAAAGGTTTGCAAAAATCTAAATTACCCTTTGATTAATCAAGCCACGTGTCAATCTTATGTTCCCTCTTACACCTCTTACCAATAAACAACTCTTACTTAATCCTAATTATATATATAGGGGAAGGTTATTGTGAGAATATATATTTAGGCAGAATGAGGGAAAAAATACAAGTCACGTTAGATATTAATCTATTAGATCTAATGGTCGTAATTCACCATCGCAATTCATGGTTGGATAATGAATAAAATAAAGAGTCAAATATAGACCATCCGATCAAATCAAATAAAGGACCAGGATTAAGTCTTACGTTCTTATCTAAATATATATTCTCATTTGAACCTTCCAATATATATATATATATATATATATATATATATATAGAGAGAGAGAGAGAGAGAGAGAGGAGGGGGATTCGGTGAAAACATATCTTAAGTAGAGAACGATGACAACACTTGTAAGCCAATAATTTAATTACATAAACAAGGGTTATGAACTCAACATACCTTAATTAAACCAAATAATTAAAATTCAACATATCTTAATTAAACTAAGGAGTTAATTGTTCAAATGGTCCTTTAAGTTAGTATTTCTACCAATTTAATCATTTAACTTCAAAAGTGGTGAAGATAGTCCTTTATGAACCTTTTTATGGCGAGAAAGGTCCTTTTTAACGTTGACCGTTAGTCAACTCTGTTAATTCGAGGTAAAAGGACTATTTTACCCTTACCTTTATTATTTATTCATTAAAATAAAAATTTTAACATTTATTATCTCTCATGTCCCTCTAGTTCCCATTTTACTTCAAAATTAAGATGGAACACTATCTGTCACTCTATGGACAACAACCACACCACCATTGCTGGCGCCATCACCCATTGACGGAAGCAACCACCTGCCACCACTTTCTACGGTAACATCGACACTTCTCTCCTCTCTCCTCTCTCACGGTGTAACCACCAAACTACCACCACATCTTTCTCTATTTCTCTCACATGTTCATGATTTCTCTCACGGTGTAACCACCAAATCGCCACCGCCACCTCATCTTCAAACATCTCTAGGGTTTTCAACTAATTTGGCTATAGATCTAGGTTTTTCACACAATTTGGATGTAGATCTAGGGTTTATGTGTGTTTTGTGTTGCAAAGAGGTGTCGCTGGTGGAGTTTTCTGTGATGGTGGTCATGGGGTTTTCTATGGTGGTGTGTTGCAGAGATCCAAACGTTTTCAGTGGTGGTGGAGTTTTGGGTATAGATTTAGGGTTTGTTTGTATTGGTGTGTTGCACAGAAGTGTGGATGGTGGAATTTTCTGTGGTGTAGATAGGGTTTAAGGTGGTGGTGGCGATTGGGTGTACAAGAGAAAGAAAGAACCGATGGTGGCGGTGCTAGAGGGTGGTGGTGTGACGGTGGCTGGCAGTGGTGGTGGTGGTGGCGATTGGGTGTACAAGAGAAAGAAAGAACCGATGGTGGCGGTGCTAGAGGGTGGTGGTGTGACTGTAGCTGGCGGTGGAAGAGGGTGATGTGGATTTCGAGGGGGAGAGGAGATGACCACTAAGACTAAGAGAGTGTGTGTAAAGTTATAGAGAGAATATATATTTTTATTTTAAAAAATTATATATTATTTTAATTAATTAAAAATTAAAAAAATGGTACAAAGACCAAACTACCCCTTATTTAACAGAGTTGACTAACGGTCAACACAAAAAAGGACCTTTCTCGCCATAAAATGATTTATAAAGGACTGTCTTCACCACATTTGAAGTTAAAGGATTAAATTGGCAAAACACCTAAGTTAAAGGACCATTTGAACAATTAACTCTTAAACTAAGTTTAATATCAGTCATTAAATAAAGATCATTCAAGGGCTATAAATTGTTGTTCAAGTTCTCACCTTAAAAGGTGTTCTCATTTAATCTTGCCTGGTGAGGATCTAATAGGAACCGTCCTTAAAATAGGAACACTGGAATACTGCATCTAGTCTATAAAATCGCTGCATCCAACTTAAAATCATTGCATCTCGGCTAATAATCCTACATCTAACTTAAAATCATTGCATCTCGGCTAATAAACACTGCATCTTGTCTCTAAAATCACTGCATCTACTTGAAATTGAAAACCTCACGTCGTGGGGCTACACCATGGCGCGGAGTCCAACCGCAAATTTTCAAGGCCACACGTCGTGCGGTGTTGCTCCACGACGTGGATCCATTCGCACGGTGCGAACATCCGTATCGGATCCCGGTTCTATATATATATATACTATATTATAAAGCATTTACATCTTTTTGCTTAAACTCTTAATAATTAAGTGTTTTGAAATGACCAATCTACCCCTCACCCTTACACATAAAACATGTGGTTTGAAATTGATTTGGATATTAGATTTTGAAAGACGTCAAACCATATAGGCAAGTGCCAACTATGAAAACATGGAAACCATAACAATTGAATGGAAAGTCTATAATTGAATGTAAAAAAAGGAAACCATATCAATGTGTACAACATATAATTCGCATAATTACTACAATCACGTCATATATAAGCACATAAAATTGATATATTATTCCTTTTTCATAAACACTCATCAAAATATCTACATTAATCATCGTGAGCGCTAAATTCAATTCTAAAGGAAAAATGTCGCCAAAATTAGGTAATTATCTTAAAAATATTCCCTTTGTGTACATGATTTTGTTTGAATAAATGCGCTTCACTAAATATCCAAGAACAAATATAAAGTACCCCTAATCCTGGATAATGATATTGGCGATCAAACGAAAACTGTTTTTCATACGAGAACTGCGAGAATCAATCTTGCCTGTTCATTTTGGATAATGGAATTCATGAATGAATAGCGTGGGGGGATTGAGTGTGGCAGAGTGCATGTAAGGAATTCATGGGTTGGCAATCAATTTGAAAGAGGGGGAATTTGACGGCTAAGATTGGTTCTCGTACGAAAAACAGTTCTCGTTTGAACTTTTGCATATATATATATATATATATATATATATATATATATATATTGAAAAGTTCATTTGAGAACCGTTTTTATTGCGATAACCAATCTTAGCCGTCCAATCCCCCTCCTTCAATTGGATTGTCCACCCATGAATTCCTTACATGCACCCTGCCACACTCAATCCCCCCACGCTCTTCATCCATGAATTCCATTATCCAAAAAGAACGGCTAAGATTGGTTCCCGCAATAAAAACGGTTCTCAAATGAACCTTCCCATATATATATATATATATATATATATATAGGTGAGGGTTCATGCGAGAAGACTTATTTTTACGAGAAGTGCGAGAAGCATTTCTAACCACTCATTTTTATTAGTATTTATTTATTGTTAATTTAATTCAAAAGGTTAATGATGTCTTTTTACACATTTTTTTGTTTATATAATTAATGTTTAAATTAATAAATCCCTAAAATCTCTCATTTCCTTTTCTAGATTTGAATTTTTCAAACTTTGATGTTATCTAATTTTAACCGGAGATCTTATATATGGCTACGTTCAATGTTTATAGTAATCTTTTTTTGTTCAACGTAAGAATTTTTTTTAAATTAACACCCATTTAAATCGTTTAACTTATTATCATAATCCTGTCATGCTTATTCACTAATGAACATAATGTGTTTATCGTAATCCCTTAATGCTGATTCACTAATGAACATGATGTTTTTGGCTCACTACTGCTTTTTCACTTATTCAATTCATAGTTTTCATACCTTTTTTTAATGCTTTAAATTGTTTATTTACTAATGAAGATGATCTGGGTTATTCATTTTTTTATACGGCTGAGTACAATGTGTTTAGTAATCTTCTTTTGTTCAGTAAAGAAGTTTTTTAAAAGGAAACCCATTTAAATGTTTCACCGTTTATCGTAATCCCTCAATGCTTATTCACTAATGAACATAATATGTTTTTTCATTATATATAAGAAACATATTCATTACTAAACAATCAATCGTACTTTATCTCCATTGTTTGTGTTCACTACTTAACAACTCATAAACAACCAAATAAAAAAATCTTTATTTCTAATAGTGATGAACAAGCCATAAACAAAAAAAAATCAATCGTTGTTTATTATTGAACAAGGTAAATACTTAATGATAAACAAAGTATAAACAATACAAAGGTGAAGAACACATTTGAGCTCTTGGATTAGAGCTTGGATTGTTTAAGTTCTTGGACAAGGAAATCGGTACTCGACACACCTCTAGTGCCAAATTGACCTTGTAGACCGAACATACCTTTGAATGTGGAAATCGGTGGTGAAGAAGGGGAGGGCAATGGTGATAGAAAGTCTTATATAGGTAGTGGTTCATCTTCTATAGATTTGCAAAGAGGGGGGGGGAGGAGCCAATCAAGAATGATAACGAAACTAAAAAAATCAAAATTTTATATCTTGTGCACCGATGAACTTTTATAACAATATAAAAAATCACAAATCTAAACAAAAAAACAAAGTAAAGATCTAAAGAGAAACAGAAAAATCAACCAACATCATCTAACCTCCCTCACAAGGTTCCTAGCCTCATTTTCTAGAAAAAAAATATATGAGCACCATTTTCAAGATTCCAAAAAAAGAATCAACACCTTGACATAACTATTTTTTAGATTTGAATAAAGAAATCAACACCATTTGAATTTAGATTTGAATAAAAAAATCAACACCCTCACAGACTCAAAAAATAAAGAAAAAAATATCAACACCATTTTCCATTCAACAATCGAATTATTTTCTACCTCGGCGGCTCAATTTTCTTGTTACAGGTTGTGATGGTTGCAGCCTGCATGTATGCTTGATACAAGGTGCTCAGAGAATAGAGAGGGAGGCTGACATCCATGGTGATGGTCGTGCTCGGTAAAGGGTTTTCGACGGCAGTTGCTTTATCCACAGATCGTTGATGGGGCTTGGTGAAGGGGTGCCTGTCGACGGTAGCTTTAACCTAAGTGCGATGTGTTAAGAAAGAGGGGAGAAGGTGATGTGGGTGTCGGCGTTAAGAAGTTGAAGGGGTGGGAGCGGGAAGAGATAGGGTTTTGATTTTTTGGCAGATGATTTTGAAACAATGAAGAGAGAGGGTGAGATATATATATTAAATTACGTTGATTTGGTTGCTATTAATTAAGATTTGATTTTGGTAGATTGTAAAAAGACATTCTTATCCTTTTGAACACAACTCTATATATATATCTATACTATATTATAAATCATTTTGGTCTTTTCCTAAAACACTTAAATTTCAAATGTTTTGAAATTACTGAATTACCCCTCATATAAACTAAATTGAGTAACTATAAGATTTAGTTAATAAGATTCTTATATTTCATTTTAATAATTAAACTTTTAATATTTAAGAAAATCAAAGTCAATACAATTTTTTTGAAAGTTAAAGCAAATACAAATTAACTTAATTATACAAATTAGCAAGATACCACTTTACATATTTTCATAACCATTTTTTTCGGTTACGGAAAACAAAAAAGTAGAAGAAATGGAAAGAAGATAAATAAAATAGACATGTTATCAAACGAAAATTATGCCTTGTCACCGTATTACATGAATACTATATTCCTTACGTCTTCAAAATGGACAAGTTAAGAACTAGAAATTATTCGTTATCGCAGCGTTGCGCTATATATATATATATATATATATATATATATATATATATATAGATAGATAGATAGATAGATAGTGAAAAGTTCATTTGAGAACCGTTTTTATTGCGAGAACCGCGAGAACCAATCTTAGCCGTCCAATTCCCCCTCCTTCTATTGGATTGTCCACCCATGAATTCCTTACATGCACCCTGCCGCACTCAATTCCCCCACGCTCTTCATCCATGAATTCCATTATCCAAAATGAACGGCTAATATTGGTTCTCGCGGTTCTCGCAATAAAAACGGTTCTCAAATGAACCTTCCCATATATATATATATATATATATATATATATATATATATATATATATATATATATATATATATATATATATATATATAAAATAGGAATAAATACCGCAACATCTTTCTATGCGTCTCTTTCACTTTTTTCTTTTTTTTTTCTTTTTCTTACCTCAAACTTAAGAATAGGCTAATTTAACTAACTTAATCTTTTTCTAACTTTCTTAAATTATTTTATTTTATATTTAACTATTAAATAAAATAAAATATTTATAAATTGTATAAAAATAAAAATATAACAAATAATAAAAATCATAATATTAATAAAACATTATTATTACAAAATAAAAATTACAAAACTCTAAATCGGGAATAATAAAAAAAACATATAGTCTTCTTCGTTGAAGGTAAGTTGGATACGTGAAATATGTTCGACCAAATCTGACTGAAGACTATTATTCGTCTATCGGTTTTTGATTTCTCAAACGTTTACCGTACGTGCTTGTTCGCTTATTTGTGTTTCATATATAAAAGCCGGAATCATGAACACCAATCGAAACATGAGTCAAAACTAGAATCATGAACGAAATAGTTAATTTAAAAATGACGAAATGAAATAATTTTAACAAATTTAACTATGAAATTAAAGTATGCATATCAGAATATAAATACAAATAGAGATTATTAAATAAATGTATTACTAGTTTCACATGGTTGATTTTAAAAATTAATTAATATGATATTTAATATAGTCCATATTTAATTTATAGTTTTAAGGGACTAATTTTAGTATTTGAATCAATGATATTTATGGTCTAGATTTCATTTTAAAATTTTGGACGGAATAACATTTCGTAGATGTGCTTAATTACTCTTTTTCTCATGATTATCATCCACTTCATGTTATTGTTCTAAGCATCCCTTGGTTCTTTCGGATTAAACCCTTATGAGACTGTAACTCTTGACCTTTCATATAAGAAGCAGATGTTCTACTGGTATATGAATATTATTATAGAAAACCTTAATTAAAAGAATTATAATACAATGTCGACATGAACTTTAAGGAAATCTTCTTCCGGTGTAATGAACATCCATGTTTACTTTTATTCGATTGGAACGCGTTTGATTGGCCTTGTTTGAATTTTATTATTAACTTTTTTTTGTCTAATGGTAATGATTGAAAAAGTTGGTAATCAACCCAACCATCCTTTGTGCATCAACCTTTTCTTTTTTTGGGAATAAACAAAAAACAATTTTTTTATTAAAAAACTGCCAACTCATTAATTAATCATCTTTATTTGTCATTTTTGTAACAAAATTTTTGCAAGGAAAATAACTCCTTGTTATGTGATGTTAATGTTTCATTTTTCCTTATAAAGTCTTATATCTTTATGAACACGTCTTCTTGTTGTCTATTGGGAGATTTTTTTAGAGTTAATTACAAAAATAGTCCATGTAGTTGTCGCTTGTTTTCATTTTTAGTCTTTTAACTTTAAAAATTACAAAAATAATCACCGTGATTGTCATTTTGTTTCAATTTTGGTCCTTTAGACTAACTTTGGTTAAAGTTGACTGTTAGTCAAAGATTATATTGGTCATTTTCCCACTTATCATTGTAACCAAACATGGTCTCCCCTTCCCATTTTCAAAAATAAAAGTAGCCAAACCCTATCAAACTCTTCCAGACTCTTCCATCCACACCACCACCAACCATTGTTCACGTCCGGCCACCACCATTCCCGTTTGGCCACCACCATTCCCGTCGAACCACCGTCCAAGCATCATTATAGGACTACCATCATCACTGTTGCACCACCAACGCATATTGATCTCCACCCCCGGCCTCGTAAATCTGTACTTATCACTGTTCCCGTCGCCGGACCACCATCTTATGAACCCCACCTTTGCCGCCTCCAAACCACCATCATTGGAACACCACCACACATACCGTCGGGCTACCATTTATCCATCATCTCTATATTTCTCACACTCTAAAAACCCTAAATCCTCACTCTAAAAACCATAAATCTAATGTACCTACTTCTTCAAGAACACCGGCCACCACCATTTCTTCTCTCTTGAAGACCACTGGCCACCACCCCTTTGTCTCTTCAAGATCACCGTCGCCTAGTGTCACAACCACCAAGCCTGCCCACCATTGCATAACACCACCGCCACTACCAGCACGAAATGAAGATCTGGAAGATGACTACAATGAATCAAGGTCTAAAAATGAAGGATTTGATATTTTACTTTTCGATTGAAGAAATAAAGGTGTGATGATCAATTTTAGATTCTCAAATATCAAATCGAAAAGGTTGGGATTTGTAAATCAGTTTGAAATATAGAAGATTATTTATTTTCAATTTCTGAAATTTCTTGCTATAAGAATTTCTATTTATAAGGTTACGCTTATGATTTCATTTGAATTTAGATTCCTAGATTTAATTTGGATTCATAATCTGTGAAATCTTTGTGCTCTTTATAGACCAGTTCAAAGAAGATAGATAAACTGGTTTTTGGATGAAATTGCAAACCTATAAATCTTGAAGTTTTGGTTTTTTTAATGAAATTAAAAAAACCCACCGCCATTTGTTTGTTGATTTCTATGCCATCTTGTTGAAATCAATCCCTTGTTTGTTTTGGGTTTGTTTACAAATATGACTTTATGTGTTCTTGTTCTTTGATTTATTTGCACCTGTGTCTAGATGATAATGGTGGTGATAGTTGTATGATGGGCTGATGGTGGTGTTTGTTGAGATGGGGATCGAAGGGGTCGTCGAACAAAGCTAGAGGAAGGGTGGTATTGGGTATTCTTTTTCTTTTTTTCTTTTTTAAATAATGTTTAATTAATTAATAATGAATAAAATTTTAAAAAGATATTAAACCATGTTTGGTTACAAGGGTAAGTGGGAAAATGACCAATATACCTTTTAACTAACGGTCAACTTTAACTGGAGTTAACCTAAATGACCAAAAGTAAAACAAAATTACACCACAATGACTATTTTCGTAATTTTTGAAGTTAAAAGACTAAAACTGAAAATCAATGACAACCACATGGACTATTTTTGTAATTAACTCTTTTTTTATTATGAATATATTGTTATGTGATGCTTAAGTCTTACTTTCAAATTTTTATAATTTTGAAATGATATTTTTGAGTTTATATATTCAATTTTAATCTATACAACTTTAAAATGATTTTTATATAAAAAAGTTTAGATCTTTCGTTCAAACATATATAGGTTTTAAATCATATGTTTTTCTTTTTGAACTCTTTTTTGTTACAAGTATTCTTTCTGTTCTAATTTTTAGGTCTTGTAAAAAATACACTGTCCTAAAATTAATATTTTCTTTTTAAGTTTTTTATTATCGGTATTCTGTATTAGTTCTATTTGTTTCTTAATTCAAGACTAGTATCATATCCGCGCAATGCTGCGGCGGCAAATAGTTTTTGGTTTACAATATGTCGCTTTTAATAATGATATGTTATTCGCGCGATTCAATGCCACGAAAAAGTTTTCTACAACAACATGTCCGTTTTTGTTTTCAAATTTTCTTTTATTTACATCTAACTATTTTATTAATTTAAAAAAAAATTCTAAAAGACAATAAAATAAGAAAAAAGATTTATATTGATGAAAAGACAATACATTCTAAAAGACAATAATATATATTAAAAATAAATTCTAAATTAAATTTTAAAAATATATATTGATGAAAATTATGTTGATGAAAAGAGACAATAAAATTTTAATTTTAAAAATATATACTAATTTTAAAAATACAATAAAATAAGAAAAAAAATATATATTGATGAAAAGACAATAAAATAAGAAAAAATATATATTGATGAAAAGAGAAGAGTTAATAAGATTTTAAAAATTATGTTGATGTGGGTGGATAATTGTGTTAGTATGAGAGAATATATTTTGAATAAAAAGTTAAAGTAAATTATGAGAGAATAAAATAGTTAAAGATTGAGTGGATGAAATTAATTTAGATTAAATGAAGGGTCAAGATTTTATATTGATTGAATTTTAAGAAGTCTTAAGTTTTAAAAGGAGAGAGAATGTTAAATGGTTTATATAGTAGTATAGATATCAATCAATTTTATGTTATTGTTTTATATGCTTTATCTTTTTATTATTTATTAAAAACCTATATAGCCAAATTTATAGCTCTCTTTTAATATTTTTCATCAAAAATGTAACAATATTAACATAATCATACTTTATTCTAATAACAGTTTCATATTTAGAAACTCTATTGCAATTCACGGGATGAAAAAAATTTCTAGTTAGTAAATACTAAACTAGAATGGTATATGTCAATAAAATCTATTTTATGGTTTTTACCTTTTGGTAATCAAATTTAACCTTATGTATCTTTTGGAATAAGAGAATTTTTTTAAGTTACCTTATATATGAATTAAAGTATTTTGTGTTACCTTTTCGTGAAATTTGCCTAATATATAAGGTAAAGTGCGTAAAAATACAATAAACTATGTTTAATTAAAACTTTATTTTATACCTAAAAATATATTAACTTACCATTTTGATTCGTAACAAACCGGTCTTCACCTTCTTTTTTCATTTTTTTTATTTTTTAGTGGTTTAATTAATAAACCTATGAAGAACTAAAGATTGGTTTCATACAAACTGTTCAAGGTTTACCATTCTTGTATCAATCGAGATTTATCATTCTACTTTTCATTTTGCTTTTGCTTTTCATTTTGCTTTTGCTTTTCATTTGTGATCAGAGACGAAGGTGAGATGGAGGTCGAAGAGGAGGGAAAGAGGAGTCAGAAGTGGGGTCGTGGTCGTCGGCTAGGCGCAAAGGTGGTGGAGATTCTGGCAACCAACATTAGTGCAACTATTACGGTCGCCCTAAGACGCATACCTATGACTGAACCTTAGACTTGATATTTATAACCAAACAAGAAACCTAAATGTTGCCCTAATCTGAATTAGAAAACAATATATTAATATAATTAAGAGATTCTTTCCTTAATTCAAGATTCATTTTCAAGTAACAATCAACCCAAACCATTTCCATCTTTAAACCTGCACCAAAACAAAGTAAAAAATCATCAAAAAAAATAAAAGTCAAACCTCTTGTTCATCTCACGATCCACCATTCAGAATAAAAATTACCTACTATAACACTTTCATTGTTGCTTGCAAACAACCGCAATAAATAAGTGAAGTTAGATCGAGAAAAGACAAAAAGGCAAAGGAATCTTAAGGAAACAAATGGCGACGGTAAACATGAAAAAGAAAGAAACATGTGCGGTGAAGTAGACTAGTAGCCGGATGTGACGAAGGAGGAGACTGTGGCTGGCGGCAATGGAGGAGATAATAGGGAGACCAGTGGTCACCTAGTCGTCTAGTGCTATTGAAGGGGCGACGGTGTGGTCTAAATTGGAACACATATCGTACAATCATCGGCTGTTGTAATCACCATCAATTGTTCTTCGATGCAATCGTCACTATTCTTGTTGTGCATCATCGACATTGTTCTTCGCTGAATCACCGTCTTTTTTTTCGCCGGAATCACCATTAACAGGTTGAACGACGCTAGACTGTTTGACCGGATATTATTGGGCACCGATTGACGGAGGTTGAAGGGGGCTGACGGCGTTGGTGTCCGGATTGCTTTCTTAGGTATGCAAATAGATTTGGGGAATTTAGGTTAGAGTTTTAGGTGAGATGGAAGAGTTTGAACTGTAATAGGAGAGAAAAGTGAGGAGCATATGATGGATTACATGTTTAATTTGTCCTTATTAAGTTTAAATTAATACCATTTTAGTTTATGTAATTACAAAAATGTTATAACTCATTACCACATTTAATTAAAGAGTTAATTATAAAAATGGTCCATGTGGTTGTCACTGATTTTCACTTTTGGTCCTTTAACTTCAAAAATTACGAAAATAGTCACTGTGGTTGTTGTTTTGTTTCACTTTCGATCCTTTAACCTAACCACCGTTATGTTCTACCGTTAAAAGCCCCATGTGCCTTGCACATGAGGGTATTTTGGTCTTTTTATGAGCTATCCTTGTTCCCAAATAGTCTTGTGACTCTCTATTTTTTTAATTAATTTTTTATTACTTTTTGTTATGTTTAATATCTTATTTAATAAGCAAAACCTATGCAATTAATATTTTATCAAAATATGATTTTAGATGATTCTTAAACAAACTTAAACCATAATCAAGTTTTTACATCAATTCTTAGTATTGATTCTCAGCTAATCCAGAACAAATCAAACAAAAAAATAACAGGGCTTATGAAAACGGTTTGATGATTGGATGAGCATAGATTTATACCCCACTAAATTCTGCAAGCAAAACCTCATATTTATACCCATGAAGGAGAGAGGAAAATCTACGAAATCCGAGCAAAATAAAGCCAATTTCTTCTCATATTCCAACTATTTCTCATCATCATCAGATTTTCCATGTAAAAAATATCCATCAAATTCATCATCTGTTGGGAAGCTATTTAAGAATAAAGTAGAAAAGATGGTTTTAGTGACAGACACAGAGGTGGGTTTTATCGGAAAGTGAGGTTTCTGTGATTGATGTGTCGAAAGTGGGTTTCTAGTAAAAAAAACTGATTTCAGTAGAATGGATGATGAAGATGATGAGTTCATTGATTTGAAGATTGACTTATCCGATAAGTCAAAAACATAGCACTTTGGATGAGTATCGGGTTTCAATTTGTGAGGGTAACGGTTGTGGAGGTGTTGCCAACTACAAGGGCTCCTACAATGGCCTTCAAGGGCGGTGGCGGTGTTCGCGATTCAGATCTGAGATGGTGGTTGAGATTGGTCGTAACTCGTGGAGTTCTAACGTGATGAAGACGATACATCGATGGTGTGACGATGGTGGTTAGATCTGAGTGATGGTGGTGAAAATGGTTCTGGTGAGATGATTAGATGACGGTGATGGTGATTCAGATCCGGTGACTTGGATACTCTACGTTGAATGTCGCCGAAGGTGGTCGTTAAATGTCGCCTGCGGTGGTTGTTAAATGTCGCCGGCGAAGGGAGTTGAATGTCTCAGGCACTGTGGGTTTTTTAAGTAAGTGGGAGAGAAAGTGAGTGGGGAGAGGTGAGGATTTTACCTTTTAAGTAGTTTATAATTGTTTTAATATGCATAAACAAGATATAGTGTTTGGCAACAAGGTTTGTAGTTAAATTGACCAAAATACCCTCATATGCAAAGCACATGGGGCCTTTTAACGGTAGAACTTAACGGTGGTTAGGTTAAAGGACCGAAAGTGAAACAAAACGACAACCATAGTGACTATTTTCGTAATTTTTGAAGTTAAAGGACCAAAAGTGAAAAACAATCACATGGACCATTTTTGTAATTAACTTTTAATTAAATGATCTAAACGACATAAATACTCGATACCAAATATTTGTACGTAATCTCTAGAATAAATTTAGACTATGAATTAATGAGAGTTTTAAACCCTTATTTACGTCTAATTGAAAGTATCCAAATTTTATTCACATTTAATTAACTCCCGTCCATACATTAATCTACCAAATAAAATTTCTTAAATAGATATATACTTTCTCCATCATTCTTTATTTCACATAATTAGACGTGTTCAATGATCGGATAAAACCGAATTACCGAACCGAAATTTTTGGATTGTACTATTTGGTTCGGATATTTCAGATTTTTGGATCATATTGGATCAAAACCGAATAATTACTATGGATTTTGGTTTGGTTCTGGTTACTATTATCTACACCGAATAAAGTGAATAAACCGAATATATATATATATATATATATATATATATATATATATATATACACTATAATATAAAGCATTTAAGCCTTTTGATTAAGCTCTTAAATTTTAAGTGTTTTGAAATTATTAAATTACCCCTCATATAAAGTAAATTGAGTAACTATTAGATATGTTTTAAAATTCTTATATTCCATTTTCATAACTAAACTTTATATATTTAAGAAAATCAAAGTCAATACAACTTTTTTAAAAATCAAAGCCAATGCAAATTAACTCAATTATTAAAAAATATTTTCATAATCTTATTTTCCAATTATGGAGAACAGAAAAATAAAAGAAATGAAAAAAAGATTAATAAAAATAGACATGTCATCAAACAAAAATTATTTGCTGTTATCGTATTACATGAATACCATACCCCATATGTCTTGAAAATGAGCATGTTAACGAGTAGAAATTATTCGTTATTGTTGCATTGTGCGGGTATCATGCTAATGTGTGTGTGTGTATATATATATATATACACATCTATGTATAACACTACTGGAACAAAGTAATCCATATGTATCATGTCTATGTTTATTTACAACTAATAATTTTTAATTATATATTTATGCCAAAGCCACTAGTCTCACTAGCTATTATAACTTGGACAACTATATTTTAATTTTCAATAGTATATGTATCAAATCTAGTTTTTAAAATATCTCGACTCTTTAAACATGTGTTTATGTAAGAATGAAAACCGAATTATAATTTGGATGGTTTGGTTCGGATCTTAAGATTATTTGGATGGATTGGATCTCACTTTTCAAACCGGAATCCAATTGTATTAGTTAATCGGATCGGATTAAACCGATCCATTCGAACGTACACCCCTACTTATCTTTTTCCAATCTAAATAAAAGACTCATTGATAAAATTTATTAGACAATTATAACAATTAAAAAATATTTTAATTATCAAATTTGAACCATCCATCTTAGTAAAAACTAAAATCTAATTTTAATTTTTTGTTGGTTAACTTAATTGAATCAAAATTATTATTGAAAATTTCATATATGCTTTTCTTTATCCTTAAACTATTATATTCTTACATCCTAATTTACAAATATCATATTTTCCTTTCTAATATTTTAAAATATCATATGTAACTAAATTCTTAATTTGTTATTTTAAAATATTTTAATTTCTTTTTAGTTATAACTAATAAAAACTTGCCTCTAATTGTAATAATAATAATCAGTTACTTATACAAAAAATACAATCACCTTTTTTCATATCATTATGACATGTTTTTGTCATCATGTATGCCCTCCCCCTCCCGTAGTCCCGTCAAGACGTCAATGCTTCTAAAGCCGGTCTAGGTGTTGATGTCTGTCAATATTTTTCAAATTTTATTTCTTTCACATTTTATAACTATTTAATATCTTTTTATTAATATTTTATAACTATTTTTTTCATACCATTCGGGAATATATCTAATCTAGTTTCTAATTTTTAGATTAAAATAAACAATCAAACTTAACTATACTTTTGGTTGCTTTCGATCAGAAAACAAATAAAGAAATAATTAAGAAAACAGTCTTATTAAAAATTGAGCTCGACGTCCATCACCACGACTCCACCTTCACTTATATTAGTTTATTATCTATTACAAGAAAATTAATATGACAGGCAGGCAGGCAGGCAGGCAGGCACGTACCTTGATTATAAATTAAATACGTACATATCTGCAGTCGTCCAGTTGCTTAATTATTTTATAAGATGTCAATTAAGCAGCTTAATTAAATAGATAATTTATTTAATTAATTATTATTTCAAGTAATAAGCTAGAGAGATTGATCTACGTACCTTGGAGATCGATTGTAGTCCGCCACTTGTGATACGACATGCATGCATGCTTGTTGATGATCATATATATATATATATATATATATATATATATATATATATATATATATATATATATAGGGTAGAGATCAAGTAAAAAGAAAATTAAAGTAAAAAGGGTAAAAGGGAAGATTATTTGATCATTTTTCGATATATATATCAACTGATAATCGTTAGTTCACCATCTTTATTGATTAAAATTAGTTTTTCATCAATTTCTTTTTGATGAATCCAACATATTCATCACTTTTTAGATAAAAGCATTTTGTTCATCAACAAATTATTCCAAAATTTTGTTTTCAAAATCTGTATTTGAAATCAGAAAGAAATTGATGAAGAACTAGTTTTAATCAATAAAGATGATGAACTAATGATTATCAGTTGATATATATACCGAAAAATGATTAAATAATTTTTCCTTTTACCCTTTTTACTTTAATTTTCTTTTTATTTGATCTCATCCCTATATATATATATATATATATATATATATATATATATATATATATATATATATATATATATATATATATATATATATATATATATATATATATATATATATATATATATATATATGAGAATTAGATATTGAATGTAGAAGATGAAGGCTTCATAGCCAGGCTTCGATGAATTAGCAAAGTATACAAGTCTCGTTCCCAAATACAGGATATAAACATTACAGCTAAAAGAATAAGATATTTAACAATTAGGTCCCTACACTTATGCCAAAAGTACATATTTACACTAATAATATATATGTTTAATTAAGGGCTAATTAAAACCCAAAAGTCATATATACATCGTTGTGGTTTAACAAACCTTGCAACACAAATACTTATCATCATATGCAAGGATGCATGTCTAGTTATTTTCGTTAAGATATATTATTATGAATCTATACTATATTATAAAGCATTTAAACATTTTGCTTAATCTTTTAAATTTTAAGTCTTTTAAAATTACTAAATTACCCCTTATATAAACTAAATGAAAAGTATTATATAAAGTAACTACTAAATAGAGTTAATAAGAAATCTTATATTTTATTTTAATAACTAAACCTTCCATATTTAAAAAATTCAAATAAATTAACTTAATTATTAAAAAAATACTTTCATAACCAAACCTTTTATATTAAATATTATATCATGTAATAAATATTTTAACATAATTATCAGGAAATGTGTATAAGTAGAACTTATAAATCTGAATAATCTATAATGCAAATTTATAAACATATATTTAAAATTTTTTTAAATAGCTCATATAATTAATAGTTTCAAATTAGTTTACTATTTTCTTAATCTCTTAATTTTAACTAGTTTCAAATTACTAATTTACACCCAGTAGTTTCATGTAATTTAACTTATTTTATAAGTAAAGACTTTTTTTCTTATTTAATTGTTCTCAAAGCTTATTTAAAAATAATAAAAGAGTTGATTAAGAACATGAAAATAAAGAAAATAGACATATTACCAATGTAAAATTATTCGTTGTCACTGTATTACGTAAATTCCTAAACGAACAAGTTATGGAGTAGAAACTATTTGATGTCGCCGCATTGCGCGGATGCCATGCTAGTTTATAATAATATATTCAGTTTTTTTAAATATGTACTCATTAAACTTTCTAAAAATGTGTTATTATACCAATTCCTTAACATTCAACTTGTTTAGCAGATTAAAAGCCTAAAAGGTAAATTTTGAAAACATGGCAACCAATAAATAGATTTAATCATTAATTAGCACTCTCTTACTATTATTTTAGATTTACTCATTTTAAACTCATTTTTAGCTAGTCGTTCCTTTTGATTTATAGAAAGCTCGATTACATTTCTACAGACTCAATAATCATGACATATTCCATGTTCAAAGTGTTGAATTCCTTAATTACTACTACTATTTTGAAAACAACGCAACCAAAAAGTAGATTTTTTTGCGTTGCTATTGATCATTTTTCCTAATTCTTTTTATAGATTGTTGTAAGTGTTACCTTTCAAATCAAAGGGTGTTTGGGATTGCGATTTAATTATTGTGATTTGAAATCGCAGATAATTAGTTTAAAGTGTTTGGGGTTGTGTTTTCAAAAATCAATTATTTGCATTTTGGAGACTACATTTGAGAATCTACTTTTGAGTTACTTTTTCAAACTGATTATTTGATTATTGTGATTTTACCCTTTAAAAATCAATTAATCTACTTTGCTAAGCACTTAAAAAACTGATTATCTAATTATTGCGATATGAAACAACATAATTAAATCCAAACACTATTATTCAGTAGTACGTTCTCTTACAGCTGATTATTTGATTCTGATTATTAAAGACGCATAATCTATTTCCAAATCACAATCTCAAACACCACCTAAGTTGTATGAAAATCCAATACAAAACCAGAGATCCTTAGTTTTAATCGGAACCAAAGTTAGCATGCGTGGCACATGATTATTACGGAGTATTATGGCGGTGATGATACGGTGGTGTTGTCCAATACCACCATGAATGTTGAAGACATTAAAAAAAAGCAAAATTAGAAGCATAATTTAGGTAACTATAGGTACAAATTGAGGCTAATATGGAAAAAAATCAACTGCGGGTTATGGTAGAAATATTCTATTGGATTTCTTAGTTTCTAACGGTTAGGCTGAGCGTATAGCCCTTCCCGAATGAATTCGGGTTTCTACGGGTTGGGTAGGTTCTTTCGAGAACACCCCTACCCCCATTTCAGGTTACACCCCATTTTTTTCCCATTTTGGATTCGTGCACCCGAGACTCCCGAAATTCTTTCCATTTTTTTTCTCATGAGCTTAAGAGTTTGTTATGTTGGTTTTTTAAAAATAATTTATTGCTAGAAATGAGTCATATCTTAAAAATCAGACACGATTATAGTAAATGAAGCGAAAAGCCAGCATACAAACATCTTCAAACGATAGTGCCAAAAACCTCGTACAGATAGTTATATAAATGAACTGCAGAATGAATAAAGCAACGGCACAAATCCATGTTTACTGTAAAAAAGAAAAGAAAATCTACCCCGAAACGGGAAAAAAGCAAAGAAATTAGTTAAAGTACGTAGCTGTAGCAGACAAATATTGCTTTTGGTGGGAAACCTTTAGCAGTCAAAGATTCTAGCATACTATTACTCACCCAACATTCAGGGATCGAGGATGGAATACCCAAAAAGCCCAAACTTCAAATTATGAAATTTTCTTCCACATTTTGCTTTTTAAACCTCTGAGATTTTGAAATCCTTTGAAAGCTTATAAATGGATGTGATGTGATTAACTTATATATGTAATAAAGAATCCATGCATATGTATTTGACCAAATCATAACACATTGCATGAATAACTAAAAGTGTAAAATCATTGCCTTAAGCGACATTCTTTCCTCCTCATTCTCCATTCCATCCTCCTATAAATATGAAAAAAAAAACAATGATTTACAACATATAAACATAAAAAGAAATAAAAATATTTTAAAATTTATTTTAGAAAACCTTAAATGTTGCCACTATAAATAGCTTAAAGAGTTAATTGGTCAAATGGTTATTTAACTTAAACATTTATGTCGATTTAGTTCTTTTACTTCAAAAGTAGTGAAGGCAGTCCTTAATGAACCATTTTATGGCGAGAAAGGTTCTTTCTAACGTTGACCGTTAGTCTACTCACTTAAATCAAGGGCATATTGGTCTTTTTATCACTTTTCTAATATTTTATCAATTAAAATAATATTTAATATTTTTTAAATAAATAAATAAATATATATATATATATATATATATATTCTCTCCCCCTCTCCCTCACTCTTCACTCTCGATCTATGGTCTCTCCTCTCACCCTCGATAAGCACCGCCCCACCACCACCCTCTAGTAGCCCCGTTTAAAAAACCTGAAACCCTAAAAAACTGTCCGACCCGTTGATGGTTCGGGTATTTCGGTTATCAGGTACCCATTTTCGGTTATTTAGTTAACCTGCATGTAATTCGGTTCGGGTATCGATTGACAAAAATTCAGTTCGGGTATACCCGGATTTAATTTTTAAAAAACTGATTTGCTACTTTGACTAGTACATATTGCAACTCATGTTGTACAATTTCTCCTACCGAACACGAATACAACTTCGCTATTCGTCGCTTGTTCTAGGACCGGCTTCAACGTCTTTCGAGTTCGAGAGGTAATATATATAGTCATTTTCTTTTCATCTTTGCTGGAAAAACTAGTTCATTACTTCATTGAGGAAGAGTATAGAATATATATACATTTTGCTTTGGCCCAAAAATGTAACAAAAAATTGCTATACAAAAATACCATTTAAATACTTGGCAAAAAAAAAACTAACAAAAAAATCCGTAAATCAGGCATACCCGAAATTAACCGACCCCAACTGTACCCTTAAAGTAGAATGGTTCAGTTATTGGTTAAATTATCTATACCAAAAATACCCGTTCTACCTGACCCGAGCTACCCAAAACCCAATTGATATACCAAAAAAAAACACCCCTACCCTTTGGGCACCGCCACCCCCGGATCTCTCTCGCACTCCCAAGACTAGCTTAGGGGTGTTAATGGGTCGGATCTTGATCTAAATCCGACCCGCTCTGCTCCATTTATATGATCCAACGGGTCAAAAAACTAGTTCCATCGACCCAATAAGTGATCCAATAGGTTGACCCATTTAATTGGATCACTACGTGAGTCGATCCAAGATCTCTCTGGGTCGATCCATTTAACATTAAATTACAATTTTATTTTAACAACCATTAACCATCATCAATTTATTATTCACCACCCACCATCGACCATCACCGTCACCGCCTGTCACCTCCCTCACCACCCGTCGCCGCCGCCACCGTCACAACCATCGTCGTCACCACCTCCGCCCACCGTCACAACCCCTACCACCCGCCTCCACCACCACCATTACGGCCGCCGCCACCCGTTATTGCCCCCACCACCCGCCTACGTCACTGCCACCACCGCCACCGCCCTCACCACCACCACCTCCAACGACACCGTCGCCGGCGCTATTGCCACCGCCACCGCCTCCACCACCACCACCGCCGGCCTATGTAGATTGTAGGGTGGGGTGGGGTAGGGTAGGGTGAAGTGCGGTAGGGTAGGGTAGGGTAAGGTGGTGGTAGGAGTGGGATGGGGTAGGGATGGGGTAAGGTAGGTAGGGTGAGGGTGGGATGGGTAGGGTGAGAGAAATATTTGATTTACTTATTATATAAATAATAATAAATACTTAATATTAAATGGGTCGATCCGGATCAAGATTAAATAGTAATTAATCTTATCCAAATCCAATTAAATGGATCTCTTTGTTATTGGATCTTATCCAAATCCAATTAAATGGGTCGACGGGTCAAGTCAGATCTTTAAAAGATCCGATCCGATCTACTCCATTGACAGCCCTACCACCGCTACTTCACTATCTACGAACAAAAGCCACCACTCCACCGCCAGAGAAAAGCCCACCATCGACAATCGACCAAAAGACGCCACTACTCCGCCACCGCTATAAAAAAACCTCATCGAAAACATTGTCTACCAACACCATAATCTACTGCCACCATAGAAAACCCTAGCCACCACCACCAAAAACCCCACCACCACCACAGAAAAACCCACCGACACCATTAAAAAACCCTAACCACCATTGACACCTCTATGCAATACACAAACCCTAGATTTGTAGCTAAATCGTCTGAAAACCCTAGATCTATACCCAATCACCGTGAGAGAGAAAGAGAGATATGAGGCGGTAATATGGTGGTTAAACCGTGAGAGAAACAGAGAAAGATGAGAGAGAAGTCGATGTCACTGTGAGAAGAGAGAGAGAGTAGTGGCAATGGTGGTAGTTGTTCTCGACAATAGGGCAGCGGTGGTATTAGTGGTGTCGGTGGTTGTTGTCATTTCACCATGAGAAGAGAGACAAGATGAAGGAATCTAATAATTAAGAGAAACGTGTAGAGAGATGTGTAGAGAGACAAGAGACCATTGATTTAATTTTTTTATTATATATAAGTAATTAAAACTTGTAATTTAATAAGGGTAAAATGGTCATTTTGCTGTTAAAAAGGACGAAACATGCCACAAAATGATTCATAAAAGACTGTCTTCACCACTTTTGAAATTAAAGGACTAAATCGAAAGAAATGCTTAAGTTAAAGGACCATTTGACCAATTAACTCTAGCTGGAATCAATACTTCAATGTATCTTCAATCTCTTCCTCGGTTGTCCTCATCTAAGTAAGTTAAAAAGAGTTAAAGACCTGTAATTAATATATATAAATATAAAAGGTAGAACTTAAATTACAAAAAAGAATGAATATTATACCTTTCAAAATTCAAATCAAACAACCAATCATGCGTACATAACAATACCTTAGCATTTCATGATAACGAACTTCGAAATTTGCTTATTACTTCACCTCCAACAATAAATGATGATTTGGAAACAAGGATGGTGATTAGGATGCTCAATATATTATGAGATAAGAGCAAATTTGGGATACCTTGATTATCCTTTCAAAATTGCAAAATATCAAGATTTTGTCTCTTGTGAAGTTCGGGTTCCTAAATTGATGTGTGTGGATCAGATCAAGTTTTATATCTATAAATTGGAATCACCAAAATACTGACTACAACAAAAATAAACAAGTGTACCTAATCGTATCGTAGTAGAGTTCTGGTAAGACCGAGTGTCGAACACTTGGGAAACGAGTATGATTTCAGATTTAAAAGATTTAATTATTAATTAGTCTAAAAAAACGAGTAAACAGGGAATATGGGAATAAATTTAAGAATGCGATAAAATATTAATTAGACAAAATAGAAAACAATCCAAAAGTAAGATAAAGCCGAAAGCTTGGAATAAGAAGGATCAAGAAAAGAAGTGTTCTTACTTAAATTCGATTGCCCCTTATTTATGGTTGATTTCAATTTAGCGCAATGAATATTATTCATCATATACCAATTCCTAGATTGGTTAGATATCTTGTCCAGAAACTCTAACCCTATAATCATGAAAAATATTAATCTTATGGTCATGAGATCAAATACTATCTAATAAGTCAATTAATTTCGAATAATGCAAGACTTAATCAATACTGATTGTTATTATTCATTCGATCAATCAATCGCACGTAATGATCATCACATGCAATTGTTCTTATACATTAAAGCTAACTACTTGTCACTTAACCCTACGATTTGGTCAATCACTAGTCACAATCACCTAATGGTCTTAGATAATCATGATAAAATACATAGATAGATTGGTCCTCAAACCTATGTAAACTCACAAAGTTTGAAACTTTAACACATATTGGTCTTAAATCAAGTAAAACATGGTAAATATATACTATTAATTCATCCATTTCATTAAAATCAAACCATAAAACAAAAGTAATCTAATCTAAGTAAAAACCATGGTATTTAAGCTATAATCAGAAGATAAGAAAATATGGAAATCATAGATGAATGCTAACATAGACAATAAAGCTAACAGAATATAAGTCGATGATCCTTCAATTCCGATTCTTCATTCTTGAGCTCCAAATCCGCTCCCAGACTTCGAAAATCACTTCTGGATGCTCTCTATCGTCATATTGAAGCCCCAAAACCACATATATGTTTCCTAAGTCGAAAATAAGGTTGAATTTATAGGTTTCACATTTCTGACACGTCGCGTCGCGACCGGGTTTCTGTCGCATCACGACCATTGGATAACTGACGACTTTTTTGGATCAAGACACCCGTCGCGCCGCGACCATATGTTTTCAGGCAATGATCATAAAATTGATTTTGTAGCCCTCTGGGTCTAGTTTCCGTGGCCGATTAAATCACCTCAATCTGAGTTCGTATGAGTGAGATATGATCAAAATAGTGGAGGTGTGTCGGAGCTAACAACTTTCTCATTTTCTTCTATTTCTTCGGTTTTTGATCAAAACCTTTCATCATCCGCCTTTTTAACCTAAAACCAACAATTTAAAATATTAAGTATCTTTTGACTTATTTATGAACAATACAGGTTAAAAATAAATACGATATCGCATAAAATATATCTAAATATGACAATATCATAAATACAATTGTAATCGACTCCTATTTATCTCAACTCTTCTAAATTGACTTTAAAAAGACTATACAAATCATCCAAATGGATCATTAGCACCATCATTTGAACTCGCCCCTAATGACGAATCATGCATCGTCTCAGAAAAATCCTCATACTCGTTATCTAGCTTATTCAAGATACGAAGAATATCTTCCAATTTCTTTTCACGTACTATTTCCCCCACGGCAAGTTTTGGAAATCTAACCAGCTTAAACTTATACCTTGTATCCAAAATAACCGCAAAAGCAATATCATACTATAAGTTTCCCAATATTTATCAAATTTCACTTTCATGTTTTTCACCATGCCACTTATTATAGAATCCAAATTGTGAATCTCTTGTGAAAATACAAGTTAAAAGTAGGATAAGAACTTCCAGAAAACAATGTCATGATATCATAAAAAGGATTTAAACACCTTTTGATGCTTTTTACACTTTGTTCATTCCTCTTGTGATGGGATTAGTTTTAACATTTGAGTAAACTAGTTCCAACCGGGCATAAGCAAGACAATAAGTCAATGCAATATACATAGTATTCCATCATATTGTGATATCAAGACGCAAATTCTTCCCACATTGTAATGAAAGTTGTGCACACTCTTGCAAACTTGTACCTTCTCGCAAAACTACCCTTAAGATACTTTACCAATTTTCTAAACTTATGGATATCCCTCTCGATACTTTTAATCTGGCTTGAAGAATAAGATTTAATACATGTGCTCCATGATAAAATCTTCATTACAAACTAGCACATCATTCAAACGCAAATAACTTCTTAAGGAATCTACTAAACTATCATTATATTTTGTGTTATCCAAGTTACTAGTAAAACCCAATCATCAACAATAATGAGTTGTCAATGCCTTGTTAGAACCATCACAAATGAGCCCTGAGACAAATTCTACTAGTTACTTTTCTAAGTTTTATTTTTTCATCTTCCTTTGTTTTGTTACCGGTATAGAGTCACATCCCGATGTAAAATTTTATGTAGTCGTCTCGTTTCATGCTCGACATAACTAAATTGATAGTTATGTTTAATCATGACAAATCGCCATTTTCTCTATATACATGACTTGATCTAAAAGAGCATGTTTCCGTGGTTGAATATGTCACTTCATATTAGATGTTCGCGCAAGCAGTACAACTTACTTTTATGTAGCGCACTAGGGTTAGCACTATATACCTTCGCACAAGCAGTACCCTTAGCTAGAGCATTGACACCTTCGAATAACTCCAAAACCGCTTCTTGTCCAACTTTATGCAATAGAAAAGGTATACTCATGATCCAGTAGAAATGCACAACATCAAACAGAAGGATGGAGAAACTCCGTGGACGCTCATGGGGAGAGACTTGAAGGAGAGCCAAGGGGCAGACGAGAAGATGAGGATATCTAGCTTCGTACACGGAATCAAATCGAAGCGGTTAATGGAATGATACTGCAACAATATGCCAAAAACGGAGGATGAGATGAAAGAGATGGCTAGAGCCTTCATTAGGGGTAAGGAGGCCATTGGTCAGCCGGAGGAAACAACCAAAAGGATGATCCACAATTCAAAACCATCCCCGTGGACCGCTGGTCAGCCAGAGGAAACAACCAATGAAGCTCTAGCCATCTCCATCATCTCATCCACCGTTTTTGGCATATTGTTGCAGTACCGTTCCACTAACTGCTTCGATTTGATTCCGTGTACGAAGCTAGATATCATCATCTTCTCATCTGCCCCTATCTCTTGCCTCTCCTTTTAAGTATCTCCCCATGAGCGCCCACGGAGTTTCTCCAGCCTTCTGTTTGATGCTGTGCATTTCTACTTGATCACGAGTATACCTTTCTGTTGCATAAAGTTGGACAAGAAACAGTTTTGGAGTTCTTCGAAGGTGTCAATGATCTCGCTAGGCAGATGGTCAAACCAAATGCGTGTCGGTCCTATGAGAGTTTGGACGAACATATGACACCACACTAGCATTGACCACTGCTCTACTTCAACTACCCTAGTAAAAACTCGAAGGTGATCTTCGGGTCGGTAATTCCCTGTACATTCGTATATGGGTTGGCATTTTGAGTTTTCCCGAGAATTTGAATCGTGCTATTCTCTTTGCAAACTTAGTGGCTTCGGATTGGGTAAGTTCTTCATCATCTTCTTCTACGTTGTACACAAGGGTCAGAAGGGTGAGTGTTTATGGTGATTTCGCGTATGGAAAAAGGTATTGGTCCTGTGGTGATCGTTACAATTAGGGGCACATAGGTATGAGGTTTCTATGATGGGTTTTCTTCCTCTTCCCTCTCCGAAGCTTAACCTTGTCTTGACCTCTTTTAACCTTTCTTCTTTTTCGTCGTTCTCAAAGGAGTGTTTTAAGGAGGTTGAAGTTTTGTCGTACTAACTCTAGGGTTATCTACGTTTGGCTTTTAGAGGTATCGAATATCTGAGTGGTGACAATGGTGGAATTTGTAGTAGGAGTCAGTAGTTACGTTTCTAGAAGAGCTGAGGGTGGAAAACTCAAGGAACTAAGAGGGAAACGATTCCATGTTAGAAATGTGTCCCACAGATGGCGCCAATGTTGCTGCAAGGAACTGCTGATGATGGTGAACGTGCTCGTCTGGAATCTATATGAGAACTACAAAATGAAAGACCGTTAGCCCGGGTGGAACCTCGTGACCAAGCTCCTGTGTGAGCATGAGAAAACTGGATGGTATAGAGAAATTTTTGCTTAGTAAGTAAAATGTGATTGTTCTGTGTACCTGAAATGCTACTTCCTTTTTATGATGTTTGAGTGACTTAACTTACATGTTATTATCCAGTGGTTGGTTTGGGAGTCGGCTTTTCTACCGAGCATTAAATGCTTGGTTAGATGAAAGCCATTGGTCAACCTCAATCTTCTTGTGCAATCTTTCTTGTGATGCTATATACCTTTATTCATAGGAATGTTGCTTATTGGCTTACGAGGTGCGATTTTAAGTATTATAGGTCATCTCTCATCCAAAGGTTGCTTTTTGGTGGCCGGACCTATTGACTATGGGTTTTGAGGCACGGCGGGTACATACACTATCATTGGAGATGCAGAGCAATAAGCTAGAAAGCTACTTTACAACATTTAGTTACTTTGTCTATTACTACAGATGAATATATGGCCTTAATAGAAGCTACAAAAGAAGGTTTTTGGCTAAATGGTTCACTTGGTGATCATGGTTTTCATCGGTGTCATGATGTGATGTTTTGTGATGGCATCAAGAACAAAGAACATAAATGTTCGTTATCACTTAATTAATTTATAACGAAGAACACTAGTGAAGAAGATAAAGAGCGAAGACAATCCGACTGATGTTCTTGCTAAAGTTGCTCTCTTAGTTTAGACATTGTTTAGATCTCCTAAACACCGATAGTCGGAAATAGTAATTCCGTTAGTAGTATAAAAAGTCAACATTTAGTTTTCTTATTAAGGCAAAAGTCAACAATTAGTTAGTAATCTCTCTCCTATTAAATAGGGGATGTGTATTCATTTTGCATGTGTGTGTTTAATCAAGATCAAAACGAACAGATATTATAATTTGTCTCTTTGCTTTCTGGCTATTTTCTTAACAAGATGTATCCAAAAGGTTTTTGAGAAGAACGTTTATAAAAAAGTGCACAAATATGTTAAAAGCCTTCAATTTCAAAAGCAGTAGAAAAATGTCAAAACAAGTACTCATCCACATAGTCAAAGGAAAACTTTCAGGGTTTAAAATTCAGATGAGTCGAACATAGGAAGAACAAGAACAGGCTTAAGACAGTGCGATTTTTATGTTTAACAAACATGATTTGAAGCTGGGATATATTTGGTTATAAAACGTGTGCAAACATGTTTAGGTAATGAATAAAATCATATGAGGGTCAAATTTGTCCGCTAGTCATATCAATCCAACAAATCTGGCTTTAGTTTACGAATTTTTAAAGGTTTTTTTTTTGCCACAAATTTGTCAAGTTACTATCAAATGCCAATAAATCAAATGTAAGTTTTCAAGTTCTAACAAAATCAAACCCACTCTTTGGACATGTAATTACTCGAATCAAAATAAAAAATCTAAACATAACATCCTATTAATAAGTACATAACAATTACTTTCTATTAACCAATCCAGAAGAACTATATCAGTATACTAGCATAGCAATTTCACTGATAGTATCGCAAGTTTAACTTGAAATCATTTATAAAAGAATTATAGCAAGCTATCAATTATCATTTATCATCTGAGTTTAGTAAATTTACCATCTGATTTAATTCATAACCCTAACTTATCATTATCATTTATAAATTTATAAATCTCACAAAATCAAAATCAAACATTGATAGTCATTGTTTGCTCACAAAACCAAAATGATAACTCTTATCTTATTTAAGACTTAGAAACTTGAGATTTGAGAAGTACCTTAATGAAAACGCTTGAGGGTTTTGTTTGCTTCTGCTGCTAGTAAGGTAGTAATCTTTTGGGGGCTGGGGATGCTTAATTGCTTCTGCGGTGAAGTATTTCGAGCATAAAAGACACAGACACACAGTAAGGTACCTTAAACATAAGAGTACCTTTGTTTGCTGCGGTGCACTCTCAATTCTCAAAGACACAGCGTTTCTTGTTTTTGCTTCTGCTGCCATGATGTTCAAACAGTAATAGAGTAATTGTTTAGGTGAGGCGTTTCTTATTTTTGCTTCTGCTGCCATGATGTTCAAAAAGCCCGATATATTGTAATAGACAAGATCACAGAACCAAGTGCGAAAGATGAAATCAAAACCTAAACATTTTTTTCCAGAATTTCAAGGAAGAATGATGGCTACCGGTGTTTTATCGGGATCTTTTTTCAACTTCCTGCATGACAGAAAGCAAAACAATCATCAAATCAAACAAAAAGAGTGAACTTTAAGAAGAAATAAAGAAATCACAAGAGGAAAAGATACAAACCCAGAAATCTAGCTGAGGAATCTGTGAAATGGGGTCGATTCTAAAGCGAGACAGAGTATAAAATCAATATCTACACGAAATAGAGTTCTTTTCTGAAAGTGGCTTCAAGGGGCTGTATCAATCAAAGATTAAAGACAGAGTATCAATCGAGAAGCAGGTATCCTTTTTTTGGGGGGCCTCAAGAATATGGCATACCACCCGTAGACGGACGGGCAAAGCCAAGTCATTAACCGAAGTCTAGGATTTATGATCTTTTGCATCCACTAAGCCTAAACAACGGGTTAAATGGCTGCCTACAGAAAAGTAGATTACTATGGAGAAATCAACCAAGAACACGGAAAAAAAGGAAACTAAGTCGGATGATTACCGTGAAGAGGGGAGAATTAAACGAAGGAGAGTAGAACGAAGGGAGATCTGGTTCTACGAGACTACATTGTATGTACAAAACCCTGATTTAGATAGTCTAGGGCACGGGAATCAACGTTGCCTGCAGAATGCGATCAAAACAAATCGATTCAGAACAATTGGAAACAGTGGAAATTAAATACAGGTGATTACCATGAAAAGAAAAGCAATCAAAGAAGAAAGGATCGACGAGTGCAGGGTCAAAGCGTTTGGAATCGATGTTGGCCGCAGAAATCAGCGATTACGATGAAAACCTAACATAATCAATCAAGAATGCATGGGGATGAAAGGGGAAGCGATCAAAACCAAACGTTAGGAGACGACTGTGGCTGCGGTGATGAACGACGTGGGAAACGGTCGTATTTATTATATACAGGGCGGGAAGGGGAGGAAGGTCGATTGTTGGCATAATGTTTTGGCCGTTAGATGATTATTAATGACTTTCCTTTTTAACAATTACCCTCTTCGATTAACAGCGAATCATAATGACAAAAGATTGTATTCAGAATATCGGATCAAAAGTATACGGTTCTTGTTAAGGGGCTTTTATAGATTTGTAGGTTCTGCTGTAAAAGAAAGAAAAAGGGAGATGATTTTGACAAAATATTTTTTTATGTACATAATAAAAATTGTGTAATTAGACCAAATGTTTTTTTTACTTTTTTCATATTAGTTTTTTTTATTTTTTTCTTTCCAATCAAAAACCCAAGTATAACCCTTCCCAAATCAATCCAAATATTTTTCTCTCTTATTACTCTCACTAAAAAACAAAAAGAAAAAAAAAGGCCTCCAAGTATCATCAGGTTGGCAGGCCCAAGTTGAAAAAAATTTTGAAGGAACCCAAAACCCCCGTAGGGGTGTTCCCGAAGCTTCCCCTTGAACCCAAAAGAACCCGAGATCTTTCGGGCCATGCTATATGCATGGTCTAATGCCTCTAAATATATATATGATATTATTTGATAGTGAGTTTGTAGAGTCATAAAAGTCATGGTTGTTATATATGACAAATTGATGTTGTATACAAATCATTTCCCTTTGTATATAGTATCGTTTAATTATACAAAACAATCATGACTTTTTTATTCTTACTAAAATCATACCCGCACAATACTGCAACGTCGAATAGTTTTTGTTTTCACAGCACGTCGTTTTCAAGAATGTAATGATATATTATTCGCGGGATTGAATGTCACAAAAAAAAATTCTTCAGCAACATGTCCGATTTTTTCAAAATTTCTTTTATTTGCATCGATTATTTTATTAATTTTAAAAATAATTTCTAAAAGCCATTAAAATAAGAAAAAAATTTTATATTTATGAAATAAGGAGAAAGAAGTTATAAGACTTTGGAAATTATGTTGATTTATGTGGATAATTATGTTTGTGTGAATATATTTTAAATGAATAAAAAGTTAATGTAAATTATGAGAGATGGTGAAATAGCCTTTATTCTGGGTGTAGGAATGAAAGGTTACCCGGCCAGAAACTTAAATAAATCCTATGGCATTGTGCAATCTCTAATCGGAGGCATTAGTAGTTCAACCTATAGGGACAACGCCAAGCGGAGGAGTCGGAGCAGCTGGCCTCAGCGCTGCCTTCTTATTCAGATTTAGAGTAGGGGGCTTTTGCGGCATCTAGTTCAGTACCAGATAGAGTAGATAAAATTAAAGATTGAGCGAATAAGATTAGTTTAAATAAAATAAAAGGTCAAGATGTTGTTTTGATTGAACTTTAAGAACTCTTAAAGTTAAGAAGTAGAGAGAATGTTAAATGATTGATATAGTAGTATATATATAGATAGATAAAGTCATCAACTATTTTTCTTAAACACATATTCAAAAGTATTGTGATCCAAACATACACTTTTTGTTGTGTATGGTAAAAAATTGTTAGGTAAGAGAAATGAAATAAACTCCTATTTTTTGTTCCTACTTCATACTCTTACTCATTACAAAATAACATGTGTACTCCACTAATTCTCTTTCCTCATCTCATCTCTTGATTTTGACACTTGTCTTGATCAAGTGAGTAAGAGGATAAGTAGAAACAAAAATTAGGAGGATATATCATTTCTCATCTCATCCCTTTGTTGTTGTTGTTGTTAAAATTAGGAGGATATATCATTTCTCATCTCATCCCTTTGTTGTTGTTGTTGTTGTTGTTAAACAAAAACACAATTTGTATGAAGTCGTATAAATTTAATTGTTATTCTTAAGGTAAACTAAAGTATTTTAAAGGTATAAATCGAATATTAAACCATATCTTATAATTTTTTAATTTATTTTTATTTTTCATTAGATTTTGGTGGCATCAAAAAATCATTGGTGGCACCCTAAAATTTGTCTGGTGGCATTGGCTCGAAAAAACTAAAAATTTTCACTCCGTTTACAAAATTGACCGGTGGCCTTGCCACCACCGGCTATAGTGTGGGTCCGCCCCTGATGTATACACATTAGCATTATACCCACATAAAACGGCTATGACAACAAACAATTTTTTGTCAAGTAACATTTTTGTTTAGTTGCGTAACATCCTTGAACAAATATACAAATGATTAGATATGGATAAATTGTAATAAAAACCAATACTAAGGTTTACTCCTTCACTGATGAATAGAGGTTTAACTCAAATAAATGAAGCTAATTTTAAATGAGGATTACCCTTTATCTCTATATTTTATTATCTTAATATTTATTTTACACGGTATCATTTTATTTTAACATCATGTCATCCTTGAATTAACATGTATGAAATGTATATTGTCTTGTACAGCATATCATGTTGAGTTATACATAGGCTAAGGCGGCCTCTTCTCATGAAGTTAGATAAGAGTTACAAAAATATATCATCATGCTATATATATAGTAGAATATAATCTATTCTTTAGGCCATGCGTACAGCATGACCCGAAACCCTTCGGGCTTTTTTGGGTTGATGCTAGATGGTTTGAGAACACCGCTACCCCCTCACAATTGGGTTGGCGTTCGTCTTCCCACACCCGTCCCGACTCGCAGATTTTTTTTTTGGTGAGTGTATAAGGGAGAGTGAGAAGAGAGAAAATATTTGGGTTGTTTGAGTTTTGCTATTCTTGGGTTTCGGGTAAGAGAAAGAGAAAAGAAGTAAAAAATGATATAGTATTGATGTGACATTCGGATTAAAAAAAGGAGAAAGATGGTGCTACTCATGGTCTTATAAGAATGTGAACCATCCTCAAGTATACTTGACAATAAATATTTAATGAAGTAGATAATTAAATGAAAATAAGAATATAAATAACGGGTAATAAGTAATCTATTTTACTCCTAATATGAAACTGATTATTTAGAAGCCATTTTATGACCATAACGAAGTTTTATCCTACCCAATGCAATTTTCCACCATCTTATAATCAGCCTACGATCTTATCTTCTGATCCTTAGTTGATTTGACTCTGGTCAGCAGCCTTGGAGCTATGGCCATTGACATAAGTTCTTGAATAAGAAGCTTGCACGCATATGGCAGGTGTATCTGAACGATTTCGGTTTTATTCTTACAACTTCTGCACTCGAACGAAACTTTCTTAAGATTTGTAAGAGCTATTAAACCACAACACTCGCAGACATGGATCCTATATGCATCACTTTGATCAAACAACCTCTCCTTCAGGAAATGAGCAGCACCATGAGCGATCATGCAGTCCCGTTCCATTTCACCAAACCTCAGACCACCATAACGAGACCGCCCCTCCGCCGGCTGCCTTGTCAGGATCTGAACCGGACCCCGCCCACGAGAATGAATCTTGTCATCCACCATGTGTTTCAATCTTTGGTAGTATGTTGGACCAAAGAATATCATGTTAGTCATTCTGCGACCTGTGTGCCCATTGTACATGGTCTCGAAACCCCGCATTTGGTAACCACATTTGTGAAGGGCTTTACTGATACTATCAACCTGAAATATTATGCACACTTGTTACTTTTTATTTGTGAGAACTTTTTTTTGGTTTTTTTGATAGTTATATTAGACTTACAGTGACATCGGTGAAAGGAGTGGCATCTCCTTCTTTTCCCATATGAGCAGCAACTTTCCCCATGATGCACTCGATAAGTTGACCGATGGTCATACGAGAAGGGATAGCATGTGGGTTCACAATGATGTCAGGGGATATACCTTCAATTGTCCATGGCATGTCTTCTTGTGTGTAAGTCATCCCAACCGTTCCTTTCTGTCCATGCCTACTGCTAAATTTATCACCTATCTGAGGGATTCGTACTGATCTCATTCTGATTTTTACGAACCTTAATCCATCTGCATTTGTTGTTAAGCAAACCTGCCAAAATTCCAGTTTTTATGAGTCATTATTTAAAGGTGGTCTTTTTTTTCTTTTCTTTTTTTGGGTTATGGGATATACCTGATCCACAACTCCACTTTCACTGTGTCTCAAGCTCGTGCTATGATCGTTTTGGGTATACCTTGAAGCTTGCCCTGGACCATCGTATTGGGCAATTGGACTCGTTTTTCCAATAATGACATCATCACCGGAGACTCGTGTGCCCTGAAAGCATAAATGATAAATCAGATTAACATGTTTCTGAAGCATGCTTTCTCTTTCTTGATGATACAAAGGAAGCATAATTACTCACGGGTGGTGCAAAGCCATCATCATCCAACTTGTCATAACATCCATGCCTCATTCCCTGCAGTGTCAGCATGGGATAATCTCCCAAATTTTGCTATAAATGAAACGGAAGATATTCAGAACTCAGAAGTATGCTAACCGTGGTGGTATCCCTATTAGGACAACAGAAATCCTCTTTGACCATAGTCCCCATCTTTTTCTCTTCATCCCTGTTATTTATATTTTAATCTTTTTCAAATTTAGCCTACAAAGATGCAGAAGATACAAAGATACATGCTTGTATCATCACCATGCATTACCTATATGAACGGAAGAACAGTGATCGGAAAAATCCACGGTCTATAGAAGATTGATTCATGATAACAGAATCTTCTTGGTTATAACCAGAGTAACAAGCAATCGCAACAATGGCATTCTGTTCATGAGATGAATCAAATATATTTACAAGTTAAAAATAAAGGAGAAATGACTGCAGATGGAAGCCTGTAACGACACTGGCTTACAATGCCTGCTGGAAGCTGCCTGAAATGCAAATGCTCCATCGCCCGGGTAGTCACTAAAGGTTTCTGAGGATAGTATAGAACGTAAGCTGATGTGTCCTGGAAAGAAAGAAAAAAAGGGCTTTTTTAGATATTCCCACTATGAATAACGAGGATTATTAATTGTCTATGCATGAATCTATTAGTGAATATCTTACCATTCTTGTCTGGTAATTTGTAACGTACATGCCCATTGCCTGCTTTCCCATTGCTGATTGATATGTATTACGAGGGGACTGTGTTGTTTAAAATATTAGAAACGCTACAATAAATACATAAACATGTTATTAAAAAAAAGACAACAAAATGTATTACCTGATTATGGTCAGGAAATGGTATGATAGAAGCACAAACACCCAATATTAATGATGGATGAATCTCACAGTGGGTGTAAGTTTCAGAATAAGCATCATCCGGGTTTATTCTTGATTGTATAAGATCCTGAATAAAAAACAAGACATGATTTTTAATTACTTAGCCTACAAAAGCATGTTCAAGTATTTCAACATAAATACAAGTTTCGGTAATTTATACATTTATGGTCATAGAGATCATCGTGGTCTCCTCTTCCTCGGTATCAACATACTCAATAAATCCTTTTGCCACAAGATCATGCCACCCACATTCTTCCACCGATTCCTTAAATAATAATTTAACATAACGATGTTAAGACATGGTAAACAGGAGCATCAGTGTGAAATCAAGAAGTAGATACCCTTTGCTGCAAGGCTAATATATCTTTTTTCTTTATGAGCAACTTTTGTTTCTCCACAATAAACAATGGTCGACTGCAACGCCCGTAATCTGTATAAAGCCTCAATTCTTTTAAACGGATGTCTCTTATCACTCCAACTTCGGTATTTACATCAACCTGTAAAACCAATTAACCATTCTAACACACATATATATTCATGCTAAGATAATAATTAAGAAGAAACATAAATTCAGACCTGTCGCCTAAGCTGCCTCAGGGTCCTCACCAAAAGCTCGGGGTTGCGGTGAATCCCTACCCAGCTACCATTAACAAATATTTTTGTAGATTGAGGTATAACCGCAGGTGATATTTCCTATACAAGAATAATATTTGCTTAGATAAGCTTCTCTTAAAAAAGTTTTTGTTTAAACATTTTAAATGTAACACTGAGAAGAGAACAAGACCTCAAAACTTTCCATACTCCATTCATCAAGAAACTCAAGAATGGGATTTGCAGCCGATCCAACGGTTATGTACACCATCAATGCCAGGTTTTTTACAAGTCCACAGGCCTTCGAAATCAAGTAGAACACGCAAAAATTTGGCAATAAAATTACAAGAAAGAATTAAATTAAGGAATCAAATATTAGGAAAATAACATCACTTGTCCTTCAGGTGTTTCTGCTGGGCACATCATTCCCCAATGTGAATTATGCAGCTGTCGAGGCTTTGCCAGTTTACCTTCTCGTCCAATTGGCGAGTTTAATCTACGCAAGTGGGAGAGTGTGGACGCATATGTCAATCGATTCAACACCTGAATGCAAGTGTTGTAAAAGTGAAAAAGAAAAAAGAAAAAACTAAATGATTATGCAAAACAGAGTGAGAATCAACCTGTGAAACTCCAGCTCTGGAGCCAGCTGAATTGACTTGCCCCCAATTCCCGGTAGCAAGAGAGTATTTAAGGCCACTTGTAATTGTTTTAGCTTTAATTGCAAATTGCAAATTCACATCCTTCCCAGTATCAACACTCTGCCTTATCAAGACAAATTCATAAGACATTAGAAGGACAATTTGTGTAGAAAAGACAGTAAAATGAAATTATGAACCTTCTGAACATAGGACTTGACATCGCGTGTGAGCTTCCTGAATAACTGGATTGAATATTCAAAAAAGAAAGGAATTCAATTAAGAAAGAAAACCTTTAACTTAAAATAGTTAAATGAGATGCATAGCGAAGAACATACCATACGAAACAAGCTCCCAAGTAGAGGACCAGCAAGGTCTAGCCTCTTATTTGCATAATGATCTCTATCATCCTGTTGCCTTCGTCCAAGTGCACATAGTAAAAGTCGATGTATAATGTAACTGTTGAAATAATGTACATGAACATCATAAACCGTCTTGATTTTAAGTTATAATATGTGTTTCTAAGCAAATGATATGAGTATTTACATACCCAAAATAGTAGGCTTTCTTAGTCTCACAATACTCCCCAACACCAACATGTGGCAGCATCTCCCTTTGAAGGATCTCTTTGGCATACCTGCAAGAATATAACTTAATACAAAAAAACTGCAATTCAAGTAGGACAGTTCACTAGTTACTTAAATTTGAATCACAAAAACTGTACTTGATTCTTTTCTCTTTTGGGGTACCGGTGGTAGACCCTCTCTTTCCAATATAATCAAGAGCCACCTGCAACATCTCATAATATCAATGAGTTAATCTTTTGGTATATGACTTTAGGTACAGACAACAGAAGAAACCTGTTGGTTTTGAATGACAAATGCCTCTTCTAAAGATGGGCGAAGCAACTCCATCATTTGAGTATCAGAAAAGTCGTAACATATATGTTCCAATATATCTTTATCTGCTACAAAACCCAAAGCTCGAAACACAATGATTATCGGGATTTCAGTACGTATATACGGTAGAGTAGCACGAATATATTGCCCTGAAGATCCCTGCATTTAGATAAATAACTTTTTATATTCTTCCACCATTTATAGCTATAACTATCACAATTTACCTCTTTGCCACCAGCACGAGAAAGCATACGGACAAACATCCCACTTGGAGTTTTGTTCTGTGATTGGGGAACTGATCGAACTTCAGCTGCATATGAGTATTTATTAGGTTGTCTTTTCTTGAACACATATACATGGTTGGTGCTCATCTTTTCTTGAGCTATCAGAACCTTTTCACTCCCATTAATGATAAAATATCCTCCTTGATCAAACGGACACTCTCCAAGCTCTGTCAAGTCCTTCTCAGATGTCTGGTACAAACTGCAATAGCTTGAACGAAGCATTATTGGCACCTACATTAAATTCAGTATTCAAAAGTTTCACACGAAAATATTGTTATAAATGTGAACAGTTCATATCGATTGTAGTTCTAGACCTTGCCGATAAAAACTTTAGCAAACTCTTGGGTCTCAGCAACTTCTTCACAGTCATGACCTTTTTTAATGACTCGTTTTGTAACATCTACGTATAACGGCGAAGAGTATGTCACGTTTCTTAGCCTTGCTGCCTTTGGATATAAAGAAGCGGTCTCTCCATCTGATTCGGTCATCATGGGCTTACTCAGGTATATCTGACCAAAACTGATTCTATAGATGGTCTGCACGATGTACAAAACATAACCACATTTCTAATCATAGTAACTAAATGATTACTTTGATATGATCACGTAGTTAGCTTGATTGATTCTAAAGTGAATGAGTATTAGATCAACAAGATTAAAAGAAAGCATATTTTCAACATGAAATTTAATGATTAGGTGATTAAATAGAAAGCTCATTCATTAATCAGACTATAAATGTCAAACATATCAAATCATAACCTCAACAAAATCTGAATGGCGTCCTGGATTATGCTGTGATTCTGGACGAATCTCGATATCACCAGTCTCATCAACAATCTCTTGCATTGTGTTCTGTATGAACTCATCAAATGAATCCAGTTGCTGTCTCACCAGCCCTTTATCTTCAAAATAAGCACTGATCACCGCCCATGCATCATCCTGAGCTATCTCCTGGGATTCATCATCATCGTTATCATTATCATCTTCATTCATAATCCCAATAGCACCTTCGTCATTTCTAATTCGATTATCATACTGTTCATAGCCATAATACCCACTATCATACATTATTAGTTTTAGTTTTGGCCCTGAATTTGATCTTTGACTTCTTGATTGAATATTGATAACATGAAAAAGACAAAACACCACCTACTCGATTAAGGTTGAGATTGTAATGAAATCAGTCTTGTAAAGCTTTTTGTATTAATTCCGTTTTCTGTTGCAAAGATTTTAGGGTCTATTGGAACTTCTGCCGGGAAAATTGGTGGAGTTGTTGCAAGCAAAGGCGAGTTCAAGTCCAATTTTTTAGTGAATCACGTAGATGGTTCCTTGACTATTTTATCAACCATAATTTTCGATTTTTTTGACTTTTTATTTCGAATTAACGATCCCTAAACCAAGATTTATATAAAACTTTTACAACTGGATCTACAAAATGCAATCCAAATTGGTCAACTAGATAAATTCGAAAAAACAGTAGCATTTTATTCAATTTCGGGCTCAAACCCTAAAAATTATCGAGAATTTGAGATAGTGTTGGACAATGGATATCTTATCATTTCCCCTCACGGCGGCAGGAGTTTCCTCGGTTCTGCTGGTTGTTGCACTCAAGTATCCTCTTCCTCGCCTCCGCCGTCGCCAAGAGATGGAGAGTGGCATAAGCTTCTAAATTCTAACCCCTGCAATGGCCACAACATCACGAAACGCTTTTTGTCCTCTGATGATTTCATTCGATGGTTCGTTGCATTCTTCGAAATCGATTTTGAATTTGCAAATAGGAGCGCCATGGTCCCAATCACGGCATCCAACCACTTTGTGAAGGTGGCGTGAGTCAGTGTGAAACTCATGACGTGAGGAATAGAACAGTGGGTTAAAGTGAAAGAAGAAAAAGTAAAATACATTTTTTACGGGATGATAATGTATATACAGTATAAAGTTTCTTTAGAATGATTTACCTCTTCATTTTTCCTTTTTCTTATCCAATATCATATAAGCGTCACATTATTTCTTCTTTCATTTCCTTTATCCTATCCAAAATAAGAGTGTGTTTGGTAGAGAGAAAAAAAATAGGGAGAATTGGACTCTCTTGTTTGGGAGAAATGCTTATAGTTTTGGGAGGAGAAATGGTTTCTCCACCCATTTCCATTTCTCTCATTCATTTGTATTTTCATTTCTCTTCAAATTGTGGAGAAATAGAGAGAAATGACAGTCGATGTCTATTTATCATCGTCAATGTCCGGTTGCGATGTGTTTCCGGCATTCTACTCATCATCGTCGACATCCGACGAGGCGGCCAACGCCGCAACCGCCGTCCGGTGACTTGGCCACCATTTCTCTATTTCATTTCTTTCGTGATACCAAACAGGGGAATCAATTTTAATTCTCCACACATTTCTATTTCTCTCCATTTTCATTTCTCCCCTATTTCTATTTCCATTTCTCCCAATTTCTTATCTCTCTACCAAACACCTCCTAAGTGTTATACATTCTCTTTCCTTACCCAAACCTTTTTCATATTATATAATATATATATATATATATATATGTGTGGGGGGTGGGGGTGGGGGGATTAGGCATGCTCTCGGTCGAGTAATGATACCCGATGCCACTACCCAAGGTACTTGTTTTGGTGTTCCCGATTGACTCGATTGTACCCAATGGAGATCGGGTATAGTATAACGCTTGGTCTTAGACGTGTTTGTTTAATAGTTTTAATTTCTTAGGATTTTAAATTAAATCACATCCTTTGTTTTGTTTATATAAAAGACAATAAGATTTTTAGGGTAAAAATTGTGAAGGAGTCGACTTACTTTCACAGTTTGACATGCTCGTAGATGGTGGAGGGTAGTGGCGGAGACGGGGAAGAGTGACGGTGAAGGGCAGCTACGGAGGAGGCAGAGACGGTGGAGGGCAACGGCAGTGGAGGCGAGGCGGAGACGGGGAAAAGCGACGGTGTTGGAACGAAGACGGTGAAGGGCAGCAGTGGCAGAGACGGAGATGGGGAAGGGCAATGGCGACGGAGGCGGAGGTGGGGATGGGTAACGGCGGAGGAGTCGGAAATGAGGAATGACGACGGTGGAGACGGGGAAGGTTATGACAGTGGCGGATCAGGACAGCAACGAAGACTGTGGTCAAAGGGAGACGAAAGCGAACACGGAGATGGTGAAGAGCAACGGTTACGGCTGTGGTGGAGGCCGATGATGGTGATGCCGGTGACGGTTGTGGTGGTGAACAAAGGCGAGAGTGAAGTGTCGGTTGATATGGTGAAGGCGACCGTGAATTATTGGTTAGATAAGTTCTAATTTGAAATCCCACATATGAGGATTTAGATTACCACCCATCTCCTATTTTAAAATCCCATATCTATAGAATTTAAAATCCAAATCTTTTCCTTCTTATTTTCTATCAAACATGGGATTTCAAAGGATTTGAAATGTAATTCCTGTTAAATCTTTCGAAATCCCCACGAACTAAACCAACCCTTAGAGTTAAATTAAAATTGATTTAATTGAAGTTTACAATTTATCCCTTCTATTTCTTCATTCATCTTTTTATCTTCTACCCTTTTACACAAATACATCTCCTCTCCCGTGTCTCTCCCTCTCTCTCGTTTAGAAATCCAAAACCCACCTAGTATGATTATTGTAAACTCGATTTCACCTCTTTCTTCTTCAACAATCTGCCGTCTTGTTTGTAATTAATACATCTCTTGGTGTACTTATCTATCATTTCAACAAGACCACTTATTAGGATACGAAACCAACCAAGTCATCAATATCATGTACTTCTAGATTGTTATTATGTGCACAATCAACAAATACTATTATTAGGTAGGTTTAGGATTTCTAGAAGAGAGAGGAGTAGGGTAGGAGGTGTTTGGGTAAAAATGTAAACGATGGATTAAACCATATTTTATAAAAGAGAGAGGAAGGGGTGTTTGGGTAAATTAACATATATTATCAAGTCAAAAGGGTAAAATTAAAAATCAAATATAAATTATGGGATTAAACCATATTTTATAAAATTTTAGGGTTAAACTATTTTTAAAAAAAACTTCGAAATTTAAACCAAAATAAAGTGTAATTTTAAGATTTAAATCATCTTTAAATAAACTATTTGAATAATAATAAAAAAGAAGAGAGAATTACTTTAATTCTATTGAAAGCATTTTGAAAACCAAACGCCCATAAGACCGATCAATAATGAATCCCAACATTATCTTCTAATCTGCTAATATAAATAAAAGACTAAGGAATTACTTGTTAAAACAGAATAATTAAGTACCGAATTGTTTTATGTACTGAATAGTTTAAAGGCTTTGTATGAAACTGATTCTGAATGTGACATGTTGTTTGAAAGGGTTCTGATAGGGGTGGCAATTCGTGTCAGCTTCAGGTTATCGTGTTCGTGTTCTGTGTCAATTTCATTTAGAACCGTTTTTGACCTATTTATTTTCGTGTTAGGTTCAAGTCGAGTTGACCCGTTTTAGGCCAAATGCGTTGGATGAGTATTTCTTTGGTTTTTGCATATGGCATTAATCAGAAAAGGCAATGAATTACGAGTGAAAAATGTAATTTCTACTTATAATTTTGAAATCGTACAACCCCAATAAATCACTATGAAAATCTTCATGTGGTCAAGCAATCCACTTGAGATATTAAGGGAGATGACAACAATAAGAAAGTAACGTTGACGACAAGACTCAAGTCGGAGAGATAAGTGACAAAACTTATATTTTTTTAAGCTCAAACATTTACACATGATCTTTCATTGCTTCTTGATCCAAATTTTGAGTCCAATTCTTGAAGTCCAAATGCTCCTTGTAATCCATGATTCTCCCAAGTAACACCCAATCAGCACCCACTCCGCAATAATTTTCTAAAAATCTAAAATTTAACACCGGAACTAGGCAATACCCGATATAGACCAAAATAAATAAAAGAGAAAAAAATATGATGCAAATGAAAATAACTAAAATGCTAAAATAAACTATGAAAATAAGTAAATAAAATGCACTATCACTATGTCTAGAAATTTTAGAAAACCGAAAAAACCGAATTATTTAAACCGAAAAAACCAAAAATTAAATCGTTGAACACCCGTTCAAAAGAAGAATGATCGCACCTCACAACCAGTTCTCTGACTTTGTCAACGACTATTCAATCGAAAAAGTGGTCACAAAACCATGCTGTAGGTTTTAGTATTTATTTTCACACAGTACGAAAGATATTAATGGGGATGGTTTTCATTTAAGATAGGCAAGCTAATGAAATACTAACATATATTTTTTATTTATCTCTTATTTGTTATTTCACTTATGATTTATGAAAGTGTCATTGAATTATATTAGGATTTATTTCACTAAAATGTATCTAAGTTGTCACGTTTTGCTATTGTGTGTATCGAACTTTAAAAGTTTCTATTGTGTGTATCAAACTTTTAATTTGTTGCTATTGTATGTATTTTGATTACATAAAAAGGTAAAAAAGTTATAAGTTTAGTACATACAATATAAAGTTTAATACACATAATAGTGACAAATTAAAAGTTCTATACATACAATAGAAAGTTTTAAAGTCCAATACATACAATAGCAAAACATGCCAACTTGAATACATTTTGGTGAACTAAACCCGTTATATTATGATGATCTTTTGCTAAGTCGCTTAGTAACGACATACCATTTAAAAATATAGGTGTATGATACATATCTTCACTTAGTGTTTCAAAACCAAACCCGTATGGTTGAACTGAGAACCAACCAAGAGAGCGGTTCAACAATGACCATATTGAACGAACCCGGTTTTCCGTTGATTGGGTGACCTGACCCTTTCAACCCGTTATTGACCCGATTTTGGGATTTCTTTTTGTTTTTTGTTTTGTCTAATATGATTAAGTAAATAACGACATAAGACGGATACAAGAAATGAATACTAGATGGGAAAAAACCACAAAAACACTAACTTGGGAAAAGAAGTTTGATATACATACATACATAACAATGATCAATACAGAACCAGCCTTATATAGAGACCCTTTGGAACCAATTTCAGTTTTTATATTTGAATGATCAATGGTTGAAATTACGACTACATGTGCAATTTACGTAATATGCACATTCCGTCAGAAACTGCATATTTGATTTACATAAAATGCATATTTGGGCGTATTCTCAACCATTGTTCATCCATTTTTAAAGACCGTGTTTGATTATATAGGTTTTGTATATAAGGTTGGTTATATCTGAACCTTACCCTACATATAATATGTATTATATTGAATACCGGGTTGACATGGTGGAACCGGTTGACCAGTGTTCTACTCGTTATACTGGGTCAACTAAAATTCCGGGTTTTAAGACACTGCTTTCACACTCTTTTTACTTCACTTTTGCCATTAATAAGCAATTTTATTTCAAGTGGTAGTTTTTGAAACTCCAAAAACGGGTGAACTATAAATGATTTCTCCCTGTCATGTTTCTCTCGAGGTTCTAGGTTTTAAGCTAGGCATCGGCTCCAAGTGTAATAGGGTTTGAAAAAGGGTGCGTTGTTGACACAATAAACTCACCCTCAAGCGGGACGAACGAGGGTTTAAAGGAGGTTACTCCACTAACTAAGGCTAATTCCACCATTTTGCTAGAAGATTACCAAGGAGAAGAATAGAAACATGAAGATAGATAGGAGGAAGACAACAAGACTATGAAAGGAGTTTCTAATCGAATGAATCCCACGTATGGCGCTGATTATTTGTTCCTAAATCTGGATATGTACAATCAATGGTAACTTGGCCCGACTCCAATATTCAAGGGAAACTCTCCAAACTTCTTGAATCCACTAAGAATGAACACATGCGTTAGTGGGCTGTAACACCCGGAAATTCTATTATTAAGTTAACGCGAGAAATGTACAAAGTGGTATATGAGTTACTAATGGATATATGAGATGGTATGTGGTTATAAACTAGAGGGACTAAAACCGTCAAAACGAAACTTGGAAAGGTTGAGGGACTAATTATGTAATTAGTCCATAGATATTTATATAAATAGTCATCTTTGACTATGTGTGGTCAAAGTAGTCATTTTTGCAAGAACTAACTCATGTATGCTCTAAACATCAATATTCTCTGGAGGTGTTTGCTCAAGATCAGTGGAAGCAAGGAGAGATAACAGAAGCTAGTGATCATACAAGTTAGAAGTAAGAGTTCTTAATCAAGTTTTTGAAGTTTTATGGGTTTTTAAGTGATTCAATGGTGAATCACAAATTTCAGATTGTTATTGTTGTTATTTATGGATTAGAAGTTGTTTGGGATGTAGGAAAACATCCCAGAAGCATTTTTATGAATTAAAGTTGGGTTTTTGGGGTGTTTTGGCCGGAGACAGCAAGTATGTCGGTCAAACTGTTGCTACCAGTTGAAGGGCACGGGCGTGACCTTCAAGATCCAACCGTGCCCTTGGCCGTACCTAAGGAAGTACGGGCGTGACCTTTAGGGTACGGGCGTGCCCTGTTCTAGAAAGGCCTAGAGGGTGCCTAGAGACCACGGGGTTGTCTGGGTGTAAGGCACGGGAGTACCTTGTGTAAGGCACGGGCGTGCCTAGTGTTTGTTCAGTTGTTCAGTTCAGCAGATGCATGTGTTGATGTACATTCAGTATTATTTCATGTAGAGGCTTATTAGAGGCGCGTTCGCTAGATTATTATTGATTGTGGACTGTTATAGCATCACAGACTATAAGGTGAGTCTTCTAGACTATTATTCATATTTACGGCATGTATGTTATTATATCAGGTTATTGATATGTTAGGTCACTCAGAAATGGGTGCTATGTTTAGTAAGGTTCAGTAGTGTTACAGTAATGTTACAGTATATATATATTATGTGTGTTAAGCTTACTGTTATGTACAGTAAGGCTCAATAATAATAAGCATGCTGCTTTGTGCAGTAGTGACTCATAAATAGCACAGTACTGGGGCTCAGTTAATTAATCAGATATCAGAAAGCATACTGCCTTATGCAGTAGTGGCTCAGTTAATTAATCATGTGAATCAATAAGCATACTGCCTTGGGCAGTAGTGGCTCAGTTAATTACTCAGAGATTTATTATCAGTTATTGTCAGTGTTTATCATATGATTATATTCATGTGTTTATATGATTGGCAGTCTAGTTTACTCACTAAGCACTCACAGCTTATCAGATATTATTTTCTAAAATGTTTTGCAGGTTTTATCAAAGACAAGGGCAAAGCTTCAGTTTGACGGTTGTTATGTACTTAAGTAAAACAGTGTTTTGAAACTTAACTCCCGGTTGTTTAGTGATAAAGCATCTTTTGATGTAAATATGTAACTTTCAGGCTTTTGTATGAACCCGAGGGTTCAAAACAGTTTTTGTTGCTTCCGCTTATTTGTAAAATAACTTTGTTATTTCTAAAGGAACTTGAGATATGATTTTATTTATGTTTTAAAAATTGGGGCGTTACATAGGCTTATAGGGGGGATCAATATAGCTAAAAAGGATATTAGGTGGGATGGTGCATACCCGAGTCTGAAGATGAAGGTCTCTTTATATAGTTGAAGGTCTCTTTATATAGGTGAAGGTTGCTCCCGAGTAGAAACCACAAAATCATAGCGTAGGGAGACAACTTACAAATCATAATGGAGACAATAAAGTAGCCGTCCTTATTATACTATAGTGTCAGCATAAGGTACTTTTGGCAGGATTTGGTTGCCATTACTAGTGTCCACCAATCAGATGATCTATCATGTGGCAAGGTCATGCCACTATTGACTCTCTAACATACCTCCGACCTTCATAGGGTACATATTTGATTTGAGTTGTCTTACGTAGTTGTGAGTACACATCTGATGTTATATTCCAGACATTGCTAGTCACACAAATATGCTTGGAATATTGTTGCCGGTGAGCGGGTTGAGATAGTCATGCTTTTGACTATTTCGGGCGTCACGTGGTAGTATAGTATGTGATCATGTCCAAGTGTATCGTGGCATTTATGCTTTCCTTTAGCCTAATCATTCATGCTTAAAACAACCTAGGTTGTATTAACATTACCTACAACATTAACATACACATACACACACATACATGTATGTGCACGGGTGCATGTGTGTGTATATAAACTATTAATTTAGATGTATTTGAAATTATTTTATTTATTAGAAGCTTTAACTTTTTTAGAAGTTACTTTAAATGTTTTTTATTTAGGAGCTTATTTTTTTTAATAAAAGATCAATTTTTCAACACATAAACTAAGCATTTTTATAATATAGACTCTAATTTTTTTAAATGGAATTCAAAAGCCCAAGATCTTAAAATTTCTAAATATCTCCTCCCAAATACATCCTAGTGTTTTTCTTTTTGTTACAATTAAACCAGGTCAAGATGCAAATAATAATAATAATAATAAGGGTAAAATGCATGAAAATACAATAAACTATACTGATATCGTCATTGTATGCAACCAACTTTATTTTGTACCTAAAAATACAAATAACTTACAATTTTGATTCATTGTATGCAATCGGTGACCAGTTTACCAGTAGCCGATTGTATACAATGAACAAAATTTAAAAGTTGTGTGTATTTTTAGGTACAAAATAAAGTTGATTACATACAATGACAATATTGGCATAATTTGTTGTATTTTCGTGCAATTTGCCCTAATAAAAACCCTATCTTCTTCGACATTCCCCTTTTCTAATAGCCCTAAATAGAGGTGCACAAAAAATCCGAATATCCGATTTCGCGCAAAAACTATCCGTAACCGGTTTTTGGGAAACCGTTTTTTTTTAAACCGGTCCGGTTTTTTTTTAACCGGATAGTGTAACCGGTTTCTCGGATTTGGCCTAGACCGGATTTTTAGTCGGATAAAAAACCGGTTTGGAAAAAACCGGATAAAAATCCGGTTAAAAAACCGGTAAAAAAACCGGTCCTCGAGATTCAAAAACTAGCCGTTACGTTACCGTTTTTTTGGCTTTTTTTCACATTTTTTTTCTATAAATAGTTTGGGAATGGTATAGGATGATTCACACAAACTTATATCTCTAAAAAACTCTCTCAAATCTCCATCTTTTTTATTTTTTCATGGCTAGTGCTAGTAACACGGTTGAATCTTCCGTTTGGGGGAATGTCGACGTGGTGAGGGTAATCGAACACAATCGAAACAAAGAAATTTGGGAACATTTTGAATTGTGTGAGATGTCAAATGGCTCGAAAAGGGCGCGTTGTAAACTTTGCCGAAAGTATTTTTGGTATTTTAATTTGAACCTTGTAATGTTTAAGAATTTTAAGTAACTTTGTAATGTTTTAAGTATTTTAATTTATAAAAATCTGAAATTTTTTTAGAAAATCGGATAAAATAAAAACCGGATATTAAAAAATCCGGTTACGATCCGATCCGAATCCGGTTACACCGGTTAACACTTTATCCTCAAAAAACCGGTTATGATCCGATCCGGTTTGAAAAAAATCCGATCTCAAAAAAACCGGAAAAAACCGGACCGGTTTTTATCCGATCCGGTTCGGTTAAAAAACCGGTCTTGTGCACCTCTAGCCCTAAACCCCAACAAATTGTCTTTTTTGGAGAGCTAAACTTCTTCGCTACCATTTCTGTTTTTCGACTAGAGCCCCGCTTCTCCACAAGCCCCGAACATGAAAAACTCCGAATCCCTTTCTCTGCACTCTTTTTTCGTCAATGGGTGTGGTGGTGGTGTTGCTAGACGTGGATATGGTTGAATAACTCAAGGTTGGCACAAGAGTTATCACCTTAACTTTTAAATAAAAAATGTGTCTCTTAAATGTTAACGAGATACAAAAAGGCTCTTGGGTTTTAACAAACATTAAACCAACATTTAGGGCATATCTAACCCACAATTCGTCATTATTAATTACTATTTTTTTTATTTTATTTTTTTTGCATGATCCAGTAGTTGAACTTGATCACTTTATAGCTCATATAGGCATGATGAAAAATATTCAAATTTCGCATTTGATTTTCCAAAGGAAACTTACGTGTAACAACATTAAGGACGATCAAGTAATTCCTTTTAAGTTATTCATAAATTTAATATGTAAGGGAAAAGATGCAACAACAATTCAGCAAATCAAAGAAGTTAAAGAGAGGGAGGGGAATCAGGGGATAAGATGATCATGCGAATGGCCTCTTAAGGCCCATACTTCTTTCTCACCCATCAATTCTATCTACTAGCAAGGATAACCTTCTTTTTTTTAAATTTTTTTTCTACAAGTAAAGGTAAATCTTTATTCATCAACACCAAAAAGAAGGCTAAAAGATGGAGACCCGTCTCTACTGAATTAGAACGACTTCTATTTGGTGACTTATGACGATTGGGTATATAACAATTTGAGTTAATTATATTTTAGGTCAGTTTGGTTTACACGAAATTGCAGATTTAGTATTTGTACTTTACAAATTACGACATTGATCCTTGTAGTTTAGGTTTTTTTTATGCTAGTTCCTTGTGTAGATAAAAAGACAGAAATACGTTACATCTTTTCTTAATCCATTTGCTAAATTGTAAATAATAATTATGTTTTATTAAAACAAAAAAAGAAAAAGAGAAAAACATAATATAAACACTTAAACACCAAACCACTCACCCCCAATTCCCCTTAGTCTTCCCCAATCATCTCTCTCTAGATCATCCGCCATGTTCCACCGCATCTCCGCCGTGCTCCACCAGTCCACCGCACATCTGCCATCAATTTACCATAAAACCGCACCATTAACCTGACTCTCTTCCCCTCCCCTCCTAGATTTGTGATGATCGAAAACCACCAACACCGAAGTCGACCTGCCACCACCACCGACATAGTCAACCCTGCTACGACTACCGTAGCCCTCCCCCGCCACTCCTAGATTTGTGACCACCACAACCGCAGTTGACCAAACCCCACCAACAAAATTTTTCTCTTCTTCTTTGTCCGAGACCTTTTTTTAGTCAATTTACAAGTTTAGGTGAAGGATTAAGATTTTTAAGGATTTCAAGATTTGTTGGAATTCTTGATTATGTTTGTTTCAAGATACGATGGTATGTTCATCTTTGAGTCTAGTCTAGTCCAAGATTTTGAAACCCTTAAATTTACAGGTTTAGTCCATTTTTATTTATGTTTGTTTTAAGGGTTTGTAGTCATATTTAATGGCTACGGTTTATGTTGTGTGTGTTCATCTTTGAGTCAAGTCCAAGATATGTGTTTGTCTGTGTTTAATTTCCTTTTTTTTAAATTTTTTGTTTGAATATAGACACGATATGAAATTGTGAATGAAGATGTTAAACATTGATGATATGTATCAAGATGGTGAACTTTGATGAAAACAGATTTGAATATGGATGAACAATTGAAGGTTTAGGCTCTTGAGGATGAACATATGAAACTTTTATGAACTCTAGACGGTGGTGGGGGCAGTGGTATGGTGGTGGTAAAAGGTGTTGGGTGGAGATGATGGTATGAGTATTTATTAATACTCCTATGATATAATAATTAGTGATTTATTATTGGTTAATTCTTTATTAGTATTAGTTAAATGAATAAAGCTTAAAAATAAAAGATTAAATTAATAACAGAAGGGTATTTTTGTCTTTTCAAGTGTGTCAGGGACCAACATTAAAATAAAATGTAAATAATGAGGATCAATATCTTAATTTTTTAAGCACAAGGACTAAATCTGTAATTTCATATAAATCACGTGAACCAAAAATATAATTAACTCTAACAATTATGTATAACGAGTTACTTTTGTACCCATGCGTTGTGGCAGGGTTTTTGGATAAACAAAATATAAAAAATATTATTCAAACACATATATTTAAATTAAAAGCAGGAAAGGATCTACATTTAGCATTATAATGTGCAATTTGATTCAGATTCAAATCTGTTCATATTTTTATTTTCAAATTGTGTCTAACATAATTATTTGTTATTATTAATACTTACAATCAAATGGTTTTATCGGAAAAAAAACTCCTACATAACTATTCTTACCTTTTTTTTATCTAAAACATAAGAACTGAACTTTAAAACTATAAAATGGAAAAACACATTTTTAAATAAATTTTGTGTTATGATAAAATTTATATAAAAATATAGATAAAAAGAGACGATAACAAATATATATATATATATATATATATATTATCTATAATGTATTTATCACTTTTGAATCTCTTAAAGTTTAAATTGAAATTACTTTAATACCCCACAACATCACAAAATATATTTGGTACTAAAGCCATAATTAGAGTGGAAATTAATTTGGAAACTAAAATACAACAATATCTTATATATGGCTCGACTTCATAATCATAAAATTAAAAGTACCATAGATTGCAAATTGACATATAAATGTAAAATACCATGACTTTACATAATGTTTTCCTACAAAAAAAAACATTCCATTCGTACGAAATTTTTGAAAATGGTTTCTATTAAATAAACTATCAATTACATAATCAAGTCATACTCTACAAATATTACGAGTTTATAAAAGTGTCTTAATTCTTAATATGAATTACATAGTTCTGTTATCCTAAAACAACACCAACCGTCAATCCATCCATTTGTATCATGATCACTATGAATAGAAATTAGTTCTTTAAAATATTTTAAAGTTACTTTAAAGTTTAATAAAATAGTTAATAGATAAAAGAGAAATAATAATGAAAAAAGGTGAAAGAAAACGAACATGTTATGAATGAAAAATATACAATGTCACCATAGTTACTTTAAAAACTAATAAAAGATTTGATAGATAAAAGAGAAATAAAAATGAAAAAAGGAGAAAGAAAATGGACATGTTAAATGAAAAATTGTTAATGTCACCATAGTATTTGAATATCATACTCCTACGTTATTAAAAATAAACATGTTATCGACAAGAAATTATTCACTGCCGCCGTCACGTATCCCCTCCTCTCTTGTTAACACTTCCACCACTGGTCTGAATATTGATGTTGTATCTCGCCATTTTTTAAATTTTCATTTATTTCATGTTTTATAATCGTTTGTTACATTTTTATTAATGTTTAGTATATTTCCCCCTTTTAAACCGATTTATTTATCACACAAGGATCTAATCAATATTTTATATAAAAACTTAAAGATAAAAAAAAATCAATTCCTGAAATGGGTCCATAGACCTTGGATAAACCATTTAAGATGGCTACCTAGAGGTGCACGGAAAATCCGAATATCCGATTTCGCGCAAAAACTATCCGAAACCGGTTATTGGAAAACCGGTTTTTTTTAAATCCGGTCCGGATATTTTGAAACCGGATAGGATAACCGGATATGGATCTTTTGGTTGAACCGGATTTTTTACCGGATTAAAAACCGGTTTTAAAAAAATCGGTTAAAAAACCGGATAAAAACCGGAAAAAAAAACCGGTCGTCGAGTTTAAAAAACTAGCCGTTTTTTTTACCGTTGGGGAATTTTTTGCCCCTTTTTTTTGTCTTTTTTTCACATTTTTTCTTTATAAATAGGTTGGGGATGTTATAGGATGATTCACACCAAATACTACCTCTAAAAAACTCTCTCAAATCTCTATCTGTTTTATTTTAAGTATTTGAACTTTAACTATTTGTACTTGAAGTATTTTTAGTATTTTAATTTGAACCTTGTAATGTTTAAGAAATTTAAGTAACTTTGTAATGTTTTAAGTATTTTAATTTATAAAAACTGAATTTTTTAAAAAAAAATCGGATAAAATAAAAACCGGTTACGATCCGATCCGAATCCGGTTTCACCGGTTATTTTATCCTCAAAAAACCGGTTATGATCCGATCCGGTTTGAAAAAAATCCGATCACAAAAAAACGAAAAAAACCGGACCGGTTTTTATCCGATCCGATTCGGTTAAGAAACCGGTCTTGTGCACCTCTATGGCTAACCCCCCCCCCGGCCCCAAAGATTCCATCTTTACAATATCAAGTAGTAACACATAAGAATATAAGATAATATTAAAAAAAGAAGACGACTTGACCCATTCTCTAGGCTTTAACCCATTCACTGGGCTAATTATTTGGTCTCATCATTCATGTAAAAGATGTACATAACTGAAAAAAATAGTCAAATCATATATACTAACATTTATCTCTTCACAACTCCATATATATATATATATACTAGCATCATACCCGCGTAATGCTGCGACGATAAATAGTTTTTGGTTTACAATATGTCGATTTAAAGAATGTAATGATATGTTATTCGCGTGATTCAATGTCATGAAAAAGTTTTTTATAACATGTCCGTTTTTTTCAAATTTTCTTTTATTTACATCTAACTATTTTATTAATTTTAAAAATAAATTCTAAAAGACAATAAAATAAGAAAAAAGATTTATATTGATGAAATAAAGAGAAGAGTTAATAAGATTTTAAAATTATGTTGATGTGGGTGGATAATCGTGTTAGTATGAGAGAATATATTTTGAATAAAAAGTTAAATTAAATTAGGAGATAATAAAATAGTTAAAAATTGAGTAGATGAGATTAATTTAGATTAAATGAAGGGTCAAGATTTTATATTGATCGAATTTTAAGAAGTCTTAAAATTTAAGAGGAGAGATGATGTTAAATGGTTTATATAGTAGTGTATATATATAGAAATAGGATCAACTTAGTCCACCTCCTTAAACATAGTCTCTCGAGTCCTATTTCTGTCCATTGATCTCGTCAGCCTTGAAAAGGGTAGGATCGACTTTTTCATTATTTGTTTCATATGGCAGTTACCATTCACGTATCAGTTTCCTAATTACACGTTCGTTTTCCAGTTTCTAATATGTCAACATTCGTAGTATGTTTTTTAATCACCCACGTTCGTTTGATAATTTATCTCGTTTTTTCAATTACATTTGATCAGTCGTTCGATTTTTCTAGTATTATTGATGGCATTTGGATCTATTTTTTTTGTATATTGTTGCTATTTATTCACATTGAAATCATTTGTAGTTGACCTGCAATATCATCGATTCATTGTGATGTTATGTATAAAATGTATCTTAGTTTTCAGTTAGTATTCCTTTATGCAGATGATCGAAAATGATGAAATTGCTCGTTTTTGTTATTATATGAAGTTGATATCACATTATTTTGATATTTTTATTGTTTGGCGTCTATTTATAACTCATCATTTTCATTTATGTACCTTATTTGCATTTTCATTCAAAGAATAATTCACTGTCTAATTTATTCTTCATGTTCATAAACAATCATTTTCATACATCAATATTTTTCAGTTAGTATTCATTTATGCATATGGTCGAAAATGATGAAATTGGTCGTTTTTGTTATTATATGATGTTGATATTACATCATTTTGATTTTTATATTGGTTTGGTGTCTATTTATAAATCATCATTTTCCTTCAGTTGCTTTATTTGCATTTTCGCTCAAATAATAATTCATTGCCTCATTCATTTCATGATGTTCATAATTCATCATTTTCGTATATTTCATGTGAATGTACAGATACATACATCAATATTCAATTATTTAGTATAAATGATTTTTCTCATTTAAATTATCATCTTCATGCGGTTGCTTTATTTGCATTTTCATTCAAATCTTCATTCAATTCTTCATGTTCATAAATCATCATTTTCGTCCATTTCAAATTTGGGCGGATATCTTTCCGTATAATTTGGAAGTATATTTGGAAAGTGAATTTTTGTTTGTTTTGTTGTTGACATTTATACCCTTTTGATTACGTTAATATTAGTTATTTAAGGTTTGATTTTTGATTTTTCTTCAATTAATCATGTTAATCCATTCCCAGATCTAATGGTCAATATTGAGTCTTTAGGGTCTTTATTTAAGGGGGTGCCTATGTTGATCCTAACCCTATATATATATATATATATATATATATATATATATATATATATATATATATATATAGCAAGGTACCTGCACAATGTTACGGCGTCAAGAAGTTTCTATTTTACATCATGTTGCTTTTAAAAATGTAATAATATGTTATTCGCTCAATTTAATATTACGAAAAAGTATCGTACAATGTCAGTTTTTTTATTTGCATCAACTATTTTATTAATTTTAAAAATAAATTCTAAAAGACATTCAAATAAGAAAAAGATTTATATTTATGAAATAAAGAGGGAGAAGTTAATAAGATTTTGAAAATTATGTTGATGTGGATGAATAATTGTGTTTGTGTGAGAGGATGTTTTAGTGTTAGAGAGATATTTTAAATAGATAAAAAGTTAAAGTAAATTAGAAGAGAGAATGAAATGGTTAAAAATGAGTATTTTAAATAGATAATAATTAAAGTAAATTATAAGAGAGAATGAAATGGTTAAAAGGGGGTATTTTATTACATTCAAGTTACTTATAATTAAGAGTTTTTAAGGTTATAAATGCATTATAAAGAAGTTCAAACGAAAACTGTTTTTCGTACGAGAACCGCGAGAAGCAATCTTAGCCGTCAAAATTCCCCCTCCTTCAATTGGATTGCCCACCCATGAATTCCTTACATGCACTTTGCCACAGCCAATCCCCCACGCTCTTCATCCATGAACTCCATTATCCAAAATGAACGGCCAATAACCGCGAGAACCAATCTTAGCCGTTCATTTTGGATAATGGAATTCATGGATGAAGAGCATAGAGGGATTGAGTGTGGCAAGGTGCATGTAAGAAATTCATGGGTGGGCAATCCAATTGAAGAAGGGGGAATTGGACGGTTAAGATTGGTTCTCACGGTTCTTGCAATAAAAACGGTTCTCAAATAAACTTTTCAATATATATATAGGCAAAAGTTCAAACGAGAACTGTTTTTCGTACGAGAACCGCGAGAACAATCTTAGCCATTCAATTCCCCCTCCTTCAATTGGATTACCCACCCATGAATTCCTTATATGTACCATGCCACACTCAATCGCCCACGCTCTTCATCTATGAACTCTATTATCCAAAATGAACGGCAAGATTGGTTCTCGCAGTTATGGTACGAAAAAAACAGTTCTCTTTTAAACTCTCCCCTATATATATTATTGTTTCTAAAATACTAACAAATACCTCTTTAGCCCAATGGTAAGTCTTTTACAAAAATTAGCTGAGAAGCAAACTAAATAGCCAGAGTTCGACCCTTTCCCTCTACATTTTCACTTTTTTTTTCTTTCTTTCTTTTTTTCTTTTCCTAAAGCACCGCCCTCTTTCCAATTAAACTTAGGGGGTGTTTGGTAGAGAAAAGAAAATGGGAGAATTAGTTTCTTTTGTGTGGAAAAATGGTTATAGTTTTGGAATGATAAATGGTTTTTCCACCCATTTTCATTTCTCTTCTTTCTTTATATTTTCATTTCTCTTTAAATTGTGGAGAAATAGAGAGAAATAACAGCCGGTGTCTACTCATCATCATCGATGTCCGGTTGGGCTGTGTTTCCGGCGTTCTACTCATCATTGTCGATGTCCGGCGAGGCGGCCAACGCCGCAACCGCTGTCCCGCGATCTGAGCCACCATTTCTCTATTTCATTACTTTGATGATACCAAACAACGAAATCAATTTTAATTTTCTACACATTTTCACTTCTCCCCTATTTTCATTCTCATTTCTCTTAATTTCTTTTTTTTATACCAAACACCCCCTTGGTATTTTGTTTTTTGAATCCATGATTGTTATATTTATATTTTATTAAAATATATTTAATTATATTTCTATTTTTTTACGTATATATATATACTAGCATGATACTCGCGCAATTTGGTTATAAAATGATTCGGCTTCGATGAAAACAATTTTATATCCGAATTTCTAACAACCCAGTATTTGATTAAATTTTTATGTATAGCCTTTAAATTTTCGCTCAAAAATCGTCAATCACCAACTAATACATGAGCTGGTTATACTAAATTATAAGCATTAACAACAAAAGTAGTTTTTAACCACTCATTTACCAACCATTTAAAAAAAACTAGTTGTTAACCAGTGATCTTTTTGTCATAGTTAAAGTACATATGTCAATATTTGATTTATATATAATGAGCGGTTCAAACAAGAACTGTTTTTTGTATAAGAACTGTAGGAATTATTTGTAATATTATTAATGATTTATTAATAGTGATATTTTAGTTATTTATATAGTTACTCAACCGTGAATTGTGTCCGAATGAGCCGTCATTAATTTACGAGGCTTGATTTTTCCAAAATATCACTCATTAATGTTTCTTTAACGAGGACATTAATGACTCATTAATAAGCCTCTACTATTAATAACCATTGATTTATTTAAATCAAAGGTTAAGATTGATTATCGTACAAAAAATAATTCTTATTTAAACCATGAGTTTTGTTAAAAAATTTGACCAATATTCAGGACAAGTGGTTGAGAATGTCAACTAGAAAAGTTAATTGGAGGATAACAATTAACGAATACCTAAAAAGGGGTGGAAACGAAAGCACCAGCACTAACTGCACCATCGTCTATCAACAACGTTCTTTCCTTTTCTTGTTTTGTTTTCGGCCATTTGAAAAACTTGTGGAAACTCTATAACTTGACGTGGACTAATCTTCTCCATCCACGTGTACCATAATTATCTTTGCCCAATTTGCAAACTCAAGCTATTCGGACCACATTTCAAATGTTTGGCTATCATACTTCCCCCACTTTATTAAATGCTACATTCATTTAAACCATATGTAGTCATGGGTAACGATTATGTTAGCTTTTTTAGACTATGACTATCTTACGGTTATACAGTCTTAATTATAACTGAGTGTTACATCACTGTTATTATTGGACGCACATAATATTAATTTGGATTAAATTTGATTGATTAAAAAATAATTAAAAAAATTGAGGCGTAGCTCGTCACCAGGACGACAAGCATCTAGAAGACGAGCCACAAAACGAAGTCACCATAGTAGATGACGAAGTGGAAATGAGGATGACGAGCTCGTCATCGGTCATTGATGACAACCACTACAAGTGGTCTTAGTTCCTCCCAAGTCCCAATTACATCATGAAAGCAAAATATGGCCCCCAATTATGTCATGATTCAAAATATCTTCGAGTTTATTATTAATAAGAAAACGCAATTAGCTAATATCTTCGACTTTATTATTAATAAGAAAATGCAATTAGCTAATCACATGCTCTCTGGTTGATAAGAGCTGAGGTATGTAATGGTCTTTAAATGCAAAACTTTTATATATATATATATTGAAAAGTTATTTAAGAACCATTTTTATTATGAGAATTATTGTAAACCAATCATTTATTACGTTGTCTTAATAAAATAGAAAAGGGCATATTTGTCATATAAAAAATTGTTTGGACTTTGGACTTTGGACGGCTTCGGTGTAGATGTTATATAGCTAACAAAGTTAACTTTGTTTTTTAGTTGAAGTAATTAATATGGTTGTCTATTTTTTTAATTTCTTTTATTTTTTTCACTTTTTTTTCTTTTTTTAATAGATAGCAAAAAATTATTTTTTATTTGTTTTTCCTATACTTCATTCTCTATTTATTAATCATAATTATTTACATTTTTGTTGGACTTTTTTGAGTTATATATATTAAGTACTTATACCATACATATCCTTTTTTAAAAAAAATTTGAGTTGGCAATGAGTTTGACTAAATCAACTTTAAGTTGCATGTGCACTAGAGTTGTAAACAAACCAAACAAACATGAACGGAGGCTTGTTCATGTTGGTTCGTTTAACTTTAGCCGAACAAAAAAACGAACACGAATGGATAAATGAACGAATATTTGTGCTCATGTTTGTTCGTTTAATTTTAGCCGAACATAAAGAAACACAAACGAACGAACATATATACAAATATAAACATATAATACAAACATAATATTATTAAATATATGCAGTATGAATAGGTTGTGCACATATGCATCTGTGCTTGAAAAAAAATGAGTGTTATATGCACATGTGCATATTTCTCATGTTGTGCTAGAATAAAAAACCCGACAAAAACTAAACTTTTTTCTTTAGAAAAGTATATCAATATGGATGTCATATTAAAGAGTATATTTTTCTCGTTAATTTAGTATAACTTTCGTATTTTAAAACCTTTGCGTTTGTTAGATATTTTAGTTTAAATAAAGTGGGAGTAAATGACAAATGTCCAAATTACCCTCGTTAACTACCTTAAACATATGATTTAATTTGAGATAATTAAGGTTATCCATTAACAACTATTTAATCTGAACCTTTTATTTTTTTGATCAATGGTCATAATTGGTTCTCGCAATAGAAACGATTCTCAAATAAACTTTCCTATATATATATATATGATAAAATCGTTTTTGATTGGAGTGAATATGAGCCTCCTATAGAAGAGGAAAGAATATAGACAAGAAATCAAATATATAAACTGTTTTTCGTACAAAAACTGTGAGAACTAATTATAGCCGTTGATAAAAAAGATGGAGGGTCCGGATTAAAAAGTTGTTAATGAATAATCTTAAATTAATCAAACTTATCCTTAATTAATTAAGGGTAATTTTGACATTTTTACATTACCCCCACTTTTTTAAAATTATTATATCTCTCAAATGAAAATGTGTTAAATTACGAAAATTATACCAAATTAACGAGAAAATTATGCTCTTTAATTTGACCGATCTAGCTATATTTTTTTGAATTTTTTTTTGTATTTGCTGGGGTTTTTTTCCAGCACAGCTCGACATTTGCACACGTGCAAATGCACAGATTCGCCTAGTTTTTTCAGCACAGATGTAGATATGTACATGTGCATATGTCGAGAGTTGTGTAAAAAAAAAACCAGCAAACGCAAAAAAAAATTCGAAAAAATATAGCAAGATTGGTCTCAAATTAAATAGCACAATTTTCTCGTTAATTTGATATAATTTTCGTAATTTAACATCTTTTCGTTTGATGAATATATTAGTTTTAGAAAATACTACCCTTTCCATTTAAAATAAATAAAAAAGACAGTAAATTAAATGATTGGTCAGAAATTGTTTTAACAGTTCTCGTATGAAAAACAGTTCTCGTTTAAACTGCCCCTTATATATATTTGTGTGTGTGTGTAAAATTTATTAAAAACAAAACTTTTTTATATATATGTAAAATTTATTAATAATACGATATCGATAAAAAAAATAGTTTAGGTACGGGTAGATTGGATTCATTGAAAAAAAACTTCGGATTAAAAATTGAAGTAACATAGCGACGTAGATACGTTAGTGAAAATGAAATAGTACGTAGTTCGATCCGAAGTCATTCCATTTTCAGCTGTTTAGAAGAAATTTTTTATGTGGATGATATTTGTATTTTGAGATAGGATAAATTGTATAAAAATACAACAAACATTGTCTTGGTTACTAATGTATATATCAAACATTTTTAAAAAAAATAATATAATCAACTTACATAAGTTTTCATTGTATACAAACAATTTTTTTCTGTGTCTGGTTCTTTGTTACTATTGTATACAATAAGCTTTATTGTAATTCACATTGTATACCACAACTTACATACAATGAGAGGATTGTGACAGTTGATGTATTATTTTTTTTATTTTAAAAAGTTTATTATATGCAATTATAACTAACTATTTTTACATGATATTTTTTAAGCAATGGTTACAAACTAGTTGTTTTAAACATAGGCATCAAAATATTTTTTTATCAAGTACGCTTGAAAAAAAAATATAATACTAGGCCTATATAGTGAGAGTTGAATGGTTTTTCATAAGACCTTCTCGTGTCATCCTGATTCAAACACAACTGGTTTGAACCAACATGAAGAATAAACTTGTTATCACTCACAAAAACGAAAACTTGAGTGATGAACATAACCCCTAAACCAAAAAAGAGTTAGGATCTTTTATTAATCTCGAATATATAATACATAAAACATGTATGTATGTAATTATCAATACGAATCAAGAGCATCATACATAAGATAGAGATTAATATACCTATTTATCTTAGGTTGGTCAAGATGTAGTCCTCTCGTGATGAAGTCAAACGAGATACGCTAGGAATGATTGCAGACCACGAACACAAACAATGTGTCTTCAAGATCAACCAATTAGTTATCTTTTTTATGAATTTTAGTATTTCAAGAAACAATAACAACAACAATTAGTTATCTTTTTTTATTTAAAATTATGTATTTTTTTGTTTTATTTAGTAAGGTTAAAATGTTAATTTATTTTATGAAATTTTAGTATTTTTTATTATTTCTTGTATATTATTTATAAAGATTAAAAAGACGAAAGATGAGATGGTAGTATGGGATGAATGTTGGAATTTATGAGATAGAAAAAAAAGATGACATAGCACGATATGACAAGAAAAATAAAAAAAATGAATGTTGATGGTCATATAAATAGAATATGCACAATTTCCTACCTAGCACCCACAAGAACTGGCCATGGGCGGGGCTTACAATGGAGCCAACGCAACGTTGTAGCTAATGGTGCCGCTACATCATGTGCATTGTAGTGGGTTCGAGTCGTGATTATGGAGAGGAGTTGTATGTTATGGGTTTTTATTGTATCTTTATTTTTGTGTGTGAATTTAGTTTGGTTTATAATATGAATACAAGAGTGATGAGTAGATGAGTTAAGTGGGTGAAGTGTGAGGACTCAAATCTAAATCTAAAGTATCGAATATATATAGTCAAATACCCTCTCCACCAAATTTGGACGGGTACGTGTGTGAGTGCGTATAAATCATTAGCTGCATGTACACAGCCACAATAAGTTTGACCCTTGACTTTGTGCAAGTGTTATTGGCTTTGACTTTCACCTTTATCAAAAGCCAATTGATTGCTTCATCTATTATAGATTTATAGCCAGCCACTAGAAATATAACATTTCAATAAAATGCGAAAATAGTTAATTCGTATTCAAAGTCAACTAAGACATTTCGAGAAAAGGTAGTAGGAATTTGTGCTTATTTTATTCCTGAAACAACAAGGTAAGCATATCTGTCATCACAAATAAAAGGAACGCCGAAAAATTGCATTTAGCATATTTCTTTTAGGTAAGGTAATTTATCTTGAAGTTTTTTCATCGATCGACTTATCGGTCAGTATAAGAAAGGTAAATCGTATAACTTACGGTTAATAAACATTTCAAATTGTCCTAAAGCAAAGACTTGCTGCGTTGTTTGGATGTTTTTGTAGTGGGTTAAGTTCTAATCTTGTTTATTGTAACGTTGATTTGTTGTTTTATTTTTTTGCTTCTTTTTCTCTGTCTTCTATAAGTATAGAGTGTAACGTGCTGTTTCTCTAAAACAAGTTTAGCGGAAAGCTATTATAAGTAAAATATAAATTTAGTGTAACCAAATTAAAACATAATATAGCAACGAAAGCAGAAATAAAATCTTTCATAATACTTTAAAAGTTTAGACAAATAACAACGCTTGAAAACACAGAAAGTCTAAAATATTTGTTCAAAAGTTGGGTTAACAACCGGCACAATAAGCTTAAAACATGATGGTTGTACAAACACAAGTACATTCATCGGATCATCATCTTATTTTTACTCTAACATTTATTGTACGTTTGACTTTCATATTGTAATGATTCTTTTATGAATTTCAAGTTATGTGATATTAATTAACCTTTTATACGGCTAGTCATCATTTTTGAACTTAAACCTGAATATGGTAAAGTATTTATACAATATATATTTATTTAAGATGGATATTTCATGTACTTGTTACATTACCCACTTTTGGTACTATTAAACTTTGATACTCTTCCTTTATTATGAATTATTATTATTATTATTATAAGTAATCTCTGAACATAAGCTATACCATGTAAACCGTAATTATGTACGTAACGTACATTATATGTAACTCTCTTTCTTTATTAATTTTTAATCGATATTAATTAACGATACATTGTATCATAATTCTAATCCCATTTACACATCTTTAGTATATTATCTTTCATAGTATTCGTACGTGGTCCATACTTATTATATCCTTTACTTAATATTATATATACATATTTAAATAACCAATATATATAACATCAGCTAGTTAATGATCCCCATAACTATTCTAAAATCACATATATAATACTCATAATCATATCTCATTACATAACATCTAAGTTGATTAATTCATAAGCAGTTATTATCCTTGACTAGTCATTAATGTGTAGTTTTAGTGACTTACATCTACAAGTATCAGTTTTAGGATATTCAACTTTAGTCCATAGCTTTGTAATTATCTCTTTTTCTTTTTTCTTTCGGTTCCCAATGACCTTAGTAATCATAACATATTAATTTATATTTTTAAGTATCACAAACACATGTTTTACAAACTATCATAATGCTACACGGCCTAAGACACGGTTGTGTCAACCTACACGACTTGACCTACAAGGCATTTCATTCTCAACACACCTCGTTTTAGCCTAGGGTACCACATGGTCGAACTATGTGGTCCGTCAAATACTACACGGCCCGTATCTTCTAACACGGCCATCCTACACGACCTTCCCATAGCTACACGGCCCGTGTACTCTTTTGTTGTTCCATATAATAGCATATGTCCAACTTAAAATTTGACTTAGTATTAAATTTTATCAACATGTAAGTACAAACAAGTGTTCTACAGGTGTTTAAACATCATATGAACCATAACTTAACACATGCAATACTAATATTAGCTTTAAACAAGCTTTTCTAAACTTTCTGTCTCTAAAAATGAACATATCAACAAGATATGACATTCTAACCTTAGATTCATATGTTAATCACCTGTTTTCTTGTTAATTGCAGCTAGAGATCTTGTTATTAGATAACAATTTTCAAATGCAAACCTTAATTTCTTGATCAGTCTCCTTAATATTACACTTTTTCTCTCTCTATAATCTCTCACACTAAGAACACACGGTAAGTTATGTGTGTTTCCATATTTGATCTTGATGATGAAAAGCTTCCAAACTTACAATCTTGATACTTTCTTAATCTTGCACTAATTTTGCTTAATCATGTGTTAATCTCACAATCTCTCTCTAGAATAAGAGAGTTTCTCTCTCTACTCTCTCTCTATGTTACACACATACTCACCAAAATCTACACACACTTAGTGTGTGTAAATCTTGATTTTAATAGTAAATGAAGAATTATGGATACAAATACCCTTATCCATTTACGTTTTGCTATTTTTAGTAACTTTATGTTTCGAATACTTTCTTCTATCATTTATATAATTTGACCAATTACTTAAATTTTGATAACCTTGTTATTTTAGGAATAAAGTATCCTTTCAGTATTTTGGGGTGTGATATCGCCTAAATAGAATACTTATTTCAAGGTGGTATCTTATCGTTTCATGGGGTTTTCTTAACAATTTGGTTTTAATTAATACTTAATTTATTGCTTTTAAATTCTCAGGTCTTAAATGTTTGTCCAAGCCAAAAAGAAGTAAAACCACCAAAATTTGGCAAGTATTGAAGAATTCATGTTCCAGACCCATTTGTACGTCCCGTACAAAGGTCCCGTACCGCCGTACTTGCACCTGATACTGAATTGACATATTTAAGCATTTTTTTCCCTTTTTCACACATAACTCGATTTTCAGCAAAGCTTTTTGAGGTAAGGCAATTTTCTCGAGACATTTTCAGAGCTTTAGGTCAATTTTTCATTGGATTTATCCAAAGGGAAGAAGATTTGGAGTTTGGATCTTGTCTTGGAGCTTATTCTTCATATTCTCCGTTGGGTTTTCAATTAGGTTTACACTTTCCTTCACGGTTCTCTTAGATTTCAGTTGTGTTTGTTTAGATTTCGTCATGTTTAGTATGAAGTAGTTAATTTTAGTGTCATTGTCACAATTATGTGAGTTATCTAGGTTCTTTAAATAAGGCTTGTTCTTTATTGAACAATTCCATATATATGTATATGTATGTATGTATATAGGGGATGGTTCAAACGAGAATTATTTTTCGTACGAGAACCAATCTTGCCCCTTGATTTAAATAAATCAATGGTTATTAATGGTTGTAGCTCATTAATAAGTCATTAATGCTCTCATTAAAGAAGCATTAATGAATGATATTTTGAGAAAATCAAGTCTCGTAAATTAATGACGGCTTACCCAGACGTAATTTATGATTAAGTAACTATATAAATAACTAAAATACTCCTATTAATAAGTTATTAATAATATTACAAATAATTCTCTTTTATATAGCAAAAATATCAAATTAATTAATTATAATTTTCATCATTTGTTTTACACTGACGTATAAAATATCACAAGATCATTTTAAACTAGTAAATAGGTTTAAATAGTAAAAAAAATAACAAAACCTATCACCTCACCTCACCTGTTCATTATAAAATTCAGAAAATGGGGCCTGTAATAGCGGACTTTATATTTGCCGCGTAAAATAAAAGAAAACAGAGCATTATTTATTTCATCCGTATATATACCGGTTTAACCTCTTCAATTCCCAACACCAACTCAAATTCTCTCCCTCAGCACTTTGACCCCCTCTCTCTCTCTCTCTCTCTCCCTCTCTCTCTCTCTCCCCTTCCCTAACAAACAAATCGAAACCTCTGTTCACTCTATTCTTGTAGATCTGGTTCGTGTTTACATCATGAAGAAACCAGGGTTCTTAGCAGCTTCCATGGCCGCCGCTTCTGCAACTACGGCTGTTACGACCTCCAGTTTCAAAAACCAAACCCCTCACCAGGTAATTTAAATAAAAAGAAATAGAGTATGTCCAACAATTGCGATTCTGATCTGTGATCTCTTCTTCTTGTTCTTCAACTAATTGTTTAGATTTGGTTCTAATCTTTGAAATTCGTGTAGAATCATGGAGAATCGAGCAAACACAATGGAGATTCGTCACCGGAGAAGACGAATTGTTGCTCTGAGAAATTCGCGCCGAGGTTTGATGGATTGAGGTTTATAGAAACGCTAGTAACTGCTCACCGATAACAGTAAGATCTGGAATTTGACGAGAGCTAATTAGAGTAATTAAGTGGGTTTTGATTTTGTGGTTTCTTGGGGATTAAGTTTGTTCCTGTTTCCATGTTTTATGTATGAGAAGATTGGGGGGTTAGGTTGGGCCCAAGGCCTTTAAAAATATAGTCGTTGTTGTACTGCTGGAGCAATTTACTCCATATAATATAATAGCATTTCTGTATTCGCTATCTATGTTTATTTGTAACCGAAAAGAATTCTTATTATAACACAGAATTATTATTGGATGATTCTATTGGTATTCCTATATATTTTAATAGTTTTTTTGATGTGACATTTATAAGAAAATAAACTGTATTAAAAATTATAATTTAATAATTGGATATATGAGTATGTGAGAGAAGGGGTACCAAATAGTAGTACCCTTATTATTTGGTGTGGTTGAGGGTACCTCTCACTTGTATATACATGCCACATCTTAATAGATGTAGGGGAGGGTACTTTAAAAATTTTTACTCAATTAATATTTTATTGTAATTTATATAATAAAATATTTATATCTTAAAAAAATTTAAAGAGTGCCCCCTCCAAATAAAATTATTATATTTTACCTCTTCTAAAAATGATCAAGTTTCACCAGTGTCATATCGGTACGTTAACTCTCTCATGCATCATAGGTGGATGCTATGATTCATCCTCTTTCTTATTTGAATTAATTTTGATTTTTAAATATTTTTTTATTCAAAAGAACATTTAAAAAATGGTATTTATTAGTTATGTGTTATATGTAGTAAGACTTTATAAAAGTGGTTTCTCAAATAATAATAATAATTCAAAAATCTTTAAATAAATTCGAGATATTTGTAATTTTCAAAAATCTTTTGAATGTTTGAGGAACTATATTCGAAACTATTTAAACTTAAATTATATGAATTTAAAATACTTAAAATTACTACATAAAAAACAACATAAAGCAGCAAGGCAAAAAAAGTAAGAAAGGAAAAGTAATCTAAAAACAACAAAAAGAAAAGAATTGAGGGATCTTAGAAACAATATTTGAAATAAACTAAACTTGAATTATATAAAATTTAAAATATTTACTTATAAAGAAATAAGAATAAAAAAAGCTAATAAGGAAAAAAAACGTGGTAATAAAACAACAAAAATACAAGAATAAACGTGGGGTGTTAAGAGTATTAAAACTTAAAGTTTATGGAATCTTTGTTAAAGAGTGGTATTAAAATATGATTAAAAAGTTGTTTATTTCTTTTTAAGATTGAAAGCTTAAGTTTCGTTTTTGAATATAAAGATATATTGTAGATTAGGGGTTATATATGTTTGTCATTAGAGTACATGGAGTGGGCCTGCCATATTCAAGTGGTGGGGCTTAGACGGCACGGTGAGGATAATCTCCGCTCCATTACGCCGTGATAGAAGGCTGATGGTAGTGAAATCCAAGCTGCCAAAGGCCATGTGGTGTTTGTGCAATGGGGCCCAACTTCTTCCTTCTCTCACTTCTTTTCTTTTTTTAATTTTTTCTTGGTATTAAAATTTGGTGTGATGGGTGTGGTAGGGAGTAGCTACTACAGGGCTAAGTGATAGGTTAAGTGATATAAGAAAAAAACTGACGTGACGGTATGATGAATGTGATATAGTGTGACTATTGCAAATACTCTTAAAAAAAGTTCATGAGATATTTGATAACTTTTATGCAAATTAAGTGTTTTTTTAGAAATTATAAAAAAGAAATAGGGGAAAAAAGAAGTATGGATTAGGATAAGTGACAATTTATACAATAGTAATCAAGTTTGAAAAGTATTTCATCAAGATTATTTACTTCTTTATTTCACATTGTGAAATTACCCATTGGTGACCTTGGTAGAACATTTTTCAAACTTAGTTATTATTCTGTAAAATAAACCCTAGGATAACAAGCCATGACGAGTTTGAGACTGATACTTATTTAGTGGAACACGTATAGAATTTATTATGCTCAAGCTCTGTAACACACTTTTTTACTATTGCACAATATTATCCGTTTTTTACCGGTTCACGACTTTGTTTCCGGTAATTAAACAAGAACTTTCCAATGGGTCACTGGACATTCGTTCTTAGATTAATCTTGTCAAAACATGCTTAACTACAAAATTTTCATAAGATTCGTCAGATAAAGTACTCATCAATATGTTTAAAAATATAATGGCCTAACCAATCATTTTTTATTAAATAAGGTAAAATAATATTATAAATATATCACTCCATCTATTGCTACTTTTTGACGAGAAGATATAACGAATGGGAAAAAAGAAATACCTTGTTTCGCTTTGAAATAACTTTAAAAAACTTTTTCAGAAAAACCAAGTGTGAAACGGATAGCAGCTATTTCTCAGGCATAATGACATGCATACTCAGCTGAGCATATTATCATACTTTTGACCAAAAAAGAAACAAAAATAAATAAAGGGTTTAGTTTAATGAATAGCGCTTTTTTTTTTCGGACGCATGTAATTTAGTAATTTACTACTTTATTACACAAAAAGTTAACATATATGTTTTGTGGTGAGCTATTAGAGTAAGAATTTGATTTTTTTTATCAAGGTTTTGGCTCTAATTGGAGTTCTCATTGTTGGACTACTACCAGACTTTGGTGTTCTGGTAGTGATGGTGGAGTTTGATTGGCTTTCTGTCGGCCGTCATAGACAGATCTAAAGTAAACAATCTATACTACTATATAAATCATTTAACATTCTCTCTAATCCTTAATTTTAAGAGTACTACTATATAAAGTTATAAACCATTTAACATTCCCGTTCCTCCTTAATTTTAAGAGTTGTTAAAACTCAATTAAGACAAAATCTTTACCTTTCAATTTATTATACCACTTTTTTTGTTCCAAGTTTTTACACATGAGAAATTCATTTGCAAACATTAATAGGTATATGTAAATACAGAAAAACTTCATATACCATAATAAAACATTGAGAAATGTTCTTTGTGTACAACAGCTTTAACCTCATGAATTTAGTAACACTGGTTTTAGGATATAGTCATCAAGTCCAAATTTTTTTGTCTCTTCTTTCTTCTTTGTTTGATGAAAACTAGCTAAGTATCCCCTGTATAAACACGGGGATGATTAAATTCACTTCTAAGGTTTTTTTGTTTTTTAGGAGGATGGTTGTTTTTTTAATCCTAGTTAGTTTAGGAGGATATAATTCGTAATTAGTTTAGTGGACAATATTTGAAAATTTTACTTGAAATTCCTAATTGGTTTAGGAGGATAGTTGTTCTTTTAATCCTAACTAGTTTACGTATCCGTGTAAACACACAGGTAATTATGAAATTATTATTTAATATTCGTTATTTAAAGATATAATTGTTTTGTACTAAAAAGAAAAATACAATATGAAACTTTCTTGAAAGCTAAAAGAATTTTATAGTAAAGTTAGTTGACATATAAAAGTAATTGACGACAACTTTAAAAATAATGTAAAATTTAATTACGATAAGATTTGTATCATATAATAACCGTAGATGATGATAAAAAACTTAAAAATTTATTCCTAAATTAATGTAGTGGATAAAAAGTTTGAATTAGATAATAATTCTAACACAAATTAAATTTATTTTAAATCAAAACTAAGTTAGAAATTTGATTTGTATGAATTTTGGGTTTTAAATATTATATATGGTTACTCTAAGTAATATTTTTATATTAACTTAGTATATATATATATATATATTTTTAATCTGATACACAAATTTATTTTTTGTATAAAAACGTAGATATATTATCTTCCCAAATATTAGCGTTATTTAAATTTTAAATAATATTTTTTATTATCTTATCTACTATAAGAATTAGATTTTAAAATTTGAGTTTTCAATTTTGACTATTAAAAGTCAAAATTAGACTTTTAGTTTTATTAAAATGAATGAATATGATTTAATTTTGATGAAATAAAGGGTTAAGATCTTCTAATAAATTAAAGAAAATTAGTCTCTTATTTATATTAGAAGATTAGTTTAGGAGGATACAATTCGTAATTAGTTTAATGGATAATATTTAAAAATTTTACTTGAAATTCCTAATTAGTTTAGGAGGATAATATTTGAAAATTTAACTTGCAAATCCTAGTTTAAGAGGATAATATTTGTAAATTGACTATGCAAATGGTATTTTAAGAGGACGATATTTGAAAATTTGTTATGCAAATGAACAGAAATAGGCAAATAGCTTTAGCTTTTTCTAAATTAAAAATGCAAATACATAGTCCCACACCCCCACTCCCACTGTTCCAAAAGAAAAGGACGGCTGACCTTAAGAAATGACATGAACTTTTCAGAATTTTCACTAAAAGATATCTGTTTGATGGATTTTGATCACAAAATTTATGTATTTGCTTGCTTAATTTTATCATGGTTTATTAGCTTTAATAATAACGAGGAAGTAGCAGGGGAAAATGACAAAAACTTAAGAACTTGCTAAACCTAATGAAGTTGAACCGGTGGATGTCCCGTTTTCACTTATATGTGGTTGTTTCTTGAGTGAAGAGTAAGAATGGGTTAAAACGAGGAAGTAGCAGGGGAAAATGACAAAAACCTAAGAACTTGCTAAACCTAATGAAGTTGAACCGGTGGATGTCCCGTTTTCACTTATATGTGACTGTTTCTTGAGTGAAGAGTAAGGATGGGTTAAAAGTTTTAATTTGCGATCATGAAGGCAACCTACTAATAAAATCATGAATGTTGTTTATAAAGAGGTTCTATAGAAAATTTAATGATAATCTTATATATGAATTTCAAAATTTTGTAATGTTTATTCATTTCTTACGAGATTTTATATTCTATCTATTCTTTGTAATTATTTTTACCATCTGTGTTATTACTCTTTAAAACTATATAAATATTAATGGGTATATGTGAACACATAAAAACTTCATATCCCATAATAAAACATTGAAAATGTTCTTGTGTATAACAACTTTAACCTCATGAATTTAGTAACACTAGTTTTAGGATATAGTCATCAAGTCCAAATCTTTTTCTCTTCTTTCTTCTTTGTTTAATGAAACTTTTGTTGCCGGACACACTCTATATCCTACCTAATTTACATTTAAACTAACAAACGTTGGTTTTTTTAATCAAATTTGGTTATTGTTTACGCATTATAGTCTTGTACAAGTTGAATAAGAGTTTCTTTGCTTTTCAAAAAAAAAAAACAATTTATATATTAATCTTTGGTTACACAAGAGTTGCCAAGAAATGTTTATTATAACTAAATGGCTTGTATTCTAGCTAGCGGTATCAGGTGCTGATGAAATATTTTCCTTCCTAAAAGGTTAAGCGTTCAAATCCTTTAACAAGCAATTGACTAAATTTAAAAGTATGTTTAATGAATGTTTTTACCATTAAAATAAATAAATGTTTATTATAAAAGTTGTTGGTCAATGCATTTTCATAAAGTGTAAATCGAATCAAGCCATCAACTTTATTGTTGAACTTTCATGGTTGTTCATATCTTTAAATAATTAATTAATTTTCTTAAATTCTCTCCTAAGTGACTACATTTTTGACCCACAAAGCGACGACCCATCTTTCTCTCTTTTGATTCTCATGAAACACAAGTATTAACTAAGCACGAATAATTGGGTATGGAAAGGCAAAAGGGACCAGCCTAACACCCACAAAAGTTGATTCCCAGAAGAAGATAACATTTATTTATGTTTTTAGTCGTCGTCTTAAGCCACCTAAGCTCTACATTTTACATCATGTATCCCGCTAAGACGGTATTATATTCAATCTTGTGTAAACGGGCTATGTGATGTGCAATATGATGTAAACAATGATAAGCATTTGCAATTTTGTAAATGAATTCATCAACAACTTGAGTACAAATTTCAAAACGCTTTACTACAAAATATAGGATTTTCGTTACCCCATGATTTAACGTACGTCCATAAAGGATCTGGAAACGATATATTCAAAGCAGCTATATAAAATCCATCCGGTCGTACTAACCAAAAACACGATTCAACACCAAACCGGAACCTATCACACTTCCATCGAGCAAGTTTATAGAAAACTTCCAAGCACTGATATTTTTTACCCCACCAAAACTCACCATCGAAATGGGTGCTACGATCGATTGTATCACAGAAAGAGAAATAGTAATACTCGTTTGAAGGGATGGTATGTTTTCCTAGATCATCGTCTTTTGATCTAACACGAGTAACAATCGCGCCTGGAATACTGTTGATAACATACATTTTCCATTTTGTAGTGAAGAAGCAATAGCTTGCAATGGTGTGAAATGAAGAAGCTAGGATGAGAAAGATTAAGAGGCTATGCATTGCACAAGATTAAATTTGTGGTAAAACTTAATATCATGAATAGTAAGAGGTATATTTTGAAAAAGTGGCGTTTTAAGTCCAATGATGAAGGGGGGGTTAGTGCTAGCATTCAGGCCAATTGAATGACACAACTAATAATTAGATTATTTGAAAAAATTAATTCAAAAAAGTTTAACAGGTTTTACTTTTTAGAATCCAAATTAAGGAAAAGTTCAAAAACTTTTATCCAAATTTATGGTATATTTGAAAAAATAAAAGCAATGTATATTAAAAATAGAAATAAAATATTAAAAAAATCAAGATGACAGGATAACCTTCAATAGAAAGTTACATTGCATTGAACGTAAATTTCGAGTAATTTGATTTATTTTTGCGAACTTTTTTTAGTTCGTTACACAGAATATTAAAATATGCATAGTTAATTACATTTTGATGCACCTAACCCTATAAAAAATTTATTTTAGATTATTTGAACAAAATAGACATTGAATGATTGAATTACTATATTTTTTTTATCCTAAATACAATTAAGGCTGGTGAATTATATTGTAACTCTAGAGTTACAAAATACAAATCATACCCCAATTCCATGTTTTGAAGTACATATTTTTAGTGTAATTACCAAGAGATGAGCAAGTTAGTTAACAATGTCAGATTTTATTTCATATTACATGTCTTTAAGTGTGACAAACGTTAAAATAATCTAAATATCTTTTTTAATAATAAAGAATAATAACCATAGCCCTATACATCAATTTTGGTGGACCGTGCCCCACCCCGGTGAACTCATTCAAAGATGGGTGGCCCGCCCTGTCTAGAACAGTTATGTTTGACTGGGCTTACACACATTCGCTCACTTACGTTGTCCCCCCTTAGCTCGCCCTAGCCCTCGGCCTTTTGTTCTTCTAACGTAAGCTCCAAGGCTTCACACAAAGTCTTCACTGACATAATATGCATGCTTAAGTAGAGTTAGGCAGAACCGTTGTTGTCTAATGGGTGTGGATAAGAATAAAAAAGGAAATTCTAGTTTTTAAAAATAACAATCACAACTTATGTTTCTATAATCAATTTTATGTAAATTTTATTCTTACCTTTTAATTAGGTTTCAACTTTCTATACAAAAAACATGGTTATCATTCTCCTTTAATAATTGTACCCTTTGTCATAGTTTTATGATTTAATTGTGATTCTTTTATTAAAATTGACAAATATCTCTTTTCAATGAAATAATAAATAATCACGTATATAATTATAATTATTTTAGATTTTTTTAATGAGAGTCAAATCATAGAATTCAGAACAAATTAAGTTTATAAATCTAATTTTACATAAGTTTTCTTTGCATTTAAAAATTAACTTTATTTCATAAATGTTAAATTTCCAGGAAAAATCACATGTAAATTACTAAAAATATCAAATTAAAACCAAGTGTTAGTTTCATCTCACATTGTTATCTCCTTTTCAAAAAAAAAAAAAAAAAAGCCACAAGGCTTCTTGATTTGCAAAATAGGTAACCTAACAGTTTTCATTAGCCCAACTTATGGCTCGCAGCATTCCTGTTCTGGCCCAAAAAACACACCTAATAAATCAAGAACATGATCAAATCGGTAGTAGCATTTGATGTTCTTCTGTTCGATGATTTGTTCTCGTACGAAAAATAGTTCTCGTTTAAAATTTTGCCTATATATATATATATAAAGAGAGAGAGAGAGAGAGATAGGGATGTTCATATGAAAAGCACTTTATTTGTGAAAAGTGCGAGAAGTTTTTGTGACTGTTAGATGATTAAATTTATGGTTAAGATGAATAGTGGCAATTGTGTAATTAAATTAAATTATTAGGAGATTTAAAAATGATAAAAAGGGTAAAGATGACTTTTGACCTAAAAGATTCTACCCTAATTAAAACTACCATAAATAAACATCCCCTAATTAACCCCCCACCCTCCTCATTTTCTCCTGGAAGACTCAACCGGCTCCATCTCTATCTCTCTCGGAACCGCCGCCTAGCCAAATACCTCCATGTTTCTTCGGTGACCACACAAGAAATACAAGCATACAATCGTCGATTAGGATAGGGATGACGCCGACCATATTTTAGAAAAATAGAAAACTATCTCTCTATCGCCGGCCACTTGCATCCCTACGGCGACACACTAGTGCTCCTGCCGGTCGCAGTTGTAGTTGCCCAGCCGCCGGTCGTCGACCCAATCTTTCCAAAACTGAAGTACGAACACCACCACAGCCGCTATCATCGCCGCCATCGTAAGAAGCCTACGATTTTCATCACCGCCACCGTGATTATACCACCACCGACCGCACTGACCCCCTTCGATACACCACCACCGACCTCCTATCTCGCCGCCTTCACCACAACAAGTCACATCCGGTACCCATCTTATTAGTCTTTGGCTCTAATCGGACTTCTCCATTTCCATCTATCTTTGCTTTACCCATGGTACATGTTGCTGGTGCTTCAGACCAGACCCATAACCTCCGATGGTGATTTGTGGTTTTCTACTTGTACGAGAATTGTGAGAACCAATCTTGGCCATTCAAGTGGTAAGTGGAATTCATGGATGAAGAGCGTAGGGGGATTGAATGTGACGAGGTGCATGTAAGGAATTCATGGGTGAGCAATCCAATTGAAGGAGGGGGAATTGAACGGCCAAAATTAATTGTAGCAGTTATTGTCCGAAAAACAGTTTTCGTCTGGACAATTTGAGAAACGGCAAGTTGTTCTCTGATAACAAACACTTAGGAGAAAGAAGATTTGGCATTCACTCAAATACAAATACTTTCGTTTTTTAGGTGAAATAAAGATTAAAAGATTATAAATTTAAACTAAGTGGTTGGATTGATGTTGTTTGCCATCCTCTCGATTTTAACTTCTTGTATCTATTTCTTCTTGCTAGGCTTGTTCTTTATAAAATTGATTGCCGTTAATTTTTTTTAAACTTTAAAAAGAAGAGTAACGTTGGAGTAGTATGATTACAAATGTGTAAAGAAAGAAAGAAAGAATACTTGGTCAAGGTCAAATTTAGGAGATTGTTAAAAGGAAAGTCCAACAAAAAAGTAGTCCAACGGTCGAGAAGGATACGCTCAGGAGATGCGATTTCCTTCCTTCCTTCTATGAGACTTGTTAAAAGAGTAACCTGTTAAAAGGCGCCTATCATCATCATCATCGCCAGTGAAGAGACCCATTTCTCTCTTGAATTTCTTCACCCCCAATTATTCCCTTCTCTTTTTCACTCGTACGATTTCCTTCTTTGATTGTTGCAGAAGACGTTGATTCCAAGCCCATTGATTTTGCATTCACCGTCGTTTCATATATAGTGATCGTTTTTTCTCTTCGTTTCACTCCCGATCGTTTGATCGTTGCCTTTTTCACGGTAATAATCTAAAAGAGGGCCGGCTTAACTATTGGACAGCCCGTGCGCAGGCCAGGGCATGGCATCATTTTTTGGGCCAAGCGTATAGTATGTAGGTTTAGCACATTGGATGAGGAGAGGTGGTAGGCGGTGGTGAGCATACTCGGGAACAGAACAATCGTTGCGTGACTTTTCAGTTCTCTAATATAGATTACTGTTCTCGGCTGATTCCGTTTTCATGGATGTGAGTAACTTATATTCATTGCAATCCCTTTGATCTCTTGTTCTCCCTAAATTGGTTCCACTGCCAAAGGATGATTAATCGATTCCAGTTACCTACTTTTCTTATTTGCACTGTTCTTGGTGTTTGTATATTGATCAGTCTTGTTTAATGACTTCTTTTGGTTATCTGAGTTAGGCTTTTGTATATATTTCGTTTTCTTATTATAATCCTTGATTGAATTTAGCAAGAAACATTGGTTCCAAGCCCTTTGATTTTGTTTACAGTCAACTTGTTAATATATGTATGTATACATTAACACAACTTAGATCTTTGCAGACAATATTGCTTACATATTAGATCTATTTCTATTGATTCATTTTGCTCATTATCCTATCAGATCTGTTTTTGCCTCTTCTTGCTTTTGAATACGTCTTGTTTGATGATTTCTTACTTAGGTTTGTGGGAACAATCTCAGAATCCAAGGCTTTAGTTGGTTATTCTTTTCGCAATGTTGGTGAATTTGATAGTTTTTCTTGCTTTACATTGGATTTTTGTTCTTTTTTGACAAATTAATGTCATAAAAGAGGGTTTCACTTGCTGGTTTTGGCGATTTTTTACACATTTACAATCACAATTAATTATAAAAGCCCACATTTAGGTTCACTAATTTCTTAATGTTGTGTTAGGACTTAGGAGATCTCTTTCCCAGTTCTAAAGAATTTGAACAAATAATGCATTGTAAATGTATACATTTAGTAGTAAGTGCAGATTGTCACTAAAATTATGATTACTTATAACTAGGAATCTTGAGTTCTTGACTGTTTAAATTAGGGTTTTGTAGAGAATCTTGACTGTTTAAATCAGTTTAAGAAACTTTAAAATAAATTTTTAATTTTGAGGGTTCTGTTTACTTCTTTGTGCTCTTTATTTTCAATAGACTATTTAGCTGGATCTTTGTAACTTCACTTTCCATGTACTCACTTTAAAATATATTTTACTGATATCTCAATTCATCCTACTCACTTCATTTTTGTAAATATCTTTTAACTTTCTACACCTTTTGCCTTATTTGTGTTTTTATACTCATTAGTTTCCTTTGTTGATGTTGTGGGTATAATTTCTTGCCTAAAATTGTTTACATTCGTGAAATATTTACATTTTACTTAATTAAACATAAAACTTAATGTTGATACAGGTACTAGATGACCCTTCAAAGGTTAAGGTTGACACAAGATATAACCTACATATATGCTTTGCTGCTGTTGCTTTAATTAAATGAACTTGACATGGACTAAAGGTAAACTTTAACTTACAAAATCTTGTGCTTTTACTAGTTTTCATTCTCTCTATTACATGGAGCATATCAAATTGATCTATGACCTTCATGGCATTGGATAGTTTTGTCATTATGAGTGTGCTTTCTATGATGAAATTATGTCTTCACTTGTTGGGGTTCATGTCTTCTTAATGTTATAAAATTGGATTAGTTATTAGATCGTTGTGGTCTAGAGATCGATATAAATGGGGTGATGATTGCATGTCTTTGTACTAGTAAAAAGACTTGACGAGATTAAGGATATATGACTAGTTTTACTAAGGATTATGTATTTGCATTGTTTTGGAGGCATACCTGAGTAATATGAATTTATTTTGGTTAATAACTATTCTTTTATCTATTAAGTAAGTTATTTTTTGAAGTAGGCACATTAAGTAAGGTGTTTTTTGAAGTAGGCACATTTGAACTCACGAGTTTCCGATAATTATGTTAAAGATACACATGGAATAAAGGAGCGACGGTTAAGGAGTAGGTTTGGGAGTATTCAATATAGAAAGAAAGGTAATGTAAAGACTATTGAGTATTGAAGGTTATGATATGCTGGTATTAAAATATTATCAGTTAAAGAACAACGCTTTTCAATCATATCTCATATTTGGTTATATAATGCCGTTATCTCTACGGTCTAAGTCTATGTCAGAAACCTGCTTCTTAACCTTAGATGATAACTGGATATCAAATGGATGAATTACATATCAGTGAAGAAGTTGTTTACCGTGTTATGGAGGCGAGTAGATAGTTTAGTACCAATTTTTAAAACTGAAATAAATGAGTACTACTTGGATCAAGTAGGATTGTTTTTGGAAATAGGTGACAACATTTGATCCAAATAAATTAGTCTGGTGGCTTAAAAGAAAGATAAGTAGAACTAGCCATCAAATCAATCCGTGAGGATTACAAGTGTGTAGGTTAGACAGTTCTCTTATCATGAAATATAGCACGAGTTACCTAATTCTGAAGTTGTTTATGTTGTTATGGAGGTGAGTATTAATGTCCAAAACTGTAAGGATACAGTTTATCTATAAAGGAGTAATGATCGAGTAGTAATTTTGGGAGTATTCATGATGGAAACAAAGGTATTTCAACACTCTCAGGATAATTATAATACTAGTGAAGTGAATTAAATAGGGCCAGGACAAGGAATAAGACTATCTTTACACAACAATATCTAGATTCAGTGGAGTCATAGATTTATTGGATCGAATGGGATTCGAAGTGAATAATGAACTAGAGTATTTGAAGATAGCTGAATCGAATTAGATGTTTATACTTGCTTCCCTTTGTGAGTATGATTAAAATGAATTTCATATACAGGTTTGGTGGCTTTTAAGAACTGCATTCACATTTAATCATAAGTTTTGAAATGCTTCTGCAATCTGTTTCGTCTTATACATTTTTAAGCAATTCTGTTCTTACTTTTAAATATGGCCATCTGGGTAGTTTTTGTTGTATTTTAAATTATTTATTTATTATGATGAGTGCGGTTAGTGTTTGAAAAAATACAGAGTAAGATGATATAGCAAAAGCACCATGGTTATCAATGCTAAGAGACAATTCATGAAGGAACATTGAAACATCATATTTTTTGAGATGAGAATGATTTAGGAGATTGATCCTTTTCATTTTCTAATTTCTACTGTTCAAAAAAACTTAAAATTTTCTTCATATATAAGGTTGGTGGTTGGGAATACCATGTGTTAAGTGAACAATGAAGGTAAATATTCAAAAGTAAAGTGAAACTAGTATTATATATGATGATTTTAAGATGGTCACACAAGAACCCTGGAAACATTAATGTAAGGATATAGAGACTGGACTTAGGGTATTTAGATGTTTGTGGTGTGTTGAAAGGTTATTGAACCCTTGTTGCAGTCTTGTTAAAATATTATTATCCTTCGAAGGAGGTTTTGGAGCTGAACGACAAGACACGTTTTAGATTTTGTATCAAAGAGATGGCCAACATTACGGGCATGAAAGATAGTGGGATCAGCTATTAAGATTATGTAGAACAATGCTTGGATCTCTCTTAAAAATTTCCTTCTTATCTAAAGGATCTAAGAGCTAAGTTTCTTAAAGTCGGTGCTGGATATCACCCCTTTAAATAAGAAGGATATATCGAGAGAGATGATTGTAGATTATGAGAGCAAACAACAATTTAGAGAGCTCATGACCTAGTAATCTTATTAAGAAAGTGCTCCTTTGTAGCAGCAACGCCATGATCCCGTGTGATACGTGGTGGATGGTCATAAATCTTGAAGCATATGAATGCATCAACCGGGTCAAAACAACATTTGACCATCTCTGTCGGGAATGCAAAAGCCTGGCTAGAGGAAGGTGCTTATGTTTAGCATATATTCATGGGTTGCGCTCCTGTTTTGGAGATATTGTCAAGTTACCCTAAGATGAACAATTATTTTCTAAATTTTGTTAGTTCCTATCGTTATCTTATGTCAAGTTAGTTTTAATAGGAATGAACAACCGTTCTCGTCATTTTACATTGTCTTTTTCTTAATACTGTTAGGCTATTGTATATAAACGTAAGATACGGCCTTAAGAACCATTTTTTTAACAAGGATAACCGGGCTTGAATCTAAGACAACAAAGCACTCGCAAAAGAGGCGAGACAAACACAAAAGAATCCTTATGAAAGTTTCTATCTGTATTCAAGTTCTAAAGCAAAGCCTGTAGCACAAATACATCCTAACCGGTTACACACGGATAGTAATAATTTCGCCCTTTGACATAATTCATCGTGACTAGTTTCATTTGCATAGGTCATTTTCTGGTGCACACATACTATCACAGTTCCATGTAAAAAGTTTCTACCGGTGGTCCAAAATTTTCAAAAATAATCATGGTGTAGTAGGCTTGTAGGTCAAAGATTCCTAAATCAATTATGAAGTAATATTATGTCTTGCAATTAAGAGTGATCTAGATGAGAAGAAAGAGAGAACAAAATATGCCATGAAATGCAAACAATCTATTCTAAATGCAACTAATATGCAAAAAATTGAAAAAAAAGTAAGCAAAGTAATTAAACATGCAAGTATGTGCAAATCTAAAATGGATGCAACTACTAGTCAAAGTACCCCACCCCAAGCTTAAAAATAAGCATTGTCCTCAATGCTTAGGGAAAAGGGTACAACTGGCCACTACAACGTGGGCTCGGGTGGTGGGAAGTGTCCACACCTGCGGTGGTATTCCCATATCTCGGCGGTTTGACGGTTTGCTATTTCTTGCTGAGTACGGATGTGCTGCAGGTCGATGGAATTTTGTTGGGTTTGAAGGACAAGGGCATCAAAACGTTCAAGGAAGTTTGGCGGGAGATATGATGGAAAGTGGACAATGGCTCGGGCTAATATTAGAAATCGGGCGCGTAGTCCATATGGACGTCTTCTTGCGCCTCTTGTGGTCCTGTGGGCACACCGATGGGTATGGTGCGGGCTATTCTCCGGGTGCCGGGGTTCAGATGATCGAACTCCCTAATCCTAGGATCGGGGAGTAAGAGATTCCCTAATCCTAGGATCGGGGAGTAAGAGATAGGGAACGGATCTGACGCATGCGGGCTAGGGAGACAAGATCGAGGAGCGAGGAATCGGCAATCGGATCATGTGGGGGGAGAGTGAAATGCCAATCCCGGTGGCTATGGAAGTGATAAGGCCTCCGAAACAAATCTCTTCCGTAATTTTGGCACGAGTGCCAACACATTTATGGATGAAGAATGAGGCAAAATCAGGTTGACGGCCCTAGTCATGCACCAAAGGAAGAATAATTCATTCACTGTAATTTGCCTTGGCTCTTTACGAGCAAACATGGTGCATGATAGGATGCGATGAGCGATCCGGAAGTAGGGGTGTATGATGATTGAGACTTTATCTTTCCCTTTTGCAAAGGAACTAGACCTGGAGATTTCTCTCCACATTTTCGCCGGGATAAACCCTTTGGGGTAATCTGTACCGCAAAGGAATGTACCCTCGGTGGGTGTGCCCATGAATTCATTTATCTGGCTATATGTGAGCTCATAAGGGTTGCCTAAAAGTTGGAATCGTCAAAAAGCAATTGCAAAGAACCCTTTAATTCTAGCACATAAATAGTGTATAATGGTAAAGGGGTCGAATCCACAGAGAGTGGTTCAATTTAAATTTCTATGCAACCCAAAAGTTTAGATGATTTGTGTATCAACAATAAAATAAAATAAATTAGGGGGGGGGGTGGGGTTTGAGATTTTGTTTAATTAAAACTAAGACTTGACAAATAAATAAAATTGCTGTCAAGCAAGACGGTTTAAATCAATAAGAAGTGAATCGGTCAACATTGGTTTCATCACATGAACTATTAGCTAGCTTATCATCAAGGAGTATGGTGCAATACTTGTTCTTTAATTTAATTTGGCTATAGCAATTTAAAAGCTTAAATCACCTAGATTTTTCTTAGTTAATATGGAGGTTGGAGCAGTTCTTATCACACCTTCTTAATCAAAGTCATGAACTAAACAAGCATCTAACTCACTAAACAAGCATCTAACTCACAAAAATTAATTAGCATTACAATCTAAGAATCACCAAACCCACGAGGAGTCAATTTACACTACCATGTTGGAGAATATCGTTCCATGGTTTGAGAGATGCCTAAACATTCATGAAACTACTTGTTACTTGTTTTGAAGATCTATTACATAATCAAGAAAACAACTAACATAAACAACTCAAATACTTATACTCATGATATACAAACATAAGAATGGAATAAAGATTTAACTAGGAACAACATTCTTAAATATCAAGAACAAATCATAAACCCTTCAAAGTTTGCTAATAATCCATTGAGTTACCAATGTCAACCAAAATTGGGGCTTAGCCACACATAACTAGAGTGAAATAGAAGAGATTAGTTGTACCAAAAATCACATCCTTATGCTCCAAAATCGTGACCCCCTGTTTTTTGCACTAAACTTCGGTCTTTCTGCCCTAGATCCTCTTTAAACTTAAGACCAAACACTCATGGATGTTTAGGCGCAAAAGCCTACTATGTTGTTTTCAATGGTCTAAAGGCGGGTATTTATACTACCTCGAACCTCGCAGAACAAGCGGTTAAAGGATACTCTGGTGTTAAACATAGGAAGTGCAAGCCTTATGATGAAGCCAGGATTTCCGCCAATATTTTAACTAATGAAGAGTTCAAAACTTCTTTAGAACTAATCAATGGTTCTGAAGGTCTAAAACCAACTTTTACCAAAGCCTTGACAAAAGAAAGAAGTTCCAAAGTCATCCTTGGTTCTATCCAAAAAATTCAGCAACCAGTTGTCAAACTAGAAGACATGGAAGATTATGATATAGAATCAAAATGATCTAGATTTAAGTATTTATACAACAAAGGAAGGAAGTCAACCACACTTTCATTTGTTGAATAACGCTATTATACTTCTGACTAGAAGAATATTAGTTATTTCAACTTTTTCACCGACGCACATCCTGAACTTATTTTTGAAGCCTATCATTATGGATTATTGAGCATGGTATATCCATCCAATAATTTGTTGGAGCTATCCAAATTCACCAAAGAGTTTAAGGATGCAATCAAAACCTTCCAAGAAAAAATGTCTTAAAGGTTTAGAAAAAGAGACTTTATTCAAGGTCCAACAAACAATCATGTTTTGGGATCAAGATGAAGAACCAATCCAAACATATAAATATGTTTAGATTGATGACTTTAAAAGAAAACATTTAGGCTACCAAATAAGTTATACTTAAAACCTTGTCTACGGTACTCATTAGATTTTCCCTCTCGAATTATTGTACGAAAGAAAGAACTTGGTATATATTTTTAGTGTCTAAACTAAATCCGAATTTAGGATAAATAGAAAACATGAATTTTTGGTAAGCTAAATTTCCTCTAGCAGCACCAAGAATACAATCTTTTTTATCATTAATCATATTATCTACTAAGGCCATCTTAATAGGTGAATCAGTTCCTTCTTGAAATTCTGATTTAAGCAGAATTTTTATAGCATCTAAATGAATTACTTTAAAAGTAGATCAAATTTTAGGGTCTATCTTTTGAATATTCTTGTTAATTTCTTCTTTTGTAATAAGAGGCAAGAATACTGAACTTTTTGTATCTTTGATGTCAACATGCATTTATTTTGTGCCGACAAAATAAAAAATACTATTTTTTCTTTTAAGTATATTCAACATTGGGATGTGAAATATCTTGTTTTACTAAGAAACTTCCTTCGAAATTGTTTTGAGTTTCCTCTTCTTTATTATTTAAAAAAGACATGGCTTTAATACCAAAAAGTTTGGGCGCGGATTAATCAATATTTAAAAAATAGGGAGCTAACAAGTAAAATAGTACATGCCCTGTCATCAAAATTCAACAATAGAGAACCCTATTGTTGGGCGAAACCTGAGTAGTTGAATTTTGATGAAATCTTCTTCAATCATTGGTTTGGGTGAAAAATAAGTCATTAAGCAATAAGGTGTTTAAAGGTTAACCTTAAGCTTATCTTCTCTGCTGATGTCAAAAATTCTATTGATGTCATTAAGCATCAATAGTTATTGTTTAGCAATTTCTTGAAGGTCTTTTCTTCAAGTGTTGCTTCCATGACTTGACTATGAGCATAAATTTTTTCTTTTAACGTCATCAATCTAAACATATTTATATGCTTGGATTGGTTCTTCATCTTGATCCCAAAACATAACTGTTTTTGGACCTTGAGATAAGTCTCTTTTTCTAAACCTTTAAGACATTTTTTCTTGGTAGGTTTTGATTGCATCCTTGAACTCTTTGGTGAATTTGGATAGCTCCAACAAATTGTATACCATGCTCAATAATCCATGATGATATGCTTCAAAAATAAATTCAGGATGTGCATCCGTGAAAAAGTTGAAATAACTAATATTCTTTAGTCAGAAGTATAATAGCGTTATTCAAAAAATGAAAGTGTGGTCGACTCCCTTCATTTGTTGTATAAATACTTAAATCTAGATCATTTTGATTCTAGATCATAATCTTCTATATCTTCCGGTTGCTGAAATTTTTGGATAGAACCAAGGATGACTTTGGAACTTCTTTCTTTTGTCAAGGCTTTGGTAAAAGTTGGTTTTAGACCTTCAGAACTATTGATTAGTTCTAAAGAAGTTTTGAACTCTTCATTAGTTAAAATATTGGCAGAAATCTCGGCTTCATCACAAGGCTTGCACTTCCTATGTTTAACACCAGTGTATCCTTTAACCGCTTGTTCTGCGAGGTTCCAGGTAGTATAAATACCCGCTTTTAGACCATTGAAAACAACATAGTAGGCTTTTGCGCCTAAACATCCATGAGTGTTTGGTCTTGAGTTTAAATCTGAAGAACTAGACGTGGAAGAGGATGAATCCTCATATTGACCCTGATTTTCTACCCTATTTGCCGCACACGTTCCCATCCATATTAAATCTTTTCATATAATATTTATGTTTATATTTTTTGATTAGATTAAATCCTTAAAGTTGGTTGATTTAATATTTGAATAGTGAAAACTTTTTGTTGGGAATGATTTTATTATGTTTACGTTAATTTGTATCATATATGGATTTTATGTTGAATATCATATTATATTTTTATTTAATTTTATATTCGGATATATAAAAACTAACACATCCAAACATGTTTTCTAATTTTCTAAAATAGAGAATAAAAACTTCATCATTTTTAACCAAACACATTTTCCAAATTTTTTACAGAAAATTGAAAATGAAAACTCCACTATTTTTTTAGAAAAGTTTTTCAAAAAAACTAAAAACAATTTTCCACAACCAAACGCGACCTGAATTTTCTTGAGGATAATTGATTTTTGGAACATCAATTTCTCCATTTTACTAATTTTGACAAATGATGCTTTCTTCAAGCTAAGATCATCTCCTTTATTGCCAAATGAGGACTAAATATTTCTACAAAAAATGATTTTTGGAACATCAATTTCTCCATTTTATTTATTCTGGCCTTTTTCGGGTATTCTCGAGTCTTCGTGTTTAATTTTAGATTTTTAGATATTTATTGGGCATTAATTTGGAGCATAATGGACAAGAAGGGGAGATGGGCTAAAGGCTATGGACTCACTCACTTGGACTAAGAAATGGGAAACAAAAGCTAGGCTTAACAGCTTGGGCCTAAAAAGCCAAAGAAAAGTTCCAGCCCCAAAACGCGGCCTGCGTGGATTCTGACATGGCCTGCGAGGGCAAAAATGACTTTTTAACCTAGAACTTGCATTTTAAAGGGGATCTAGGGCAGAAAGACTGAAGTTTAGTGCAAAAAACAGGGGGTCACGATTTGGGAGCATAAGGATGCGATTTTTAAGGGTTTTTTTCAAGGATTCTTCAAGCTTTCTTCCTTCTAATTCATACATCTTGATGTTTGGTACAACTAATCTCTTCTATTTCACTATAGTTATGTGTGGCTAAGCCCCAATTTTGGTTGACACTGGTAACTCAATGGACTATTAACAAACTTTGTAGGGTTGATGATTTGTTCTTGATATTTACGAATGTTGTTCCTAGTTAAATCTTTATTCCATTCGTATGTTTGTATATCATGCGTATAAGTATTTGAGTGGTTTATGTTAGTTGTTTTCTTGATTACGTAATAGATCTTCAAAACAACAAGTAACAAGTGGTTTCATGAATGTTTAGGCATCTCTCAAACCATGGAACGATATTCTCCAACATAGTAGTGTAAATTGACTCCTCGTGGGTTTGGTGATTCTTAGATTGTAATGCTAATTAATTTTTATGAGTTAGATGCTTGTTTAGTTCATGACTTTGATTAAGAAGGTGTGATAAGAACTGTTTCAACCTCCATATTAACTAAGAAAAATCTAGGTGATTTAAGCTTTTAAATTGCTATAGCCAAATTAAATTAAAGAACAAGTATTGCACCATACTCCTTGATGATAAGCTAGTTAATAGTTCATGTGATGAAACCAATGTTGACCGATTCACTTCTCATTGATTTAAACCGTCTTGCTTGATTGCAATTTTATTTATTTGTCAAGTCTTAGTTTTAATTAAACAAAATCTCAAACACCCCCCCTTTATTTTATTGTTATACAAAAATCATCTAAACTTTTGGGTTGCATAGAAATTTAAATTGAACCACTCTCCGTGGATTCGACCCCTTTACCATTATACGCTCTTTATGTGCTAGAATTAAAGGGTTCTTTGCAAATTCTTTTTGACGACAATGCGTTCGTTGATCAATTTCTAGAGCTATAGAATTGAAGTCAAGTTTCCTTCATCACCTTCTTACCTACCATGGGTTGGAAAATGAAGACCCTCACAAGCACTCGAAGTTATTTCATATTGTATATGAAGACCCTCATATAGTGAAGGTTGATTATTAGGGTTCTTTGCAATTGCTTTGTATATTATACGCTATTTATGTGCTAGAATTAAAGGGTTCTTTGCAATTGCTTTTTGACGACAATGCGTTCGTTGATCAATTTCTAGAGCTATAGAATTGAAGTCAAGTTTCCTTCATCACCTTCTTACCTACCATGGGTTGGAAAATGAAGACCGTCACAAGCACTTGAAGTTGTTTCATATTGTATATGAAGACCCTCATATAGTGAAGGTTGATTATTAGGAGCCTCCGTTCTCTGAGTTCGATACTCGGTCTTACCAAAAGAGCTACTATATACAGATAGGTGATACTTGTCTATCACGTGTGTAGTCTACTTTTAAGGTGAAACCACTTTTAAAACGTCGTGTGTACTCTATAATATTTACACTAAAAATATACACCGGTACGCATGTCACTGCCCTTGAGGTCCTTGGGGTTGTTGCGCTCTTCCAGAGGAGCCTACCTTCAAGATGCTCACCCTAGAATTCCTGTCCACCCTCGTCCAAGACCCGATCGGACACATGATCCGATTCCAACTCTTAGGCAACCCTTATGAGCTCACATATAGCCATCTAAATGAATTCATGGGCCGACGGCCCTAAACCCGATTTTGCCTCATTCTTCATCCATAAATGTGTTGGCACTCGTGCCAAAATTACGGAAGAGATTTGATTCGGAGGCTTTATCACTTCCATAGCCACCGGGATTGGCATTTCACTCTCTCCCCACATGATCCGATTGCTGATTCCTCGCTCCTCGATCTTGTCTCCCTAGCCCGCATGCGTCAGATCCGTCCCCTACCTGCCGGAGGCTATGTATGGCTCCACTCCATCGACTCTATTTCCTATCTCTTACTCCCCGATCCTAGGATTAGGGAGTTCGATCATCTGAACCCCGGCACCTGGAGAATAGCCCGCACCATACCCATCGGTGTGCCCACAGGACCACAAGAGGCGTAAGAAGACGTCCATATGGATGACGCACCCGATTTCTAATATGAGCCCGAGCCATTGTCCACCTACTTTCCATCATATCTCCCGCAATACTTCCTTGAACATTTTGATTCCCTTGTCCTTCAAACCCAACAAAATTCCATCGACCTGCAGCACATCCGTGTTCAGCAGGAAATAGCAAACCGTCAAACTGCCGAGATGTGGGAATACCACTGTAGGTGTGGACACTTCCCACCGCCCGAGCCCCCGTTGTAGTGGTTGTACCCTTTTCCCTAAGCATTGAGGACAATGCTTATTTTTAAGCTTGGGGTGGGGTACTTTGTCTAGTAGTTGCATCCATTTTACTCGCTCAATTTGCGAGACATTTTGTGATTTATTTTTGTTATGTGTTAGTTTATGTAATATTCTAGAGTCACACTATTTATCTGATTTTGACCCGTTTGATTTTACACCATTTAGTGATTTTCTCGTCTCCACTTGACTCTTTATTATTATTATGGTGAAATTCCAGAAATTCTTACGGGTAATATTCTGAAAAAAAAGAGAGAAAAAATAAAAGAAACATAAACAGAATATTACCCTTTTTTGTGAGCAGATTCGTAGAAAAGTTGTTGTGAAACAACACAATATATATATAGAAATAAGTAGTCGTCGGGTTATATTATCCTTTTGTAGACTTACACGCGTATATGCGCTTAAGTCCTTCTTTTTGCATGGTTGTTTGACCGTTCCTTACATGTAGACATTTTTGTTTCATCTCCGGTCACATGTTAGAAATTCAACTCAATAAATAGATTGGTTAGTCCATTTTTTATATTGCTCGAGTGGTACTCTTGTATTTATTTTAGTGTCTCTTTCTTTTTGTGTCTTCTTTGTGTTTAGTACCCTTATGTAAAGTTCTGCCCGTTAAAGTTTTGTTGCAAAGTCATATTAGTCTTATTTATCCTTGCACCGGTGCCTAAGTATCCCCCACTATGAATGTGCGCATGCCTAATTTGAGGACATCACACATCTTTTGTGATATGAGTGCATACACGAGCGTTTGTGCAAATGTGAGCCCACTCTTTGAATTGTGCCATGTTTGTCGTGCTTAGCTATATTATGTATAGGCCATGCTTATGTTTTATTTCTACCGCTTTTGTGCTATTGCCTAACATGTGGTTCCTAATTGTGATCTTTAGTTTTGAAAGTGAACTTGATGTGGTATGTATAGAGTTCAAACTACCCTACTTTTGGTTATGATGGAATGCCTTGGTTTGCTATTTAGGGTGCTCTTTCTTTTTCTCTTTCGTGTTTTAGTTATAATTGATTTTTGGAACATCAATTTCTCCATTTTACTAATTTTGACAAGAGATCTTTGTTAAGAGAGAATGTAAAGAAGAAAATTTGATGCTTTCTTCAAACTAAGATCATCTCCTTTAATAGCCAAATGAGGTTTAGATATTTCTACGAAAAAAGATCAATGGTATATGTCATATCAAAATCTCTTTTTAATTTTGGATTTCTCGTCATAAAATCCGGTAAAAAGTTTTTTGTTTTCTCAATGTGTTGTACATCAAAATCGTATTGATAGTTTATTTTATTTACTTCTTCTTATAGTTTATTTTAGCATTTTTAGTTGTTTTGCATTTGTATCATATTCTATATTTGCATATTTTATTTATTCTGGCCTATTTCGGGTACTCTCGAGTCTTCGTGTTTAATTTTAGATTTTTAGATATTTGTTGGGCATTAATTTGGAGCATAATGGACAAGAAGGGGAGATTGGCTAAAGGCTGTGGACTCACTCACTTGGACCAAGAAATGGGAACAAAAGCTGGGCTTAACAGCTCGGGCCCAAAAAGCCAAAGAAAAGTTCGAGAGCCGAAACGCGGGCCGCATGGATTCTGACATGGCCCGCGTAGCGGTCCTGCGAGGGCAAAAATGACTTTTTAACCCATAACTGGCATTTTAAAGGGGATCTAGGGCAGACTACAGTTTAGTGTAAAAACAGGGGGTCACGATTTGGGAGCAAAAGGAGGCGATTTTTAGGGGTTTTTTCAAGGATTCTTTAAGCTTTCTTCCTTCTAATTCATACATCTTGATGTTTGGTACAATTAATCTCTTCTATTTCACTCTAGTTATGTGTGGCTAAGCCCCAATTTTGGTTGACATTGGGAAATCCATGGATTATTAGTAAACTTTGAAGGGTTTATGATTTGTTCTTGATATTTATGAATGTTGTTCCTAGTTAAATCTTTATTCCATTCTTATGTTTGTATATCATGAGTATAAGTATTTGAGTGGTTTGTGTTAGTTTTCTTGATTACGTAATAAATCTTCAAAACAACAAGTAACAAGTGGTTTCATGAATGTTTAGGCATCTCTGAAACCATGGAACGATATTCTCCAACATGGTAGTATAAATTTTGACTTCTTTTGGATTTGGTGATTCTTAGATTATAATGCTAATCAATTTTTGTGAGTTAGATGTTTGTTTAGTTCATGACTTTAATTAAGAAGGTATGTTAGGAACGGTTCCAACCTCCATATTAACTAAGAAAAATCTAGGTGATTTAAGCTTTTAAATTGCTATAGCCAAATTAAACTAAAGAACAAGTATTGCACCATACTCCTTAATGATAAACTAGCTAATAGTTCATGTGATGAAACCAATGTTGACCCATTCACTTCTCATTGATTTAAACCATCTTGCTTGATTGCAATTTTATTTATTTGTCAAGTCTTAGTTTTAATTAAACAAAATCAATTAATATGTGTAACCGGTTAGGATGTATTTGTGTCAAACATGCAAATGACCTATTAATATGTGTAACCGGTTAGAAAATGACCTATGCAAATGAAACTAGTCATGATGAATTATGTCAAACAAAAGGCGCAATTATTACTATCCGTGAGTACTCTATTAATATGTGTAACCGGTTAGGATGTATTTGTGTTACGGGCTTTGCCTTAGAACTTGAATACAGATAGCAACTTTCATAAGGGTTCTTTTGCGAGTGCTTTGTTGTCTTAGATTCATGTGGTCTTCCCTTCTTAGTTCTATCTTCGTGATTTTACTCGCCTAATTTGCGAGACATTTTGTGATTTATTTTTGTTATGCGTTAGTTTATGTTATATTCTAGGGTCACACTCTTTATCTTATTTTGACCCGTTTGATTTTACACCATTTATTTTAGTAATAAAGCACGTACCCAGTTTTTGACGTCGGGTTGTAGCCCTCGTAAAAACATCCCAGTCGATTGGTCTTCCGACTGAGGAATCAATGCTGAAATAGCTTCAATCTCCTCAATGTAAACTCACCATGAAACAAAGAACCCAGTGCTTCGTGAGCATTTAAGTACCGAGTATTCCTAAATCGAGAAAGTAACTTCCCCCTAAATTGATTCCAATCGAGCCTGGGTTTTTGGTAATCAAATTCGTGTACCAATTTAGGGCGGTGCCATCCATACACATCTGAGCCAAGTACAATTTAGAAGCAAGTGGGGTTTGATTTACCTGGAAATAGAGTTCAGCTTTGGTTAACCACCCTCGAGGATCATCACCATCGAACACTGTAAGTTTCACCTTGGGAAGGGAAAACATGGATGGATCAAGGAATTGACGCCAGAGAATGACCGGTTCAGGTTCGAATTTCTGTGGTTTTGTACACAGCCAGAAACTTGTTCCACTGTCGGATCGTGAAACGAATCGTCGGGGAAGTCTTCATTGATAGGGTGCTTATGATGTTGCTATTGATGCCCCTGAATTATTTTCTCCACCGATTTAGGTAATTCATTCAGAACATCGCGCATCGATTAGACCAGAGACGTGAGATCGTTCAATTTAGTGTCGATTGAAGTAATCTTCTCATCCTGGGCATCAATTCGAGATTACAGGCGGGTAGTAGTAGCAGGTTCGGTGTGAACCATGGTGAAGAGAGGAGAGGAGTTCAAGGGCAATGGAACCAAATGATAAGGAAAACGACTGAAATAGGAGAAAACGAATACAAAATCAGAAGGTAATCTCAGTAAAAGAACAACTCTGCCCAAGCTAACAAGCCGAGTCTAACAAAACTTAACATGACGAAAGCATGACCTCCTCCCCTAGCACATGGCTTATTTATAGGTCACGCACAAACGATAACTAACTCACATGCTCCTTCCCTTTCCTCCTTCTGTAAGTAACCCATTCCTTTGATCCATTGGGCTGGTCCACATCAATTGGATCAGTAGTGATTTCCTTATCAACAAGCATCTGCATGCTTCTTACCCTTTAGCCATATATATATATATATATATATGTATATATATATATATATATATATATAATTCATTACCTTAACTGTTTCCATCCATGCACTTAATTATGACAAGTACGTCCTACTGCTTCCTCTTGAGTGTAAATCTTTTCACATTACTTTATTTGCAGATGGAAAGGGGAATCATTTTGAAAGAGCATTTTCTTGCTTTAGAGCTAGGCTTGAAGCCTGGACATATAAGGTACGTCTTGTATTCTAGTCGCTTCCCAGCCAATTATCTGTTTCGTAATGCTGCTGCTTTAATTAATACTAGTAAAGTTGGTGATCATTGTATTGATGTTAACATTGTAACTTTGCTCTGTTTTCATAAATGCATGTTGGATGTAGCTAGGATTCGGAATTGTTGGATCATATATTGACTGAAATTGCTTGACTTTAGGTTTTTCTTCATCATTTACACGAGGAAAGGTAAATGCTCTTATTATACGACTTACTTGGCTAGATTGAATTTAGAACCTATAGGTTTCTATATCTTCCCAAGGCACTCACCGGATCGTGTTGCAGTAATAGAGCTAGTTATCATACTATAGGTATTACACTAGTTTTAAATATTTATGGTGTTAAAGAGTACTAACATATAAAGTAAATGCATTATAAAGTATATATAGTGATATAAAATCTTTTTAAAAAGGTGACTTAGTCTGAAATTCAAAAATTTCGGAAGTGAATGTATTTTGTGTTTTGTAGAGGTGTCAAAGTTTAATAGATTGAACAAACGAATCGCGCAAGTCCAGGAGTAGTTTTGCGTTTAACTTTTTGGTAAATGTCATAATATTGTGGAATGTACTATTGGTATATAGTTTTTACATACTAGTTTCTGGTTTCCATATGGATTGGGTGAACTATTTTGGTGTACCAAGGAATTGTTGCCATTTATAGTGGGTTTCCATATGTGGTTGCTTTCCTTCCGTATGGTATTCGATAACATTAAGGTTAAGTGGGTTGGTTATTTCGAAATGTAGTTTGGTTGTTGGGGTGATTGCATAATCTTTGATGAATTTATACCAATCAATACAATGTATTCTGATTCTATTGTTGTTAATTATTGTGAAGCGAATAGAATAAAGATGGTTTTTGGTCTTCAATAATGTTTTTAGGTGAGAGCTTTTAGGTAGTAATTCACAAATAAATGATAGTAAATCATGCCAAAGTAGTAAATTCAAAATGTCTATGTAATATAGTTGTAGATAATTACTATAATATTATATAGATATTATATTGTTTGTGTATGTGTGCTTGTTAAATAATTAAATTAGTAACACATGCCGACCCGGTTTTATATGTTTGTGGCAATGACATAAGAAACTTATAAACGGGATGTTTGTTTTGCATCTGCAATAATGGATTGAATCGGATAATTTTATGGTGATAACAATACACTTTTTTTGTAGGTTGTATTTATATTACTATACAGTGTTTTGTTATAGTGTTAAGCATCATGATTTAAGAACCATTCATGAAGTAGAAACATATATGACCTTATAAGATTTGTAAGACATTGTTATATATAACAATCTTTAATACATATCGAATGTTCAAATAGAATAACAATTAATATACATTATGTTCTGTTGCAATGTTGTGAAAGGGTATGCTTGTATTCAATTGCAAACATGTGCAAATATGGTATAATGTTTCTTAAAATGTTATATAATATAGTAATTAGGAAGCAAGTAAAAGGTCATTTAAAATACTATTTTAATACTAGTTTTTGAGACTTTAATTTAAACATTAATGTTAATTACAACATAAATTAAATAAGTGCAAATGAATATACCATTTTCTCGTTTGCTATCACATTAAAATACATATTAGTGGAAATTACTTACTATCATCATTAAATAAAATTAAGGGTTTAGTATCCGAAAGTGTATCGAACTTGTCACTTTTTGCTATTGTGTGTATCCATATTTGAAAACTACCATTTAATGTACTTAACTTTTTAAAACTACCATTTAGTATATTCTAAAACCTACACAGCAGGTTGCAGGTAATTTTAGAATTTTGAATTATTTTTATACTAGATTAATATTGCTAATTATTATTTTTATTAAAAATTCAAGATGAGGAACACATATTCATGAACCAAAAGATTCTTCGTCATCTTCATCCCAACTGTGAATTGTTATTGTTGCTGCCTTTTTCTTCTTCTTCGAAGAAGACAAATCCACGACAAATCCAACTGTGAAGAAGAAGAAGACAAATCGATAATAATAATATTCAGAATCAAAACCATATCAACAATTTGAACAATAGAAACACAAGACAAATCCAAACGAAAACCTTAATAAACAACCAGAATAATTTATCGATAAAAACTCGAAGCAGATATCAAAAACATAATAAAATATCAAAATCGTAACAGAAGATGAATCAATTCCATAACCAAAATTGATTCCATAAAAAAGAACTCTTGGAACCATACCTAAAGATGAATCGCATAACCCTAAATCGAAGGATTTGATAGTAGAACCTAAATCCTTAAAACGTGGATAACTCGATAAATCAAAGAATCGACGGATGAATCGACACCCAAACACAAAGCATTTGATAGCAGAACCCTAAATCGCAACACCCCAATCGTAACAGATTCTTGAAGATGAAGCAGGGATGAAAGCTCTTTGGTTCTCAACAAGAACTGAAATCTTAACAAGATGAAGCAAAGATGATACCCCTTTGTTTCTCAACAAGAAACGAAATGTTAACAAGATGAAGCAGAGATGAAAGCCCTTTGTTTCTCGATCGTTGGAGGTGAGATGATTTGCTTCAAAATCTGGAAATCGCCTCCTAAATATGGATTTTATTAAATGTTAAAATAAAGGTAACCTATAAGAAACCTGTTATTACAGGTCAAAGTACATCAAATGACAATTTTTGAAACTTTGATATATTAAATGGTAGTTTTTAAAGTTGGGTATTACAATAGCAAAAAGTGACAAGTTCGATACACTTTCGGATACTAAACCCTAAAATTAAATATTTTAATTTAAATTATTATTAAATTAAATTAAATTACAACACCATTAAACAATCATATTATAATGTATTCTATAGAGTGAAACAACCGCATCTCGTTCAATGAACAATAATAGGTAAAACAAAACTGAAAATCAACTTACATTTAGCACATTTTAATTATACTACTATATAAACCATTTAACATTCTCTCTCCTCCTTAACTTTAAGAGTTCTTAAATATCAATCAAAACAACATCTTGACCTTTCATTCTATCTAAATTAATCTCATCCACTCAATCTTTAATTATTTTACACTCTCTCTCCTACTTTAGTATTAACTTTTTATTCATTTAAAATATATTCTCTTATAATTTTCAAATTCTTATTAACTTCTCTCTTTTTATTTCATAAATATCAATCTTTTTTCTTATTTTAATGTCTTTTAGAATTTACTCTAAAAATTAATAAAATAGTTGATGCAAATAAAAGAAAATTAAAAAAAAACGAATATGTTGCTAATGAAAACTTTTTTATGACATTGAATTACGCAAATAACATTACATTACATTCTTGTGCGGCAAAACAAAAATTATTCACCGCCGCAGCATTGCGCGGGTACAATGCTAGTAGATAATAAAAAATCCAAATTCCAAAATAGTAACACATCATCAAATCCTTCACTCTAATTAACCTCAATTTGAGAAATCATACCTCCAAAGCATTGACACCTAAGATTAAAAGGATTTTAAGTTAAAGTATATATAGATTTTTATTGTGTTCACTCATTAACCTTGTGTTAAACTTTGGTGATGATGATTTTTATTTGTTTTTATCTTGATATGTCACGTTATAAAGTTGTCTTTTTTTTAAGTTTGCAGCTGAAGAAAGTCAGAATTGAATTTATATATAGTTTCGTTTTATATAAGTAATATAATAATTATTCTAAACTGAATTCATAATATTTTTCAAATTCTTATATATATGCACTAACTTAACCTATGAACAAATTAACAACTTTTTGCAACATGTCCATATATAACTGATTGAAGTCGACCACTATTATATTTAAGTACAAAGTTTTGTCCCAAACAAACGATTACTAAGCTATATATGATTAGCAACATAAATGGAAAGTACGTACGCCTTCGCAGAGTAGTGTACCTGATACAAAACTGATTGAAGTTCTAAGGTGAATTTGGTGGGAATATCTAAACCATGGAGCTGAAAGCTAAAAGCTGAAAGTTGTGTCTTTTATTTGTACATGTGTTTCACAAGGTAGTTGGTAGGTGGAGCTGGATAGCGTAATATAACAAATCATAAAAATAGAAGGATGTGTAAAACTGTAAACCAATTAAAGAGGGTATTTAGATAATTTTATATATAAAAACTTCCGGTTTTAATAAAGAAAATTTAAGGAAAACCATTAGGGTCAAAACTACATTCTAATATGACCCATTTATCTCTTTTTTTAACGGCAAAACAAAAGCATACCAAATAAAACTTTGACATAATCATTACCCTGCCTAGCGAACCTGGGAATTTTATTGAACATCCTTACGAGCAAGTCGCTAGCAAAGAAATCAGAGTTAATGAATTACAAATTTCCAAAACCATAACATGGGAAGAAATCAACACAAACAACTAGTGGGTGCCCTAACCCATTCAACCCAAAAATAATAAAATTAATAATGCTTGAATTTGGTTACTAACTAGCATCTCCCTTTCATGATCGAGAAATACCAAGAAATACTTTTTCATTTCTCATCTTTCATAGTTGTCACAAATATGTGTATCTTACCATCATGAAAGCCTTTCAATTTTATCCCTTAATTAAAATTCACTTTGTGCCTCATTCAAACATATTAGGGGGCGTTTGACTCGCTGGAATTGAAATTGATCATCAAGACATGCTTTGTTTATTAGTTTTGTGTCATTATGGGTAGAAGTGATTCAAAGCTTGAATCATAGATCAAAAAGTGTTTGTTGATATTGTATGTGTTAGAGTGTTTGGGGTGTGGAGAAACACCCCTAAGTTGTTAAAATCGATTAAAGATGGGTTTGATGCTAAGAACAGCAACTGTGTTCTTCACAAAAGTGCAGGTCGGTCGTGTACATGTCCCGTGTAGGCCTACATGGCCCGTGTATAGGTTTTAAGACGGTGACAGACCATGTAGCATACATGGTCGTGTAGCATATGGAGAACACGGCATGTGTAGAGTTACACGGCCGTGTAGCAGCTTTTCCCAACCGAATTTGGTTGAGTAACTTAGTGGTTTAATGACCCAGAATTCGGTTATGTTGACCGAATTCGGTCAAGAAGGGTACACGACTCGTGTAGGCTTACACGGCCCGTGTAGTTCCATTTTCAGTTCAGTTTGTGATGTTCAGCCTATTCTTTGGTATAGGGAGGTGTCTGGATACTCGACAGAACGCTTAATTGTTTAGCTTAGTAATCAGATACGAGGTGCGTGTACTATTTCTGTTGTATGAATAGTATGTAAGTATCTATTTTTTAGAAGCTATTTATTTATTATTTTTTTAAATCGAGTTTTGAATAATTTATCAAAATAATTTATAGCCGACACAGCGGAAACATTACTTATCTAATTTAATATTTACAACTTATTAAATAAGTTGCAACAAGAAAAACTACCGTGTTATCAAATATCGGTCAACCATTACAAACATACACAAAAAGTATTTAAAATCAAACAAATGTGTTCCCAATAACCAGTAAGTAACCCATAGCAAGCACCCGTCTCACCAGCACAATACAATGACATTTTTTACACTTTTACATGTGTTTTAGTTTTGATTCAAGGCATCCTTGGGAAACTTCATCCCTGTTTTATAATTATTGATTTCAGCTAGTATGCTCATTAAGCGTTAGCTTATGTTTCAGTATTGTATGTTGTATGTGACACAAGTTCCAACAAAAGTAAGACCTCAGCTCCGTAATTTGATGGATAACTCCCGGTGTTTTGAAGATGAAACTTTTAACACCTATTTTAGAACTTGTTAGCACTTGTGTATATAAAAACATATATTTTGTAAACTCTGATGTTTTGTAATGCTAACCAGTAAACAATATGTTTTTAAGTAAAACTAGAAAAGTAGTGTTACATATAGTGTAATTTATTTTGGTTTATACATATTGAATTAATTTTTTTTGTTAGATTCTAATTCCAGTCTTTACTAACCAAACAAAACATAGTTTTTCACGGATTGCAATTTCTCTAAATTCCAATTTGTTGGTCAAATTCCAAATCCATCATATCATTCCGCGAACCAAACGGACTCATTTATACTATCAACTCTGCAACATGAACCATCACGGAGAACTCGTTTTGTCACCGGCAAATGATCTACTATACAAAAAATAAACTTAGCAATAAAATGATTTTAACCCTTAGTTAATCAGATATTGAAAGGAAAAGAAGGAAGATTGAATTAAGAAACACGAACCGTTGGTCATGATTTTAGTTAGTGTCATATAAAGTTATAAATTAATCCCGTAATTAATGAAAATTATAAATAATAGTACGCTGAATATTTACTTCTTGATTGTTGACCGACCTGTTCACATCGATCTACCATAATAAACAAAGATGTATTAGATATAAAAACCTATAGAAGTATTAAACAGTAAGATCAGTGTTTAACAAAATTAAGTAAATGATTAAATATTCTTAAAATATACTAGCATGTTACCCGCACAATGCGACGACGATAACTAATTCATTCTCGATAATATGTCCGTTTTCGGTAACGTAGGGTATGGTATACACACACTATGATGACGTCGAATAATTTCCATTTGCAGTATGTCCATTTTGTTTCTTCTTTTCCATTTTACTTATTTCTTTATTATCTATTAACTCTTTCGTTAATTTCTAAAATAACCTTTGAAAAACAATAAAAAAACAATCTTTACTTATAAAATAAGGCAAAATGCATGAAAATACAATTAACTTTGTCTTAATTATCATTGTATACAATCAACTTTAAATTCTTAAAAATAATACAACCAACTTTCATAATTCACTTATTGTATGTAAACAACTTTTTTTTGTGTCTAGTATTTAGCTACCATTGTATATAATGAATTTTTCTATAATTTTCATTGTATACAACAACTTGCATACAATGGGCGGATTATAAAAGATCATTGTATTATTTGAAAAAAAATAAAGTTGATTGTATACAATGATAAATAAAGCAAAGTTTATTGTATTTTCATGCAATTTACCATATAAAATAAGATGATAAAAACATATCAATAACTTGGTGAATTGTGTTGATTTGAATGAGAAATTGTGTAGGTATGAGATAATATATTAGTGGTTGGGTTGGTGTATTTTAAAAACTGTAAATATATTTAAGGTTATATTGGTAATTTTCTATTACTTAAAATTTAAGAGTTCAAGTAAAATAATATTAAATATATTATAAATTAAAAATTTTATTTTACTTATATGAATGTTTATAAATTCGGTTACATGTTATCAAGTTTATGAGTTTTAGTTATACGAATTTTCTAATACTTCAATTAAATTATTTGGTATATGATATAATATTTCTATGGAGATTTTTTTATTCAATTTTTAATTTATGTAATATCTTATAGGTTGAAATTTAATTTGTATTTAGTTGACATTTTTAAACATTATTTTTATAGAAATTTTAGTTATTAAAATGGTATTCAATGGTTTCCTTATAAGATTTAAATAAGAGGTAAGTTAGTAATATCAAATGACTTAAAATTTAAGAGATTAAGACATTTAGAAGAGGGAGTGTTAAATACTTTATATATTAGTATAAATATGTTAATTAATCTTTATTATAAGAAGAATAATTATTAAGTAACTATATATTATACAATGAATTAAAATATCTTCATTGTGAAATCTCTGATTTAACTTTCTCACACGTGTAAGCTTGTAATTTATATATGATCGACTTTGTGAATTCTTGGAGTTACTCATGATCGAGTCAAACCATTAATAATTAACTACAAAAGAAACATAATATAAATGAATTTCTTTACACGCAGGAAGTTAATAAAATATCTCATTGATGTGTAGATAAATATTCACCGATATATATAAACTATCAATATATAATGGCTTTTTAAGGAAAAATAAAAAAATACCAATAATTAATGGTATCTATCGATGTTTAATATATATTATTATTGTTATTATTATTACAAAAAGTTTCATACATTAATTAGCCAGAAAACACGACACTTAATCCCAACGTTTCTTTAGCACCCAGTCATAATCATTAAACGATTTGTTATATGCGGATACATAAAATCCTAGAGGTCGTACCAACCAATAACAATGTTGAGTACCCTCTTTATCTAAAGCACATGGTTCTCGAATCTTGTTATCAAACAATGCCAAGGACTGAAATTTCGAACCCCGCCAAAAGTAGCCATAGAAGAGAGTATGACCATCAAACCTGTCACAGAATGACCACATATAATTCCCATTTGGTGGAATTGTATGATTTCCAAGATCATCATCTCCCGATTTGATATGACCAGTGATGTCATCTGTTAGATTATTCATAATAAAGATATCCCATTTTGAAGTGATGAAGCAAGCATGTGTTATCGAAGCAATCATAGAAGATAAAATGACAAAGGTGGAGAGGCTATACATTGCCATAGATCGATGTGTTATTAGTTTGATCTCACTTTACAAAACTTATACAAGTTCAATGTTTGAGGGAAGTTATCATATATGGCATATAACCATATCGTTAATGAGCATTTATAGCAATAGTTAATGCTCATATTTATTAAATTCCCTTTTATAGAATCGAATAGTTTCTATATTTTATAAGATGATGTTTTTAAGAATGTAATTGTATGTTATTTGAGGATTTCATATGACCGTATAAGTTTTGTTCATCAACATGTCCGTTTATTTCTATTTTATTTATTTTTATGAACTCTTTTACTAATTTTAAAAAATATTAACATAAGAAAAAGAGATTATTATTTATAAAATAAGGAGAAAGAAAATGATAATAAGATCTTAGAAATTGCGTTGACATAGATGAAGAATTGTGTTAGCATGAGAGAGTGTATTAGTAGGAGAGTCTGTATTAAATGAATAAGAAGCTAAAATAAATTAGGAGAGGGATTGAAATGTTTAAAAATTATGTGAATGAAATTGATTTAGATATAAAAAAGGTCAAGATGTTATCTTGATTGAAATTTAAAACTTTTAAAATAAATAAAAAAAAGATTAAATAGTTTATATAATACTAGAGATAGATAAACTCACATACTTTCTGAAAAAATACATACAATACCAAAATAATTATAACTTTTTGCATAAGTTACAAATCATCCATAATTTTTGTTATTTTATTATAGGGAAAATACGTAAAAATACAACGAATTTTGCCAAAATTGTCATTGTATACAACTAACTTTACTTTGTACCAAAAAAATACAACAAACTCTCAATTGTGGTTCATTGATAAACAGGTTACATGTTTTTCCCTTGAATTTGAAATTTTTTAATAATATTCTTCATGGTTTTTAAATGCCATGTTTTTGTTCTTGATATTGATGTTCATGTTCTTTAATATTCATGTTCATGGTCTGTAATCGCTCTTGAAAGATCATGTTCAAGGAACCATTAAAAAACCAATTAGAGACAGATTCTTGAATATTTATGTTCAAGGTCCAATCGATTGAAACATATGAAATCTGGGCTTGAATGACATAGTTGGTTTCTGTAATCATTGATCTGGAAAACCTTTGAAAATCATACCGTAAGAAATTGTATCCTTGAACGAACAAATAACAAACCTTGCAAATCAAATAAACCCTAACAACCCGTACCCTAAAAACCCCTTACAAATTGTACCCTTGAACAAACAAATTATGAACCCTAAGAAATTGTTTCTCAAATCATACCTGGAAGGCTGGAATCACCGAGAACGATGGTTTCTAGGTCTATATTTCTTAAAGTGAACAAATATTGGTATTTCTATCACCAAGAAAAAATCATACATGCAATCACCAAGAACAAATCATACCTGCAATCACCAAGAACAAATAGAAATTTGTTTTGAAACCCCTAAAACACTGTGAAGATGAAACACCTAATGGATGTGGTCGTAATCAATTCATTGGCAAGCATTCATTCTATGTGTTTGCAATCTGCTCTCTTCAATGTAAACACCAATGACACCTAATCATTTACTTTGAACACAGACAAGCATCTACATATCTTCCCTCTTCATGGTCGTGCAAATATGGTTGCAACCATTCATATGTTCATAAGCATGTATTCATATGTTCATAACCATGTCTTCATATATTCATAAACATAAATCCATAAAGAAATAATAAAAAAATTTAATAACGGTGTGTTACATGTTATCACACGTCACTTGCATACAATGATCCAAATTTGTTAGTTATTATATTTTTAGATATAATAGCAATTTTGACCTTTATTATACTGTTAAACTATATTTGTATTATTGTTATGTTATATAATGTTTTATTAATATCTAATATTACATCCTATTATATTGCATCACATTACATTGTTTGTATAGTATTATATTACACTACAACATATCAATACTATCATATTTCATCATCTTCTAATATAAATAAAAGATTTATTTAAATAAAATTTACTTTCATGATCTTAGCTTTCAATTTAGAAAATCAATATTAATCATACAATCTTGATAATCTATTTATTTAAAATTTAAGACTCAATTTAGACTTTTAAAGTTTAAACTAATGCAATTATATTTTAAATTTAAATATAGCAAGTTACTTATTTTAATTATATTGATTTATTATATTAAAACGTTGTGTGATATATTGAATGACTTATAAGACGTTACACAAGTTTTATATACGAGTTCTTACATTTTTTTGAGAATTATTAATATTAAATTTATTATATATATATATCATTAAATCTATAATGTGGATTTCGATAAATTGTGTATTATAGATTGTATTATAAAATTAATAATAAACATTTAAAAATTTATTATATTAGTAATCAAATTCTATTCCGTTTAAAAAAATCAAATTCTATTATATGTTCTATAATTTATAAAATATTTTTTATTTAATGATTATACTTATCTGGTGTTATTATGTTCTTAAAACTTAAAATATCGTTATTGTCCACCCTAATTTACAAATCATATTTACGTTTTATAATATTTTAAAATATCAAATTTAATCAAATTCTTAGTTTTATCATTTTAAATTTTGTCATCCTTCTCATGTCGACTCTCCCAAGTGTTGACGTTGTTTGTCGTTATTTTTTTAATTTCCCACTTCTTCAGTGATTTAAAATCATTTGATATCTTTTTTATATTAATCTTTAACATTTATTATTTTTTAAAAACCAACTCGTATATCACACAGACATTAATCTAGTCCATATTATATAATATCTTTATCTCTATCTCTAATGTTTAATCTAATATTAATAAAAGAATAACTTTATTTTCAAAGTAAAATTTAATTAACCAATAGGAGTACTTTATTATCTACTTTTTACTTTGATGAACTTATAGATTAATTTTGGAGCTTTCTAGCTTCTGTAATTGTCAAATTACCCTAGGGCTCGATCGATGTCCCTGGTTTTCAAGATTTATGTTTTTTCATCATCGTATATTATCCGATCAAAAATCTTGTGATGCTTATCTACATGCACTTCTGTTCTTCTTAATTTTATAATCATTTGTCCCACATCTCATTTACTTCTACCAATCGACTGTTCATCGGAACCATGTATACACCCTCTCCAAACTAATGTTGTTCGTTCGTCACCCTTTCTTCTGAAGTTCGGATTCAATTACGGGTCACTCTTCTACATCATATTTCATGCTCCCTTTCCCTTTGATTTGATGATATTAGTACATAGATTGGTGTATTGCGAGTAATCAGTATATACAAGTACTTAAGATTGAAATATTTTTGAGAAAATTTGAAATTATATGTATAAGGTACATGTTCATATGACCATAGAAATAAAGAAAATAAATGCTTAATTAGATACAAACACAATTGTTCATAAGACACTAGAATTATGTTTTATATTATCAACACAATTGTTCATGTATATTCTCAATTGTATCAAGTATCAACAGTAATTGAAGCAAATTCACAATGAATATTGTATGATCTTAGTATGAACACTTGAATGAGAACTAAGAACAACCACACAACTTTTAGAATATGAAATGCTTAAATGAATTATGGTTAATTACATTGTTTATATTCCTATTAGGTATTTTCATAATATACCTTATACCTCTAGAAAATAAGACTAGAAGCAAATTTTAACTAAAATGATAAAATGGGCATAACTTTAAGTTCTAACATCCCCCCCCCCCCCCCCTTGTGTTTATTTTACAAATAAAACATGTAAATAAAAAAAAATATTTTCTTCATTGGAGCAGTTGATCTTAAGCATAAACACATAAGAATTGTTGAGAGAATCTTCAGTTTCAATATCCTTGTAACTATTCATCAAGCAAAAAATTATACTCCCTCCCCCCCTCCCCCCTCTCAAATGTAGCTGATAATCTTCAACAATGACTTGAACCCTTTTCATTACTTCGCTCCCCCTTAATCTTTCGAACATATATCTTCTTATGGTAGACAACCGGTAAAAAGTGATGTGATTTTATGTAAATTTTTGTTGGTTCTATGTGCACAAGACACAAATTAATACGATATTACTGATAATAAATAAACCCATATGGTCACACATTTACAATCAATGGACACCAATTACATATTTGAATATGATTTAAATATGTTTCCAACTCATTATATATATATAAGTATATATGCATTGTTGCATATTATTATTTATGTGAAATAATAATATCACTCTTGTATATTGATACAAGATAATACATATCAAATACATAGATATAAACATATGATTTTATATGTATGTATGTATATATATATATATGCATAAATATATATTTGTTACATGTAAATTGTTACTAATAACAAATTATATAAATGTATGTATATCCTTGTTACAAGTAAAGAGTTACTAGTAACAATCAAGTATGTATATAAAATACATGTAGATGTATTTTATACATAGTATGGCACATCTAGTATATCTTTTATATATGTATTTATGAAGGAAACTAGAAAATCCCTCATTCATTCAAATGGGGGCCATGTTGTGTATACTTGAAAGCAATCAACCAAGGCATGGACTAGATGTACAAGCATGGAAGGAAGGCAAGAGGGGACCCTCCCCCATCACCTATTTTCGGCCGAAAATGGGAGCCAAAGGGGGCCTCCCTCTTGTTGCTTCACTTCTTGATCTTATTTAGTACATGCATGGTTCTTTGTTCTAACTATTGCATGCTACCACCTTTAGGCTTCTTTTAGAAAAGTTCTAAGTATTCTTGAAGCTTTGAAAACATCTCTACATTCTTGTATTGGTGTTCTTCAAGTAAGTCAAGTGTGGTGCTATAATACATACATCTTGTTCAAGAAGAAGAACAAAGTTTGTTGCTTGCATTCTTGAATATCAAGGGTTGGAGAGACTAGCATCTTGGAGGTGTTGGACTCATTGATTTGTGGATACCTTGGAGGAAGTCTTCTCTTGGCTTCTCATAGATCAACCACTTCATCAACGGTTTACTCACGCTACAAAGGTTGTAGTTCTAAACACCCTATGGTTGTTTTGTTTCTTAAGGCTTGCATATGGATCATTGGTGGGGAGTTTTAAAAGTTTAAAATTGTTGTCCATGCTTCCGTTGCTAAAATATATTTTGAAAAAACTGAACAAACCCCAACAATTTTCTCTTTAGAAAGTCGTAAGAGATGTTTGACGGAGCAAACCACAAATAGATATTTAAGTTCAGGCAAGGTGGGAAGATGTGCATTCGTGTTAGCATTCGAGAATGGTCTTGTTTGACTAATACGCACAAATGGACGAGCAACACGATGAGGAGTAGCACAAGAAACATAACCATAATTGTTTTGAAGAAGATGTTGCTGTTTAATTTCTTTAGGATTATCTTTACCTTCATTCCAAAGCTTTCTCCGATGTTTGACCATCTTTATGAATTTATATGTGTAGGATTTGAGTGTAGTATGAACATCCTTAGAATGAGTGGTTTTCAGATGCACAACATTTTTTGATGATTCATTTACATGGACTGTTATATGAACCACCTTTGATTTCTTTTCCTTTGAAAGACTTACATTTCTGAACATTCTCAGATCAGAAGATTTCATGATCTTTTCTTCTACACAATTTTGTAAGTCTTGTTCCAATTGTTGGATTTCAAGCACAATCTGATTCCTACCAATTTCAAAATTCATGCTTTGTGAACGTGACTTGCTCTGAATATTTAACAATTGTTGCTCAAGATTCCTTATCTTGGCATTTTCTTCCATCTCAAAATCATGATACTTGTCAGAAATCTGAAGTTTTTCATTCAAGTTAGAAATTTTCGAAACAAGTTTAGCATTTTCTTTTTCTAAATAATTTGCTCTCTTTTGCTGCTTATTGGCATAGTCTACATATAGAAGAAGATATTCACTCTTTTCTTTTATCTCCATCATATTGTAAAATTTGTAATAACCAAGAAATTGGCAATTATTCCTTTTGAAGATAGAATATTTGTAGCCCTTTTTCACTAGAAAACCATTCATTTGTTTCTAGAGGGTGAATGTTGGTTGGGTTGATGATGCTGATTTTGCGATATTGTTCAATGTTTGTTTTTTTATAAATGATGAACAATAAGATAATATACAAAAACACCACCTAATTAGGGTTCTAATATATTTGGGGTATTTAATTTTATTTATAAATCACTTAACATTTTTAATGTGGTTTAAGAATAAATAAAATTTCCTTCAAATAAGTAAAATTTTAGCTATATATTTTGTATTAAATAATAAATGTAATAAAAATTGTGTTTGGTAAGAAGGTTAAAAGATAATGTTTAAAAAAATCATGTTTGGAAACAAGTATAACAGTTTGTGGATGTTTGGAAACAAGTATAACAGGTTGTGGATGTTTGGAAACAAGGATAGTGATAAAAATAACTGAAATATTCTTTGGTACGTAAGCACCGTAAGTGTAATTTTAAAAATTAAATATCTAGAGGATGATTTTGGTAATTAACTTTGAAGGATATTAGACCGAGCGTTATGGGCTACTCGATGGAATCGAGTAACTTCGGGTAGCTCGAGGCACACCAAAACGCGGGCATCCGGTAGAGGAATCGAGTAAGTGCAACGGGAGCTATGCTCGATCGAGAACCATACGCCCAACACCCCAATCCCCCCCCACTCAACGTTTATATTTTTTAAAAATGACTGTTTTTTATTTTTCTTTTTTTTAATTAATCACAATTTTCACATATATATGGATAACCTTTTCATACTCATTTTTCACATCTCTATCTTTTATTCTCTTTACCATTTACTATCTACTTTAAAAAAACATATCTACATAATTTTTTATGGCTTCGCCAAATGGCTCATCATCATCAACTACGACTAACGGTTATTTCGAGAGAAATAACAGGATTATGTTTGCAATTACTAGAGAAGCGGTGCAACTAATTTTTGATGATGACGAAGAAACTTCGAGCCGACAAACGAGAAGGTCGGAGAGAAATAGAAATCGACTAGTTGGACACGAGATGCTCGTTCACGACTACTTTAGTGAGAACCCAGTATATGATGATAATATGTTTAGGTCACGGTTCTGGATGAGCAAAGGACTATATGAGCGTATAGTTCATGATCTTGAGGATGAGTATGAATTTTTCAAGTGGGCATGGATGCTAGAGATCGGAAGGGGGTTTCTCCGCTATAAAAGTGTACTTATGCTATCCGACAATTGGCGTACCGGTCTGTTACTGATTCTCTTGACGAGTACTTGAGGATGTCGGACAAGACATCAAGGGATTGCATACATAATTTCTGCAAAGGTATTATTCATCTCTACAAAAGAAAATATTTACGCAAGCCTACTAATAATGATGTTTAGACATTGTACGTCGCGCATGAATTGAAACACGACTTTCCCGGCATGCTAGGTAGCATAGATTGTACTCATTGGGCTTGGGCAACTTGCCATGTTGCACGGAGAGGTCAATATATGAGATGTGAGCATGAGCGACCGACAATAATACTACAGGCGGTGGCATCTCATGATCTATGGTTTTGGCATGCATTCTTCGGAGTTTCCGGTTCCAACAACGACATCAATGTTCTCAATGAATTGCCTTTACTGAACGACGTGTACGAAGACAAAGCACCCGAGTGTCCATTTGAGGTGAATCGAGCGACCTACAAACACGGATATTATCTTGCCGATGGGATATATCCGGAGCGGGAAACTTTCGTCAAATCATTTACGTGCCCACAAGACAACAAAAAAAAATTCCAGTCCGCACAAGAATCTACAAGGAAAGACGTTGAGCGGGCTTTTGGTGTGCTTAAACAACGTTGGCACATTCTTCCAGGCACGATCATGGTCTATGGCAAAATTGAGGAGTATTATATACGCTTGCATAATATTACACAATATGATCCTCGAAGACGAAGGTCATGCGATTTGCAGTTTCGATGAAAATGACGTTGTAGCGGATGATATAGAAGTAAATATAAGGGAGGAACAACGGGAAGCAAACGTTCGAGAAGTAAAAAACCGGGATACTCATAACAACCTTTGGTCTGATTTAGTCGAACATATTTGGAGTATTCAAGATCCCGACAACAGAGATGACAAGTTTTTTAGATTTTATTATTATTATTATTATTATTATTTTTACGTAATTTTTAAATTTTTAGAATTTATATAATTTAGTTATTATTATTAAAAATTTAAATTTTTAGAATTTTATTTATATTTCAGTTATTAATAAAAAAGATAATTAAGTTTAATAATTTTGTTTATATAAAAAAATTAAAAATTGAGAAAAATTTAAAAAAGAAAAAGGAATGTATAACAGTTGATTTGGGTAGGAAGAAGGAAATGATTTAGGTAAGAAGAAGGAACCCAAAGAGGAAATGATTTTATACTTTGAACCCTCTCCTTTTGGTTCCCTTTACGTAATAACCCCTCGTTTACCCTAATCAGCCAAAGTAGGTGAAGAAATTGTGAGTCGAGCTTGTCCGTATATTTCTTCTACTTCAACATCCCCTCACTCTCTTACCAAAACAATTTTCATCTATAATGGCCAGCGTTATCTCTTCTTCTTCCAATGTTCAACTGGCTCACAGGCGGCCAATGGGCGCCTCACGATCCCCGCCCTCACCCATGTTCGTTCGTCCATGCCTCTATTCCTTGTACAATTTCTCCGGTTTAAAGATCCAGCAGCGTTCGTCTAATCAATGCCTCTCTTCTCGCGATTCTAATTCTTTTAGGGTTTCACGCAGAGTATCAAGTAGCATTGTCTGCGAAGCTTCTTCGGATACAAGTATTGATGGTAAAAGCTCCTTAAATTCACTATCCATTATCCTTATTACTGCCTTTAAACGCAATTAACGAACCAATTTGTTGCATATAAGTTCCCTTTTTGTTCAAATGAAGAGATTATTGTTGTTACCCCTCTTCTTCGTTCGTGCTAATAATTCGTTTTTATGTGCTTCCATATTCAAAATTGATGTGGAGTTTGTTATAAATATTTAGGCAATTTAGTTCTCGTGCTGATTGTTGAAACGGCTAAATTGCTCCATAAGTGCAATACATAGTTACACACCGGTGACCAGACAACCCGAAATTCGGGTTCTAATAGTACATCTTACCCCAAATTTGATTGTATGTGAAAGTATGAAACCCTTCTATATAGACTCAAACTCTTCAAGGCTACTTCCCCTGACCACATTTTATACATGAACACGGATATATGTATTTGTGGATAAAAATAATATTGAACTAGAATCTATTACAGAGTCGTAATTCAATGTGATAGAACAAAGAATGAATGTAAAATAGAGAGAGATATAGTAGTATCTGTTTTATGGATTGTGATGGATCCGTGTGACATCCACGGATACTCTTGGATTGATGTAGTGTAGAGAAGTTTAATCGCACAGCTGCGCAGGTATATTACTGAGGTGTTTTGTGTTGCTGATGTAGCTCTATAGGATCCATTATCGGTTCGAAAAGGCTTGTGAGGATTTTACCATTAGTTTTTTTTTTTTTTGGATTTTTTATTCAAACTGTTCTTGCAATACAAGATAATAACATAAGAAGTATAAGGAGTTTTTTTTCTTTGTTTTTTCCATGTTAGCGTCTTTCACATTAAACTTCATGAATCAGTAGGAGTAGCTTATTTTGCCTGGGGATATATGTTGGGTGAGACGGTGAGTTGCTTATTTTGCTCCACACACACACACACTCTCTCTCTCTCTCTCTCTCACACACACACACACACACATATACTTATTTTTTCTCTCTCTTGCTGGAGGTCTTTCGGAAAGCAGTCTAGAAGTAAAGGTATGAGTGTCTACATTTTTCCTCCCCCATACCCTGCTCTGGTGGGATTAGGCAGTGTTGTTGTAATCAGTAGGAGTAGCTTATCAGTTATACGGAGTATGCTGGTTGACAAAATAAGGCTGGTGCAATCTTTTATGAGATCTTTCATTGTTGTTTCGTAACTTATTCTCATGGTCACTTTTCTTATCTGGTTTTGCAAATGCAGTCCCCTCGGTTACCAATGAAACATGGGAGTCTCAAGTACTTAAGGCGGATGGGCCTGTTTTGGTTGAGTTTTGGGCCCCATGGTGTGGGCCATGCCGTATGCTCCTTCCAATCATTGGTGAATTGTCGAAACAATATGTTGGAAGACTCAAATGCTACAAACTGAACACCGATGATAGTCCATCCATCGCAACTCAATATGGAATTCGAAGCATTCCCACTATCATGATATTTGTTGATGGCCAGAAAAAAGACGCAATTATTGGTGCTGTCCCAAAAACGTCTCTTACAGCTTGCATTGAGAAATTCTTATAGATATCAAGGTAAGTGCAGCTTGTTATACCCCATCATTGTTATGGGTTCCGTGATCCCACATTCTCTTCTGAATCTTTTAGTTTGAAGTCAAGTGTACAGTTGTTGAAGTGTTCATTGACATGTATGAATCACAGATACACAGTTTTTACTTCACAACACTGCAACCAAAGTCTTAAGAGATATGTTTGCTTTTCTAATTGTTCCCTTTTTTTGGGGTTAGGTTTCATTAGCGAAGTCCATTGTATGGGTGGACAGTGGACTACCAAATTAATCAGTTTCTGGTAGGAATTTTATAGAATATAAGTTTTTCACAATATATAAAATTCTTATGAACTTGTGTTGTCCTCAATGAGAGCTTTGCAACAAGCTATGTTTAAAAAATGGAGTTCAAGTGAATGAGATATCGACTTTTACGTTGTGTTCTCGAGTTATTTTTTTGGAAAGGGAAGGGAAGGAAACCATCAAGTCGTGTGTTCTCAAGTTTTTTTTAAGGAGGGTAAGGGAGGGGGAAGGAGGGACTATTTCGTTAAAACCTTATCCTCCCAAATGTGGGATCATTTAGAAGGAAAGGGATCCCCCTCTATTTCCTTCCAACTCAATAACACAACTTGATCCTTTCTTTCCTTTCTTAAAAAACTCGACAACGGAGTTTTTTATAATAAAAAACCATGTAGGGAGAGGAACAAACTTCAAATGAGTTTATTATAAGGATCAAGCTAGAAAGCATGGACGCATGGTAGGCTTCTCTCATGGCGGTATGCAAATTCAGGGTCTGGGAAGATAAAACCATCCATCCAACTCGGAGCCCAAAATTTTTAGGCGCCTAAAAGAATGGGAAAAAAGAAACGATTTCTCCTAAAATCCTAATCCAGAAAGGATCGGTCCCCTCAATCCTCTCATACTCATTGGTTCATCGCAATCCCCAACTCGTTCTTCGATTTCTTTGCAATCGGTTAAAGTTCATTGAAAAATCGAAGAACACTTCATCGCACCATTATTGTTACACAGTCACCCAGCTAACCTCGCTTCATTGCTCATCGCTATTTGGTTCAGCAAAAATTGGTTGATTGCAATTTTGCAAGTTTTTATTCTTCATTTAGTTCTTTAAATCACAATAAAAGTGTAAATCTTGATGTTCTTCCTTGTTCCTAAATCTCAAATCGAAATCAGAATCTGTTCTTCCCAAATTAGATTTCTGAATCACAATAAAAGTGAAAAACTTGTTCTTCTTCCCAAATTGAAATAAGAATATCTAGCTTGTTGTGCAGTCTTGAACTTCTAAAAAAATCCAAATCCAGTCTTCAAAAATCGAAATTCAATCCTTCTAGGTGTAAGTTTTCTTTAATCGTTATTCTTTGCCCATCATTCTTTGCTATTTGTTTACTTGGTATTTGCTTTAGCAGTTTAATATTAACTAGATTAAATATATGTGTGATACAGCGGATGGTTTCAAAAATAATAAATATTAAACTTTAATAAAAATATATTAAATAATTATAAAACGCGAATAAAATGAGAATTTAAAACAAAATGATGACATATGGCGTTAACACTCCAACCAGCGGTAGAAACGTTGACGCGAAAGAGAGGGTAAACGTGATGACAGATTTGTGGTATCATAATACGAAAAGACGTAATAGTATTTCTTGTATAAGTCATCGATTATTATTATTACAATTATGGGCAATAAAGGTAAGCATTGACCGTTACGTCTCTTTAGCATTCCGGAAAAAGTTTAAACTGGCCCTGATCCAACTCATGTGTGGCGCATCTCGTTAACACGACTAAAGCTACGAATTTCGGTTCAGGACTAAAACCAGTAAACCACCATACTAGATTGCAATTCCCTATTAATTAATTTCTGATAAAATAAATTTAGTTTTTTTTTTCCTTTCCAATCATTTCCTTTTCTTTCTAAGAAAATATCAAGACACAGAACTATCGTTTGATCTCGTAATAATGTTTGGTTTTAATTATGATTGTTAATTAAAAAAAAATTCCCGTATTCTTGAATGCTTGCTTGCTTTGAATTTAGGGTCTGCTAATTTAAGTTACTTGATTCGTGAACACCAAATTTTGTTAACTTCCATTCATTTGTTTCAATCAAACACCATAATTTTTTTAAGTTAGAAATAGTCACCAAAGGCCTATCACCATTTTACATGTATAATTATATTCATTAAATAAATATGAAATATTAAAAGTTTGCAACCACGTCGATGATTTCTTTATTTGTTCATTAAATAAGCCTAATAGAAAAGCTTGATGAAAAAATGCAAAAAAAAAAAAAAAAACTCGGTTAAACCCGAATAATCCGAAACCGAATTCTTATATAAAAAATGAAATATCCAAATAACTCGAAAACCAAAGAACACCCGGTGAACCATCTCAAGATAACTTAGTGGTAGTTGAGATGAAAAGTTTCAAATGAGACCCACGTTTAGTCCTTGTTGGGTAAATTGTAAACATCTTGAATGACAGGGGGAGTATAGGAAATGACCATTACAAAGGTTAGGTCTCATACATCAATGCATAGCTCAACTTTTCTGAGAACATACTAAAAACAAGAAATCCCTTTAACCATTTTAAAATAACTTAGTGATAAGTGGTCTAGAAAGTTTCAAAAGAGACCCAGTTCAATCATCCAATGGTAAAAACTTCTATGGCATAGGAAGCATAGGAAACAATCACATAAACAATTAGGCCACATATGTTAATAATTCAACTCTCTCATGAAATCCCTTTTGAGAAAACCATCTTTTTTTAACGGAAGGACTCGCACACTTTTAAATTCTACTCCTAAATTACACCATATGTCAACAATATGACTATAATCATGAGGATCATATTAAACACCTCATACCGCTAGGCTATAAAGATTTTGATTTTGAGAATACCATTTTAATGGTTTATAAAGTTACAAAAGAGGCCCCCTTTCAATCATTATTATGGGATAAATAGCTTAAATGACCAATAAAAATATAGAAAATAATTATAAAATCTAAAAGATACATAGATACTTTGCATATTTTTTATTAAAAAAAGTGTTTTCCCTTTGAAAACGTTTTCCTTTAATCTAAAGGCTTTGTGTGAAAGTAATTTTGAATGTAAGTGAAAAGTTTATTCGAAAACAGTTTTTATTGTGAGAATTACGAGAATCAATCTTAGCCGTCAAATTCTTTTTTTTTCAATTGAATTGTCTACCCATGAATTCATTACATGTACCTTGTCACACTCAATCTCCTCACGCTCTTTATCCATAAATTTCATTATCCAAAATAAACGGTTAAGATTGGTTCTCGCTATTCTCAAATGAACTTCCCCTTAAATGTAATATATTGTTTGATAAATATTATAAATTTGAACAATTCAGTAATAAAAAACATAATTTTAACCTTTCTGATCATTTAAAGTAAAAGAAGATATAAATGTTTAACAATATAATTTATTGAGAATTTTTAGAATGTGTTTAAAGCTAAAATGGTTTTGCATTATAATGAGGTGAATAGAATGTCACTAATTATTGAATTTATTACGGAGTCACATTCAACATTAAATAGTTTTATTCAACCACCAATAAATACCCAGCTAACGTGCTTAAAGGTGAAATTAATTTAATGCGACTAAATGTTTGGACTCTTAAGAAGATATTTATTGCAACAACCCAACGGTTCACTCGTAATAAAAAAATATCCTTATACTATATATTTCTAGGAGTGTTATTTGGTTATCTTTTTCATTTATTGACTATTTCGTGACAGGTAATTTGGTTATTTTGATTTTTGGAAATTAACCGATAATAGACTTGTATTAATATTTGGGTATTGGTTACAAGTAGATTTCAAGTATAGTTTGGTTATAATGTGTATCCGGTATAACCAAGAATAGGGATGGCAACGGGCCGGTTTCGGGCCGGGGATTGGTCCCCCGTCCCCGTCCCTGCTTAAAAAATCGCGGGGATTTAAACGGGGATCCCCATCGGGTAACCGGGGAAAACCGCGGGGAAACGGGTATCCCCGTTTAATGTGAACGGGTAATTAAACGGGTAATTTTCACCGCGGGGATACCCGTATGAAGTTAAACGGTGATTTTTCACCGCGGGGATTCTCGTCACTATTAAAATTAAGTCACGAGTTTTAAAAAATAATTATACTAAAATTGTACAACATTAATACATTATCCATAAATACATACAAAACGATTCAAGATAATGATGAAGTGTTCAAATGTATCCTAACAAATGGTTTTAAATCATTAAGTGTTCAAGGACGATCCAAATTATAAATTATACCAATCTTCCAACTTCATATGAATATATAATATATACTTAAAAATAGAATATAAAATATAAAAATAGAATAAAAAATATAAAAATATAAAAATAGAATAAAAAATATAAAAATAAAATATAATCGGGTAATCGGGCCGGGTATCGGGCCGGTTAATCGGGACGGGTATCACCGTCCCCGTCCCCGCTTAATTTATTCGGTTTTCACCATCCCCGTCCCCGTTTAGCATCCCCGAAACCGCCCCGTTTAGCTCGGTTTTCGGTTTTCCCCGTCGGGTTCGTTTTTTTGCCATCCCTAATCAAGAATGACTATTTTGATTTATTTTATGTTTTTGATAGCTTAGTTATATATATGGATTGTGGTTTGTAATCTTTTTCTCAATATGTCATTTTTAACGTATACATTGTATGTTTTACTACTCAAACATTTAAAAAAAATTAAAGTGTGTGAACACTTTAAAAGTTATCTAACTGAGCATAAATATCAACGGTTAACATCACTTCACTATAAAATATTAAAATGCTACAAAGTTTTCAACTACATCGTATCCTTCAATTTTTAACAAGCTAGTTATCGAAATAATTATGTTGTAAAAATAACAAAATAATGATCTATTTGACATGAAAACTATTGACATTCGTTATAAGGATTGAGTTTAATTACATGGACACTAGACTACTTCACTTAGTGTTTTCTTTATAAATTTTTTTGAGTGTTTCGGGTATACCCGAATGGAATATAATCTAACTGATAACCAAACTGTAAATAATACAGTTAAACTGAAATAACTGATTAATTGTACCCGATATCTAAATTAACCAAAACATGAACAAGTCGGCCGGTTTTTTCAACATGTCTATTCCTTTCTACTCTATCTTCCTACATCCTCCTACTCACCACAAGATGACATGTGGAATCCACTAAGGGTGTGTTTGGCGAAACAGACTGGGGTTGGAGCTGGGGCTGGGGCCGATTAATTAATAATCCCAAGCCTAAGTCATAAGCTACTTGAACAGCTTTTGTTTTTTTGGCTTATGAGAGATTATGTTTTTAATAATCCCCTCAAGATTCTAACACCCGAATAAGGTTAGAGAGATGGGGATTATGAAAACTAGAATCTCAAACTCCTATAATCTCCCATAAGTCTGTTGCCGAACACACCCTAATTCTTTTTCCTCACCTCCTCCATTGATTTGGACACTTGTGTTGATCTTGTGAGTAGTAGGATAAGTAAGAAAAAATAGTAGAAGGGTATATCGCGTCTCTAATTAAAAAGGGTGATTATGTTTGTACCAATTAAATTGACCTTTTGATGTGACATATGTCCTTTTGATGTGATATATGTGAATGTATGACTTGCATTAAAAACTATAACAGATTTATATAACATGTCCAGTATATGAGATGAAGATTATCCAAATAGCAACACCAAATTAAAAAAACACGAATGAATTTACTTTCAACTCCAAAAAGCTAAGAAGTGACTTGTTTTTTTAATAGCAATTTTTTTTTATTAAAAGCAGAAATCAAGCAAGACGGTAGAAATATAACAAATTATCTAGAAATAAGAATGCAAAAGCCACATTACATAGAAATTTCAAGAATAAAAAAACAAAACCAATTGACCCAATGCATCTTCCTCCTCAATTTCCCCTTTGAATTTTGTCATACTTTGAATAGCTAGCTCACAGGAGGAGGTCCTTCAGCTTTGATGTTGAAGAGAATGAGGTGCCAGGAAATGATTTCGCATTAACTTCCAACAAAAAGAAAACAAAGATGCTTCAAAAGCCAAGGAGTGACTTGAAGTTCAACTTTTCTTCTTCCTTTGAATTTTAAATCCTTTCAAACTTGCAAAACTTAAATAGAAATAATGGATTTGTAACTACCAACCGGATTGCCACTCCACCAAAACTCTACTATTTGGATATATAAAATATATCTACATTAAACTTTATATTATATAATATATAATAATAATAATTTGATCTTTCACATGTGTTACTACCTTTTATTTCTTCTTGTGTGCTCATTTCATTTTTCATGTGTCCTTAAACGTTGGATATATGAAAAAGTTCAATCGAGAACTATTTTCTGTACAAGTATTGTTTGTAACGTAATTATAACTCATTAATAGGGGATTTTGGTCATTTATATATTTATCCAACCGTGAATTGCGTTTAGGTGATATGTTATTAATTTGTGAGACTTGATTTTCCCAAAATACCACTCACTAACGCGATCGTTAATGAGCCGTCAAAATTTCTTAGCCATTGATTTATTTTAATAAAAAACTAAGATTGGTTCTCGCAGTTATTATACAAAAAACTAATTTGAATCGTCCTATATATATAATGTTTCATTTAAGATCCGTTTTTATTGCGAGTACCGTAACAACCAATCTTGACTCTTGATTAAAATAAATAAATGACGAATAAAAATGACGGCTCGTTAATGACTCACTAGTAATGCATTAATGAGAGGTATTTTGAAAAAATCATGACTCAATATATAGATCAAAATATCTCTTTTAATGAGCATTAATGACGATTACAAATAGTACTTGCGATGCTCACAATAAAAACGATTCTAAAATAATATTTTTAATATATAGATTTTGATTTTTTTTGTATGAGTGACGCGTAGAAACCTTCTAGAAGGGTCAAGGGTGTGCACCGAACCGAAGCACACCGACACTCACCATTGTCTAGAAACCGTGGGCAGACGTTCATTGACACGTCAGTGGTATTCTTTGGATTTTTAAGTCATTGTTAATTATATATATTACCGGATCTACCACTTTTCTTAAGTAATGTTAATCCTACACCTTACATTGTGATTATAATTTATACACACACATAACATCAACTACACGTACCATTGTCCTTACACGCTGTAATAACATAACAATAGTATAATACAAGTTTTGGTAGAACATAAGTATTGGTCAGAAATATCATAGGTAAAAAAAATGAAGTAGAAGGTGTCGTTATAAAAAACAATAGTGTTTAGTTTATCAATATGTATTCAACTTGTCACGTTTTGTTATTACATGTATTTAACTTTCAAACTTATCATTTAATATATCATTACCTATTTAGTAGCATACCGGTAATTCCGTTATTTTTTATTTATTTTATGTTACTAAATTGCCACATATGCTACCATATTAGTAATTAATGTCATCATAATTCAACACTTAATATTAATATTATTGAACTCTAAGATCTAGTACCTTGAACAACACACATCTGGAAGAATTAATGAAAAGAACATAACTCTGGTCGAACACAATCTCAACACTTACAAATCCTAGATTCTAACACTTACAAATGATTAATAATCTAAATCCTAATTGATTTTTAGATGACGAGATTTCCGAATCGGCAAAAATTTCCAAATCTTCAGCAGACATTTCCATTATTTTAAGATTCCATAGTAATTAGCGAACATGAATCAGAGGATGAAACCCAAAAACAAAAGCAATGAAGTCTAACAATTAGACATTCGGTTTCAAGCATTCAAACATACAAATTTGAAGTATGAACAACAATCGTCTAATGTTCATTTATAATTTCTTATTTGTCATTTTTTTATAATCTGAATGTTTGTAATTATTTGTTTCATCATTTTACATAATGAGAGTTAGCAGATAACTAGTCATATGGAACAATGGTTTTGGAATTGTAGCCTCCTGTAATACCTAATTCCAGAATGTAAATATTAATTTAAAAGAATATTATATTGACTTTATTTTTAGTAAAAGACTCCTTGTTATTAAGTTTATTTACGTATGGGGTTAGTAGAAATTGAGGAATTAAATGAGGCTTTTAGGGTGTTGTACTTGACTATTAAGAGAAGGGTATAAATATCCAACTAGGGCACAAATTCCTAGGTACCATTACTATAGTTGTTTCAATCAAGTGTGTATTGTGTGGTGCGTAAGACGGCAGAGAGAGGGAGCAAGGAGATCGATGTCATTTCTTTTTCAAATCTCAATATATCGACTGAGGAACTCTCGGGTGGGTAATCCTTACATAATACAACTGATTTCAATGGTGAAATCTTGGTTAGATGATGGGGTTGGTGCTTTGTTGGTGAGCGACGGCCAAGTAACAAACGAGTCAAAACCCATTAAAATTTTAGTGTCGAATGCAATGGAAATCAGGATATATGGATTGGGATTTGGTTTAGATGGTATTAGTAACCTTATGTAATGAATATATCATAGATTAGTGAGGGTTGGTTGACTGATAATCAATGATTTGTCTGCGTGTGTGCGTCGAATATAGCCGAGAGAAAGAATGGGGATTTTGATCTAGAAACTCGATGTTGATGAAATTAAACTGGTAGGAATTTCTTGTGGGATGTTAGAAACTGATTGCAAGTAGGAATTGATGATATGATTGAGTATTTAAGGAGATTGGATCACTTGGCATCAACTGGCGATTCATGAATCGCAAAGTGGTGAAGACCACCAGATCGCCAAGTGGAAACGATCACCAACCAGATTGAGCTCTAGAGGAGGTTCTCTAGATTGCCAAGGATGAGGGATGGGTCAGGATCGCCAAGCAGTGAAGGTTGGGTGGATCTCCAAGTGGTGTCCATGTTTAGTGGATCGCCAAGTGACCGACACATTTGGATCACCAAGTAAGTCAAAGTCATGTATGGATCACCAAGTAAGTCAAAGTCATGTATGGATCACCAAGTGCAATAGGCGTGCCAGGGAAAGAGTTTAAGTGCTGTGTGTGCAGATCGGCCTTATCTTGTACTTAAATTGGTGTAACTTTGATTATAGGTCATTGTCGGAAAAATCATTGTGATTCACGGACTTATTATTGTGCTATAATATTGTGTTGATACTTAGGTGAGTTTCACTAACTTATACCTTATGTTATGATACGTGTTCATATGTGATATTGTGATGAATGTTGAATAGATGGCTCGTTTGGTAGATGGCCACCCCGCCTGTGTGGCATATTTGAGCAGATGGCTTGTTTGACAGATGGTCACCCCGTCTGTGTGGCATACTTGACATGGCATTTATTATTTGAAGAATGTGATATCTAATATAATATATGACTGATGTGGGTTCACTAAGCTGTGCGCTTAACCCGTGTTTATTGATTACTTTGAGTACCATCTCGTGTCGATAAGAGGAAAGCTCCGACATGACAGCTACACTTCCACAACGTTATTTACAAACTCTGATCTTTATGAACATTTACAATTAAACATTTTATTTGATTCAAAATCGTAAGTCTCGTGTGTTAGGCTAGTGATTATTGAATGACTGTAAAATAAAAATAAACAATGTTATTATTATTATTATTATTATTATTATTATTATTATTATTATTATTATATCTTGTTATTGAATTAGATTAAGAGATAGAGATTAAAAAAAAAAAAAATCCACCTTAGATTAGGCCCAATTAAAGACTTCCTTTATAGTTAATCTGTGAGGTTTTATATTGACCATGATTATATACATATTTGTATCTTAAGAGTATAATTAAAAGATTTATGTATGTTAGCTTAATTTGTTTACTCACACGTCAAATTTAAAAAATAAAATATCACCCAAATAACAATTCTAATTTAATATGTAAAATATATGCTTTAAAACATTAATACCGCAACAATTGCTTTATAAAACCTCCTTAGACCATGCACATCGGCTAAATGACCAATGCTGGCAGGCCATCCAACTCGAGCAACACACCATCGCTGTCGGGAGGGTGCCGTCTGGTTCAAGTCGGGGCTACGCACACAACCCTCGCTGGTTATTGAGGTTTTTTTGGCTCATTCGACCATTGGGCAACGGTTTTTTTCTTCTTTTTTCCCTTCCTATAAATACCATTCACCACTCCACTTATTTCACACATCACTTCTACTCTCTTCCATATTTTATACACTTTCTTCCATTCTTCAAATTCCCATTCTTCTAAAAAAACATGGACAAGGGAAAGAAAAAGCAAGGTTTCAAAACCCCACGACGGGTATCAAAATCGCGAGGCACGAGCTCGCAACCCTCTCCACCGGAGAATATGTTTGGGTTTTCAACTCCACCCCCAAATTACCAAGGCATACAACAAATGCATTTGTATTCACCTACTTCATGTCGGGTGCGTTCCAACATGTCGAATTTCAACAATACAACCTATAGGTTTTCAACAATTTGATGTCAGGTTTCAAGAAAGCTTTCAACAACTACTTCACACCCGAACATATGCGGGAGAGGATGAGGCCGAGGACGAGGACGAGGATAAGGGGATTTCCGACACCCAACCCGAGAAAGGGGTTCCCGAAACCCAACCCGAGACTCAAGCCACACAAAAATTCGCCAATAGAAGAAAAGTGATGGTGTGGACTTTGGATCAAGAGGCTTTACTAGCCACGATATGAGTTACAATTTTGAAAATTTGTGTGGTCTATAACGCTCAAAAAACATGTACGTCTTATATATATATATATATATATATATATAAGGGTTCATTTGAGAACCGTATTTATTGCGAGAACCGCGAGAACCAATCTTAGCCGTTCATTTTGGATAATGTAATTGATGGATGAAGAGCGTGGGGGGATTGAGTGTGGCAGGGTGCATGTAAGGAATTCATGGGTGGGTAATCCAATTTAAGGAGGAGGAATTGGATGACTAAGATTGGTTCTCGCGGTTCTCGCAATAAGAACAGTTCTCAAATGAACTTTTCACTATATATATATATATATATATGCTTACTTAAATTTATATATTCGTGTTTACAGGATTATTTAAATTTATATATTCGCATTTACATGATTATTTAAATTTATATATTCGTATTTACATGATTATTTTTAATTTATTCATTGTATTTACATGATTATTTTTAATTTGTATTTTGTAGTTAATTTTTGGGGAAAAGTATGCGATTTTTTCAATGACCGAAACCCATACACCCGCACCAAAGACCAACTTAACTCCAAATGGGTTGACATGAACCGGAAGATAACGAAGTTCAATGAGATATACAATAACTCCGTAGCCAATTGTAAATCCGGATGGAGTGATGTGAATATCTTGACGAGGACAAACGCCTAATATCGGTCGACTACTAATCACACTACGTTTCCTCACGAGGAGGCTTGGAAGGTATTGAAAGACCAATCGAGATGGTGTACGGTACCCATGATGGAAGAGGGCCGGAGGCCTTCAAAAAAAACCAAAGCGACGTCTGATTCAACCCCGCATATGGCGTCTTCCGATGCGCGTGTTTGCCTTGACCTCAACGAAGAGGATGATGAGTTTCACATCGAGGAACCTTTACGGCCGATGCGGTGGGACAAAGGAAAACGTGCAATGAGAGAAAAAAGCACGACTAGAGAAGACGTGATAGCGGGAGTCATGGAATACGTCGATAGGTTCAATTTGGAGAATGAAAAACCGTTCACCGTGGAGCAAGAAAAATTAAAATTGCGAGGAAAAAGTCGAAGAAGCAAAGATAAAAGCGGAGGCCTTGAGAAAATGAGAACTTTGAACAGATCGCGAGTGTTTTTTATCTCCCCATACTAATTACACGGGTGGGGAATTGGAATCGTTTTGAAACGAAAAGAAAATCTTGGACGACAATAAAGGGTTGATATAAGTTAGAGAGAGTTAAAGGTGAAATATGATAATAGAAAACTCTAGAAAAATATAAGTTTGATGCTATAATCTTATAAATGATTGGTTAGTGTAGCGGGAGATTGATGGCATGGAGGGAGAAGGGGGAGGGGGACCAGAACATAGAGGAAGGAAGAGTGAAGACGCCAAGACGGCGTGGGAAGGTGAGACATGATTCCGAGGTGGGCCACTTTGTCTCTCTTTTAGTTTTTTTCTTTATTTTTAAAATTTTAATTTGTTAATAAACATTAAATGAATTTTAAACTTAACATAATGAGAAGTAAGGAACGAATTTTCCTTCTCTTGAAGACAAAAAATTATTATTTATAATAAAATCTTAATATTGCAGCCCTCATGTAAATCTACCAAATGGAATTAACTAATTAAAGAGATAAACAATAAAAGAAAAGGAACGCGAAATAGAGTTAGCTAGGCACGACCAAATTAATAAAATAATATTTTTTACCTTATTAATTAATAATAAACTCTTTTTCTTTTTTAACATGCACACTTGTTGAATTAAACAAATCTATCCAATTTTTTGTTGATAATAACAAAGAGAAATACCTACACTATGTAATGCCACGTCGTAGTGGGTCCCACCAAAGTTGATATCTGCCTTTAAATACTATTTACGTAACAAGTAACTAGCTACACGTATTTGTCATTTCCTAATTCCACATATTTTTCCTTTTCCAATTTTCTATTTTTTTTCAAGATAATTTTAAAAATTACATATTGTTTCAAGTAATCAAGTGGCTTTTAAAGAAAATATAGAGGCATTATGTTTCTAACCCTAAACTTTTATTTTATGTTATCCATTTTAGCTAATAGTTGAAACCATTTTTTTAATTCGTTTCTTAGATTAAACATTATGTTCTATAACAAAAACCGTTTGAATATTGATTAAATATTAATTTGAAATTTTCTTCATTAATTATATAACTTTAAGGAGTTTTTATTAGCTTGAAAATACAATTATATAATAATAATCAAACACTTTATTTGGTGGATAAGGATGTGATGATCGGAGTGTGGATTGTGATCATTCTTATCGCTTCTTACTATACTCTCATATAACTTGTCACTTTTGTTAATTAGCCTACAATTATGGTTCGATAATTCTTTACTATACTAAACTTTGTGACCCTACTATTATTAAATAATCAATCAATATTTAAAAAACAAAATAGGAAAGGGAGAGCAGCAGGTCCCCTCCCTCGCCAAAAGCTCCTTTTCGTGTTATAGTGGTGGTGTGGCTAGATATCTCCTCTATAAATCGTGGTTTCTAAGGGTGAATGTGGGTATCGAAATACCGAACCGTTTAAGTACTGTACCAGATATCAAGTTAGACTTTTCGGTTTGATACATCCGTACAAGCTCTTTTATGTAATTGGTCCTTGGCTTTTATTAGGTATTTATTTTTTAAAATTCAAAAATACATCGATATACTCCTACACTATAAACTCTCTTAAATATCCAACTACATAATTCATTCAACTGTAATTAAACATCAAAATGAGTTGAATATTTGTAATTTTGAGGTACATTAAGTGATTTAATTATAACTTGTTGTTTTTTTTATTTATATCCGCCTTTTAAGATTTTTTTATTTATTTTTAATTAGTCAGCTATTTTATTTTATTTTAAATTACGAGTACATGTTAAGTGATAATTGTATTTTAAATAGATAACGTATTTATTTATTTATTTTATGTGGAAACGTGACGAGTATAATTGAATTCGGCATCTCTATATATAAATGTGCTGAAGCATCCCTCTCTCTCTCTCTCTCTCTCTCTCTCTCTCTCTCTCCTCGCGAATACGCTACCTTCTTCATAAATCAACGACAAAGCACCCTCAATTCTCCAATTTCCCTTTCAAGAATTTTCAGCCTTAAGAAATCTACGATTCTCTGAATTATATGTAAGTTTTTCTCCTCTCTGTCTTTTCATACGTATTTGATTTGAATCCTATGGGGTTTAATTTGTGTCATGTTCATCGAGAAACGCAGATATGGATTGAAACCCTAATTCTGCTTTAGGGTTCTCAAAATCCGACTGCTTTAACGATTTTTATTTGCTCATCCTTACATATACACAATGAGCAGTTGGTAACGAATTACGTTCATTAATTCTTCGTAATTTTACCTCTGATAGGTTTTCTGTTCATCGTGGCGGTAACAATTTTTTCAATAGTATATTATTCATCATTGTACCGAATACGAGTGAAATTGTAGATAATTTTAGCAAACTGAGCATCTCGGGGACGATCAATCCCTTAGGTCTTAGTTGATCGTTTCTGTTGGATCATCAAAAAGCATCAACACGATGAACTATCCTACGGAATTCTTCATAAAATATTGCTGATTACGAATATGATTTAGGGGAAAAGATTTCCGCTTTTCTGCGAACCTCAAAACTATCATCAAGTTTATCAATTTTGTAAGGGTTTGTTGGGTGGTAGTTGGGGCCCTGGTAGAATAAACAAAAGAACTTGCTCCGAATTTGACGATAATTGTGATGGTTGCAATATTTTATTCTAATTTGATAGTGATTTTTTTAAAATTTTGTCCTTTTTTTGGTGTAGGATTTGTCTTTTAGATCAGAAACCAAGAACCAAAGAGTTGATCCTTTGGCTTTTATTAATACATATGGATATATGAGGAATGAACAATCTAAGCTCTGTAAAAGAGCAGAACAGGATTTAAGTGATGATTATCTTAATTTAATAGTATATTGATATCTTTCACCTTTTAACACCATTTAATAACTTTTTTTTATTAACGACCAGCTTTTGTTTTGTCCATGATTATAAGTAAAGGTCTTTCACAAAGCAAAAACTCTAAAGTTTGTAAAGGTATGACTGTTTACGTCATACCTACCTAATATTCCGCCAAACGGGATTAGATAATGTTAATTTCGTTGATTTTCATTAAGTTTGGACTTTATCTCTATTCTCTACTAATTAAACTAATTATATCATCAAGTTTGGGCCCCCCTTTATAAGTAGGTAAGGTGGTAACCTTATCCAGAGTTGTAAATATCTTTGGCAAGATATCTGAAAAGAAATGGAAAACCTTATCTACTAAGCCATAGTACAATGATGACTCATGTTGTCGAAATAATAGTGAACTTTAGTTTTCATAGTGTACTTCACTAGCTAGTTTTTTACTTCACATGACAGCATACATTTATGTACTATCTTATATCCACCAAGAAGTTGGTTGGCATTATCTTGTATCCAAGTAGTAACAATTGATTCTAAAAGGGACTTCTTTCTATCTGTTTCAGACACCATTAATCACATGGCCATGGAGCAGTATCTCCGAGATTCATTGCCACAAAACAACATTAACAAAGAGGATAATGCTTCTCTAAACAAGTGGAAAACCTCAAGTGAATCCATTGATGAATCTGAAAACGGTCCTTCAGGTGGTTTTGACTGTAATATTTGTCTAGATATGGTTCATGATCCAGTAGTGACCCTTTGTGGGCACCTATACTGTTGGCCTTGCATTTACAAATGGCTTCACCACCAAAGAACAACACCCGAATACCCAGAGAAGAAAAATGTACAGTGCCCTGTTTGCAAAAGTGAAATTTCCCAAAGAAGTATAGTCCCGTTATACGGTCGAGGCCAGACCACAGAACTTATATCTGAAAATAAAGTTTTGGATCATGACATCACGATCCCTCGTAGGCCCACTAGTCCGAGGTGTAGTGTCCACGCTGGGCCACCTCAGCAGCTTAATCATCGCCAATATCAACAAGCATCGATGCCTATAGCTATGTCTGGTTTTGGTGGCATGACCATGACAAATATGATTAATCCCACAAGCCCGACAATGGGGATGCTTGGAGAGATCGTGTACGAGAGGGTTTTTGGCAATTCACATTCTACTTTATTTGCATACCCGAATTCATACAATCTAACAGCTGTAAGTACTCAACGTGCAAGAAGGCAGGCAATGCAGGCCGATAGATCTTTGAGTCGGGTTTGCTTTTTCTTACTCTGTTGTGTAATTTTGTGCCTTCTTTTGTTTTGACATCTTTTGGAAGACCATTTTTCTTCTTCTTGCCTTGTGTATATTTGTAAAAAATTATGAGAAACTTAGTAGTTAATTTGCAATATATTGCATAATCCCTACCCGTGAAGCTTGATTTCGTTGATAGGCATAAGGTGCATGGAGCTATGGTAAAGAAAAAGTCATCAATCAAAATGCATGTCTTAGATTATTCTAAATCTTTGCGAGCTGAGCATATAAATTGCGTTGGTTCTAGAAGTCGAATTTGTCATCATGCTAATGGTGTCAAAGGACCCGTTTTGGGTTAGACAGATTGTGTTTCGCTCGACCCAAATACTTGAGTTCTGTTTTTCACCCAATTTAGTTTGTATCGGGTTTGTTTTTTTTCGCTTAATTCGTGTTTGATCTCTAGATTATGTGTTGTGTTAACCTGTTTTTATTGCAAACGGTTGTGCTGATCTTAAGAACTGAAATGAAAACTTTCTAAAGCAGTGAAAGAAGAATTCAAGATATTTGTCTTTTTGTTTTAAACAAAAGAACTCATGAAAGGGAAATCCAATTAGGGCTTGTATCAGGGGCTTCAATCGAGCCTCTCCCTCTTCTTCTTTGTTCTTCGTCACTATTGTAGATTAAGTAGGGCTTCCCTTTTGATTGCTCGATTAAGGCTTCACCTCACATGTTACGGCTTCAGTGACCCAGGTTTGTTTTGATTAGAGCTTGTCTTCGTTGTCACCATCATCAACCACAAGTTTGAGCCTCTCCTTTGTCTATTCTATCTTTTTGTTTGGTTTTCCTCACCTTTGTTCAATTAGGTTGTTAAATTAAGGTACTTCACAGTTGTTCTTGACCTTCGTCGATATACAAAGATATTTTAAATTGTGGTGGTTATTCTTGGTGCCGGGTAGTTATTTGCAATAGGACTCTTCACAGATCAATGGCCTTGTTTGCGATCCAACCTCTGGCTTCGTTTGCAGTAGCTATGACAGTTTTATGTACGTTTTAGATGATTACTAACGGACATCTTTGCGATTCAACCCTCAATAGATCCATGGCTACTATCGTTTGTAGAAGCAACCCCTTTGACAAATGTATGTATGTATGTTTGATTTTAGGATTTGGAAGTTCTCTCTATTTATTTGTAATCCGTGTAGAATGTTTATTTGGAAATGCATTTTGATCGAGGATATATAAATATGTAACTGTCACGGAAAGTGAAAATCTTAAAAATGTGTTTGGTTGATATCTTTTTCTAAAATTTTTCAAAAAAAAGGAGTTTTTTTTTTTCTAATTTTCTGAAAAATTAGAAAAGCCCATGCCCCCTATTTTCCACTTTTTTCTAAACTTGTCTTCTTAAACTATTAATCCTATTTTCACAATTTTTCATCGAGTCGGTTGCTATTAATAATCGAGATTACATCTTTGTATTAATTATTCACAAATTTCAATGTTATACAATTTTGCAAGGCTGTAAGTCGGCTGTTCTTAATCATTGATATACATATATCTTTGTATTAATTATTCACAAATTCAATGTTAGAGATTTAATCGTTGATATGTTGTTGGTAAAGTATACCATAAGACGTCACCAGAGACGTTTGTGATCTTGATATCATTAAATAGTAAAATTTTCTTGTTGATAATATTTTTTATGTTTTATTTGGATATATATATATATATGTATATATATATGTATATATATATTATATTGAACCTCGTATTACATTTTTTCAGATTTGTTAAATGTTGTATTATTTCAAATAACAAAAACTTAAAAATAAAAACCGATTAAAATAGAACATCCGAACATGTTTTCTAATTTTCTAAAATAGAAAAGAAAACTCCATTATTGTTAACCAAACGCGTTTTCTAAATTTTTTAAAGAAAACTGAGAATGAAAACTCCACCCTTTTTTCAGAAAATTTTTCTAAAAAAACTGAAAACAATTTTCCACAACCAAACGCAACCTTATTCTTTCTAAAATGAATGGAAAATTACAAAAGTTCACATAGTAAACCTTTTGTAATACCCGAACTTCGAAAATAAATAAAAGAATATTTATTGAGAAAATAATATCTGTGTTGGATTATGGATTTAACGGTAGACTAGTTAATTTAATTGGGCTTGAGTACATGTATCTATATATATATATATATATATATATATATATATGATTGGTTTAATGGACTAGTATGGATAATTCAATTGGAGTAAGCATTATTGGGCTTATTGATTCAAAGTGGGCTTAGGCCTTTTAAGGGAAGGTATATATGGAAGAATTAGGGCACAGCCCCAAAAAAACCTTGTTACTGTTGCATTGAGAGAGAGAAATCAGTGTGTGTGTGTTGTGTGTGTAAAAACTCACGAAGAACAAGGAAGAAGGAGCCAAGCTTCATCTGTGGAATCAAAGAATTGTTAAAAAAATCATCAGGTAATGTTTCCTACCTCACTATGATGTTGTAGGTATCAATTTTAGCTTGTTTGAATGATTTCAAGAGAAGTTAGAATCTAGGTTTTGAGGTTTTGGGTTTATGAAGAACAAGAGAAAAGAGTTTGAGATATAAGCTTTAATACTTGATGAAATGTATTTAAATCTTTAAGGAAGTGTTTAAATGAGTGGATAAATGTTTTGTAACAAAAATAAAGTGATTTCGTTAAGTTTTGAAAGAGTTTGATTTTGACTATGGAGTCTGGGTTTTAGCAAATGAAGAACCGATGAAGAAGATAAGCCTTCATGCGACCTTCAGTATAGGTCATGCGACTCATGTAGATGAGTCATGCGACTTTCAGGGTGCACCCCATGCGACTTTCGCATGGGGAGGGGGAGGGGAGTGTTCATGCGACTTTTATTACTTGCTTGGTATTCATGCGACTTTTGACATAGTGTCATGCGACACTTGAGATATGGCCATGCGACTTTCAGTAGACAACTGTATGTTCATGCGACTTTTAGTACTTGCTTGGTATTCATGCGACTTTTGACATAGTGTCATGCGACACTTGAGATATGGCCATGCGACTTTCAGTAGACAACTGTATGTTTATGCGACTTTTAGTACTTGCTTGGTATTCATGCGACTTTTGACATAGTGTCATGCGACACTTGGGATATGGCCATGCGACTTTCAGTAGCCAATTGTGTGTTCATGCGACTTTTAGTGTGTGCATGTGGACTCATGCGACTTTCAAAGATAAGTTTATGATTTCATGCGACTTACACATGAGCCATGCGACTTTCAGATTAGCTATGGATAGTGTCATGCGACTTTCAGACTATATATATATATATATATATATATATGTGTGTGTGTGTGTGTGTGCCATGCGACCTTCAGATGGCCCAGGGTGGCCATGTGACTTTCACATGGGGTCCAGCAGCTATGCAACTTTGTTTCTCTGTGACTGCCAATTGAAGGATAATCACGAGTGAAGTTGTAAAGTAAGAGCAGCATGACGAGAACTACCGACAGGTGAGTATTCTTACTTACATTTCTAAATAGACGTCAAATACGTTTGATAGTGCCTAAGAGAGTGAATGATAATTGTGGAATACGTGAATACTATGTGTAGACCAACACTTCGGTGTCGGGTATGTTTTAATTAGACATTGCATACGACCTATGATGTGTAATCAGATGATAAGTTATGAGACATGTGAATACACTCAATGATATGATAGTAGTATGTGTGGCGTGTAAGTATGTGGTCTGTGATAATTAAACCATCAATATGCTAGAGACCGTTACTTCGGTGACGGGTATGTGGAGACCAATTGTACATGATAGTAATATGTGTGACGTGTTATGCGTGTGGTATATGATAATTATATCATCAGTATTCTCATTATGATCTAAATTGATTCCAGTTGTTTATATATGCATGTGAATACGTGAACAGCTATGAGTTATAACTGAATGTGATTAAACCGTTTACTTCGGTAACGGGTATGTTAGACCGTTCACTCCGGTGACGGGTATGTTAGACCGCACACTTCGGTGTCGGGTATGAGAACAGCACTCCGGTGTTGGGTATGAGACCAGCACTTCGGTGCCGGGTATGTTAGACCGATCACTCCGGTGACGGGTATGTTAGACCGCACACTTCGGTGTCGGGAATGAGACCGTACACTTCGGTGTCGGGTATGAGACCGTACACTTCGGTGTCGGGTATGAGACCAACACTCCGGTGTTGGGTATGAGACCAGTACTTCGGTGCCGGGTATGTTAGACCATTGTGACGACAACGGGTGAGACGAGACCGTCTAACAGGCGGGTATGTTGAGACCACTTACTACGGTAGTGGGTATGAGATACGTGTTATTTGATGAGACCACTTATTGCAGTAGTAGGTGCGAAGAATGTGTTCTGATGAACTGTTTGGTTTGTAAGTAAAAGTACTCGCTAAGCTTTGTGCTTACGGTTGTTGTTTAACCATCTTTTCAGGTGATGACCACGGCGTGGCTCCAGCTCGTGTTTGATAGCTCATCCCCAGCAAGCTTCCGCAATGTTTTCACTCTCATGAATTTCTAATGTAATCCAAATTGATTGTACTTGAAATTAAGATTTTTACGGGTTTTGACCTAGGATGTAGATAGCATTATACAGTGTTTCAATTATCGTAGACTATTAATCGTATGATTAGTAAAAAAAAAAAAAATTGGGACGTTACACCTTTATTACTTTATAATTATAATTATTTTCAAAAAATGGATTATTCTTTCTTTTAATTAATTTTTATAGACTCGTAGACAACAACAAAACATAATTGTATTGATGATAATCGTAATTTTTGATAAAAAAAAAACGAGGACTAATAATGAAAGTTTATGTACGGAGGAAAGCTGTAATTTTCTCTTGCAAATCAAATAAAATAATTTATTAGTTATAACTAAAATAAACTTAAACAGATTATAAAATAATAAAATTAAAATTTTTGTTAAATATGATATTTTAAAATATTATAAAAGGTAAATATGATATTTATAAACTATGATTAAAAAATACGATATTGTAATATTTAATAAGCATATATATGAAATTATTTCTAATAATTTTGATTTAAGAATTTTGTTTCCTAAAAAAAATCAAATTGAGTTTTCCATTTAAGTAAATTGTTCAATTTAACAAAACGGAATAAAATTATCTAATAAAAATGATCCAGATTAGTCTTTTATTTATATTTGGAGATTGTGAAGTAAGATTAGGTTATAGTTTTACTGTTGTTATTAGACCATGAGTAGCATCAATTTCAAACCTTTCTCAACCCAGATGTCACATCAGCTGTCAAATTATTTTTTTCTCATTCTCTTACTTACCCAAAACCCAAGTAACACATATCGCAAACCAACCTAATATTTTCTCACTCATTACTCTTCCTTATACACTCACAAAAAAAATCATGGGTCAGTTTGGGTTCGGGAAACTATGAGCTAACCCGAAGAAGGTGGGTAAGGCTGTTCCCTGAAGTACCCGAGAAAGCTCAAGCCCAACCTGAACCCTTCAACTTTACCGCTACTCAAGGCCTTAGGTTACCGTATTTACTTGTAGAAAAAATTGCCATTTATAAGCGAATGAATTGCCAGATTAGAAGGTTATATCCATTTTCACCAAAATTGTTTCTTGTCATGTTTATAGCGACTCATTTTTTTATGCTGTTTCGGTAGTGTTAAAAAAGTACAAGCCTTGCTAGGAGGTATTCAATTGTTCATAGTTGATACCCTTTGAGTGTTATATATTTCTTTTAACATCAATAACTTCATTTTATTCAAACCTAATTTTCTCACATCACTTACTGTAGCTCAAAAACCTACACTCATCTAATCATAGTACAACTAGTGAAACATAATGTACTACTTGAACTCGTTACTCACAATAAAGCATATAAGAAATTAAGCAAATTCACTTCGTATATAGTGATGACAACGGTCATCCAATCCGATTGAACATTCACTCGATCTGATCTATTGATTGTGGATATAGACGGAATTAAATAGGTGAATATTGAATATGGAGCAGATATGGATGTTTAGTGGAGCAGATATAAACGGAGATTATTTATCCATGGATAAATTAATTAACCTGAAATTAAAATTTTATATGTTAATCTATATATTTTTAACATAGGGAAAGGATCCCTTGCGAACCATATACCGGTGCGAACGGTGCGGACCGTGCGAACTAACATAAAGGAATTGACGGTGGCCGATGAAATTAATTTAAAGGCGGTGGAATTAATTTAAAGGCGGCAGAACATTTGTTGAAGTAACCTTATGAAACGAACACAATTTGGTGGAGGTATTATTTAAATTGATGAAGAAATATGAGAAACCAATCTATATTTACATGCAGGTTTCACGATTACTTTTTTTTTAATTTATCATATTTTTATTCTTTTTAATTTTCTTTAAGCATCTTATATTTATTCATTTTCTATTTTACTACATGTAAATTTTGAACGTATATCCTTGTATAATCTACAAAACAAATAATTAGATGTATTGTGTTTAGACAAGATGCACTATTTTTAAACATGATGCACTGATATTAGACTAGATGCAATGATTTCTTAAATGAGAAATCATTGAATCGTTCAAATATTGAATCACCACATCCCGTCTAAATAAACATAAAGTTTCTTTAAAACTAATGTATCTTGGTTAAAAATTCAATGTTTCTCATTTAAAACTCACCGCATCTCGTTTAAAAACACTGCATCTTGCTTAAAAAATCACTGCATCCGTATTAAAATCACTAAATCTTGTCTAAAAAACATAAAATCCTCTTAAAACTACTCCATTTTGACAGAATGATTTAGTGGTTTCTCATTTAAAGATTATTATATCTAGTTTAAAACCACTAGATCTTGTTTAAAAACATTGCGTCTTATCTAAAAACACTACATATTGTATCCACCCCTTATTCTAAGAATAAGTTGATATGTTTTGGTTCAAAAAACTTTAATTAATTACAAGATGTATTTTGGAATATAAAGTAGTTTATATACACATGAATAAAATCCAACAAAGTAATTCATTTGAATTCTTCACAAATTAATTCCACCGCCAAGAAATTAATTCCAACCAAGTAATTGTAATATAGTTCGCAGAGTTCGCATTATAAAACCTTTCGCATTCGATCCCTTATCTTTTAACACATATATATAAATATAATATTGAAGATATATATAATTACAAAGTATGTTTTTCGCTTGATTGTAGTTATATTAAGTTTTAGTTTGATTTGTATATTTTTTATATGTATTGAGAAAAAGAGTTATTTCGACTTCTAATTGATATCCATTTACCGATCTAATCCGATAGATATGAATATAGACGTATGGAATAATTTTAAGTGGATATGAATATGAATGATAAAAAACTAAGTAGATATATATATAAATGTGGCATTATCTGATCCATCGTCATCCATAATCTTATCCCTTCAATCAACTGTGAACCACCAAAATCCATTTTTAGAGCTAACTCCCTTGATTCGTCATACACACACAACACTGGTTGTACTTCAATAGACCACCCGTATGATCATTGGGTAAGCCATTAGTATGCCATCTGGTTAGCCTCAACACCCATACAACTCCCACTTTTTTACCCGACGGGTGAGTAATCGGCTCCCCACACACAATGACAACTCGGTCCATTCTCTCTTTCTCTCTCTTACATATATATTATAATAAAAAAAGTGAAGAAAAAATTGAGTTTGTTTAGATTAGAGTATACTATGTATTTAGATAAATGAGAGAAAGAGAAGGAAAAAGTAATGTAACATTAATGTGGTATTGGGGTAAAAAAGAGGGAAAGTAAAGGCCATACGGATGGCCTTATTGTGGGGAAGATCAAACACTCGCAAATAACACTCATATTTTAAATCATACTTACTGTTGGGAATAAAATCCATTCATATATAATTTTTTATGTGAATGAGATAGTTTGCATGAATTTAATGATTTTTTGTAACTATCAAATGCAATATATAAGGTCATGGATACATATTTGATATTTCTTATGATTTCATAAATTTTTTTTGTCATATGAGCGTCACATACTCTTCATATTTATTTGTCACCATATGCATTAAAACTCTTTCGGTATAGAGAGAGATATACATAAAATAAGTGATCGGGAGATAGTTTAGTTGGGTGAGTTGCGGTATGAAGGAGTATATGGGCTGATCTTTTACGGGGCCAAGAAGAGGGATAATTAGTTGGTCCCACAAGTGTCACGCCAACTCATCATACACGCAACAAGAGTGGTTCACCCCATGCTCTAAAAGATCTACTACCCACGGTCACTCAGTGTCATGCTCGTCACCAACCATCATTTAAGCATCAAATTGACCACGTACTTGATCATAGTATTACACTTACCATTAACTCTTTTTCACATACATACAAAGCTTGATAACACAACATAACAACTCTCATATTGGCACCCTTCAAACATCACGACGTGATCAAAACACTCGATCTTCCGCTCCGCCAACGATTGCCAAATTAACCTCCTATCTAATGTCAAATTAATATGGTACAAATTTGACTTGTAGAAGAAGCAAGTTGCTAAAGAAGATATGGTTGTAGGAAATTAAAGGTTTTAATTAGTTCAATTCTTACGCGTAGGCGTATATATCGTTAGTCATTGTCCTTTAATAATGAGTAAATTGCATGAAAATACAATAAACTTTGTCTTAGTTACCATTGTATATAACCAACTTTAAAATTTTATAAATAATACAATTAACTTTCATAATTCTTTCATTGTACGCAAACAACTTTTTCATAAATTTTGTCATAATTTCCATAGTATACAACAAATTGCATACAATGTGAAGATTATGAAAGTTGTTTGTATTATTTTTAATAAAATAAAGTTGATTGTATATAATGGTAACTAAGACAAAGTTAATTATATTTTAATTCAATTTGCCCTTTAATAATTGAGTGCTTTAATTCATATCCACAAATTAGAAAGAAATTAATAGATGCGTGTACGTGGGATATATATGACGATGGTTCTTCTGCCATTTTTGACAAAATGAGAACAATAACTAATTATCATGTCGTGAAATAAAGAAAACCAAACCAACTAAAATAATCAAGCACCATGTCAACGTAATTAATTAATTCATTCCAATTATATTCTTCTACTTTTTATTTATATTTGTTTTTTTTACTTACAAGATGAAGACATATATCAAAATCATAAGAAAAGATATAAAAAGATAATTAGTCTACGTATCATCATTTAGAGAGTAGGAGGATGAAGTAAAAAGAAATATCATATATCAACATGCATACTAACCGACCTTGACTTGGTATAAATTTAATAATATTAAAATAGAGACGGTTCAAACGAGAATTGTTTTTCGTACGAGAATTGCGAGAACCACTCATAGCTGTTGATCAAAAAAATGGAGGGTCCAGATTAAAAAGTTGTGGATAACCTTAAACTAATCAAACTTATCCTTAATTAATTAAGGGCAATTAGGACATTTTCACATTACCCCCACTTTTTTTAAACTAATATATCCATCATATGGAAAGGTATTAAATTACGAAAATTATACCAAATTAACGAGAAAATTATGCTCTATAATTTGAGACCGATCTAGCTATATTTTTTCGAAATTTTTTTATTGTATTTGCTAGGTTTTTTTCTAGTACAGTCGACATTTGCACGCGTGCAAATTTGCATATGTAAAAGTGTTCATACTACTCTTTCTCATTTAAAATAAATAAAAAAGACAGAAAATTAAATAATTGGCTAGAAATGATTCTCGCAGTTCTTGTACGAAAAACAGTTCTCGTTTGAACCGCTCCCTATTAATAACATTGTACTAATTAAGTTTTGTAATAAGATTTATAAAATATACATATGAATCAAAATAAAAACTAGCTAATAAAAACTAGGGGTAGTATCTTAAACTGAAAAACCTATTTAACCGTAATTGATAAGCCGAATCATGAAAACCGATGGTTTGATTTGTAAATTTAATTAGTCGGCTTCAATCAAAATATAAACAGTTTATTGCAAACTAGTTTAAATAATGTGTAAATATACGAAGAGCCATAATTATTAATGCTAAAATATTATTTTATATTCGTTTAGCTAAATATATAATTATTTAAGCAAAAGAATAGTCCAATCTTTCTTAAGTACTAAAAGATTTTTATATTAGTTTAACCGGATATAGAAAAGTAATTCATGACAACTTTAAAAGGATATAAACTTTAAATACGATAAGATTTGTATTAATATAATAAATGTAGGTAAAGACAAAGAATTTAAATGTGTATAATATTTTAATACTAATGTAGCATAAGATATAATAGATCTATTTCTAAATTAATGTAGTGGATAAGAAATTTGAATTAGAGAAGTAATTTAACACAAATTAAATTGATTTAAAATCAATAACGTGTTTCAATTAATTTTGACCAATTAATGTCCAAATTGAGTTTTAATTTTGATAATTTATAGTCAAATTTAGTTTTAATTTTAACTAGAGTAATTGGTTAGAATTTAATTTTGACTATATAAAACGCTAGGATTTTCTAATTAAATTGATTAAGGTTAGTCATTCATTTATATTACAAGATATATGCCAATGTAATACAAGGGTTGGTTTAAAAAAGGGTTTAGTTCCCGAAAATGTATCCAACTTGTCACATTTTGCTATTATATGTACCGACCTTTCAAACTTACAATTTAATATACCGGACTTTTCAAACTTACCATTTTGTGTATCAAACCTACTATAGTAGGTTACAAGCTTATGTGGCAATCAGTTTTGCTGATGTGTCTGATTACATGGCATATGATTTGGATTTTCATGATTTTAAAATAAATAAAAAAATAAAATTATTAGTACATCTTCATCTGGGTTTTCATATTTCATACTCAAACTTTTTTGTTCATCTTCATCCATCTTCATCTCCATCCATATTCATGTTAGAACATTTGGGGTTTAGGTTTTCATCTTTGTATGGTTTTGTTCATCATCCATCTTCATCTGCGATGATACACCATTGTTCAGACATGATTACACCTACTTATTCATCTGTGATGATACACCATTGTTCTTCCTCATCTTCGTATGGTTTTGTTCTTCGTATGTTTACACAACCATTGACCGAAGTCCATTGTTCAGACATGATTACACCGTCGATTGAAACAGGTTCCGATTTCGCTTTTTTCGATTAAAGGTGTCGATTTAGGGTTAAGAGGTATGCAGTTTCGTCTTTTTCGATTTAGGGTTCGAAGGTTTCGATTGTTCAGACACGATTACATCATCGATTGAAACAGGCTTCGATTGAGGGTTTCGATTAAGGGTTCAAAGGTATGCGATTTAATACCCAAACCTGTTATTATTCTAGTTTTTGTTCTTGTTCATACGATTTAATACCCAAATCTGTATTCATCTTCTATTCAAATTTGTTTGATTGTTAATCTTTTAAGGTTTCATTTATTTCCCAAATCCGAGTTTTAGGGTTAATGTTGGTTAGGGTTTTCTTCATGTGCGATTAATGTCCAGATTAACAGATTAGGGTGTTTCAATTTCTGTATGATTTTTGATTTTCGATTTGCTAGTAGATCTATTACTGCTTCATGGATTATTCGACTAGAGTGTTTCAAATCTGATTTCTTTTGGGTTTTCATAATGTTTCCTAGACAAGAACTGAAGAACATCTTTCATCTTCATGACTTTTGTTAATTCTATATTTTTTAAAGATTGGCTAATGTGGAATTTACAAAAAAATAAAAATAAAAATAATTACCGGTTACCTGCTAAATGGGTAACCGGATACATATAATGGTAGGTTTGAAAAAATCCAGTACATTAAATGGTAAGTTTGAAAGTTCAGTACATACAATAGCAAAAGGTGACAAGTTGGATATATTTTTGGGAACTAAACCCTTTAAAAAATGGGTAAAATCGGAGAAAATACATAAAAATTTATCAATATTACAATTGTATGTAATTGACTTTATTTTGTACATAAAAATACATACAACTTACAAATTTGGTTCATTGTATAAAATTGGTACCTTGATTACCAAGTTATCGGTTACCAGTTGTATACAATAAACCAAATTTGTAAATTGTTTGTATTTTTAGGTACAAAATACCCGTTATTTTTTTAAAATTTTTGTTAGTTTACCGGTAAGTTACCTATTGGTATAGGTAACTTGCATACAATAAACCAAATTTATAAGTTGTGTGTATTTTTAGGTATAATTATAAAGTTTGTTACATATAATGACAATATTGGTAAAGTTTGTTGTATTTTCGCGTAAATTACCCTTTAAAAAATAGTAACTATTAAGTATTATAAAAAATATTAAATAATTATAAAATACGAATGAAATGAGAATTTTAAAAAATAACGATAAACGGCATCAAACGCCTAGAATAGTGATTGAAGCATCGGTGCGAGGTCGAAGGCAAACATGACGAAAGAAATGTGGTATCATTACACTAAGAGACATTATTGTATTCCTTGTACAAGTCATTGATCGTCATTGTTGTAATTAGGGCAATAAGGTCAACTATGTATTGGTTATAATAAAAACAATTTAAAATGATTATAAACTATTTAAAAAGATAAAACTAAGAATTTAGTTAAATAAGATATTCTGAAAAGTTATTAACAATAAATATGATATTTGTAAATTATGATTTTGATTCAATTTTGACCAAAGAAAATCCAGTATTGGAATTCAAATTTTAATTAAACGAATAGTCAAGATTGACCAATTAATTTTGTTTTATTATATAAAGGGTTATGACTGGTTAATAAATTTAATGTATGATAGACTTTAATTTATATTAGAAGATACTTATTATTAAAAGATGTCATGTCGATGATCATTCTTCTATTTTAATATAGAGCAAATTACACCAAAATACAAAGATTTTTAGCTAAGTTATCATTGGATACAACAAACTTAAATAATACAACCAACTCTGTTATAACTCACTTTGTATACAAGCTTACCTTTGAAAACCGGTTATTTTGATTTTCTTTTTATTTTTTGACTTTTCTTCATTCAAAAATATAAAGGTCTAGGTTTAGAGGTTTCCGTTTTCTATGTTCTTTATCTCCCTTGATCAAACACACCCCTTGATCAAACACAACTTTAGATATCCACCACTATAAACAACCACCACCACCGCTGTCACCTTCAAACCATCACCACTGTAAAACCTGAAATTTTGTAAATTACAAAATTTATGAAAATGCAAGTAAGTAAAAATTGTAAAAATTAGGTGTTATATATATATATATATATATCATGTTGTGTATATAGATGAATAAATATGGGTGAGAAATGTAAGAGGAAGGAAAGCCTAAGGACTAAACTTAGAAATATGTATGTATATATATATATATATATATATATATATATGTGTGTTGCCTACACCAATTGAAGTCAAAGACTTCAAGAAATTTCTGGAAACCCATCGAGAGAAAGGAAGAGCAAGAAGGAAAATGGAGATTTCAAGAGGGAGGAAGAAATTAAGGAGTTTTCTTGAAGTTTATGGTGTTTTTAGTTGAAATAGTGTGTTTAGCACCTAATCAACTACCAAAGCTTGAAGTTCTTGAGCATAGAAAGGCAAGATCAAGATGGGTCAAGTAAGTTTTAAACTCATCTTGTGTTTGATTTTAAGCAATGATTATGGTTGTAGTGATTTTTGGGTTGATTATGTTGAAAAATGGTGTTTAATGGGTCAAAACCTTTGAATTAAGGTTTGATTACCCAAGTTTTGGATGGATTATAGTTTTGGGGATGTCTAGTGGTTGTCTTGAAGCTAAAATAGTTTATTGGTTGCTGCAATAGAAGTTTTGGGGGAAAGGAATTGATTTTGGCCGGTTTTACAGCAAGAAAAAAGGGAAAGAATTGGTCTGTGCAGGTCGTCGCGGCGCGACGCGTCGCGAAGGGTAGAAGATGATTTACAGAGATTTTCTTGCGGCGCGAGCTTCATTTCTCGCGGCGCGAGGCACCCTGAAACCTCTAAAATTCATGTTTTTGACCCCATTTGACTATGTTCATGTTTGGGGATTGATTCTAAGGTTTTGTAAGGGATAAATGGAGTCTTTTAAGACCCGAAAGGGTGTCTAAGTCTAGATTTGAGTCTAGAAACCTTGTTTTTGGTTAACTATGAAAGTTAACCTTGTGTTTTGGTAATCATAGGTTTATGATCAAGTGTTTAAGCTTTGGTTTGGATGGGGTTGTGATCCTCATCACACCCTCAGGTGAGTACACCCTGCGGATACCCAACTGTTTGATAAGATTACAAGTCATCTTGTTGTGTTTTGATTGTTTGGCAATGGTTTGATGAATCTTGATGATTCAAAGGATGTGGATTAAGAAATTGTTTTATAAATGCGGGTTATATGAGTTAAAACTGTTTATGAGTTTTGAACTTACATAATATGTAAACCATGCATTGTTTTATACTATGGTTTTGGGAAGTATAAATGCCTTATGAAACCTTTGTGGTTTAAGAATGTGGAATTGTAAATTCAAGTTAAGAGAGGTTTTAAATGGTGGTTTTCTAAATAAGACCATTGCTCCATGTTGGAGATGGTCCTCGCTTACATTGTGATTAAACTAATGGTTTTGAAACATGATAATCCATGTTGGAGTGGACTTTGATTTTGAAACAAAAGACATGGTTTTGATTTAATGAAATTCATGTTTTCACTAAATTTGTTTTAGACACTGAGATTCCAAATATGGTTTTGATTGTTGAGCATTTATGCTCAAGTAATTTAAATTGTGAAATTTGCTTGTTATATTCATAAACTGATATGTTTGGATTAATTGGCCTTTATGGCAAGGATATTTGTGGCCTTTATGGCAAATGATTTTATGACCTCTCAGGATAAGTGGTTTTATGACCCTTCGGGGTATGTGATTATGTGACCCTTCGGGGTATGTGCTTATGTGACCCTTCGGGGTATATGTGCTTCGGTCCGGACCACTGTGTGATATAACTCTGTACCATAGGGTTCCTAGTCATTGGGACGTACACAGCGGTTCCTGTGGCTTCGGCAATTGGGGGGACCCCGAGGTACGGGTGGCTGAGGGATCGGTGCAGAGAGTGGAGGGGTATGTCAGTAGGCATCATGACCGTGTGGGTTCACTGGGCTGACGAGCCACCGAACCCGTGGCAACACAAGTGGATTTGGTGAACAGGGCTTACACTCCAGTTAACCGTTGTATGGTGGACTGCTTTGTGCATCCCCCACCTTGACGGGGTGATGTGGTTATCCCCCATGTGGGCACGTGTTGACCGTGACTAGCTACCAAGTTGATACATTGTGGCCCAATGGACAGACCCGCATCCTTATGTGCTATTATGTGTGATGTTAAAAGGATTTTGATTGCCAAACTTATGTTTTCAAAAGAAGTAAAAGGATGACTTGGTTTTGAGAAAACAAATGTTTTTTGATGTACTCACTAGCTATATTTATAGCTAACTGGTGTGTAAAAATGTTTCGTATCCGCAGGTTGTATAGATGCCTTGGTGAGGCGGGTAGTTGCTGTGGGCTTGGCTTTGGCTCGGTTACAATTCCGGTAATTCTGGATTTCCTACTCTATGTATATGGTCGTGAGATTGACTGTGGTAACACCCAAGGTTTGGATTGTAAATGTTATTGTTGAGATATTTACAGAAAATGAAAAAGCTTCCGCAATAAATTTTAAGGGTATTGTATAAATATGGTTTTAAATGGATTTATGAAAAATTTAAATTTGAACTGAAAATCAGGGTGTTACAACCACTGCTGTCTCCTTCAAACCACCACTACCTTTGTTGCCTTGAAACCATCACCACCGTCGTCTCCTTCAAACCACCACCACTATCGTCTCCTTCAAAACCACCACCACAATCATCGCCTTCAAACCAACACTACAACCATCACCTTTAAACACCAGCACTACGATTAGAATTTCTTGAGGTTAGATATTTAGGTGCGATTTTGAAGGTGTCACCATCACCACCATCGTGATTAAGGTTTCTTGTGTCACCTTCAAACAACCGCCGCCCTTGCCACCTTCATGGATTTTACTGACTTGATGAAGCCATGGGATGAAGGTGTGATCTTATTCAACCACCGCCGATTTTGGTTTATAGGTGTTCTTTTATCTCTCTTAATTCAGATCTAAAGGTGCGATTTTGAGAAATTTTGGTACATATTAAAGTTATGTTATTTGTGTGTTTGAGACTTAAATGTTCTACTGTTCATTTTCAATTTGAATGTATGATTTAGTTACGGATTACAGATCTTGGATTTGAATATTCTTGGACTTTAATGAGAGTATGAGTTCATCTTCGATTTGATACATATTAGGGCATTGGGCATTGTTATTTGTGTTTTTGCTGGAAGTATGATTTGGTTATAGATTTAGGTTATGTGACATGTTCAATTATGATCTAGAAATTCTTAACACAATCCAAATTTTCATGGGGTTTGAATATTCTTGGATTTGAAGAACAAAGATGATTAAAAAAATAATACAAGAGTGAATTATTTTATAGAACATATGTACATTGTCTTATACTTTATACTTGTGCTTTAAATCCTTCATCTATATTTGTTTTGGATATTGTTAACGACTACATCCATTAAAACACCCACACTATATCATAGAGCCTAATAGCCTATAAAGAGACCCGAGTACAACAATCCTTTCTTATTTGTTTTATAAAATAGGGTTTAGTTTCCGAAAATGAATCGACTTGTCGTTTTTTAAAACTTGTTTGGTGTTAAAATAGTGTGTATGTAACGTTAAAAGTGTGTATGTAACGTTAAAAGCTAGCATTTAATGTACTGATATAAAATATACCATTTAGTGTTTTGTAAAACTTGTTTGGTAAGTAACAGATAATTTTTCACTTTGATTTATTTTAATACTAAATTATTATTGAAAACTACCATTTAAAATACCGAGGTTTCAAAAAACTACCATTTAATGTATTGAGAAACATGACGACCTGCTAGTAACCTACTATCAAAGGTCATGATACACTAAATGATAGATTTTGAAACTTCAGTACATTAAATTGTTGTTTTCAAAGTTAGATACATACAATAACAAAAGATGACAACTTCAATACATTTTAAAAAAGGGTTTAGTTCATAAATATGTATCAAACTTGCCACCGTTTGCTATTGTATGTATAGAGCTTTTAAACTTACCATTTAATGTACTGAACCTATCAAACTTACCATTTTATGTATCGAATCTGCTATAGGAGGTTACAAGCTGACGTGACACAGGTTTTGTTGATGTTGCCGGGCATATGACTTGAATTTTTCATGGTTTAAAAAATAAAAAATAAAATCTTTACTTTATTAATAATAAAGTAAACACCTGGAGGAGTTTTGATATGAATCTGTAGGCCAATCTCCATCTGCTTCATTTGTATTTACAATTTCATCGAAGGGCTCCATTGTTGATTTTCTTCTTTGTGTGAATCTGATGGTTGATGGTCGATCTTCATATGGGGCTCCATGTATGAACCCAGATTTGCAATTTTCTTGACCCAAATTAGGGTTATCTTCATGTGGTTTAAACAAGATTCGAGTTACTAATTCATTGGTTATCTTCATGTGGTGTGAATCCAAATCTCTGATACATTTAAGGTTTCAATTCCATCACCACCAGATCTGATTTATTGATTTATCTTCATTAGTGGTTTAGGGTTTTGATTTATGTTCCAACACATGAGTTCATTGTTCATCGTATTCCAGATTTGGTTAATGGATCTACAATTTAAGATCCACTTCATCTTCGAGGTACGCGATATCTTGGTTCAATTTTAGGGTTCTTGTTCTTATTCGTGGTTCAGATCTGTTTGTATTTCAGTACGTTTAGGGTCTCTTTATGATCTTGTTCAACTTTTAGAGTTCTTGTTCTTCTGTTCGACTTACAGGGTTCTTGTTCGACTTTTAGGGTTTTTTTTATTATCTTATTCTTATTTGTATTCCAGATCTGGGTTTTTTTTTATTGTTCTTGTTCGTACTTGGCTTCATCTATAACATTTATTCGTCTGTATGTTTGGATTGTTTCTTAACTTATTGTAAACTTTCGATTTATATGTCTATTATGCCCGTGTTCGGGATTATGTCTATGATGCCCGTGTTTGGGATTATGTCTATTATGCCAGTGTTCGGGATTATGCCTATTATGCCCGTGTTCGGGATTATGTCTATTGAGCCCGTGTTCGGGATTATGTCTATTGAACCCGTGTTCGGGTTAAGACTATTGATTACCACATTACTATTTATAGCCAACTAGTTGCTCCAGCTGGTAGGCGATCGTTGGAAGACTAATGACTAATAACTCGTTCCTGGTGAACTTGTGTTTCGGGTATCGCTATATTCTCATTTGCGTGCCATACCTTACGTGTTAAATTGTCATACAAATTTACTATACATGGCAAACATGCTTTTACTTTAAACTTGTGAGCTCATCAACTTTATGTTGACATTTTCGAGTGTTCATTTTCAGGTAATGCTAATAACCATGCCTAGGAGCTTAGGTGACCCTAGATAGCCTTAGCGTGACATGAGCAGTTGACTAAGGATTCTTTCATTTAACTATGCTATTATGAACTTGGATTTTATAAATCTAGGGCTTGTAGCCCCGTATACTTGTCCCGGGTTGTGGGAACAACTATTTCGTATGTTCTTGTTTTAAATTGTTGACTATGGTTGTCGTGAAGTGACTTGCCACGGCACAAGTCTCCTTTTGTGTCGGGGAACGTCGTGACACGTTGGTGTGAACTCATTTAGTAAAATTTTCTATTCATATATCAATGTGTTATGACGATCCTCTCCGTCGCACCTCGTGTTTCCGCCAAGGCGGGGTGTGACAGATTGGTATCAGAGCCAGGTTCTTGATAGTTAGTTTGTTTAGCTCACGGTAGTCGATGCACATTCGAAATGAACCGTCTTTCTTTTTGACGAATAGAACAGATGCTGCCCAAGGCGAATGGCTAGGTCGAATGAATCCTTTGTCTTGAAGTTCCTGGAGTTGATTAGACAGCTCCTGCATTTCTGACGGTGCCAACCGGTACGGTGACCTTGCGACGGGAGTCGCTCCTGGGATTAAGTCGATTCCAAATTCCACCTGTCGAGAAAGGGGTAATCCTGATAGATCCTCCGGAAATACCTCAGGGAAGTTCCGTACGGTCGGAATATCTTCTAGTTTCCTCTCATCCGCAGTTGCACTCATGCGGTGCTTCAAGTTTTCTTCGGACCGTTCACCACGGACCTCAAGTACTTCTCCATTCGGCAAGGGTATACGCACTATTTTCTCATGGCAAACTATTTCAGCCTTAAGACCGGATAACCAATCCATCCCCACAATCACATCAAAACTTCCATGCCCAAAAGGTATTAAATCTATGGGAAAAGTGAGATCTTCTAACCTTAAGTTGCACCCACAAATGATTTTATTGATTTCTATCCTTTTCCCATTGGCTATCTCAATCATATAACTGATTTCTAGTCTACTAGGCTTCACATTTAATAAAGGTACGAATTCAGTGGAAATAAAGTTGTAATCAACTCCAGAATCAAATAGTACTGTAGCATAGAGATCGTTTAAAGAAAAAGTACCCGTCACAATGTTTTTATTTATTTAAAATACTAAACAACCTTAATAAAATCTAAAATTTTTACAGTAACTTAAAAACACTTAAAAATTATTTTATATAAATTTTTGTCCACTAATTCGGATATTTGAATGTTTTACAACATTTTAAACTCTGATTATAGAAATTCCCTAAACTTCCAGATTTGACAACAAAAATGTTTTTAGATAATTAAAATAGAAAACCATCTTTATAAATTCTGAAATTTTTACAGGACTTTGAAATCTCATGAAATATGCTCCAGATTTATTTTGAAGAATTTTCGTGATGTTTAGAATAGGTTTTTGAAATATCAAAGTTAGTAGGTTAAAACTGTCAGAAATCACATATTTGCGCACCTAAACGATTTTGATTATTTGGGTGACCAAATCAACTTAGTTTTGTATGAAACCAGTTGGAGATGAAAGGGACTTAAAGAACTTATTTTTAGTGTCAAGAATCGATTTTTTCATTCTGTTTTGGCCGAGATATGGCCTCTTAAAATTAGTACATATTCTGCCCAGATTATAGGTTCTTGTTCTTTAAGTTTTAAATCAAATAGACCAATCCTTGGGGTTTGATATTCAACCAAACACATCAAAATCATAACTTTATGTGTGATTAGGATGTGTTTAATCCTTCAACCATGTTTGACATGCAAAGAAACAAGAAGAAGAAGTTTAAAGTTTATAAAGGAACATTTACATACCTAAACTCCTCAAATGGAGATCAAAGTAAAGCTTTCCTTGAGGATTGAATTAAATTAGTGATGTGGAACTAAAAATAAACAAAAAGAATTAAAGAATTATCAGTTACCGGATGAATATATAACCGGGTATATAAAATTGTAAGCTTGGTAGGTTCGGTATATTAATTGATAAATTTGAAAGTTTAATATATATAATAATAAAATATAACAAATTAGATACATATTTATAAACTAGACGATTTAAAAAACTAAAGCACACAAAATATTTATAGAATTGAGGTAGATTAGTGACACATAGCTTCTAGATCACCTCAATCACCCATCCTTCTCCACATGCCCCTTTTTTCTTTTCTTCTTTTTAATCAAGAAGACTTTTACTTATAAGGTCGTTGATTCAAACTTTCAAAGTATGCATTTAACATATTAAATTCGATATAACTGTTGCGAGAGCATTTCCTTTGAAACTACAGAAATATAGTTATATCATACCAAATTAATCTCAACTTCTATTTTCAGGATTTTTTTTATTAATTATATACTCTTATCACATCGATCTTGATTAATTTGTATACTTAAAACTTATTAAACAAATAAGATAAAAAAATAAAAGTAATTCTTACAAAAATATTATTAAAACTTTCTTATAAAACTCTTTAAAATGACTCTAAAATATAATATTTGTATTGACCTTTTATTTGAAAATCTTTAAACTTTATATACATAAATCTTTTATATAATGAGTTAATCTTTACTCAAAAGGAAGGGGGTTGTTATTGTTGTATGGGATTTTTCTATCGCTTGTATGTGTCCTAGCTATTTCTGAGTCCTTGAAACAGGTATATATATCAAAGATTAAAATATAGAGAAAATAAATTCATTTTTGGAGCAACACTTAATGGGGGCACTTGTTTAATTAAAGGATTGGTAATGAAATCCTCAAGTTGATCAAAGATAAGGATGAATATAAAGATGGGATGAAGTGAGAATGGAGATAACCTTGAATCCTGAACTCTATATATGTGTCCGTGTGTCTCCCTCACACGCCTTAAAAATGAGGCTTATAATAGGTAAGAATTAAGATGTGCATTAGATAGACCTTGAGGTGTGCCAAGCCGTGTACTTGCACTTTGAAAGTTTTCTTGACAACGTACTTGGTCAAAAAAAAAACACACCCGATGGGAAACCCAATATCTGAACCTATCTTGATCGGGGTATCCCTGAGTTGACTGGTGATAAGGACAGGGATGGTGATATTCCTCGTTTTTAACTCATACCCGAAACGATGGATCGTTTCCTTCTTTCCCTCCACCCACCCAATGCGATTTTGAATAATGCCAATTAAACTTGTTTTGAAGAGGATAACAAAGGTTTGTTGTCCAAAATCTCACATGTTTTAAGTTTTTTTGTTGTCAATTTGTCAAAGATAAAAGTGTGGGGTTATGTGTTTCTTAAGTTGCCTCAAATGCAATGTATTAAATTAGTAATTATTTGTGATTGTAATTGACAATATGGTGGTCGATTTAATTATGTGAGTGTGCATATGAGGTATTTCATCAATCAAAGGTTGATTGTCTTTATCTCATCTTCTACTTGATTTTTGCCCCGATTAATTATACTACATCTAGATGCACCATATATATTGGGTTTTGTACAAAACTTATAATTACTACCTTCTTCTTGTTAGTAGTGTATGGACTTCCATGGTTTTCAAGAGTTGATTATATATATATATATATATATATATATATATATATATATATATATATATATATATATATATATATTACTATATAAAGCATTTAACACTCTCTCTCCTCCTTAATTTTAAAACTTCTTAAAATTCAATCAAAACAACATCTTGGGCTTTCATACTATTTAACTTAATCTCATTCACTCAATCTTTAACCATTCCAATCTCTCCTAATTTACTTTAACTTTTTATTCAATTAAAATATACCCTCACACAAACATAATTATACACCCATAACAACATAATTTCTAATATCTTATTAACTTCTCTATCCTTATTTCACAAATATGATTTTTTCCTTATTTTAATGTCTTTTAAATTTTATTTTTAAAATTAATAAAATAGTTTAAGCAAATAAAAGAAAAATTGAAAAAAATGGGACATGCTGCTAAAGAATTGTTTTTGTTACATTGAATTTTGCGAATAACATATCATTACATTTTTTAAAGCGGCATATTATAAAACAAAAACTATTCGACTGCTGCGGCATATTATAAAACAAAAACTATTCGACTCCGCCGCATTGCGTGGGTACGATGCTAGTATATATATATATATATATATATATATATATATATATATATATATATATATCTTACTCATATATAATGCATTTATCACCTAAAAAACTCTTAATTTTAAGAAGAGTAAATTTACTAAAATACCCCTCCTTTAAGTCCTCAATTAATGAATTTAAACAAATAAATATGGACAACATAACCGATAATTAATAAATTTAAACCAATACTTCTAATTGAATTATTTCTAACCATATATATTTTTAATATTAACTTTTGATTCATGAGATCACCATACTTATAAATGAATTAAGTCTAATCATATATTTTTAATATTAACTTTTGATTCATGAGATCACCTAATTCCTATTTTCAATAAATCAAGTTCAAGAGATTTCACAAACACCAAACAAATGAAAGAGTCAAAGAGTTGAAATTTATAAACATTGCATTCTAACTTAGTTACATAATAATTGGAACTATGAAACATTACACACACATATACATAGTTACATACATATATATATAATCAACAATTTCATGATTCAGCCATGCAACAAAACTCTTCCAACAAACTGAAAGACAAATAACTCAGAGTTAGCAATTTAATTCTTAATTTCAAAGTGACTCTCGTAAAAAATCTTCACGAACTCATATTAGCTCTGTGTGATTATTCTGCACAAAACTCATCACAACCTCCTCTTTATTTGCCGCCGTCGCATTGCGCCGGTACCCCACTTGTATATATATATATATATATATATATATATATATATGATTGGTTCTCGCATTGAACCGTCCCCTATATATATCAAATTTCTTGTATGAGTATATATTTGTACCTAAATTAACGTTCTTATATTCATATGTATAACATTTTTCTTATTTGAACATAGATAATAGCTTCGCGTCATTTATTAAATTAAGAGAACGTAATATGAAAAAAATGAATGGTAGAGTCCTTGTGAAACCATTATAAATGTATTAATTTTGAAACTTCTTTTATCATAGTTTCATGTATATGTATGGTAAAACAAGTAGGTTTTTTATTCTACTAAATATAGAATGAATAATAGGTCTACTATATCTTTTAACTCATAACAGTATACACCTTGTTGAAAATTAAATAGATCACTTTTTTATTTGAAACGATAACAAAAAGGTTGGATTTGTATTTTATTCTAATTTATATGAAGATTATTATATGAAAAGTAAACATTTTATAACTCTGTATATAATAATACTAGACCATGTTTATTAGTTTTTTTTAAGGTCATGGGATTTTCTCATTTTCTCCTTAATATTTAAAAATGTTAGGGGTGATTGATATTGTTGCTCCTAACACAAAGTCTTGTTTTTATCGTTGTTTTAAAACCTTGGCAAACTCGGCCTGTTGAACCATGATCCGGCTTATGAAACAGTTCGTATTGACCGTTTTTTCCTAATTTTTTATTTCTATTGAACCGCTCAGTTTTTCGATTAAATTTAAACGGCTATTGGCCCGATGTTGAGTTATTTTAATTGCTAGGCTCTAGACACAGAAAAATGTCTAAACCTAAGAATCCATAGATATGAATCAACCCAATAATATTTTTATTTATTTAGTTTTAATTATTAACGAATGGTTTAAGAAACGTGTTTTAAATTTGCCATATGCACCTTACTATACAAAGAGATCCTAATTCAGCTCAAATTTGACCAAAAACTTTTCTCATTGTGTTTATATATTTAACCACCATGTCCATAAAAAAGCACCTGCAACACATGTCATGTATGGTCAAATATTGACCAAAAAGTCTATTTTATTTCTTAATATCTGGAATGTAAAAAGGTTGGTTCTTAAAGATACAATAGATAACATGCGTCATTTATGTTCATTACTAGTTATTAGAGATGGTAATTTCAACTTATTTACTTATGAGAGGGTCGATTTGAGATACATTCGAGCTCTAACGGGTCAATCCGGTGAAATCAAATAAACTAAATTACATAGTAAAGGGATCAAATGGGCTGAAAGTATCCCAAAGTGTGTTTTAATGCATGGAAATATAAAACCTCCTAAATTATGTTATGTATAAAATCATATTATTGTAGGTTATGTTTCTCTATAACGTGCTTGAATTGATCGTAAACTTGTGGGCATTAATATCTATTATGTGGTTATGTTTTTTATCACTAAACTTAACTTCGCAAGTTATATATGAGATATTGATCCGCCGGTTGAACCGTAACCAACTTGTCACATCATTTCCACTAAAAATGGATTACAAAACATGGGTTTTTATCTATCTTGTATGCACTATTGAACATTCAAGGCTTTAGCCTCATTGAAGTAAATGAAATAATTTATATAAGTGTTCCCTACAAACTAGTTTTGTAAATGGTAAAGACAGCATAAATACAAGGATAACGATTACTCCAACGATTCAAACACACCTTATTACATTGTCGGTCAACATCATAGTCTCACCACATGACTCACCTCACAACCCATGGTGTGAACACTCATCATACCATATTCTCAACCCACCTATCACAAAACTAATCAATCAAAACAACAAAAAAGGAAAAACTCACCACACAAGAGTAAGATTGATGACTTTTTCCATGACACGAACCCGAAATGAATCAAAAACAAGTCACACAAAGTTGACACGAAAAAACAGGCTAGGTTGAGTCAATCCAATAGTGTCTTGAGTCTCGTCATCACCATTGGTACTCTCTTATAGTCACCGCCTCATACACTATCTCTCGACGCTTGTGGATTGCTTGACAACAGATAGAATCTTATAGTGATTCGTTAGGGTTTGTACAACTTCAAATCACAAGTAAAATTCATATTTTTGTTCATGTTTTTTTGTCTTTTCTTCAATAAACTACATATTCTTTTTTATGTTTATGTTAATAAACCTAATTCTATTGGCATTTAATACAAGTGTAGTTACATAAATCATATTTTTCATTATATTCATTTATACACGTTGATGAGAAAATAAAATTAAAATACAAATAAAATTGAAATAATTACGGCATTCAAAGTTTTGATGGGATCGAAACAAACGTTGACTTTTGAAGTTTGAATCCAAACAAAAATCGTATTCAAAATTTGGATTAAAACGAACAAAGAATTCAAAATTTGAAACGAAAACTTTATTTGAAAACCAAAATGATACTAGTCGAAGACATGTGACTGAAACGGGTCAACAAAAAACACAACACGGGAAAAATGACATGACTCGAACCAGGCATGAAATAAATGGGTAAAAACTAGGTTGGCACAAAAATGACACAAAACATGAATAACACAATCACACGAACGTGATAACTGAGCCCAGCCCAGATTGTCAGTCAGGTTTGCTCGTTTTCCTCATCGCATCACCAAACCACCATGCAGTGGTGGTGTGGGCACAACGCCACTGTGGCATAGTCGGGGCTCATCAGCAAGGTTGTTTACTCCACTCTGCTTGCTCTAACCAAGTTACCAACTTCTAGTAGTCTTTTTCATAAATTTGATTTAAATATAACATACAAGGATTGGTAAACATTGATTCCCATTTATATTGAACTTCTTAAAAAAAACGTAAACACAAACACAAAAACAAAGCTAAACTAAACCCAACATATAATGCCTTAATGAGCAACTAACAAATCTAAAACTGGAACCTGTTCTCATTTGATGTGTGATGAGGATTCAGTTTCATCAAAGGCATCATCAATTTCATCACCATAAGATTCAGCAACAGATATCTCGGGAAGACGAATCCTATCCTGAAACGTTTTCTCAATCTCTTCTGACATCTTCAAATCACCCGCTCCTTTTAAGTATTCAACACACGCTATATAAGTGTCTTGATCAAGTCTACACCCGCGCTTATCTTCAGCAACCACACACTTTTTCAACATTTCCACTGCCTTCTCCATCTCATTATTTCTTGCATATGCAGTAGCAAACAAAACCCATGTGCTTGATGGCGGTTGCTTCCCCATTTCAACAACTCGGTCAACATACGATTCGGCTTTGACCAAAAATCCCTTCTTGCAGTAAGCGTTAATCACCATATTAGGAATTCTAAAGTCGAAAGTCAATTTTTCAGATTCCCATTCGGCCAAAAGTTTCTCTGCTCCATCAATATCATCTAACATCACTAATGCATTAATTATAGAAGAATAACCTCTGTTGTATACTTTACTCCATGAGGTTTTGTATAAATTCCATATACGATAGACATCTTCTTTTTTACCAAGAGATGCATACATACGAAGGAGAATTTCCCAAATTGCCCCTTTTGAGTTTCCACGAATATGCTGTTCTGATTTTTGAAGCATTTCAAAAGCTTTATCTTTTAAGCCAGATTTAAGGTACCCGCCAGATGCAATAATGTAAGAATTGCAATCCACGTTGATGCCAGAATTGTTCTCCATATTTGTAAGAACTTCCTCCATTCCCTTAAGATCAGAAACAGAAGCATAGGCGCTTAATCGGATGTAGAAAGTTGGTTTATCGCAAGGAACACCCATTTCTATCATTTCTTGATAAATTTTTTCTAGCTTCTCATAATCTCGGATTTTCTTGTATAAATTAAGCATGGAGTTGTAAGAAAGTGTATTCATCATTCCTATTTGCTTCATCTTTTCGGCAGTAGCTTCTGCTTTCTCTACTGATTTTGCGGCTGCATAACAATTTAAAAGAGCACCATAAACTTGGAGATTTTCTCTCACATCATATGGCATGCTATTGAAATACTTCTCTGCTTGTTCTACCCCATGAACTTTTGATACTAAATCCAAATGAACTGCAACACCTGCTGGTTGTAGTTTCTCCTTTTTGTTAGACATCCATTCTGAAAGCTGTCATCAGAACGTAAGGATAGCAACGTTTAGAACATTTATTGAATGTTGATTGAAGTAGAAAAATAAACATAGCTCTACAATGGATCTCCCATAGAAACAGAGTGTTCTAGTTTTGCCTTTAAAGATAGCTTAAGTTAATTATATTAAAAACTGCCCTTGTGGTAGAATCATCCCTGTAGTAATTGGATGACTTGATCACAGACTCACAGTTGCGGATAGATTACTTAACAGCAGGTTAAATAATATATAAAAATACATATAAAACGAGGAAGTGCTTAGCCTATAGGTAATTATTGTTATCCTATTTCAGTGATAATAATATTTAATATGAAAATCAATACCATGATTAATTCGCAATAGATAATCGACAATTTTAGTTTGAAGAGCCTAAAATAGTATAGCATCCCAATAAGAAGCTTTCTGAAACTTTTACTGCCGCAATCATGCTCAAAAGACGATTATATCTCATTTTGCCTGATTAGCATAAGACTGGCAGGCTGGCAGTGTATTTCCTAGATGGTACAGTCACCGTACAATATGTTACTACTTACTATTACTAATTCGTTTAGTATGCACTCTTACATAGAGCTGCAAACAAGTCAATCAAAATTCAAAGCTCGAGCTCCACAGGACTTGAGCACGTTAAGATCAAGCTCGGCTAGATAGCTTGGGGGCAAGCCTTCTTGATGTAGCCTCAGGCTTGACTCCAGAGGATTTGATACGGGCTCAAATATTTATGTAAAATTTACTTCTGATAATTTCAATTATATGTAAAAATTATATTAAATAACAAAACTCATTTCAAATATGTATAAAAACTATAGCAAAACTTGTCAATGAGTCAATAACAATTATAGAAAAGTCTACTCAATCTGAGTTCTTATAAGCTTGATCTTGGCTTGTTATACATTGCAAGCATCTTTTTATGCTCGAGCTCTTTTTTTGATAAAGTTCAACTCGTTTGCAGCTTTAGTCTTATGTAATACATCCTCTGTCACCAAATTAGAGTTCTTTGACATACAGTACACCCAAAATAAAACTATTAGAGCCACATTTAGTATAAAACAAATCAAGGATTGCAATACAGATTCCCAATGCCACCTCTTCAGAGGCGTAATCCAATAAATCGAACTGCATAAAAGAACGACAAATTTCATCTTTTGGAGTTACAGACAGATGATATACCATTTTTTAAGAATCCAATTTTGAATACTGAAGGCTAAAAGCTTTAGAACCAATGAATATATCACCATTCCTAAAACTAATTCTATTTGGAACAAATAAAATGGCAGAACATCTTTAATTTTCTTGAATTTAAGAAAGTAACGGTATACACAGACCTGGAGAGCATGAGTGTAGCGCTTGAACTTCCGGAGGCTTTTGATTATGATAATGAGCTGTTGGAATCTTACTGTGTTGCCTTCTTTTTGCCACTGATCGAGTATTGGTATCACGGAAACCTTAGGATCCCCAACTGGAGAAATCCTACGGTACAGATTGTCATTTTTCTTAGAAATTTGTTTTTCCTTGATGATGCTTGTTTCTGTAGAGTAAAGCAAAACCCTAGAAATGGAAATGTAAATGTTTGATGGTTTATATGATCGAAGTAACGCCATCATCGTTATGCACAGAAAGATTGATTGAAAGAAGAGGGAGGAGATTTTAAACTTTGGGGATTTTACATTGATTGTTTTAGGGGTATATGGTGAAATTAGGGTTTAGTCGTTTAGGGCTTTTATGATCTCCGTGAAATTTACATATTTAACCTCTGAAGTATTTTAACGTGCTTCCATTTACTCTTTGTGTAATCAGCCACCGTCATTAGGCCAAACGTAGCACCTTACTCGACGTATTTCGGGTTCATTTTGGTTCCCAATAAACACCCTTACGGGGGTTTCGGATTCCATCCTAAATTGTTTACTTTCGGTCTATCAAATCGAACGAGATGTCAGGCTTTTTTATTTTTCTTTTGGTTTTTTACTTAGAGTGAGGAGCGAGAAAAATATTTGGGTTGTTTGAGTTGATTTGGGTTGGGTGAACTTGGTTTTTGGTTGATTTAGGATGGAAAGGAAAAAATAAAAAAAACTGATGTGGCATTTGGGTTAATTTGGGACGGGAGATTGTGTTACTCACGGCCTTAGGGATGGTAAATTGTTAATTGATCGGATTTAGATGCAGCAATGTTATATACTTGTATCGATATCTTTAATCTTCTCTAATTTTTAATTTTTAATCTTTAATATATATTAAAAAATATATATTATAATGTCATTATTCTATTTTAAAATATTGTTCACAAATTATGTCTATTTATTTATTTAAATGCTTTGAATTAATTATTTTTACATCAAAAATATTAAGTCCTACATATTGTTCAAAAGTTTTTATTTTTTTAAGTGCTTTAATTTATTAAAAATAAAATATTTTAACAAAAAAGTTTATTCAAATCATTTAACAAAAATATTTTTTTCAAGGTTATTTATTTAAACACGTAAACCAATTTGATTAAGTTAAAACACTGGATTTTCATTATTCGATTTATGATAATATTTTATTTTGGGAATCAATATTCGAAAATGACGTCATAAGATATCATTTTCATTGTCTTCTTTCTTTGTTATATCTGTTTTAGATTTTATTATTATGTTTCATTAAACTTAATTAAAAACATTTGTCGTTTATTCATATCAACTATATAAAAACAATATTGGTAGAGAATACAAACAATGCTCGTGACATTCATTATTACAATACTTTTTGTATAATTTATAATTGTTTTACTATTCACGTTAGTATTATTTAATACGAGAACCATTTAAAATATATTTTAGTCATATCCTGTGTTTCACGGGGTGTTAAATTAGTTTATATTTATTTAATTATTTGTACCTCATACCAATATCCAAATTCGTTAAAACCATTATACATCTTTGATGGTATATTTATACATAAATTTTAAAATTCAATAAATATATAGATTCATATACTTAATTACATAAAATATAATTTACAATAAATTTAATTTCGAGTTAACAGACTCCGACATAAATAAAAAAAATTGACATTCATATATACTCCACTAAATATCCATATTAACTCAATATCTAATATTTACCCATCTATATAATCACACGGGGTGGTGTCATCCTTATCCACCACCCATCTTATTTGGTTTGTTGAGCATCCACCCCACTATGTTTATATAATAAAACAAAAGGGCAAATGATTTGTACTATATTAACAACACATAACATATGTGTTATTACACGAACATAGCATTTAAATGAGTAAACACTAAATAATATAAATACCTCTTATTAAATAATCAGTGAATATAACAAGAAGTATCATTTCCTCATAAACCAAATGGTAAATCATGGCTTAATACATAAATTTTCTATAATAAAATGGTTTAACCTCTACACTTTTTCGTAAACATTTTTTAATCCTCTATTTACATGTACTAAGATATTTTAACCTTAAGACCTCTAGTCAATGGATCCTTTTTTTCAAAATCAAGAAACTTTTAATTGTAATCGATCTTTGTTCGTATTTAAGGTGTTGAAAAGTATTCTCCATTACCTATGATCATGGTTTTAAGTTTCGCTATGGACAAAAGGTATAGATTTAAAAATAGATTAATATGTACGTGTGTTTTGCTGTTAAAAAAAGTAATCATATGGAATATTATGTTTTTCAATGGAATATAACCATGTATAAGCAAGGACATGATAATTAATTAACTACTTTGATAATTGTTGTAATTGCGATGACTACATGAATTGTTTAAACTCTTTTGAGAAAACACAAAATGAAGTAAGAAAACGTTGTTTTTTTTAATAGGTAATTATATAATTATGGTTTATTTCAACATTAAAAGATGGGGTTTAATTCACCAAAATTTATCTTACTTGTCACGTTTTGTTATTATATGTATCGAACTTTTAAAATACCATATAGCGTATTGAACTCTTGAAAGTTGTCATTTGATGTATACGGTTACCAATTCAACGGGCAACCCCATCAATAGTAATTTTTATACTATTGATGTATATGGTTATAGTAGTTATTATTTTTATACTAATTTACCATCAATAGTAATTTTTCCACATTGCTAATTCTTTAAGAACATCCGACCCCTAAAAAAATCTTGACCAAGTACTTCCTCTGAACAGAAACTCGAAATCCAAAACTTAGATTAGGAAGTCCATAAGAGAGTAGTGGTAACACTTTATCACACCGTTACGTCAGTTTTTTCTTTCATCACTCAACATATCACTTAGTCTCGTAGTGGTTACTCCCCACCACATCAAATTTTGGAACACATATATTTTCCTACCAACCAATCAAAATTAAAATAAATATATAAATGGTCACACACATTCACTACATCACTACCACTTGGGTGGTAGTCACCACATCCCCTCTTCCACCACACCTCTATGGTGTGATACCACACCTACCACCCAAATGGTTTGCCCACCACACTCTCTACCACCCTCCCACTCCTTACTCTCTTACTCATTTATCTTCACGGAATCAAGCGATTAACACAAACCTGTCATCGACACAAACCACGGGGAAAATTTACAGAATAGTAACTAAGTTTGAAAACTATTCTACCATGGTTACTCCACCCTTTATTTCACATTGTGAAATTTCCGATGAGTGACCTTGGTATAATAGTTTTCAAACTGATTTACTATTCTGTGAAATAAACCACACAAAGCATATATATGTATGTATATAGGGAAAAGTTCAAACGATAACTGTTTTTGTGCGAAAATCGTTTGTAATTATTTTATTAATGAGTCATTAATATGGGTATTTTGGTCATAATATATTTATCCAACATAAATTACGTTCGGATAAACCGTCATTAACGAGGGAGGCTTTATTTTTTCAACATTCCATCATTAATATGTCATTAATGAGCATTTATAAGTCATTATCAAGCCTTTACAATTATAAGCTATTGATTTATTTTAATCAATTTTCAAGATTAGTTCTTGCAGTTGTTGTATGAAAAATTGTTTTCGTTTAAACACTCTCATTCATATATATATATATACACACACACACACACTATATTATAAAGCATTTAGGTCTTTTGCTTAAACTCTTAAATTTTAAGTGTTTTGAAATCACTAAATTACCCCCTCATATAAACTAAATTGAGTAACTATTAAATATAGTTAGTAAGATTCTTATATTTCATTTTAATAACTAAACTTTACATATTTAAGAAAATCAAAGTCAATACAATTTATTTGAAAATCAAAGTCAATACAAATTAACTTAATTATTAAAAAAATATCATAACCTTTTTTTCAATTATGGAGAACATAAAACTAAAAGAAATGTAAAAAAGATAAGAAAATAGACATGTCACCAACGAAAATTATTCACTGTCACCGTATTACATGAATACCATACTCCATAAGTCTTGAAAACGGACATGTTAACAAGTAGAAATTATTCGTTGTCACCACATTGCGCGGGTACCATGCTAGTATATATATATATATATATATATATATATATATATATATATATATATATATATGCAGGGAAAAGTTCAAACAAGAACTGTTTTTAACATCATTAATAGGAGTATTTTCGTTATTTATATATTTTATCCAACCGTGAATTGCGTCCGGGTGGATCGTCATTAATGTGCGAGATTTGATTTACTCAAAATACCCCTCATTAATGTGTCATTAATGAGTCAATCATTAGCCATCAAAATTATTAGCTATTGATTTACCCAAGATTGGTTCTCGTAATTTTTGTATGAAAAACAGTTGTCATTTGAACGCCCCTATATCTATGTATGTATGTATTTGAACGCCCCTATATCTATGTATGTATATATATATATATATAGGGGACGGTACAAACGAGAACTATTTTTCATACGAGAACTGCGAGAATTAATCATAGCCGTTGATAAAAAAGATGGATGGTCAAGATTAAAGAGTTATTAATGGATAACCTTAAACTAATCAAACTTATCCTTAATTAATTAAGGGTAATTTGGACATTTTTACATTACCCCACCTTTTTCAAAAATATATCTCTCAAATGGAATGGTGTTAAATTACGAAAATTATACCAAATTAATGAGAAAATTATGCTCATTAATTTGAGACCGATATAGCTATATTTTTTTGAATTTTTTTTTTGTATTTGCTGGGTTTTTTTCCAACACAGCTCGACATTTGCACATGTGCAAATACACAGATTCACCTAGTTTTTTCAGCATAGATGTAGATATGCACATGTGCATATGTCGAGAGTTGTGTAAAAAAACCCAGCAAATGCGATTTTTTTCCGAAAAAATATAGCAAGACCGGTCTCAAATTAAAGAGCACAATTTTCTCGTTAATTTGGTATAATTTTCGTAATTTAACACCTTTCCATTTGAGAGATATATTAGTTTTAGAAAATAGGGGGTAATAGAAAAATGTCTATACTACCCTTTCCTATTTAAAATAAATAAAAAAGACAGAAAATTAAATGATTGGCCAAGAATGGTTCTCGCAGTTCTCGTACGAAACTTAGTTTTCGTTTGAACCGCTCCCTATATATATATATACATACATATCTTCTAATATAAATAAAAGACTAACCTTCATTAATTTAATTAGAAGATCTTGAGCATTAATTTAATCAAAATTAAATCCTATCCATTCATTTTGTTAAAATTAAAAGTCTAATTTTGACTTTTAGTAGTCAAAGTTGAAAACTCGATTTTTAAAATTGAATTTTAATAGGAGATAAGATAGTAAAAAAATATTATTTGAATTTTAATATATTATTTAGGAATAAATATTCAAGTTCTTTATCATCATTTACGGTTATCATATAATACAAATCTTACCGTAATTAAATTTTATATTATTTTTAAAGTTATCGTCAATTACTTTTATATGTCAACTAACTTTAATATAAAACTCTTTTAGTTTTCGAGAAAGACTCCTATTAAGTTTTTCTTTCGTCGGTACAAAACAATTATATATTTAAATAAACAAATATAAAATAGCAATTTTACAATTACTCGTGTATTTACACGGACATTTAAACTAGTATATATATTATATGTGTATGTATGTGTATATATAATATTTGTGTGGACCTCTTTTGTATTAATTACTTATAGAAATTAGATTGAGTTTAAAGTCTGAAGAAATATTGAATAATAAGAAAATAGGAAGTATTGGGTTATATTGTTATAAGAAAATAGGTATGGCTTTTAAAAATTACTAAAAAAAATCACAGTTACGAAACGCTAACATTAGTTTTTAATAAATATTAATACTCTTAATTTCTATGATACGTACATACTAGTTATTTAGAGCAAAGCATTAAATAAAAACGTACTTCCTTTTTGACTCGTGTTACATAATTGTTTCGACCGGCGCGCTCATTTTATTATTTTAACCAAGAGCTATATATATAGCTACACCTTAATTAATTAATGAGTTTGAATGATGAATTCGCTATATATATATATATATATATTGACAATACAACTTATAACAAACTGAATCAGAATTAAATTAAATTAAATTAAATAATAATTAATATATATAGAGAGAAATGAAGCACAAGCCAAGTACAATCTTCACTGTCAGTTGAACGTACGTACTAAAGAATAACTATATAAATGGGAGGTACCCTACGTACGTAACAAATTACCTACCATATAAATCGGAAATCGAGGAAAATAAAAATAGCCTTATTAATTTATCGTAATGCAATAATAAATTAAAAGAAGGCCAAATATATATATGCACAAGCTATTACAACATATATATATGTATGAAATTAATTTATTCCAGGACTAGGGCCCGAAGGAGGCACAAGATTGCCCTTGGGCAGCATTGCTGCAAATTCACTCCATCTTGACGAGTTTGCGCCATCCTCAGTTCGGCCAATGGATATTGGGCGAGCTTCGAGTGAAGTATTAATGACGAGAGCAGCGAATATTATTAGGATGCATATCAACCACCTTCCAAAACATGATGTGAAATTCATTTTGAATGTTAGAGATAGTCGACAGACACGAATTAAGCTAGTAACAAGTAACGGTCGGTTTGTGTGTACGTAGTTGACGGGTATAATGAAGCAGATTTTAGAAGGGATTAATGAATTGGATATATATGTTTTTGTTGGTTGGTTTGTGGGTCAGGAGGTAGGGGAAGGCTTTTTATAGGGGCCGGGATATTAATGAATGAAAGTTGACTTGAATTTGCACCAAAGGAATGCCTGCCGGCATATATATATATGAACTGGGATTTGGTAATGACCCCTGCTGTACGTGTATATATATGATATGTTATATTTATATATATTCTTTATTTCCCTAGCTTTGCTTAATCTTCAACCAAAATCTCTATACATAATTTATTAATGTCACATGTATTTTAGAAAACTTTATATTTAATGTGTAATAAATCATTGTTTACTTTACAAGAAAGTTTGAGTTTAACAAATACATCTTAATATGTATATTAGAGTGAACAGAGTGGATCTGAGACAGACTCTACAACACCCACTATGACGTTATCCTCCAACCACCACTATGTACCAGATAAATCGTGACGTGAGAGCATGGCAATAAACTCTCACGGTGGGTTTTTTTTATCATTTTAAAAGTAAAATTAATGTAGATAAATTTCACATTCTAATATTACGGAAGCAACCACACTATAAAGTAAATTGTAGGAGTGTAATTCTGACGTGCTTATATAATTAGTAGGGATAAAGAGTGACGATTTCAAACACTCTTGAGACACATGTTAAAGCAATTACATTTACAAAACATAATATTAATTAGTCTTTTGGTTCGCCTAATATTTTTCAATAGAATTGGAATCTTTGAAGCAATTGGTATATGAAGGAATTGGATTTAGAATTTAAATCCTTAGCTATTGTGTTTGGTTTTAAAAATGCACTTGAAATTGAAATTCCAGACTACCTCCCCACCACCACTACCAATTGTAATCAAAGCCCTAATTAAGCTGCCACCTCCCCATCATCAGCCATCGCCATCCTTTCACCCACCACTACCGTGCCCTAACCAAGTCAACCCCTCCCCACTACCGTGCCCTAAATCGGCACTCGAGGGAACAAATCATCGACCTAATTGGCACCCACACACACTTGCAACGTCGTCCATGGAAAGGTGGGATGAGTTATGTGTGAGAGGGTCTACGTGAGACAGAACGCCGCCAAATTGTGGGAAGAGTTACGTCGCCAATAAGAGGACCTCACCGCTAAGAGGAGCTATGTCACCGATGAGCAGGTGGGAGAAGCTACGTCGCTGGTGGGAGGAGCTACACCATCGATCGTCGCCGATCGAGGTGAGAAAAAAGGGAGAAGCAGGTCGTCGTTCGTTGGTCGCCACCACCCTACCACATCATTGATGGCTGGCCTCCACCACTCTCGTAATCGCCATTGATTGTTGCCGGTGACCAAGAAGTTAACTTTCGATGGTAAGAAGTAGAGAAGAGAAGAAAGAAATCTCAATTCCTTAAGTAAGAGGAATGAATTTACTTTCCCTCATTTGATAGAAAAATTTTCCATCAACAATTCCAATTCCTTTGCTAAATTTTGAACCAACACATGAGAATCCTTAAAAATTAAATTCCAATTCCCTCACATTCCTAAGCAATTCTACCAACCAAACACCACTTAAAGGGTTTTAACCTAGCGGTACTTAAGTTTGAAAAAATATGCTCCATGCTCTTGTGGGTTCAAGTTCTGACAGTAGACATATGATGTAAAAATAAGTGGATAAGTGTGTTTAATTATTCAATTATTTTAAAAACAAAACCTAGCATATTGAGTCGGCGAAAAGCCAAAGCTCTCTTAGTAGTTGACCAATGAATTAATCATTAAACTATCATGTAGCCGAATTACAAATCACCAACTTTATTCCGGTCATCAAGAAAATAATGGATAACATACGCATTTCAATCCGCCTTTACATTTATTGCTTAGTTTTCATCCAAGTGTCAACGTTACAAAAATATTTATTTCATATTCCAATTTGTTGGAAACGCTTAATTTTCAATTCTTGTAAATATTACGAAGGAAATAATTAAGAATATATTTATATATAAAGCTTACATTTTACTTCAATTCTACAAGGGTCTCCTTGAAAACTAGCTAGAGTACTATTGCACGAGTTGGCAGAGTTGGCAAGGTTATATGTATATATGTTTTTGTTATTTTTGTAAATAATTAAGTTTTAATCTTGCTTTGAACAAAATATGAAGATTTAGGTGTGCGGATTACACCATTACTTATGCTTTCCATGACAAGATTCATACCCATTTAATCATTTTATGTCACTTTGAATAATGATATGTTATTTTATAAAGTTAATAAGATATCTAAGATTTAAACCGTTGACTTTATAATTGGTTCTCCACCTGATATAAGTTTCGGCAATCTCTCCCAAATGTGTCTAGCTTAGTGTTCATATATATGCCAAATCCGGCCATAATCCATAAATCATGATATAAATATGTAAACCAATCAAAATATATATAGGGAGGTGATTTGTGTAAGACACAAGGTTGTCATACATAATAAAAAGTGTATGATTTGACCATAATACCCCTTAAACGTGTGGATATAATAAATTGATAATAGTTTTGTAGGGGCATGAAAGTGATAAATATTATTGTGCATGACAAATTTGTGTTGTGTACAAAACTTTAACCTAAACAATGCACAACATACTCGAAACAAGAAAAGTAACCGCTCAAATCAACTTCGCAATAGCAGGATATAATAGAAATAAAACACTCTAGAACGATCCGAATTGACTTACTAAAATAATTCTGACGGTTATTTTTGCTAAAATAATTGATTATTTTGATTGTGTGAATAGATGAGAATGTTAAGAGTGTCTTTTAGTTATCCCTAGGTTAACTTCATGTAACGTATGTTAAGAGAGTCGAAACAAAAAGTAAACTATGACACAAATAATTAATAACCTTTGTTACTTTGTATCCCTTATTTTTGACATTTAAGGTGTTAAATAATCCATGCATGATACGATGTTATTGTAAGTCTACCAAGAAATAATTATAAGAAATAGGGTTGTAAATGAACCAAACGTTCGGTGGGAAGTTTGTTTATTTAATAAACAAACGAACACAAACAAAGCTTTGTCATTCATTTATGTTAGTGAACATTCGTTTATCTTCGTTTACATGTATGTATGTATGTATATATGTGTTTGTGTGTGTGTGTGCGAGCCCGCACACGCGTTTATACATATACACACACACACACAACATATACATATAGTCTCTCTCTCACACGTACACACATATATACACGTAGTTAATGTTTGTTTATATCTAATAATTTGGGTTTACATTATATTTTTGTATGTGTTTTTTTGGTTTGTGTTCATTTATGTCCGCCTAAAGTTAAACGAACGAACATGAACACAAAAATTTGTTCGTTTATCCATTCATGTTTATTTATTTGTACGGCTAATTTAAATGAACAAACATGAACAAACCCCCATTCATATTTATTCAATTCGTTTACAACCTAATAAGAAACTAAAAGTTCTTGAGAGGTTCTAGATTTTTCTACTTACTAAATTAAGAGAATCCATGCATGATATGATGTTATTGATTGTTTGTTTATCTTTATAATCAATTAGTCCCTATATTAGTTAATTAAATTAAATAAATGTAAAGAGTAAGTTTGGTGGAAAATTAATTTGAATCCACTGGTGTTGCATGCGGTGTAAGAGAGAAATCTCTTTCGTAGTTTTGGTTTGTTTGCTTTCTAGCTTGCTTTATTAATAAAATCGTTTGCAGTTAAAAAAGAGAGATAAAGAAAAGAAAATTAATGTATTTTACATGTAATTATATAATAGACAGAAGAATGAAATAGGAATTTTCCGGAGTTGTTATATAATCCGTGGCATATAGAGTTATTAATTAATAATCTCATTTGAAGTACAAAAATAATAATGCTCATAAAATGCACGAGGTTATCCGACATCGTGGCTCCTCATAACTTAATTAATTTGAATAATCTCACGAGTCGTGACATTTGTAAATTGTAAAAGACGGCTTTAAATTTCTCTCTTTTTATTTATTTATTTATTTATTATTTATATCCTTCCAGCCAGTTGGGGTACGTATTCCTGAGAGTTGACTTTATTAATTTACCGTGGCACGAAACGGATGCCGGCATATGAATTGGGAGTACGTAATTAATGACCATATCTAAATCATACTTTGGATTATCTTTTATCTACCTATGAACAAAATATATGGTCGATGATTTTTATACTACATTTGTTTGTCATATACGATAAATAAAGTATATGTTTGGAACATAATACCTTTAAGCATATGGTTGAGATAAATAGTTGATGAATTTATATGGATAAAAAAATCATGATTGTTATGTGTAACAAAAAATGTTATGAACATATCATCTTTCAAAATATATATACATGATCATTCTTTAAGAAAATCAACAAATTGGAGGGGTGATTTTTATTCAAGAATTAGTTTATTAAAAATGTTACATTTTAAATTATATATATAGATGTAGATGTCAAGATCACTAGTGTGTGATTCTTAGCTAATCGTAAATTAAAGTCTACATATATATATGATTGACTAGCATATATTTTACACCGTCTTAATTTTATCGTAAACTAATCATTAACATATGTTTATAAATCTGCTATAATGTACAAGAATGATAATGTCACATAAATACAAGAATATAAATTCAAAGGAAAAGAAGTATTATAATCGACTTGTTTCATATATCAAAATCCTACAAAAGACCTTTTTATATATGGTTTAGTTTACGTAGATATATTTAAATTATCACATGATGCTATATTGTATATTTAAGACTATGAAACTTACCATATAAATTATGGTGTACTAGACTTTTGAAAGTTGTTATTTAATGTACTCGTGAGATAGTTATCTCATATACCCTTAGCAATTCTTTTTCTTAATTTGATGTTAAACTTAGATATTGACTCAGTGAAGATGAAGATGAATGATGTACAATGAATATGATGAAAGAGATAAATACATCGTTAACCAAAATGATTTTACAACCCTAATCGAAATCGTTAAACCCTAATCAATTCACCATTCCCAATAGATTCATCAATTCCAAACAAAAACAAATAGTAAATCTTTAAAAAAGTTAAAATTGTTCAAGCAAATACACCAAATCTCGTATAGATAGAACGATAATCACTACAGAAAATCTTGAATCGAGCCACAAATATCATAAAGAAACCCTAATAGGTTCAAAATGATACACATGGAACAACAACCGCATGCCTATTTTCAATTGGATACATGTTTGAACCCTGTATTGAACCACAAATATCTAAACCCTTAAATAGATGTGATCGTATGAATCAAACCTAAATCGAGAAATAGAAACCTATTCAAACCATTAAGAAAATGATGTTGCATTAATTGTACCCTAAGTCACATACTTATTCAAACCCTAAATTGATTAGTAGAAACCCAAAATCAAAGGATTCAGAAACCCTAAATCTGGTTCATCTCACATTTATCTATAGTTGGCTCCATAAATTCAACTAATAAAAGAATTGAACAAAATGGAATTGATGGAAGCTAGAAATGAAAAATAATGGGGGAAAACATGAAATCAGTGAAATCTAGAAAAGATAATAAATATTATTTTATTAATAAGAAAATACTTTTATTTTGATTTATTTTAAAATATTAAAATCCAAAGCAAATGCCATGCCATGTCACCGGTGTAACACCCTTAATTTCAAATTACTTGTTCTTAGAACAATCTTATGATGTTGAATAATTAAAAATAAATTTTGATTAAATTAGTTGTTAATTTTCGAATGTTAAATGTTTAAGAATTGAAATCCTATATTAATATAAGATTAAGTTCACATGGTATTGCTCATAAACTATTAGTATGAATATTCAAAGTTAAGGGCCATAGTGTTAAGTCGGAAACTATAGGGACTGGAGTTGTAAATCTGGAAAATTAAAAATATAAAAGACCTTGTTTGACAAATTGGTAGTCTTTTTGAGACTTCTAGACTCCATTTCAGCTAAAACCAGTGTTCTAAAAAAGGCGTGCCATGGCGTCGTCAAGGCATAAGTCGTGGCTCCGTCGTTAAGAAATAGTCCTAGGCGTGAGTGTTAGGCGTGGCGCACGTCAAGGCGCGCCTTTTATAAATTTGAATATTCTAGTTCTGTTCCATCCTAATTGGTGAGTGAAATCCTTGCCAAGGCGTGCCTTTACGCATCAAATGACGAGTTTTTTAAGGCGCGATGTGCCGAAAATAATTTTTTAAATTTTTTTTGACTTTTTTTAATACATTTTACGATTGCTTGTATTGAACTTCTATAAATTTATATTATGTAATTTGTATATGTTACTTTGCTCCTCATTTGTATAACTTTGTGTAATTTGTATATTAATATGCCGCCTTAGATAATGATAAATTGGATATATATAATTTTAAAATATATATAAATATGCCGCCTTAGAAAACGCCATGGCTCCTAAAGCTTGAGGCTTGACCTCGCCACCACGCCACGTCTTATGTTCTTTAGAACCATGGCTAAAACCATCGACCCCCAAGTAGCACAACAAATTAAGAAGAAATTGAGGGAAAACTTTAGAAATTGGGGATGCATGTCAAAGCATTTGTGTTATGTAGTGTTCTTAAGCTCCATAGTTGTTGATTGGGTTTGTAGTTCTTCAACGAAGCTTGGACAAGTTGGGGTAAACACATCAGGTAAGTTATCATTACAATTTCTTTTAGGTTTTTGCAGTAAAAGAGAGTAAAAGGTTAAGTCTCCATGAAAACATGAGTTTAAATGGGTCAAAAACCCATTTGTGTTGAAATCCTAAATAAATAGGATTACTCTTTCTAACTAATGAAATTAGGCATGTCTTTGTTTTGTACCTAAAATATTTGTAAAAATAGTTTAAAATCACTTTAGGATGATCGGAAGTTGAAGTGGCCAAGAATCAACAACTTAAATAAAACCACTATACAGTTCTGTGTGTCGCGACGCGATGGGCTGTGTGTCGCGATGTGATGCATCGTCCAGAATTCCTTTCTTAACCATGGATTTTCTCCCGGCACGAGGGCCTTCGTCTCATGATGCGAGCATGCCCTGAACATCCAAAATCATTGTTTTTGTCCTCGTTTGACTGCCTAAGACTTTGTAGTTGATATTTATTGATTTCTAATGATAAAAACTAGTCATATGAATAAATTATGTCTTGAATAAGTTAAAACCAACACTTGAGTCGTTCATTAGGATGGAACATAACTAGGATAAGTCATTTAAACTTATATATATAGAAAATGGATCATTAGAGGTCCTATTCTTCCTCATTCAATTGGATTGCTCACCCATGAATTCCTTACATGCACCTTGCCACACTCAATCCCTCCACGCTCTTCATCCAATTCCATTATCCAAAATGAACGGCTTATATTGGTTCTCGCAGTTCTCACTCTAATACTGGTTCTCAATGAAACCTTCCAACATTTAGCCGTCCAATCCCCCTCCTTCAATTAGATTCCCCCCTCCCCATGAATTCCTTACATACACTGTGTCACACTCAATCCCCCACGCTCTTCATCCATGAATTCCATTATCCAAAATAAACGGTCAAAAGATTGGTTCTCGCAGTTTTCGTACGAAAAACAGTTCTTGTTTGAACTCTCCCCTATATATATAGGTTAAGTTCTCCTTGAGTGAAGTGAAGTGTTATTGTTTTCAAATTAGGTGGCCTCATAGGTGAGTGTATGAATTGGTTTTGGAATAAGTTGGAGTACTTAAGTTTATCAATATATGAATTGGTTTTGCAATATGGTAATTCCTTGGTATGAAAATATGGATATTCAATATTGTGATGAAAGGTTTTAGGAATATAAAATGTAACGTGTCACATCTGGTTTATGTTGTAAAATGATATGCAAGGGAATGGAATGATCTCATGATATGAGAAAGATATTTATTATGTTTACTATTATATAATATAAACTCACAAGTTATATTGCATGAACAATGAGTATACATGTAATTGTTGTTATTTTGTGCAATGTTTAAACTTGATTATAAAGTATCAATGTTACTTGTCAATAAATGCCATAAGGGTTTAAGAGACTGAGTTATTCATCAAATGCCACAATGTCAAGAACTGCCTCGTGGTTCAAGAGGCAAACATGCAAACCCAACCAAATGTACCGAGAATGGACTTGAGGATGGAATTTCCCGAGTTCTAGATAAGGTTGTATTGTGTAATACTTCATGCTCTCCCTCCATAACGGAAGATGTGGACTATTCTCGTGTGACTTGTTAGTGATCATGATTAGCTACCATGGATATGTGATGACTCAATGGATTGACCCTCACATCCTTGAGTGATATATTATTTAAGTGAATATTATATTTTAGTTGTAATTTGATACACTCACTAGTTAGTTTTGTAGCTAACTTGTTAATTTCCCTTTTCAGATGACAAGTAGTTTATGGTTTGAGTGAGAAGGATAGAAGATATTGGGAATACTTTTGTTAGAAGACATGTTTGATAACTTGATGTCTTGATGTGTAGATAGTTGGTAATGTTATTGGTCGGTGATGAAAAGGTAGTAACACCTTGTGTTAAAGATGATCACAACTCACAAGTAACAATCTTTTGTAAATGCTTACATGGTGATCTAGTTCATAGACAAACGATAAATATGTATTATAAATATGGTTAATGCTTTGTTTTTGATTGGGATTAATATATTGTTTTGACTATTAATTTGAGACTAAAAAAAAATCAAAAATAACAATATTAGTTAATGAACTTTTGGGTGTTGCGTCACAAGTTATACCAAGTTCAATATATTAAAAGATAAATTTTGGAAGTTTAGAATATAACACATACAATAACAAAATAAGTAATGTTGATATATTTTGATGTACTAAGCTCAATAAAATTTAAAACTTATGGGATCTTTTAGACTAGTAGAAGCAATGTCATACAAAATGTGCATAGCAGACAGTTAGACATTATCAGATAGAACATAGAAAACAATACTTTCATGTTACAAAAAAACACTTAACATGAAAACCACTAGAACACTAGCCCTTACGCGCAATTATCACGTTGCAACACAATTCAATCCACTAAACTTCACCTTTAGTCGATTTGGTTCTAACCCAAATAAAGGACCAGGCTTTGATAGCTTCAACAACTTTTGGTATGAAGGATGGGTTACTTGAAAAACCTTTTGATATTTGTACCACTAAAGAGCCTGTATAGAATTCCGATCAACCACGTCCGAAACATCGATTGAGTAGTAAATTCATCAAATGATGTCGAATCTACCACACAACCACATTAATGACAGAACTGGTACTTGGCTAATTACGAAAGCTCACAGGGGCGGAGCTAAGATTTTAGTATAGGAGGTCGGTCTTCACTTTATCATATCACTGTGATACACATATATGAACGACATAAAATGTTCCATTATTTGTATAGATAAATGAACAATGAAAGTACATTTAAAGCTAAGAAGTTTACGTTTTAAGATAACGCTTAAGCTTTGTCAAAATCAATCTTCAAAGTTTTCTCATGATCGCCGGTTCGTTTGTCATGAATTAACTTGCTAGAAGCATAATATTAACTGAAACAATAACTCGAATGCTTTATGTTGATAAAACTTCAATGAAACAAAAAAATAACAATAAACAAATCATATTTCGCGTGTTTGTAGTTGGACATGTCTTTGTTTTTTTTAATAGAACTCATCTATTATATTGTCTGTAGAAGAAAACATCAGCAATCTCTCTCTCAATGTAAAGAACTAAACTGTTTTTAAGATAATCATTATTCATGCTATTACGAAGCCTTATTTTCATAATTTTCATTGCTGAGATAGTTCTTTCAGTTGCAGTTGAGACCGGAAGAGTTGGTATAAGACGAATAAATCTATCAACCAAAGGATAGACTTATGACTTCCTAGTTTCTTGTAGACCTCTACATCACTTAGAGAGTATATAAACTGACGAACGAATAAAATACCATATTACCTTGAAACTATGAAAGATGGCGAGAAGCAATAAGTAGAAGAGTAGAACCTTGAAACCCTCAAAACTTAGAAATTAGAATTGCCGCTTCCGGAAATTAGAATGACCGTTTCCGTTTTATGCAATATTTAAGCTACTAATTATTAAATTAACTCTAATTAAGGGGTTTTAATAAATATTTGTGGTATTTGAGCTTTTAAAATACTTAAGGATTTTGAGCTCATTAGAAAGCCAAACACCTTTCAGCCCCCCTTGTCTCCATCCTTGAAAGCTCAACCCCGAACGTGTGTTCGTAATGACCATATGTTGGATTTCCAATTCCAGTTGATATTGCATTCTATGTTTACTCTCGGGCAATTCTTGTACAAATTTACTTATAAGCATATGAGATATAGTAACTTTCACAAGACAAAATCATTCTTCCAAAACGAAGAAATAAGATTTATGAATTGAAAATTTTCCATGAATACGATGTTGACAACTACAAATCGGGTGCATCATCAAGTAAATTATAATTCCAGATCTGGTTGAATAAAATTATACAATCCGAAAATCAAACTCCAAACAGAGTTTAGAAACATATTGAATTGAACAAATCTATTTAAAAAAATATATAATAATTCATACAATCATCAACATCAAGAAAGGAATCGAGAATCACTTGCGAAGGTGCTTCACCTTATGCCATCCTTTTTTGCAGGAATCGCCCACAATCTTTGCACCTTTCTTGAAGATTTTCTTAAGCTCATGGGCTCTCTCCTTCACTTGATTCTCGAAACTGCCCATTTCTGATTATCTGATTTGAGGAGTTGTAGTAATCAAATTCAAATTCAGATTCGAAACCGTGTAGAGTGATTTTGACGAGATTGAGTTGGGGATTTAAATAGAAATGGGGGAATTAGGTGTTCCAACGGTGTAATTCGGTGGTCCTAACTTTTGAGCTGGAAAATCGTGGGATCCAACTTGCAGGTGGAGTTGCCGTTGCCGTTGCCGTTGATTGGGTACATCTGGCGGTGGTACCCAACACAAAAGTGTAAATTAACGCTAATAATCTGTATTAGAAAAAAGTGTTACGTTTTTCGAAATATATTTTTACCTTTTTTTACTGCTTTTAATTATAAAATTTACACAAGTGTTAAAATCAATAAAAAAATATAAAAAAAGAGAATTAGTGGACTTTACATATCCCTTATTATGAGTAGGAGGAAAAAATAGACTATAAAATCATCTGATATGACTGACTGTCATCACCAAACTAAACAACTATAGATATGATTGTCATGATTAACCTCTACATCACTATCATTACCATTAACAGACCCACATAATATTAATTAAAATTAATTTCAATGGTTGAACAAATTGAAAATAAATAAACAGTTTCTGACTGGAATGACGAGTCAAATAACGAACTCGCCATAGTGGATAACGAACAAGTGACGAAGGATAAGAGATCTGTCATAGCCCCATAACAAACCCACTACTAGTGGTATAATATGGCCTATAAGTCCGAAAATTAAAGTATGCCGACATCCGAATGTATAAAAGGGTTTGGAATCTGGTTATATATATACTTGGGCGTCTCGATCGTTTACGTTAGAGGAGCATTATTGAGTGGCCAACTTAAGATTCTTATTCTTATTAATTATAAAAAGGTACGTAGAACAAATTAAAGTTGTTCAACTAATAATGAACATTCACACGTGGATGTGGTTGTAATTAATATCTCACAAACAAACAGGAATAACAATCCATCAATAATGACATTTAAAGTTAAACTGGACGAAATTCAAATTGTAAACGTTCCTGTCAATAAATTTAACTTAAATAATATTTTAAGAAATTATTATTATTATTATTATTATTATTATTATTATTCAGCTTAAAAAATAAAACATTTGCTTGGTAAAATCATAAAAACTATTTTTTTTAACGACACCATCACTTTTTAATCAATACATAAGCTTTTTAATATTTAGCAAATGCAAATCTATCTTATGTTTACAGAGGTATCTTGATTCCATTTAAAAGTTTTATTTTTCTATCTATATTATATATAGTATTTAACTTCTTTTTATGACTATTTTAAGTTTAGTAGTTGTACTATTAAATCATCTTTTACAATCGGTTGTAAAATATTTAAACCAAAATTAGTAACAATTAAGATTTTAATTACTAATATAATTTAATATGCAATCTTATCATTATATATATATAGTATTATATATTTCTTTAAATTTTAGTGATATTTTACTTATGTTTTATCACTCTTGTACATAAGTATTTTATAACTAAAATTTAAGAATCACTAAATCATATATGAACATATGTGATATATACATATATATATATATATATATATATATTGAGAAGTTTATTTGAACACCATTTTTATTGCGAGAACCAATCTTAGCCGTCCAATTCTCTCTCATTCAATTGGATTGTCCATCCACGAATTCCTTACATACACCTTGCCACACCCAATTCCCGCACGCTCTTCATCTATGAATTCCACTTACCAATTGAATGGTTAAGATTGGTTCTCGTGGTTCTCACAATAATAATGGTTCTCAAATAAACTTTTCCATATATATATATATTTATATATATATAGGCAAAAGTTCAAACGAGAACTGTTTTTCGTACGAGAACCGCGAAAACTAATCTTAGCCGTCCAATTCCGCCTTTTTCAATTGGATTGCCCACCCATGAATTCCTTACATGCACTCTGCCATACTAAATTCCCCACGCTCTTCATCCATGAATTCCATTATCCAAAAGAAATGGTCAAGATTGGTTCTCGCAGTTCTCGGACGAAAAACAGTTCTCGTTTAAACCCTCCCCTACACACACACACACTAATGAAGGACCCGCACGATGTAGCGGCGATTATAATCGATACCATTAAATGTGTGTAACAAATATAAAATAAATTTTAATTAATTTTAGAAGGATGTGCTTATGTGCATACCAAATAGAAAATTAGTTTCAGTTTTTAGAAAATTTTAATATATTTTGGAAAGTTAATAACTAGATGGATGTGATTAATCAAGATAAGATACATGGTTATGATGAAGTATTGATCTAAAAAAATAAGAATGAGAGACTCAATCTCAGTCGTTCAATCGACATCCAGATCTAAGAAAATGACGAAGTGGCAATTTCGTAATTAATCGCAACGATCATGTGCAGTTCTTTAATATTTCAGATATGTATTATTGATACATATTTTTATTTTGATATTTCAGATATGAAATCAAGTATATATTTGCTTATACTCTTTTGCTTCGCTTTTTTTCTTTGATATTTCATTAATGAAGTATTATTGTTTCATAACTGAAATATAAAAGAAAAAAGTGAAGCGATGACTTTTCTCTTTGATATTGCAGTCATAAAATACTACTGTTTCATAACTGAAGTATCAAAGAAAAAAGTGAAGCGGTGATTTTTTTTCTTTGATATTCCAGTCATAAACAGTATTATTTCATGACTGAAATATCAAAGAAAAAAGTGAAACAATAACTTTTTTTTTATATTTCAGTCATAAAACAGTAATATTTCTGTTATAAAATATAAAAGAAAAAAGTGAAGCGGAGACTTTTTTTTCTATGATATTTCAATCATGAAAAGTAGTATTTCAGTTATGAAATATCAAAGAAAAAAGTGAAGCGGTGGAGCAAAAATATACATACAGTGATATTTCAGATATGAAACATGATAAGGGAAATAACAATTAAACATATGTCATTTCAGATATGAAGTATGTAAAACATTTTAAATTTGCGATTAATAATAAAAAGTGCCACCGTATTTTTTTTAGATTTGGACGTAGATCAGACATCTGAGATTGAGTCTCCCATTTTCATTTAATTTCTCATTTTTATTTGAACCTTCGTCTCTCTATACATATATATATATATAAAGTATTTAATATACTAGACTTAACTATAAAAATTTATAATATATACTATCAAAAAAATTATTAGAATTATATATTTATTTAAGCTGGTATATTTATGTTTTTATATTAAAAGAATAAAATTTGAAATTAAGGTTAAAAATACAATAATTTTTAATCAATACTCTTCTCACTCTAAATTAGTTCAAAAGAGATATATTAAAAAAATAAACATTACTTCGGCGCATTATACAGATAAAATACTTGTAACTATATACAATACTACTGTTTTTAGACCATCCTAAAATACTGGAGTGACCCGCTGGAATGCTAGATGCTGGGCTTAATTAAAATATTGATGAACAACAGCAATATATTGGCTAGCTTTCGTTCGAATCTTTAGGACGGACGAACCTAGTCATATTAATTGTTTGGGTAAATTGCATGAAAATATAACAAACTTTGTTAATATTATCGTTATATGTAAACAACTTTATTTTGTAATTAAAAATACACACAACTTACAGATTTTGTTCATAAAAAAAATAACCGATATTTTGTATCTAAAAATACAAACAAGTTACAAATTTACTTCATTGTATACAATTGGTAACCGGTAACCTAATAATCAAGTTAACAATTGTATACAATAAATCAAATTTGTAAGTTTTATATATTTTTAGATACAAAATAAAGTTAATTGTTTTTTATATTTAACATCGCGTATGGCCTATTCGATTCGTTGGTGTTAGTGTTGGTACCCACACCAACTGAACCCTCTAAGACAATTTAAGGTGAAATTGGAGCTATATAGCAACATGTATAATATTCCAGAAAAATTGCCAACTTAACGCATGTACAAAACGTAGAAGCAGGAGTACAAACGCATGCAAAAAGCCATATAGATATCGATAATTATACTCCACCCCTATATATATATATATATATATATATATATATATATATATATATATATATATATAATTTAAGGCCTCAATATCTATGTACTAGCTATATATATATAGGGCGGGGTTTAGTCGTCCAAGATCGATCGATTAAGATGAGTTTAACAGGAAAACTTGTTCAGAAGGTTGACATCACATGTCCAGCCAACTTGCTCCATGAAACCTACAAGTACAAGCTTAATGAGTGTCCAGTCATGGCCCCTGATAAGGTCAAACGTTGCGATCTAGTTACTGGTCAATGGGGTGCTCCTGGGTCTGTCATTTCCTGGCACTTCATCCATGGTATTTTTTTTCTTCTTAATATCTAATTATATAAACACACACACACACTATATATGTATATATAGATTGAGCTCTATTCGCGCGATTCATTAGCTTCATGTACAACATGAAGCTTATATATGCATGATGGATATGATCTACACAGAGCGCGCAGTCTCAACGTTGTTAGGGGCCTAAAGTAAAACTTAAACATGAGGAATTTGGGATCAATAAATTTACGTATGCGTGTTTATTGATATAAAGTTTTTTATTAAATCTTTTAAACAGGGTTCGTATAATACTATAATAACTTTGTTTCAATCGATAAAATAATCAATTATCTGTGGCATATCAATTTCAAATAATTTTCTTCTACTAATTTCAACTTTGAAAAACTTCGTTCTGGGCAAGAGTCACAAAAGTAGTATACATCATTCATTTAGGAAAAAATTAAGTTTTTTAATATAGTTAAGTACGTATATGAATAAATTTGTCATTCTGTATTTATACTTAAAAAAAACTTAGCTTTAACATCTTTAGATCTTAGACACCCTGAATGTAGCAATGGTTAAATGCATTAATGCTTTTGTTGGTAGATGGAAAAGTGAATACAGCTAAAGAGATCATTGAAGCAATTGATGATAAAACCCACAAAGTTGTGTTCAAGGTGATTGAAGGAGAAGTTTTGCAGGCCTATAATCCCTTAATCCTCACTGTTCATATGGAAGACATAGGTGATCACAGTACACAATCTGTTTTTTGGACTATCGATTACGAGAAGGTGAATGCAAGCATAAATGATCCAACTCCGTATATGGACTTGCTTTGTGGTTTAATCAAAGACTTGGATGCTTATATCCTCAAGCACGCATGATGATTAGAACACGATAAAAAGTTTGTTATTGAAAAATAATTCGTGTCTATATATGCATATATATTCTGTAAGATCAGTTATCAAATACAGCAATAACATATATAATATATGTAATTACATAGATAGATTGATCTATGCTGAAATATAACAACAATAAACCACACTTGCTTGTTTCGAGTTTTTGAGGATTCCAATTTGGTCGATTGAGGCTTGCAACTGCAGTACGTGTCCTAAGAAATTGCGCTGGTATGTGCGTCTGTCTTGAGGATACAACAATCAATTCGAGTTAAAAGAACTCAAATCTATCAAACCATATATGTATGCTTCATGATGGATTTTTATATGAAAAACTCAAGTTTTCTGGGATGTTCTTCTTCTCTGTTTTTGCCCGCCCATAGCGTAACACACACACACACACATATATATATATATACACACACACGCACAATAATAAAAAAGAAGTTAATTAACTGATTGATTAATTGTATTAACTGTCAATCAAAAAACCGATATTATATTATTAAATAAAAATTGATTCGGAATTTTCAAGCACACCCAATATCAAGTGTTTACCTTGCTTGACACAATTGGCAAACTCATGAGGAGAAGACTTATAAATAGTCAACTGGTTCATAATCTTTTTGTATCTTCCTATATGAGACAAATGTTAATTTTGCTTTAATCAAGTTCCAACAATACCCTACATTTTCTAATGAAACGTCAATAATACCCACATTTGAATAGAAAATAAGATATACCTGAGTTACTTATTATTCTATATCCATCAAAGTTATATTTGAGATGCATAAGTAGGTTCTTACCATCGTACGTGTTCATTTCGGTCGTGAACAAATCCTATCTTCATGAGAATTTCAGAGGGCATAGCCATGCAGTCCTCAAAGATGCGACCCCACATCAATCTCATATAGGTAATGCTAATAAAAAATATTCCGTACTATTCTAGTGTAAAAAGCTATATATTAGCATTATTAATAATATATGCATTCAACCATAAATCATCAACGGAAGACACACTTTCATCATACATGGGAATGAGCATATGAGCTGTCCTCAACCAGTTTTCCTATTGAAACTAAACTACGGGATCTCCAGTGTTTCTAGGTTAGGTTGCCGCCGAGTAATGGCCAATTGTGTTGGCTTTAAGCCCATTAATTCCCCTCGACGTGAAGATGACTTGTTCTCTACTAAGGCTTTTTGTCAAAGGATCAACTATATTTTCCTTTGATATTACGTAGTCAATGGAAATGGTCCAATTTTTTAACAAATCTTTTATTGTATCATGACGACGCCTTATATGTGTTGACTTGCCATTGTAAATTTGATTCTTTGCTCTATTGAGAGCTGCCATACTATCACAATGTATTCAAATGGCACAGACATGCTTTGGTGTAATACCTGTTCCCATAACGTAAATGTTATTATTAAATTATTGAGCATGCAAGTGTTGAGAGTTATTATTTAATTATGGTTGGGTTAAGTAATTAATATATTAAGGTTATATTAGGCTGAATAACTACTAACGCTGTGTTGAGCCATTAAGGGGCTAGGGGAAAGGGTATTTAAATGAAATTAGGTCACAAAACCCTGGGCTAGACAATTTCACCCGACCTATTGTTCTATTGAGGGTATGTGAGAGTGTGTAGGTGTGTTGTGCATTGCCGAGAAGTGAAAGGAGCATTGCAGGATCAAATTGTCGTGTAATCGAGTGAAACCAATTGGAAAACCCCCATGTATGATTCCTATCTCTCCTAAGATCATTAAAGTATCGATTCATGTGTATTGGTTAGGATTTAGAGGGTGTAATTGCGGAATCGATGGTATTAGAACTCAGGATAAGAATCAATATTTAACTCACAAAAACTTTATAAAAAAGCAATTCGTTGTTAAGGATTGGTTCAAATAGTGTTAGAATCCATATAAAGAAGAATCAAGCAAAATGATTAAGTTATAGTTAAGATTCAATGTTGGAGATTCGACTATGTTCTTATGCAATCGTAATAGTTTTTGAATAGACCGTAAATTGCAAATCACGCATATAAATGAAACGCAAATTGAACTGAAACCATGAGCAGTGAATCAAAATTTTAATTTGCAATCGAAGTTGTGAGAGTTAACGTGGTGTAACCGTAACTGTAGGTGATTGTCGGTAATTGACTAAATTCTAGACATTCGTTGCGTGAACTGTAGTTAAGTTCTTAGATTACAAATCATGTAAGTTTGCACTAACTCTCACATTTTGTTTTGATGATTTCCATGATACCACTGCTCCTCCAAGGTGAAGACATAACCACTTGTGGATTTACTTTAGGAATGATTTAAAATCTAGTTAGCATCAACAAATCCTTCTAACACTAGAGGATATTTTGTATATTATAACATGTTGTTCATTGTATGTTTGAGATACCCTAGTACTCTTACTAGTGCTAACCAATGATCTTTCCTAGGGTTATGTGAGTATCGACTAATTAAGTTGACTCGCGCTATAAGCTATATCTAGTCTTGTACAATTCATTATATACATCAAGCTTCCTAGAACTTGAGTTTATCGGCTCACAAAACTTTAAGGATGCAAGCGTATTTATCACTAAATCATAAAAAGTTTGAATCTAAGCATAAAACTATTTTTGGGTCAATTACATGTCTTCATCTTAAATTAATTGTAAAAATAAAATAAAATAACTTTTAAATAAGTGTTCACCACTATTATTTCTTCAGGATTGTGTTTTCAATCTTACGATTTTGAAGATGGTTTATTCTCGGTAACGGGCCTCACGTGGTCATGTTGCATTCAAATATTATCTCGTTATAATCAATTCACAAAGTATATACACTATTCATTTCAAATTTTGAAATCTAACCTTTAATATACTATAACCTTTTATAGTTTTACTCATAAGTTTAAGTTATATATGATCTCTAGAACATTACTTAGTATTTACAAATCAAAGGATCTTTTATCAATTATCTTATATATAGTATTTTATATAAATTTAATTATTAAAAATATAATTATTTTAATATCAACCATCACAACTTATGGTATATTTTATTTCAACTTTTGAGGTATGTATTATTTTTCATTGTTTTGAGCGGCAAACAAAAAAGAAATCTAGAAAAAGGAGCTTTGGCTCAGCCATCACCCTTTATTAAAAACCTTGATTATATAAAAACTAAGAAATAAAAACCGCGACTAGCTAGGAGCTAGAACCATAATTGCAAGATCCGAGCAACAAAAACAATTACAAAAACAGGAACAATAAACAAAATAAATTCTCACTAGCTATTAAGAGGATTACAACACCAATTTAACCAATAAAACATCTTTTTGCCGCTCCTTTTGGGTTATAAGCATAACAAGCCTTAGAACGTACCAATAGTGACAAATCACCAAAAGTGGTTTGTGACGATGAAAGGACTGAACTTCTTATCTGCCCATTGGCCATTGCACATGCTGCTCGTTTTACGGTGAACGAAATATACGAACTCAAAATTTAAACATAAATATTTACGGTCAAGCAGGGAAAAAGTATAAGCATTTAAGAGTGTAACGTGTTATTTAATTGGTTCAAAGTTCAAACACAAATACATCAGGTTATATTTTTCTTATTGCATCGATCTAACGTAACCATGTAGTCGTGAATCTAGGATTCAAACTTACTGGGGTCCAGTATAGTTAAGATGAAAAGGTGAAATGGTCGAAAGGAGTAGATAATTGATCAAAAAAATTAGATACGAGTTGGGTCATTGATACTTGATAACATCATATGACTATATATAGTGAAGATTTGTCTCTTATATACTTTAAAGAAGTTTGTTCCTCATTGCAGTAAGAATTTTCCCCCAACATTGTTGTCTTACGAATATCGATTGAACTAAATATATTAATCTTTTTTAAAAACCTCAACATTATAACTTAATTCTATTTAGAGTATAAACACGATTCAAAATTGTTAGAACCTAGAGGGGGTGAATAGGTTATATGCCCACTTTTTAAAGTTTTTAACAATATTTGCAAATAATTAAAGAGTTTAAGGAAGGAAGATATCACCAATGAAGTAGTTTGGACACAATGATTTATAGTGGTTCAAGCAAGGGTTAACAACCTTGCTCTACATCCACTCCTTGGCCTCACCCACCAAGAGTTGCTCCACTAACTTCTCTCTTTGAAGGTAGAGATAAACCTTTTACAACTTCTCTCTTTAGCTTACAAGAATTACACTTCACTCTTGCAAGCAAGGTTAAGATAAACCTCACTTCACTCTAATTGGAAAGGCTAGAGTTGATCCTCACTTCTCTCTAATTCTATAGGCTAGAGATTATCCTCACACTATTACAAAATGTATATGAATGTAAAGAAGTATATGAACTTGAAGGCTTTCACTCTTGCTTGATTCTTGATCTTGAAAGATTGAATTATCAAGGAATATGAGCTCACAAGATTTTTATGTATTCTGTGTTTTTTTAGATTGCAAGAGGTGAGTAAAACACAAGACTTGAGTTGCTTTAAATAAGGAAAAAGTTTGATGCTCAAAAAGTGTCCAGACGATCCACGGTCGATCCACGGTCGACCGTGGAATCGACCGTCGCACTGCTGGAGATTTTTGAGCCTTGTGCATATAGACGTTGGGCTTTTACCAAAACCACACACAACCCATTTTTACTATAAAAATGCACTAAAAAGAAGCTTTAGAAAAGTTGGGTAAGTGTCATACTTCTTAAGTTTGAATTTAATCATGAAAATGGTAGTTTGGAAACCAAATGCACAAAGCATGTTGGAAGTTTACCTCTTTGGGAGATTCCTTTTGCTAAATATGGTTTTGGCTTATTTCAATATAAGATTGTGTTTAGTATTTGCCAAAATGGGAATTTATGTTTTGACTTCCAAGCTTGTGATTTTTATAAAAATTGTCTTAATTTTTATAAAGGTTTTTATAAAAGTTATTTTATAAAAATTTAAACTTATTTGATTATTTATTTTGTAAGCTCATAGACTTTGAATGTTTATTTGTAGGAGGCTTCAACATCGACTTCTACTTGAACTCGGATCTTGACGATTGAAGCTTGGCCATTTGATGAAGCTTATTTTGTAGATTATGGATTAGAATATATTTGATTGAATATATATATGTATATGTGCACATATGTTAATGTTAATACATACAATTATATAAACAAGTTGTATACTTTTGTGTCAACAAAAGAGGATTTATTTATAAGCCTATTTTTTCCAACAAAAATTATCCATAAAAGTTATACAAAACTATCAATACAAAATAAGTTTAAAATAAACCTACATATACAATAATAATAATAAAATATAAACTTAATAATAGCCTAATAAGTCAATATAGTTTGTTTGTCTTGTCCGATCTCAAATATACTATTGCCTAATTAAGTATGGACTATATTGAACATTATTAATGTATAATAACACATATACAACGAGTCACAAATCTAAAAGGGCCAATAGGGCTCCGTAATTTATAGTTGATTTTCACCTTAGTTAAACATGTAAAATGTGAGCCTTGCTAGAAACGTTGAGTATTTGACTTAGATATACGCAATCTAATTGGTATCCCTATTACCTATAGCATTTTTCTAAACATTGTCTAGTAATTCCTAACTGAAACCCCTATAAGATGATTTATAAGATGATTTTCACTTTAGGTAAATTTATTCTTAATTATGGACTAGTCGAATCCAAGAACTTTGTATTTATTGATTTTGGCATAGTTTGAATGCAGAGTATATAAGATCGTGTTGCTGGCTATTTTTTTTATTTGGATTAACAAGATTTGATATTAGATGATGTGAAGGAAGTAAAATAACTTATTTATGGAAAATTCTGTATCATTTTATAATATCCTTTTATTTTATTCTCCTACCCATTATGTTGTGACATGTATATTTTACTAAATTATTTTATTATCTTTATACTTGATTTTGATACATATCTTGATCATGTGAATATGAGGATAATCGAAAGACATTGTAAAAAGATATACATTTAACACTTAAAAGTGTGAAGAATCAACTCAATATTTTGACAAGTTAAAATATAAAGTATTATGTTAATATATTAACATTTGATAACGCAAATAATTTCCTAAAGATCTTAACAATTAAAAGTGAGAATAGTTTTATCACACCCAATTTTCTCGCGATAAGCCAAACACGAACTTTATAATTATACACACTTTAAGTGTGTACAGACTAAAAGTGTGCATGTTAGATCACCTTGTTACAGTGTTTGAATTCAAGTGGCTTAAATAGCCTATTAAGCAAGTTTAAATGTTAGCAAGTTCGTCGAGAAATGTAGCCTAAATATCGAAAATTGTTAATAAAGGTAATGTCCAATTTTATTTGTCGAAAAAGGATTATAAATTTTAATTTGTAACAAAAAAGGTATAAATTTCATGCATAATACCCTTTTTTTGTAAAAATTAAAATTTATAATCCTTTTTCAGTCAAAAAAAATTAAATATTTAACAAATTTTGATATTTAGATTACCTTTTTCGACAAATTGTCCTTCATTAAAATATTTAACGATTAAACTTTTTCAAAATATAAAGTTTAATCACCAAATAACACCCTTTTGTCCTAATATTATTATTTATTATTATTATACTAGTTTCGTCCGTTCTAAAAGTAATTGTCACTTGTAGTTAATTAAAAATAACCCACATACGTCTGGATTACACTTTTCAACTCCATCCTCCTCTTTCGCTTTCGCTTTCGCTTTCTCTGACTCTGACTCTGATCATGGGGTATTTGGATCTGAAAATTAGTCGCATACGAGCATATAACCAAGCCAACCGTAGGCTTGAGAGATTGAATAAACTAACGGCTAGAAAATCACCTCCTGCTGCCTCTGATGTCACCACCAACAATGCCTGCGACACAAGTCTGCCTAATTACATGGACCATGAATTGAGGGAAGCAGTGCAGCAAGGTGATGTTGAGTGCTTCATTACAACCTTAGAAAAATTCTGCACCGAAAACGTAATGCAACTAAACACTATTCTCGAGCAAACGGATTTCAAACGAAACACATACCTTTATCTAGCAGCCAAATCTGGAAGATCTGAACTCATTGGTTTACTGATAACTATTTCTGGTAGTGAATTATATGGGAAGAGAAATGATGAAGGTGATACCGCGTTGCATATAGCTGCCAAAGCAGGACATTTTGCTGCTTCAGATCTCCTCTTAAGGCGTCGTGTAGAACTTCGCGAACGTATGGATCTAAGGAATAATAAGGGTAACTCACCCTTACATGAGGTTTTACTTAATAATCACCAACACTTGTTTGATTTGTTTCTTAAGTCATGTGAAGTTTGCTTTTATTATGTCAACAACGAAGGAAAGTCGCCATTTTATCTTTCTATAGAAGCAGGTAATTTACATGCTTTTAATGCTATGTTGAAATCAAACTATTGGACATTTGGACATACGGATAGAAAATTGGATGAAAATCTTATGAAGGGAAGGGCACCCATTCATGCTGCTATTTCACGGAAGGATAAAGGTATCTTACAATAGAAACTAAATTAGGGGCAATCTTGTTTTCAGCTATTTTGGTTGGATTTGGGGTAAAGTGAGAGGTTCAAACGAGAATGGATATTTCAACATCTAATTGATAACTATGATTTGTTCTCCTATTTTCACCTAAATATCCATTCTTACAATAACCCTCCCCTTGAGGTAAATAAACATGCTTGTTGGTAGCATATTTTGAACTATTCTCATAGTTGATTTACAGTAATGAAAATTTTGCAATAGTTTGATGGTTAATTAGTAACGGGATTATGAAATTTAACATTACAAATACTAATGAAACCAATATAATGTAATGACATTATGTTATGTTCTTGTAATTTTGACTAATTGATTTTTGTTGGCACTGTTAGTGATGCTGCAAGGAATTCTAGCAAAAGGGATGTTTCTACATGTCAAAGATGAAAGTGAGCTTAGTCCCATTGAATTCGCATCTACAATTGGTTTTCATGAGGGGGTAAATCTCCTACGTGAAGAATTAAGCAAAGATACCTCTGATAATGCTGAAGATTTCATTAATCGACAAGTACTTGAGCAAAATCCTGATGCTTTATCTACCTCGGTGATGGTGGTGGAGGAGCAAGATGAGGACGGAGTAATCCGAGCAGCAGACTGGGATGTTAGGCATGAGAGGATGAGGAAGCTACTAAGTAATGAGATATTAGCCCCGCAGCAGCAGGGCATGTCTAACCGTTGCATGGACCTTGGATTATATGAAGCTGCTAAGAGAGGTGATGTTGATGAATTTATTACTGCCTTGGAGCGATATTTTGTAGAACAAAATTTAGCTGTACGTATCATCTTCAGCCAGCTAACTCCTATGAAGAACACTTATCTTCATGTTGCAAGTAGGAATGGACATAAGGACCTTTCCTGGCTAATCATTCAATATTGTCCTCGTTTACTCTTCTGGTCAAACAGTGATGGGAATACAGCCCTCCACTTGGCTGCGAGAGAAGGAAAACTTGATGTGGTTAAGATCCTAGTCAATCTCAGAAATAAAATATTAAGGACGGAGATCCCAATAGATATGAATTTAGATGTTAATAATGCAACGTATATGAAGGCAGGCATGCAAAATGTAAAGGAGAATGATGACAAGAGAACACCACTGCTGCTAGCACACGATTACTACAAAGACGAAGTGGTTGACTTCTTTATAAAAGAACACGTGGAGGAAGTCTATCATGTAAATAAGAAAGGCACATCATTTCTGTATATGGTCATATTAAATGGTAAATTAACACTGTTGAAGAATATTTTCAACACCGTCTCCTTATTGTCAGGATCAAAACTTCAAACAAAACTCATAAACTAAACTTAAACTTGCAAATCTTTGATTTATAAAACTGAAATTACATAAACTTTGAATCTGTATCGGGTTACAAATTTTGTACACAAATGCCCTATTTATAGACTCGTTTTCGGCTGTTCTCCGTCACTTGACGGCGGTAGATGGCGGCTAACGGCGGCTGACGGCTGTCGGCAGTTACCTCCGGTGGTGGGGCTGTGGTGGTAATATAAATTATATCATTATTTCCAACATTCACCCCTTTAATGATATAATTTGAAATCTTCTCATCTTCTTTGTTATCAAACATCGTAAACTTTGATCGATCATAAACCTTGTTTGTATCATCAACTCCTTGTTCTTCAATCGTTGCCATAAGTAATGTAGGTGCCAAATCTTCTTCCACTAGGTTTGACCGTTCTTGTTTGTAGTACTTTCGAGATCTTTCACGGCAATGCGAGGCATAGTGTCCATATCTGTTGCAGTTATAACACTTTATATTACTGAATCCGTCTTGACTTCCAAAGTGCTTCTTTGTTTCTTGCGAGAGATTTCCTTCTCTTCCATATTGCTTGTCATACCCATGACTTCGGATGTGCGGTGGAACATACTTCTCTTTTCTTCGATCTTTCTTGATGTGTAAACATTAAACCTTCTCGATTATTCACAGACTTGCCCTTCTTGTACTTGAGTCTTTCTTCAAACGTCTTTAATCTTCCGATTGCTTCGTCAAACGCCATAGTGTCTAAATCTGAGTATTGTTCAATGGCTGCAACTATTTAAAGAAATCTTTCTGGCATAGAATCCAGTAATTTAAAACTTAAACCTTTATAAACTTAAAACTGTTATCAAATATTGGCTTAAACTCTGAAAAAACTTTAAAACCTTAAACTTTAAAACTTTAACCAAATGTTGGTTTAAAACTCTGAAAATCTTTATTAATCTTAAAAGTCTTAAAGTTTTAAATCTTAAAACTTTAAAAAACTTAGAAGAATTATAATTTATAAAAACTTAAACTTTTAATTAATTTTTAAAATAAGATAACAAGAACTTTTTTTCATATACTAAAACATTTAAATTAAAAAATTTACGTCTGCCTTTTTATTTAAAAAAAAATCCTTTGCCTTTTTATTTTAATAAAAATCCTTTAAAACTTATTGGGACTCGAAAGTTTTTTTTAAAAACACCTTCTTGGGACTCGAAACTAGAGCCGCCCCCCTTCTTGTTTGTGTCGGTTCCTTTTTCTCCACCTTTGGCCGCTTCTGTTTCTTCGAGAAAACCTCCGATGGTTTTCTTCTTCGTTGGTTTCTCCGATGGTTGTTCCGATCGGTGCTTCTTGTTGAGTAGATCTCGACTTCTGTTCGAGTGGGGCGATGCTTTCTGCCTTCGTGCCTTCGATTGGTGGTCGTTCTGACCGTTTTGTTTTCTCCGGTCGTCTTCTCCGGTGAGGTAAGTCTTCTTTTTCCGATGTAGGGTGCCGCGGTGGTAGAAACCTTCTAGATTTCGGCCGCCTTAGGTATCCTTTTTGTCGATTTCAAAGTGAACCCCAAATGATGTTCTTGATGGTGGTTCCCCTGTTGAATCTCCGGTTACTTTTCCGGTAAATGATGAGAACCTTGGTGTTAACCTCGGCTCTGATACCAAATGTCAGGATCAAAACTTCAAACAAAACTCATAAACTAAACTTAAACTTGCAAATCTTTGATTTATAAAACTGAAACTACATAAACTTTGAATCTGTATCGGGTTACAAATTTTGTACACAAATGCCCTATTTATAGACTCGTTTCCGGCGGTTACTGGCGGTTCTCCGTCACTTGACGGCGGTAGATGGCGGCTGACGGCCGTCGGCGGTTACCTCCGGTGGTGGGGCTGTGGTGGTAATATAAATTATATCATTATTTCCAACACTTATGTTGATCAGAATGTTTTAGATGACCAACTTACCAAGGGAAAATCTCTACTTCTTGCTGCCATATGGAGTAAAAATTTCGGTAAGTTCTGAATTTTCCACATGATATAGCTCTAGATATATATCTGCTATATAGTCTTAATTATGATTGTTATAGTAGGTGGCGAATAGGAGTAATCAACCACTTATTTTATAAACATTTTTATTCTTCTTGCTAAGCTTCAAGATATGATGCGCTTTATCTATTTCTTCTGTAGTCATTCTAGGTTCTCTGCTCTCCATAAAGCTTATGGATTATCTGCTGCACATTTACTGCTTCTATTTTTATTTAAGCTGCATGTGCTTTCTCCTTGTAAGGTTTGTGACTTTGTAATCTTTTGGCAGAAATATTACAAGAATTAGCAAGGCAAAAGCCCTTGTTATTTCAAGTCAAAGATGAACATGCACAAAAACTAGTGCATTTTGCAGAATTTTTGGGTTTTCATGAAGGGGCAAACTATTTGCGCAGGGAGTTCAAACTGGAAATTATTCTTGACAGCCTTGTGACTGGTACTATTCCAAGGTTGCCTCTACATTCATACAGCCTAGATGCATACTCACTTTTGATCATTGACAAGGTGGATCAGAAAATTGAAAACATTAGGAAATCGATGCACCGGAACGGAAGAGATGAGAGAATGATGAAACTACTTTGCAATAATTCTATTCAACACGCCCATGATGAAAATCAGCACAAACAATACATGGACATTAAATTGTATGAAGCTGCAAAGAAAGGTGACGTCGATGGCTTCATTGATGTCCTGGAGAAGGTTTCAGAAGCGACTAGCTCATCTCTACGCACCATTTCGGAACAGAGGACTTGCACCAGAAATACCTTTCTTCATTTGGCAGCTAGTTGTGGGAATGAAGACCTCACAAGTTTCATTGTTTTTTATTTTCGCAAGTTGGTTGAACTGGGAAATGGAAGAGGTAACACAGCGATCCATGAACCAGCCAGAGCAGGACATCTTGCAGTTCTTGACATTTTGGTCAGATTTAATAATTACGATGACCAACTGCATTCTTCCATGCTATATGACCCTGCTGAACAACCCGATAGATTTAATCGTAGGTGGTCGGAGAATTTTGTGGGGAACAACCCATTGTGTGAAGCCTTTGTACATAATCAGAGACATGTGATAGATTATCTGATTAAATCAAGGGTTGAAGAAGCATATCTTGTGAACGAGAAAGGGAAGTCAGGGTTATACCTTGCTGTGGAAGCAGGCATGGATGATGTTGTCAAGACTATATTAAATAATGTGACTTCAGAAGTTAATGATAAGTTATATTTTGAATTCACAAGGGGGAAATCTCTTATAAATGCTGCTATAAAGAGAAAAAGTGCAGGTATATGATTGTGTATAAGATAATTCAGCATTGAAGAAATTCCTGCATTCTACATACAGGTTTCTTTCTACTGCTACATTTTTAACTTGATTTGTTTCTGATGGCAGCTATGTTGCAAGACATTAAAAAAAATTCCTTCACAAATTCATGTCGTTGATGAAGATGGTCAGAACCCGTTGTTCTATGCCATGTCAACAGGTTTCCTTGATGGGGTTAAGTGTTTACTTGATGAATTAATAACGGATGCCTTGCAATTGGATTCAAGTGGCTTCCATCCTGTACATGTTGCATCAAGAAGTGGTCATATCCACATCCTTCAGACGTTGATGCAAAATATTCCTGATGCTGGGTGGCTTAGAAATTGCAAGGGTCAGAATATTCTTCATGTTGCAGCTATGTATGGAAAAAACAATGTTGTTAGGTTCATACTACAAACACCAGATTTAGGATTTCTCATAAACGAAAGAGATCATGATGGTAATACTCCACTGCATTTGGCAACCTTAAATTGGCATCCAAAGGTTGTGAGTTCCTTAACATGGGACCAGCACATTAATCTGAACGTAGTAAATAATGAAGGGTTGACGGCTCTTGATGCTGCTGAGGAATGCATGGAACCAATGTCTTCATTCCAACAGGTTTGTCTTTGTATCGGTGGATCCCTCTCTCTCTCTCTCTATCACACACACACACACAAATACTCCGTATCAATATTTAAGTTTTTACATGAACTCTCCCATATATACATACATACATACATATATGTGTGTGTGTGCCTGCGCATACGGGCAGTCGTGCGCTTTAAACTCTTATCCATGACAGCTATTCCTCTATGCCTCTTCCCTTTTTTTCTATTTGTTTTTTTAATCTTTAGATTAAATTTCAAAACACTTCCTATAAGAATTTTGTAGATGTGAATATAGTGATAAAAAGAAAAGTGATTCTATGATTACAAATCTTATACCTCCGAATATATGTGTTTTAAATACACCTTCTTGGTCGATTAGTTAGAAGTAAAAGAAAACCATCTCATACAAGAAATTGTTTATTCTGGAACCCATTTTTCCTTTTATGATATTTTAAAGTTATTAATCATCAACTTGAGCGCATTTTTATGCAGAGGCTAACATGGTCTGCTTTGATGTCCGCTGGTACTCCAAAAGCTATGGCTGGAAATGCTAAAATTATCGACATAGTATCATCTACCAAACATGATTTATCGGGAAAAGATGCACAATATAACATCGATTATTCCAAGGATAGGGTGAACACTTTGCTGCTTGTGGCAACACTAGTGGCCACGGTGACATTTGCTGCTGGGTTCACCATACCTGGTGGGTATAACAATTCTGAACCAAAACAAGGCCAGGCAACATTGTTACTAAAACTCATGTTACAAACATTTGTGATCTGTGATACAATAGCCCTGTATAGTTCCATCACGGTTGCAGTTACTCTCATATGGGCACAACTAGGTGATCTAACATTAGTTGTGAATGCCCTTAGTTTTGCACTACCGATGTTGGGGTTATCTCTTACAACAATGTCTATAGCATTTATGGTTGGTGTATCTCTTATAGTGGGCGATCTTACATGGCTTGCAAATTTTGTGATGATATTTGGAATCTTGTGTCTTGCAAGTGTCCTGACACTCTTCATCCCTCTGTGCCTTCCTTACTCATCTACTTCTTCAGTCCTGCGCTATATCACCTACTACCCTTTTCATTTGCTGGTTTTGGCCTCTGAAAGTTCAGATGTTGGCCACATCAAGGAGCAATAGGTGTACCTGCCTGCGTTCTTCTAGTATGTCTAGGGTGCCTATAAAACTAAGATGATGTTTTTACTTTTTAGATCATGGTTATGTACCATATTTATCAATATTGATATGAATGTATGGAATAAAACTGTCTTATAAGTTCAGATTATTAGTTTCGTGGTTATCCTTTGTTTTCAAATTGTCGGTTTCGTGGTTATCCGTTGTTAGTTTATCTTTCTTGTATTGGTAGATCCAATAGTGTTCCATATATGCGCAACCATCGTACGGGTTGTTCTTTTCACATATTTATCTTTCTTGTATTGGTAAATTCAATAGTGTTTTGCGTTTGATCCTTGAATCATGTCTAAAACAAACCCTATGCTAGTGATTAATGGTTATAGAACGATGTCGGTCAGTTTTTGTAGATTTACTCTGCTCAATTTTCAGTCATTAGTTTGGTGGTCAGCAAGAGTATGAAAAGAACTTAATGGAGCACCTAGATTTCTTATATTCATTATAAACCTTTACATAATAGTAAACAAGGAGACCAATCTCTTCACTGGCTTGGAATTTGATAATGTATAATATGAGTAACTTCACTCTCCATCTTCTACCATTACGATTAGGGTACGTGAGTTCTCGAACAAATCTACTATGTGGTCTCCGAATGAAACATATGCTCGTAAATACCCAATCCCACTAAAGCAGGGTATGGAGATATAGTCTCCCCAAACCTTATATCTGTTGTTAAAGATCAAATCAAAGACTATCTTTGATTCGACTTTTTTAATCTTAAAATCCTTCTCCTGTTCCTTTTCAACATTATATCCTTCTGTTCCTCAATTATTGAATCTTTTCATCAAGAGGACTGCATGGTTAGGCTCATCATATGATCAACTTCACTATGTTCTTCATCTTCACTCTTCTTCCCTGTCATTACTGCTAGACAAAAACATAACAAGAAGACCCCTTTAACACTCTTCTTACAACAATGATAGAGATTATCCCATGTTCCAGGAGAGAGTCCAAGAACTTATTTTCCAAAAAGTAGCTAGTTGGTATTTAGATTGTTAGGTTTTCTTATAAAATTAACTAAATAACTAAAAATCGTGTATATGTCTAACTAAGTTTTTTTTTTTTTTTTTATCTTTTCTAGACAAACAAGAACTCATGTTCTGTTAGAATAATTGTCAAAAGAAATTTATAGTTTTATTATATGTAGTTAGTAAATATATGTGTGGTTGGATAGGGGGTAGCACCACCGTGGGGTAACCACCACCGGCAACCGCCGACGGCCGTCCACCTCCGTCAAGTGACGGAGAACCGCTGGCCACAATTCTATAAATATGTACTTTACGTTTGTAAACATACAATAATCGAGATTTCGAAGTTTTTTAGTTTATATCTCGAATATATGAAGTTTTTATCAAAGATCTGCAAGTTTAGAGTTTGGTTTATGTGTTTTTTGAAGTTTTTATCCTATCGTGTTCTTGGTTGGTGTAGAGCTTCTTCTTCTTTTTAACTTATAAGAACTAAGAGTCTCTCCATTATCTCTTTAGCAGATAAGCGACTTTTATTAAGAGATGCACTTAAATTCATTTGGAAGTGTGTTGCAAATAGCAGATCTAGTTTTGAAATCAAGATTGCATCTCTTTAGTTGAAGGAGCACCTTCTATTATAGCAGCATATGTAAATATGGTTATTGGGATAGAGTTGTGTTCAATAAATTCCATGTAAATATTCAATCACGGGTAATTCAGTATACAATCACATGTGATTTGTAAAAGCATCACATGTGAATTATGAAAATGCCACTCCGCCCAAATTTTTAAAATGCAATCTGGACCATTGATGCTATTGAACTTTTCCATTTGTTTGTACTTTTCCACATATAAATTTTCTCAACATCAAACGTTAAACTTTTTCAAAGATCTACTGTTTTTAGAGTATATAGAATTTGAAAAGGCCATTTTGGTTAATTAGGGTTAGAAGTAAATATTAGTATTCAAAAACACCAGTTTTTTGTCCTGAATTAGATGATTAATTAACAGCACAAATTTGCAGAGAAGGAAGGTTGAATACTAACTATCACTTATCTTAAACTTGAGCTAAAGTATATATATTTTTAGAGTATAGGTGTTATTAATTTAGAAACAAGAATTACAAGGTTAAGGTTTGTTGAACAGTTAAACGATAACAAGATTGATTTAGCACATAAATTATGGACAACACATGTGCAAACGTCATCCCCTGAATAATATCCACAGACGTCATCTTGCCACCATCATTGATGCCATCTTGCGTCCATCATTCATGGCGCGCAATAAAAGTCTCTATCTCTATCTCGCTCTTACTCGCATGCTATCGGTATCTGTGCATTACTGCCGACCTCACCATCACTCGTCTCCGCCCAATCGTCCTAAAAGTTTCCCGTCATCGTCTTCCTTCATGCTCTACATACTCTTATATCCAAATAAGATCTCAAACCCACACGAGGGCTATAGTCATTGTAATCCTCCTATTCAACTACTTCGGCAATTTCTGAACACATATCAGATAAAAACAAGCAAAAATTGATTCAAACAATAGGTTAAAGTTTTCATTGAACACAATTTTAACTAGCTCTAATCGTGAATTCAAAGTCAATTTTTTGATTTGTATCTTCAATTTTTGAAAACTTAGAAAAATCTTCTATCAAACCCTGATCAGTGAACCTACAAAATCCTTCAACTTGTATCCCATTAAATCCAGGTATTATGGCCATTCATTCCTGGACTATTTTGAAATTGTTAGTTATTTATATCCGTCTATATCAAATTCTAAAAAGAACCATTTTGGCCGGCTCATTATCCATCAAATCAAACCCTATAGATCTAGAAATGATGATATTTCGAAGTTCTAACCATCTGTTAGAGAAAAAAGAACGAACGGATCTTGTACCCAATAAATCCTTCGATTTCTTCCGGAACCGGAAGCATATGATTAGTCATCTACTTCTCACGTCCCATGGATAGCCAGGATATTGAGGAATATCCAGAAAGGCATTTCGGGAATTGGTTTGATTCTACCTATGCTTCTTCTGCCGTGACCCTCTCTTGAATTCTCAAGGTATCATTTCTAATACATCCGCGAGACAGGCTCAGACAATCGAGTAGTTGGATCATAGTCTCTTACCATAAAAATGGTTGCATGCACAGCCCAAATCTCAGTTACACACAACAATACCCTCAGAGCCACCCTACAAGTACCGATTTGCTATCTGTGATTTGTGAGTGTTTGTTAGAGTCGAATGACAAATGACTAGTGACTTGGGATACAAAGATGAACACTAATTTGTTGAAGCCGGTTTGCGCTTTGGGTTAAAAAACAAATTCATGTTTCTCAAGTGTGCATGCTCGATTAGGTTTGGTCAAAGTTCAATTAAGGTTCCTAATTTAATTATACATGTATGTAAGTTTGGAGTGGGTGGGTGGGTTCAAGTGCCAGCGGTGAGCCCGCGATATAGAGAGATTAGTAGAGAAAGTGTGGAGGTAGGTAAGAAGGTAAGGTAGAGTGTGATCTTGGTGTTTAAATTAGGATAATTTTCTACTTTTTAAAAATTATTAAGTATTAATTTTAAATCAATTAAAAATGAAACAAAATGAACAAATAAATCAAGGATATAATGGTCCTTTTAAGTCGGACATGGACCAGTAGTCCATGAAACTTGGCTTGAAAAATACTAAGTTCGCAAAAATCTACAGGGTACTATAATAGTACCTTTTTAAACACCAACACGTGGCTTACGCGCGTAAGTACCCTCATTAATGTTTTTCTAACCTTTGAATGACTAAGTATTAGTTCCTTCCTAAAGGTTTTCCTTGTTTGACGTTCAAAAAAAAAATATTAGTTGTCAAGATCCTTATAATATTATTTGACTTCCTTTGACATCAATTTTTAGTACAAATCTAATCCATATTGTCATTGAAGTGTGACCTACTTTTTATTTATGGGATTTTGAAATACAAGATAAACTTGGAAGAAACCACAGCCTAAGGTAACATAAAAACAGATTTATTTACGAGATACTCGGCTTATATAGAGATCGAACTTAGGTGATGAAATAAGATCTAATCAAGTTGTTAACTTAGACACTTAGCTCACAAGTGTTAAAAGAATCTAGCCTCGAGTCAAGCCTTTACTTGGCTGTTTTTAAGTCGCTACCCGAGAAGAACTCATGTAAAGTTCTATCAAATACATTCTATTTTTTCTTTAACTAAGACATTAGTAATATTATCATATTTTAACATATAAAGTATTATTATTTGACCGAGAATATTAAGGTTTTCGAGTCAAGTTAGAACCAAAATGGTATTTATATATTATTTGTGTAATTTATGGATCTTTAAGGTCATGAATGCTCGTAAGGCCTTGTGTTATACCCTCCCTTTTTCTTTCCATTACCCAATGCCACATCAGCGCCACATCATTCTCTCATTCATTTCATTTACCCTACCCAAAATAAGTGTTATACATACCCTTTCCTTACCCAAACCTTATATATATATATATATATATATATATATATATATATGTGTGTGTGTGTGTGTGTGTGGGGGGGGGGTGGGGTTGAGTCTTCTCCATCGAGTAAAGAAGCCCGAAGAATCTACCCGATTGGCCTACCCGCTGGAGACGTTTTGGTGTTCCCGATGAGACTCGATGGCACCAGAAGCCATCGAGTCATGTATAACGCTCGGTCTAAGTAGAACATACATGCATGATTGGTAAAATTTATGAAATAAAGAAGTTGGTGGCCATGTTATTAATTATGCTTGAAATTAAATGTTCATTAAATTCTTGAAATATCATTTCACGATTTTTAGAGAATACCTTTTTAAACACCCCATTTAATTCTCATCAATGGGGTTTTCCAATTTATTTATTTTTTTGAACGCCAAAATTTAATTTCATTAATACTTAGCTAGATGTTAAAAAAATTATAAAAAAAAGAATAAAAATAAGAGACAAGTCTAACATTAAACCAATACAATAAGTAAGACTGAATTTTAGTGCCTTGGAAAAGACTTTGAAAAATAGTTATTTTATAAGAGGTTTTATATCTTGGTATAATATTCTAGTACGTATTTACCAACTTATATGATTAAGACAAGAATCAAAATCATGCTGAAGGTGACAAATAGAATTAGTAGAATACGTATGTTATAATTAAGTGAGTAGAAGAATATTGTACGAGAATATTGATTTTTCCTTATTCTATCAATCAAAGTTTGTCTACTTATGGGAGTATGAAAGAGAAAAGAACTGTTGAATTGGATATTCATTGAAGTTATTGGGTCAAGAATTATAAAGGGAAAAGGTTTTGGGCTTTTGGCATGTAATTAATCTCGTGGAGGGCAGCCATTAAGGAAAAGTAAAACAATGATTAAAAATAGTAATGACTCATAGGGCTTTTGGCATGTATTAATTACCTTTTCTTTTATTGATTTTAATACTTATCTTAATTTTGTTAGTAAAAAAATAAATAAAAATATTAAAGAATATAAAACTATTTTTATTGGTTTATCTTGGAGACGAGCGGCACATATTTGATCTCTATGGTATACTACTAATTTTAATGTCTCTAGATATTATTTATTATGTTAAGAGTTTTTACTGTTTAAGTTTTGCTATATCCATGGTCTCTACTATTTGAGTTTTGTCTATATTGTTTGAGTTTTTGTGTGGGAAGCCGGGAACTGCTTTTTGTAAGAAAATTGTAAGATTGTAACACCATTAACGATTCATTAATACGAGTATTTTGATTATTTATATATTTACTCAATCGTGAATTAAGTCCAGATGGACTGTTAGTAATGAGTGAGACTTGATTTTCATAAACCCCAATTAATGATTCATTACAATGATTAGCCCTTAATTTATTTTGATCAAGCACAAAGATTAGTTATCGCAATTTTCACATGACATATATAATATACACACACATATATATAGGAGAATGTTCATTTAAGAACGGTTATCGTAATTCACGGTTGAGTAAATATATAAATGACCAAAATACCTCTATTAAAGTGTCATATACTCATATATGAAGGTTCAAACGAGAAATGATTTTGGTGCGAGAATCAATCTTGGTCCTTAATTAAAAAATCAATGATTAAAAATACTAATGACTCATTAATAATAGGGATTTTGGGAAAATCACGTCTTATTAAATAATGACTCTTCTGACTCTTCCACTCTAATGCGGTTCTGGTTAGGTAAATATTTAAATTACCTAGATACCCCTATTAATAAGATAATAATTTAGTTACAAATTATTCTCACACGAAAAACAGTTCTCGTTGAATATATATATATATATATATATATATATATATATATATATATATATATATATATAGTGATAAGTTCATTTGAGAACCGTTTTTATTGCAAGAACCACGAGAACCAATCTTAGCCGTCCAATTCTCCCTCTTTCAATTGGATTGTCCACCCATGAATTTCTTACATGGACCATGCCACACTCAATTCTCCCACGCTCTTCATTCATGAATTTCATTTACCAATTGAACGGCTAAGATTGGTTCTCGCGGTTCTCACAATAATTGGTTCTCAAATGAACCCTCCTCTCCCCTCTCTCTCTCTCTCTCTATATATATATATATATATATATATAGGGTAGAGATCAAGTAAAAAGAAAATTAAAGTAAAAAGGGTAAAAGGGATGATTATTTGATCATTTTTCGGTATATATATCAACTGATAATCGTTAGTTCATCATCTTTATTGATTAAAACTAGTTCTTCATCAATTTCTTTTTGATGAATCCAACATATTCATTACTTTTTAGATGAAAGCATTTTGTTCATCAACAAATTATTCCAAAATTTTGTTTTCAAAATCTGTATTTGAAATAAAAAAGAAATTGATAAAGAAGTAGTTTTAATCAATAAAGATGATGAACTAACGATTATCAGTTGTATATATACTGAAAAATGATCAAATAATCATCTATTTTACGCTTTTTCACTTTAATTTTCTTTTTATTTGATCTCATCCCTATATATATATATATATATATATATATATATATAGCATAAGGACAGAGATGATAAATTAGAACACCTTTTAAGGTAGACACTTGTAGAATAGTTTATAGCATTTGAGTAATTTTTATTTAATGACTGATATTAAACTTGTTTTATCTAATTAAATGATTGGTCATTGTTTATTATTATTATTATTATTATTATTATTATTGTTATCATTATCATTATCATCATCATTATTATTATTATCATTATTATTATTATTATTATCATTATTATTATGATTATTATTATTATTATCATTATTATGATGATTATGATTATCATTATTATCATTATTATTATTATTATTATTATTATTATTATTATTATTATTATTATTATTATTATGATTATTATTATTATTATTATGATTATTATGATTATTATAATTATTATTATTATTATGATTATTATTATTATTATTATTATTATCATTATTATTATTATTATCATTATTATTATTATTATTGTGGGTAAGAGATGCAGATTTTTTAGACATGATGCAATTATTTTATGCTAGATGCAGTGGTTTTGTAACGCCCCAATTTTCAAAAACATAAATAAAACCATACTTGAAGTTCTTTAGAAATAAAAGAGTTATTTTACAAATAAGCGGAAGCAACAAAACTGTTTTGAACCCTCGGTTCATACAAAAGCCTGAAAGATACTTATTTACATCAAAAGATGCTTTCTCGCTAAACAACTGGGCGTTAAGTTTCGAAACACTGTTTTACTTAAATACATGACAACCGTCAAACTGAAGCTTTGCCCCTTGTCTATGATAAAACCTGTAAAATATTTTATAAAATAATATCTGATAAGCTGCGAGAGCTTAGTGAGTAAACTAGACTGCCAATCATATAAACACATGAATATAATCATATGATAAACACTGACAATCACTGATAATAAAACTCTGGGTAATTAACTAAGCCACTACTGCCCAAGGCAGTATGCTTACTGATTCACATAATTAATTAACTGAGCCACTACTTCATAAGGTAGTATGCTTTCTGATATCTGATTTATTAACTGAGCTCTAGTACTGTGCTATTTCTGAGCCACTACTACACAAAGCAGCATGCTTATTATTAACTGAGCCTTACTGTACATGGCAGTAAGCTTAACACACATAAACATATATACCGTAATATTACAGTAACACTACTAAACCTTACTGAACATAGCACCCATATCTAGAGGTGCACGAAAAATCCGAATATCCGATTTCACGCAAAAACTATCCGAAACCGGTTATTGGAAAACCGGTTTTTTTAAAATCCGGTCCGGATATTTTGAAACCGGATAGGATAACCGGATATGGATCTTTTGGTTGAACCGGATTTTTTACCGGATTAAAAACCGGTTTTAAAAAAACCGGATAAAAACCGGAAAAAAAACCGGTCGTCGAGTTTAGAAAACTAGCCGTTTTTTTGACCGTTGGGAAATTTTTTGCCCTTTTTTTTTGTCTTTTTTTCACATTTATTCTTTATAAATAGGTTGGGGATGTTATAGGATGATTCACACCAAATACTACCTCTAAAAAACTCTCTCAAATCTCTATCTTTTTTATTTTTTTCATGGCTAGTGCTAGTAACACGGTTGAATCTTCCGTTGGGGGGAATGTCGACGTGGTAAGGGTAATCGAACACAATCGAAACAAAGAAGTTTGGGAACATTTTGAATTGTGTGAGATGTCAAATGGCTCGAAAAGGGCGCGTTGTAAACTTTGCCGAAAGTTTTTTGCACCGGAGGGGAACACAACATTGAGGAACCATATTTCAAAATCATGCAAGGCTCTTCGATCAAGATCGGATCCAAGTCAAACAAATATTACTCCGCAAGGTGGTGTTTTTGTTTACGACAACGATGCACTACGGGCCGATTTTTCAAGAATGGTAATTAAAAAAGCATTACCGTTCGACCGCTTTGATGATGAAGAATTCACGGCAATACTGCAACAAAGGATGCAACCCGGTTATACTCAAGTAAGTCGTACAACCCTTAGACGAGACGCAATAAAAATGTGGCATGAAGCGAGAAAAAAAAATGATTTTGGGATTTCAAGAACACAATTACGGTGTCTCGCTTACATGTGATGTTTGGAGTTCCCCTCATAATACCGGGAATTCTTTTTTAGCGGTTACCGCACATTGGTTAAACAAAGAAAATTGGCAAATGATGAAAAGAACCATCGCGTTTGAATTATTCGGTGAACCACATACCGGTGCTAACTTATTTCATCTTTTAAAAAGGGTAATTTGTCTTTACAAATTAGAAAGTAAAGTCTTTTCTATGTCATTTGATAATGCATCGAATAATACAAACGCGGTTCCAAGATTGAAGTTATTGCTATCACCGATTTTAGACGGAAAATTTTTCCATACTCGTTGCGTTGCACACATAATTAATTTAACCGTGCAAGCCGGTTTGGAAGTCATTGAGCCGATTAGAATAAAATTTAAAACAATGATAAAATCGGTTCTTTGCAACAACAACAAACGACTCAATGATTATAAAAAATATTGCAAGTCGGTTAACAAAATATATTTGGGTCCTAATTTGGATTGTCCTACTCGTTGGAACTCAACTTGGATGATGATGCATTCCGCCTTAAGGCAAAAAGATACATTGCAAGCATTTTACAATCGCTTACATGAGAGGGGTTATGTATCCGACACGTTTTCGATTTTGGAGTGGGATGTTATAGCCAAAATAACCGATTTGCTTGGTGTTTTTAAAAATGCAACAACTATTTTATCCGGTATTTATTACCCGACTAGCCCATTGGTTCTTAATCAAATATTTTTGTTGGCTACTAAACTAAATGATTTTGAATTTGAAAGTGAAATTTTCCAACTAGCGGGAAAGGCAATGAAAGAAAAGCTTTTAAAATATTTTAAGGAGATTCCACCCGTTTTTACTTGTGCCACCGCTTTAAACCCAATGGTAAATGTTGGCGGGGTTGAAACAATGATCGAATCAATTGCATTTGCTTTTAATCTAACGGAACATGACCCAAATTTTGTCCAAAACCAAGTAAATCATTTTAACAAATGTTTTCGAGACATGTTTGATATTTATTTAAATAAATACGGGTCGAGTAATGTAATATTCGATCAAATGAGGCAAGAGGATTCAACTAGAGGAAGTTCAAGTAACATAAATTTGTCACTTTTTAACACACTATTAAATTCTCAATCCAAACGAGCTAGTACTAGCACCCCAAGTAGCGAGTTGGGAAATTATATGTCAAACGATTTTATATCAAAAATGACATTTGAAGAGTTTGAAAGTTTCGATATTTTGACTTGGTGGAAAGAAAAGGGACCACAATTTCCGGTTCTAGCCGCCATGGCCCGTGATCTACTAACCGTCCAAGCTTCTACGGTAGCTTCGGAATCCGCTTTTTCTGTTAGTGGCAGGGTTATATCGCAACGGAGATCAAGATTAAGTCCCGAGTCGGTAGAAGTATGCATTTGTTTAAAGGATTATTTGGATGGAGCGGCACGGACGCAACATTTGACCACGCTTGAAGATGCAATTGACCACAATTTGGAAGCAACTATACGTAATGAAGAAGTCGAAATTGGAATATCACCTCCAAACGAAGACGACGACGACGAAGGCGAACCCGAATTAGATGGGTGATTTGTATTAACTTGGAATATCACCAACAAACGAAGACGACGACAACGAAGAAGAAGCTAGACGAAAACGACGAAGATTAACTATTTGTATTTTAAGTATTTGAACTTTAACTATTTGTACTTGAAGTATTTTTAGTATTTTAATTTGAACCTTGTAATGTTTAAGAATTTTAAGTAACTTTGTAATGTTTTAAGTATTTTAATTTATAAAAATCTGATAAAATAAAAACCGGATATTAAAAAAACCGGTTACGATCCGATCCGAATCCGGTTTCACCGGTTATCACTTTATCCTCAAAAAACCGGTTATGATCCGATCCGGTTTGAAAAAAATCCGATCACAAAAAAACCGAAAAAAACCGGACCGGTTTTTATCCGATCCGGTTAAAAAACCGGTCTTGTGCACCTCTGCCCATATCTGTGTACCCTAACATATCAATAACATGATACAATAACATACATGTCGTACATATGAATAGTAGTCTAGAAGACTCACCTTATAGTCTGTGATGCTAAGATCTCCAACTGATATTGATTCTGATACAAGGTCAATCACCTCCCTATATATACCATACAACAAAGTATCACTTTAAAGCAATCTGATCTGAAACATAGCCTACACGGGCCGTATACCCCTACACGGGTCGTGTCCCTTAAACACTACATGTCCTGAGCTGGCTACATAGCCAGTGTTGACCTGTCACCCTACACGGGCCGTGTTATGTACACGGGCCGTGTACCCCTCCTGCTACACGACCATGTCTTGGCTACATGGCCGGTGTTGACAACTCACCTACACGGGCCGTGTAGCTCATGCTCTACACGACCATGTATACCAACATGGTCCTGTGACCGCCTTCTACTCTACACGGGCCGTGTACCTCTACACGGGCTGTGTACCATACAGACCCAGCCGACTGTTTGCTGTAATTCCGGCCAAACCACCACCACAATCACTTATAATTCAAGAAAACGGTACTGGGGTGTTTTCCTACACCCCAAACAACTACTAAACTGAAAACAACAACCTAAACAAGCTTTACTCCATGATTTACCATTTAATCACTTAAAAACCCATAAAACTTGAAGAACATGGTCAAGAACTCTTACCTCCAAGCTTGTATAGTTGCTATGCTCAATCCCAAACACTTGTTCTATTGTTCTTATCAACCAACTGAAGATATAGCTCTAGACTTAAAAGCAATCGTGAGTTTTGTTCTTTGCAAAGTGAAGAAATGAAGACTTTGACTATGCAAAGTCAAAGTTGGCAATATATATATATAACTATGGACTAATTGCACAATTAGTCCCTCAACCTTTCCAAGTTCCGTTTTGACGGTTTTAGCCCCTCTAGTTTATAACCACATACTATCTCGTATATCCATTGGTAATTCGTATACCACTTTGTACATTTCTCGCGTTAACTTAATAATATAATTTCCGGGTGTTACAGGTTTTTAGAGAAGATGCATTGGTTCTTAAATGAGAATCTACCGATTAATTCATGCATGATGGACTAGTTTTAAGAGAAGTCCATATTTTTTAGATTAGATGTAATGATTTAAAGTTGGATTCGATGATTTTATACACAAGATGCAGTGTTTCTAAAGTTTCTATTTTAAAGACCGTTTCCATCGGATATTTACCCTAGATAATCTAGATAGATAGACAATGGAAGGATTAAATGAAAAAAAAAATATATATATTTATGTGAGAGGAAGGCTAAATATGTACCATCAAAAACTTTTAAATCTATGTCTAAGATTAAACATATGATTTTCTCCCCCATTTCATCTCCTCGTAACCAACCGCATACCTGAATCCCACACCCACAGGCCACAGGTACCTGCACCCACCACGAACCTGATCAACGCCGCTGTTCTCATATCCGCCTCTCTACTGTTGGTGTGAACACCATCACCATGTGATCTCCGTCTGCATGTTCTTACCTCCACATATGTGTTGGTCGATTTGCAACAATATAGATATGTGTTTGACGTCGCTCGATCTTCATCTCCCGCCAATATATATAGATCTGTGTTCTAAATTCTTCACCACTGAAACCCTTCTCCACATATTATAGCCTATCCCTCTCTCTTCACCTCACATTTTCACAGCGCCGTGTCAAATATATTTTGGGCCCGGGGCAAAAGTAAAAAATGGTCCCCTTAAAATACTAAAATTTACAAAAAGAACTAAAATGTATAAAAACGTTGAATAAGAAACTTACATTTGTTTTCAAATTCTTTTCTTTTATTTCTTTTTTGACTACAAGATAAATGCATTTTAAAAAACTTGATTTATTAATTAATTATAAAGTGATTCACGTATTAAAGTAAATAAACCAATTAACTTGATATCAAGTGATTCAAGTAACCTGCTTATCTAATAAAATAAATAACTAATGAAATTATAACAAATTAACAAGTGACTGAAGTAAGTAATTGATTTTAAACAACTATAACAAATTAATTAACTAATAATCAATAATCAATAACAGAAATCCAAGATAAAACAAACTTTATGGCTCTTTTATTAGAGTTTTAATATTGAACTTTAAGCTTTGATTTTGGAATGAGTGAAGGACTCTCATATTTGTTTCATATTCTGCAACTCTACAAGAAATCAACTATTCAAATAAACAAGCAACAATAAATTGAATTTAAGAAATAAAGATAAAAAACGAATTAATATCTAAAACTCCCTAGTCTCGCTGAAATGATAAAATCCGATCTCATATGTGTTACCCTGATTTTAAGAAACTTAGTACCATCTACCAAAACTCTGATTTTACTCTACTTAAAGGGTTAAAGTAATCATCTCACTAAAAAACGAAAACAATATACAATTCCAAGTCGCCAACTAATCTGCAAATGCCTACAACATACTAAAATCACCAGCTCTGAAATTATAGGATGTGCATTGCCGATGATTGGATCATTTTATAAGAAATCACCTACTGTGTTTAGGAAAGACCAAATAAATATGGATTTGATGATTTACAATTGTAGTTTGGTTTTGTGTTTCATCATTTGCAAAAAATGAAAGGGTTAAAGGAGCACAAATCACCAACAGCTTCACATCCATAACCAAATAGTTTACCGCAACATGATTTTGCTTTTTTCCTCTACGAGGTTGCTATGCCTCCATGAACAAGCCGATTGTTATTTTAATTTCTAAGTCTGCGTTTCAGATATTGAGCCTAAGAAATTGGGCCTTTTTTCTATCTATCTAGACATTTGGGCTCAATAAACTTCGTTATATATACATATACATACATACATACATACATATATATATATATATACATAAAGACTATACTAATTGTGGGCCCCCTTTAGCCATGGGCTCTGGGCGGTTGCCCGGGTAGCCTGCCCCTTAAAACGGCCCTGCATTTTCAGATGTCTCATTCACCGGCGGATCTGCTAGCGCATTAACCTTCTTCACCAGTGGATCTGCTACCGCCCCAACCTCCTTCAATGAAATCTTCCTCACCACTGTACGTCCTCCCTGGCTACACTCGTCACTGACCTCCTCCTTCATCGCCACCACCACCATTAACAAACTTCTTCTCGAACGACACCATCATCATCAAGTTGAGCATGTAAAACCAGATCTGTTAGTAAGATCTCACTTTTATTCCGTTTCCGGCGACGATGGAGGATCATTGCTCGAATTTGTTCTTGAGGAATGAACTCTTGTCACGGATTATTTTTTCAGACAAAGCTGCGATGTCAGAGAAACGAGGTCACCGTGATTTTTCGATGCTAATATGCCTAGCTCTCCTTACGTATGCATCTTTTACTCATTTTTGGTTAATTTGGTGTATAATGACAGTTCCAGGTAGAAACTATGTTTGAGTCATGACACAAATGAACTAACGAAGTTTGCTTTTTTTACAATTTGGGTTTTAGGGACGAGTAATTTTGGTTTGTAGTTTTTTATTTTTTTAATTATAGATATGTTTGGTTTTATGGTTTTGTATATGTTTTCTGTATCATAGATATTTAGAGTCTTTGTAATTCTAGATATGATGTGAACGAGCATTATTTTACATATGAAATAATATTTTTTTGTACATTTGGAATGTTTTTTTATTGGGTTACATTTGTTTGTACATTTTCACATATGAACTGACCCGTTTCATATGTACATTAATGTTATTTCACATGTGAACCAATTTTTTATATTCATCTCAGATTGTTGAAATTACACACGAATAATTTCAAAAGAATCAAAGTTCGAAAAAAACCCTTGGTAAGTTTTTCACATAGCTTTTTCATAACTGAAATTATACTTGAAAAAAAAGACTAGTTAATAAAGAAAATATCCGGTTAAATTTTTATATGATTTTTACTTGTAAATTACATATAAAATTAACAAAAAAACCCCATTAAAATTTTTTATTCAAAACATATCAATCTTGTTATCTAATTAAGGAGGAAAAATGCTTATTTATATGGTGTAAATTTGTTTGAATTATTTATAGGTAACTTTTTTATATATTTTAATTATAAAAATATGATGATATTCTATTTCTATTTAAAAATAAATGAAAATTTAAAAAATTATGAAGTAAGGGAGCCGGATATAACAACAGTGTTACCATTATATATATTTTTAATTATCTTTGTATACCATGAAATATATTTTTTTTCAAATAATATAACATAAAGAATATTCAATATAGTTCATATTTAATTCGTAATTATAAGGGACTAATTTTAGAATTTGAATCAATGACATCAATGGTTCAGATTGCATTTTAAAATTTTGGATAGAGTGACATTTTCGTAATTCACATGTGATGCTTTTACAAATCACATATGATTGTATACTGAATCACTTGTGATTTAATATTAAAATTTTAAAATTATATATTTTACATGGACTTTATTGAACACAACTCAATACAACATATTTTTGTAAAATATAAATTGTATATGATTGGTGATTGGTTAGAGCACCCTGTGATAACTAACATCATTGTTATCACTAACTGACACATTAGCTTCATTAACTTATAACTAACCAGTTACGGTGATAACTCATCACTATCATTATTGGACCACCACAAAATTATTTATCTCAATTTCTATTTTGTTGAAAAAAAGAAAGCGGATAACGAGGGGTGCGCTCGTTACCCAACCACGAGCCACACCATAAGAACGCGATAACTAACAAGGTAGCGGCAATGGAGTTCAGGAGGCGAGAGCTTTGTTGTTGTTCATTCAAGGTAATCATGTGCACCCATTACACGTGCTCTTAGTAGGTTACATTTTTTTTAAACAGCTATAAACACGCACACCTACCTAATTTTACACCACATTTTCACTATCAGGACTTAAACTCATGATCTTAAGGTTGGGAAGCACCTTTTTTTTAAACTCCAATATCGCAAGACCAAAGCCCTTTGCTCTTAGTAGGTTACGTGATATATTTTAAAAAAAAAATTTTATTATTATTTTCATGCCCATTTTACAATAAGTTGCATTCCTATCATCTTTAAGAACACTTTCTACACTTGAATATGCTTGTGCATTTTGTTGCGCGCACACATACACATAAGAAGGTTTATTTAAGAAATAAAATTATTTCAAGAACATGCTGGACGGGATGACCAAGCCACCAGTCTTATATATTGGGAAATTAATTTCTTTAATTTAAAATATTAAACAAATTAAAAATAAATAATCAATATTTCTAGCTTTATATATATATATATATATATATATATATATATATATATATATATATATATATATTCTTTACCTTAAAATCACTGTATTATATACATTTTGCCTCCCGTTTATCAACCGACTTCTGGATTTTCAGAATTATATAAATTTACGAGGTACGTACTGTTGTCACGTGTTACGAAATCACGATATGATATTGTTCCTAAAACACTATTAATTAATTATAACCATAAACGGAGATTATTAAACGTGCCCAAAGATTATTAATTAAATATATATTTATGAAGTTATTGATTGATTAGGTGATGATTAAAGAATAATTAAATAGGTAACCGCATGCAATAATTTAAGGAGGATCTTGTGTATATCACAAAGATTCCAAGTGTCTCCACACGTTTAATTAATGTCAATCACCTTAAACTGATCGAACATGCATGTGCTGTGCCCCTACCTAGCTTACATACAAATATATAAAATAATACGGTGATTTTATTAGTACCCCTCACATAATCTAAATAGCTCAATATATTTCTTGGGTTTGCTTAGCAGAGGTGATGATAATGTCGAAACTCCTTATTTTGCTCTCTCTTTTTCCGGTTCAAAAAAAAATCTAAATAACCCATTGATGTAACATTTGTAAGTGAAAAGGGTACATTAAAAATGGTATGTTAATGATTTGACATATGGTATGTGAGAGAAGAGCCAAATAGTAACACCCAAATTAAATAATATTGGGTTTATTTTACATACAGTTTCAAACCCCCCCCCCCCCCCCCCCCTTAAAAAAAAGAGAGAATTTCTTCTATATCCTTACAAAACTTATAAATTACTTCTATATCCTTTTAAACTTTTAAATTACTTATATATCCTTTCAAACTTTCATAAATTATTTCTATATCCTTTCAAACTTTTAAATTACTTATATATCCTTCCAAACTTTTATAAATTACTTCTATATCTTTTAAACTTTTAAATTACATATATATATATATATATATATATATATTCTTCCAAACTTTTATAAATTATTTCTATATCCTTTCAAACTTTAAAATTACTTATATATCTTTCCAAACTTTTAAAACTCTCATATATGTTGAAATACTTATTTAATATTTATTAATTCATTTTAATATCAAGGGTGAATTTCTCCTATGTATTATATGATAAATAGATGATAATAAAAAACTTGAATAGTTATTCCTAAATTAATATAATGGATTAAAAGTTTGAATTAGATAATAATTCTAACATAAATTAAATTTATTTTAAATAAAAATGGAATTAAAAAAAACTAAGTTGGAAAATTAAATTGATTTATAATAACGTAACTAATATTTATAATAATATTATTATATTAAAAGTTAAATAATATTTTTTTACTAACTATCTTATCTCCTATTAAAATTAAATTTTAAAAATTGAGTTTTCAACAGTGACTACTAAAAGTCAAAATTAGACTTTCAAATAAAATGAATAGATATGATTTAATTTTGATTAAATAAAGGGTCAAGATATTCTAATTAAATTGATGAAGGTTAGCTTTTTATTTATATTAGATTAGAAGATGGTAATATAGTAATTTTATAAATAATTAAATTTGATGATGATGATTATTGATATTTAAATGATTTAATAAATATTAAATAGGTATTTGGACATATATGAGAGTTTTAAATTTTTTGAAGGATATATAAGTAATTTAAACGTTTGAAAGGATATAGAAGTAATTTATAAAAGTTTGAAATGATATATAAGTAATTTAAAAGTTTGAAAGGATATAAAGTAATTTATAAGTTTTGTAAGGATATAAAAGAAATTATCCCAAAAAAAAGTATTTGGATAAGTACTTGGAACCTGGTAATTAATTATGACATTAATTAAAAGAAAATTTAGACTAAACTTTTATGTCAAATACTCTCATTATTTCCTTTTGTTATCTTCTTACAATAAAACTCACTTGAGTCCAACCCCTTTTCTAGCTAGTTTTCTCAAATATCTCTGGCGTTCTTAAAAAACTCGAGAAAATACAATCTTTTAAGAACTTTTGATGTGGATCATTAACGTTTTCAGTTCGCATGTTTTAAGTAACTAAAACAGAAATGATTAAGAAATACCTTCAAAACAAAAGGAAAAAAAACAAAAATCATAATCCGAAAAACGTATAATACGATATATCTAAAAACTAACAACAAAAATGTCACACCAATCTTAATTAGTTAATGCTTAATTATATATATGCTATTAATTAATTAATTAATTTTCAATCATCGTACGTATGATCGAGGACCTATTAAAGTAAAAAATATATAAAGATGACGTATGTTACTAGAAGTACTAAGGTTCCCTAGCTTTGCCACACACACACACGTTCTCATGCATACATGGTTTGAATATTATATAATCTACTTGATGATCATTAGTTAATTAACATTTACAGTAGATATATATATATATATATATTGACCAGAGATTTACGTGGGTTTCCTTTTTAATTTAATAATATATTGGGTACTATATTTAGTTAATTGGCATGTGCGCGCGTGCGTAGCAGAATAAACTAATTATTAATTCTTAATAAACTTAATTAATTTCATTAACATAATTAATTAGGAGGTCGGTCTAATTAATGATTCCTCTACCTTTCACTAGTGATCATAAAAGATATATATGTACAGGAATATGGAGTAATAAACTAATAATTAATTATTGGTTCTCTAATAATCACATTAATCACATTTCTAAATATATTGTACAAACAATGAAACAAACACCTATAAAACTTTTTTATAATTACAGAAAGGATAACAACAATATTCACAAGATACATGTGTACGTAGTCTATTATACTCTCACAGTTGAAGCAAAGTATGCTGCGACTAAACCGAAAATCATAAAACGGAACTCAAGCCAATCTTTATTATTGGTGAATGTGTCGGCAATCTAGTTAATAACAAAGAAGGCGCATGAAGAACGCGAAGACCTGGTCACACTTTCTTTTAGGACGTCTTTGTTTTAGCTTATTTTTCATAAGCTCTTTTTTCGGCTTTTTTATAAGCTGATTTATTTTCTTGTTGTATGTCATAATAAGTAAACAAGCCAAAAGATAAACCGAAAAAACTAGATTATAGAAAATAAGCTTGAAAAATAAGCCTTTAATAAGTTAAAACGAACACCCCCTTATACAAAATTAATTAACATCTGTTTTGATGTGTTTCGTCCTTTGATGTTACATGAATTTTTTTTAAAAAAATAATGTAAATTAGAAAGCAATTATCAGAAGTAACGTAATTCTCTTTCAACTTTTAAAAGTACTATTTTCGGGCCTTGAAATCACGGAATTGAAGTGTGAATTTAGGTAAGTTACGGGTCGATGTGGTCATGTGTGAGGTCGTGCCGGTGTCTAGATACCATTTTTTCGGTGGATTGAGAAGCATGGTATGAAGTGCCTGAGTCTTCATTGGAAGTTGAATAAGCTTGTTGTGGTTGCATAACAAGAATACCGAGAGATGGAGAAGTAGGGTTGTCAATTTTTGACACAACACGAACCCGATCCGGAAAAAGTAAAAAGAACAGGACACAAAGCCGAAAAAACTCAAAAATGAGTTGACACAAACCCAACTAGAAAAACTGCTAAGACTAAAGTATAGTCATAAAAGTTTTTGAAAACTAGACCGGGGCAGGACTTGCATAGGTAAATTGATCAAGTATATTTGATAAAATCTTGTAATTGCATAAAATGGTTGCTCATTTTCGTAATTTAAAAAAAATAGATTATTTGGGTAATTAATTGTAAAGGCATATAGATGTGAAGCATCATATATGTGTCGGTTAATGTATATTCCCAATTGTATTAAGTATTAATAGTAATTGAAGTAAACACCACAATAATAGGAGATGTAGAAACATGAAAAATGAATGAAAAATATGAATATATAATGCTTAAAGAAATTAGGATATATTTACAATGTTAATATACCTAAAAGGTATTTCCTAAAACTAACCCATACTTTTAAAAAATACAAACTAGAAGCAAACTTAACTAAAATAATAAAATGGACACGCCTTATGTTCTAACATTCTCCACCTTTGTTTCCATTCTAAAAATAAAGCATGTAAATAAAAAAAATTAACTTCTTTGCTGGAGCAGTTGATTTTGAGCACAAACATAGAATGATTGTTGAGGAAATCTGTAATATCCAAAATTTAATAAAATTATGAAATTATATCAATAAAGTTTATTTGAATATTAAGTGAATGTTATTACTAAAGTAGAAGATTAAAGTGTCAAGCATTGCAAGTTGAAGGGTTTAAGGTATAATTGTGTGTGTATATGTCTATTTGACCCAAGTTGGGAGGTCAAAGACCCCATTTTGGGGCTGGAAGGATCGAGAATAGAATGAGAGGGTTGGAGAAGAAAAGAGAAGAAGATTGTGTGTTTTAGTTGACTTTAAAGTCAAATTAGGATGAATCTAGTTGTTCTTCCTCCATTGATGCTTGATTGAGTTTGATTGGTGTTAGACAAGAAGGGATTTAAGTTTCAAGTAAGTTCTAATCTTCATTTGTTTTTTATTTTAGTCATACTTGTTGTAAATGATGATCTATTGTTGTTTTGGTGTTGAAAGTTTTGGTAAATGGATCAATTTTGGGGTGATTGTTATAGATAGGGTTCGAATCATCAAAGTAATGTTTAATGGTGATACTAGAGTTGTTTTGTAGTGTTTTTGGAACCTTGTGTTTGCTTCAAAAGAGTTTTGTTGCAAATAAATGGAATGGAAAATCTGCAGTAAGAAAAACAACATGTTGCTGTTGTTCGAGGGGGTTCGCAGCACGCACGACGCCGCCTGGCCAACATTATGTTTTTACAACGATTTTTATCCGGTGCGAGGCTTCATTCTTTGCGACGCGAAGGACTCTGGTCACCTTAAAAACATTATTTTGACCCCCTTTGATCTTGTACTTGATTGGGGACTGATTCTTTTGATTATAGGATGTTACAATGGAGTCTTTTAAGACCCGAAAGAGTGTCTAAGCATAAAATTGAGCTTATACACTTAAGAAATCTTGTTTTCGGTTAACTTATACAAGTTGGCCTTATGTTTTGTGATTATAGGGCTAGATCAGGTGATTGATCTTTGGTTTCGTTAGGAAGTGATCCTCACACTTCATCAGGTGAGTACACCCTGCGGATACCTAGTTTTATAAAAGAAACTAAGTCATCATAAATGTGTTTGGCAATTTGATTTATGAAATTTATTAATAAAAGGATGCGGAACTTGTGAATTATTATATGATGAACATTTTAATAGAAATCAAAGTGAGGCCAATGTTCTGGACATGTTAGTACTTGATATTTCCTTTAAAAATGATACTCCATGAAGGAGTAACCTGTGATCTTGTATTAGCTCATATGATTTTGAATTGATAAATTGTGTTCACACTTAGAGTGTGTTATGGGCATTGAGATGCCAAATATGATATTGTTTGTTGAGCATTCGTGCTCAACAGTTATGAGTTATGTGACACCTATTTGCTTATTGATAAGCTTAAATGCTTGAGTTACTTGGCTTTTATTGCATGTGTTTTATGTGACCCTTGTGGTATGAGTATAGTCCGGACTAGTGTCTTTCAATTGCTCATCCAATTGTGTTTTGACCACTATGGGCGTGTGTGTGGTTCAAGAGACTGCGACTAACCGAGCTATGGGACACGTATGAGGTATCATTGAGGGATGTTGCAAATGGTGGATGAGGATGATAGTACCCATTATGACCCTGTGGTTCAAGAGGCTGACGAGCGAACCGAACCAGTGTATACACAAGTGGACTTCGGAAATAGGTCATTCACTCCTGACCACCGTTGTATGGTGGACTGCTACGTGCTCCCCCACCTTGACGAGGAGATGTGGTTATCCCCCATGTGGGCACGTGTTGACCGTGGCTAGCTACCACGTGGAGATACCATAGATCAATGGACAGACCCGCATCATTATGTGCTTTTATGTGAATTCTATTATAGCATGTATATTGCCAAACTTATGTTTTCAAAGATGGAGACTTGGTTTTGAAAGATAAAATTTTTTAGTTGTACTCACTAGCTTTGTTTATAGCTAACACGGTGTATAAATGTTTTGAATCCGCAGGTAGATTAAAGACCTTTGTGAGGTGGGTAGATGCCTTGGGCATTGCTTTGACTTGTTTTTGTTACCAGTAATCTTGGATTTCCTATTTGTCTGTTAATGGTTGTGAGATTAACTTTGGTAACACCAAAAGCAATTGAGTCATATTTGACAATGAAATCTATTATTAAACCATGTTTTAATATAAGTTTTGAAAAGTTTAAATTTAGACTGAAAATCAGGGTGTTACAAAATCTTCAGTTTCGGTATCCTTGTAACTATTCATCAAGAAAAAAATATTCTGCCTCGAAGGTAGCTTTTGATCTTCAACAACAAATTGTAGTTGTTTCATTACCTTATTCTGCCTCGATCTTTCGAACATATATATATCTTCTTATGGTACACGTATGATGAAAAGTGATGTGGTTTTATGAAAATATTCTCTTTAGAAAGTCTTAAGAGATGTTTGACATAACAAACCAAAAATGGATATTTAAGCTCAGGCAAGTTGGGAAGACGTGTTCGGTCTTGTTTAACTAACATGCACATATGGAAGAGCACACGATGAGGAGTAGCACGAGAAACATAACTTCAATTGTTTTGTGGAAGACGTTATTGTTTCATTCCTTCATAATTATCTTTACTTTCAATTCATTTCAAAGCTTTCTCCGAAGATTGCCCCTTGTTATGAATTTCTCTGTGTAAAACTTGAATAGAGTATGATTATCCTTACAATAAGTGGTTGTCGGATACACAACACTTTTTAATAATTCACCTACATGGACTATTGTAAGAACATTGTTGGATTTCTTTTCCTTTGGGAGACGTATACTTTTGACCTTTTCAGAATCAGAAAATGCCGTGACCTTTTCGTTTACACATTTTTGTAAATCTTGTTCCAATTTTTAGATTTTAAGCACAAGCTGCTTCCTTTCGGTCTCAAATTTCATCCTTCTGAATGTGGCTTGCTCTGAATATCCAACAATTGTGGCTCAAGATTTCTTATCTTGACACCTTCTTCAATCTCAAACTTGTGATACTTGTTTTCTGACATGTGAAGTTTTTTGGTCAATTTAGAAAATTGTTGAATAAGTTTGACGTTTTCTTGTTTTAAATCATCTGTTCTCTTTTAGTGTTTGTTGGCATAATCTACCCAAAGAAAAAGGTTTCTTTCTCCTTTAATTTGATAACTTCTTCTTCTTTGACACGAGACATGGTTGATACTTGACAATGGATCTTTGAGTTGAATGATAGAGGTGATGAATTGTGATTGAATGAAATGCAATTGATTAATTGCAATTGATGGGAATTGTGATTAGAGAAATTGTGATTGGGGAATTACGATGGGGGAATTATGATTCAGAATTACGATTGGGGAATTGTGATTGTGAATTACGATTGGTGAATTACGATTGCTGAAATGCGACTATGAATTACACTTGCTGAAATGCAATTGGGAGAACTCAACTTGGAAATTCGATTTCAAAAAATACGATTGAAATACCAATTACAATTGAGATACCGAATACGATTGAAATACCAATTACAATTGAGATACCAATTACAATTTATAACCTAAAAACTCTTAATTTTAAGTAACCACTAAAATACTCCTTCTTAACCATTTCATTATCTCTTCTAATTTACTTTAACTTTTAAAATACCCCTTTTAACTATTTCATTCTCTCTTCTAATTTACTTTAACTTTTAAAATACCTCTTTAACCATTTCATTCTCTCTCCTAATTTACTTTAACTTTTTATCTATTTAAAATATCTTTCTAATACTAAAACACCCTCTCACACAAACACAATTACTCACACACATCAACATAATTTTCAAAATCTTATTAACTTCTCCCTCCTTATTTTATAAATATAAATCTTTTTCTTATTTTAATATCTTTTAGAATTTATTTTTAAAATTAATAAAATAAATAAAAAACTGACATTGTACGATACTTTTTCGTGACATTGAATTGCGCGAATAACATCTTATAATATTTTTTAAGGCAACATGATGTAAAATAAAAATTATTTACCGTCGCTGCATTGCGCGAATACCTTACTAGTGTGTGTGTGTGTATATCTATACTATTATATAAAGCATTTAAGCTTTTTTCTTAAAACTCTTAAATTTTAGGTCACTTAAGATTACTATTATACCCTCATCTGCTAAAAAATGATTCCATAAAATAAACTTAATAACATTCTTTTTTCATAAATTCCATAATATTCCCTTTCCATACATTTCATAGCAAAACTTACGAAACAGAATATTCCATAAACTTAATAACATTCCAGTCGCTTTTCACCTGCTAAATAAAAATTACAAAATTACGTCTTGTGTGTCCTCTTGATCAATACCTACCAAAACAACTTCTTACAAACCATTTTTATTCACCATCGCCGCATTGCGCTGGTACCCCGCATATATATATATATAGCTTTCCCAAAAAGAAATGTGAAGCAAAAGTCACATGCCATTAACTAAAAAGCCAATTAATGACAACTAATTAACCATGTTTTCCTTGATTATAAAAAGGTTTTTATTGTAAAAAAGATAAGATGTAATCTTAGTTAGCCACGTGTTTCATTTGTGTGAAGGGTATCTTAGGAATTTTCATGCGAACGGTGAACGGAAGTGTCGATAACTTTCATATTTCCAAAACCATCGACAAATACGCAATGATGCATACAACTGCCTTTACACTTAAGCAGGCTATACGTTTATATACAATGATGCATACAATTCTACAAATATGCAATGATGCATGTAATTCTGCAAAACATTAAGCCAAAACAAACCACAAAATCAAGTCTATGTACAGTTAAAAAAGACATACACAGTGTAACACCGTAAATTCTCAAGCCATTTTTTTAAATCGCTGCGAAAGCGTTTGCTGATTTTCTTAAAACAAATACTCACAAAGTACAAAGTACTATTCATAATCATTACATCACGTTGTGTTACAAACTATTTATAAAACACGGCTCGTCTCTTCTCAAAACATAATATCAGAGCATTGGTCAAATTTCCCTTCCCCACAAACAAGGCTAAACAGCCAAACCTGCAAAAAGCAATCAACCGATGGGAATTAGCACAAAGCTAAGTGAATGAAAGCTACAAACATGCATCCAACAACATCAAGTACAAGCAATCACCAACTGCACAAGCAAACAGATCTCAACAGATCAAACAATCTCTACAAACCAATCCAACCTCTAGAGGAACGGCGGTTCTGCCGAACCTGCAACCGATGCGGGCCAAAGCAAAGGTTTACCGATAGCTATTTGCTACTTGGTATAGTTAAACCCCTTCTGATGCAACAAATGCATAGAAGATCAAGAACTGTGCAACCAATAGCAGATAGCCCAACCCAACACATACGATAGTTGACCCCTAACCATGTACGCATATCATTTTCCATACGTACAGGTCTCGCCACGTGCACATATCATTAACCATGTACACTGGCCACGCAACAATCCAAGCGATCACAATCAAAAAACAACAATCGACTACCAACGAGTAACAATCAACACAGTCTATCAACACATATCAAGTTAAACACTTTATAATGGCAACTCCGACTAAACAGTCTATCATGGCATCTCAGACTAAACAGTCTATCAGGGCAACTCAGACTAAACAGTCTATCATGGCATCTCAAATCATAAGTATATCTCAAATCATATAACCATAAGCGTTACCACCAACACCACTCGTGAGTACACTTCCACTCACCTCAGTCCTCAATCCGGTTTGCTCAGTTGTCTAATATCACTGAGTCTTCGTAGTTCCTGAGAACACAACAAACTGAAATCAATCTCAATCCATAAATATATATTCACATATATTTATATCAATTATCACCACATTCAACACATTAAGATTTCACATAAATAAACATACAACATGCTACACAATCGAACCAACATCAAAAACTTCTAATCTTGAAATTTGCTCGGACGCGTCACGTCCAATGCTTCGACGCGTCGCGTCGCCCCAAAGTATCGGATTCTTCTCTCGGATTTCAAGAATCCGCAGGATTTCAAATCCCGGATTCTAAGTGCCAGATTTCAAGGTCTCGGATTTCACTTGTCGGATCAAGAATCGGATTTCGGGTCTCGGAATTCAAACAATCGGATTTGCTCATCGGATTTCAAAGAATCCGCCAAAACAGTCGGACGCGTCGCGTCCAAGATAATAACGCGTCGCGACCTACAAAAGTTCCATCTTCTTCTCCAAAAACCCAGCCGACATAAAACATATTCAACTTCCATTTTAACATGTAATTCTTACCAAAACACTTCCAAAACATGTATAAACTTCATATAACACAACAACAAACATATAGAACTCATCAAATCTTATTAAAACTCATCATCCATCAAAACCCACATGTCAAGTTTTGTGCTTTAAGCTCCAACAATGGTAATATCATGATACAAGCCTAAGCTTACCAACAAATCATATCAAAATGATCAGAGTCATACTAGAAACATAATCATACCTTTATTTTGAATTAACAAACACCCAATCCTTTCTTCCAATTTCCAAGTTCCCTTGCTTCTTAGTTCTTTCTCTCAAAACACACACACACACAAAATCTATTACAAACCTACACGTACACATACTTATTTCATTTCACAAAGCAGGAGGTGGCTAAATTTTCCCATACATACATACATGACATACTTACATACATACATAACTTTTCATTTTCTTTTCATTTTAATTTCCAGTACTACAATATATATACATTTATATATTTATTCAATCTATAAGTCAATCTAATTAACTCTAGTAACCACATAATCATCTAAATGCAAACAACACAAAATCACGCACCGCTTACCCGCTAATCAACTAGCCCAGGTTTGCGAATGATACACACAGAAACAACTACATTTACAATTAACAAGGCCATACGTTTATATGCAATGATGCATACAATTTTGCAAAATATTACACTGCACACGTAATAAAGCCAAAACAATAACTCCATGTACAATTAACAAAGACATACGTTTATATGCAATGATGAATACAAATCTACTAACATCACGTTTGCACAAGGGATAAAGCCAAAACAAAGAGAGCCATATGTTTATATGCACCAATGCATACAATTAACAAGGTCATACGTTTATATGCAATGATGCATACAATGGAGGAATATCCATGGCGACGCTCTGATATTTTTTCGTTTTAAATGGCTATGGTTATTTGCAAAGTTGTAGTAGCATTTAATGTTCTGATTTTCTTTTGACAAAAGAGTTAATTTGAAATTTCAAATTGAGATATTAAACCCCGATGAATGTTGACGTCAGTTGCCAGAAATTAAGAGACCACCGTCTTCTCCCTTATCTGATTTTCCAAAATTGCCCGGCAACCGCTTAAAATTGGACCCGCGTCTTCATCAATTTTGAATTTTTTGGTTTGACATTGGCCCTGAACGTACGGCTGTTATTCCCTCTTACACTTTTTAGGATTAAATACCTTTTACATGATCTCTACCCTATATATATATATATATATAGGGAAGGTTCATGCGAAAAGTGTTTTATTTGCGAAAAGTACGAGAAACAATTTCAGCCACTGATTGGTTTTTGATCTTTTGGTTCACATTAATTATTATTTTTATTTTTATTTAATCCAAAAGTGTTTTTATTTTTATCTATGCTCTGCGAGTTTTCATGAAAAAAAACACCACCGACGAGCAACAATGAACAACGGCTTGACAAAGGTAATAACACGGATAAAAGAAAAAGACAGCAGTAGCGGTGGGGCTCAGTGGTGATAGAAAACAAAATGAACCTAGGTGGTTGTCGATGGATAAGAGAAGCAAAGGGAAGGCGGTGGTTCAACGAGGCGGCCGTAACATAAAGAAAAGGGGTTTCCGCCTAGGGGAGGCGGATGGCAACAGCGTCATCGGAGAGAAGGGGGATATATGATACCGTGCTAGATCTCAGTGGCAAAAGGTGGAGGACTACGACATTAGATGTCGGCAACAGCGACGGTGAAGTTCTTGCAGATTGGACTTTTGATGAAGCTGTTGCAGATGCTACCGGAAAACAAACAAATACCGGAGGAGGAGACGTCGACGGTGGCCGGCATAAGTAGAGAGAGGGAGAGGCTGTGGAGTGCGGTTGATGGTGGGCTGGTCGTGTACGGTAGCATGCCAACAATGGTGATTGTGTTGGAGACGGTGGCGTATCTGGCACCGTTCTGAGGAGACGATGGCGGCCGGCGTATGTAAGGAGAGAGATTAGGGTTTTTAAACAGAGAGAGTTTGTCCTATGATTTTTGAAAATTTCAAATGGGAAAGGGGGTGGGCAACTGACCATAAAACTAGAGAGGAGAAAGAAGATTTTAGAGGTGAGAGGAGAGAGAAGATAAGTAAGAGGAGAGATGTGTATTAATTGACTATAATACCCCCTTTTATTATTAAATAATAACATTTAAAGTTTAATTATTTACGATCATGCCACGATTGTTTATAAACATTGATTAAAATATCTAATGTTTAAGATCGTTTATCGCACTTTTCGCAAATAAATCACTTTTTGCATGAACCTCCCCATATATATATATATATATATAGAGAGAGAGAGAGAGAGGATCAATATAGAACCTATTCTTAATCATAGAACGTAAAAACAAATCTAGACCATTGGATCATCTAAATTAATGGTTAAGATTTGAACGTGACAATTTTTTAAATTATATGAAAATTATATTAGGCAAATATGAAATTCTGTTTTGATCCTATTTATGGTTCCACCTCCCAAAAATGCAAAATGAGAACCAACTGCAAATCATTGGGTTATTTGCATGTTAGTGACTTAATATTTTTTGAATTTCGGTTATTTGCATTTTTGTTATCTTTTTTTTATGTTGGTTGCATTTTGCATTTTGTATTTTTGTCAAACAATTTGCATTTTTGTTAGTTCTTTTTTCATTTTCATGAAACAATTTGAATTTTCGTCAAACAGTTTGCATTTTCGTAAAAAAATAAAATTAGAAAACATTTCAATCATGGTTTTGAATTAAAGAGAATAAAAAATTGAATCTAATGGTATATTTTTTTTGCTAAAATTCTTAAACATGAATATATTATGATAATTTGGATGTTTAGTAGGATTTTTTTTTTTAAATGAAAGTTTGGAGGTTGAATGAGAGAGAGTGGCATAAGTATTAATTTGTAATTCTTTTTTCAGTTTTGTCCTTACTTTTGATGCCACGTGTCATCATCAGGTGTGTTCTTTAGGTTCTATGAATAAGGTTGGTTTTATGTATAACCTCACCATATATATATATATATATATATATATAGGCAAAAGTTCATTTGAGAACCGTTTTTATTGCGAGAACCGCGAGAACCAATCTTAGCCGTCCAATTTCCCCTCCTTCAATTGGATTGTCCGCCCATGAATTCCTTACATGCACCCTGCCACACTCAATCCCCCCACGGCTCACGCTCTTCATCCATCAATTCCATTATCCAAAATGAACGACTATGATTGGTTCTCGTAATAAAAACGGTTCTCAAATGAACCTTCCAGGCTTCCACTATATATATATATATATATATATATATATATAGTAAGGATATTGTAAGAGTTAAATCTAGGTAAAAGCTGTAAGAGAAATTTTGAGCTATTAGATTTTATCAAATACCAACTAAAATGGTCAAAAGTTAATTAATAGTAAATGTCAATTTAATAAAGTTTAATGAAATTAGGAAATCTAAAAATATTAACAACTCCTATAATCACGTCTATTACTAATTAAGAATTGATGAAAACTAGATTATACAATTTAACTAAATATGATGAAAAAATAAGAACTCTATAGTCATCTGTGATATACAAACTCTAAAATGGATAAATAAAATGATTTTATAAACAACCTTGAACAAATGATCAATTATACAATAAAAAATTACCGTTCAAAGATTTGATGCTCAAATCATCAAGCTATTCTTGATATACAAGTCCTCAAATTTGTATTTGATGAACACTATCAATTGAGACGTAGAAAAACAATACACATATATTTGATGAATGAAACAAAACAAAAAATTGATGAACAATGGGAGTTTATGAATTACTTCATGTTCTTGAGCTGGTAATGATCGTAGCTTCGTGTAACAGCGGTAAACAATTTAGTTGATTTAGGGTTGTGAGAGAATGAGGGGGCATATATAGTCATAATTTTGGGTGAGATAAATGAAAAAGAGTTACCATTTTTAAAGGATTTTAATTAATAAATAGTCTAATTATAATTATAAGATATCTATAATATCCTTTTGATTAAAATATCACATGTCACTCATACAATCACTCTTACCACTCTTACAATCTTCTTACCACTCTTACAATCACTCTTAATTAAAATTAATTAATGGCTAAGATTTTTTGGTAGCTTAATAATGCTTCATTAATGGCACATTAATGACGCATTAATAAAGGTTATTTCAAAAAAATCAAGCCTCGCAAATTAATGACGGCTCACCCGGTCGCAATTCACGATTGGGTAAATACATAAATTACCAAAATAACCATATTAATGAGTCATTAATGGCGTTAAAATTAGTTCTCGCAGTTCTCGTACGAAAAACAGTTGTTTTTCGTACGAGAACTGCGAGAACCAATCTTAGCCGTCCAATTCCCCTCCTTCAATTGGATTGCCCACACATGAATTTATTACATGCACTTTGTCACGCTCAATCCCCACGCTCTTCATACATGAATTTCACTTACCACTTGAATGACCAAGATTGATTCTCGCAGTTCTTGTACGAAAAACAGTTTTTGTTTGAACCCTCTCATACATATATATATAGTGAAAAGTTTATTTGAGAACATTTTTTATTGCGAGAACCACGAGAACCAATCTTAGCCGTCCAATTCCCCTCCTTCAATTGGATTGCCCACCCATGAATTCTTTACATATACCCTGCCACACTCAATCTCCCCACGCTCTTCATCCATAAATTCCATTATCCAAAATGAACGGCTAAGATTGGTTCTTGCAGTTCTCGCAATAAAAACGGTTCTCAAATGAACCTTCCCCTATATATATATATAGAGAGAGAGAGAGGAAGGATCATGCGAAATTTTTTTTTTTTGCGAAAAATGCGTGAAACATTATGGTCTATACGATTGATTAATCAATGGCTAGGACTGATTGTGGTACTTTTGAAAATAAATAGAAAACTAAGGAAATTAATTGAATTAACAAAGGGGTAAATATGACATTTAAGTTAACAATTATCAATTAATTAGGATTGAAAATCTCTCTCTTAACTCCCAATTAATGCTGGCAGCCTTGCAGATCATTCCTAAATTTCTTTCTTCACGTCACTTTCTTTCTCCCATAAAAAAATAAACCCTAGATCTCTATATCTTTTCTTTCTCATATGTGTTTCCATGGCTGCCTTTTTACCTACAAAGACAATGAAATCACCATGGCTACCCAAGAGGTGTTGGGTTTTTTGTGATGGATGTAGCAGGTGGTGGCATCCCACACGTCGCCGGTTAAGATTTTGCCCCTGTCGCCCTTCGTCTTCGTTGGAGAAGACGCTATTTCCTAACCCACCACCGTCTATTGGTCATGCTGGCGCGCATTGCCCTACGCAGCAACCGTAGATGTTGTCGGCATAGCTGATGAAGACCCGCCGCCTACCACCACGACACTACCCGACTCGACACCCATCTCGTCTTCTACATCATCGATCTAGAGTGAATCACCTTCTATTCATTATCATCATCATCTCAATTTCTTTTCTTTTATTTTTTGTGAGTTGTTCAGGTTTTTTATTTTTATTTTTTTGTTTACAATTTTTGACTAACACCAACATATTTGGTATTTAAGTGATTCATTGTTTTTTTAATTTAATAAAAAATTAATCTCTCATTAATTTAGGTTTTAGTTATAATTTGTACGGGTGAACAGTCATGTAAATACTTTTAGATATGTTCATAGTTAAGTTATTTTGAGCTTATAATTAATGGGTCTTGGTTTTTTTTATAAGTATTTATTAGACATAAGGTGAAAGTTGTTTTTGTTATGAACATAAATGATAGTTTTTAATTGGTTTTAATTGTTAAGATTTCTCTTTTTGTTTTATTGAACACACACACACACATATATATATGTGTGTGTGTGCGCGCGCTAGTGCCAATAGTAAACATATTCTTTTAAAAAGTAATATCTTGATAATGCACTCGTTCACTAGTTAACACAACACGCGTATCTGTTGAAAATTTGTTTTTGTTTTGTTTCAAGGAATGAAACAAATGGCTTATGTTCACATTGTTCATTAGTAAACAACAAAAGTATCTTGGGTGACACTAGTGTGTATATATATATATATATATATATAGTGGATGTTATTTTTTTATTAAGGGTGACACTAGTAAAGTTTCTCTAGAACCATATGCATTTTTCTTGATTTCTAAAGTTCATATTTTTCATATAACAGAAATGATCTATAGGCCGGATTATTTCTTTTTTGCTTTATATTATTCATCAATGAATAGTAAGATATTTTATCTTAAGAAATAATTATTTAGTTTGTTTATTACTGAACTTTTAGAAATTGGATTATTATTAGATCATTGACTTAAGTAAATAGTTGGTTCATTAATGATTAAATAAGATATGTGTTTTAGGTGCGCAAAAGTCTTTTATTTTCTATTTTAATCATTTGTTCATTAATGAATAGAAGCTATTTTTTTTTTGAAAAAATGGTTATTTAGTTTATTCATTACTGAATATTTAAAAAATGGAGTTTTAATATGTTCATTGATCTAAGTTTGTAGTTAATTAATCCGTGATTAAATAAGATGTTTACTTTCTTAGTTTGTTCATCGGTGAATATTTGAAAAAAATGATACTTAATTATATTGATTCATTAGTAAACTTTCATTATTAAATTATTTATAAGTGATTTTTTGTTTTGGATAAAGAAAAAAAGAATTATAACAACACACACTGCAAAAAGTTATAAGAGAGATAAAAATCTGGAAAAGATTAATTATAGAAAGAAAAAAATTAATTAAAGAGGGGAGAGAGAAAATATTTTTGTTCACTAATTTACCCTTTTACTTGAATAAAATTATTAATTATGATTTAATGTGAGCCACAAGATGAAAAACCAATGAATAGCTGAAATTGTTTCTCGCACTTCTCGTAAAAAAACACGTACTTTTCGCATGAACCTTCCCCTATATATATATATATATATATATATATATATATATATATATATAAACCATTTAACATTCTCTTTCCTCTTAAATTTTAAGACTTCTTAAAATTTAATCAATATAAAATCTTGACCTTTTATTTAATTTAAATTAATCTCATTCACTCAATTTTTAACTATTTTATTCTCTCATAATTACTTTAACTTTTTATTCAAAATATATTCTCTCATACTAACACAACTATCCATCCACATCAACATAAATTTTAAAATCTTATTAACTTTTCTCTTTATTTCATCAATATAAATCTCTTTTCTTATTTTATTGTCTTTTAAAATTAATAAAATAGTTAGATGTAAATAAAAGAAAATTTGAAAAAAAAACCGGACATGTTGGTGTAAAAAACTTTTTCGTGATATTGAATCGCGCGAATAAAATATCATTACATTCTTGAAAACGACATATTATAAACCAAAAACTATTTGCCGCCGCAGCATTGCGCAGGTATGATGCTAGTATATATATATATATATATATATATATATATATTTATGATACAACAAATTAATATAACAAATTCCGAATCCCTCCTTTCATCGTACGTTTCAATGAGAAGGTACGAAGTTTCATATGTTCTTCGTCTGCTTTATATATATAATTAATAATCCAAATTAAAGATGTGGCTTTATTTTATTACATTTGTTTATCTCTATAAAAAATTAAAAAGCAGTACGTACGGGCTTTTTTTTCCATATCAAGCACGTTGTGATGTCCATATCAATCCGCGGGTCGATCTATATAAGAGTAGCTAGTTGGATCTGAAAATACTTTCTAACTTAGAGATCGATCTTGCTAAGCTAGAGAGGACGTACGTACATGTTGGAAGGCAAAAACATGGCGAAGACATCATGTTACGACAAAACCGGGTTAAGAAAAGGTGCATGGAGTGAAGAGGAAGACAACAAGTTAAGAGCCTACATCCAGAGATACGGCCACTGGAATTGGAGTTTACTTCCCAAGTTTGCTGGTAAATCACTTATGCAGTTCCTTACTTGCTTTTGTTTTCCTATGGATTCGGACATTGTTTATAATCGCGCTTTTTTCCCATCTTTTTGGCATTTTGTTCCATCAGGTGTGTCTAGAAGTGGCAAAAGTTGCAGGTTGAGATGGATGAATTATCTCCGACCAAATATGAAACATGGAAATTTTACAAAACAAGAAGATGACCTTATTATCAGTTTACATAACCAACTCGGCAACAAGTAAGTTCAGTTCATCCATCAATATATTTTTTTTTAAATATATATAACTGTACATATATACATGTATATTATTCGATCCATCGGCATTAATTAATTAGCATTTCTAATAGAAATTTGTTCTTTATTAATTAATTTATCAACAGATGGTCTACAATAGCTGCAAATCTACCAGGAAGAAGTGATAACGAAATAAAAAATCGTTGGAACACTCATTTGAAGAAACAACTTGATCAGGATGACCAAATTGGGTCTGCAGATGAAGAAGTTGAAACCCTAGAATCTGATCAGGCGGACCCACAAGCGGTAAATGCTGTTAAAGAAACTGAAGTTGATCACGTATTATTGGCAGGAGAATCATCATCTGAATTACAATCATCTTCTTCAACATGTTGGTTAAGTGGCACAGACGGTGCACTTTCGAGTGACTTTACGCCATTAACATTTGATGACGAAACAGTTGGTGATTTCTGGACACAGCCATTTCTACCTGCGGATAATGATAGCAATATCATAGCATCAGGCGATAACTTGTTGTCGCCGTTTAATTTTGCCGACGATTTCATGTCTCAATCTTTTTGCCAGGACATGATCATGAGTGATGAGTTCATATGGTCAACATTGGATACATATGTTGAAGACATGAATGCAGAGTTCATATTTTGAAGGTCAATTAAATCTTCGAATTGAATTTTCCCTACAGTAGTAATAATGGTTTATTGAGTAGCAGCTAGCTAGGTTTAATCTCAACTGTTTTTTCGTCTGGCGATTTAGTCCTGCTTCTTCTGGTCATGAAATTTCTTCTTTCAAGCTAGTCCTCCTTCGGTCAACATTTCACAAAATTGAGGGCAAACTTGTGTTGATGCAAATTTTCATATCACAAGTCAAACTTTATTTGAAAAATATACATATACATATACATATATATGTATATGTGTGTGTATACAAGGATTATTGTAAATATGCAATTCCCTTGTTTGAAAACTCAAGTAAAATAAGAAACTAAAGAAAGGATATGAACTGTTCGATCAAAGAAATTGAAATCTATAATTAAAATGATATTTTAATTTGTAACAGTATTAAATTTAATAAGAGATGCCAAAGTATCATTTAATCATATTATTAGGGTAAACATGAATTAATAACGAAATTTATAAACTACGTTAAAATATAACGAACTTTAACTAAATTATTATTTTTAATAAATTTTTTTTAAAAAAAATACAACAAACTTATATAACTTTATCATTTTATGCAATCACCAATCAACAACTTGAAGTAAAGGTAATTTGCTCATTTTTTGATTTTTTTAATTTTGAATTTATATGTTATTTAAGATATTTAGTTTTGAATTTTTATCTTCATTTGTTTTCATAAACCAATATTGACTCAAAATATTTATCCGATTTAAGACAAAAGAGTCAATACTTTTGTTTACCTAATTTGACCAAATATTCTTTCTACCCATTAAACCATAATATTTGTGATCAATTATGTTTTCTTCTTAAATCGTTAATTAATCTTAATATTTATATTGATCTAGAGAATAAAAAGATAAGTAAAAGAATATTAAAATATTTTCTAAGAGTAAATAATTTTGACACACGTCTCTTTAATTGCTTTATAAATTTTAATCAAAGAGAATTATTTGTGCTAATTTAAATGATTTCCTTTTTCTTTATTTTAGAAACAAGCAGTTTTATCCGTTTATTACAAATGTCGCGTTTAAACTAATTTTACATTATATTTGTGATGATCTTCTTCTTTTAAATATTGGAGAGGATATTGTGTTTTGCTGGTTAATATATTATATTATTATTATTATTACTTTTAGAAAAATTGGCGATTAAGAAGTGGTAAAAAATGACATGAATTTCGTTCGTACAAGGAGGCAACTGTTAGGTCGAGAAGTTTGAAAAAATTAGAGAAGGGTAATTTAGTAACTTGATATGGTATTTTCATTATTAAAGGTTTTTTTTATATTTAATTGATTAAATCTTAAATAAAATGATTTTAAATATAGATGTGAATTTTATAGTTTTGGAAATATATATATATATATATATATATATTCTTGAAATATTAAAGTAACAATTAAAGTTTACAAAAATATGAATGAAATTCTTCATTAATTTTAATATTTCTCTTCAATATAAGTAAGAGAATATGAATGAAAATATTTTCGGACACTAAATAATTTTGAGACATGTCTTTTTTATTATTTATATATTTTAATCAAAGAGAACCATTTGTAATATTTATTATGATTTTCCTTTTCTTTTTTTTGTTTTAAAAATAAATAGTTTTATCAATTTATTAATTACAAATCCCACATTTCAAATAATTTTACATTATATTTTTGAAAACTACTAAAATCACCAATATAATATAGAGTTAATTTCATAAATGGTCCTTTAACTAACCACGAATTGCAAGTTTAGTCCTTTTTTTAAAAAAGTTGCAAATTTCATCCTTAAAGTACCATTTTGTTGCAAGTTTAATCCTTTTTGACGGTTTCCGTTATGGACTATTCTACCCTTATCTTTAATTTTTTTATTTATTTTCTTAATAATAATAATTATATAATAATAATAATAATTAAATACTTAAAAACTAACCTACTCTCTCACAAAACCCAAACCCAACCCTTTCTCTCTCTCTCTCTCTCTCTTCTCGTCTCCTCTCCTCCCCTCCGTAACCTCACCACCGCCTCACTCCCCGTCATCGGAGAAAGCCACCGCTGCCTACCACCAAGTGTTCAGCGCTTCCACCCTTGTGCACCACGACAGTCGTGCACCACAATCGCTTACACCCTTGTGCACCACGACTATTCTACCCACAAGTTCCACCCTTGTGCACCACAATCGGAGAAGGCCACCGTCGCCATCTTACCAAGTGTTCGGTGCCACCCTCGCGTTACAGCCTCACCAAGTGTTTCATGCCACCATCGCTTCAATCCCTCTCTTGAACCACCGCCTCACCAAGCGTTGGATGCCACCCTCGCTTCATGTGTGATCTAGGGTTCTGATTTGGGGGTAGGTTTCGGATTTGGTTCGTAGGATTTGATTTTTGCTGGTGGGTTGTTTTAACCGTTTGTGTGTGTCTGTGTTCACGGTGGTGGGTTTTGATTTTGTGTGTTTTGATTTGGGGGTAGGTTTCCGATTTAGGGTTCTGATTTTTGGTGGTGGGTTTTGATTTTGTGTGTGTCTGTGTTCATGGTGGCGATGATAATGGAAGCAGAGAATGTGGCGGTGGTGATTCTAGAAGAGGAGGTAGGTGGTGGTAGTGATGGTTTTCTTGGAGTTTGGAATTTTAGAGAGAGAGAGAGAGATAGTGTGTGCGTTTATTCTTGGTGGTGGTGGTGGTAATGCCAACGACAAAGGCGGCGGCGTTGATGGCGAAGGTGGGGGTGGTGATAGTGGAGGTGGGCGGTGGCGCTTTTCTTGGTGGTTAGAGAGAGAGAGAGGATGGAGGGAGAGAGAGAGAGAGAGCAGATAATCTCTAATGAAAGGAAAGATAGTATTTTAAAAAAATAAATATTTAAAAGCAATTAATAATTATAAAACCAATTAATAAATAGAAAATTAGTAAAAAAGACGTAAATACCCTTGATTTAACGAAACCAGTTAACGGAAACCGTAAAAAGGATTAAACTTGCAACAATAAGGTACTTTAAGGATGAAATTTGCAACTTTTTTTAAAAAAAGGACTAAACTTATAATTCGTGGTTAGTAAAATAACCATTTATGAAATTAACTCTATAATATATTATCCGTTTTGCTCGTATAGACCTATATTTTAATTTTTTAACCAGGATTTCAACTAATTTTACTTTAATTTTTTTCATGTAGACCTATAGTTTAACATGTGTCATATCATACTTTTACTTTTGTATATTTTGTTTTTATTATTGTTATTTTCAAGTTATTTAAAAGTTAACGAAAAAATATTAATAAATTAAAAGTTTCTAATCTAGGCTTGAAAGAAACATTTTTAATTTGAATAAGTATAGCTGGAATCGATTAAGATAAATTGCAATGATTAGTGATAATCTTGAAATTAACTCGAATCAGTACTAGTCTTAAACGTAAGACTCTTAATAAATAGGTCTGACACAAAACTCAACACGAACCTTACACAAAAAAAGTAACACGAATCCGAAATGAATTAAAAGCAGACCAACATGAAAAATGGGTCAGGTTAGAGTCAACTTAACACCTCGAAAGTGACCTATCATGACCTATTTAAGAGTAAAATTTATCGTAAAATTATAAAATTTTCTATAATACTTAAAATTTAAATTTTAAAAAAGGAGTTGTGATTTAAATGAGGAAGTGATATCTTGAGATGATAAAACCCGTTAAACAAAATTATAGAACCTTCAAAAGTTACAAACTTAAAATAAAACAATAAAAAATAAGCAATCCAATAGAAACGAACATATAGATATTGATCGAAGTTAGAATATTGACAAAAATTATATTAAAAATTTTATCAAATCAAACAAGGAATTTAAGAAATTGAATATGAAAACCGAAAAAGATATTGACGGAATAGATTTGCCTAAAATGAACCGACATGAAATAAGACCCGAAACTGACACGAAAAGGTAACACAACTCGAACTCGACACAAAGATTACACAAACACGAACGACATAAACTCGATAACCCGAAATCGACATGAATTAGCATCCATACTAAACATGTATTGTTATACTTACACGAGTAGAAGTGTAATAAGTCAACTTATAAGTTGTTTTTTTAATGTTCAACCACTCTGTTAGAACCTAGAGGGGGTGAATAGGTTATATACTCGCTTTTTGAAGTTTTTAACAATATTTGCAAGTAATTAAAGAGTTTAAGGAAGAAAGATATCACCAATGAAGTAGCTAAGACACAATGATTTATAGTGGTTCAAACAAGGGTTAACAACCTTGCTCTACATCCACTCCTTGGCCTCACCCACCAAGAGTTGCTCCACTAACTTCTTCCTTTGAAGGTAGAGATAAACATTTTATAACTTCTCCTTTTAGCTTACAAGAATTACACTCCACTCTTGCAAACAAGGCTAAGATAAACCTCACTTCACTCTAATTTGAAAGGCTAGAGTTGATCCTCACTTCTCTCTAATTCTATAGGCTAGAGATGATCATTACACTATTACAAATATGTATGAAAGTAATGGAGTAATTGAACTTGAATGCTTTCACTCTTGCTTGATTCTTGATCTTGATTTTTCAAGGAATATGAGCTCACAAGATTTTGTATGCATTCTGTGTTTTTTCAGATTGCAAGAGGTGAGTAAAAACACAAGACTTGAGTTTCCTTAAATAAGGAAAAATGTTGATTCTCAAAAAGTGTCCAGACTTACCACGTTCGATCCACGGTTGACCGTGGCATTGACTGTCGGTCTGCTGGAAGATTTTTTAGCCTTGTGCATATAGACGTTGGGCTTTTACCAAAACCACACACAACCCATTTTTACCATAAAAATACACTTGAAAGGAGTTCAAGAAAGTTGGGTTAGTGTCATACTTCTTAAATTTGAATTTAATCATGAAAATGGTAGTTTGGAAACCAAATGCACAAAGCATGTTGGAAGTTTACCACTTTGGAAGATTCCTTTTGCTAAATATGGTTTTGACTTGTTTCAATGTAAGATTGTTTTAGTATTTGCCAAAATGGGAATTTATTTGCTTTGACTTCAAAGCTTGTGATTTTTATAAAAATTGTCTCAATTTTTATAAAAATTATTTTATAAAACTTAAACTCATTTGATTATTTATTTTGTAAGCTCATAGACTTTGAACGTTTATTTGTAGGAATCTCCGACATCGGCATCTACTTGAATTCGGATCTTGACGATTGAAGCTTGGTCATTTGACGAAGCTTATTTTGTAGATTATAGATGAGAGTATATTTAATTGAATATATATATATATATATATATGTGCACATATGTTAGTGTTAATATATACAATTATATAAACAAGTTGTATATTTTTATGTCAACAAAAGAGAATATATTTGTAAGCCTATTTTTTCCAACACATTCTTTCACTTTAATAAGTATTAGCATAACTAGTTGAATGGAAAAATAAAAAAAAATTTCCACGTTTTGTTCTAAAAGTTAGCTTCTAATTCCATTTTGCTTTAACATAGCAACGTGAGATGTCAAAATTCTAGATACATACATACAATGAAAATTGTTCACTACTACAAAAACCTATTTAAACATCTAAATTAGAACCCGATTTCATATAATAAGTGATCGTGAGTTTGATACGTTACTTTTTATTTTTTTTATTTTTTACACTTTATATACATGTATACACACATATACATATATATAAAAAAATAAAAACTAGAAACCGGGTTAACCTGCCGGTTGAACCGGTTGGCCCGGTTGACCCGTGACCCGGTAAGTAGACGGGGTCAACTAAAAATCGGTTTTTAAAACATTGGTTCTAAGCTTTGTTCCGACACTAAAATACCGTGATCTATTAGACCTTAAAAAACACTTGTTTAATAAAAAACCTAGCTCTATTTATAAAAACGAACCCGATTTTTATATTAAACGCAGAGTACGTTTATCTTAAAATATAAATAAAACTTATTTTCTAATACTAGCATGGTACCCGCGCAATGCCACAATGGTGAATAGTTTCTACCCGATAACATGTTGCTTTATAGAATACTAGCATCGTACCCGTGCAATACGGCGACGGAAATAGTTTTTGTTTTGTAACATATCGTTTTCAAGAATGTAATTATTCGCGCAATTAAATGTCACAAAAACATTTTCAGCAACATGCCCGTTATTATATTTATGAAATAAAGAGAGAGAAGTTAATAAGATTTTGGAAATTATGTTGATGTGGGTGGATAATTGTGTTTGTGTGAGATAGTGTGTTAATAGAAGAGTATATTTTAAATAAATAAAAACTTAAAGTAAATTAGGAGAATGAAATGACTAAATATTGAGTGAATGAGATTAATTTATATAAAAGGAATATATGGATTAAAGTAGTCTTAATAATTCAAAAGTTGTACACTGTGCATACTTGTTTGGGCTACTTAAATTTAAGTAGTCTTAATAATTTGAAGAGAAAGAAACATAAATGTATTATATAGTAGTAAAGATAACGGTATGTTGTTCGGCTAATAGTTTCTACTAACTAACATGTCATTTCATTTCTTTCCATCAACTATTTTTTTTTATTTTGAAAACAACAAAACGACCTTTTCTTTATTTTTTGTGGTTGGGTAAGTATGTAGCTATAGAAAAGTGTGTTTAGTGATAAGTGTGTAAAGTAGGAAAGAGAAATGAAAGTTATTTGATAAGTATCTGGATATTTTCAAATTGTTGAAATTTTATAAAATTAAGTAAAATAAAAAAGAATGTGTTAAATGTATATATTATAATATAGTATAGATATTAACCGGAATGTCAAACCCTTCTCAGTAATTAAGTTACATTCTCTCATGCCTCCATAGTCGAAACTTTTTAAAATGTTAAGAATCTCCAAATTAATCTGAAAAAGAGAAATCGATCAGGTGTATGAACATCGAACGAGACCTGTGTATCCCGATTTTTTGATAATTATCTTAAATTTGTTCATGAGTTCTTGAGCAGCTCCAAGTTCTTGCGAAGCATGCAAGTAGTTTGAGAAGCTCGGATTTTTTAGAAGCCTAAGGTGGCGTTTGGTTCGCAGATTTTTTTTCATGAGATTTGCATTCTGTCAAAGAATTGGGATTTTGCAGGAATTGCATTTGGCAGGATTGTGAATCATAACCTGTGTTTGGTTGACAAAATCTGTCAAGATTTGCATTCCTGAAATTCCGTTTGTTTCGTAAATCAATCAAAGGATTTGGATTGTTTCAGTGACAAATGACAGAATTACCCTTCAGTTATATTTTAAACAGTTTTTATTGTTTAATTAATTATTTAACAAATAAATAATAACTAATTAATTTACACTATTAATTTTATTATTACTAACTTGACATAAGAGCATAAGCAGTTACAAAGACAACTCATTTTAATGTGCAGACTAACAAATGAAATCATAAGCAGATCATGAGTCAAGATCAAAACAAGTAAGAAAGTAAACCAAACACTCTGAAATTTTAACACAAATGACTTCAAAAATTGCAGTTTTCACATGGCAGTGGACGAAATCATAAACAGGTCAAAATCAGATACAGTGGAAGAAAAAAATTGAAAGACTAACCTTGGATCTCGATGGTTCTTCTGGTCGCCGGAGATGGTTGTTCCAGTCACCGAAGGGCTTCAAGGCAAGGGGCGAGGGCAACGATGGACTGATGGGGGTGTTGGCGAGGGCGACGATGGACTGATGATGGAGGCGAGAGGACGATGAACTGATGATGGAGGCGATAGAGAGCTGTGAAAAAAAGGGCAACATATATTGTTTAGGTTAGATGAAGGGTAAACGAGGGTAAAATGGTAAATGGGAGATTCTCCTATATCAAAGATTTTAAAATACCATGGGAGGTGGTAGTATTTCCCAATTCCTCTATATAAGGTAATTGGTGGGATTTCTTTAAAATCAATCATTTGAGATCCTTAGCTTTTTTTTCAAAAAAACACAAAATTTCTTGAGTTTTTAATTCTCAATCCCAGAAAATCCCAAAGAATGCAGTGAACCAAACAGAGCCTAAGTTCCTAATTAATTTCCTTTGAATATGCGCATGCTTTAGGGTTTGAGTTCATCAGAGTCGACAACTGTTCGAGCCATGCTGGCTTCCTCAATCGCTTATAATAATTAACTTGTCACTCTTGTTTATTCCTTTATTTTTCCTATAATTAAGGCACGTTTTCATTCTTTTTCTTTTGGTTCTTTTAATATTTTAATTGTAATGCGTTATTTAAATGTATTGTTCAGGCTTAAGATTATATATTAATTATTTATTTTTATTATTTTATATTATTTTATTTGATAATTGTATATGAAGGTCTTATCCGGTAATTATATAATTTATTGTTTTGTTATTATCCAATGTACGAGTACGTATATAAAACGTCGATATTGTTTAGGTTCGTAAACGAAAACGGATTTGAGTTCGACTACGTACTTAATTACTATTAATAATTTTTTATGTACACTGATTATGACTTCGATATGACTTCGTATCTACCTTTTCTATCCGTATATTAAAGTTTTAATTTATTATATATTGAGTTTTAGTTTATTAAATGGTGATAGCGAGCTAAAAACGACGTGTTCTTCTCGTGATCTCCATTGCACAATATAAGTCACGTGCTCGTTATCCATCACCTCGTGGTGGTGGTAAGAAGCAGAAGGGCTTCTGTTTGACTATGTTTTCGTATAACGACTATTGATAAAAATAATGCTAATTATGAGATAATATAAGAGGTTGCATATTGTATTCCGATGCATACGGAGAGAAAACACATATATTGATACTAGCGAGGTACCCGCGTAATGCGGTGACGGTAAATAAAAATGGTTTGTAAGGAATTGTTTGGTAGGTATTGATCAAGAGGACACACAAGACGTAATTTTGTAATTTTTATTTAGCAAGTGAAAAACGAATATTATTAAGTTTATGGAATATTCTGTTTCGTAAGTTTTGCTATGGAATTTATGGAAAGAGAATATTCTGGAATTTATGAAAAAGGAATGTTATTAAGTTTATTTTATGGAATCATTTTTTGGTAGATGAGGGTAGAATAGTAATCTTAAGTGACTTAAAATTTAAGAGTTTTAAGAAAAAAGTTTAAATGGTTTATATAATAGTATAGATAATTAAGTATTTTTATATTTCGGATGTTTTTCATTTCACAAATTTTGAGCAAGTTTTTTCACGAATAAAAAAGCTTGCACTTGGAAAAAAAATTATTTATAATTATTGATATCTTCTAATCTAATCTAATCTAATATATATAAAAGAATAATTAGAAAAAAATTATTAAACAATCAAGACCCTTCATTTATCATAACATTTAATCTTAACCATTCATTCTTTTAATTTTAAAAAATTAATTTTGACTTTCTTAGGATCAATCTAATATTTAATAATATGTACACACATTAAATATTTACTAATAAATTTATTACTTTCAATTGGATAATGTTACTATTTAACCATTTATTTTCTAAAAAATCGTAACTCAATTTTATATTATACTAATATTAGAGATTAGAAATAATATGCATTATAAATATGCCGCATTAATTTGGGTAGATGTGATAATCGTATCTATGAACTTTTGATGTTAAATTACGATAATATATTTAAATTTTCTCATTACCAGTTATACGTTATTATATTTCATGTCATCAAGGAGGGATTGAAAGTTTTTATACTTGACGATTATGGTATACCTACTTTAAAAACGATTTATATGATATACAAAGAAGTGCTATAAAAATATGATATGTACTATAAATACTATTTGTGGTTACGTTTGTTACTTGTTTACACAAATTTCTCCCATTCTATGTATATTACATGACATTCCTCTCTAATATAAACAATATATATATATATATATATATTGTAATTACGTTTCTTTCTATTTTGTATTTCTACATCAGTTATTTATATATTTTACATTTGCTATTTGTATCCACCCGTGTAATATACGGATCACTTATCTACTCTTAAAATAAAATTTAAACGCATAAATCTAGATTTGATATAAATAACATTTTCAATCTTCTAATATAAATAAAAGAATAACATATATTATATTTATTAAATTATTCAAACCTTTATTTAATAAAATAAATTTAATTTTTTATTCTTGATCATTCATTTAATCAAAATTGAAATTTCAATATTGACTTAGAATCTAAGTCAAAATTAATCAAAATTATTAAAAAATTTTCATGTGTGTCCTTCTTAAAATAAAATATCATATTCACCCACACTAATTTAGAAATATCATATTTACCCTTTATAAATTTTAAAATATCATATTTAACCAAATTTTAAATCTTATCATTTTAAAAAAGTTTATATATTTTAACATCTTTTTAATTATAACCAATAAATATTTGACCTTATTACCCTAACTATAACAATTATAAACAATAACTTGTAAAAGAAATACGATCATGTCTCTTCGTATCATGATACCATGTTTTTACGTCACGTCTATACTTAACCTCGCACCAACGCTTCCACCGTTAGTATGAGCTTTGACGTCGTCTATCATCATCTTTTTAAATTCCCATTTCTTTTGTATTTTATAACTATTTATGTCTTCTTATTTTGTATTTTATAACTATCTAATCTAGTTAACAATACAAGACTAAAAATAAACAAATTCATAGGAGAAGTACTCTTAGTATTTTAAAAGCTACATACGTAATTAGATAAACAAAAAATAAATGCTACACAAATCTGTAACGAAGTCTCAAGTGCGGTTTGTATTATCCTAATCGTGTCCATAAAGAAATATTTGATGCAGAGTTTTGGCATCATTTAGTGTCTTTTGGTCCGCTTTAAACAGAAGCTCGAGTTTTTCAAAGCTGTTAAAAAAACCTGAGCCCGGTAGTTATTTTTAAACCCAATTTATATTAAAAAAATAAGGTCTGGACGCTTCCTTCTAAAAGCGGTCGGACGTCGTGAGCAATAGCGGCTCTTGAAGCGGTGGAACGTCGGGATGGAGGAATTATTGCTAAACTACACATAAAGGGTTTACCATTTAGCTTCAATTCCCTTTGTATGTTTTGGTGAATGTGTGTGCAACAATGTTGTGGGCTCATCGTTTGGCAGGAATTTATAAAGATTCAAGCCCAATTTCTTTTAAGTGAACCGACTGAATGTTTTTGAATGTTAAAACCAGGTTTTTGACTTTATTACATTTATTGTCCTTATAGCTCAGTCAAAATTATGGATTTCATTTCTAGGTCGTAGTTTTTATAGGTTTGAATGTTTGATCTCGCTTGCCTCGGTTTTCTTTCATTTTTAGTCCCTCCTTCCTTTAAAATAACCAATTTACCATTGCCCTATTAATTTATTCATATTTAGATAACTTTTAGTTTATCTATAAGATATAAACTCTTTAAAAGTTACTGAACTCATAAATTCTCTGTTAGTTACCCATGAACCTTTGCACCACCCCCACACATCTTGTTCCTCTACGATGCCAACCACCGATGCCGACACCTACAACCATTGTCGACCTCTGCATTCACTCTCTCTTTTTTCCCCTCTGCTACACGATCGATCTTGGCCTCCACCACTGTAGCAAAAAAGATCAATGTTCAAACCTGGAGGTTGGAGCAAAGCAATGTTCCTTAAACCCTAGAACAAATCGACTTATGCTTCATACCCTAGAAAAGATCGGTTTATTCCAAAGATGTTTTGATGGTGCGTATGTAGATCTTGCGATTTGTAAAATTATTTTTCTCCAGCTTAGAACTTTGACGATTTATGCTCGAATTTAGTTTTAACCTTGATGATTTATGCTCGATTTTGGGTGGTTTCGTGGTTTCTGTTGTTTAGAGATGGTGGTGGAGGACGGAAAGTGTAATTGGTAGGTTGTTCTGTGACTTTGGTTTTTATTTTGATGATTTATGCTTGAATTTGGTTTTAATCTTGGTGATTTATGCTCGATTTTGGATGATTTGGTGGATGCTATTGTTTTGAGATGGTGGTGGAGGATGACAGGTGGTGGTCGGAAATGGGGTAGGTGTTGGTAGGTTGTTGCTATTTTGATTCTTTTTTATGATGATTTATGCTCAATTTTGGTTTTAAGCTTGGTGATTTATGCTCGATTCTAGGTGGTGGTTGTTGTTTGGAGATGGCGGCGAAGGATAAATGGTGGTGGCTAGAAACGGGGCATGTGGCCGGAAACTATGTAGATGGCAAGAAATAGTAATGCTGTTTAGGGATGGAGATAAAATACTAAATGCATTATTATTAATAAACGTTAATTAAAGAGGTGTTCAACTCATAAATATTATTTTAAAAGGAATTCAAATTAAAAGAAATGATTAGATAAATAAGAAAAGGGCAATATAGTCTTTTTAACTAAATCAGGGACAGAAAATGTAAGAAAACCGGATCAAGAGGGACCAAACCTGTAAAAATACTATCAAAGGATTAAATCCATAATTTTGAATAAAACACAGAGACAAAAAATATGATTAACTCTAATTTAATTTAATAAAAAAAGGCTCAGATGTGTTAGAACATTTGGAACGAACTAAAATATGTACTATGGACACTGTTTTCCTTATAAAAATCGGGTCTCAATTTTTTCAAACTTTTAGATCCAGTATTTAAGAGAAAAACCAGACTTGAATACTATAAAAACAAGCGTATAACCTTATAAGTTGTTTTTAGATGTTTATTTTTAAACTCAATCCAAATAGAATAGCTTCAAAGTTTATTTTAAAAGTGGTGATCAAAAACCAATTTGTTCTAATTTATATTAATCTAGATAGACACCACTAACATAATTTTGACTTTTATTAATATGTTAATTTACAAATAAAATTTCTCTATAAAACATTAGCACAAAAAGTTTAAGAAATTACCAATTGTTATATGCTATAATTTACAAAAATTTCTCTATAAAAAAGAATATATGTTTTATTAAACTTTTAAGTCCAGCGGGCCTTTCATCGACTTCTAGGTTGTGTTTAGCAAGAGAAAAAAATTTCATTTTTCGTTTTCTGCTTTTCTATGAAAAATTATGGAGTTTTCATTTTCTGAAAAAAAAATAAAAAATGTCTTTAGATGATGGGGTATAGTTTTCTTTTTTAGAAAAAAATATGTAAAACATGTTTGATTAAAGTGTTTTTTTGAAAAAGTTGTTTGAAAAGTATGAGAATATGAAAAAATTGAGGAGTTTGGGAAAATGTGAAAAAGTTGAGGAGTTTTCTATTTTCTTGAAAAAATATGCAAGTGAACATGTTTACTAATTTTCAGTTTTCTTAGAAATATTTTCTTAAAAATAAAAATTTTTTCTGTAAGTAAACGCAACCCTAACATCTTGTCCTTTGCCATTAATTGTAAAGGAGACGGTTCTCACAAAACATTAGCCTTATTTTTCATTCCAACATGATATACCAATAATTGGTAATTTCTTACCATGCCTGGTTCAAAGTTTACTTTTTAAAATCAAAAGTAATTTTGAGAGCCAAACTATTAACTCTTAGTGACGTTTGTTTCGTAAAATGATTTTTAAATGGAATTTGAATCGATGAAGAAATAGGAACTCAAAGGAATTAGAACTTGAATCTAATTCTCTGCCTATTGTGTTTGGTGTGTTATTCAAGTTTTATGTTGTTTGGGTCAGGTTAATTGGTTTTGATGTGTTAAAATTATACCTGACTACCTGGTAACTAAACTAAATAAAGTTTGACTTATTTTGGTTTCAGGTTGAACTAAACCGGATATTTTTTATTCCTGTCACCAAAACCGAATAATATAATTATAAATAACATAACCTGATTAACCCGAACTTAAATCGGGTTGGCCGAGATTTTTGGTTTCAATTATTACACGACTCGGTAAACCTGAAATCTAATTGACCCAAATTGAAGCCTAATAGGTTTAAGTTTCAAGTGAACTTTATTTTTTAAAACCCAATTAACATGAAACCCGATCTAGTTGACCTGATTAATACCAGTTCAGGTGAAGGAGATGTTTGATGATTTGAAGGAATCTGAATTCCTTAAGGAAAGGGGAGGAATATAAATTCCATCGATTGAAGGAAAATTTAGGTACAAAGGGTTGCAAATTCCATCCTGTAAATGGTGAATCAAACGCAGGAATTTCTGTAATTTGACTTCAGTTCCCTCAAATTCCAGAGTACTTTTATGAACCAAACACACCCTTAATAAACAAAACGAACCGAATTAATTTTTGTTCTTATGTCTTTTTTGTCTATTGATAATGTGTTATGAAATATAATTCTATAACTGTGATTGACCGGATCAGACTATTTGATAAAAAAATGATTTTGATGTCTCTTTGAAAACAATATATTAATATGGAACTTGTACTAAAAGACATTTGATTTTGTGGTATCAAGTGTTTAAGCTAATCTAACATGTTTTAGGTTCAAGTCCGGCATGTAGTGGAAAATGTTGCAGTCAATTTATTCCGGTTTCTTATACGCACACTATTACTATCAATCTACTATACTAAAATTTTCAACCTAAGAAAAACATTAGAGGAATAAATTAAGAAGGCAATTTTGAAGTAAAAGATTAATATATATTGTCTCTTCAAAAGGCTCATGTTAATGCATGGTTCCTGGTATTACTATACTTCAGCTTTTCAAAATGATCATATATATATATATATATGTTCGATCTTCTGTAAACTTTTGTTTCATAAAAAGTCGAGACAATTACATTTATAATTAAGAACATAATTTATTTTTAGTAATTTAAAAGAAAAGTATAATTAAATAATATGTTACGGCGTTAATTATATATATATATATATATATATATATATATATATATAATAAGATATATATTGTTGTAGAATTAATTACCAAAAGCTAGCTAGGGGTGGCCGGTGTACGTAAGTTGACTTGGTGAATATTAATTGTTATAAAAATGAGATTTTTCCCCCTTTACATCTGGTTCATTTAGTGACGTACGTACGTACGTAAAACAATATGCTCTGCCATTTTTAATTTACGACCAAATCCAGCAGTACTTAATTAAGCTCTTTTATCCAAGGATGGTAAAAAAAATATGTAAACGTTTTTATCATCTTGCTAGTTTTAATTTAAGTATTTATATGGATGTAAGTGAGTGACGGTCATACCGAAACTCATTTCATTTGAATCGTCTTGCTGCTTAAAAAAAATCTAAGGTTGGTCAAACAAAACGAAACAAACATAACCTAACGGCAAATGCAAACAGAATTTTTTTTGGAATAGTTAGGTAAAAGGTATATATATATATATATATATATATATATATATATATATATATATATATAGAAATATGATTAATATAGAAACTAGTCTTAATCATAAAACCTAAAGAACAAATCTGGACCATTTGATCATCTAAATTAATGGTTGAGATTTGAAGGTGACAATTTTGTAAATTATATGAAAACTATATGAGGTAACTGCATAATTGATGGCAAATATGGAATTCTGTTTTGGTAACCACAAATTTCCTTTCTAGTTCCACCTCCCGAAAATGCAAACTAATAACCAAAATACAAATCATTAGGTTATTTGCATGTTAATGACTTAATATTGTCTGCATTTTCGGATATTTACATTTTTGTTATCTTCTATTATGTCGGTTGCATTTTGCCTTTTACATTTTCGTTAAACAATTTGCATTTTTGTTATCTGTTTTTTTCATTTTCGGAAGCATTTTGCATTTTCGCCAAAAATTTTGCATTTTCATAAATAAAAAAATTAGAAAACATTTCAATCATGGTCTTGAATTAAAGAAGATAAAAAACTAAATCTAATGGTATATTTCTTTTGCTAAAATTTTCTTAAACATAAATTTATTATGAATATTTGAACGTTTAGTAGAATTCTTTTTTTAAATGAAATTTTGAAGGTTGAATGAGGAAAAGGGGAGTGAGTATTAATTTGTAGTTCTTTTTCCAGTTTTACCCTTATTCTTAATGCCACGTGTCATTACCAGATTTGTTCTTTAAGTTCTATTAATAAGCAGGGTTCTATGTATAACCTCACCCTATATATATATGTATATATATATATAGAACCAATCTTATTCTCTCATTTTGGATAATGGAATTCATGGATGAAGAGCGTGAGGGGATTGAGTGTCGCAGAGTGCATGTAAGAAATTCATGGATGGACAATCCAATTGAAAGAGGGGAATTGGACGGCTACGATTGGTTCTCGCAGTTCTCGTTTAAACTTTATATATATATATATATATATATATATATACTGTTAAAATAATGCCAAAAGTATAAATAAGATGACCATCTCAATTATTTTTCCAACCCAACTTTTTTGATCGAGTGATCTATATATAGCTTAGCTACCACCAAACGTATATCAATATCGGAGGCTGCATGAGGTAGTGGAATTAATCAGCAAATAACGATAGAGTATTATATATTGGGTTTTGTTCAATATAGTCATAATTTAAATTATAGTTCGAGTAATAATTTTTAGTTATTATATTTCAAGATTCAATTGTTTAGATTTAATCTTAGATAATTCGATGTCGTTTATATTGGTTCTCATGTTTTTTGGTATTAAATTACATGTGAATCTCTACAAACTCTCATGTGATTCTTTACTAAATCACAAGTGATTAAATATGCAATCATATGTGATTGAATACCAAATCTTATGTTTTTTGTATTCAATCACATGTGATTCTGTACAAATTCTCATGTGATTCTGTACGCAATTACATGTGATTGATTCTGTCAAATCTGTGACACAAAAAAGCTACATTTAATCAATTCACTAGTGATTATGTGCATGTATAAGAGATAGATAATCACATGTGTTATGAAACAACTAATAACTAGAACTTCGGCGGATTATCAAACACCAAAATATAATTTTTATAAATACTATATTAAGCACACATCTATAAATCACATGTGATTATACTTTAATAAAATTTAAGTCCAACCTAACAAAATGAAAAAACAAAATTGTCGAAAGTATATATCAAGTGACATCTCTAATAAAAGAGGGGAACACGAGGATCGCAACGATATAATTCGTTTCGTATAACGATTAACGGTTTGTGAGATAATTAATTTTAATAAAATTAGAAGAGAGAGAAAGCGGGGACCAATGTTTAGAAAGTCAAAAATGTCCTCCTTTATACTCTTACATACAAATATATCAATTTTGATTATTATCTAAGATTAAATCTTGACTATTGAATCTTAAAATTTAATATCTATAAATAATCACTTAAAAATATAAATTAAATTAAGACTGTATTAAATATTATTATAATGTATACATATACGAAGATAAATCGTGATTAAAAAATAAACATGTGGGATTAGAATTTTTTATTTGTTAATATATATTTATATTTATATATACAGGAACGCATGAGTAGAATGATTTTTTGTAAGTATTCGTATACAAATGTGGAATAAGATACATTTTAAACATTTAAAATTATTGAACAGATTCTTTTTGATTTGATGTCTTTAAAGGATACTTTACTTAATTAATTAAAAGTTATATATTTTTTTTTAAACTTGTTATAAGTAGCTATAGTGGATTAGGTGGATTGATATTTTCCAAACTTCTTTGCTATATATATATATATATTGAAAATTTTATTTGAGAACCATTTTTATTGCGATAATAGTAAGAACCAATTTTATTGTCCACCAACGAATTCTTTACATTCACCTTGCCACACTCAATACCCCACACCCTTTATCCATGAATTTCATTATCCAAAATGAACGGCTAAGATTGTTTCTTACGGTTTTCGCAATGAAAACGGTTCTGATCAGTTGAAACTTTCCCTATATATATATATAAAAGTTTAAATGAGAACTGTTTTTCGTACGAGAACCAATCTTAGTCGTCCAATTCCCACTCCTTCAATTGGATTCCCACAAATGAATTCCTTACATGCACCTTGCCACACTCAATCCCCCACGCTTTTCATCCATAAATTCCATTATCCAAAATGAACGGCTAAGATTGGTTCTCGAAGTTCTTGTACGAAAAACAGTTTTCGTTTGAACCCTCCACTATATATATATATATATATGTTTAAACATATATCTCAAAAACCAAATCTGGATCATTAGATTTTTTTAAATCAATTGTCAAGATCTAATAATGACTTTATTGTAATTAAGTAAACAATTATAAAAGTTAATTATAAAAGGAAGGGTATTATGAGAATCCTCTACTCCATAAATCACGCCTCTTCCTTTCCTTTTTCTCTTCCAGTCACCGAAAATGATAACCTATATTCAAAAATGATAACTTTTCAGTTGAAAATAATAAATTTTCAGCAAAAAATGATAACATTTTTCAATTGAAAATGATAATTTTTTAGATGAAAATGATAACATACAATACTCAAAATGATAACATTATCATCATGAAGATGATAAAAATAGACTACTTTTACAGCCGAAAATGATAACAATTTTAATTGAAAATGATAACATTTTTCGGATGAAAATGATAACAATATACAACATTCAAAATGATAACATTATCCACATGATAATGATATAAATACACATGTTTCTAAACAAAAATCATATGAATACACTTCTTACAGCCGAAAATGATAAAAATTCACATTATTTAACATGATAACATTTTAGTATCATTGTCATTAATTTGCATTTTCAAAATAAAATTTTGAGAAATATGAAAAAAGTGATATTGTTTGAAAGAGTATTAAAAATGAATTGATTGTTATATTAATTATCAGGTATATATATTTATATAACTTAAACTATAACTTTTTAACGGTAGAATTGGGCATTTAAATAAATTAGCAAGAACAGTTAAAAAGAGACATTATCCTACGGCAAATGAAGTGGCAGCTTTGATTATTGGTGATATCGATGGATCGTTTGATAAAAGAGACATTATCTTGGCGCGAAAATCAGGACAGTTAAAAAGAATTAGTGAATTGCAGCATTCTTACCTTGCACTTCAATATCCTTTAATTTTTCCTTTTGTTGATGATGGGTATAACTGATATATTCCTCCGAGATGTACAAAGTTCTGATGAACGTGACAGGACAAATTTGTCCATAAGAGAGTGGTTTGCATACAAATTGCAACAGAGAGATAATGAGGATTCACTTTTGTTAATCAGTAGAAAACTGTTTCAGCAATTCTTGGTAGATGCTTTTACAATGGTTGAAAACCAGAGGCTTTACTATATAAAAAATAATCAGAAGAATTTAAGGTTTTATACAATCAGCAAATTGAACACAACACATGTTGATGGTCTAGGAGATTCATCTTCAATTGGTAATCGTGTTATCCTTCCATCATCATTCACTGGTGGAACTAGATACATGCAGCAAAATTTTCTAGACATCATAGCTCTTTGAAAGTGGTATGGTTATCCAGATCTTTTTATTACTTTTACTTGCAATCCAAAATGGCCAGAGCTATATAGAATCTTGGACAAACTTGATTTACAAGCTGCAGATAGGCCTGATTTAGTTAGCAGACTATTTAAATTAAAGTTGGATGAATTAATATCTGCTTTAAAGGATGAACACATTCTTGGTCGTGTCAATGTAGATATCTAATTTGTTTGTTTAACTACATAGTCTTTCTTTATTTCAAAGACATTAATCATAGTTTATTCTTTTCTACAGTTGTGTATACTGTGGAATTTTAGAAGAGAGGTCTGCCTCATGCTCATATATGTTTATTCTTTAGAAAAGAAGATAAATTGTCAAATCCTGATGATATAGATCGAATTATATGTGCTGAATTACCTGATAAAGAAGATGATCCATAATTATACCAATTGGTATCCGAATTCATGATGCATGGTCCTTATGGAGCCGATAATCCAAAATCTCCGTGTACAAATAACAACAAACACAAATGTACAAAGAAGTTTCCAAAGAAGTTTAATAGCCATACGTACAATGACAGTTACGGTTATCCTGTTTACAGACGTCGTGACACTAGAGCATTTGTTGAAAAAAATCGGGTTGTATTAGACAACAGGTATTTTATTTCTGTTACACATTTTCACTATTTAGAATCTTTTTTCCATCTAATATTATAGTTATATATGTATAAATAATCAAAGTGTGTGTATATATATACACACATATATACAAAAGACAGGTTTTATTTTTCACTTCTATACATTCATATATACTATAACTATAAAATAGTTTTTATACTATCAAATTTATTTAATGAAAATATATAAATTATTTATTTAAAAAAATTGTTAATTTTTTTTCTTATTAGGTATGTTGTTGGATATAACCCTGTTCTGCTTAGAAGATTTCAGTCGCATATCAATATAGAATGGTGTAACCAACTTGGATCCATCAAATAACTTTTTAAGTATATAAATAAGGGCCCGGATAGGATTACGGTTGGCTTTTCAAACATCAATAAAAATGTTCCAGATTCAAATGATGATAACCAAAACGGTGAGAATGAAGTTAAGAATTACTTTGATGCTCGATATGTCTCTGCAAGCGAGGCATCATGGCGTCTTTTTGGATTTGAGATACATCATCAAACGCCTCATGTAGAGAGGCTCTTATTTCATCTTGATGGTGAGGAACTTATTGTTTATGAGCCTAGCAATCATATCGATGATATTTTAGGTAAATTGTCAATATGCAAATCTCAATTCCTTTAGTGGATGGAGTGTAACAAAACAAATGAACGTGCCAAAGAGTTGACATATGTTGAGTTTCCCGCATATTTTGTTTGGAATAAAAAAGATAGAAAGTGGACCGAACGAAAAAGGGAGTTTTCTCTTGGAAGAATTATGGAAGAATTAATTATGTTTCTCCTAGAGCCGGTGAGGCATTTTATCTGAGAGTTTTACTTAACAAGGTCAAAGGTCCTACATCTTACAATGATATCAAAAAAGTTAACAATGTTACTTATGATACATTTAGAGATGCTTGCTATGCTCTTGGTTTTCTTGATGATGACAAAGAATATATAGAATGTATTGAGGAAACATCACGCTGGGCAAGTGGATCATATTGCAGATCATTATTTGTTATTTTAATTACTTTAGATACTTTGTCAAGACCCAATTATGTTTGGGAAAATACCTGACAATTTCTTTGTGATGATATTCTTCATAATCGTCGTAAGGAGTTGCATATTCCAGGTACCTACTTTAACTTTACTGAAGAAATATATGTAATTACATTAATAATAATTAACATATTTTCGTTATTTCCTTTTTTAATAAAAATTATGTTTCAGATCTTGAGCTTGATGAGAGTGTTATAAAAAATATTGCTTTAGCCAACATTGAAGATATGCTGAAAGATTATTGTATGACTTTGAAAATTTTACCTTCAATTCCATATCCTGATTTCGAGGTTATCGAAGATTCTTGCAACATGTTGATACAAGAGGAATTGTCATATGACAGAGATTCATTGAAGCAAGAACATTATCTTCTTTATTCTAAGATGACCAATGAACAAAAAGTTATACATGATAAAATAACGAATTCTGTCATCAAAGGTGAACGTGGTGTTTTCTTTGTCTATGGATACGGTGGTACGGGTAAAACGTTTTTGTGAAAAACTCTATCAGCTGGACTTCGATCAGACGGTAGAATTGTAATAAATGTTGCTTCAAGTGGAATTTCTTCGCTATTACTTACGGGAGGTAGAACTGCACATTCAAGGTTTGCTATTCCTATTAATGTAAACGAAGATTCTTTTTGTTCAGTTTCTTCTGATAGTCATTTGGCTGATTTGTTGAGGAAAACAGATCTTATCATATGGGATGAAGCTCCAATGTTGCATAAACATTGTTTTGAAGATCTTGATAGGACATTACGAGATAAAGCTGATCAACGATAGAACTCTATACCTTTTGGTGGAAAGGTTATTGTTTTTGGAGGAGACTTTCGACAGATTTTACCTGTAATATAAAAGGGACGAAGAGAAGATATTGTCAATGCTTCATTGAATTTATCATATATCTGGAAGTATTGCACAGTACTTACCTTGTCTGTTAATATGCGTCTAAAGACAGGTTCTAACGGTGAAAATGATGAAGAAACAAAACAATTTGCAGATTGGATCTTGGACATTGGAGAAGGGAATATTGGTGGACCAAATGATGGAGAAGTTGAAATAGAATTTCCTGATGATGTTTTAATTTCTACGGACGGTGATCATGTTTATTCAATCACAAAATCTATATATCCTTCTATCGATGATCATCTTTATACTGAAAATTACTTTCAGGATCGAGCAATATTGGTGCCAACAAATGACGATGTTGAGTATATAAATGAATACATGGTATCCAAAATTGAGAATGAGGAAACAAATTATTTGACTTCTGATTCTGTGTGTGCTGAAGAATTGTCAAGTTCATTTGATGAATCTTTATACTCTCCTGAGATTCTCAATTCATTAAAAGTTTCCGGATTTCCTCATCACAAACTGTCTTTAAAGATTGGTATTCCTGTTATGTTACTTAGGAATCTAGACCGGTCTAAGGGTTTATGCAATGGAACAAGGCTACAAATTGTTCGTCTTGGGGCACATGTTATTGAAGCAAAAATCATTTCTGGAAAAAAAATTGGTGAGATTACACATATTTCTAGAATGAAAATGATTCCATCAGATACAAAACTTCCGGTTAAATTCCAAGGAAGACAATTTCCTCTGATGTTGTGTTTTGCCATGACAATCAACAAAAGTCAAGGACAGTCGCTTTCAGAAGTTGGTTTATTCCTCAGGAAACCTGTTTTTACACATGGACAACTATACGTTGCCGTTTCACGTGTGAAAACAAAAAAATGATTGAAAGTTTTAATTTGTGACAACAGTGGTAATGTTATAAACAAAACCACAAATGTAGTGTACAAAGAAGTGCTTCAAAAAATGTAGTTACTTTTTTGTATAAACATTTTTGCTATATATAAGCTTTTTATTATATTTCATTTATTGCAAAGTGTTCCATTTCGTTGTAAACAACTATTTCATTTTGTTTTAATTGAAGTTTACTTTTGTAATATCCGTACGTGTACGGGTCCATAAACTAGTTTAAATAAATTAGCAAGAACTTAGGATGGAAAGTCTACACAATTATGGAACGAGTTTGGGATCGCTTTTATTGCCATTCGTTGATTCCTATTAAAAGTCCACTCAGTTGTCTAATACTATTAAGAAAATAAACTACCCATTTAAACACGCGCGCTTCACACAATTGAACCCGGTTTTGAAGGGCGATCTTATGCGCTTAAATCAAAGGTTAGTCAGAGAGTTAATTTGTTTCGGAAACAATCCGGATAATGCAGGTTAGAAACCGCAAACGAAGCCAAATGCTGAACATGACTCCCGTGAACAAGGAAAAATAGCCTTTAAAAATATTGTGTATATATGTTCCCTTGCATGCATAAGATACGTTAAACCAAGAATGCAACATAGAACGCACTTGGTACTTTGGTAGTCCCACCCATAATAATTTAATCAATTAGGTGGCAAGCGAGCTTCTTTGTTTCTTTTAAATATAGTAATATACCATGATTTTCACTTTATATGATTAATGTATAGTCTCCACCATTAATTTATTTAATTCATATTAAAATATGTTTTTATTCTATTAACACGTTCTACTTCTCAACTTTATTAGTATATAAGAGTGTAGTTGGATCTACAAACTTGTTCCTTAACTTTGCCATCGATCGATAAATAGAGAAACTTAGAAGATAATTGAAAATTAAGATGGTGAAGACACCAAGTTTTGACAAAAATGGAGTGAAGAAAGGTGCATGGAGTGAGGACGAAGACAACAAGCTAAGAGCCTACATCCAAAGATATGGCCACTGGAATTGGCGTTTGCTTCCTAAGTTTGCTGGTACGTGCCAATCGATCCGATCCGATCCGATTCGATCAATGTTCGAAAAAGTTTTCAAATACATTCGGATTCTTAGTTTTCTTTAATCTCTCGTCTCTTTAGGTTTGTCTAGGAGCGGCAAGAGTTGCAGGTTGAGATGGGTGAACTATCTTCGCCCGGATATAAAACATGGAAATTTTACAAAAGAGGAAGAAGATCTCATCGTTGAGTTACATAAAAAGCTTGGTAACAAGTAAGTTACAAACATCATATCTTCGTACGTTGTTGTTGTGTCTTTTTCATGTAGTGATGATTAATTTTATATCATGTATCGGCAGATGGTCAGAAATGAGTGCATATTTGCCAGGGAGAAGTGACAACGAAATAAAAAACCGGTGGCACACGCATTTGAAAAAACGAGATCAAAAAGCCCAAGTAGTCAGGTTGGAAAATGAACACATCGTCCAAACCCTCGAACCTGATCAAGCTAACCAGAAAGAACAACCTCTCCAAAACTCGGACCTAGAATTTCAACTAGACGTTGAAAGTTTATTGGCGGAATCACCATTGTCTTCTTCGAGCATGAACTTATCATCATGTTGGTTCGGTGGCTTAGACTCAGCGGGTTCAAGCGATGATGCACCACAACTGGCTAATTACACACAAGATGGAAATTTCTGGTCGGAAACGTTTCTATCAGACAATGGTAGCATAATATCATCAAGTGATCATCATAACTTGTTTTTACCTTCAGATGTCGTTTACAACTTCTCTTGCGAAGATATGATCATGGCCGAAGAATTTTTGTGGTCGTCAATGGATTCATATAATCTTGAAAACAATGGGCAGGCAGTTCTAAATTGAAAAGAAAAGTCTAATTAAATAATATGTTACGGCGTTAATTATATATATATATATATATATATATAATAAGATATATATTGTTGTAGAATTAATTACCAAAAGCTAGCTAGGGGTGGCCGGTGTACGTAAATTGACTTGGTGAATATTAATTGTTACAAAAATGAGAATTTTCCCCCTGTACATCTGGTTCATTTAGTGACGTACGTACGTACGTAAAACAATATGCCTGCCATTTTTAATTTACGACCAAATCCAGCAGTACTTAATTAAGCTCTTTTATCTAAGGATGGAAAAAATCATGTAAACTTTTCTAGCATCCTGCTAGTTTTTTAAGTATTTATATGGATGCGAGTGGGTGATAGTCATACCGAAACTCACTTCATTCATATCTTCTGGCTGCTTAAAAAAAATCTAAGGATGGTCAAACAAAACTGTAACATCGGAAAACTCAAGCTATTTTTTTTTAAAAGCTACGGAAGCTAAATTTAACAAACTTCTTTACATACAAACTAATATTTACAATTTACAACATTTGTTCACAACAAACAACAACAATAGCTTTGGTGTTACTAAAACAAACTGGTTCGTTTCTTTTAATACAAAATACATATCAGAGCGGGGTCAACTTTTCCTTCTACAATGCTCACAAACACAAACCTGCAAAAACAACAACTGAGGGAAATTAGCACAAAGCTAAGTGAGTAGAGGCTAAGTACAAAAACAAACATCAACAGTCAATATCAAAGCATGTAATCACATATCCAAGAAGACCAGCGGTTCGGCGCAGAACCTACAACCAATGCCGGCCAAAGCCAAGGTTTACCTATAGCCCTCCACTGAATTGGCACAATGAAAATCCCCCTCTGATGCAATGTATGCACCAGTAAGGCTATCACTGTTCAACCAATCAGTGAACGAGCCCAGCCCAATTCTACGTGTAGCTGACTTCTCAAACACAACTCAATATCATCCAAAGAGCGTGTATTAGCCAAATAGTCATGCAACAGATATCATCAATCAATAATCACAATCAACAATTCAATCAATCAATCTTCCAATCACAATCACATCATGTATCACATCAATAACATTAACCGTAATCTTTACCATCCGCGATTAACTGGACACTCACCTTAAAATCAGCGTGAACTCAGATATCTAATATCACCGAGTCTTTGGATTGCTTGAGAACATGATAACAACCAAATCAGTCTTCGAATATATAAATATATCTGTCCACATGTATTTATAATTCATTCAATCATAAATACAATACTAAATCCTCATAAAATAGAATAAACAACAAACAATAACAAATTCCATCCCAAATGTCGGATTTGTGGACTATCGGATTTCTAAGAATCCGCCGGATTTCAAGTGTCGGATTCGGGCATCGGATTTCAAATTATCGGATTTCCAATTGTAGGATTCTGGGTATCGGATTTGGCCTATATCGGATTTGAGATGTACCGGATTTCAAAGATACCGGATTTATGGTTTGTTGGATTTAGGTTCCGGATTCTTGGCCATTGAATTTCAAGGTTTCTCGGATTACAAATCCCGGATTTTGAGGTTATCGGATTTCATGATATCGGTTTTGGGTTTCGGATTTCAGTGTCTCGGATTTAAAAGTGTCGGTTTTTATCATTAACTGGATTTCATCTTCTTCTTCCTTAAAAACCGCCAACTTCATATCTCCATGAATTAATTTCCAGAATTCACAAGCTCATCAAAACTTACCAGAAACATGTTTAAACATATTCAAACACGTATTCATGCATCATATCATCTCATAAAACACATAAATCACCAACAACAAACATAACCCACTTAGACAAATTTCTTCAAAGTTCATGCATGGTGATTCTTAAGGTTTAACCATAAAACCCATCAAAACATAGCATGTTATAAAACAATAAGCAAGAATCATAAACTAACTTCTATTATGAATTAGAACACACAAATCTTGAAATCCGATTCTCTTCTTTCTTGTTCTTTTCTTCGGCTGAGAGTTTCACACAAACACACACTAATACTTTTCTTTCTTTTGAAAATCAAATGCTAATCCCTTACAAGCTAACCATGTATACACGTACACAAAATACTTAAATGGAAGCAGGAGGTGGCTTGCCCACCTCTTGTTCCACATGCACCCTTACATGTACACAATTTTTACATACATACATACATACATACATATAATCTCATTTTAAGTGCTTAATTAATCAATTAATTTCAATCATCATATAATCAATTAGTTACAAGTAATCACATACCGCTAACCCGCTAATCTCCTAGCCCAAGTTTGCGGGTGTTACAAACTAAAACGAAACAAACATAACCTAACGGCAAATCCAAACATAATTTTTTTTGGAATAGTTAGGTAAAAGGTTATATATATATATATATTGTAAAACCTGAAATTTTATAAAAATTATAAAATTATATGTAAATGTAAGTTTTAGTGAGAATTGGTAAATTATGTGTTTGGTTTATAGTTTATGGCTATTAAGTGTGTATATGTAGTAAATTGGGTGGCAAATGAAAAAGGTATAAGGCTTGGAGGGCCATTTGTGTAAATATGTATAAATATATGTTGACTCTTCTATTTAGAGTCAAAGAAGAAGAAAGAAGAAGAAATTTCTGGAATCATATAGAGAGAGAGGGACGTGAGAGCCAAGAGAGAAGGTTCTAGAGAGAGAAAGCTTGGGGGAAGAAGAAATCAAAGAGTAAACTTGTGATTCAAGTGTATAACTTCAAGTTTTGGGTGATTGGACTTCACTTCTTGGTTCTTTTGTGTTTGATTTGGATCAAGGAAGCAACAAAATAAGTGGGTTGCAAATCAAGTAAGTGTAATCTTGAATTGGTGTTTGATTTTTAAGTTTAAGTTGTTGTTTGGCAAGATCTTTGACTTCTATGTTGAGAAACCATGATAAATGGGTCAAGTTTGGGGTAATTGTCATAGTTAGGGTTTTGGATGATCAAATGTGTTTAAAAGTGTTGATCAATGAGTTTGATGGTGAATTTACATCTTATGTTGGTAAAACTATGGTTGAAATGGTGTTTGTTTGGTATATGGGTCAAAAGACTTGAAATTAAGGAAGAAATGGGTATTGATGATTAAATTGTTGTTAAATGTGTCAGAAAATGGTTATGTTTGAGTTATAAAGTAATTGGGAAAGAGTTTTCAAGGTTTATGATGAAAAACATGTGTTTGGTTTGGAATTTTGGGTAAAAATCGGTGCTGCAGCAAACAAAACAGCCTAGAGTTACTATTCACGGGGACGTCGCGGCGCGACACCCCATGCGTTGCGGCGCGACGCACATTTTTGGCAAAGGTGACTTTTCCAGAGATTTTCTCCCGGCGCGAGGCACCGTGTCTCGCGGCGCGAGGACCCCTGAAGTGTCCAAAAACTTGTTTTTGACCTTGTAATTGATTGGGGATGGTTTCTAATGGTTTTAGGGAGTTCATGGGGGGTCCGAAAGACCAGAAATGAGCTATTAAGTTGTGTTTTGAGTTCACACTTGTGTGTAACTTCCATGTATGGTTAACTTAATTAAGTTAACCTTGTGTTTTGGTGATCATAGGTTTATGATCAAGTGTTTAAGCTTTGGTTTGGATGGGGTTGTGATCCTCATCACACCCTCAGGTGAGTACACCCTGCGGATACCCAAAATTGTTAAAGTTTTCAAGTCATCACTTATGTGTTTTGATTGTTTGGCAATTTTTTGATGAATCTAGATGATTCAAATTATGAAACTGTTTTATAACATGAGTTATATGATGAGAAAAGGTTTTGAAGCTTTTGAACCTCTGAATGTGGAAACTATGCATTGTTTATAAATGCGGGCTATATGATTTGAAACTGTTTATGAGTTTGAACTTACTATAGTTTTTGTGAAGTATAAATGCTTTATGAAACCTTTGGGGTTTAATAATGTGGAACTGTGAATTCAAATTAAGAGGTGTTTAAATGATGGTTTTTTTAAATAAGACCATTGCTCCATGTTGGAGATGGTCTATGTTTACATTGTGATTAAATTAAGGGTTTTGAAACATTATACTCCATGTTGGACTGAACTTTGATTTTGAAACAAAAGACATGGTTTTGACTTAATGAAACTCATGATTTCACTAAAGATGTTTTTAGGCATTGAGATGCCAATTATGATTTTGGTATTTGTGGCCTTATGGCATGTAATATTTGGCTTTGATGGCAAGTGATTTATGAACCTTCGGGGTAAGTGATTTTATGACCCTTCGGGGTAAGTGATTATGTGACCCTTCTAGGTATGTGCCTATGTGACCCTTCGGGGTATGCACTTATGTGACCCTTCGGGGTATGCACTTATGTGACCCTTCGGGGTATATGTGCTTCGGTCCGGACCACTGTGTGATATAACTCTGTACCTGTAACATCCTCAAAACGGGTCTAGACGTGTCCGATTATGATACGTTAATTATTTAATTTAATTAAATAATATATTTATATTCTAGGAAAGGATATAAAACATGGAAAATAATAAATAAAAGGGTTATTAAAAATATTAATAAATATAGATAAAGATTATAAAATATCGAACGGTTTCAAACGAGGATTCCAAAAATATCCTCGTTAGTTGAAACGGTTAAACGAGAGATGAGTTGTAAGTTGAAAAAGGGAACAAAATACCCACTTGTGGATAATAACTACCCACAAGTCAGTCCATCCTTTTTGAAAAAATAGAGTTCTCTACACACACACGTAACACACACACACTCAAGATTTCTTCTATTCTTGCAAAGGTTGAAGAAGAAGATCAAAGGAGCTTAGCAAACAACAAATTCCAGCAACAAATTAAGGGTGAAATCAGTCCACAATCATCATCTTCATCATCTTCTTCATCTCTAACCTAGTAAGCTTCATCTCCATGCTTGTTCTTCATGTTCTTGATTTTGGGTTTTTGAAAGAAAACTCACTAAGCTTTGTTCCAGCAGTGAATTAAGGCTTAGAATCACTCCAAGATCAATTCCTAAACATCTTTTGATCATTGTAAGTTCCAATTCATCCTTGTTCTTGATTATGCCTTTCAAGACTTGAAATTCTAGGTTTCAGGTGGGTTCTTTGATTTAGCAATCAAGAACTGAAATTTATGATTAAAATAGGTTCTAATATCATTTATAAGTGTATAGGAACCAATTCCATGAATTAAAGTAGTGTTCTTGATGAGTTTTGAATTTTGGCTCAAATGGGTCAAAATTGGTCAAATACGGGTCAAACTGATTTTGACCTTCAAGAACTGAAATTTAGTGTTCTAATTGATCTTATAACTTGTTAGGATTGATTAGAACTCAATTGGTGCATTAGAAGTGGTGTTTATGCACAAATCCAATATTTAGCCTAAATGGGTCAAAATGGCCAAAATGGTCTAAATCTGTTTTTACACATCAAGAACTGATTTTTAAGGTACTAATAGGTTCATATGACTTGTATGAATTGATTAGAACATTGGTTTTGAATTGGAATGGTTGTTTTGCTTGAATTGGCTAAAATAGTGAAAAATAGGCCATAAATACGCAAGAAATTGGAAAATGATACCAAACCAAGAGTTTAAAGGTTTTGGTCAGTTGCAACACCTTCAATACATCATATTAGGTGTATATGGTGTGTTGCAAGTGTTGGATTTGGTCTACACCAAGTTTTGGCCATTGATTTGGAGTTGAAATGAGCTAAAATGGACCTGCTGTGCACAAAATAGCAATGGCTGCAGCATCTGCACACTGGTCGCGGCGCGACACCCCTACACACAGCTTTCTTTGCTGTTTTGTGCTACGTGTTCGCGTGTTGTTGCTTGGGCTGCTATAGTTAGTTATTAAATGGTAAAATAGCATCATTAGGGTATTGTTTCAAGTATCCTAGACGTTCCTCGCGTATTCAATTGATTGATGCGTAGGTCTTGATATTATAGGTTGAATTGTCAATCCGTGTGTGCCAAAGCAAGGTCGTTGCTTATCCTAGCCTATCAGGTGAGTGTCGAATGACATAACAATTATTATACCTATAATACATATTAACAATGATTACAGAATTGTAAACCATGATTTGTACACGCACTTGTTTAAGTGTAGGATTGCATGATAATGCTAGAACTTACCATGTTGACACAATGTAGTATGCACTCGTTTAGGTGTATGCTATGATGATAAATGAATATATGTGCGCATTGATGATTGATTGATTGATGATTCGGTTGAATCATACTATCTGTTTGTGATCGGTACGGATCTATTGGGCAAGGTTTGCCCCGGACCAAGTTGTCCTACTTATTGGGCAAGGTTTGCCCCGGACAAGGTTTGTCCTCTTCGGGTATAGCTGCGGCTGTACAACAGAGGAATCTGCGGATTCCAAAACGCAACGGTGGACGCTGTATAGCTCCCCCACCGGGGCGGTTGATGTGTTTGGTACCCCAGTTTGGTGCATTGAGCCGGGTTAGCTCCCCTACAAGATATGTTACCTCTTGACTACGCCAACTCATCGCGAGATGCTAGGATAGAACTATCTGAGCATGATTGATGATATGTGATGTACTTATATTGATTACATGCTATTTGGTACTCACTAGCTATTATAGCTAACAGTTGCTACACTCCACATGTGCAGGTAATCCTCAGTGAGCTCGGGAGCCTGCGGGTAGTTATTGCTTTGGGAGGAACAATGCTTTTATGTTTAAACTATGTTTATGTATGTTTAAGATAATGGTCGGCCGGTTATGAATTCCGTAACACCAACTGTAGTTTGTGGCATCATTTTGAATGTTTATATAGTTTGCCACGTGTTTTTACTTCCACTGCATTTTTAAATTATAAGACAGGTTTGATTGTTCTATTTACAGTCAAACCCACGCAGTTTTAAATCTCAAATTGTATTTTAAAAAGAAAAATTTGGTTCTCAAAATCACGGTGTTACAGTACCATAGGGTTTCTAGTCATTGAGACGTACATAAAGGTTCCTTTGGCTTCGGCGATTTGGGAACCGCGAGGTACGGGTGGCTGAGGGAACGGTGCAGAGAGTGGAGGGGTATGTCAGTAGACCATCATGACCGTGTGGGTTCACTGGGCTGACAAGCCACCGATCCTGGGGCAACACGTGTGAATTTGGTGAACAGGGCTTACACTCCAGATAACCGTTGCATGGTGGACTGCTTCGTGCATCCCCTACCTTGACGGGGTGATGTGGTTATCCCCCATGTGGGCACGTGTTGATCGTGGCTAGCTACCACGTGGATACATTGTGGCTCAATGGACAGACCCGCATCCTTATATGCTATTGTGTATGCTTTCAAAAGCTTAATTGATTGCCAAACTTATGTTTTCTAAAGAAGTAAAAGGATGACTTGGTTTTGATAAAATAAATGTTTTTGGATGTACTCACTAGCTATGTTTATAGCTAACAGTGTGTGTAAAATGTTTTGTATCCGCAGGTTGTACAGAGGCCTTGGTGAGGTGGGTAGATGCCTTGGGCATAGCTTTGCTTGGATTGCTATTTCCGGTAATCTTGGATTTCCTACTCTATGTTCATGGTCGTGAGATTGACTGTGGTAACACCCAATGTTTTGGATTATAAATTATTGAAAATGTTTATTGTTAAAATATTTACAGAAATTGAAAATGCTTCCGCAATTATTTGGAAAAATGTGTTTTAAATTGAGGATTGAAAAAGTTTAAATTTGAACTGAAAATCAGGATGTTACATATATATATATATATATATATATTAGACGAGGTTTGGGATTTTTTATAATTCTCGTAGGCTTTAGTTGGTTTTTGGTTTAGTCGATCGACTCCATCTTCATTTCACTACTAGAAAAATGACTTTTTGAGACGAAAAGTTTTTGAGGCGATATATGTCGCCGCAAAAGGCCCCATGGACTAGACAATGTTAACGATTTTTCGCCGCAAGTGTTAAAATTTTTGCCGCAAATAAGTTTTTGGAACAAATTTTTCGCGGCGTACTTTTTGAGGCGACATGTCGTCTCAAAAAACCTTTTGGGGCGACAATTAATGTATTTGCGACGAAAATGTGTCGTCGCAAAAAGTCATTTTTCTTCTAGTGAAATTTGTTGTTGTTAATGGGCTTAAAAATTATTTTTTTTAAAAAACAAACCCTAACTTAATTACTGTTTTAAGCAGATTAAGATCAAGTTTTGAAAAACATAAATCCTATTGCGTAAATTCAATCGACTAATTAAGATCATAAAGTTGTCGATCAATTCCCTTCTCACACCCATCTTATTGTCATCCATATTGATTATCAAATGGATAATTTCATCCATATCTATGTAAAAGTCATTAGTTATGTAAATATTCTCATAAATTTAATATTACTTGAATATTCATATATATATATATATATATATATATATACAGAGAGAGAGGGGACGGTTCAAACGAGGACTGTTTTTCGTACGAGAACTGTGAGAACCAATCTTAGCCGTTCACTTTGGATAATGAAATTCATGAATGAAGAGTGTGAGGGGATTGGGTGTGGCAGGGTGCATGTAAGGAAATAATGGATGAGCAATCCAATTAAAGGAGGGAAATTGGACAGCTAAGATTAGTTCTCGCGGTTCTCGTTTGAACTTTTCCTTATTAAAAGTAATTCTCTAAATAAGTTTTTTTGTTTTATTATACTTAAAGTTGAACTTTTTCGTGACATTGTTAAAAGTAATTCTCTAAATTCTAAATAAAAGCTTTATTACTAACCTACCCTCTTAACAACTCTGATACTATGTTTTCTTTATTCATTGTTGCGACAGTTCCTAAACATCATGACTCGTCATCTTCTTAATTGTTTTCTAAATTAGGATTTTATAACTCGCGCGTTTTACCGGGTTTTATAAATCTAAAATTTTATTATTACGATAAATTATAAGATTAGGTGATCTACATGATAATATATTAATAATTTTATAAAAACACATCCAAAAATAATCAAACGCTTGATAAAAAAACAATCAAAGGATTAAGGTTATAACACGTTGCAAGAATAATAAAACAAAAAAGAGTAAAAAGAGATCTCAAATCTCAAAATAAAAGATTGACTTTTTCATGTTTAAAAAAACTTATACGTACCTGTCAAGTTTTTTTAAGAAGAACCACTTTAAGTATTATAATACACTAAGACCGTATTAACTTAATAATAATAGTAAATAATTAATATAAAGTTTGTGATAAAAGTAAAACATAACTAAGCTTTACTAATTTGAACTTTTAAATTTTTTTGAATGATTTTACCTTAAATAAATATACATATTACTAATGCACAAAATTCATGTGCTCTTTTTGTTTGATTAAGAAAACATATTTTTAGTAAGTTAGTGCAAAAAAAATATATTTGTAAGTGACATTTTCTTTTTGAAAACTTATTTGCTAGTCTGTAAAATATAAACTATAACACATTTTTAAGAATATTTTTTTACCAAAAAAGGCAGAAGTTGCAACGTTAAAAATTCTGGTTGTTCTAAACAATGTGTTTACAGCTTGACCTAACGATCAAACTATATGATATATACATACATAAAATCCATTCTAAAAAAAAGGTTAATGGTTAAATCAAAATAAACTTTTACTTTAATGCTTAAACAATTCAAGAATAAAGGTTAACGATTACACCAAAATAATATAAGCTTTAAAGTTAAAATATTAGAAAAAGTTTAAGAATTTAATCAAAATAGAGTTTAAAATATTTTTAACCTTAATCAAAACTCTAAATTAAAAAGAAGTTAAAAATGGTTAAAAATTTGAAATCCATGTTTTTAAAACATTAGAAGTTAAAAAAGGCCAAAATGATTTAAAAGAATACAAAGATTAAAAAGAAGTAAAAAAAGAGTTAAAAATTTGAAATCCAAATTTTTAGAAAATTAAAAGTTAAAAAAGCTAAAATGATTTAAAAGAATACAAAGGTTTAATATAAAATAAAGTGAGAAAGAAGAAATTCAAAATTTGATATTGGGAGGATTCAATCCCTCACCAACCCCCACATCAATGAAACTCCTTGCCACTCCGCTAAACCCGCATATTGTTTTCAAATCTGTAACTTAATATATATTATAGAAGTAGATTTTTTTTCCTAATAAATGTTTGGTAATATAATTTGTCTATCAAAACATGTATGGAGTATAGCCTTCGAGCAGGTCGCTTGAAACTTTATTATATTCGGGTTTGATTGGTTTAGATGATGCTATATCGATCGAAGCTCATCTCCAATCATCGCTTTTTTCGCTGCTAAAAAAAAGAATAAAGTAAGACCAATTCAATGCAGGTTCATAATCAAGTTTTCATAAAAAGGTTTATTTCATAAAAATGTATCAAATTTGTCATATACCGTGTTTTTATTTTTTGTTTATTAATTTAAAATGCCACATAAGTGCTTTCTTCAAAAATAAAAATAAAATCAGAAAATGAATAACCAAGTGGATGAACATGAAGAATGTTTGAAGAAAATAATGAACACCTTCGGGTTTAACAAAATCAAAATGGATGAACAGCACAAATCAAGAACCAGGAAAATGAACAAATCTAACGGATCTGTTTAAATCAAACTAAGAACAAGCAAGAAGCACTAAATCAAAAATGGATGAACAAGCAAAACTAACACCAGAGAACGAACAATGGAGCTGATGAAGAAAACCTGTTCATAAACCTTGAACCTAATGGATAAACACCAACTGATCGATGAACAGTCGAATTTCACAAACCACGATCCCAATTCCTAACAACAAAATCAAAACATGTTCACATACCTGTTCAAATCGATTGGTTCCATTGCTGATCATTTCCTTTAAATAAAAATCGAAACCTTAAACAAACATTAAACTTGGTTCAAACTAATTAGGTGTGTACTTTAGTGTTAGTACTGTATGCGCATATTTTTCAGCCTGTTTATAGTTTTGTCTATGTTTGACCCGTGAATGTGTTTTTATTTATATATACTGTATTTATTCACGTCATGTCATGTTAATAAGATTACTCTCTTCTCTCATTTTTATACAAATGTAGTTCCCTAGTGTAGCAGAACGCAAGAACCCTTACCTTATCAATGGCGTCCATCTTTTAGATGCAAAAATGAAAAATTGACTCCTTACATAAACACACACGTGTATATAAGCAAAAATTTATAGATACAACGATATTTGCTATTTTAACGACTAAAACAATAAAAGGTTATTATAATTATTTAGTTTATATAGTTACATGAATTATAAAGATCTCCTAACACTATTTGAAGCAAACTTATGAACCAACTCTTCATAATCGGTCAATACTCTTCATAATATTGTTCTCAATAGCTATCATTGCTAAAACCATGCGTATGGCCTCTCCCGAGAGGCCTCGGGTCCTTTTGGGTTCATCGGGTAGAAGAGGGAGCACCCCTACGGCGCTTTCGGGTTTAATGGAAAATTTTGCACCACGGGTCCGCCAACCCGATGGAAACCGAGGAAAGTTGCAGTTTAATTATATATATATATATATGAAGATTAGTCAAAAGTTGTCTACTACTTTTCATCATGGTTGGCAAAGACCTTGCATCTCTTCTTTTTCCTACAAGTTTACTTATAAAATTAATTGGAGAAAAAAGTATTAGTAGTAAATTATTGTTTTAGTACCATCATATCATATATATTTAACAAATTGCGAAATGAAGACTGCTTTTTACATGCAGACGCATTTATATATATCTTACAGTCAAAAAAGAAGGCGAGCGATAGATTTCCATTCTATCCACACTCGTAAAAAAGAATTAAAATTAAAAGAAAAGGAGAAATTAAACTGAGATCGAAGCGATCGGTTGCTAAAATTCCCAAAAACCATCAGAGCCTAGACAAGCTTTGAGAAAGAGAGATCGACCAAGGTTCGTGTGGAGATCGATAACGTTGGAGAGGGGCTAGTTTTTACGTCACCATAAGGATGGTATGGCGGTACGTGACCTGTCAATTATATTAGGGTGGTGGAGGTGTCGCGTGCAAACATGCATGACGGCCCGTACACCACCCGGCCTCAACGACCTAGCTACCGAAACAAAAAAAGATATATAGATAAAGATTTTTATCACCATCATTGTTAGCTGAATCAAAGGAGTAAAAATTAACCTAAGCAATTGGTACAAATTGTTGGGATATTTATAATCCATCGATGGGAGGAGTCCTATATAACTTGAAAGGCTTAGAAGATATTTAAAAACTGAAAAAACTGGAAAAAGGATGTTGCTTGGCGTGGACACCTGCTCCAGGAGCAGGCCTTGATAGCCCAGGGTTGATTTCTTCTTTTGTGGCGACAGAAGATCCTTTATATATGTCAATTCTTGTTTCCTAATTAAGTTTAGGGCATCATTAGGATTTCTTGGTTGGTTATAAATATCTAGCTAGGGTTCAGTCATATGTACATATCAAACACTCTCAGTGATAAAGAAGTCTCTGGTTCCTGCCCGTGAACGTAGGTCGTGACCCCGACGATTGAACCACGTTATATCTTTGTATCGTGTGACTTGTCTTGTTCGTTATGTTTTAGGTGTCTCGATCCTAACACAAATTTTTCCTGAATCTAATGATATTACTGCATGCATGCTAACAATTAATATGATGAAAATATATCGACACCGATCGATTTGCGGAGGTGAGAAGATGGAATTGAAAAGATTAATTAAAACTACGCATGTACAATGACGAGTTAAAGATCTTCAAATATTAATGACATTGCATGATCATCTGACATATATAAGCCGTACTTTTGGTAGTGTTAACAGGTAACTATACAACAAACAAAAAATTATTATGGTAGATTAGTTTATTATAACAGGGCCGGTGGCTGCTGACCAGACCTATATAGCCAACAACACCTCACCCTAATAATTGGAGTATTCACTCCATTCGTCCTTATATACAAAGTGTGATGGTTTCCTAAAAACTTTCAGCATGACGTCATTTTACATGGTTATATAACCATGAATGCTGCATGTAAATTAAATTGGAAACTTTGTATTCATATATTTGCATTTCGTTGGCACAACTCATACACATGACGAATGCACCGTGTCAAACTAAACCATTGTAGTTAATTTAAAATATTAAATATGGCCTTCACATTTGACACACAAAAAAGAATATATAACACTCATTGCTCAAATAGGTGAATTAACAATTTCTTTATATATAATAATAAAAACATAAATAAGGAAAAAGACGTGGGTTTGGCAGCATTGGAATTAGGGGAAACGACAATTTTCAATCGTGATTTTCTCCCTCATACATTTCCCCTCGAAATCTAGAGTTTCCAATGTGTTATTAATTGTTTATTTTAATTACATATGGAAAAAATTGTTATATATAAATCAACTCTCTTTCTTAAACGGTGTTATTATTCTTACACTCTTATCATATTCATACATATTATATCAAAATATTACAGTTTTCAATATATGTCATACATTCATGTAGGTCACATCAACACAGGAGTAACTCAAGCATCACATAGGGTTTAAATAGAGACACATTTTCAGAGAAGTTTTTTTATTTCTTCTTAGTCGTAAATCCTCCCACTTCATCATCCTACCTACTAGATGATAACACATGAAATTCACTAATTCTTTCTCCTTATCTGCTCTCTTCACTTTGACATATGTCTTGATTTAATCAGTAGAATGATAAGTAGGAGGATATATAGAATATCTGTTGTTACAAGCCATGTTTGTAAGCTTTGAAAGGGTCGAATATAAGGAACAAATGATTTGTCTGGATTCTGTCAATGATTTGGAGAAGAAAATGTCATGAATACGTACACGATCATTACTATTTACTAAAAGAAAATAATTGATCGACTCTTGTTTGAATTTTATGTAAAGTGGGTCCAAAGTTTAATTGGAAAAGGGATAACCAGTAGCAACATGTGATAATAACATTCTCCACAGACAAACACGACCAACCCCCTAAACAATTTTTAAATTCTTTCTCATTTTCGATGATCGGGGTGAAGTTAATTATGATACTCGAATGACTTCTAGTGCAGCTGTTTTTACCTCCCAAGAAAAAAAAGGTCCCTCAATGATCGATATTCAGTCACTTTTTACTGGCAAGCTCAACTTCTTGTGATGCTAACGCCCGATGTTTAACTAGGAGATAGTCTGATTTACAAAAACCATACACATACATACATTGAGCAATTCATTGTGTTCCTCTGATGTCTGTCGACATGTAGACATTTAAAGAATAGACTATTTGTTTATGTAATAAGAAAAGAGCTTTGCAAATTCTTTTACATCTATTATCAACACAGGTGTATCATCCTCTTTTTTAAAATAGACATTCTCACGTATATATTTGTAACTCACTTTCATCTTTGATTTTAACTCCATAATCCTAGTATTTTAAAATTTGGGTATTTAGTTAACCGGGTATAGCACGCGGATCACCGTTAGACCAGTCAACCCGGTTATACCCACACATACATATAGACACACACACACATAGACATACATACATACATACATACATATCAAGTTACGGGCTTTTATTAGTTTGTCGATATGACGTTGATATCTCATATCTGTTTTATGCCCTTATTCACTCAATTTTCATATAAAAACAAAAAGAATAAACTCAACACCGGGTGTTTAAAATTGAGTTGGTTTCGATAATTGTATAAGAATGTATGGTTTCTCCTTATTATTTATAATTTACCTTGTAACATGATATTCTTTTTAAACAGATTCTTAAGTTTAAAAAATAAAATGTTTTCTTGATGCCGAATACAAACTTTATATCTTTTTTTACAGACATAAAAATAAACAAAAACATAAATGAAATATTTTATTTTAAAAAAAACAAACATAACCTTGAACGATAAAACTGAAAATCATGCGGTCTAGATTAGGTCTATATGGTTTGGGCCTCCTAACTCTACGCAGATCAAAAATTTTACATGTTTAAAGTTATGTACATTGTTACCTGACTTGCGATAGTTCGAAATTCTGTATTTAGAAATATAAATATAAGTTTCTAGATAAAAAACAGGAAAACAAAATTAAGCTTACACATAACACTACAAAAAATATCGATTATCCATACTTTTTGTCAATATTAATACACTTAAAAACATGAAGAATTACGATCAAGCGTAGAAATTTTGTGTGTTACTAATTTCTACCAAATCTTTACAATTGAAAGTGTGAAAATTGGAGTAAAAAATCACATTTATTATTGTGGACAAATTATCTAAATTTTCACACTTCTAAGCGTGGAAAATTCGAAAATAATTCTAGAGTTACAAAAATCCACGTTTTTAACTGCGAACTTCTATAATTATCTATTTATTACTAAATTCACACATATGAAAGCGTGAACTTTTAAAATCAAATGTATACGTCTATAAATGTTGAGTTTTTTTCTTTTTCTATCAATCGGACTTATTCCTTCACCGGTTTACGCCAACATCTACTCCTTCACTCCTCTACATACATGGCGTTCTCCCCCTCCCACTCTCAGTCTCCGTCGCCAACACACACGCTGCCGCGCATCTTTTTCTTAAATATTTTGGTTTTAATTCTTTGTATTATTATGGTTTTATATTTTTTATTAAAATATTTTATTTTATAATTAGAAAGTTTATATATTTGTTAAAAGTATAATAGTTGAATATAAAATATCATAAAACAGATAATTACGGACATTTCAGATATTCTAAAAAACAAATAACAAAATATGAATGAACAATTAGACGTCAAAACCATCTTTTAATATTCAGACGTGACATTTACGCTGTGTTTCCAAATTTTAGATACGAAAGAAAAGAATAGAAAAGAAAATTAAGTAGAGAAAAGAAATCATAATAGTTTTAGTTTTTCACGTTTCTAAGTTTGAAAGAAAAGAAAAGAAGAGAATGAGTATTATTGTTATTTTGTGTTTCCGAGTCGGAGAGAAAGAAAAAAAATAAGTTGTATTACAATAATACTCTTATTTTCTAAAATTAATATTTGTTAGTAGGAGTAATTTAGTCACAAATGAAAAATTATAAAACTTTTTCTTTTCTTAATTTTCATCCGAATCTTCCCACTTTTAGTAAAAAAGTTTAGAAAAGAATGTGAATAAATTTTTTTTTCCAAACCCTTTCTCTTCTCTCCTTAAAAAAAGCTCTGAAACACAAATTTTTTTTAATTCTTTGTTATTTCCTTCCAAATCACTTCTTTTCTCTCCAAAATAAAATTCTAAAACACAGCATTATATTCAGACTCAGAACCTCTTAAAAAAACAAACAATACCTATTTTTCTCATATTGTCGAAACAATCAAACAACTGTGCGATCACGAAAAAAAAGAAAAGAAAATCACATGGTTTTAAATATATATATAACTAATGTATTTAATTTATATCTAATATGTTAATTAATTCCATCTAAAAATAAAAATTTAATAGCATATACCTACTAAACATACCTCTAAATCTACTTAATTGTCTATAACGTGACTTAAACTCACAACCTTTTAAATGAAAACACCACTATATAACACCAAATACCACTATACTATATTCTCTTTGGCAAATTTGAAATTAAGTAGAGTTGAAAACTTTATAAACTTTTAATAAACGTTGAACATTCTTCTCGTAAAAAGAATATTTATTTTACGGAACCGGAAGAAAAGAATTTGAATATCCTCTTTAAACTTGAACCCCAATATAAAAACACAAAAATCCCAACTCCCAAAAATAATACACATGTATCCGGGAGGCAAAAGACAAAAATATCCCCCCAAGCATCGCCACCTTTTACCCTATATGCCCACAAACCATTCACGTGATCCCGTCTCTCATCCACAAAATCCCGTAGCAGGTAACACATGCACTTTTTACACTAAAACTCAAACGAAACAATACAAATGTAAATAACCAACGATTATAGAAAACCACCCATAACCAGGGGTAATATTGTCATTACAATGAATCCAACGGCACGTGATGAGGATGACGCAGATTTCTCAAACTGTAATGAATCGACGGCCAAGGGCATGTTCTCTTGATCAGGGCTGCATTTAGACTCGTGAGGTGGGTGCGCACTGTACATGATGGCGCGCAATACAGCGGATACAGTCGGTATGTACGCTGTCTTGTTCCTAGCTAGTAACCACGTCAGCCCCATCAGCTGGCAGTCACGTGTCAATATCTTGCTTGCCCGGTCACCCCCTTCATGATGGCTTCTGCTTGTTCCGTTCTTCCCATCGCCGTTTAACTATTACATCCAATCATTCAACAAGGGCATTTTAGTCCTTTAAGCTAATTAAGCATTGTTACATACCCATGAATAAAAAAAAATTGTAGTTCTAGGCTGGTATTTATCAAACAAGCTTATTATATGACTATTATATTATATAAGACTACAATATATTGTTTATAAAAATATTCCAAAATGAGTAGTAGTTTATAATTTGAACATTTGTTTAGTTAAATCCTTGTCAACATGTATAATTAGTTTTGGACATCCTCACCATTCACCAGCTGCTGATTTTGTTTATTTGTCATTTTTAAAGTATATTAAGATAAAAAAAATATTTGAAAGGGTATTTTGGTAAATCATCATGACTGACAAGTGACAACAGAGGAATCCGTAGAATGAGAACCGGTAAGCAAAGAATAGCTGACCTTTTGCAAAGCTCCGAGACATTTCGTGCAGCCGGTGTAGGAAGAATTCCGGCAACTTTTCTCCAAGTTTCTAACAGCGGCGGTTGGAGTGGCATTCCGAGATGTGTTGGTAATATTGAAAGCCGCCGGGCAACTGAGCGAACCGATTTGGTGAAGCCGAATCCCACAGAAACATAAAACGGCGTCGCAGGAAGCATTAGGCTGAGGAATATGAATATTCCGACTCTGCAACGAGCTTTGCAAGGAATTAACGCAATTCTGAGAGTCATCAGGCATCATCGGCATTTCATCAGAAGCCGCCGGAGCTGACGCATTTACCTCAAGCGCCGACCTAGCGTGAGCTGCGAATAGCCACGCCGCAAGCACGGGACAACACCGGCTCCGATCGAGATTCCGACCGCATGCGGCGTTTACACCCCCAAATAACTCAGCCGATAAATCCAACCGGCATAGTTCTGACTCGGTCTGGACCGGGAACGAAGGTACCGTATTGGGTGCAGAATCGTCCGGCGGTTTCAACGGCTGGGCGGGCTCTGCCAGTAACCCAGACCGACAGAGATGAAACAGAGAGCAGACGATGAAAAGGAAATGAAATTCAAGTATCTTCATGGATAGGATTGATTAATGGAGGTCTAGAAATGGAAGATTAGAGGAGATTCGGATGAAAAGTGAGTGAAGCAGTCTTGATTTACTAGAGTGGGGATCAGAGGGAAAAGATTCGTGGGTACAGTCTTACAGAGGGTGAAGGGCAAGAAGAAAGAGATATGAATGAGAAATGGTGTCTGAGAATTTGGATGTTTGTGGGGTGGGTAGGGTGGGGTGGGTAGTGGGTCACAAGGGGTAACATCTTTTTCTCACTCATTCTTTGTTTCTCACTCTATATATCGCTTTCAGGTCGCAAATGTGTCATCTCTTTTTCTAAAGAAAAAAGTTACTTGAAAAAGTGCAAGTAAAAGTCGTTTCATTGGAGTGATGATTGTTTTTAGGGCTTCTCTTTCCATTAAATCTTTGCGTGAATTCTTTCTTAAATGTTATGTTTTTATTCTTTATAAATTATTTACGATATACTTTTGTTATTTAATGAAGGTTGTGCCTATATTAAAAGGTTCAAAAATAACTTCAAACAGTAAATATGCAAAACAAAAAATTAGACGGCCTGATGATTAGAAGGGTTAGGATTATCTTATGTTTGGATCAAACATGATTGATCATATATGTTCTTTTACAAGCATGATAGTGGATCCAACAAAAGGACCCGTTATTGACTAAAATAAAGGACACTCTCATGTTTATGAAAGAATATGATGAGTCATATTTAACTCGAACATTAAAGGATCTTTACCTATTCTGATATGTTATTTAAATTACAGAAAAAGTTGTGTTTGGTTTCAAGACATACAAGCTAGTCAAAGCCGTTGAAAAAACCTGTTAAACTTGCTTAAGGAATCACCTTGTTTGGGATTGTATTAAACAGATGAATGTTTGATTTGAACCGATCGAGCATCTCAAAAGAAACATAGATAACAGTTAAGAATTAAAGATATCATAAACGGCCTTCCAACTAGCATCTCTTCTCTTATTCAAGCCAATATGCAAGACCTAATTAAGAATTTGAATGATCCAATATCACCCACCTTTACATTCAATAAATCTAGCCATCTTTGATCTTTGCACACCAACACCCATGACTTGTGTGAATGTATCGACATTTCATGTTACTTGTGTGTGAGAGATGTGGGAAGACAATCAACGACACTCATTTCTTAAATGTTATGTTTTTATTGTTTATAAATTAGTTACTATTCTTTTAATATAACAAAGATTGTGTCTTACATTAAAAGGTTTTAAAAATAAGACCGTAAATATGCAAAACAAAGAATTACACAGACGATGATTGAAGCATACATTTTCATATGTTGTTTAAATTACAAAATAGAAATATGTGTTTCGTACCAAGACAATCCCGTTCAAAGTTATACAAGAAACTTGTCAAGCTTGCTTTAGGAATCATGTTCCTTAAGATTGCACTAAAATTGAGTGGTTCAATACTGAATAAAATTACGAGGGATTGGTACTCTTGTTTTTATGAACTAAATCTCTCTAGTCTCGTTTGAATGTTAAAATCTTCAAATGTATATTTAAAATACTATATTACACAATCCTTTGAACACTTTTTAAATACGATCTTTAGTTCCAGATTTAGATTCAGCTTCAGCTCTTGCCCTAGTTTAACCCCACATCCAGCTAATTTTGCCAAACATGCCCAAAACTATTGTATCTATTTGCATTTATTGACTACATTTTCTTTTGTTAAATTACGAGTTGCATACTATAATTCAACATATTTTTCTTTTTTTATTTTAAAGAGCATAGACAACATATTAAAGAGTGTGATGTTGTTATTAGACCAATGATCATCAAAAATCATTCTCTAGGTCAACTCAACACATCACCGGCGATCCACTTCTCTCTATCTTCATACTTCAAATTAGGAAATATTGAAATAAAAAAATATGCAATATGGAAAAATAAAACAAGAACTAATATATTCAATTTAGTTAATTTAATTAAATACTAGATAAAAAATAGAAACAAATAAAATAACAGTACATTAATCTAACAAAAAAAACTACAATCAATTTATTCATCGTTGTTGTCGTCGGAATTGAAATAAATCCAATTGTAGATTGTCACGTGTTTCATGACAACATAATTCACAAAGAGTTGTATTTGATATTTCGGTTATTTCTCGTTATTGCTCCAGAGACGATGAAAGTTCCCTTTTTTCATCAAAGCTACATACATCATGACCCTCCTCTTGTACAATAAATATGATGGTTCCTTAGTTTTATAGAGAGCACGGTCGTGTTGGATTATGATATATTTGTCAACAAGTTTTGAGGACTCCAAAACCTCTTTCAATGTTCTTCAATGCTACTTCTTGTGCATATATCGCCTATTTGAAATTATTTCATCGGCAAGATATATAGTACATATAGTTCACCTCAAAAGGATACATGCATGCTTTTGCCATTTAAAATGTCGATGAATATCAATGACCGTTTGAGATCATGTAAATCGTTGTCAGAACTAGCGACATGAAAGAATGTGTGTCATATCCATAGATTTTAGGGATGCCATTTCTTCAGGCATAAGTAAGGTGTTCATGATCATCACTCTTGCATTACCTACACCATGCTATATGACAATTTGCCCGCACCAATGACTACAATCAATACTTCGCAACATCCTATGTGAACCCATGCATGTGTTGTATTGATGAATTGCTTACAATTGTTGCACGTGAAAGAAAGTAGGCATTTGCAACTATTGAGTGCTGTCGTAAGCCTAACCAGCAATCTACAAAATCGTCTAAAGCGTTAGGGGTGGTTCCATATGCTAATTGACGTATCCCTAATTTGCATTTTTACATGAGACTAAAACCTTTATATCTCTTACATCACATCTTTGTGTGAAGAGATGGTGATGCATTCTACAAATCCCTCACAATTCGCCAAAAAATTCCTTCGACATTCAAAACCTTCTTTTAAACGAAGATCCATCAAAAATAGAATTCTTGGCAAAGTAGTTTTCGAGCCAGCTTTGTGCAGCTTCAGAACGTCTACTGACCAACTTACTTTTTTTTGTCTTCTTGAACTCTTAGAGTCATCAATTTGGTGTTGGTAGATTCATCCCACTCATGCATATGTCTGATAAATAAATTCTTCAATGTCAGACTCTACTTTTGAAGAAGATGATGTCCAAAAAGATTAAGCGAGCCCATAAAATCACCTTTCACTCATACTTCTCAACCTTAAGGATATGTGTCTATATCTTCTATTTAACCGGAGAAAGCTTATCTAATTTTTTTTAGGTATAATCATAATACTTTTTGTTTATTTGTATTTTATAGGCTCAAAATATAGATTTAATGAAATTTGCTTTAAATGAGGATATATTACAAAGAAATCTGGATAAAATCGATATCCTTGTGACTCCACCAAGATGGTGTCAAGGTAGTCATGTCGGGATGGATTGTAACGCCCCAAAGTTTAAAAGTTGTTATGGCTAAGCGTTATAAAAGATTAGGGGTATTTATAAAACTAGAGGGGCTAAAATTGGTCATTTTAAAAGATGATATGTCCAGGGGCTGATTGGTAATTATTGGAAAGTTCTATTATATATAAGAATTGTGGTTTGACTTAGAAAGGTCAAACCTTCAAATTTCTCCAGCCACTTATGGCAGCTTCTTCTTTTGAATGCCTTTGGATCAAGAATAGCTAGATGAATGTGTTTTAACAGCTTCTAAGCCCTCTTGAGCATCAAGGTATGGGTTATGCTTGAGTTTTGTAGGTATAGAGCCAAGTAAAGTGATTCCAAGGAGGAATCATCTAGTTGAGTATGTTAATGTGTTTGTAGTTGTTGTTTAGCAGTTTCAGAGGTTGTAGTATGCTTTTCTTGTACTGAGAAACGTTTATATTAAGATTTAACTCAAGAACAGCAGCTGTGTTCTTGACAGAAAGTTACAGGTCGTCGTGTACATGGCCCGTGTAGGTCTACACGGCCCGTGTACATGTGTTCTAAGCCGGTGATTGGCCATGTAGTTGAACATGGTCGTGTAGAATGTAAGGTACACGGCCCGTGTAGGGTTACACGGCCCGTGTAGAAGTCAAAGACGGTGACAGACCATGTAGGGATACATGGTCGTGTAGCATAAAGGGTACACGGCCCATGTAGGGTTACACGGCCCGTGTAGCGTGATGTGTCAACACAGGGCATGTGGCCAAGAGTAGTCGTGTAGTATGTAGTATACACGGCCGTGTAGGCTTACACGGCCCGTGTAGCTCCTTTCTCAGTTCAGCTTGAGCAGTTAGTAATGTTTAGCTATTTCTCTGATACAGGTTGGATACTCCACAGCACATGTTACTTGTTCAGCATATTACTCTCAGTAACCAGGTGAGTGTACTAGTCCTTTAGCATCTTTAGCTTATTGTTATTATACAGATTAATAGCATGATATTCTTGATATGAGACACATCTTTTATATGTATATATGTTGTATAGCAGTAGTATATAGCTAACCAGCTGGCATAGTTATGCACAAGATTAGTATCAGGGTACATAGTTATGTACCAGATCAGTGACAGGGTGTACAGTTATGCTGTACACCAAGAACGGTAACAGTTTATGCAGGTTGCAGGTGCCACAGCTTGGATGCAAGACAAGTGGGGAAGACTTTACTTCTGTTTATGTTTATTTACGTTCAGTTAGTATGCTCACTAAGCGTTAGCTTATGTTTCAGTTTTATATGTGTTTGCAGGTGGCTTTTCCAGCAAGGGGGGGGGGGGGTAGTGCGATGTTTAGCCGGATAGCTCCTGGTTTTTAAGAAGTAAACTTGGCACTACTTTGTAAATGTTAGCACGAGTATGGTTAGAAACGGTATTTTGTGAAACTCTGGTATCTTTTGGTACTAATTTGTAAAGATAATGTTTTTAAGTTAAAAACTGAAAAGTGGTGTTACATGGATGGACAAGTTTTATCCAGAATATGTATAGATTACAGAGTTAATGAGTATAGTTTATTGAGCTATGCTCGATAGATTAGTGATTGTGATTAGTAATGATCAGCTATTTACTCTAAGATTTCTGAAGTAGATGGTGTTAGTTTCAGAGGAATATTAGACATATTATGCACGGAGAAATGATATGTGAAATTCTCCAAGTGTAAAGTGTAGTTATAAGAAATGCAGTCCTTAGGTTGTTTCGTTAATCAAAAAAGATTGAAACAGATTCAGCCAAGGTGAAAGTAGTGATAAAGTGGGAATCGCCTCAGAATCTTACAGAAGCAAGAAGTTTCTACGAGCTTGCAGAGTACTATAGATGAGTTATGCTAGATTTTTCTAAGATAGTAGCAGTATCCCTAAGTCCATTAACTAGGAAAATCAAAGAATTCAGGAGAGATGAGGATCAGCAGAAAGTGGGTGATATGTTAAAGTATGATTGATGTAATACTTGAGTGTCAGCATTACCATATGAAATTGGAAGGCATGGTGGTTAATAGTGATGTCCTATGGTGGAGGTTAGATTGTACAGAGAAAAGGTTATGGTATATGTTAACTGCTAATTAAAGATATATGAAAGCAACTCCCCAACTCAGGATACAGAACAGATAGTGAATGTTTTATTATCAAGATAGGACGACATTGTCCTTATGAAGTTAAGTGTACTAGCTATTCAGATTATAGCAGCCTCAGGTATTTCCCAGAACAGTAGAATATAAATGTGTGTTAGTGATAGTGGGTAGAGCTTCTAAAGATGGTGATTGAGAGATTTTAAATCTTCTGAATAAAGTTAATATGGTTACAGATATTTCAAGCAGAAAGACAAAAACTATATGGATTCATATGTATAGAACAAGAATGGAAACTGTTAGTCTTAATTTGAAAGTTTAGAGTAGTTCAATCGAAGCAGATATAAGAAGCAGTAAGTAGACTCGCAGGAATATATTTATATGTATATATATTCTCTTCTAGTAAAGGAAGTGTATTCTTCAGAAAGAGTGACAGATGTTTAGTTGGGAAAGATAGTAGTTAGATATGGAGGTCCTGTTACACCTCAGTTCAGTAATCCACCCTCGGGAGGAATAACAGAGTGAGAAAAAGATACAGATACTAGAGGACAGACGCGAAGCATGTGTTGATGATTTCAGTGGTAGCTAGGACATTGACCTATCGTTAGCAGAGCCCTTTTGTTAGTAGTTATCCTTTTGAATATTAGTGCGTTATCATACGAGATATTGTGTAATAGAAAGTGTAAGACCCCTGTTTGTAGGGTAAAGTTAGTCAGAAAAGTGGAACAGTGCAGAGACAGTATAACGATAGACCGAGTAGATACGTGACCAGTTTTAAATAGGTCAGGATAAGACATAATAGATATGCCGGCAATAGAAAGTCATTGTTAGAATCCCAGGTTAGGGATTATGAGTTGTTAAAAATATCATCATGTAACAGAGCTAGCAAACTCAAGAAGAGGGGAAAGCCAGTCCATATGTTAGTAGTCCATTTTAGATTATTGCAAGGACGAGAAAGTAGTTTGCATACTAGAATTATCAGATGAAATGTCACAGATCCGGAAATTCAGTTATGTAGAAAACAGCCTGTGGCTATATTAGAGATAATGTTAAGAGTTTATATAACAGATGGCTAGAACTTGAAAAGATAAGTAAAAGTACAGGATGAGTTCAGATTGTGTTTAGACGCATGAGTGTCATGCTACGTATGATACGTGTTTCTTGGTTAGTATGTTTCAGACAATCTACTACGGTAGCGGATAGTGTGTGATGTAAGACTATCGTCAGTGCGCTGCGATAGCATTCAGAGATGAGAGAGGTAAGACTAGCATTCAGCCTGATATAATGCAGAGTTAGTTGTACAGTAGATTTTGGGAACGAAATCGTTCCAAGTGGGGAAGAGTTGTAACGCCCCAAAGTTTAAAAGTTGTTATGGCTAAGCGTTGTAAAAGATTAGGGGTATTTATAAAACTAGAGGGGCTAAAATTGGTCATTTTAAAAGATGATATGTCCAGGGGCTGATTGGTAATTTTTGGAAAGTTCTATTATATATAAGAGTTGTGGTTTGACTTAGAAAGGTCAAACCTTCAAATTTCTCCAGCCACTTATGGCAGCTTCTTCCTTTGAATGCCTTTGGATCAAGAACAGCTAGATGAATGTGTTTCAACAGTTTCTAAGCCCTCTTGAGCAGCAAGGCATGGGTTATGCTTGAGTTTTGTAGGTATAGAGCCAAGTAAAGTGATTCCAAGGAGGAATCATCTAGTTGAGTATGTTAATGTGTTTGTAGTTGTTGTTTAGCAGTTTCAGAGGTTGTAGTATGCTTTTCTTGTATTGAGAAACGTTTATATTAAGATTTAACTCAAGAACAGCAGCTGTGTTCGTGACAGAAAGTTACAGGTCGTCGTGTACACGGCCCGTGTACATGTGTTCTAAGCCGGTGATTGGCCATGTATTGAACATGGTCGTGTAGAATTTAAGGTACACGGCCCGTGTAGAAATCAAAGGCGATGACAGACCATGTAGGGATACATGGTCGTGTAGCATAAAGGGTACACGGCCCGTGTAGGGTTACACAGCCCGTGTAGCGTGATGTGTCAACACAGGGCATGTGGCCAAGAGTAGTCGTGTAGTATGTAGTATACACGGCCGTGTAGCTCCTTTCTCCGTTCAGCTTGAGTAGTTAGTAATGTTTAGCTATTTCTCTGATACAGGTTGGATACTCGACAACACATGTTACTTGTTTAGCATATTACTCTCAGTAACTAGGTGAGTGTACTAGTCCTTTAGCATCTTTAGCTTATTGTTATTATACAGATTAATAGCATGATATTCTTGATATGAGACACATCTTTTATATGTATATATGTTGTATAGCAGTAGTGTATAGCTAACCAGCTAGCATAGTTATGCACAAGATTAGTATCAGGGTACATAGTTATGTACCAGATCAGTGACAGGGTGTACAGTTATGCTGTACACCAAGAACGGTAACAGTTTATGCAGGTTGCAGGTGCCACAGCTTGGATGCAAGACAAGTGGGGAAGACTTTACTTCTGTTTATGTTTATTTACGTTCAGTTAGTATGCTCACTAAGCGTTAGCTTATGTTTCAGTTTTATATGTGTTTGCAGGTGGCTTTTCCAGCAAGGGGGGGGGGGGTAGTGCGATGTTTAGCCGGATAGCTCCTGGTTTTTAAGAAGTAAACTTGGCACTACTTTGTAAATGTTAGCACGAGTATGGTTAGAAACGGTATTTTGTGAAACTCTGGTATCTTTTGGTACTAATTTGTAAAGATAATGTTTTTAAGTTAAAAACTGAAAAGTGATGTTACATGGATGGACAAGTTAAAATCCTTACGATCACTCCATGATAGTGTCGATGAACACCCCAATATGGACAAGTTGAACTATGTCATTCTTTTTTTTCTTTTTAGAAAAGTGCGAACCTTGTCATTTTAGTCGTATCAGGTCAATTATTTAAGTTTTTTTTGTAGATATTATATTTTTTATAATGTAATTAGAAAAATTGTGTTGTATATTTATATTGATTACTCTACCTTGTATATATTGCTCTATACAATTTGTTTGTTCCATACATTGTATTCTTTGTAATGGAATAATTACTTGAAATTTATGTATGTTCATTACTCATCATTGGTCAACTTTAGATATATCTTGACAATATTGGACACATCTCTACAAATATCGAACATCTAATTAGAATAACAATCTCTCATAATTGCACATATCATGTGCTTAAAAGCTAGTAGAAAACATAAAAAGAACTTGTAGTTGTTAGAAATTGGTTATGGTTGCACTTTATTAGGTATAAAGCATTAATGTTCTAAAATATTAATTCTATTAATAATTAAAAAACTGCATTAATTTGACTTTAGTTTTTGTTTGTTGTGGAATTTGACTTAATTATATGATAAAAACTAATTTGACATAACTTGAATATATTTTACAATATATATTTAGATGTTGAATTAATTATCTTTTAAAAGCTTGTAGAACATGTTATTGCAAGGATGTGTATGTTAAACTATTTTTAAGACTAAAAAGGCATAAATTTGAACGTTGGTAACAACAACAGCAACAGAAGAAAAAGAAAAGGAAAAGGAAAAAAAAAGACCACCACGACTTGTCATCGGGAAACGGAGGGCATTTCCAATATTTGGCATCACCTTTTGCGACTTTTTTCTGCAGGCTGTATGTGAGTGTTCGCTACTCCTCGTCCTCACCTATCAATACTTTTGGTCTATTTATTACTTGCTAACTATTTGTAATTTCTTCATAACACCGTTTAAAACCAATGTATTTAATTAAGGGCAAACTAAATTAAAATATAACGAATTTTGGCTAAACTACTATTGTATATAACGAATTTTAAAATTTTTTTAAAAAATACAACAAACCCACTTTTTCCTCCCATTGTATACAATGGGTAACCTTACAAACAGGTAGCAGGTTACCACTTATTTTTTTTAATATTTTTAATGATTTTTAAGTTTTTTATATTATTTGTTCTTGAAGAAATTATGAACATTCATCTTCTTCTGAACAAACCCAACAATAAAGCATACAAAAACCCAAATTGGTTCCATCTAAAATACGAAATCAGTTACAGATCTGGAATATTGGAAACACCTATGAAAGAACAACAACTAGAACAAAAAACTCATCTGAAATAGAAAAAACCCTAATCATATCAACCTAAATCGACTGAATGTGAATCAAACCCATCTGAAATCTGAAAAACCCTAATCATAACTACCTAAATAGATTGAATGTAGAGATCAATTATAACCCGTCTGAAATCTCACCTTTAAATCTGAACAGGAACTCAAAGCAAAGAGATTTTTGGTTATCAGATCTTGAAAACAAACCTTAAAACTCATCTGCGATTGAATCTCGAAACACAACATCAATTTGATATCTGTGAAGGCGGCGATGGTGGTGGTGCTGGTGGCTCAAAACCAGGGATGATGGTAGGACTATGAAGGCGGCGGTGATGGTGGCTCAATCTTGACAAATCAGCGGCAGTGGTGGTGAATCTTCAAGGTAACGACGGTGATGGTGGTTTGGAACACGAAACCGACGGCGACAGCCGTGGTGGGAGAAACCCACAAACAACACAGATTTAGACCACAAAATCGGCGAGATCAGCGGCGACGATGGTGGTCTAGACCACAAAACCACCGGCGATGGTGGTGGTTGGAGAAACCCCTCAAACGACACCATATTTGGACCACAAAAACCGGCAAGATAAGCAGCGGCGATGATGGTTTGGACCACAAAATCACCGGCGATGGTGATGGTCGGAGAAACCCGCAAACGACCCAAAATTTGTGTGGGTGTTTGTGTCATTGTGTGTGGGTTTTGGCAAGATTTGTAGGTTTTTGTGTTCTTTGATCTTCATATTAGAACTCTATAGCTTCTTTTTCAAGAACACTTAGTTATTAGAATTATTAAAAAAATAAAAATAAAAAGGGTGACCGGTTGAAATTGGGATGTCACCTGCCATAGCAGGTGACTTGTATAAAATGGTTAGATTTTGTAACTTTGTTGTATTTTTTTTAAAATTTTAAAGTTCGTTGTATACAATGGTAATTTAGCCAAAATTCGTTGTATTTTGAAGCAGTTTGTCCTTTAATTAATGTCTAGAAATACTTTTTATTTTTAAAAATTATTTTCTATAGAAAATTATTTCATTCATTCCTGACTATTAATGTATGAGTGCTAGCTAGTAACTTGTTATTAATTACAACTCAATTCATGATTCTCTCCCACAACATTGTCAAATAACTAACTATATATATTGTTAATAATCAAATTGAAATATATATATATATATGGCACCTTGTTTTGGGAAGGACAAGGGCAAACTCAACAAATTACATAAAGGTGACAGTTATTCTATAAATCCATATAGAAAAATGATATATATTTTTTTACTTTTTCCTTCTACTTTATACTTTTACTCAGTACAAGATGGATGACATGTGGAGTCCACTAATTATTTTTTCTTACCTCATTTATTGATTTTAATATCTTGTGAGAAAAAAACAGGAAAAAAATAAAAGGATGTGATTCATATATGATGGATTAGCTGCTTCCTATTTGAAGAATAATAATAATAATATATATGCATGAGGGAAAAAGGTCAATACTGCGCATGAATAGAGAAATAGAAAAGGTTGACAATGACATCAGATACAACTAAGTAAAAAAAGGAATCCAACATATGTACAAAACATAAATAGATTGCCCACACAAGTGAGAATATATATTATTTTTTTTAAAAATAAAACATGTTAGTTATGGTCATTATTGACACAATTATGAAATATTCTCACAACAAAGCATATATATAATATATGTATCAAACAAATTGATCACAGTGTGTATGTGTATGAATGATACCTAAATGATTGAACAATTAAAAGATAATATAAAGTGAAAAAGACAGTGAATCCACTATACCTTATCCTTCAACCATTTTAAGAAATAGATCCAGAATTAATTAATTAATTGCATAAATAATTCAAAATATTCTAGCTATTTGCAGATATATTAATTTCTGGAAATGCATAGTTATATTGATTGATATGTCATTCTAGCTAGCTAGCTAGCTATTTACAGTTATATTTTTTGTATGTCTTACCACGTACAATATCAGTATATCCAAATACGATGTCGCTTTAGATCATGTGCACAAACATAACTCCATACTCATTCTAATTATTACAACTGTCATGTTTTTTATTTTGGCTGATCGATCTTAATATGACTTGATATTTGACAACTATATATATCAACATATATGCTACAACTACACATTGATAATGTTTTTGATAGACTGTTTTTTTTTCTGCAATTCTTACTTCATTTATATATTTATATTTATATAATATGATATAGAGGCTCAATTTTATCATGTTATTTCTTACTATTCCTTTTTGCTTATGTGACCTAACTAATTAAAGCTTTCATATGTTTTTGCTATAGGCTGAGTTGCGATTACTTCTATCTGTGTATGTGTATTTATCATATTTTTCATTTTGATTATTATAAAATCTGGATTTTATTTCTTTAATAAAGTTTTTTCTTAAAAGGTAATATATTAAAATAAATACTAGCAAGAATAAATTATATAAAATATATTTATAAAGTTTAACCCATTGACATGGGTGGAGACAAAAGGGGCTGAAGGGTGCTAGGCTCCCCTAATGAGCTCAAAATCTTTAAGCATTTTAAAAGCTTAAATATCACAAATATTTATTAAGCCCCCTAATTAAAGTTAATTTAATTAGCCTAAATATTGCATAAAACGGAAGCGACCATTCTAATTTCTGGAAGCGACAATTCTAATTTTTAAGTTTTGAGGGTTTCAAGGTTCTACTTTTCTACTCGTTGCTTCTCGCTGTCTTTCATAGTTTCAAGATAATATGATACTTTATTCGTTCGCCAGTTTTATACACTCTTTGAGTGATATAGAGGTCTAAAAGAAACAGGAAAGTCAGAAGTGTATCCTTTGGTTGATAGATTTATTCGTCTTATACTAACTCTTCTGTTCTCAACTGCAACAACCGAAAGAGCTATCTCATAAATGAAAATTATGAAAACAAGGCTTCGTAATAGCACGAGTAATGATTATTTTAAAACAGTTTAGTTTTTTATATTAGGAGAGAAATTGCTGATACTTTCTCTACAGACAATATAATAGATGAGTTCTATTAAAAAACAAAGACGTATCAAACTACAAACACGCGAAATATGATTTTTTGTATCTTTATTTTTTGGTTTCATTGAAGTTTTATCAACATAAAGCATTCGAGTTATTGTTTCGATTAATATTATGCTTCTATTAGGTTAATTCATGACAAACGAAGTGACGATCATTAGAAAACTTTGAAAATTAATTTTGACAAAGCTTAAGCGTTATTTTAACACGTAAATTTACTGGTTGTAAATGAACTCTCATTGTTCGTTTATCTATACAAATAATGAAATCTTTTATGTCGTTCATATATATATATGTATCATTAGTGTTATGACAAAGTAAAAACCGACCCTCTCTATATTAAAATCCTAGCTCCGTCCCTGCCCATTGATGTTTACTTTGGTAATTGTTATTTGCATTATAATTCTAAAATCCAAGCTAATAAGCTATTATGCTTTGCTTAGGTGGCATGATTTGGATCTCCACTTTTACACTTAATGTGGGTCAACAATTCTCCTTTAATTACTAGTTTATTGGTTTGCAAACATTTTCGAATTCAATGAGGTGATTATTGCTATTTCATATGTTTGTCTTTACAGTTTATTTTTAATCCCGATGGTGAGTTAATTTCATTTAAATGCATCATAAGTAGAATTTAATAAAGGGACACACATATGCTTTGCCGTTAGAGCTTCTTCTCAATTAGGATAAGTTAATTTCATTCAATACATCAGGAGTAACATTCAATAAGAGGACGATTGTTATTCCGGATTGTGTGTCTTTAGAGCTTTATTCACGCCTATAAATGTCTTGATATTATACTGGTTGTATTTTGTGTCCTTACATTAGCCTCCTTCTTAGACTATAGTTATGGCACTTCAGTGTCATTTGTTAAGGGTGGTTAACACTAACGCATATGGTTGGATGATTAAGATCCTTGTGGTGTGTTTGTGGCATCAGCATGTGTATATGAAACTCTCTGAGAATAACAACATGGATATGGTGTTGATGGAAGAGAATGTATTGGCGTCATTCAATATATTACTGAAGTATCTTATAATTTTTGATACATTTTTTATTTCTTACTTGATGTTCCTCTTTCTAAGCTTATTCAATTATTTTTAATGTTAGGGGACAAGAAGTTCGGGTACTGTAACGAAGTATCTGCCTTTGTTAAAATTGAATCCAGATGTCAATTGTTATCCATTAACCCTTTTGATAAGTTATGCAGAATTTTAAAAGTTAACCATTTATTTTGAAAAGTTACAGATTAATTTAATCATTAAAAATGGTAAGAATGATGATAATAAGTTTTGTGAACAGCTTAAAAATCTTATGAGAGATGATATTCTTTGTAAATAATGGAAGATAATATTAATTTAATAGCTCAAAACAATGTATTAATTGTATGTCTCTCCATTTGTTTTTTATAATTTGTTTGATGCTTTTTTAAACATAATATTGTTTTACCTAACAATTTGACAAGTGATAGGTTTAATATCTACTCCCACCATGAGCATATGCAAGCTACGTAGGAACAAGACAAGCAAACATGAACATATTGTGCGTGCTTATTTTACTCCTATAATCAAATATCATATATGCGTTATAATACATATGAGAGATGTGTTTACTAAGAGATTTGAAACATATTAATTTATGATTATGAGAGATGTATTAATTTATCAAATTAAGTATTCTTTTTTAAAAAATTATCAATATTTTCCTTGGTTCTATTTTTGATTGCACGGTCATGGATTTCTCTATTTTTCTTGTGGGCAATTTTCAAAAATGTTACAAGGAATCGTTAATTTCACATGTGTCTTAATATTATTTATCTTTTTTTCGTTTTGTAGATACTAGACAACGTGTCAATGTCGTTGTCAATACTTGTCATGTGGACTTCTATAAAAAACAGAAGATGAGAGCAGTTAAAGAGTATACCATTTATTTTAAGAGTTGTGTTATAGGCATATGGCTATATAAGTTCAAGTTTATTTCAAATAAATCCATTTATATAACTTCGTCTTAAAATATGTCAGAAAGGGAGACAAGACTTTTGATTGTAGTTAATGAACATTTTTATTCTTATTTCATGATAACCAACTCTACTATTATCTACACTTATCAAATAAAAACTGAAATACAAGCATGCATTAATACAACATCAATTTCAACTTTTTGATTTAGATGATTAATAGTTGAGATTATAACCAAATATGCATTTTACTTTAATCGAATACGTTGTTTCCGACCGAATATGAAATCGAAGTAAATTGAATATGCAGTCTTTAACTCAACTACGTACTAATTATCCAAATCAAAAGGTTGAAATTGGTTTACAAGGTTGATTATGTATAGGAAAGACATTCCTATTCATATGTATAGGAAATTTGATTTTCTACACACAAAAAACATTCCATTCATAGGAAATTTTTGGAAATGGTTTATATCAAATAAACTATCAATTACAGAATCAAGCCATACTATACAAATATTACGAGTTTATAAAAGTGTCTTAATTCTTAATATGAATTTCATAATTCTCTTATCCTAATATCCTAAAACAATACCAACCGTCAATCTATTCATTTGTATCGTGATCACTATGAATAGAAATTGTTTTTTTTATTGTTTTCAAATAGTTACTTTAAAGTTTGATAAAATAGTTAATAGATAAAAGAAAAATAAAAACGAAAAAAGGAGAAAGAAAATGAATATATTATGAACGAAAATTATGCAATGTCACCATAGTTATTTCAAAAATTAATAAAAAATTTGACAGATAAAAGAGGAAAAAAATGGAAAAAAGACAGAAATTGGACATGTTGAATGGAAAATTTTCTATGTTATCATAGTGTGTGAATATCATAATCCTACGTTATCGAAAACACCGTGTAATCGGCGACTAAAAGCTTTTTCCAAGGAGGTTGGTTATTGCAATTGACACACTCTTTTGATGATAGATGAAATTGGGCATTTAGATGTTGTATGCCGGTGAGCAATATACGAACACACTTTGTTTACTTGTACAATAGCTTAGTTCTCACGTATATGATCATACAATGTTTTGAATTCCTGAATTATTTCTTAAATCTTTTACTTTATATGATTATATTTATGATAATCAAAGATTTGGGATTGCTTGAGTATTTTGATTACTAGATTAGATGCTTGTCCGGTTGATTTAAGCCTTTATTAGTTATAATTAAAATTTTGAAAATGATTATAAAATATTTCAAAATGATAAAAGTAAGAATTTAGATAAATATAATATTTTGAAATTTATAAATGGTAAATATGATATTTGTAAATTAGGATGGACAAATACTATATTTTAAGATTTAAGAAAGAAATATATAAAATTCTCTCTCTAATAAATATGATATTTTAAAATGTTATAAATGAATTATGATATTTATAAATTATGGTTGACAAATACAATATCGTAATGTTTAAATATGGCATATATAATATTCTATCCAATAATTTTGACTAAAATGAAAGTCAAAGTCAAATCTAATTTTGACCAAGAAAGTCAAGATTGGATTTAATTTTACTAAAAGAGTGATTCACATTTGATAACTATAATTTTTATCTAAAGAGTTAGTAACACAGATGGTCTTTTTAGATATGCCAAAATCATACTTTCCGTTTTTTATTTGAAAATCTTACAATTTCAGTTCTTAATTTTCAAAAGTTGAACACACATGGTCCTTTAACTGTTTAAAATTTTAAACATTTTAAAATGATCATTTTTCCCTTTACACAATTAGTCCTTATTCATTTTCTTTAATTTTAAATCATTTAAAAAATCATTTTATTATTAATAATAAAAACAATTATGTTTTTTTGCTTTACATAAGTTAACTCTTGATAGTCTCAAACTCTCACTCTCACTCTCACTTATACTTATCTCTCTCTTTCATTTTCCGGCCACCACCACTGGTCCCCCACCCACGACCACCACCACCAGTCCCCGCCTACGACCACCACCATTGTGGTCATCACCCATGCCACCACCATTGACCTCGAAAGTCAAGATTATGAGAGTGTGTTTATGTATGTGTTTTGATCTAGTGTGTTTGAGAGGTGTTTTTTATCTAGGTGTTTGTGTGTGTGAGTTTAGGTTCAAAATTAGATTTTGTACACTAACAATCGAGTATGCGACAGTGGTATGAGGCGGGAGTAGGTGGCTATGGTTCTTGCTGATGATGGTGATGGCGAAGTAGTGGTGATGCTATTGTGGTCGATGGTGATTGGTGAGGTGAGCAGGTGGTAGCTATGGCGGAACACATATGCGGTGGTTAGGAATGTTTCGATGAAAGAAAAGTCAAAATATTCAACACATGTAGAGTTGGTGCTCTTGTTAGTTATCGGGTTGCTTGGTCGGCAATGAGCAGGTAGGGATTGCTCAGTTGACGATGGCTCTTTGATGGAGGATCAAAAGCGGTGGGTTTGGTTTAGGGTTTAGGCCGGCGGCAGAGCATGGTGATGAGATGGTGGCAATATTGTCAATGATAAGAAGGGTGAAAACCGATTGAAGATTCTATGGTGGTGGGGGTCGATCTAGGGTGGCAGCGGTGCTTCTTGACAGTGGGTGATGGTGGTTTGTTGAATGTTTCGTGAGCCGTAATCCCCCCCGGAGAAAATTGTGAGCAACACCACCATTTTGTAATCAAATAATATTATTATAGTAATAAAATAATTAATAAACACTAAAAAAACTATTAAATATTAACTGAAGTTATTAATAATATTATTAACTTTAATTAATAATTAACTTACTTAAAATATGATTAATCAATAAATTTGTATGACTCATAGTGAAAAATAAGAAATTCTAAACTTTATTAAGTTTATTTTAAAGGATCATGTAATATTAGAAAGGGTAAAATATATATTTTAAAAAAGTTAACACCAACACCATTAAAGTTAACAGACAAAGAATCATGTGTGATCAACTTTTGAAAATTAAAGACTAAATTTACAAGATTTTTAAATAAAGGACTGAAAGTGTGATTTTTACATATCTTAATAGACAATACGTGTAATTAACTCTTCTCCGAATGATCATTCGACGGACATTATCTTTTCTGTTAGAACAATAAGTTTTTAATTTATAATTAAAAGAACATACAATAGTTTTATTGGTTAAGTATTATTTGCATAAATTAAATATGGGAGTAATTTAAATAGAATTATCAATAAATTAAAAGAAGTCCTATATCGAATATATAGAATAGAAATACCACGTATCTTCTTCTATCTTTTATCTTCTAATCTTAATAAAAGACTAATTTTAATAAAATTTATTAGATAATCATATCCATTAAATTTAGATAAAAATTTAACTATTAAATCTTAACTATCTATTTTGATAAAAGTTAAAATCTAATTTTGACTTTTCTTTTTCGAAATTTGATTCAATTTTGATTTTAATTTAAACCAAAATTCTTAAAATATAATTTAATATATGCCTTCTTAAACCCAAAATATCGTATTTTCAAACCCTAATTTACAAATATTGTATATACCTTTTATAATATTTTAAAATTATTATATTAAACCAAATTCTTAGTTTTATCATTTTAAAATATTTTATAATCATTTAAAATTTTTAATTATAACCAATAAACAGTTAAACTTATTAATCTTAATTGTAACAATAATGATCGATGACTTGTACAAGAAATACAATCACGTCTATTCGTATCATGATACACCCTTATGTCAATGTTTCTACCGTGGTCTAAGTGTTGACATTGTTTGTCGTTTTTTTTCGAAAATTCTCATTTTATTCGCGTTTTATAATTATATAATATATTTTTATTAATGTTTAATATTTATTATTTTTTACACCAACTCGTGTATCACACGGGATTTAATCTAATACATTGATATTCCTATAAAAAATTACGCATTCGGCCCCTTATGTGGTTGCTTAATTTCACCGAACAAAACACATTATATTCTATTGAAGAAAAATAATTCATAATCATCCGGTTAATTCCGTCTGTTTTCTGGGTTTGGAAAAGTATGGATTTTCAAGAAAGGGAATCTTAACACGGAGCGGTAAAAGAATAGTATAGAGAGATTTAAAATTTAAGAAATTTAATCATGAAAAGTTGAAATTAAGTTAAATTTTCTATTTAAATAAATGGTTAACCAATAGCTGAGATTGTCTGATAAAATTAAATAGTAATAAAAATATTTAATTAATATTTTTTCATGTATTTTTAATACAGTCGTTTCAAAGTTTTTTTCATGTATTTTTTAATACAGTATAGGATCATAAAACGTACACCTAAGCAAATTTTAATAAAGAAATATAAGCTTTTTTCAGTTAAAGCCCAAATCAAGGATTTGGCCCATTTTATAGAGAGAAGCCCACTACATATATATATATATATATATATATATATATATATATTATAATATTATATGCTTGATAGCAAATTCCAAGGTCAGTCTACTACTACTACTAGGCTAGAATCTAAGAGAGGCAATACAATGCACAACACGACGTGAGTAGATCCACGCGGGTCATTGAGAACATCGCTATGTTATGTGGATTCTGGAGGCTACCAAAGTATTTAACTTCTTACATTAAGGACACCTATAATTTGATCTGCTTTGTAGACCGCTCAAGTATTGATAATTTTCATTTGTTATACCTATTTTTTATAGTAATTGATTTGTATACAACAATTTTTTGTCATACATAACAAATGGTTGTTATTTGGACTATTATACCAATGAATTTGCAGATGAGATTAATAGTTAGTGGGTTGTTAGGGGCAAAAAGGTCCTAATTGTTGTGTATGGCAAAAAATTGTGTACAAATCATCATCCATTTTTTATACGCACAATTATATTTCCTCGTATTAAATTATTTTATTTCATCCTTCTACGTACTAAATAGTTATATCTGTAATCCACTAATTTTTTCTTAACATCCTCTTTTAGTTTTGACATATGTCTTGATCTATAGAATAACATGATAAGTAGTAAATTAGTTGAAAGATACATATAACCTATCATTCACACCCTCAAACCATGGTAAAACAAAAGTAACATCTAAACATTCAAATTATAATTATAAATAATAACAATTATGAGGAAAGTTAGTGTTCATTTTTATAGTAATATGATATGGTGAACTGGGAGTCTGGGATAAAGCAGAGGGTTTAGTTATCAAATCTTAGCACGCGCCTTTTTTTCTTTTCCAGCTTTATGTCCTTTTTTAACTTTTAGGATATAATGTTCGGTATAAATATGAATATAGGGGAGGTTCAAATAAGAACTGTTTTTCGTACGAGAAGCAATCTTGGTCGTTTATTTTGGATAATGGAATTCATGGATGAAGAACGTGGGGGGATTGAGTATGGCAGCGTGCATGTAAGGAATTCATGGGTGGGCAATCCAATTGAAGGAGGGGGGATTGGACGGCTAAAATTGATTCTCGCGGTTCTCGTACGAAAAATAGTTCTCGTTTGAACTTTTGCCTATGAATATATATCTTCGATTATTTTATTTTTATCTACATTTTAATGTAATTGTATCGTAATACGACATTTATCTTAAAAATATATTTCCGAGATCTAATACTAAAAAATGTATTTCGTTCACTACCTAACATATCTTACTATTTATATCAAACTATAGATAAAAATAAGTGGATGACGATATATATTTAGACTTATAAGAGAAAAACACATTTAACATTATAAAAAAAAATACCTGAACTTTATAAATAAACATCCTAAAGTTTAAACTCTTTTATCCCTTTATTTTAAATATTTCTATTTAGATGTTAACTGATTTGTGGCCGTTGCATGCATTTCATTTGACCATTTGATTTATTACCGTTGCATGTAACCAACGGCTATGTTTAAAAAACATAAAAGGGAAACGAGTGCAGCAACTTGCCATTCGAATGACGAGCAGGATTACGATGAGCTTACAAGGAGGCTGCCTTAATAATCGACGAGGTGATGGCGGGAGCTTTGGTTCAGGACGAGCTTGTCATGTCGACCAAATTAATTTGGGGAAGGGGGACCGCAGAGACGGCGAAGACGGGGAAGGTTACAGCGGTAGCCGGTTAGGGTAGTGATGAAGGCGATGGACAAAATGAGATGACAAGAATGCGGAGACGGTGAAGGGCAACTGTTATGGCGGTGGTGGTGGCCGACAATGGTGATGCCAATGACGGTTATGGCTGAAAGTATTTTGAATCCCCATTTTCATGCTGGAAGTATTTTAAATCCAAGACCACCAAGAAAGAGATTTTCTTGCCAACAAGAATGGACTTCGATCATACATGGATTATAAAAATTCATCAAAAGATAAGATATATATTTGAGTAAGAGGGTAAGCAATCACTACTCCAGTTCGTAAAAATGGTTATAAAAATCAAAATGCAAACTAGATTTTACAATTTCTATAATGATTGCTTACCGTCTTTTTTCACAACAGATATATAAAGTAACCACAGAGTAAAAAAGCGAATATCATGCCTCAATTTACACTGAACAAAGCTTCAAATGATTTACTTGCTACTTTGTGGCCTATAGGTTTTCTGCTAAGAAGTTTTTTACTGCTTCGTTAGCCTTTCGAGGTTCGGTTCTTTCTTCTCGCTTCTTCTTCTCCCTGAAAACAGATATATAATGAACTCGTTTTCATTCATTAAAGTGCAGAAATCACAAAGTTTAATGATGAATGTTGTAATAAAAGTACGTAAATAAAGCACCTTTCGACGTATTCTTTTAACAGTTCTTTTGCTTGAACAAGCTTTGAGAGAAGATTGCGATAAACATCTAGGTCTCTATCAACGCTTCTTTTGTTGATGTTGAGTGCTGCACAAAGCTGGAAACCCAAAAGCAAGACATAATCGTTAGATCAATTTATCAAGTCCCATTTGTTTTTGGCATTAAGGAGAACTTCGTCAATTGAAACTGTAAATAAAGGTCCTTTATATATAAAACTGAAATCAACTTCGGCTTTACACTTCCCTTCTACACAGAACCAGTAATTCCAAGCACCACATGACACAAAAATCACAAGACATGTTTTGTATACAAGTACATTGTAGGACTGCAAACGAGTTCAGTCTAGCTCGACCTTGCCTCGACTACTTTAACTGAAGCTCGAGCTCAACGAGTCAACGAGCCTTCATAATGGAGGCCCAGGCTCGGCTCGAGGAGGATTCAAGATTGTCTTGAGCTAGGCTCGAAAAACTCGAATATCCATAGAAAACTTTTATTTAATAACCAACCTTATTCTAGATAGATGTAAAAACTATATTAAATAACAAAAATAATTTCAAAAGTGTATAAAAATTATAACAAAACTTAACCATTAAGTCAAAAACGATTTTACACAAGTCTGATCCTAATAATATTCATCAATAATAATATCTATAAATTCAATTTTGTATAGATATAAATACATATTCATATATTATATAAAGCTCGAAAACCATGATAAGAGCTTAAGCCTAACCTTTATAAGCTCTAGTTCAGCTCGTTATGTATTTTGAGCTCCAACTCTATAAAAGCTCGACACGAACGAGTTTTAGCTCGAGCCACTTGATAAAAGCTCGATTCCTTTACATCCTAGTCCTATGTGGATCTACCAAACATGCCTTACGACTTTAATCAACAAAAGTATGTTTATTTCTATCCATTTCTCACAGTTACTTTATGTCTACTACTACTACCACGTTACACAGATTAAATATGGATATTTTGAAGTATGTATCAGTCTGTGCATACTATGAAATCACAATAGTTGTCACATATGCATGAATGGATCATTTATAAGCATTAGCACATAATACAAGCAACTTTCTATTGGAAAAACGAATGATGATAATTGATAGAATGTTGATTACCTTCTCCAAAATGGTAGGGTCTGTCGCGTTTGCCAATTCTAGAAGGCGAAACAAACCAACAGCAAAGAAACGACTGTAACTGAAACTTCCATTACCCCCTGCTCTCTCTGCAATATCCTTCAAAATGTCCTCAACTTCTCCTGTTTTAGATGAAAAATCAACTAACGAATTAGCGTTTTGAGAACGGGCCCATGATTCCAGTTTCTGTGCATCAGCCCTGCAGATCAAGGTAAATGTAGTTCAGTCTTATAATCACAAAAACTTTATGTCCATTGCGAATTGAAAAGAATTCAAGATTAAAAAAAAGAGTTAATCTTGGAGGGAATTTCTTGATGAACCTGTACTGTTGTGGATCCTCATTTAGTGCCTTAATATAAGCTTGAAAGATGGCTTCTCGATCATCATCACTTGGATATCCTTCCATAAGTTGATCATACACAGTAACAAAACCCAAAGCGAAAACGGCATCATAACGGTAGGTCTTTTTGTATCTCATCAAATGTTGCTGAACAATTAGCTCTTGCAGAACAGTGTTATAAATACTCGGTATCGGCCGTTTGTAAGCATTCAGAAATTTCGATTTTGTCTCTGAAACTGGAGGTGCATCTGAAGGAAGGAAAAAAACCCTAAATCCCAATATTAATAAAATGCATAAAAAGATTCCAATAACAAATCGTTTCTCCTCAATTGAAAATCAACTACATTGTTATAGCAACAAAAATTGGAAAAATCGTTGTAATTAACAAAACTTGCCTGATCCAGCAGACATGCAATGGACAACGAAGCGAGAATTTGAATTTGTAGCACGAAAGCTTATTGAATGAAAAGAGAAGCTTGTACGGACCCTAAATGCATAGGAATCTGAAAGAAGGGATCGAGATGAAGACGGAGGGCAGATTTTTCTTTCGGATGATGATTGAATGACTCCACAGAAAGAAAGTGAAGCAACAGCTGCCATTGTAAAGACAAAATGTAGAATTTGAATGAAGCCCAGATGAATTTAGCTCATAAATTGAAAAGGGAAGCCATGACGAGTTGAGAGAGTTGCAGAGAGAGAGTTGAGAAAGAGAAAAATCAAATTGGGGGAAAGGGGAAAGGGAGGTCGAAAATGTGAGGCTTATCTGTTATCCATTTGATCAGTTATCTGACTTGCAGCCAGTAGAGATCGGCCACGTAGTATGGGATTGATGCTGACCTAACGTATTTCAAGAATTTTGATTTTTGGCTGAAGGAGATACCAATCTATTGAATCAACCTCGGACATCTTCGTAATCCGTTCGGAACGCAGATAAAAATTGGGATGTTCTGATCTTCATTCGCCTTTTTCACCTTCGACTACAACATCGTACTGTGTCCTCAACTTTAGATACGAAAAAAACAGTCTATAAAGACAAAAATAGAAAAGTTCGAAAATGTTTCATCATAAGATAAACCATAGGTGTAACATTATCCATGGTCTGATAATGGGAGTTGGGTCTACGATCCCCTAATAAATTTGGTCGTTTTAGACCACTCTGTTTATAACCTTACGTTAGTTTCATCTAATACTTAATTATTTAATTAAAATTTAATAAAATAAATAACTAAGAGAGGATATGTAATACATGGTTTACGATTTTTTTACTCCTAACCTCATTACATGTGGTCTTTACCTCATTTCAATTACACCCCACATGTATAGAGAGACACCCCCTCTAAAGAAGCCCACCACCAACTTAACTCTTACCCGCTCCCTTCACTTTAATATTTTTTACGCTTTTATTAACTATAAAAATATGATCTATAACCTAAAAATGAACAAAATGTCCTCACATTTATGCACTTGACGATAAAATGGTAGCTCATTTTCACCTCTTCTCTCTATATAGAAAACTAATTTTACAAGCATACATTTCGTCTCCCGCTTTCATAAAAAAAACTACATCTTTATAAACAAAAACCTACTCTAGTTCATTAAGGTTCACAATAGAGTTCATATGGTTCAAGTATCTCACAATAGAGATCAGCATGGTTCACATGGACACATGTATTCCTAACCATCATCATTTGAGATGAAATTAAGTTTAAGCAAGGTTTGTGTATAGACACTCACGATTTAATAACTATATATAATGTGTATCACCTTAGTTTTAGAGTACTACGATTCAGAAAAGGCGGATTTTACAAACTTGTTATTTCAAATTATGTATTATTCCATGGGATTCACACATACCCTACTTGGATTACAAAACAAGCACAATTAGAAATACAAATAAAAAGAAACAAAAAACAAAATTTAAATAATCCACAAGATGGTATTGAACCCAACCGAAGCCATATGGACTTTTGAAAAGAGTGGTTATATTGTTCTATTTGGTAAACTCCATAATCCATGTATTGAGAGCGCAGCAAACTTTACGGAAGCCGCTAAATCCAGCCCCCTTTGCCAGTGTCTCAAATTCCTTCTCGGTCCTCTCTTTGCCTCCCGGATTGTGAGCCAACATGATGACATCCATGTGTACTACGTTCTGGGTGGCTAGGCTTGAGTCAAGGACCTCTGGAAGAATGAACTCCGCCACTATCACTTTTCCGTTCTCTGGTAGTGCTTTGTAGCAGTTCTTCAAAAATCTCAAGCAGTGTGCATCACTCCAATCATGACATATCCACTATATATTATCAAATGAATAATGGTCAATGTAAAACTAGGAATCAAAATCCATCTCTGTGTAATGTATGTGCTATATATAGTTAAAAAGGAAACCCACCTTCATAAAAATGGCATCCGCTTTTGGCACGCTTTCAAACATGTCTCCACCAACATACTTAATACCTGCATTCATTGTTTACATCCCATTACTAAACTGAAACCTCAATGATTGATCAATTAGATGATTTTATTTAGCAAATAGACAAACATGCATACCAGGATAAGTAGTGGCATCTTCAATGACGTGAGGCAAATCAAAATTTATACCCTTGATAAAAGGGTTTTTAGAAACGATCATGCTGAGGCTAGCACCGACACCACCACCAACATCCACCAGAGTGGTCAGGTTATTGAAACCGTCGTAGATATCCAGGATCTTTTTCATAGTCAAGGTGGAGTGGTTAAACATACTGTTATTGAAAACCTTGTTGAATTCCGGATCTTTAGCATGATAGTCAAAAGCCATCATGCCATAGGCCTTGTTGAAAGGAATCCCTCCATTTAACACAGCATCTTTCAAATAATACCTATTCATCACATGAGACTTCCAATCGCTAAACGTTGCTAGGTTCATGTTCAAGTTAATATAATCTATAATGTTTTGTTGAAATCTTTCGCGTTGACATTTAAAGCGCATGGATTATAATTAGGTGTAGGTGCGTATTTATCATATCAATATCAATCAAGATAAGAATATAATATAATTAATGTTTGTTTAATTTAATTAATCGATGAAATAACTAGAAATGATCATGTATAGAATTTTTTTTTAAATAATGTATATTCTAAAGAAATTATATATCATAACTAATGAAAGTCTCTCATAGCTTTTAAATGTAAAGTTTTCGGGATTCTAGATCATAAATTTGAAAGAGAATTCGGGATTTGAGATCCCGATTTGCCACATGTCACGTAGCTAGACTTCCCAACCTTTTTTTATAATTTTCAATGCATTTAGTGGTTGTACTTGGTCAAATTCAGGATTTCAAATCCCGAATTCTTTATCAAATTCGAGATCTTAAATCCCGAAAACTAGCTCTACTTTTGAAAATTTTAAAAAACTTACATTACTTTTAATAATTTTTATAGAAAATGCATTATTTTTTAAAAGAATTCTCATATATAGGAAAAGGCAATATCATATCAAAGTATAAATTTTGTTAATTAGTTAGTTATACCAGCTCTCGGAAAGAATCTTATCGTGATTCATGACGACGAGAGGTGCCATGGAAACGCCATCTTCATTTTTGACCAAAAATTTGCAGACGGGCGCCAGACCGTAGAGACGCTGACCATCCTTGTTGAGGGTACAGGTGAGGATGGAGTGGCTAGCCAACAGGCGGCAAATCCTGTCCAGCATCACGGCTGCCTCAGCAGACAGGTTGTTATTGTCGGACTTGGGAAGCTGTGTGGCCAGGTCTAGAGGCGAGACATAAGCACCAGGACCGGCTTTGGCAATGGTCTCCAGCAGATCCAGCTCGATCGCAGATTTCAAAACCATGGGTAACACCGATGCGCATGCCAGTTGCATCGCAAATAGGAAATTAGCTTCCTCGTCCTTACTTGCTTCCACCATTAAATTACCCATTTATTTATAACTAGCTTCCTCTTAAACAAATTAACAGATTAAGAAATAAAGTTAAAGGAGCTATAGCAAGACTTAGAAATCCTACGTACGGATTAAGTGGCCACCAGTGTTGGAGACTTGGAGTGATTAAAGGTCGGAATGCATGGCCTCCTTTATATAGAGACTCGTACAAGGTTTTATATTGATTTTTAAAGCTCAAATACATAGTTACGTAAACAAAATATCCAATGTATGACGCTTGTAAAAATAAGAATAATAGCTCACATTAAAGAGACAATAGTATATATTTTGAATTTCTAAGCAAACAAACAGGATCGTTGAAAGAATAATATGAATTCAATACGACTATTTCATGTTTTGAGAATATAAGAATACATATAAAAGAACAAGAATGCATATAAAATAACACTTATCTAGATAGAAAGAGCGTCATAAATACAATATTAGTATTATATTAACTATTGTATTTGAGAATTATATATCTAGCAAATGACATGAAGTTAAACATAATAAATTTGAAAAGCTATTAACTTCATATAAATATCAATATTAATGTAAATATTAATTTATAAATCAAAATATCAAACAAGTATTGAATTGAACATATATCTATTGTTGGCTTTTTCACTGGTCATTTTTTTTCTGAATTATATCAATTTTACATGGTTGTTTATGACATCGCAACTATATGATTTTTTTTCCAAGCAATTAATTATATAAATTAGATTTCATTTACTGAAAGAGGTTTCGTATAGTATATTTGAAGTAAAACCTTAAAAATGATGCCTCTTTCTTGGATTGAGATCATCTCAATTTTTGGTTAAACATAACCGGTTTTGTTCACTCACAGAAATGAGAACGAGATCTACAAAACTTAAGAGGATCTCAATTCATATTTTTATAAGAGGACATAATTGGTCGTGTCTAACAAAACCTAAGAGGATCTCAATTTATATTTCTCTACTATTTTCATGATTTTCCTCTATTTTATTACATACACTTCATCCATAACATGTCACATATTCTGATAACGGGTGCTTAGTCTTTAAATACTGCAATATTTCATAAAAAGATTTACAAATTGTCTAAACAGATTTTATAATACTAAGTGATAAGAAAATATATAATTAAATGATATATACAACCCCTACACCTTGTATCTATGTTGTTCCATACACATTGTTTAAGTAATTAAGTAAAAGAGATATAAGATTGTTAGTTTTAATAACATATATATACATGAAAGAAAATTTATTTGGAAATAATATATTATTAGTATATAATAAATAATAAATTAAAAAAGGTAATAGTATAAAACTATTAGGCGGTCCTTATAGCCTCTCCCGAAGGAATTCGGGTTTCTTGGGGTTAGGTGGGTTCCTTAGGGAACACCCCTATACGCCCTCTTCGGGTTCCACAATTTTGTTTCCATTTTGGCTTGCTAAACCCGAGCAAACCCGTTGTACTTCTTTTTTTATATTTTTTTTTGGTTTGGTAGAGAGGGTAGGAGAGAGAAAATATTTGGGTTGATTTGGGAAGGATTATACTTGGGTTTTCGGTTGATTTCGGTTGAGAAGGAAAAAATAAAAAAGCTGATGTGACGCTGATGTGGCATTTAGGTTGGTTTGGATAGGAGAAAGGCCCTACGGATAGCCTTAAGGGGACATTTGTCAAATAAATAAGGAAGGAGTTGTTTTTATATATATAGGAAGATATATATATAGGGGATGGTTCAAACAAGAATTGTTTTTCGTACGAGAACTGCGAGAACCAATCTTGGCCGTTTATTTTGGATAATGGAATTCATGGATGAAGAGCGTGGGGGGATTGAGTGTGGCAGGGTGCATGTAAGGAATTCATGGGTGGACAATCCAATTGAAGGAGGGGGAATTGGACGGCTAAGATTGATTCTCGCGGTTCTCGTACGAAAAACAGTTCTATATTGAAAAGTTTATTTGAGAACCGTTTTTATTGCTAGAACCGCAAGAATCAATGTTAGCCGTCCAATTCTCTCTCCTTCAATTGGATTGCCCACCCATAAATTTCTTACATGCACCTTGCCACACTTAATCCCCATGCTCTTCATCCATAAATTTCATTATCATGAACAGCTAAGATTGGTTTTCGCAATAAAAAACGGTTATAAAATGAATCCTCCCCTATATATATATATATATATATATATATATATATATATATATATATATATACACACACACACGAGGATGAACCATGCTGAACCATCGCGAGAGCTAGCATGAACCATGCACACACATAAGGATGTCCCCATGTACCATCGTGAGAGCATGAACCATGCATTCTCTTAATTTGTCCGGTGGTGTACATTGAGATTCCTTTATCATGTGTTATGTGTATGTATATATATTTAATATTACGTACCGCCTTTTGGCCAAAATATTTTATAAATAAATTAAAGAGTTAATTACAAAAATTGTCTATGGTTGTCAATGATTTATATTTTTAGTCAATTAACTTTAAAACTTATAAAAAATATCACTGAGGTTAGAAGCCTGAAATTAAAACTAAAATAAAGTGACAACCACGATGATATTTTTATAATTTTTAAAGTTAATTAACAAAAATAAATCAGCGACAATCACATTACCATTTTTGTAATGAACTCTTTCCGATTAATTAATGTCATTTTAATTGGCTTTATCGATCTCTCTTTCTGTCCGGCCCCATATTAACTCTATTTTCTAGCAAGCTAGCTACGAACGTTTCACAGACTCCTCTCCTATATATGCTAATATATAACTATTGTGACGTAGCCCAATGATATAGGGGTTTTATCATAGCTCAGGTCTTGTGCTCGAGTCTGGGTAGTAGTGGTTTTTCTATAAAATAGTGGAGGGTATTACTCCCTTATGGTGCGTGGCTTGGAGCTCGTATACTGTCCTATATGAATGTTACTGCGGACTCAGTCCACTAAATTCGCTGTTAAAAAAAATTGTATAAGTATCTTGCTTTAATGAATCCATCTGGTAAAGAGATCCCTTCAGATTTATTCAGCTTGTCAGGCCTTCTTTTTGCTAAATTCTCGGAAGAATTTAGGGAAAAAAGGGGTTAATAATGGTTTAACTATTAAGGTTTTACTTTAGTTTCGGTTTAATTATTAAAGTTTTTTTCAAACAATTTTACCATAAAGTTTGAATTTATAATATTTAACCCTTAAAGTTACACCTTATTTTTGGTTAAAACCTTTAAGTTTTTTCGCAAACGATTTAATACTTAAATTTTTGTTAAAAAATGATTTAACCCCTAAGATTTGTTAACTCTTTAATAAAAAGTAAATGCATAATTAAGTAGAGAGGGTAAAATCGAAAACAGTACAAAATTTAAGTGATTAATCAGTTTTTTTTAATAAAACTTAAAGGTTTAAACTATTTAAAAAAAAGTTTGAGGTTTAAATCATAATAAATTCAAATTTTATGGTAATTTCGTATAGAAAAAAACTTTGATGTTTAACCGAAATTGAAAGAAACCTTTGATAGTTAAATCATTATTTACCCTAAAATAAACAAACTGGATCAATTCATGTTCTAATCCTTTGGTGACAATATATTTCCTTATTATTGTTCTATTTTTGTCTTTGTTAATTTCTCTCTAGAATCTTGATAGTTATTTTTTTAATAAAATTGCCACTATTCCTAAAAAAGCAACTTATTTTAGTTTACCATTATAAACTTTTTAATTCGCGCATAGCGGCGAAAAACAAAAAAATAACGATGAGCAAAATATATAACTAATATTTAAACACAAACATTTCAAATAAAGTGAAACTAAAATTGAACATCTACGATTAGAAATACGGTGAAATCTTATTTTAGATAATGAAAAGTATTTATTCAAGTAGAAAAGGAAAATAGAAAACAATGAAGTATTCAAATTCTTTTCATCCAAAACCATAAAATTTACAGTTTAAATTAATAGATTTTCATGTCTTGTTTTAAATGCAAAAAGACATTAGATGTAACTAATAATCAAGTCTTTAATTAAATATCTCCAATTTATACCTTTTGAAAATTAATTTTATACTATTATAATTTCAAAAAAAAAATGTCTTTTTAGCATTACGATCTTGAAAAGTACAAATTGCCGTGAAAGTTGAAATACATATCAAAATTTGCTAATTAAAGTTATTTTTTTTAACTAAGAAAGGATTTATAATTTCAGTTTTTTATAAAAAGAGAATATTGACCTAAGGTCATGAGTATAACAATCTCCCAACCTAAATCAACCCAAATACCATATTACTACCACATCAGCTTCCTTTACATTTTCCTTCCAACCTAAATTAACTTAAAACCCAAGTAGCACCCTTCCCAAATCAACTCAAATAACCCAAATATTTTCTCTCTTCTTACTCTCTTTACAAAAAAAAAATCTTGGGTAAGCTCAGGTTTACCAAACCGAAAAGGAAAAAAGAAATGGGAACCCGAAGGAGTAGTAGGGGTGTTAATTGGGAACCCAAATGAACTCGAAATGCTTCGGGTCTACCGCTACGCATGGTCTAATAATCTTGATTTTTTTAGCATGTCATGATACTCTTTTTAATAATAAATCAAAAAAAATTAGCATGTCATAATACTCTTTACAATATCAGCAAAAAAAAAAAAATTACATGTTACCTTTATTGCCTAATAATGTATTATGATAAAACTATTATAGAAATGTTAGAAAAACCTTTATTGCCTAATAATGTATTATGATAAAACTAATATAGAAATGTTAGAAAAAATGGGACGGTGAAAATTATATATTTATATTTACACCAAATGTGAAAAGTTATTAGAGATAAACAAATAACATATCAAACTAATTGTTTTAATAAAATAGTAATAAAATAAAAACTACAATTTGAAATCCTTTCCGTTGCATTGAACTGTGAATGGCCAATGAAAAAAAACGAGAAAAACAGGGCATGTAGGGATTCGAACGTATGCAAAGGGAATTTGCAAACACAAGGAGGCGTTTGGTATTTATACATTTAACGGAATTGGATTCCAATTCCATCGTATTCTTACGTTTAATATTTTAGTCAGGTTGACCTCCTAATACGATGATAAGTTCAACAAGTCGGATGTTAATTTATACAACTATCATTTTAAAAGAGAAGCTGTCATAATTCTGTACGCATATTAATGTTCATTTCCCTAGCAATAAACATCGATCGGTTCATACTTTTCAAATTTTATATATGTAACCTCTCTCCATTGATAGCTAAAATTATATCTGAGCTATATATGGCTTCCAGCATAATTCCAATATTCATCTGCTACATTTGAAATATAGATAAAATTATAGAATAGAGAACCAACCATCTTGAAGCAAATAATTCAGGATAAAGCCAAATGCCCCATTTGAATAATTAAGCTCAATGCATCAAAATTATGCAAGAAAATAACGAGACCATCATATAGACAAGAATGAGCGATTATAGAGAAGCATGGATAGAGTTGTGTTCAATAAAGTCCATGTAAAAAACATAGTACTAAAATTTTAATATTTAATCATAAGTGATTTAGTATACAATCACATTTGAATTACGAAAATACCACTCCGCCCAAAATTTTAAAATGTTATCTGGACCATTGGTGCATTAATCAAAAGGCTAAAATTAGTCTATTAGGACTATGGATTAAGTATAAACTATATTAAACATTCTTCGGCATGGATAATAATAACTATAATGTGCTCATCATAAGACATACACTTTGATAAGTAGGATTTGAACAGCATAGTAACATACAACACTTTGATAACATAAGAAGCCTTAAAACTACTTTTTTTAAACAACAAAACCACACACTAATATACTCCTATATCTACACCTTTTGTTGACAGCGGGATTTGAACAATGGTCATAAGAAACACCTTCTAACATCTTAATACCGCTAGGCTACAAGCCCTTTGGTGCCTTAAAACTACTTAAAAGGAACATTTGAAACCAAAGAAAAAAAAGACCGTCATCAACTTAGTTATGCATAATAAAATACAAAGGCATATTGTTTATTCAATTAGACCATAATCACAGCTGATGACAGAAACTAATTTGACCTCAACATCATGACAGCCTAAGATGACATTCTTACCTAAAAAATCTTGATAACAATATATATGAGATTACTCGTTGGTGTGAAGAACAACTCATGATCGGACGATGAAGAATTTTAAGAAAATATCTAAATAAGATTGATAACCCACATGTAGGGGACAAACATTGTGATTGCGGGAGGAGAAGGGGGCTGCAACTACATCTATATGGGTCATATAAGCAGGGCAGACCTAAACTTTTTTTAGGCCCTGGGCGGAATCTTAAAAAGGGACTTCTAAATTTTTTTTCTAACTTAAGTATATATCACGTAAAACATATATACCCTTAAAGACAAGTATGAAAACATTATGTGAGAACTAAAAAGTAAGCTAAATAGCTAATATAATACTAATATTCAATTATTCAATACTAAGCAAAAGATTAGGCAAGACAAAAGAACAAGTTCAATAATCAATTGAATTCAATAAACATCTAAATAATAATAAAAAAGACGAAAGGATTAGAACTTATACACCTATTTTTTTTTGTCTTGAGTATCTGAATTGTTGAATTGATAAACAACAAGTCAAATTGAATCACTCATCCAAACATCCAGTCATCCGAACTCCGAAGAACAAATGATTAAGTGGGTTTCAAAAATGAAATAAGATAAATCAGACTATCAGTTCTAACTTCTAATATGAATCAAACAATTAGATTATGCCTATTTGAAAAGTTAAAATACTTACACAGTTACACGAGTTGGGGATTTCAGAAATTCAGGGTCCTTTAAATAAACAACAGATCACAAAAATAGCCCAAAAGCATATCTGCAGCAATAAACAACCAAAAAACTTATTTGTAGCAGCAAACAAAAAGAGAACAAACGCAATAAACAATCAGATATTCAGATGAATTTGTCAAACACTCGAACTCGAATTCGAACAAAAACAATTACACACTTACACCGGATGTTGGGAACTCGAACAATCGAACACTCAAACTCGAATTCTTGATTCTGAATTTGTCGATTTCTGAAATCAGAATGAATCGGATATGAGAACTGAGCCCTTTTACTCGAATCAGAATTCAGAAATCAGAATGAATCAGAGCCCTTTTACTCGAAATAGTCTCAAATCAGAATGAATCAGAGCCCTTTTACTCGAAATAGTCTCGAATCCACAATCAAAATGAATCGGAATGAATCGGATGTGAGATTGTGAGAACTGAGCCCTTTTACGTGACTTCCGTCATTTACATGATTACCGATTACTTCGTTTACGTTTCATCTTCCAACCTTCGTTTCCTATTTCCAAGACTTGGAGTGGGTGTCGGAGGCCCTATTGCAGATAGGAGACTTGGAGTCGGTGTCGCTTGTTGGAGGAGGCCCTATCGCAGGATTCACTACTTCCTAGTTCCGTCGTTTCCTATTTCCTTGAAGGCGAGAATATAGTAAGCCGACTGCCATAGTGCCGTGTAAACCCTAGGCCTAATATTATTTTTTAGTGGGCTTCATCAGTGGGCTTCTTTTACATGCATATCACATATATATACAGACTTTTTTATTAAAAAATGGGCCCCTTAATTTTATGAGCCATGGGCCACACTGCCCAGGTTGCCCTCCTTATGGGCCGGGCCTGCATATAAGTGAAGGGGGCTGCAACTTTGATGGGACTTCTGAGAGAGCCGAATGAACACAGAAAATGTGTAGTTTTCAAAAATGGGTCAAGTCAGGTTGTCTCACAACAAGAATTATATCCTTTTGCCACCACAAATGTTGCGTCTAAAGATGCGGTAAAAGATTAAATGTTAGTCATTTTTACCGCAATAGTTAAAATTGCCGCCTCAAAAGAGTATTTGCAGCGACTGTTTGTCGCCTCTAAAAGTCGTTTTTGTAGTGCCTTATAATAAAAGACAGCAAACATATTTATGTAAGAAACTTGCATCAAATTGTAGTATGAAGTGATCCCAACGTACACTCATCTTAATCTTACTAACTTCTTTCACACAATCACACTTCAATAGAACATTATCAGGCTTCCAAGCAGGGTATGTAACAATAGTTATAACAAAGTCACATGGATTCTGAAAGATACACATATAAATTTAGGCTTTCAATTTTTTTTATTTACTTGGCTATAACTGATTTCTTCTATTGGAGTCGGTTTAATTCCTATTTAGGGCCTATAAGTATCAAGGGTTTACCACATTCACACCGTCAAACAAGAGAAATAAAAACTTCGATTATGACTTAAAAATCGATCATCTTTTCTAACTCATAAAACCCTATCAAAGGTAACTAACATCTCATTATTGATACGCAAAAGTTACTACAATCATACAATATGGTTCATAAGTGGAATACCTTTGCATGCATCAGTTCTAGAAAATATCCTCATCACTATAACGTGCACAGAGCACATGCATGTAATAGAACCAAATATAGGATCAGTTTTATGAGCAGATCGAAGAATGAAGAGGACAATAAAAAGTGAAGTAGATATGTTAGTTATGTGTCAGTGATCACTGCAAGAGCAATATATTGGCTGGTTTCTAATGTTTCGAGTTAAACCTTTAAAAGCCACCAAAGCACAAATTAGGAGACTGGAGATGGATTCTTATGCAACAAATATTTAGTAATTGACAGCTAAATTCAGGTTCCCCTCAATATATGTAGGATGGAATCCAATCACCATAATATATATATATATATATATATATATATATATATATATATATATAGTGAATGGAAAAGCTAGTATTCTAACAAATTTCAATACATTCATCTAAGTTTCTTATCTTTAAAATTGTAAGTGTAACTGTCTAAGTAAATCACTTTCACATGGCTCCGCATGACTATCTCATCACCATATCTGATTCACTCCCATGTTGAACAAAAGAGGTTGAAAATGGCCATAATTAATAAAAACACAACTAATGTAATCTATCAAAACATTATAAATGGTTATATGGATTCTTCCCTGTTGAACCTTAATGTTTTAATCAAAACATTTAGTACTAAGTTAAACTTATGAAAACATTATTATTATTATTATTATATTATGTATTATACTTGCAATAAGTGTTTGTGACACACAAATATTGGCGGCAGTTTACAGCCACCACAGGGCCACCACCGCCAACTGCCATAGAAACTGCCATTCATATGGCTATATACGTGTTAAATGTACAGATAAAGTATGTGTGAATCCAAGTTTTCATTCGTGAATTCCTATACTTGTTGTTCTGTGATTTTACTATTCATATATACAGCTTGTGTTTACCTGTTCGAATTAATTAACATGGTATAATATAATCAAGATTGCAGGGAAGGTAAACATAGAACAGATGGGAATCTAACATTCCCCTTTCATGATCAAACACAGATATAGGATTAAACCAAAAAAATAATACTATTTGATCTTTAATTTTCTTTGTTTTTTTGACAGAGATCAATTCGAGATGACTAATCTCTTAGTAAACAAGAAAGAAACATAGACTTTTAAAATATTTTCTTCTTCTTCATTCATTATCATGCCACAATTACAATTTATAGAAAATAGTAAACTAACTCTTACAACTTCTACCGCTAAGCTTCAAAAAAAACGAAAATGGCAACATGCATAACTATATTTATAACGTGCATGTTTGAAAATAAAACATGGAAACATGAGCTTAAAATGGTTGTAACTTGAGCTTAGAAACTTGTACTTCCACTTGAGAAGCTAATTAGAAGCTTCATAGGTACAGCAGAAATATTGAAACAATTATAAGTTGCCATCAAGCAAAGCACCTAATTAAACAACGCTAGGTTCGCTCTTTTGTTCTAAGAAAACATATTATGATTCCATATAAGTAAATTAAAGCTTATCATAAACATACATCAATAAGTTGATTGATCAAATTATGTTTTAGATGACAACAATTGCTTAATACAGAAAAAATAAACTCTTAATGATCCAACCTTCATGATATGGATTCTGGGATCAAAACAAAAAAAACTCTTTTGAGTCGATAATTTTAACTATTATGACAAAAATAATCCGCCACAAAAAAACTAGTCTTTAAAACTTATTTGCAGCGACAAATTTAACAATTGCGGTAAAAAATGACTAACATTTGGTCTTTTACCGGATCTTTAGAGCGAGATTTGTCGCCGCAAAAGACTATAATACTTGTAGTGGATATTGGGGATAAAAAGGATACAGGAAATGAAGAATGTATACATAACAGGTAAGCAAAAATCTTTGATCCAAGTTCGGATGATGCCCAAGGCGCTAACCAAGTTTGACATAGATTAAAGAAAGATAATAAACATGTAACAGATTCAATGTGGCAATTATAACAGAAGGTAACAGATAATCAGAACTGAGAAGCGTAATGTTCAATCTTTGGATACAACTGAGAATCAAGAAGCGTACGTAATGTTCTATCTAAAGATTAAATCACTATAACGGTTTTCCATCACATATTATCAAATAAACGGATTCATGGGATGTAGGAATTAATCGGAGATGAAGTTACCGATTTGAAAGCCTTCCCTATTGAGCTGTAACGGAGAGATCGAACAATTAGCTAGGTAGGGTTTTGAAAGCGAAGAATGAAGATGAGGAATTAGTAGAACACTAGAACGTACGGAATTGATAGATAATGGATTTAGCGTGATTTTAAAAAATAAAACTAAGAATTTGATTAATTTTAATATTTTAAAATATTATAAATAGTAAATATAATATTTTTAATTTAGTGAATAAATAATAAGATTAAATATCTTTTTAAATTAATAATTTATCTAATAAATTTTATTAAATTAGTTTTCTATTTATAAAATAATTTGAGAACATCGACTTTTGGCTGGAAAAGCGAGTTAATTACTATATATATTAATTAATCAGTCATACACACAATGACATACATATTTAATTAGGGAAAATGTGTTTAATTTATGCATTCTCTGGGAGGCGTACGGTATACATGCATTGCCCTCGATCGTATTACCAGGGTAGGCAAAAAAGATTTACAATTTGCTACCCCTTTTCTTTCAGCTCGGGGATATCATATGATGCTCCCATACTATACATTTTACAAATTATTCCCAAAAAACCCCCGACACAATTATATATGGGGTCATCGATCAGCTCGCATCATCGAATCCCTCGACACAACCTCGAGCGTCAACCAAACGACGTACTCTTTAATTAGCTTTGGCCCCAACAGTTCATGTACATGACTTGTCGGAGAGAATCGTCGGACTGCGTAGTCTTCCTGTCTCCAATGTTGTTAATACTGGACCGTAAAAGAGCGGAAGAAAGCGGACGGAGATCACAAGGATCACCGCCGGCGGAGGAAGTGAAGACCTTCTTGGCATGGCGGATGGAGTTGACTACTGATCTGAGTTTGTAACCTTGATCTGTATGCCCGTTCACAACAGCGACACCGGCGGCCATACAAACACGGCTTATAGAAGTCATCCTGTACGTACGTTGATCGAGAGGTGATCGAGGTTTCGGTTTTTGTTATATATAGTGTTTTTGGGGAGTTTGTAGGTGGTTGTGTTGTTTGATGAATAGATAGAAAGGGGATATGATACTTATAGAAGAGAGAAATTTGGAAAGCCATTATTGGAGTCTGGATTATATATATATATATATATATATATATATATATATATATATATATATATATATTTATATTATAAGAAGTTGATGAATCATAAGAATGGGTTGAGTCATCATGGGGAGACCAATGGCTATCCAACAGGTTCCTCACCATACATCTGCGCGCATGTGGTTTCATAGAGAGAAGACCACGTACGTAGAAGAGTACACATCGCTCTAGTATATATATGTTTAATTATTAGTTTGGGGTAAAAGTAAAACATATATATAATAATAAAGTGCATCGATCGATATAATAGACATAAGAACACATGAAATGAACGTGGGTTGGTTCACATGGATGTAGATTGTAGCTGATGGGGCGCTTTTGCTTTGTAATTATACTGCCATATATTTGTATTTAAGTTGAATGTAATTGTTAGGGATCGAGACACCCTTCCAGCATTAAAAGAAAATATGGATAACAAAGATAAGAAAATACGATATAAGATATAACGTAATTCAGTCGTTGGGGTCACGACCTACGTTTACGGGGAGAAACAGATATTTTCTTATTATGGAAAACATAATAAGAAACTCAAGAAACCTTAATTTCTAATTATGGAAAACATAATTATCCAAAATAAAGAGATTCCAGCCGCCGCAAAAGACCAAAACACCTTAAAGCTGAAGCACCCTATTCCACGCCGTGTAGCAGGAGCTCCTGCCGAGGAGCATCACAAGGCTCCACGCTGCGCACCCAAGTCACACACCGAGCACACTTGTTTTCTAGTTTTCAATATCTTCAAGTTATTTCAAGTAATATCTCAACACTAATATTGTCCGTTTAAGTATTAATTACTTTTAATTACCACCAACCTATGTGTTATACTCCTTCCTATATATGTAGTACAGAACGAACACATGCTACACAACGCCACAGTATATATACTAGATACATGATTATTAGCTAGCCACGATTTCTATCAATAATATATATAGCGTTTATATGGTTATCTTTATATTAATCATAATATAGGGGTGGGAGGATTGAGTGTGGCCACCCGTATGTAAAAAATTCATGGGTGGACAATCCAATTGAAAGAGGGGAAATTTGACGGCTAAGATTGGTTCTCGCAATAAAAACGGTTCTCAAATAAACTTTTCACTAATCATATATATCTCGTTTTAATTTATCGTATTGTATTAAATGAGTTTATGATTCAAACATGCGAGCCAGCCCAATACGTAACGAAATGAGTTGGTCAAAAAATTGAATAATTAACAATATACTAGAAAATAACCAGAATTTCTAGACATTTTCGAGGGGAATAATTTTCTTGGAAAATTTTCGAGAGATTTCCTATATATTTATGATAAATGAGTTCAAGAAAGCTTCTTACAATTATTAGAAAATTTTTTAAGACCGAAAAATCACTTAGAATTTCCTTGCAAACAATACATAGCTTTTCAAGGGAATCCCAAGTAAATAACTCTTATGATAACCTAGCCAGAGATTTTCAAAAACTATAATACCTTTGAAAATTCCTCACAAAAGTTTTCAGGGCATTTTCTAGAAAGTAACTTTTTTAAAGAATTATCGAGAAATTTCTAAGAACTATAAATTTCTTGAAAATCTCTCAAAATTTTGACTTTTCATTTTATAACTGAAACTATTAAACATATTTTTATAACTGAAACTATTAAACATATTGATATCTATATAAAGATGGGTTCATTTAAGAACCTAAATAATCTTAAGAATTTGAGACCAAATCCTTATCTATATAATATAAGTCTATAGCTGCAATTTATGACTCAGATTTGGTCTTCTATTTTTAGTTTTTTTTAGTTGGTTCTTCAAGTAACGCTCAACAGATCTATATACAAATACAAGTATTTAAAGTTATTAAAATGCATAATTTAGTGCATCTATAGGAATATACATATATAGATGAATGTGTATTCATATAATTACGATATATAAATGTGCTTATAATTTCAATGTCTTTTCATGTTTGTATATAAATATATCCTTTTTCATGTTTTCCGAGAATTGAAGTTAAAAATATGAACAAATCATAGATACATAAAAATATATCTAATACCATCGTATTTTATGCTTTTTTGAAAACTAATAAAATAATCTAATTAATTAAGATGTATAGTGAATTTGTAAATTAATTTAACTCCATATATTGTTTATTTTTCTCATAAAACCATTTCCTATCTCACACATACAGCATACATTAGGTGTGCTACAATCGGTTGAAGGTGGGGGAAGAAGATGAGAGAAATAGGAAATAGAAATTGAAAAATGAAAGAATTCCTGGTAAACAATATCTTAACTGAAGCCACTAGTTGGATTCTTTTTAAGTTTATTAACATACGCAAATAAACAAACACTTGGTGGGCAGTAATTAAAACAACAACTGGATTTGATTTCTAAGATTAATTCAAAAAGCACATACACTAAACTACGTACAAAATCGAAATTATAAAAGACAAACAGCCTAATTTCTTAGGTGATCAAAATTTAGGAGCAGGCATTTTCATTCAAAACAGCTGTTAAGACATAAAATGAGTTCAACACATCGTAACTTTTGTGATCATCCTAAGATCGTAACAACCTTGTTAAGTTCTTAAATATTTCGATTCGTAAATTAATCAGAGAGGAGCTGTTGGAGCCATGGATTACATACAACATCTTTGAATGATTTCATCACAATTGAATAATTATATGTACATTAATCAGGATTCCCATAATTTTATATATCTTTACCTAAAACAACTGCAAAAGATACGAGTGATGGATCAATTGGGACCCCAGCAGCTCAAGTACATGACTTTTCTTAACGATTCCTCTGACTGTTTTGCTTTTTCTTCTACGCTCCTGCTTGAAGCCATGGCCGCCGGAGATGACAGCTTCTTGGTCTGAGAAACTGACCGGAGATTGGATTTGGCGTGGTGGTGGATGGCCCTGATGGTGTAGTTCCACCGTGCAAAGCCTTGATCTTTGAGTGCCTCCACTAATCCGACAGTTCCGGCCACCATCCAGGCTCTTCTGCTTGTACAACTCATAGTATCTTGAAACTTGTGATTTAATCGGGTTCTGTTTTGAATGAAAAGTTAGTGTTGCAATTAAGTGATTGATGAAAAAGAAGAAGAGTGGAATGGGGTATAAATAGGTGTAAATAAACGTGTAATAATCTAAACCAGAAAAGAAAGTTTTAGGGAAACGAAACCGTTGGAACTGCCAATGGTTTAAGGGAAAAGTATTTGACAGGTACGTTGAACGTTTTAAATAAGGTGAAACATGACACGAAGATATGCTTAAACCTTCAAATATTATATATAAATATAAAAATACGTATATATTTATACAAATAAAAAAATTTACATAATTATGTACTTATATTATAATTCATAAAATTACTAACAACAACGAAAGTCATTAAAATTTTTTTATATGCTATTATTTTTATCAAAAATCAATTATATAACATTTTTACGAGATAATAAAACATTAAATTTTAAACTAATATACATCAAACTGTTCAAATTTTAAATATTAAAAACATAGATAAAAATTCATCACAATTCATAATAAATTTAATATGTGACTTTTAAACACAATCAATAAATTTAGAGCACACTGTGAATAACACAAATTTCTTATTTCAAAAAAAATCTTTTTCTTATGAACTTCTATTTCCTATAATAAAAAAAGTGACATGTGAGTAAAATAGAAAACTGCGAATAATTATTTTTAGTACAAGGTTGACCATTTAAAAAATGTAAGAAAAGTAAAATAGTAGTAATAATTAAGAAATGTAGAAAAATAAAAGATATGTGGGATTGTGGAATCGTATACAATCTTACAATTAAATGGTTTTTGCAGTTTTCGTAAAAATAAAGGTTTTAATAGAAATTAAATATCAGTAAAAACTAGGGTAAATTGACGAGAAAGGTAACATAAATATCGAAATTTGTCAATAAAGGTAACGCCAATTTTTTTGGGCCAAGAAATGATTCTAAATTTTAATTTCTAACATTAAATGTTACCAATTACCGTTGTAGCAGGTAACCGGTTAAATTGATGACGTGACTAATTTTTATATTATGCAAATTGACAAAAAAAAAGGTAACATAAATATCAAAATTTGTCAATAAAGGTAATGTTGATGAATTCCAATTTGAAACAAAACATCATGTTTGGATCTAGGTTCGTGTTGATAAATTCCAATTTGAAACAAAACATCATGTTTGGATATAGGTTCGTGTTTGTGTTCTTGTATGTGTTTTCTCTTTCTTTTATATAATAATAAAATATTTAAAATTAAAATAATATTACAACATTTTCATATATGATATTTGGAATATATTATGTTGGTACTTTCACATTTGACTACTTGCAGTTGATATTTTGATACTTTAATATCTTATATTGACTTTATAATTGTATTAAATGAACGTAAACAAAATTTGAAGTTCAAATTCGATTCAATTTGAAACGAACACCAAATTTGAAGTTCAAATCAAATCAAAATGAGTAATGAATTCTAAAGTTTGAATCGAAAAATATCATATTTGAAGTTCATATCAAAACAAAGAAAGAATATCAGTATTGGGAAATCGAAAAAATACTCGTCGAATACATTTAGCCGAAATGTGCCGACCCAAAACATGACCGATAAATAAATGGTCAAAATGGGTTGACACGTAATTGACACGAACACAGTAACAAGAACTCGTCGTAAATTGTCAGTATTAGTCAGCATACCCTTTTTACTACAGATTGAAATTTATCATCTCTTTTTTTACTTCAAAAATTAGACATTACCTTTATTGGCAAATTTGGACAATCTTAATCTGCTGACTAAGCGCTCAGCAGGTCATTCAGGTCACCATTCACTTTTTTGTTAGAAATTAAAATTTATAATCCTTTTTTGGCCAAAAAAAATTAACATTATCTTTATTGACAAATTTCAATATTTATGTTATCTTTCTCGACAATTTGTCCTAAAAACTATAAGAATTTAGCAATCATATCACTCATCTACAAAATCACTAATTCGTAAATAAGAATCTTTAATAGAGAGTTTCACGACTTTAAAGACACTGTAGGGAGAAGAATGTTAAAATAAATTACAAACACAAAAAAAATGCATTACCTTTAGATGCATAAAAACATATGATGTATTTATATATATATATATATATATATATATCATCATAACACCGTACACACTGTCATCATCTCATAATCTGATTTCAAAAACAGACTTTGAATCAAATGTTGGACAACCGCCGGTCTGTCCATCTGAAAACCATCTAGTCCTTTGAAAGGAAGCGATGGTGCGGTTATTTATGAATTTCTAAAACCATGGAGACTAAATATTGACGAGATTCCTCCAATCGTTAATGATTATAGAATTACAGCAAGAAATGCTAGGGAATCCAGCGGGTAAGGATTTTACTAAGTTTGATATCAAGTTGTGGGTTTCCAATTATAACACATATTCTAAACAGGATTTGATGGAGACGAAATCCATGGAGCTCCTGGTTACTTAATTGACCAGTTTATGAAAGATGAGGTCAATGATTGATACGAACCCATCCCATACTAGGCTCGTATCATGCCATAAGCCCAAGTGTAGAACTCACCCCCAAAAGCTAGCTTGTAGGGGGAGGGGACACCTAGACTTATAAGCCACCGACTTAATTTACTTTTGGCCGATGTGGGATCATAACAATACCCCACGCTTGAAGGACCAACGTCCTCGTTGGTCACGGCTATGTTGGTCACGGTTGGCACCCTTCTCTTACGGGTCCAAGCCACCACTCCATAGGCCACCACTCCGAGTCATCGTTAGTCACGGCTACGTTGGTCACGGTTGGCACCCTTCTTTTTACGGGTCCAAGCCACCACTCCGTAGGTCACCACTCCGAGTGTTGGAACCTTGCAAGATGGGGATGGCTCTAATACCAATTGATACGAACCCATCCCATACTAAGCTCGTATCATGCCATAAGCCCAAGTGTAGAACTCACCCCCAAAAGCTAGCTTGTAGGGGGAGGGGACACCTAGACTTATAAGCCACCGACTTAATTTACTTTTGGCCGATGTGGAATCATAACAATGATCCAACTGACGAGTATCGGGGTTCGTTAGAAAAAGTGTTGTAGATTCGCTCTTGAAGAATGAGATTGGAGCAGATAGAGTAGGCATAAGGCTCTCTCCGAATGCGAATTACATGGACTCAGGAGATTCAAATCCAGAAGCTTTAGGTGTGTACATGGCTAAATCGCTAAACAATTACGGGATTTTGTATTGCCACATGGTGGAGCATGGGATGAAAATATTCGATGAGAAGAGCGAAGTTTCAGTGAGTTTGGAACCCATGAGACGGGCGTTTAGAGGCACCTTCGTTGTCGCTGGTGGCTACAATAGGAAGACGGTAACAAAGCTATGGCTGAAAAACATGCGGATCTTGTAGCATATGGTCATTTGTTCTAGGCTAATCCTGATTTGCCTAAAAGATTTGAGCTTAATGCTCCGCTTAACAAGTATCATAGAGAAACGTTTTCACTACAAGAAAAAAGACCTTTAGCGGCGACATATGTCGTCGCAAAAGGTCAAAATGTCGCCTCATAAAACCTATAGCGGCGACATGTCGCCGCAAAAGCGTCGCCGCAAAAAACTTGTGCCAAAAACCTATTTGCGACGAAATACGTAACTATTAGCGGCGACACACAACGGACCAAAAATTTGCCACGTGTCCACTATTTGCGGCGACCGTTTTCGTTTTTGCGGAGACATATATTATATTATTTATAAATAAAGAATAATATATTCAACACTTTTTGCGGCGACATCTAATATTTAGTTCTTTTAAAATTCATTTTATATTTAATCCTTTTGCGGCGACAAGTTACCCTTTTGCGGCGACATATACGATATTTTTTTAAATAATAATAAAAATGGAATTTCTCAGATTCGCCGCTAAAGGTCTTTTTAAATAATATACGGTATTTTTTAAGCTAATAAAAACTAAAAATATAATCTAACATACTAAAATCAAATTAATATTAAAAAAACAGATAAAATATTAAAAAATAAAACTAGAGTTACCGACGGCAGGGAGGTGACCGGCGGCAGAGAGGTGACCGGCGGCGGGAGGTGACCGGATGGATCGACAGGAAGAGAACAAACAACCTCAAAATCAAAAAACCATATATTAACAACAAATATTAACAAAAAACAGCAAAAAAACAAAAAGAAACAAAAAAAACTTACTTCCCGACGGTGGCTCTCGGCGGCAGCGGCGGAGGAGGAGGCCGGCGGAGGAGAAGAGAGGAGGCGGAGGAGAACTCGTGAGGTCGACGGCGACGGTAACGGCGACGGCGAGAAGTCAAGGGAGGCAGGGGGCGGTTGATCGAGAGAGAGAGAGAGAGAACATAATGAGAAAAAAAAAGAAACCTCTAACCTAATAACTCGTAAACCCATTTGCGGCGACAATTAATTAATTAGTATTAAAAAAAGGAAAATTCATTTGCGGCGACATGTAATATTTTAGGTGAGAAAATATCCCGCCATTATTTTCGCGAAAATAAAAAAATAAATATGAAATCATTAGAGTATTAGCGGCGACATATGTCGCCGCAAATAGTCTTCGTTGAAAGTCAAACTTCTTTGACTAGAATTTTGTCTTTTAGTGGACCTTTTGAGGCGACATATGCTGCCGCAAAAAAGTGTCGCCGCAATTGTAATGTTTATACTCAAGATCCGGTTGGTGGCTACACTGATTATGTGTTTATGGATTGAAGCAATCAAGCAATTATTAACTTTTTGACATATGTAATTGATCGATTATCGACATTTACTTGTATCGAAGAAGTGAGGAGGTTGCGTTAGAAGACTCGTTCATAGTTAAGTTGGTGGTTATGCAGTAATAGGTAAATAAACCGGAAGATCTCTTCTAGTCGTTATATGTTTTTATTTTATTGGCTAAAATCCCTATTTCATAGATAAGACTGTTGAATTCCTTGTATTTAAGAGGCTTTTTATATATAATCATTCTCGATCTTCTCTCATTGTGTTTTGCTCTATGAAACTCTTTAACAGAGTGCGGGGTTTGAAATCCCGACCGAGTATCGATAATTAGCGTGATTTACCACCTTCACGTTAACTAAATAATACACAAGTTAATGTTGTGTTAAGAAGTCGTGACTTATGAGATCAGAAATTATAAAATATTACTCGTGAAAATTGGACAAAGTCTAATTAAATATGTGTTCTACCTTTCATTAAAGCTGTGTTGTCGAGTTTAAGAATGGGAGGAAAGGAAAGGAACGAGAAGAGAACCTTTTCTTTTCAAATAATCTTATTTTTTGGTAGATAGAATTCAAGATCAGTAAGTTCTCACTACAAATCACTCAATTTCCTTTCTTAAATGAAACTCGAAATCATATTTTTTTCCGGTTTCCTTACCTCTTTTTGTTAAATGGAAAGGGTTTTACTTACCTCTTTTTCGAAACCATCCATGATGAACCCACCATCTTCTCTACTTCAATGATGTTTTTCACCTCAACATTGTAGCTCGGCAAGGTAAAGGAAAACTAAGAATTAAAGTGAGAATTTTGTAAAAAAAATGTTTAGTTTGGTTTAAGTTGGAGAATAAAAATGAGAATTTAGTTCTTTGTTTTTGTTTACTTTGTATAAAAAGAATTATAGACACTAAAAAAAGTGAAAAAGAATTATACACGTTAGTTTGTTTAGCTTGGTTTGTTTACTGTTTTTGTTTAGCTTAGTTTCTTTTTGTGGTGGTATATTAAAAATAAATCTTTAATAGCATAAAATAGATCAAAGTTAGTATTTGTTAATTGTTATACCCAATATCTGTTATAACTGAACTGTACTCAAATCTACCCATAACCGATACCCGAATATTAAATACAATTCGGTTAACGATTAATATCCTATAACTAAAATAACTGAATTACCCGACCTGAATTAACTAATAACCAAAATAAATAACTGAATGACACCCCTACTTCATGGAGATGATGAAGGTTTGGAAAGTTTTCAATAAACGTGGTAGTTTTCCATGTCTTTGGAGGAATATTATCAAGATTCAAAAGGAGTTTGATAATTTTAACCTCCCCGTTGAATGTTGGTCTAGATGGTGGCGATTTTTCTTAAAACTAGGGATGGTAGAAAAAATCAGAACTAACATAAATGGGACGGGTTTGGGGACGATAAACGGGAGAGGGACATGGAAATGATTATTTTAATGGGGACGGGTTTGATGATCTCCGTCCCGATTACTCGATACCCGATTATAATTTAAATAAAAAATATACAAATCTTTATACACTTTCACACAACTTAATTTTAATCGTTCTCTTTATCTAGATTGTTTGGTTTTGGTATTTTGGATGAATTTAGACTCTCCAAGACTTTAATTTTGTTCATATATGTTTATATTCGATAATGTTGTATAATTTGGCATATTAATTTTCTAAAACGTGTGGCAAATTCTTAATGGTGACGATCCCATTGATGAAAAATCACAGTTTTACTTTAATGGGTGTCTCCACGGTGAAAATTACACGTTTATTCACATGTTTATATTAAACTGGGTTACCAATTTCTCTGTGATTTTTCCCGGTTACCCGGCGGGGATCCCCGTTTAAATCTCCGTGGTTTTTTAAGCAGGGACGAGAATGGTTTTCTTTAACGGGGACGAGGACGGGGGACCAATCCCCGCCCTAAACCTGCCCTATTATCATTCCTACTTGGAATTGGGCTTTAGAGCCATGTGGTTGTTTTTCTATCTCTTCCATTCGATTTGCTTTTGATGATTTATCCCTAAAACCAAGTGGTTTTAAGCCATTCTGGTGGATTAATTGGGTCCTTTCAAAAGTAAATGTGTTGGCATGGAGAGTTCTTCACAAAGGACTTCCTACCAAGTGAAATCTCCAAAGAAGAGGGGTGGCTCTTTTGTCTAAGCTTTGTCCATTGTGTGAGACCATTGAAGAAAATGAGGATCATCTATTTTTGGAATGTTCGGTGTCTTGGCAGATTCTGAAAGACTTCTGTATGTAGTGGGGAGTCGATATGGACCAATTTCAAACAATTTACGATTGTGTAAACTAGTGTGCTTCAGCTAACCTTAAAGATAACCCAAAAAAGGCCTTGGCGATCTTGTATGCTTATTTTTGGATGATTTGGATATTGAGAAATGGAAAAGTCTTTTCTCTTGCAAGTCACAACTCGAATAACAAAAGTTTATTGGTGGGACAACCACAGGCGCTATCATTTTTTTGGATAAAAGAACCGGGCGAAATATTGTAATTTGAAGGATAAGATGGTTAGATTGGTGTAACTCTCCTTATTGTTTTTGATTTATACCTTGTACTTTTTCTAGCAACTTGCTAGTTTCTTAATTGATTTGCTTGCCATTCAAAAAAAAACTTGGTTTCTAGAATTTTTCTTCTACTGCATGTTGCAAAGACAAATCAAGAATTCTCTTTGTTTTATTCCTTCTTTGTCACTTTCAGACACATGATCTTTCTTTTTTCTTTTTTCAGCCAGAAGAAAGAGAAAGAACGAAAAAGATAAATACAGAGGGAGGAAAGATCAAGAGTGTCGTAAAAAGACGACTATATGGAGAGATCGGGATGGACTCAAAATGACGATAACGAACAAGCGCTGAAAGGACAGGGAGAGAGATGAGTAATGAGTTAGAATTACGACAATGGACCAATGGCGGTGGTTATTTTATTAGCGTGTGAGATAAGGGATCGAGAGATTGACATGACATGAAGAAGAAAGTAACAGGGAGAGAAGTTTTCAATCCTATATATATACCCTTTTCATACCAACTCGAGTTAACTTGATATTATATTTCACAGAAGGGGTTGATAGGCTTTGAATTAAAATAAGAAGTTGGTTTCGCTATGGTACATACATCTGTATGCGACTCGAGACAATATGGAAAGTATCTACCATGAAGATCCATTCCTGAAAGCGCAGAGGTTGGTAGCTCTATAAGTATCCAACAAAATTCCAAAGTCAACTAGTACATGTCCAAAGAGAGGGTGTCCCAAGTAAGGTTGCTATGGGATTCTCTAATTTTGTCATTTCAACTAACTGCAAGGTCAGACCTATGTTGTTTCGAATCTTAGGTCCGCAGCTGCCAAAAACTACCAAATACCCTTCCAACCTCAATCCCGAGATGATGAAAGAACCACCCCGGTACCATGAAGTCGAACCTAAAAGTTGCAACATCCTACCATAATCGAAAGCAATCAAACAAGCACTAGGGAGTGCAGGGCCTGAGTAATCCCTGTATACATGTAAGTATGTAATATATAAGAAAGTAAAGTGTTGGACCATGGCATATATTTACCGGTCATAGTCGATGACTACAAATACACCACGAACATAACAAAGTATACTATACATCTTTTGGTGACGACCCAACATTAAGATAATATCTTCGAAATCATGTTTTTCATCATCACTAGTTATATATTGTTATTTTGATTATTGACACATAACCATAATCCTAGTACTTACAAATGACAACCATCGAGAGGCATATATTTGAGCTAGCTTACCTTTCTAACAACCTCCACTATCAGGCTCGATAGAACTTAAAAGCCCGTTTCCTCTTAACTGTGTGCAATGCTCTTCTGCATCCGCCTGTCCGCAAACAATCACCACCGAGAGACCATTGATGTGTGCCTCTTGCATAATATTAACTGCATTGTCGACAGTCATGCCGGGTATAACCTTCATTAGCACTTGCACAACATACTCCCTTTTGTTGTAGTTGTCGTTGTGTAGCATCACACGATAAGGTGGTGCCATTTTCCTTGATTTCCTAAAAGAGGAAAAGATATAATTTAGAATCAAATAAAGCACATTTTCTAACTACATAAGTCGTTTGCTTGTAACATCAGGCTTACTTCAAGTCAAACTCTGACTCTCGGCCGGGGGTTGTTTTTTCTATTATGGGTTTATCAAGCACCCCAGAACCCTTTTCCAGCCTTGGGGGTGCCATTGTCATTACTGTGATCCATTTTGTGCTTTGTTTATGAAGCAAGTATTTGTCCCCTGCATAAGACACATAATCAGATATGAAAGTTGTAGCTTGCAAAAGTGCTAAAACAGTATAACGTTAAAAAAGAGATATTATCGTACTCGTCTCATTCTGAATCCACGAAAAGTATATTGTCTTTCTGTTGCTTATCTTATTTTTATCAAATTTAAGTAGATATAATATAATATAAGGCTATAAGCTAGAGTTCATATATGATATATGATGACATATAATGTTATAAAGAAACATATAGGCATGCAGAAAAGTGTAAGTATATAAATAGATATGATCGAATAATATATCAGTACCCTAATCCTCAAGCATTGAATGTTCCTCTTTCAGAGTGTTGATTCAGCCTATTTTTCATCACACTTGGTAAACTGAAATTAGAATGCATCCAATTCTGGCAGTTGCACCAACCTTATGAAGGATGCTATTAAAAATTTCAATAATTGAATACATGATATCACCAGGATCGAGTCCATTACTACTTCGTTATAAGTTAAATGACTACTAAGCTGCATAAAAGAAAGCCATAAGGCACAAACATTTCAAAACAACGCACTACCATTTCTGTATAACTATTACAAAATATAGACTAGTCAAGTCTATACTTTTAGACCTTCCGTATGACATAGCCCGATGCCATCAAGTTGCCATCGGCTCCATCGGGTTCGATAGTGAGCACCGGTAAGCACCTCTTTTTCCAAATCCACCCCAAAGCACACCGGTTCCCACAACCCGAGCTCTCCCAAACCCTTACCTCAACCCACTTTATCTCTATGTCTCTCTTCTTTCTATCTCCTCTCTCTTCCCCCTTATCTCTTTCTCTCTCTCAATATATATTATAAAATGAAATAAAAAAATGAGGTAAGATTGGATTAGACTATACTAACTTTTGGGTTGGGAAGGGGAAGGTGATGTGACGTTGACATGGAAATTGGGTTGGGGAACCCAGCTGGGTGTCATATGGAATTATGGATGGCCTTTAAAAGATTAGGTTTTTCCACGTGGACACACATTTTCAGGTGGAACACGATTACTTTTCGCTACTGCAAACTTTCTTTCTGGATGTTGTACAGATCAGGATTGATTAGAGCAAAATGCACATCTTACCCATGAATATATGTTAGGGTATCAGTAAACTACAAAGAATTAGTAATTTGTCATGGGCAGGATTACACAATCGCATACAAGAACACACTCCCACAGGTAATTAATACTTTTTTTTTGGAAATTATATTTCCTCAGACTAAATCTTTCTACCTCGTCCTCCTTCCTATTAGATGATGTCACGTGAAATCTACTAATTCTTTTTTTCATCTCCTATCTTGATTTTGACACTTGTATTGACGTAAGAATAAACAAAAAGGAGGATATAGAACTTCCGTGTCCCCTGGGAGGGGGTTGGGGGTCTCCCATTTATAATTTTGCTAGGTGTTTGCTCTGATCTGGACCATTGCACCATACATGATCAAATCGGTCAGTAACATGTGCTTGTTTTGACTAATTAACCTCAACCAGAATCCTAAAGTGCGCAGAAAACCCTAATTCGACGATCTCCTCAAGAGATTACTACTGTCAACAACGAAAGCCTACCGTTCTAATCGACTAAGACACAACCAAAACCTAATTGCAATTCTTGACCACGAAAAAAGAAAGAAAAAAAACGAGTTCCTTGATCAATCAACCAATTAGTATTCGTCAATTTAAAACACAACCAAACCTATATCAATAATAGAAGAATCGATTTTACATAGAAAAATTTGATAATACCTGGTTTGGATTGAAGAAGACTCCGATTAGGGGAAGGAGCGAGTCGACCGCAAACGGCAGTCTCCATTGCCAAATCCCTCTCTCACTCTCTCCTCACCACACACTGTACTCTCGCAAAAGGAGAAAAAAATAATCCTTTTTAATGATGTAAAACCATGGCTCTGCGTGGCCATAACTCTTTGATATTTTTTTTCTTTTTTTCCAATTTTTTTTATTTGACACGTCTTTTTATAATTTATTAATTCAACGAGCTAGTTTTATTTATTAAATAACGTAAGGATTGACGTAATGGAATGATCAAGCCTAAACCTTGAAAGTTATTGTGAGATCACAATGTTTAATAAGATATGATTTAAGGTAGTAATTTTATATATAATTATAATTATTTGAATACAATTATACAAACAAATATTAAAAACACATCATTATAGGTTTATAACGTAGTTCATAGATCTTTTTCTTTGTTTTTAGTATATCCAATATAACCGAATAGCTATATATATTTGTCTCATATGGCTCAATACATCTAATAAACATAAAAAATACTGCTTATAATAGGTAAAAACATATCATGTTGGACCTTAGTATACGCTAAACCTTGGATAATGACGTGATGACATGGTCAAGCCTCAAGCTTTAGCGGAACTATAGCGAAACCGAGGCGAACTGTTTAGAATCGTGGTTTTTACCACACGTTGCGGTGGAGTTTAGAGTAAACATAAATTGATACTAATTATAAACACAAATATTTGAAATAAAGTGAAAGAAAATTAAAATTTTAAGATGTTCATATTCAAATCAGTTTATGTTTTATTTTTGATATTACGTCTAACATATTTTTCTCTTATAAAGTTTAATATAAATTGTTTAGTTCAAATCTAAATATATATTTTTATAGTCGATTCATGTGTGTGTCAACATAAATAATAAGGTAATATGATAGTTATCAAACGGAATGTATTTTTTTAGTATTAGATTTTAGATAAAAATATATATTTGAAATATATCATTACTACGATAAAAAATTTATTAAAATGTTGATAATAATTAGACGATTACACGTATGTATTTATATTTACATTCTACCATTATATATTGAGAGTTGTGTTTAATAAAGTCCATTTAAAAATATAGTTCTGAAATTTTAATATTCAATCACATATGATTTGGTATATGTGAATTACGAAAAATTACGAAAATATCACTCCGCCCAAATTTTTAAAATTTAATATGGACCATTGATAACATTGATCCAAATACTAAAATTAGTCTCTTAAAACTATTAATTAATTATGAACTATATTAAACATTCTTCTAGAAAAGTATTAAATATTAGATATAATACTAACAAATTTAAAAGTAAAGAAAACAAAAGGTTGCTAGAGAAAAAGAAAAATATAAAAGCAAAATTTATGTAATTAGGATTTAAAGTTTTGAACCACGGATCATGTGCTCGCCTTCATATCTTGCATACCGCTACGCCGAGAGTTAATGTTGTTAACTTGTTTCAGCTTTATTTATATATCAATTACCAGAAAAATTATTGTCCATTGAACAGTACTTTTCTAGTAATTATTTTTATATATAATTTGATATAACTAAATTTATAATATTAATAGTGGGAAATAATATGTAAGGTGTTCACGATTCGAATTGGTTGGTTTTTTATCAAACATTATGAACTAAACTGGCAACATCGATTTCAATAAATATGGAGCAATTGGAAACCTCAATTTTTATATGGTGAATTGAAAAGTATAACTTAAACTTTAAACATAAGAGGATTCTAAGTGTCTAGTACAGATATGGATGGTTGTCTATGAACTTGAAATTAATTTCATGTTTATAAATTTTGATGTCTACCATTCTTGTAGATGTTAAGATCACCGTTGAGACAAATAATAGTTGCCATAGGTGTATTTTATGTCATGTATGTTATGATCCGTTGTTGGATGATGTAAAGTTATCGTTTACGTCGTTCGATTAAATCAAGAACGTTACATGCAAAATATTTAATGAGTTACCATAATTGGCATGAAAACATGATGGGAATGGTTTATGAAAGTGATGTAACAAGTGTTGTTAACATAAGAATGAATATACATGCGTTTTTCACACTTAGTGATATGCTAGAAAGGTAGAGGAGGACTAAAGGATAGTAAAAACATGCTAGTTGATGAGCAAGTTGCTATTTTTTACATACTCTTGCTCATAATGCAAAGAATATGATACAGTTCAATAGATTTCAATGGTCTTAGAAAACTGTAAGTCGGTATTTGAACTTTGAAGTTAGTATTAAATGCTATATGTCGATTACACAAAGAATTCTACAAGTCACCCATTGTAGTGCTAGACGATAAAACCGACGAGATGGAAATGGTTTAAGGTTAGTCAAACAAATAATTTTTTATTAAAGATATTCCTTGCTAATAGAATTTATTATGTAATGTTTTCTTTTTATGAATGGTTGTCTATGAGCATTAGATGTAACATATGTTAAAGTTAAAGTCCCTTTTGTTCATCGAAAAATTTATCGAACACGAAAGGGGGAGATTTGTACTAATGTATTTGGAGTATGTACAAGAGATCTTTTATTTATGTATATATTAGCAAGATGGGAGGGTTCTGTAGCTGATAGTAGAGTTCTACAATATGCAATTACTAGACCTAATGGTCTTAAAATAACTATAGATAATCTTAAAAATATATGCGTATAATTAAATATCTTAATTAACATAGAGTTTATGTTAATTGTAGAAACATACTACCTTTGTGATGCCGGTTGTACAAATGGTGAAGATTTTTAACTCCTCATCGGAGTCAACAGGATGCAATAAGTATACCTAATTCATACTTTATATATTTTTCTTGATTATTTGTAGCACCATAAATTTGTATGTAGACATGGCAGATTCAAATGTAGTGAGAGGAGTTACAAAGAGCAAGCATAATTAGATAAATGATGAAGACACAAAGTTAATTTCTGCATTAATGGAGTTACATGCATCCGATATTTAAATGGAGTTCAACAATTGTTAGATGCAAGTCTTCCAAACTCCGGTCTTAAAGCAAACCACATATAAAGTTTAGGATGAAGACAAGGAAGACACACTTTAGTATTGTATATGATATGGTGCATACAAATTAGTTCGGTTAGGATGAACAATAAACTTGTGTAGTTGTTCAATATATGTTCGTATTTATACATATATTCCTAATACATATCCTTCCATTTAAGCCAAGTTAATTAGCAAAAGTTATTTATTTTAGATATTTAATTGCTTAATTTTGTTGAATATGTTGTAGACCCAAGATGGAAGATATTGGAGAAAATTTGGAGAAAAATGCAAGAAAAATATAAAAATTTCTCAAGTTCGTGTCGAGACCTTGTCGCAGCCTCCACGTGCCCTCGATTACATGTCACAGCTCACTACCATGAGGAAAATCACGAGCTCTCCCCTTAGTCACTGGAGTTTTGCATCCTTTGGTCACTACCTGCTCGTAGTCTTGTCGTGGCCTTGAGGGCTGAATGAAATAAAAAAACTCAGGGCCTTGAATTAACACTGTCACTACCTGGTCGTTGCCTGCTCACGACCTCGACAGCTGCCAGCACCATTTAAAACGTGAAACAGAGAAAAAAAAGAAAAGCTGCATTTTTTTTGAATAAGAACCCTAGAGAGAGAAAGAGCAAGTGGCGATTTTGGAGAAACCAAGGGAGATTTTGGAGAAAACTCAAGAACATTTGAAGATTACTACACCATTCCATCCATCCTTCATCAAGATCATCTTCTCCATCTCCATTTTCATCTTGTTTCTTGGTGTGGTTTGGTATCTCTAACTTTTTGTAAACTCTTGAATCATGAGTCTAGACATGATTTTGTTTTGGATTTGTGATTTATTAGTCACTATGAGCTAAATATACTTTGTGTTTGCTTAGATTTGAAGAACCCTAATTTGTAGTTTAATGGATCTAGGGTTTTTGATGAAATGGTAAACTAGGGTTTTTGACTTATCTTAACTTGGTTGGATATTGTGGTGTTGATTTTGATTCTTGATTTAACTTGATTTGTGAATGATTATAGCTTGGATTTTTTAATCAAAATTTCATGTTTGGAATTGTTTATGCACTATTGTTTCTTAAACACTTGTGACAACCATTATTTGAACTAACTAGGTTGAAGTCAAGTTTTAACTTGGGGGATTTTGATCCAATAACACTTGTTACAAGAAATTCAATGTTGACCAATACTTGTTTTTTCTTGGCATGAATATTTATGGTTATTTGGGGTTATGATTGTAACACATATGTTGACCGATACTATGTGTTAGTTGTTTATAATCACAAGTAATCACTAGTATTCATATTTCAATCGAGTAAATTAGTTGAACACCCCGTGGATTATTTATATTTTTTAAATTGGGTATACTTTTTGATGTCAACGTTGACCAATACTTGATATTGGGGGTTAGTACCACTACCATAGTTGTAGCCTTCTTAACCAAAGAGGCTTTACACCTTGTGATTCCAGTTATCGTTTATCAAATCCATTTCACGTCTAGATCATTGCTACTACGAATTAGGGGGATTCTTTCTAAGCGAACACTCTTTACCCATCATATTAGTTACTTCGTGAATTGCTCATTCTCTTCTTTGGTTATTGCGTCGTATTTTCTTTATTTTCAGTTATTATTTTAAAATCTAAAATCTTGTTTTCAAAAGACTAAGAATTAACTAATATCATAGTATTGAAGTTTAACAACCGTTCCCTGAGATCGACAACCCAATCTTATCTTAGCTATACTAACAAACGACTGGTACACTGCCATGTTGTGAGTTAGCCATATCTAGTTTAAAACCGAATCACTTTCATTTTTATAACTTTGCTAACCACGCATCAGCAGTGTTTAGGATGAATACGTCAAGGTATATTCTAAAGAAATATAATTTATATTAATTAAGGTTTATTCTAAACACATTTGTAATTGCCTTGTAGTCACACAAAGGTTCCTCAAATTTTCGAGGCAAGTCATTTCCATTCTATAACAAACTGTGTACCATCTTTGAAAAGATAGAACAATGAGTAGTAAGGTGATTGATCTTAGAGAAGATGATGATGTCATTCTAGAGACACGAAAAATTTCCCTTATTGATGCTAATGACTGTGATTTCATTAAAGAGGTGGTTCAAGATGTTCATTGATTGGAAGAACCAACAAGTAGTGTAACCAACAAACGTAAAAGACGAAAAATCATGGACGTGGATGTAATATATCGGGATTCATGCAAAGAGATGAAGGAATTCTTGGTTAGGTTTGGAGAGATTGTGGGCGAACATCTGAATAAATGTAACACCCGGAAATTATATTATTAAGTTAACGCGAGAAATGTACAAAGTGGTATATGAGTTACTAATGGATAAATGAGATAGTATGCGGTTATAAACTAGAGGGGCTAACACCGTCAAAACGGAACTTGGAAAGGTTGAGGGACTAATTATGTATCTAGTCCATAGATATTTATATATATAGCCAACTTTGACTTTCTTGTAGTCAAAGACTTCACTTTTGCAAAACCAACTCACGTATGTTTTAGAAACACCAATATTCTCTGGAGATTTTGCTCAAGAACAATGGAAGCAAGGAGAGGTAACAGAAGCAAGTGATCAAACAACTTGAAGGTAAGAGTTCTTGGTTTTGTTCTTGAAGTTTTAATGGGTTTTTCAAGTGATTCAATGGTGAATCATGGAGTAAGCTTGTTTTTAATGATAGGTTCAGTTTATAAGTTGTTTGGGATGTAGGACAACATCCCAGAAGCGTTTTTATGAATTATAAGTGAGTTTTGTGGGTGTTTGGCCGGAGTTACAGCAAACAGTCACTGGGTCTGTATGGTACACGGCCCGTGTAGAGGTACACGGCCTGTGTAGAGTAGAAGGCGGTCACAGGGCCATGTTGGTATACATGGTCGTGCAGAGTATGAGGTACACGGCCCGTGTGGGACTACACGGCCCGTGTAGGTGAGTTGTCAACACCGGCCATGTAGCCAAGACATGGTCGTGTAGCAGGAGGGGTACACGGCCCGTGTAGGATGACTGGTCAACACTGGCTATGTAAGCCAGCTCAGGACGTGTAGTGTTTAAGGGACACGGCCCGTGTAGGCTATGTTTCAGATCAGATTGCTTTAAGTGATACTTTATTGTATGGTATATATAGGGAGGTGATTGACCTTGTTTCAGAATCAGTATCAGTTGGAGATCTTAGCATCACAGACTATAAGGTGAGTCTTCTAGACTACTATTCATATGTACGACATGTATGTTATTGTATCAGGTTATTGATATGTTAGGATACTCAGATATGGGTGCTATGTTTAGTAAGGTTCAGTAGTGTTACAGTAATATTACAGTATATATGTTTATGTGTGTTAAGCTTACTGCCATGTACAGTAAGGCTCAGTTAATATAAGCATGCTGCTTTGTGCAGTAGTGGCTCAGAAATAGCACAGTGTTTTTAAACTTAACGCCCAGTTGTTTAGTGAGAAAGCATCTTTTGATGTAAATTTGTAACTTTCAGGCTTTTATATGAACCCGAGGGTTCAAAACAGTTTTGTAGCTTCCGCTTATTTGTTAAATAACTCTTTTATTCTAAAAGAACTTGAGATATGGTTTTATTTATGTTTTTGAAAATTGGGACGTTACAATAAAGAAGGTTTGGAGGCTCGTGTGTAACAGTCGTGGTTTTCAGAATTTGAGTTTTACAAAAAAAATTCTACTAAAATAGATTCATCATAAAGGAAGACTTTAAAACATCATATAAAGTAAAAACCACCATTATGTCAAATCACATCATTGTTTGAAACCAAATTCATTACACAACCACAAGTCAGTTTCATTAAACATCACAACATAAATAAACTACCCATTGGCACCCATCTTACAATGCCACGCACCTAAGCAACCTGCACAAGCATAAGACACATTTTGAAGAACAAGTGTCAGCTTACGCTTCGTGAGTCAGCTTAGTTACCATCACAAAATCATCATAATTTAAAACGTTCGTAAAACAGATTTGGTTTAGGTAATATATCTCAACCCCTAACTTGACCCACCCACATAATCATCATAAATCCCCGCATGGTCAAGTATCATCGCAAGCATCAATAAGTACATCATAAAACATCATATTCATCCTTTAACTTCATTAACATCATATGCATCATTTATTCATCATTAATCATCCTTCTTATTGGGTTCTATCATTATACATCACTATCATCACCACCCCAAATACCTCATGCGTGCTCGGAAACCACTAGGGTTCCCAGGTCCACCCGTATTGGCACCATATACGTGCCTGGCAACTACTAAGATCTAAGGTCCATCCGTACTGGCCCAAGTTCACTAGGCGTGTCCAACAAGTATGGTACAACGCGGGGCGTGACTCCTACTTGTACACACATTCCCAAAATCCGCCCGCTATAGCCACTCAGACGTAAGTCGTTTAGGTGAAAGTACAACAGGTGCATCCATCGTTAGGTCCTCCTTTCACCATCGTGGTGTCATGCATTTTGACCTCTATCGCTAGTCAAACACCACCCTAGTATACCCGTGCATAAAGCACAAGTACACCATGTGTTGTTATGGTTATCTAGAAACCCGACAACTAACCATCGCTTTGCTAGCATATCCTAGAAGGCATACTTTTCCTACTAGGCATCATATTTCATCTAGGTGTATGTATACCCCCTCCGAAATCATTATAACAATCCATCATGATCATCGTTATATATATTTGTACGTATATATGCATGCATTGTAAACATCGTGTAAATCAATTGCATGTCATCAATAAATAAGTAGCATGCATTACAATAATCGTTAGTCAATCATAATCACTCAGATATAGATATATCATCTTTAAATATTGCTTTTAAAATAGATTTTGTCTTCATGCTCGGTTTTGTAAAAGAACTGAACTCACCTCAAATTGGACAAAAAGATCACCACGAAACTAGATCTGACAAGCTTCACACAAGGATCATCGAATCCTGCTCTTACAAGCTCCACAACACTCCTTGAGACCTTCGAAAACGAAGCCGAAGTCGAAACTTAGCTCAAAACGGTAACACCGCAACTCCCGAACCTCACAAACACGCAATAATAGCCCCAACACTAACACATGCTTTCTAGCCTTAGAATCACTCCTAAAATGGGTAGAGTAACGCTACAAGTGAGAGCAAAAACGTTAGAAATGTCTGAAATGAACAACTATTTATAGGCGGAGAAAACTACCCGACACGTTGGTCCAGGCACCGAACGTGTCACGTTCTGAACACATGCAAAACTGACACACGCAACCTTCTGACACACGCCAGCACCCGAACACGTCCAAAATATAGAACCGGTCCAATTGGTCCCAACGGCTATTTTTTTTACACTTGGAGTGCAACGGCAGTTTTTTCAGTCCGAACGCCTAGTTGTTTTTACAATTTTTTTATAAACACCTCTACTACTTTTTTTCATTTTTCAATAAGATAAACATATCTTTTCAACAATTATATATGTTTATAACTTGCAATTATTTACAATTTAATTGTTAAAAACTTTTAAGATAAACAAACCGAAAATTAGAAATGTCTAAACCGAACCAGAAAATTTCCGAACAAAAACCAAACGAGTCTGAACCAAAGTTAGACCTGTCCGGACGAGGATTGGTCTGAAAAAGACCGGACCGTCCAAAACCTAATGATCTTACGCCTCGGACCGAACAAGAATTAATAGTTAACTAATACGTACACACATTGAATATAAGTTAATGTAATATAAAATATAATAGATATCAATTAAATTTGAATACAAAATGAGACATTGGCATTATACTTGCTATCAATTTGCTAAGTAGAAGAGCAAAATATCATGATATTTTGGAGGACAAATGAGTAATTTTATTAAAAATACGTGATAAGTTAAAAAGACATAAGAACTTTAGTTTTTACGAGATGCACACATATCAAGCATGTTAGCTATTATTATTAATTGTTTTCTCAGCACATTTTAACTCTCCTTTACTTTCTTCTATTTTCTCTCTCTAATTTTAATCTTCCTTTTCTCCCTAATTTTCATCTTTCTTCCTATCTATACAAGAAAACAAATTTAAAAAGAAACATATTAATTTTTTATTTTTAAACCATTTAATAACTTTTATTGAAATGTATATTTTTCTCCCGGCAATAAAATACTTGTTTTGATCAATTACATTTGAAAGAGAGACCAAAATTGAAATTGGTAACGATTTGTATATAAATTCTTTTTGTTAAACACAACAATGATAAATTGTATGTTATTATAAACAACTAACTATTTTTTTCAATCACATATTCAAGGTATTACAATCTAGAGGAGGGTTCAAACGAGAACTGTTTTTCGTATGAGAACTGTGAGAACCAATCTTGGCCGTTCATTTTGGATAATGGAATTCATGGATGAAGAGCGTAGGGGGATTGAGTGTGGCAGGGTGCATGTAAGAAATTCATGGGTGGGCAATCCAATTGAAGGAGGGGGAATTGGACGGCTAAGATTGGTTTTCGCGGTTCACGTATGAAAAACAGTTCTCGTTTGAACTTTTGCCTTACAATCTAAAACTATATTTTTTTGTTGTATATAATAAAAAATTCTTATAGGTAAATCACCTTACTATTAAATAACCTTTTTATCCGGAAACCAAATTTGTAGCAAGTAACTAACCATGATTTTATAATTTACTCAAATAAGTGATTAGTTGTAACACAAAAGTTCAAACGAGAACTGTTTTTCATACGAGAATCGTGAGAACCAATCTTAGCCGTCTAATTCTCACTCCTTCAATTGGATTGTTCGCCCATGAATTCCTTATATGCACTATGCCACACTCAGTCCCCCACGCTCTTCATCCATGAATTCCATTATCCAAAATAAACGACTAAGATTGATTCTCGCATTTATCGTACGAAAAACAGTTCTAATTTAAACTATTCCCTTAGTTGTAAACTATATATCTAAAAATACCGTAGATCTTTTGTGTCCAAGATGGCAACATTAATAATGAAAGATTCCAGGGATGCAACTTAATTTGACTATAGAAAAGTCGAACGTACAATAAAGCCACGTTGGCATCACATTTGTAGGAAATCAGAATCAGACCCCTCTAATTTGATCTTATCCTCTACCCAAAACTTCAGATCCCCCTAATTCGATCTTTTCTTTTTTTTAAAAAAAATAAATAATAAAGACTGTGGTTAATAGCATCAAAAATAAAAAATTACATAGCCATGACAATGGGTGTGTTACGTATACGAGATTATACAGGCTTAGGATTCTAGTTTTCATAATTCCTAACCCTCTAGCTTTGTTCGGGTGTTAAAATCCTGCGAAGATTGTTAAAAACATAATCCCTTATAAACCCTCAAAATAAAAGCTTTTTCAAGTAGCTTATCGTTTGGGCTTGTGATTATCAATTAGTCAGCCTCAGCTAGTTTCACCAAACACACCCTATGTAACAATAGTCATGACTATATAATAATAGTCATGATTGATTACTACATCAGTTTTTCGGCATATTACATAGTCATGACTATACAATTATAGTCATCACATGCATGACTAACATCCACATCATCAGTATTTTTCATTTTCAAGTTTTTTCAAATAAAAATTACAACTAATATTCAAATAGTAGAAATATATATTAATAAAATTTGAATAAAAATGCAAACTATAAAATCCTACAATAACTAAAAACACAAATACAAAACTAAAAAATATTACATTAAAGTAAAATAATACATTAAAACTAAATAAACTAAAACTAATATAAAAAAGACTTGGTGTCGCTTACGTAAAACGACGAGCAGGAAAAGCAATTCTCCAACTCCTAATCATTGATATTTATATAAGAAAAGTATACATTGACACCTGCCAAGCCTACTCGTGAGTTGATATCCCACGTTAGGTATCTTCGTCCGATGATGTCGAATAGGGCACAATATAACAAGTCTTCACATTTGTAGAACTACCAATACAGAAAATTCTTAAATGTCATGATGTCCCAACCGGTAAACCATAGCAATAAGGGAAATGATGAAATTTGAATTCACCCAGAGTAAATGTTTACAGTGATATAGCACGGACGAGTTGCTATGAAGAAGAAATTAATAGGGGATGAGAGTTTTATAAAACTAAAGAGGAGAGTTTAAAAACTGAGAGAAAATAAAAGTGAGAAATATGAAATTGAAATATATATATATATATATGTGTGTGTGTTTGTTACTGTTGTTTTAAAAAAACTTTACCCATTGAAGCTCGTCGTGGGGATGAAGAGCAAGTGACAAAACCACTGTAGTGGTTGACTAGCCTCATGACGAGCTGTGGGAGATGATGAGCTCGTCATGCCTCCTACCGCAGGTGATTTAAAAGTTCTAAATCAAAAGCTAATCCAACAAGTGATTAGTACTTTTTTAAAGCCCCCTTTCATTTAATTACTTAAGGAGATGTTTGATAGAGAGAAAAAGAAAATAAAGGATAAATGAAAATGTGTGGAGATTTGGAACTGATTTCCTTGTTTGGTATCATCATAGAAATGAAACAGAGAAATGGTAGCTCTGGTCGCCAGACGGCAGTTGCGGCATTGGCCGTCTCGCCGGACGTCGACAATGATGAGTAGAATGCCAGAAACACGGGGTAATTGGACATTGACGATGATGAGTAGACATCCGATGCCATTTCTCCCCAATTTAAAGAGAAATAAAAACAAATACAAAGGAAGGGGTGAAATGAAAATGAATGGAGAAACCATTTTTCCTCTCAAAGCATAAGCATTTCTTTCAAATAAAAGAAACAAATATTTTTATAAATAAAATATTTTTAAAATTAAAAGTCCATCTTATACCTCCAACCAAGAAAAGTTACAAAATTACCATTATTTTTTTTCACTACAACACAGAAACAATAAAATTTAAATTATATTAAAAAACAGAAAGAAAAATTAGATAAATACAACTAGATTTAAAAAGTACATATTTGTTTTTCCTTTTCTCTCTAAATCACTAGTTCTCCCTTGATTTGAGTCTACACCAATAATATTACTTGTTTAATATACGTACTAAGAGTCCTCGTTTTCATCCTTATCCTGATGTGCCCACGTTGATATTGTCGATCCCTATATAATTTTTTTAAGAACCGCAAATCTTATTGGTCAAAAGAATCAAATTCCTCTCTCTCTCTCTCTCTCTCAGAGGCTGTAAGCAATGGCAAGAAGAAATGAGGAAATAAACAAGCAGTGTGCATCAGAAGTCTCCGTGATCGCTGAGAATGGTTATTGTAGATTGTTGCAGAAACAAGATGTTATTGCTGCTAATACTACTTATACATCCTGCAAACATATTCAAAAGGCTGAAGATGATGGGTCAAGAAAACTGGGTTGGTCCGATGAATCGCTTCGTACAGTTATGTATCTCAGTTGCTGGGGTCTTAACTGATCGATCGACTCAGCAATATATCAAGCTTTTCTATTCTATTAATGGTCTCCGTCTCATCATGTGTATAAACTTGAGCTAAAATTCGTTTCTTTTTTTAGCTTTGTTGTAAATATGTACGTACGTAGTATAATGTTGATATGTTAGCAATTGATTGAGTTTAACTTTCTTTTTTCCTTCAATTCTCTGCTTCTTTTACTTGATTAGTCTAGGGATTTAATGGTTTATGCGAAGCAAGTTTGACTTTTTCTGGTCAATGAACGGGTTCTGAAACAAGTTCAGCAATGTATAGATCGCATGAACTCGACTTATCTCCCAAAAACATTCAAACCAAAACTTGGACCAAAATAGTTGGTTTATGGCCGATACATACTCTTTTCCGGGAAAATGCTAATTTTACTCGGAGAATGCAAAAACTGTCTGTAATATTATTAAAGATAAATTAATAAAGATATTTTGGTTATTTATATTTACTCAACTAAAGATAAATTATATTCTTAGTTATTGATTAATTTTTATCAAGGTTAAGATTTGTATGTTTTTGTAGTTTTCATATAAAAATTAGTTTTTGTTAAATTATATATTAATATAATTAAGGTTTAAAAAGGTTTAAAAATAAAAATAAAAATCAAGTATATAATATCTGACCGCAAAAATGTTGGAAAAAAAAACCTAACTAGTAAATGTAATCTGCCAGATTTGATTTATAACTCTACTGCTGTGTCTAAAAAACCTAATTAGCTGTTACGCATAATCACCTCGTGAGTCCTCTAGCTTTATACATTTGTAGAATACTATCCATTCATCTCTCTTCTTTTTTTTTTCTTTTTAATTTATTAGTAAATATTAAATGTTCGCAGAATTTAATGTGGTAAATAGGGACGAATGTTACAACTTTTTTTTATTTTGAACTTTATCTTTTTAAGTTTATTAAATTTAGAGTAAGGCAATGTTTGTTTTTTACGATATAAAATATCTTATAACTTATTTTAATCTGCAGAAAATGATATGGTCTAAAAGGTCTGCAGTTAATGACCGATGGTCTGCAAAGAAAAAACTATTTGTTTTTTTTAATTTAAAAATGTCTTATTTATTATAATGTTGTAATTTTGAATTAAATCCAATTGATAAGTAAAAGTATTAAATATTTAGTTTTAAAATGTCATCGACATTGTGATTGACCTCCTATTTGAACAAACTATATATTAAACAAGTTTTAACAAATTACCATAGACCACACAAGGCTAGTTTGCTAGTCTAATATTTTTTTGGGTCCTGAGTAAAAATTTAAAAAGTAAACTAAAGTAAAAAACAAGCAATAAAACAATTTCAGCTTTTCACATAAACTAAATTAATAGTAACTAATTAGCACTTTAGCATATTAATTAGTACTAGATACAAACAACAATGAACCATGTACAAAGTTTTTTGATTCAAAGTAAGAAGGGAAGTCCTATAGGCTAGCTAAAGAAGAACAATATAAACAAGAACTTTTTTCATAATTCTTTCATGTAAAAACTTTTTTCAGTGTCTGGTTTTTTAGTTACCATGGTACATAATAAACATTTCCATAATTCTCATTATACTATAACAACTCGTGTATAAATGTATAATAAAAGATTTATAAAAGTTGATTGTATTGTTTTAAAAAATATAGTTATTTGTATACAATGACAACTAAGACAAAGTTGTATTTTGATACAATTTATCCACAAGTAAACACGGAGAACAAATTCAAGATTTCTTAAAATTTAAAAGTAGTTCAGACACCAAGGGGTTGGGTTTAGAAAGCAATTCTCATTCCCAATTCCTCTTAGACAAGTCAACCCAAGCTAATTCAAAGACTCCACTACAACTAAGCTGAACTTTGGGATTTAAGGGAACAAAAAAAAGGGTTAGGAATGTCATTACACGCAATAGAACAATAACATGAATATTTAAGAGTCCCCTCCCATTGTGAAAAGCACACCCTGGAGTGCTGCATATCATCTTAAAAACAGAAGGCAATTCAATACATGAATGGAGAATTGATATTTTAATTTGTATGTCAACCCAACATATGCATGTTTGTCACAAGTCATTCCAAATTAGCTAGGCATAATTTTAAGAAACATAAAGTTATATTAACAACTTATATCTTATGGTATGTATACACTTAACAAATGTACTAAACAAGCATCAATGATCCAAAAATCAAAATGTGTATGGTCAACCTCCGGATATAATCAACATGACAATAACGCTAGTAGAATTTCACTATTTTGGCAAGAAGAATTTGGAGAAGAAGAAGTAGAATCATAGCTCGAAAACGAGTTGATAGATGTACGTAGGGTTTTTCTTTATATTTCTATGCTTGAAATGAGGTGTTTGATGCCCTTTTATAGATCAATAAATTAAGCTAGCATATTAATGGAAATATGGATTAAAATAACAAGGATATATGCTTAAGTAAGATCTTATTTAAAAATTAACAGACCCAAAGTTACTTAAATAATCCCTGTGGTATGGTCATGATTACTAGTTTAGTCTTGTAAGATAAAAAATTACGCTAACAGGTTCATGTTTCGTTTCTAATACAAGGTTCTTTATTTGGTTGTTACTCATCACCCTTAGTAAAATTAAGTTAGGGGCAATGATCTTCCCTTCGTATTTGTGAGAATCACTTCATCTTCTTCCCCAAACACATGCAACGAACCGTAATCTCGTTGATTGAAGAGGAAATCACAGCATGGTGTTAAGAATTTGAGAGATTAGAGCAAAGACAAAGTTGGATATTTGAGATCTCCCTTCATGCTTGTGAGAATCACTTCATTTTCATCCCCAAAGACATGCAACGAACTCTAATATCATTCATTTAAGAGGAAATCACTACATGGTGTTAAGAATTTGGGATATTTGAGCAAAGACGAAAGACGAAGTTGGAGCTTCAAGAGTCGGATCTGATAATTGAATTTGAGATTTCTCTTGTCGCTTAAAAACCAACGAGCCTTTTTCCCGATCTGATTTGACCATTTATCTTTAGACCATCATGTTTCCTAGAGCACTAGTTACGCTAGTAGAAGACCTACTACTTTGGTCTTCACTATTCAATGAATTAGCTTAGGGGTCCGAGAGACAATTCGCAAGCTACTCGAAATTGACTAGGAAAATACTTGAAATCAGCTTGTTTATGGCAGCACCCCCAGTTTTTGTTTCTTTGAGTAATTCCGATCAAGGCGGACAAGAAACCACAATCAACTCTTCTGGAAACAGAATCACAAAATAAGTCTTTACTTTATTAAAAAAAATCAGTAGGGTCTAATTCTTCATAAGACTTCAACGTGCCTTAGGTTCCATAATGAGAGGCGAGAAGCTTAATTTGGGGGGGGGGGGGGGGGGGGAATAACTTAAACCCTAAATGAAAATAGTTTTTGTGTGTAATTAATTAGGCTGGGTAAAAAGTAGGAGAGTGTGGAATTGACCATAATACTCTTTGGAATAGTCAACTAACGTTGTAAATCAGATGGAACTTTGGGAAGTGATTGAATGAGACAATGAGTAATGAAATATGAACACTAGGTACTATTGATGAAGTTTTTATCTTGAAGGACTAATTAATAACTACAACCATACCGAAGACGAAGAGACCATTTTAGTAAATTACTCTCAAATCTGTTTAGCGATGAGTTTACAACATTGAAGTGTAAGAATGTTTTTAAGTATGTAAAACATTTATAAGTTAACGTTTATTTTTTAGACTTCAACCCTTGGACTTTTATCTTGATTTTCTCTTTTAGACAATTTGATATAGTTTGAACCCACAACCTTGCAGGGATATTTTATTATCAAATCCATGCAACCTTAATTTAGTTGAAGAATTAGTTTTAGTTATCCGTCCGCTCATCTTTCAAGCCATGAAGCACATTCAAACTCTTGTATCCTACATAGTATTGAAGTCTAATTTTGACTTTTTCCTTCTCAAGGTGAATATATAGGTTAGCATTAAAACATGGTTGAAGAACCAATGGAGGATTTTTATTATTACAATTGTGAAGGTTTATAGAAATTCTCTTATAAAAAAGCATAATATTGGCTACTCAAATCAATATGCAATCTTTTTTTAATTTAATAACATAGAACAAACAAAAAATATTCAACGACAATGATATATAGAGAAAGGCCACGATAAATTATGACTTGATTGAACTTTCTAATCCATCTTTAAAGATAGTAGCAAACGCCTCCATTTGCATTCTTGGAAAGCACAATCCGATTTCAAAATCTTGGGATGATTCTCTACATGCATTTATCGAAATTGAATCGTTATATTCAATCGAAACAGTTTCATACTTTCTCGGCTTCCCAAATCCGAAATCTATGTCATAGAAGTTGAGCTTAGGTGTACCAGCAACACCAATCTTTCTTGCCGGAATCTTGAAACCTTCATGCCACCTCTCAGCATCTTTCAAGATTCCTTTCTTATTATTCACCATTTTGCTTATAGCTTCTCCAATCAACTTAGCAGCGATTACAAATCCATTTTCGCCCAATAAAACAACATTTTTTATGGTCGCAATACACGGTGCACCACAGTTACCAAAGTACGTTGCTGGAATTGGTGGATCAAAACGAGTTCGACAATCAATGGTTAGTATAAATTGTTCTAACTCGTCTTCACTCATTTTCTCTCCTACTATGACTTGAGATTTCACTATGCAATTCCATATATAACCACATGTTACCGTAAAAGATGACACGTATTCCAATGTTGGCAATTGAGTTATTACACGTGTCTTCAATCGATTGATATCAGTTCGTGCCAATATAAACGTCGCCCGAACCTTATCACTAAGACCAAGGCTAGGAGATTGATAAAAACTTTCTAGCTTCGTTTGGTTCAACCTTTTTTCATCCAACTTTGGGATGTCAATCAATCTATCGTATACGGGTGGAGACGCTAAGAACGATTGATCTCCACCAAATATAGCAATGGAAGTCCATGTCTTCAAGAAACCGAACCGGGTACTAGCGTCAGCAAGGCTATGATGATTTGTCATTCCAATAGAAATACCCGAGTTTGGAAATAGTGTCACTTGGATAGAAAAAAGTGGGATTGTGACATAATCAGATACTTTAACGGCGTTACCCAAAGGAGGTATAAGTGGATAAAAGTCTTCACAATTCCGAGGATGATTTCCTGAGAGATCATCAAAATTAAGAGTACATTCTGCAACTGTAAATTCAACGAAATCATCTTCCATATGTCGAATTTCGGGTTTTCTCATGATATCGGAATTATTATGATTCGGAAATACGATTAATTTGCTAACGAATGGGAAAAAATGTTGAAGTGTGATGGATAGCGAGTGTTTTAGATTGGGAACAAGGGTCTCAATGAAATGTGATTTAGAGTGTGGGAAGTGGTAGAAGAAAAGATGGTGGACTGGTGGGAAGAGTAGCCATGTGATATCGAAGAAAGTGAGCGGCAGAGAGCGGTGGCCGATGGTGGCCGGTGGTGGCGAGATTCGGAAATTCTCAATAAGTGTGAAATTGGGAATTGCATCCATGGAAATGGTTGGTTTGTGTGGTGGTGTTGAGATGGATTTATGAACAAAAGTGGGGGTTAGAACAAGGTGGGGGTTAGGGGGCAAGGGAGAGAGTTGTGTTTGTAAATGAACGGTGGTTGGTGGAGGTTAGCTAAGCTTTATTTTTTTATTCTAAAATCTGTGCGCACAAATTGTCTTTAATTGAGCAGGTATTTTTTATATTTCTTAGTACAGATTTTGACCATGAAGGAGTCATTTGCGAGGGTGATTGGTTTTCTTGTTTTGCTATATTTTTAAACTTGGACTATATTTGTATCATAAATTAGCATTTTACCTTCGAAAAATTTAATTGAAATAAATTAATAATCACCAACACTATAAAACCGTATACATATTAAAAGTTAAAACCATTGATTAAAAATATAATTAAACAAATATAAAGGAAAGAATGAAATTTTAAAAAGTTTTTAATAACAACAATTCTAAACCATAAGGGCTACAAACTCGTCGAGTTTTTATCGAGTTTAAGTTTGAACTTGAGCCTAATTATGAGTTCGAAATATATAACGATATAAGGGTTCGTCTTGAGCTCTCATCGAGCTTTATATAATATATAAATACACTTAAAGTTATAGTCAAAAGTGTTATTAATGATAAAATTTACCGGGGTTAAGACTTATGTAAAGTCGTTTTTGACCTTAGTTCAAGTTTTGTTATAATGTGTATATACATTTAAAGTTACTTTTGTTATTTAATATAGTTTTTCATATATATGAAATAAGTTTGGTTATTTAAAAAATTGTTTTTGATAAATATTCGAGATTTCGAGTCAAGCTTGAGCCGAGACTATATCCATTTTGATCTGAGCCCGAGCCTGCATAATAAAGGCTCGTCGAGGTATCGAGCCAAGCTCAAACTTGGCTTAACTCATTTGCATCCCTAGACTATGATAAAAGAATTATTATATGCATACATAGTAATATTTTAACCGGCATTACTTCTAACCGTAGCTACGAGCATTTAAAATACAAGATAATTTCTTTTGAGTGTTTGTAACCTTAAATCTCACCACTTTTATCACACAGTCACGTTAGCTTTTTTCTCACTAACATTTTATACATCACTTAGCCTCTTGGTGGTCAATTTCCACCATTTTTTCACGACACTAAATTATAGGACACACCCTAACTACTTATATAGGTTCCAGTAAGACGTGGACTTGCGGTACCTTGATCTTGCTTCCACAGAATAATATGTATTCATTGAAGCACCCACACAAGAATCCATCCCGCTACATTTCAAGAGTCCACATGTACAAATTTTCTTAAAAGTGCCAAACAACAAATTAGTACAAATATCAAGCAAACCAACTTAGCAGATGCTTTGTTCTTCATTTTTAAAGCCATTATAGAACAAAATATAATAATAAGGAATTAAGTATATTAATGCAATAATCAATACTCACTATGGATCTTTGTAAAGGGTATCTCCAAATAAAGTTATCTTTACCCAAACTAAATTCAAAGTGATTTGAATTGAATGCACAGCCAAACACCACTAAAACATGTTAGAACTTAGAAGCACAGTGGACTAGCAATGGCTTACAAGTTATGTAGAAGGCAACTAACTAACACTGTATGACAAGTTAAGCTTTCTACTCTTTGAATAAATTACAATTAAAATATACAATTAATATTTTGAACCCTCTTACCTCATGGGTCCTAGCACCAGATTCCCAACCCATGGGCCAGTTCTGAATACTGGTGTTGTAAAAAAGTGTCTTCTAAAAGTAGGTTTAATAAGGAACAGTTATTATAAGGGGAAAAAACATATTCAGGGGGTTATTTCAAAGTCCTATAAGATCGGATCCTTATTATAACGTACGGCAGCAGAGCGTATGCTAATTTGTTGAGCTTGAAGCTGATAAAAAAAATAGTAGTAAAACAAATTGTGGCTGCTGGGATTCGAGCCCAGGTCTCCACGGCCACAACGTGGAATTCTTACCACTAAACTACAGCCACAGATGTTTGGTTAGTGTATTATCTTGAATATAATCTAACTTATAACGCAGTCGATGGGTCCACGCAACAATCAAATTTTTGGTTTTTCCGTTAATAATATTTGGAACTTTCCTTTCTATGATAAAAAAAACCTCGATTCTAAAGTCGATTTTCACTGATATTTTGATTACAAGAGAATATGTCTTTAATCTCATACAATTTTCAATATTCTCGTGTAATAAGAACGGTAAAAGATCAAACACTCATATATATTTGAGCGAAAATTATAATGAAACAAAAAATATATATATAATAAAAAAAGTTTATAAATATATACGATGGTTCAAACAAGAATTATTTTTCATAACAAGTGGCGACCTCCTTTATTTATGATTTCATCCGTTATATTATACCGTTCATAATCTGTTATATCAAAATGTTACAACCTCGATTTTTGGGTTATGTGAAACAAGAATAAATGAGTTATATGCATGATTATACAATCACGTAAAAATGAGTTCTTCATCTCCTTTTGGATTCATGCCAGTAATTGTTTTTTTTTCGGGTTATACGAAACAAGAATTAGGCTTTGCTTGATTGTGAAGGGCAAATTTGTGATTTATTTCTTAAACATTCCAAATCAGAATTTCACAAATGCAAATCCTGATAGATTATGTTAACAAAATACTAGACAGGATTTAGAGTCCTTCAAAATACAAATCCTGTAAAATGCATCGTATGATAAAATACAAATCCCGTATCCGTGAACCAAACGGCATCCTAAGGGGGTAAACGAGTCGAGCTTTTTTCAAGTAACTTGAGCTTGAGCTCAGCTCATTTAAGTCAAACTTTATCAAGCTCGAGTTCAAGATAGAACCCAAAAAACGAGCTCTGATTATATAAGGAGTCGAGCTTGAGCTTCAAAAAGCTCGACTCGAGTTTTTATCAAGCTTTTCGAGCATTTTATAGTATAGGTATAATTATATGTGTAATATGTATACGGGTTAATTTTAAAATACGTTAAAAATAAGTAATTATTATTATTTATAAAAATTAATTAAAAAATATTAATTTCGGATTTTATGTATATTTTGCATAATTTGATTTTTGAATTTTTTTTATTTCAAGTTTTTAGTGTTGAGTTCGAGCTAAAAATGTACCTTGTAGAGCCTAATTCAAGATTTAAGTATAAAAGCTTATCGAGCAATCGAACCGAGCTCAAGCTTAACATAAAGCTCTTGAGCTCGATTTTACTCGTTTACACCCCTAATATATACACAGTAAGGTAATCCATTTTGTTATCAAAGCTAGTTGTGTGTTAGGTCTCTCTTTAAGTTGGAATTGTAATAAGCATTTAAGGATCAACATCCCATAAAGGTCAAAAGCACCGAGTTGTGCAACAGGGATCTCGGTAATCTTAACCGGAGCTTTGCAGTTTGGATGAGACATCTTTCAGTTCTATATAAAGTGTCAGTTTCAAGGGTTTTTATTCTGTTTAATTTGTAACTACCCGCTGGCAACAAACATTAATTAAGGAGTTAAGGTAATAACTCGTGGGAGAGGGTTCAAACGAGAACTGTTTTTCGTGCGAAAATCAATCTTGACCGTTCATTTTGGATAATGGAATTCATGGATGAAGAGCGTGGAGGGATTGAGCGTGTTCTCTATGGAATTCAAGAAATCAAGGTTCTTTGTGAAAACAAGCAAGCTCTATGTTCTTGATTATGTTAAATTCGTAGTTTAAAGGGTTGGTATTGGGGTAGTATTGATCGAACAGTATGTTAAGATGGGGCGGCGATGAAAATTGAGACCTCCTAATCGAAAGTCCATTTGTGGTTAAACTCGAAATTGAAGCTTGGGGTGTAATCCATGATGTAATATTAGAACAATGGAACTTGAAACATGAAATATAGTTGAGAATTGAAAACCTTATTTTCCTGAAATCGTTGTTCATCGTTTGATGAAGATGGAGTGGAGATGGGGGTGGTTGGCGCAGGGGAAGATGGCGAGGCTGGCAAGCCTCTCACCAACCTCTTCTCGCCGTTCTCCTCTTGGCGTGACCATCTTTGGCATCACCGTTAAAATATATAATGATAAATTGGATATATATAACCATGGTTCTAAATAACGTAAGACGCGGCGTGGCGCCGAGGTCAAGCCTCAAATTTTAGTAGCCATGACGTTTTTTAAAGCGGCACTTAAGACGGCAATTTTGTATATATTTTATAAATATTTATATCCAATTTATCATTATTAATATACAAATTACACAAAGTTGCATAAATTAGGAGCAAAGTAACATATACAAATTACAAAATAAAAATGTACAGAAGTTCAGTACACGCGATCGCAAAATGTATATAAAAAAAGTCAGTTTTTTTTAAAAAAAAATATTGTTTGCACGTCACGCCTAAAAAACTCGCCATTTGGCGTGTAAAGGCGCGCCTTGTCTTACGCCACACTTAACCCCACCGCTAAGGGCTATTTCTTAACGGCGGAGTCGCGCCTCGCGCCGCCATGGTGCGTTTGTTAGAACCCTGTATATAACTGTAAAATATATACAAAATTATCGTATTAAATCCGGCCTTAAAAAACACAAGCCAATGCTGATAAAACTTGAGCCTTACATTATTTAGAACCATAATTAAACCCCATCTCCATTCAACTCATCTCCCACCCCATACAATCTTGGCTCTTATAAGATATTGTATTTACTATTGTTCGTTTTTCAATACTGTAATGTACATTACAATCAATAATTCAACAAACAAGAAGAGTCAAGTTCAAGAAAATGTGCAATCTTCTGTCTATGTACCAAGATAACATAGCGATTGATCAATACCTTACACACCAGCCAGGGATGGAATGAAATGAAAACAGTTGCCATTGATAAATCGACGATTCTCAGGTGTAAAATCAAACAGATGGAAGATAGTTTTAGGAAAGAATCCCCCTTGATTACAACGACGGCTTTCATTAGTGAAATCACAGAGCTGGGAGATAGTGTTCAACACAAACTTGTATTGAACAAGTTTCCCAGGAAGTTCCAGCACTATAAAAGAATCCTCTTCTGTTTCTCCCACCACAAGAGATTGAACAAAATGAAGCCCAAGACGGGTCACCATGTTAGGATAAACCCTAATAACCTCTTCAAGATCAACCCGATACTTGATTGACCAATCAGAATAGTCTTTCTCTATCTCGTAAACATGTAACCTCCTAAATCCGCAACAACGAACAATAAGTAGCATACCATCATGAGATTCTGCCAAGAACTCATCAAGAATTGTGCCATACACAGCAGTATCAGGCGTATCTATATCAATAAAATGGAGTTGCTCCTCATCTAACTTGAGATAAACAAGCCGATTTGGAAAGCTCATCCAATGAATGGCATTGTGTCCATAAACACCGCGATCAATATCTACTAAATCATCCATACATTCATTTGAAATCTTCCATTTGCGTGATTCTGAAGAGTAAATCTCTATCATCATATATCTATACATATAATTACATACAACTTTGTATGTAGATGGTTTTGCAGGATCAAAAGCTAATGTCATACAACAAGCAACATCAGGGTTATAATTATTATGTTGAGAAAGTATGGTAAATCTATTGGTTGTGGGATTGTATACATAATACTTTTGGAAATCATTAGCGCAGAGGAGCAAACCATTGCAAGATTGTAAAATCTTAATAGCCCCCGAGTCAAAATCGAGGGTCGTAAATGGAGGTCTGTTTACTGAATTTCCTAAATTCAATGGCACGTAATGATATTTAGAACGAGCATCCCAACCTTCGAAAAAGAGACCGGAAGGGGGGTCAGGGTTAGGGTTTCGAAGGAAACCGAAACCAGAGCTTTTGATGAACAAGTGCCACTGTTTTGATACAGACATGAATCGAACAAGTGAAATTACCGGTAACCGGAGAAAAATTTCTGTCAATAGATCTTGGCTGGAAGCAATCAAATCAGCAGCAGATGAATATGAAGATGAAAGACCGGAAGATGAATCGCGTTTTACATCTTCTGTATCCTTTGGCAGTATGGATCTTAGAGTTATTTCGTTGTTTTCAATTTCGAAAGCTGTCGTAATAAACTCCGGCAGGATATTTCCCGGCGAAACTCCGACGAGCGGTTCCATGAGAAATGCCCAAAAACGAAGGGTGCATGGGTCGTTTGGCGCCTCTTTATTGTGATTTTTTTGAACGCCTCAAATTATTCTAATGGTCGATTAATTTCAAAATTGGACATTTAATGCGTTGTAATTAGAGATAGGGGTAGTAATCAAGTAAAAAGGATTTTATGGTAAAAAGGGTAAGAGGTAATAAAAAAATCTTTTTTATTGATTAAAACTAGTCTTCATCAATTTATTTTTGATGAATCCAACATATTCATCACTTTTTACAGAGGAAAAGAGATTTTCAAATGTAGATTTTGAAATCAAAATTTTGAAATAATTTGTTGATAAACAAAATGCTTTCATCTAAAAAATAATGAATATGTTAGATTCATCAAAAATAAATCGATGAAGATCTAGTTTTAATCAATAAAGATGATGAAATAACAATTATCAGTTGATGTATATACCGAAAAATGATCAAATAATCATCCTTTTTACACTTTTTACTTTAATTTTCTTTTTATTTAATCTAATCCCTTAGAGATAGTTACACAAATAGTTCCCCAACTATTGTTAAATTGATAGGTTTGACCACTAGGGAGTTAGAGTGGTGTGTAATTTTTTTTTAATGACGGCTAATAGACATACCTCTAAATCTACTATATTATTCATAACGAAATTTAAACTCATGACCTTTTAAAGAAGGTGATCACTTCACAACACTAAATTAACATATCTCTAAATATAAATAAATTTTACTTTCCTTTTTTTTATAAGATATTCATTCTTTGGTTATATGCTTTAACGATGACATTCTTATGAGGATTAGAGGATATATTCTTTACATGTCATCATTATTTATGACAATTATAAAATATCATAAAATTATAATAAAAACTAGATGTTACATTGTTATATACGATATGACAATTATAAAATATCATAAAATTATAATAAAAACTAGATATGACATTGTTACATTCTTTTCTTTTTTTAAATAAAAGGAAAAACTATTTATTAGTAGTATCTATCTATCTGATACCCTAATCTTTGACCAATTGGTACTTTGTGGGAAGTGGCAAAGTGCTAGTTTTAGAGTGACAAGAGTGGGGCAAATATCTTTTTAAGTGATGGAGGCAAAAATGGTGTAGCGGCTAGGTTACCCACTTCAAAGCGATGTGGTGGAAAGGTTGTTGGGGTTTGTTCGTTTTTTCAAAATATATTTTAGCAACGGAAGCATGAACAACAATTTTAAACTTTTTAAAACTCCCCACCAATGATCCATATGCAAGCCTTAAGAAACAAAACAACCATAGGGTGTTTAGAACTACAACCTTTGTAGCGTGAGTAAACCGTTGATGAAGTGGTTGATCTATGAGAAGCCAAGAGAAGACTTCCTTCAAGGTATCCACAAATCAATGAGTTCAACACTTTTGAGATGCTAGTCTCTCCAACCCTTGAAATTCAAGCAAGCAAGCAACAACCTCTTGTTCTTCTTCTTGAACTTACTATGTATGTATATGAGTATGTATTCTAGCACCACACTTGGCTCACTTGAAGAACACCAATACTACAAAGTAAGGATGTTTTCAAGTATGAAAACACTTAGAACTTTTCTAAGAGCACAAGGAAAGGTGGTAGCCAACTAGTACACAAGAAAGCCATGCATGAAGACTTAAAATAAGCCAAGAAGTAAAGCAAGAGAGGGAGGCCCCTCCTTGCTTGATTTTCGACCGTAGCAAGGGGGAGGGGGGGTCCCCTTTGGTTCTTTTGCTTCACTTGTACATACATGCATGTCTAGGTTAGTCCATTTTTCAAGCAACCTCAAATGGACCCCCTTTGTGATACTTGTAAGCATTTCTAGTTTTATATATTTCAAGTATATAAAATATAATGCTAGACTTGCCATACATTGTATAAAATACATCTACATGTATTTTATATACATACTTGATTGTTACTAGTAACTCTTTACTTGTAACAAAGATATACATACATTTATATAATTGTTACTAGTAACAATTTACTTGTAACAAATATATATATTTATGCATATATATATACATATATATTCATATGTTTATATCTATGTATTTGATATGCATTATCTTGTATCAATATACAAGAGTGATATTATTATTTCACATAAATAATAATATGCAACAATGCATATATATACTTATATATATAATGAGTTGGAAACATATTTAAATCATATTCAAATATGTAATTGGTGTCCATTGATTGTAAATGTGTGACCCTATGGGTTTATTTATTATCAGTAATATCGTATTAATTTGTGTCTTGTGCACATAGAACCAACAATCTCCCACTTGCACAAGTTACAACTTAAGCCGATATAGACAATGGTAAGAACGTCTAGCAACATCCCATTGCCCCTAATAATAAATAAAGTGTGTTGATCAACACTTTCACCAACGAAGTTAACTCACTAGCTACAAATCGTTGTTATAGGTAAGTCATCAATTATCCCTTTGTTTTAACATCTCGTTGAACATGAGACATGGACCGTCATCAATTTTCATATAATGTTCAATTTGTTTTAGGGCCCAGAGATATTATACTCCCAATTAAATGAGAGAAACAAATTCCATCTTGACCACATATGTCTCTTATAAGACTCATATCATACCTAATAATGGCCTTTATAACTACCCGGTTAAAGATAGCGTTTAACCACATTAAAGCATGATACTCCTCATACTCGAGTCCCAATATGTGTCTCAGGTCTAAGGATACAAAGATACCACCTTTTTCTCAAGATTTACTTATGACACTGATCCATGAAGCGATCTTAAGAGCGGGTCATGTCCAATGTTTGTTCCCTAACAAACATTAGTGAATTTGGCTGCAAACCCTTTTGCCTACTTTCATCACGAATGAAAGTCAACCAACTTATTCACATTAGTCTTAATTCATAACTATTCCCATAGTTATAACCGACTATGGACGTTTTAGAATAAAGAATTATTCATGGATTTAAACATGCTAATAAAGAACACAATATATATTAATGAAGTGATCATATCCCATATATCATTCAGATAAAATAGATATTGTCATAATGTTCCAAAATATCCAAATACTAAATTACAATTCAAATCCAATCCCTTGCAAAGCGAAGACCTATTGCCCTAGTATGAGACTCATGCTTAGTCGAGGCAAGAGGTTTCGTAAAAGGATCTGCAAGATTCTGATCTGTATGAACTTTGCGAATACACACATCTCCTCTATCCACTATATCCCGTATGTAGTGGAAACGCCTGAGGATGTGTTTGGTGCTGTGATGTGATCTAGGTTCTTTTGCCTGGGCAATAGCACCTTCATTATCACAAAATATTTCTATGGGGTCTTGAATGCTTGTTACTACCCCAAGGTCAGCAATGAACTTCTTCATCCATGCAGCTTCTTGTCCAGCCTCAGAAGCAGCAATGTATTCAGATTCTGTAGTGGATTGTGCAACTACACTTTGCTTAGAACTTTTTCAAGCAACCGCGCCTCCATTCATAACGAAGACATAGCCCGATTGTGATCGAGAATCATCTCGATCCGTTTGGAAACTAGCATCTGTGTAACACTTTACACAAAGATCTTCTTCCAAACCCCCATAGATCAAGAACATGTCTTTGGTTCTTCTCAAGTATTTTAAAATGTTCTTGACTGCCATCCAATGGCTATCTCCTGGGTTTTGCTGGTATCTGCTCGTCATGCTCAAAGCATATGAGACATCTGGCCTAGTGCATAGCATGGCATACATGATGGATCCAATTGCAGAAGCATATGGGATCTCACTCATTCTATCTAGCTCTTCTCTTGTGCTAGGGCTTTGAGCTTTACTCAAAACCGTGCCTAGTGCCATTGGCAAGAATCCTCTCTTAGAATTCTCCATCTTGAATCGTTTCAAGATTTTGTCAATATATGCACTTTGACTTAGGCCAATAAGACGCCTAGATCTATCCCTATAGATTTTTATTCCAAGAATGTAGGCGGCTTCTCCCAAGTCTTTCATTGAGAAACACTTCCCAAGCCAAGACTTGATGTCTTGCAAGGTCGGGATGTCGTTTCCAATGAGTAGTATGTCATCAACATACAAGACAAGGAATGCTACTGCGCTCCCACTAGTTTTCTTGTAAACACACGGTTCATCTTCTGATTTGATAAAACCAAACTCTTTTATTTTCTCATCAAATCGAAGATTCCAACTTCGAGATGCTTGCTTTAGTCCATAGATGGATCTTTTAAGCTTGCACACCTTATTAGGATATTTAGGATCTGCAAAACCTTCAGGCTGAACCATATAGACATCTTCACTTAAGTGTCCATTTAGAAAAGCCGTTTTGACATCCATTTGCCATATCTCATAGTCATAATATGCAGCTATGGGAATAAGTATTCTAATAGATTTAATCATGGCTACCGGAGAGAAAGTTTCATCATAGTCAATACCATGAGTTTGAGTGAAACCTTTTGCCACTAGCCTTGCCTTAAATGTGTGTACATTTCCATCCATGTCTGTCTTCTTCTTGAAAACCCACTTGCTCCCTACAGTCTTACTATTGGGAGGAAGATCAACCAAGTCCCATACTTGATTCTCATACATGGATTGCATCTCAGTGTTCATGGCATCAAGCCATTTATCGGATTCCGGATCCGATATAGCATCTTGGTAGTTAGTAGGCTCAGAAGAATCTACCAAGAAAATCTCATCATTGGACACGAGAAATCCGTATCTCTCGGGTTCTTGACGAGGTCTACCAGATCTACGAACACTTTGTGTTTCAGTAGGTTCTTGAACAACCAATTGTTCAGGTTCAACAACCGTTTGTTGAGTGCTAGTGTCAACCTGACTTGTATTTTGTGGTTCTTGAATTTCTTCAAGGTCTACATTGCTCTCACTTGCCTCTTTCGAAAGAAACTCCTTTTCTAAGAAAGTGGCATGCCTAGAAACAAACACTTTGTTCTCAGCTGGGTTGTAGAAATAATATCCTAATGAATCTTTAGGATATCCCACAAAATTACATTTGATAGATCTAGGATCGAGTTTGCTTAAAGCTTCTTGTCGTACATGAGCCTCACAACCCCAGACTTTCAAGTAAGATAAGTTTGGAACCTTTCCATACCACATCTCATATGGTGTCTTATCTACCTTCTTGGTTGGAACCATATTCAATATGCGCGCAGCAGTTAATAAAGCATAACTCCAAAAGGACGAGGGTAGAGTACTTCGGCTCATCATAGACCGAACCATATCTAGTAGAGTTCGGTTCCTCCTTTCAGATACACCATTATGTTGTGGTGTTCTAGGAGGAGTAAGTTGTGAGATAATCCCACAATTACTAAGATGATCCATAAACTCTTGGCTTAAGTACTCACCACCTCGATCGGAACGAAGGGCCTTGATTGTTTTGTTGAGTTGATTTTGTACATCGTTTTGAAACAGCTTGAACATTTCAAATGTTTCATGTTTATGTTTCATCAAATAAACATAACCAAATCTACTATAATCATCGGTGAATGTAACGAAGTATCTTTCACCATCCCTAGACATTGATCTAAAAGGACCGCATACATCCGTATGTATGATTCCTAATAGATCTTTGGCTCTTTCACTTGAACCGGAGAAAGGAGCCTTAGTCATCTTCCCATATAAACATGATTCGCAAACTTCAAATGAGCTAGAATCGTTTGATTTTAAAATTCCATCCTTTTGAAGTTTTGCAATGCGTTTCTTGTTTATATGACCAAGTCGACAATGCCATAGGTATGTTTGACTTAAGTCATGCTTAGGTCGTTTGGTGCTAGTGGTATATATAGAATTATCATCAAGAGATCTTTTAAGATTAACTTCATATATTCCATTAAGAGGGCGAGCCTCAAAATACAAAATGTCGTTTTTGAAGGCACGAATGCCATCATCAACGAAACCAAAAGTGAATCCAGATTCTCTTAACCGAGCTACTGAAATAATATTCCTAGTTAAACTAGGTACATAACAACAATTGTTTAATATTAAGTACAGGTCATTCGGTAATAATAATTCAAAAGTTCCAAGGGCTTCAACAGCAACATTTGCTCCATTGCCCACGTGGAGATCCAAATCGCCTGGCTTTAGCAGCTTACTTTTTCTCAACCCCTGCACATTGTTACAAATGTGAGTTCCACAACCGGTATCAAATACCCAGGAATTAATGGAAAAAGTATACATTTCAATCATATATATACCTGAAGTGCTAGCCTCGCCAGCCTTCTTCCTTTTTAACTCTGCAAGGTAGGTTGGACAATTGCGCCTCCAATGTCCTACCACCCCGCATTCAAAGCACGGGTCATTCTTGGGAACCTTTCCCGCCGTCTTGGGTGTAGGAGCCTTGGCAACTTGCTTGCCTTTGTCCTTTCCCTTTGCCTTCGCTTTGCCCTTCCCTTTTGAGTTGTTTTTCTTTTTCTTCTTGATTCTCCCTTCTTGAATCATCAAGACTTGAGGTGTTTTGCTTGGAATCTTACTCTCAGCAGTTTTAAGCATCCCATGCAACTCTGAGACAGATTTCTCCCAATTGTTCATGTTATAATTCATGACAAATTGATCATAGGCTTTGGTCAACGAGTTAAGGATCATATCCTGTGCAAACTCGTTGGTTATGTGAGATCCAAGCCTAGCAAGCTGGTCAATGTATCCTTTCATCTTTAGCACATAATCGCTAACGGATTGACCTTCCTCCATCTTGCATGCATGGAAAGCTCGAGTGACCTCAAAGCGTTCTTGCTTCGCTTGCTTTTGGAACATTTCCTTAAGCTGGCCAAGCATCTCATATGCTCCATGCTCCTCAAGGTTCTTTTGAAGATCCGGAGACATGGTAGCAAGCATGAGGCATGAAATTTCGACCGAGTCGTCGGAATGCTTCACCCAAGCATCCCTAACGGCTTTGGCCGCAGTCAATGGAGGTTCCTCAGGGACGGGATCCTCAAGTACGTACAATTTCTTTTCGTGCTTAAGAACGATTCTCAAGTTACGATACCAGTCTAAGAAATTTGTACCATTGAGTTTTTCTTTCTCTAAGATTGAACGAAGAGATAAGTTATTAACGGGCGTAGTTGAGTTAGGGGCCATCTACAAAATTTAACAAAGTTCAATTTAGTATTTTCGATATTTAATCCTTTAATAATTAATACCCTTTAGAATTATAAAATTCTTTAATTTTTAAAGGCTAGGATCCAAGTTGAACTTAACCTTGAATGTTTGGCTAATGCTCTCTCCATCAAGTTAAAACAACAAGGTAGGTAACGTTTACCAATTACATCTCGTATGTAATTCCTAGATCTTTATGGGATCCTAGACAACGATTGTCAATTTTGGCATGTTTGATCCCATCTATGCCTCGGGCTTCCTTACGTTTGGCTAATGCTCTCTCCGTAATAAGATTCCGATTAAGTCGTCTTATTTCAAGACGGTGAATTTCCGGCCCAAGACGTTCATGGAATTCGCGGAAAAACACCTCGGTTGTTACAAAAACAATCCACGCGTTTGGCTAATGCTCTCTCCACGTGAGTGTCGTTGCAACAAGCGAGTGTCTTAAAATGGGATGGCATAGACTTACGTTTTGAAAAAGGGTTTTTACCGTTTTGTATATTTATTAAATAAAACAAAACGAGTCGTGTTGACTAGTATTGCATGCATACAATAACAAGTCCACGTTTTGATAAAATCATATTTTATATATATATTGGTCTTGAGTATTCTTAAAATCCATATTTTACGAACTCTCAACGCGTTCAATTTTAAACTAGTATTAATATCCTATATTAACGTGTGTAGTTTCGAGCGCGCAAATACGACCAATTTTAGCTTGTAATAAAACCATTTTATTATTAAGCTTGAATGGAGTTTGGTTGAGTTTTAAAATCTCTATTTTATAAAACTCATATATATATATGTATATATAAAGATATATATTTTGACATAATGAATTTTAATCTTTACAAAACTCCTTTTATATAAAATTCATTTTACATCTTATGTTATGTTAACTTAAAATACCAAACTCCCATTGTGTGATTTATATTATGTAAAAAATATTATCTAGCATGCAAAAAATCCTATTTTCAACCATGCATAATAATATAAACATAAACACACACAAATAACATGTATAAGTGCATAACCAAGCCATTTATCCTAAGTGGTATTTTTGTGAGCCATACAAAAATACCAAGTCATAACTAAGGACCAAATATTTCTCTTGTGATGAACTTGAAGCTCCCACTTGCCAAAACAACTCCTTGTAGTGCAAATGACTCCAAGCCTTCATGGTTGACTCCACCACACTTGAAAACTCCAACTTGGTCATTTCTTCATCTTGTTACATTTTTATAAAAGTAAACTAGTCTAAACTATTCTACTACTTACAAATACAACAAGATGAAACAAAACTAAAAATATTATTACATACCAAATGAAAAAATAATTTTACAACCAAATCGAATTTCCAACACATCACAAAAGGTCTATGGCTTGTTATGCACAACATACACTCAAACAAACATATATATCAACATTTGATATTTAGGCAACTTTTACAACCAAACATGCATGTGGTTTGGTTGTTTCCCAAAATAAATATATAAACATATATAAGTTGCCAACAAGAAAATCCACAACTTTTCTAACAAAAGAAAAGTTGTCCATTTTCTTAAACATTACATACTCAAAAAATTTCTTAAAACTATACATAAGTGGCTCTGATACCACTGTTGGGGTTTGTTCGGTTTTTCAAAATATATTTTAGCAACGGAAGCATGAACAACAATTTTAAACTTTTTAAAACTCCCCACCAATGATCCATATGCAAGCCTTAAGAAACAAAACAACCATAGGGTGTTTAGAACTACAACCTTTGTAGCGTGAGTAAACCGTTGATGAAGTGGTTGATCTATGAGAAGCCAAGAGAAGACTTCCTCCAAGGTATCCACAAATCAATGAGTTCAACACCTTTGAGATGCTAGTCTCTCCAACCCTTGAAATTCAAGCAAGCAAGCAACAACCTCTTGTTCTTCTTCTTGAACTTACTATGTATGTATATGAGTATGTATTCTAGCACCACACTTGGCTCACTTGAAGAACACCAATACTACAAAGTAAGGATGTTTTCAAGTATGAAAACACTTAGAACTTTTCTAAGAGCACAAGGAAAGGTGGTAGCCAACTAGTACACAAGAAAGCCATGCATGAAGACTTAAAATAAGCCAAGAAGTAAAGCAAGAGAGGGAGGCCCCTCCTTGCTTGATTTTCGGGGGTCCCCTTTGGTTCTTTTGCTTCACTTGTACATACATGCATGTCTAGGTTAGTCCATTTTTCAAGCAACCTCAAATGGACCCCCTTTGTGATACTTGTAAGCATTTCTAGTTTTATATATTTCAAGTATATAAAATATAATGCTAGACTTGCCATACATTGTATAAAATACATCTACATGTATTTTATATACATACTTGATTGTTACTAGTAACTCTTTACTTGTAACAAAGATATACATACATTTATATAATTGTTACTAGTAACAATTTACTTGTAACAAATATATATATTTATGCATATATATATACATATATATTCATATGTTTATATCTATGTATTTGATATGCATTATCTTGTATCAATATACAAGAGTGATATTATTATTTCACATAAATAATAATATGCAACAATGCATATATATACTTATATATATAATGAGTTGGAAACATATTTAAATCATATTCAAATATGTAATTGGTGTCCATTGATTGTAAATGTGTGACTCTATGGGTTTATTTATTATCAGTAATATCGTATTAATTTGTGTCTTGTGCACATAGAACCAACAAAGGTGCCGGTGGAGAATTTCATGCCGCCAAGGCTGTGTGGTGGAGGGCTGCAGTGCACCCAACTCCTTACATTCTCTCGCTTTCATTTTCTTTTATAGTTTTTAATTAATTAATAGATATTAAGTGGGTCTAAAATATGATGCGGTGAAGAATGATTACTACAAAACTAAGGAACGTTGAGACTCAAACATTTCATCTACCTCAGTCTGTGTATATAATCGTCTGGTAGCCCGTGATTGTGCGCTCGATCGTTGCGTGGATGAAGATGATGAACTTAACGTTCTACCTACTCCACGAACATGTCCACGGCGTTCACCCAACACCGACCGTAGGATTTCATCTTCGCTCAACAGATTCTGGCTCCCAACTTGGCCGTCCCTCAAAAAGACCATACGGTGCTGTGTAATTATAAGACAAGAATGATTGTTATCAGATAAATAGATAATATATATATGTTAAGTATACAAAGATTTACAAAGTTGTCCGATCTGTTTTGAGAGTAGATGGAAAGACAAAAATAGTAAGGGCAAGAAAGTACCTAACAAGGTGTTGCGTTACTTTCCTTTGACGCCTGGGCTAAAACGAATTTATAGCTCAAGACACACTGCAAAGGCTATGACTTGGCATGCTACTGGTCAGTGTAAGGAAGATGGTAAGATGCGTCAACCGGTGGATGGTACGTATCCTAACCCAACCGTTCTCATTATCTTCCTAGCTTCATAGTGTGATGATGGGATATTAGCTGTCGGAAATGCAACCCTAAGCAATTGTAACAATTGGTCAAATGAAGTATCGGTCCATTTATTGATGACCTTCATGTGACTCAACTTTGCCAAAAAGTCAAGCGCAGACATCCAGTCACAACCAGGGTATAACTCTGTGGCGGCTAACTTGTATAATTCACCAAGTTCGTCGTTTGTATAACTAGGGCCTTCGGCTGGCTCATCGTTATATGTGTTGTGTTCGTTGACAGTATTCTCTTGACGAACATCGTTGAGGTAATCATGCAACTCATTACTCGTTTGACCAATATTGCCATGTGCTGCTCGAGGAACTAATGGCTCCCCGTGAAACCTCCACGTTGTGTAGGCCTCGCTAAACCCATATTGATGTATGTGAACCCTGAGTCCACTAAGCGGGAGAAATACGTGGTCATCACAATTCTCACATGGGCAACGACATCTACCATAGCTATTTAAGTAGTCCTTACACCTATTGAGGAATGCGTCAAGACCATTAAAAAATTCACGAGTATTACGATTTGCTAAAGTAGTCCAACTCTTATCGATCGTCATAACTGCGTTCAAAGCATACCATAATTATTAAGAATACAAATCACGTATTAATTTTTTTCCTAAGGAATGCGAGTTGTTTGTAGCAGGGTGGCTGTCCTAACCCACTTTTTGAATACCTTATCTCATATGCGAATACATATTACATGATCGGTCATTTAAGAAAAATTCGGTAGCATTTACCCTTAGATCCCAAGTATATAAATAATATATACCCAGGAAGCATAGAGTAAATGACAACCGAATATTTCGTAAACACCCAACCATGTAACAAGCATTCACATCCTAAATGAGATAAAATATTCAAAAAGCCGTCCCAACATGGGAACAACCCAAAATTAATTTCTAAATTGATTTCGAGCGGGAATTCTAAGCTCACACACGCAAATGAACAGTTAGTATAATTACTAACACTAAATGAACAATTATTTTAACAAAATTACTAAGAATAATTAACATCATATAAATTAAAACTAACATTAATCTAATTTCTAACATTGTTATAAATTAGATTAATCTAATTGCTAACATTGATCTAATTTCTAACATTATTAGTATACTAACAATAATTAAAGATTAACACTAGCTAACAATAATCTAACATTATTAAAGCCAAATAATAATTTAACATCATCAATTAAATAAAAACACTAACATTGAAAATCAACACTATTAACACTAAACTAACAATAATTAAAGATTAACATAAATCAACAATAAACTAACATTATTAACACTAAATAATAATCTAACATTATCAACTAAAACAAATTAATATTAAAACTAATAAAAACACTAACATTGAAGATCAACACTAATTCAAGATTAACAATAACTAACAATAATCTAGCATTATTTACACTAAATAATAATCTAAAATCATCAAATAAACTAATTAACACATAATTATATATATAATCAAGTATTGTAACATTGATCTAACATTCAACATTATTAGCTAGTGTACTAACAATAATTAAAGATTAACATAAATCAACAATAAACTAACATTATTAACACTAAATAATAATCTAACATTATCAACTAAAACAAATTAATATTAAAACTAATAAAAACACTAACATTGAAGATCAACACTAATTCAAGATTAACAATAACTAACAATAATCTAGCATTATTTACACTAAATAATAATCTAAAATCATCAAATAAACTATTTAACACATAATTATATATATAATCAAGTATTGTAACATTGATCTAACATTCAACATTATTATCTAGTGTACTAACAATAATTAAAGATTAACATAAATCAATAATAAACTAACATTATTAACACTAAATAATAATCTAACATTATCAACTAAAACAAATTAATATTAAAACTAATATAATCTAACTTTAAATTAACTAAATTTATAATCTAACATAATTAAATAAACAAATTAATATCAAAGCTAATAAAAACTAAAAATATAATCTAACATACTAAAATCAAATTAATATTAAAAAAAACAGATAAAATATTTAAAAATAAAACTAGAGTTACCGGTGGTACGTGAGCGGTGGCAGGGAGGTGACAAGCGGCAGAGAGGTGACCGGCGGCAGGGAGGTGACCGGATAGATCGACAGGAAGAGAACAAACAACCTCCAAATCAAAAAACCATATATTAACAACAAATATTAACAAAAAACAGCAAAAAAAAAATAAAAAGAAACAAAAAAAACTTACTTCCCGGCGGTGGAGGAGGAGGCCGGCGGAGGAGAAGAGAGGAGGCGACGTCGAGAGCTCGTGAGGTCGACGGCTTGGGGCGACGGCTGATCAAGAGAGAGAGAGAGCACAGAATGAGAAAAAAAAGAAACCTGTAACCTAATAACTCGTAAACCTTTTTGCGGCGACAATGCCTTATTTGCGGCGACAATGCCTTATTTGCGGCGACCATTAATTAATTAGTATTACAAAAAGGAAAATTCATTTGCGGCGACAGTATTTGTGGCGACAATGCCCTATTTGCGGCGACATGTAATATTTTAGGTGGGAAAATATCCCGCCATTATTTTCGTGAAAATAAAAAAATAAATATGAAATCATTAGAGTATTAGCGGCGACATATCTCGCCGCAAATAGTATTCGTTGAAAGTCAAACATCATTGACTTGAATTTTGTCTCTTAGTGGACCTTTTGAGGCGACGTAAAAAAGTGTCGGCGCAAAAACTTGTTTTTCTTGTAGTGAATTAGTAATCATTTGGATTTTTCTAATAATCCAAGATCATGAAAGCTTTGCATTGCCCGTGGCATCGACGGTACGACACCAAGGTCGCATGTATAGAATGACTTTTATAGAAAAAAAATATATCTCTAAAGCTATACAAGACTAGGTCAAGGAAAAAGAATTGGTCATTCGTTTAACAAATTATTAATAATAATATGTTTTTTGCTTTTAAAAAAATATATAATTGAGTTATTGATCATCTGTTTAATACTTTGGTTATGTTTTAAAAACACCAATAACCGGCTAAAATCAATAAAGAAAAATTTAGATGATGATATTTTACTATTGTATCCAGGGCAATCTTATGTAAAGCTGGAAGCAATCAACCAAAAGGTGAGGGACGGGTCTACTCGGGCTGATGGGAACACCGTCGCATCCCTCTTCCAACCTGCGGGTTCCTTCCTCCATTGGCTTACCCAACCCAAGTTCCCCTTGATCTCTCTCCTATATCTCTCCTCTTTCTTTTCTATCTCTTTCCTCTTCCTCTCTATCTTTCTTCTCGCTCTTTTCTTACATTTAGTTAAAAAAAAATAAAAATGACTAAAGGGTTGATAGTGGGGTTAATTAGAGGGTTTAAAGAAATATTAAAGAGAAGGATAATGTAGCATTAATATGGCAAGAAAGATGAGAGAGTTAAGAGGAATAATTGTAGACAGTAGGGTGTGTTTTTCATGCAATGAGGGCCATCCACCACCACACCAAGTCTAAATATCTAGTTAGCCTCCCAGATACCTTTGACAGCAATGTGTTCATGGCAAAGGCAAAGCTATCAGAGAAATTGTTGAAAAAAGTCCAGTATTTGAGTTGTCCAGGTACTAATTACCATCGTGATGGTATCAAAGGCTTCAATTCCAATTTCAATATGAGTTACTGCATCTAGCTTATTCCGTTTGCCACTCCCATCTATCTCTAATTTTCAACACTTGATTGTCCCTTTAAAATTGGATTCTTGGAAGTCGTCACATTTGTATGCTATAAACGGCAAATCTAGAACTAATTTCAAGTCGTAGAAATTAATCACTAGCTAGCTAGTGGTAGCAATATTGGGTTAGGTGACAGGTCGAGAATAGGTTTGGATCAATATGGATCTTTATAATTGAAAAGGGTTTATAATGTATGTTTCCAAGCTCTTGAATCTTATACGAAGCATGCTCAAGCATGTATCATACTATTATGAATGTTCATCAACCTATGCATAGTTCATAACCATAGCAATCTTATCCGGTCAAACTCGATTCCACTTCAAAGCCATAACCATAGCAGTCTTATATGAAGCGGATTGATTGGTGTAGTCCTAGTGATGTTTCTTAGTTTTTTTTTTCCGTCGTACTTTTTGATCTACCACCTTTCTAGTTTTCTATATTTAAAAATCTATCTTTGTGGTTCAAAAAAACATACAATTTCTATTTGAAATAGTCTTAGCCCACTTTTCTGGGTGATCTCAAGTGTGAGGAACGTGGTACCAAAGGGCCTTTGGCTAGCGATATTAATGTGTGACTAAGATATCATTCCTTCTTATAGATTAAGAGTTCAACTCCTATTAAAGACATATAAGATGTAGATTAGGTGGTTTTGTATGTTAGTCATTTAAAAAAAAGTGTGAGGAACATGGTTGTCTACGTGTTTCTGATTTTATGTAAAGGCTTGTATTAAGCCTGTGTTTTTGCTTTTATTAGGAAGTTTCCTTTGGGTATACAAAAAATGTTTTCTTAAGGTAGATTTGGGTAGGTTGGGTTCACCATTACCACCTCCTTCGGGTTTCCTTCATCGGTTTTTCACACCCGAGCTTATCCGCTTAACTTTTTTTTTTTGTGAATGTATAAGAGAGAGTAAAAAAGAGAAAATATTTGGGTTGTTTGGGTTAGGTGCTACTTAGGTTTCCAATAAAAGAGAGAAAATAAAGAAAAAGTGATGATATTTGGATTGGGTTTGGTTTACTCATGGTCTAGAAAACTAGCTTAGCACTCTGTGTATATATAAATATAGAGTATGGTTATAGATAATTTTAAATGTTTACGGTGTTAAAAGAGTACTAAAATGTAGAATAGAACAATTGTAAAGAATACATAAAGATATAAAATATCTTAAAAGAGGAGTAAATCTATTAGAAATATAAAATTCATACATAACATCATTATCAAAAAATTTTGTAAAACCTCTTTATAATCAAATTTGAATTTTTTTAATATAATCAAAAGAGTACAATAATCTAGCATTATTTACACTAAATAATAATCTAAAATCATCAAATAAACTATTTAACACATAATTATATATATAATCAAGTATTGTAACATTGATCTAACATTCAACATTATTAGCTAGTGTACTAACAATAATTAAAGATTAACATAAATCAACAATAAACTAACATTATTAACACTAAATAATAATCTAACATTATCAACTAAAACAAATTAATATTAAAACTAATAAAAACACTAACATTGAAGATCAACACTAATTCAAGATTAACAATAACTAACAATAATCTAGCATTATTTACACTAAATAATAATCCAAAAATCATCAAATAAACTATTTAACACATAATTATATATATAATCAAGTATTGTAACATTGATCTAACATTCAACATTATTAGCTAGTGTACTAACAATAATTAAAGATTAACATAAATCAACAATAAACTAACATTATTAACACTAAATAATAATCTAACATTATCAACTAAAACAAATTAATATTAAAACTAATAAAAACACTAACATTGAAGATCAACACTAATTCAAGATTAACAATAACTAACAATAATCTAGCATTATTTACACTAAATAATAATCTAAAATCATCAAATAAACTATTTAACACATAATTATATATAATCAAGTATTGTAACATTGATCTAACATTCAACATAATTAGCTAGTGTACTAACAATAATTAAAGATTAACATAAATCAATAATAAACTAACATTATTAACACTAAATAATAATCTAACATTATCAACTAAAACAAATTAATATTAAAACTAATAAAAATACTAACATTGAAGATCAACACTAATTCAAGATTAAGAATAACTAACAATAATCTAGCATTATTTACACTAAATAATAATCTAAAATCATCAAATAAACTATTTAACACATAATTATATATATAATCAAGTATTGTAACATTGATCTAACATTCAACATTATTAGCTAGTGTACTAACAATAATTAAAGATTAACATAAATCAATAATAAACTAACATTATTAACACTAAATAATAATCTAACATTATCAACTAAAACAAATTAATATTAAAACTAATATAATCTAACTTTAAATTAACTAAATTTATAATCTAACATAATTAAATAAACAAATTAATATCAAAGCTAATAAAAACTAAAAATATAATCTAACATACTAAAATCAAATTAATATTAAAAAAACAGATAAAATATTTAAAAATAAAACTAGAGTTACCGGTGGTACGTGAGCGGTGGCAGGGAGGTGACAAGCGGCAGAGAGGTGACCGGCGGCAGGGAGGTGACCGGATAGATCGACAGGAAGAGAACAAACAACCTCCAAATCAAAAAACCATATATTAACAACAAATATTAACAAAAAACAGCAAAAAAAAAAAAGAAACAAAAAAAACTTACTTCCCGGCGGTGGAGGAGGAGGCCGGCGGAGGAGAAGAGAGGAGGCGACGTCGAGAGCTCGTGAGGTCGACGGCTTGGGGCGACGGCTGATCAAGAGAGAGAGAGCACAGAATGAGAAAAAAAAGAAACCTGTAACCTAATAACTCGTAAACCTTTTTGCGGCGACATTATTTGCGGCGACAATGCCCTATTTGCGGCGACCATTAATTAATTAGTATTACAAAAAGGAAAATTCATTTGCGGCGACAGTATTTGCGGCGACAATGCCCTATTTGCGGCGACATGTAATATTTTAGGTGGGAAAATATCCCGCCATTATCTTCGCGAAAATAAAAAAATAAATATGAAATCATTAGAGTATTAGCGGCGACATATCTCGCCGCAAATAGTCTTCGTTGAAAGTCAAACATCCTTGACTTGAATTTTGTCTCTTAGTGGACCTTTTGAGGCGACATATGTCGCCGCAAAAAAGGGTCGCCGCAAAAACTTGTTTTTCTTGTAGTGAATTAGTAATCATTTGGATTTTTCTAATAATCCAAGATCATGAAAACTTTGCATTGCCCGTGGCATCGACGCCACGACACCAGCTAATAATGTTGAATGTTAGATCAATGTTACAGGACAATGTCGCCCCTATTGCTGTCGCGCCTATTGCCCATAAAAAAAAGCCCGGGCTACTTTCCCCCCTTTTTTTGGTATCGCCCCTAAAAGTGTCGCGCCCAAAGGGTTTGAGTTAAAAGCAGCTTTTAGCCTACTCTGTCTTCGTTTCTCTCGCCTCCCTCTCGATCGATCGATTTTTTCCGACCGCCGCTCGCCCTCACCGGTGCGTTTGCCTGCCGCCGCTCGCCCTCTAAAGGTAATCATGAATTTCGCCTCTTTTTTTGTGTTTGTGTTTGTGTTTGTGTGTGTGTGTGGGTGTTCGCCGGTGGTGTGTGGGTGTTCGCAGGTGGTGTGTGTGTGTTTGTGTGTGTGTATGTGTGTTAATTAGAGCATGTTTCAGTGTGTGTGTGTGTTCTGGTGTGTGTGTTTCGGTGTGTGTGTGTGTTTCAGTGTGTGTGTGTGTGTGTTTCGGTGTGTGTGTGTGTTCCAGTATGTGTGTTTCGGTGTGTGTGTGTGTGTTCAAGTGTGTGTTAATTGTGATTATTTTATTTACTTAGTTGTATTAGATTATTTAAATGATAATTAGGGGTTTTGATTTTGCTAATTAGTGTGTTTCTATGTGATTTTGATGAATTTAGTTTAGATATTTAACTATAAAATTATAGTAGTTGTATTCACTATATAAGTAATACTTTTTGCACAAGTGTTAGAAATTCAATCTCACTAATTTAGACCCCTTTAGTTATGGGCATATAAAAACAATCCTTTTATTTAGTTAATTGTATTAGATTACTTAAATGATAATTAGGGGTTTTGATTTTGCTAATTAGTGTGTTTCTATGTGGTTTTGATGAATTTAGTTTAGATATTTAATTATAAAAATATAGTTGTTGTATTCACTATATAAGTAAGCCTTTTTACACAAGTGTTAGATATTCAATCTCACTAATTTAGATCCCTTTAGTTATGGGCATATAAAAACAATCCTATTATAAAATGTGTTATGTTGATGAATTTAGTTGTTATGTTGTGTTGTGTTAATGTTGGTAATACATCAAACATATATATTTTTAATAGTTACATTTAAATATGTAAAGACACGCGCACACACTCAAACACATTCTATTAAATATATATATATATATATACACACACACACACACACAAATACACCCATTTATATGCACTCACTAAACGCGTTGGTTTAAATATGTATATAAATTAACGCGTATGGTGTGCGTATATAAATGTGTGTGTGTGTGTATATATATATATATATATACAAAATGTGTTTGAGTGTGTGTGTGTGTTTGTGTGTATACACACAATTATATAAACGCACTTAAACGTGTTCATATATATATATATATAAATATATATGTATGTATATATATAGTTGTATATTTATATATCAACGCGTTTATATATTTATTTAAATCATGAACTTAGAATACCCGTCCGAAATTAATTTAGAAATTAGTTTCGGGATGTCCCCGTTTTGGGACTGCTTTTTGAATACTTTATCTCTTTTAGGATGCGAATGCGTATTACATAATTGTTTGTTTAAGAAAGATTCGGTTGCCATTTCCTCTTTGCCTCTCGGGTGTGTATTTATATATATATACTTGGGGGCTAAGGGGAAATGCTGCTGGATTTTTCTTAAACAACCAATCGTGTAATATACATTCACATAAGAGGTAAGGTATTCAAAAAGTGGGTTTAGAAGCCAACCCTTGTGAATACTCTATCAGTTGTCCTTTTATTTCTCGTAGAGTAAACACTAAACCTTAATTAATGTTTCTGTTTCACCATGCCTATTGATAAAACCTGGACTACTATTGAAAATCGTAACTCTTCTGAGTTCTGTGAAGGGCTTGAGTCTTTTGTCATGAGATCCGAAGCACACGTTGACAGTAGAGGTTTAATTAGATGCCCATGTCGAAAATGTGTAAACGGTATCTTTATAAAAATTTCGTTAATGAAAGCTCATATACAAAGATTCGGTTTCTCTCGACGTTATATTACATGGGTCTACCATGGTGAAAGTAGAACGCCTCCGATTGTAGATGATGTAGCTCCAAGAACTGAGATGGCTGGCGTTATCGACGACGTTATGGGAGAATTGAGGGAAAATGATACCAACCACGATGACGAAGACTCAGATACAGAGGGTAGCGTTGTTGATACCAAAACAAAGTAAATCGTGGAAAGCAAATCATCAAAAATCGGGGAGGGACGAGCTCATATAGCAGCGCATGCTACAAAAAGGTAAGTATTTTTTGCTTAAAATTACATCAAAAATCTAATATTTAATGTAATTTAATGTTAAACAGAACAAGAGTAGATTAGAAGCCTTTCATGATGCTCACGTGAATAAACAAGGGCAATTTGACAGTCCGCTAGCAGAAGAACAATATGTAAGTGTTTAATGTTAAAATTAAAAATATACTGAATTAGAAGCATATATATTAATCTATTGTATCATCTTTGTAAAATACAGAATGCTGTCTTGCGTGAGCTTGCTCAACAAACTCAACTTTCAACATCTTCAACCAATCCAATTCCAGTAGATGAAGCAACTGTTTTTGAGAAGGTTCTAGGTCGTCGTCGAGGTCATATTAAAGGCATCGGGCATAAACCTTCTACAAGGATGACTACTGCCTACTCTGAGGGACAGTCACCGACATCACCACATACACAAGCACAGGTATGTGTTATATTCACTTCTAACAGGTCACAATTGTTATGTATTCATTATATTGACTTCTAACGGCTCATAATTGATATGTATATGTTAGATTCACTTCTTACGGGTTATAATTGACATGTATGAGTTATATTCGCTTCTAACGGGTCATAATTGCTGTTTATGAGCTATATTCACTTCTAACGGGTCATAATTGACATATATGAGTTATATTCGCTTCTAACGGGTCATAATTGTTGTTTATGAGTTATATTCACTTCTAACGGGTCATAATTGACATATATGAGTTATATTCGCTTCTAACGGGTCATAATTGCTGTTTATGAGCTATATTCACTTCTAATGGGTCATAATTGACATATATGAGTTATATTCGCTTCTAACGGGTCATAATTGACATGTATGAGCTATATTCACTTCTAACGGGTCATAATTGACATGTATGAGTTATATTCGCTTCTAATGGGTCATAATTGACATGTATGAGCTATATCCCCTTCTAATGGGTCATAATTGACATGTATGAGTTATATTCGCTTCTAGCGGGTTATAATTGCTATTTATGAGTTATATTCGCTTCTAGCGGGTTATAATTGCTATTTATGAGTTATATAACTCATTTATACCAATTATGACCCGTTATAAGTCAATATAACCCATAGATAGCAATTATGACCCGTTAGAAGTCAACACAACTCATAAATAGCAATTATGACCCGTTAGAAGTCAATATAACCCATAGATAGCAATTTTGACCCGTTAGAAGTCAATATAACCCATAGATAGCAATTTTGACCCGTTAGAAGTCAACACAACTCATAAATATCAATTATGACCCGTTAGAAGTCAATATAACCCATAGATAACAATTATGACCCGTTATAAGTCAATAAAACCCATAAATAGCAATTATGAGCTATATTCACTTTTAACGGGTCGTAATTGACATGTATGAGTTATATTCGCTTCTAACGGGTCATAATTGACATGTATGAGCTATATTCGCTTCTAACGGGTCATAATTGACATGTATGAGCTATATTCGCTTCTAACGGGTCATAATTGACATGTATGAGCTATATTCGCTTTTAACGGGTCATAATTGACATGTATGAGCTATATTCGCTTATAACGGGTCATAATTGACATGTATGAGTTATATTCGCTTCTAGCGGGTTATAATTGCTATTTATGGGTTATATTCACTTCTAACGGGTCATAATTGCTATTTGTGGGTTATATTGACTTTTAACGGGTCATAATTAGTATAAATGAGTTATATTGGCTTCTAACAGGTCATAATTGGTATAAATAAGTTATATTCCGTTCTAATGGGTCATACTTGCCGTGTATGATAAATTAGACTTTGTTTAATATATAATTAATGAATTATATTTATTTTGTAGCCAGAGAATATTGAATCAATTCTTAGCAATCCGGCATTTACCGCAAGAATTGTGGAGATCTTCCGATCGTTGACACCTCGTAGTGATAGTGGGTCAGATAATGCTAGAACTGACAATGCGGGAAACGAGACTGCGGGGACTGACGATGAAGTGTAGCTTAGTTATATATATATATATATATATATATATATGTAAGTTAGACAATTAAACTTGACTTTGTTTTGTGTAAACCGTACACGAATTTCGGTTTATATGAAGAATGTGGCTTAGTTTATAACATATGCGTGATTTATTATATATTTATGGAATTATGGATTGTATATATACAGGAAATATCGGTATTTTAGTGTATATGTTGAGCTGTGTTGAAAGACTAATAGGGGCGACTTCATGCAATAGGGGCGACACTAATAGGCGCGAAAGATTGGGCAACAGCAGCGAGGCAATAGGGGCGACTTTGTGGGGTATTAGGCGCGACAAATGTCGCCCCTAATGCCCTGTTTCCTTGTAGTGTATAATCAAATTTGAATTTTTTTAATATAATCAAATTAGTATATGTGTTTACATAAATAATTAAGCACGAAAATAGATAATTATATCAACTAAATAATTTGAATAAATGTTTTATTAAGATATACAAACTAATTAAATTATCTAAAATATGACATTTGAGAAAATAACTCATTTATAAGCCCTTTGAGAAAATAAAGGAGGATGACTGATGAATTTTATAAAAATAAAATAATAACATTATAAGTCATTTTCTTTGATATATGTTAAAGATAAATATTTAAAAATTACAAATCCAACATTTTATTATATTGTTTCAAGTTAAAAATAAATAATTCGTAAGATACATATATAGACTAATCAAATAAGGATATTGTATAATTAGATATCTTTTATTTTTGTTTTAAGGTTACTAGGTGGTGTTAAATTATTGCTTACGGAAAATAGACGTATATGTTAGTCCCAGATTGAGTACGCAACAACAAATGTTTGTAGAAGGGGGAGGGTTGAATACAAACTTTAGCTTTTAAAAATTAAAGACACACTTATATACTTTTATATAATTCTTATTGATATGAATCAAGAATTACATGTACTAGAAGCGGAAATTCTAAGTACAATAAAATGTAGCAATCAATTTGTCTAACACATAGACAAGCTAACTCTAAAACAACTAATGTATTTAGAGTGTTCAACGCATGAACAAGTTTGATTCTACACAATGCTTATACTCTACGAAATTTCTCAACTGATGAGATTTTGTTTTAGTGTAGTAGAGACTTCACTTTGTTGTATTGTGTAGTATTCTCTATTTGCATGTCCACCATGCATGAGTATATATAGAAGTCTTGGTGGATCCGGTTGCATGAAGGTAAGAGACCAAGAGGATGTAGAAATATAATATTTTAATTGTAAAGGTAATGGGTGAAAAGTAAAGTTACTTTAATCAAATGTATGATAAAAGTAATTGTACTTTTCTGCAAAAGTGCAACCCATTCACAATATAAAATATTAAAGTCCACATCTACTGTCGTGTAGAAGTATCTTTCTCTTTCCATGATTGTACTTTAATCAACACCATGCTTCTGATTGATTTAACTTTACCAAGTATGGGATTGCCAGCCATACTTAGTTGTTTGAACAAATCTTCAAGATCTTCGTCTGTTTGAGGTATCATTATCCCTTTCCAGAGGATAAGATCAAACCTTTTTGTCTCATACTTGATCCAAAAAGTGCATTTTACTTTTACAAACAAAGATCTAAGGCATAATAGAACAACACATGTTCTGCCTTTTACATATGACTTACAATCTGAAAAGATAGAGTAGATTTGACATTTTTCAAGACTCAGCTAACAGATTGTAAAAGGAACTTTGATATTCACTACTTAGTTGACAAAATATATCAGTTGATCACTTTTTGCTAGGACTCAGTTGACACATATTGCTCAGCTGATCATATAGATGCTCAGCTGATCAATAGTAAGCTTAGGAGGACATAATGCTCATGTATTTGTATGATCAGTTGATCAAGAATGCTCAGCTGATCAATCAAATACATCAGTTTATAAGGGGAGATGACTTGTGTAAAAAAAGACTTACTTAGCTGATGCTTTGGGCCTCAGCTGATCCAATTGTTCACTCAGCTGATAGAGTAGGCACTTAGCTGATCAAATTCTTCACTCAGCTGATCAATTTGTTTACTCAGCCGATGAAATATTTTCATCAGCTGATCAACAATTTCGCTCAGCTGATAGACTGTTTTCCTCAGCTGATGGTCTTCTTTACTTGTTTTCTTCATTTGATGCTCCTTGGCTGATACTTTGAGTAGGATCTAATGCTCAGCTGATGGCTTATTTTCCTCAGTTGATGATTCCATACATAGCATATTTTTACATAAACTGATTCAAACAACAAATGTTTGAATTCTTTCTAAATCATACTGAATGTAGGGTTTGGTTATCATCAAATTCTATGTTTTAGGATAGGAAGAGTTGATTATTAGGGTGAAGTGATTATTTCCCCAACAGTATATAATAAGTTATAATAATTCTATTGTTTGTTTTTAATTTAATTAAAAAGGATAACTAAGTTTTTTTGAACAGTTTCGCCTCAGCGGTAGAGGCACAAGATCGAAACACGGTTGAACTGATCAGGGCCCCGGTTTCGATCCACTCCATCTACACCCCCTAATTAATTCGGTAGGGTTGATTCACTAATGAGGGAGTGACCTCAGCTACTCCTAAGAAGAAACTCTTCAGAGAAACTCGAACCCAAGACCTCTCATTTATTGGGAAACTAATTAATAAATATAAGAAAATATTCTACTAAGGTGATACTTTCATATTAATTAATTAAGTCGGTAAGTTTCTTTATTATTTAATTATTATACGTTACAGTAATCTAATTAATTTATATATTTACTATCATTCAACAACCTGTCGATTAAAGATATGAAACAAACCTACAATTATAATTCCAACCTCCAGATACATGTAATCCGGTCTCTATGTACATAAAACAGGAGGCTTGAGACTGAAAAAGGCGGGATGGTTTTAGAGCATCAAGTGTCAATATATAATGCCCTTGGCTTTATGGTCCTAGCTAGCTCATGCAGTACGTGATGTACGTAGTCTTTTAGTTTTGGTTATTTATATATATATATATATATATATATATATATATATATATATATATATATATATATAAACCCACTTCTGTTTTCTGTAATTAGAAAAAGATAAAGAAAAAAGAAGGAAAAAAACATGTGAGCCAAATTAACGTTTTGGAAAGAAACCGGTTTAATTATTTTTTTTGGACGTACAGTAAGAATTGAAAAGGTATATTTCAATAATTAATAGGCCACATATATAACAACTAATTAACCCGGCCATGCAGCCCTGTTGGTTTATCTAGAATTGCTGCTGTGATACACCGACTCTATCCTGAACTTGCTAACAATCCAGTAAAAAATGTAGACCATATACGCACGATGGAGATTAATCCTTCATGTACGTCCTTTTCATTTAAAACCCAAAGCCTTTCAATTCCCAGTTTATTAAATCATCAATTAAGTGAGGAGGGAGGTCCAAGTAATATTCCACCCTTTAATTGCGAATGTCAAGAATCAACTCCTAACCTTTGAACATCTAAGAAATTAAAAGGAGTTCGTCTCAGACGACCTACATATATAATAGACGTGATATATAATGATTCAACCGCAATTAATGCCTTATGCCTAGCTCTTTTATCTAAGTTGCAAAACGTACGTGGAAATTAATTAAAGTCTACTATATATATATATATATATATATATATATATGTTGTAATCTCCAAATGAAGACATTTACTTTTCTCAGCACACCACTTATCCAATCATTATATATGGAACCCCTTTAAGTTATTAAGGCTAAGGATCTATAGCCTTAATTATATGAAGTGGCTTGAGATCTAAATTTTGGATAATGAAATTCATGGATGAAGTCTGTGGGGGATTGAGTATGGCAAGGTGCATGTAAGGAACTCATGAATAGACAATCAAATTGAAGAAGGGGAATTGGATGGCTAAGATTGGTTCTCGCGATTCTTACAATAAAAAGGGTTCTCAAATATCAGGAGGGTTCATTGAAGAAGTGGTTTTTTTTTGCGAGAAGCAATTTCAACAATTGATTGGTTTTTGATCTTGTGATTCACATTAATTATAATTAATATTTTTATTTAATTCAAAATAAGAGTAAATTAGTAAACAAAAATATTTTTTCTTTCTTATCTCAAATTAAGTTTTCTCTCTCTAATTAAACTTTTTCTAGTTTTAGAATTCACATTAATTTATTATTAATACGATGTTCGCTACTGAACACAACCCACTATTTACAAATTTTACATTATTAATACAATATTCATTAGTGAACACATCCACTTCCAATTTATCAAAACCATTAATAAACTTTTTAAATATAATTCGAAGTTCACTAGTGAGCGTGTTACATCATAATACCATGTTTTTGGAAGTTCTTTTTTCTGGTGTTTATTAACTAGAAAAAGAAAGTATACTTACAAAAAATATGTAAAAACTAGAAAGGGGATTGAATAGTTTTTATGTTTACTTTTTCTTTAAAATTTTAATTATTAATCTTTTTAACACAAATCAAACTATTAATAATTGAATACAAATAGACATATGAAATATGTATATCTATATAAGATCGAGGATATACACACACACATATATATATATATATATATAGATGTATATTTATGTATTTTTATATATGTATATTCTTGACAATGTATTAAATAACTTGAAGGTAAGTGTAATAATATAAAAGCAAGAATATAAGAATAAATACGAGTATGTAAAGGATTTAAGGGTTAGAGAAGGATAACACTAAGATTTATAGTGGTTCGGTTGAACTCCAATCTACATCCACTCCTTGACCTCCGTCAAGAGTTCCACTAGCATAACGTGCAAAAAGTCTCCTTAGAACAAAAGAGAACGCCGGTTACAATCACTTTGTAAAGTAGGTGACAACCTCACCAAGCTCTGATACAAGAGCTTAAAACAAGTTTTTCACCAAAAATTTAAGTTTCCTTTAATAAGAAATAAGAACAAGTTTTTCTCCAAGAAGTAAAATCAAGACCACAAGTGGGGAATAGTCAAACCCACTATCATCTATATTGTTCTTCCATTAAGAACAATTTATGAATTCTCTCAAACACCAACAAAGGTATGTAAAAGAAATATCACTCTCAAAATACAAGAGGCAAATGTATGAATATAGAATGCTGAAAGATCTCTCTCTCTCTCTCTCTCTCTCTCTCTCTTGATTTCTCTTGCTTACTTGAGTTGTTTTTTAGATGAATCAAAGATTATAACAAACTCAAGAATCACACATATAAATATAAAGTTGTAAGAAAACAAGTGTGTAAATAATATCTTAGAGGATTTCAGATGCAAGAGATGGTTTAAAGTGAAAACCCAAAGATTGTATTTATAGAGAATGAAGAGAGAGAAAGTTGGGTTGTCTAGTGGCCGGACAGTCGCAAGCACACTGTCGACCGTGCCTCACTAGAGCAACTTTCAGCCAAATTTAATGAATGTTACTATTATTTACTTGGCTTATATTTGAAATTTGTATTTTGCCATTACAATACCTAGAATAAAATATTGTTATCTTGTGTATTTGGATTGTCACAAATAGCAAGTGAAGATTTCATGTGAAATAAAACCACACTTGTTGTTCATATTGCGATTGATGTGTAGCAAGAAAGTAGAGGAGTGGGGACGGTTGCAACCTTGTTGATTTTACGATCGAGAGGGAAAATCACATGATTAGTCACCTGATGTTGTTCATTAATGTAGAGGTGCTTGTTGATATTTCGATCGACTATTGCAACCTTGTTGATTTTCCGATCGACGGTTGCTACCTCTTCTCATGATGGTGCTCGGCGGCAGAGGCTGTGGGTTGCTTGTCGACTAGTCGTCAGCAAAATCTTGAACATCATATCCTGTGCGGCAGTCCACGACTAGTATAGGGGACAAGACTATGGGCTGCTCGTCGACCGACGACGGGCAGAAGGCATATGGCGGATGGCGGCTGGAAGAAGGCGACAAGCAAAGGGCAGATGGCATATGACTGGCAAATGATAGAGGACTGTACGGCGTATCTTTTTTTAACCGGGGACAGGCAAGGGAAAATGTTGGTGGAAGAGGGCCATTGCCGGCATATCTCATTCTCTTGTGAAGAAGAAATACACACAGTAGGGCTGGACGGATTTTATTCTAAAGCTAAATATGATGTGGGTGGTTTTATTTAGGGTATAGATTTAGTGAGCTAAAAGGCATCCATACCCTTTTGTTAGATATTTTTATTTCCTTTATGTTCAAACTAATTACAAAATAGTCATTCTTCATCATAGCCATTAATTAAATTATCTAACGTTTTTAATAGCTTCTCGCATTTCTAGTAAAATAGGAGTTTCTCGCACTTCTCGTAAAATAGGAGCTTCTCGCATGAACCTCACTATATATATATATATATATATATATATATATATATATATATATATAGGGAATAACTTGGCTACACCATCATGTAGCCAATTAGCTACATGATGTACACACAAACACTTGGTGAGGTCACCATTATGCATAGTCTATAAGTAGGACCCATGGTGCATAGTGTATAAGTAGGACCCACCAAGTGTTTATATGTGCATCATGTAGCTAACTATACACGTTGATATAGCTAAGTTATTCCTATATATATATATATATATATAGGATGGTTCAAACGAGAACTGTTTTTCGTAAAAGAACTGCGAGAACCAATTATAGCTATTGATCAAAGAGATGGAGGGTCCAGATTAAATAGTTGTTAATGGATAACCTTAATTAAATCAAAATTATTCTTAATTAATTAAGGGCAATTTGAATATTTTTACATTATCCCCATATTTTTAAATTAATATATATATATCAATCGAAAAGGTGTTAAATTACAAAATTCATACTAAATTAATGAGAAAAATATGCTCTTTAAATTAAGACCGATATTGCTATATATATATATATTGTGTTTGTTGAATTTTTTCCAGTACAGCTCGACATGTGCACATGTACAGATTCACCTAGTTTTTTTTAACACAAATGTAGATATGCACATGTACAAATATTTGCTCAAGTGCATAATAAGCACATGTAAACTTGAATTTTTTTTCCCGAAAAATATAGCAAGATCGGTCTCAAATTAAAGAGCATAATTTTTTCGTTAATTTGGTATACTTTTTATAATTTAACTTCTTTTCGTTTGATGGATATATTAGTTTTAAAAAAGTGAGGGTAATATAAAAATGTATATACTACCTTTCCTCTTTAAAATAAATAAAAAGGACTGAAAATTTAATGTTTGGCTAGTTCTTGTACGAAAAACAGTTCTTATTTGAACTGCTCCATATAAATATATATAATGAAAAGTTAATTTGAGAACCGTTTTTTTTAAAAAAACCGCGAGAACCAATCTTAGTCGTCCAATTCCTCCTCATTCAATTGGATTGCCCACTCATGAATTCATTACATGCACCTTGCCACATTCAATCCCCCACGCTCTTCATACATGAATTTCACTTATATTACTAATTGAACGACTAAGATTGATTCTCTCGGTTCTAATAATAATAATAGTTATTAAATAAACCGCTCCCTATATATATGTGTATATATATATATCGATTATATAATGAAAACATATAACAAACGTCACTACAAAATATTAGCCATTTAGTGACGGAAAAAGTGCGTCACTAAAATCCTAAATTCCGTCACTAAAAGTGTTTTGGCTCCCTCTCACCAAATAAAAAAGCATCACTAGCAAAGCAATAGCTAAATGTCTATTTTGACACCAAATTTTCGTCACTATAAGTTTAAAGGTTTTGCTCACTGAAGTTTTCGGTCAGCAAAGGGTGTTCACTCTTAGCCTTGTACAGACCTTTACCTACGCTTTTTCATCTAAGTTATTCTGTCACTAAATCTAGTAAGATGTATTGCTTTTTGGTTGTGTAATAATTACAATAATATCTCGTTTCTCCAGACCGAAAAACAAACGTCACCTTTGTTAATAACACACCAGGATAAAAACAAATATGATATTATTAAAAAAACAACTGTACAATATAAACTTATATCTTAAAGAGTAAAAACAACATAAATGTAATAAAAAAATCTTAATTTATAATACAAGCATAATTTCTACTAATTCTAAACTAAGTATGTGGTTAACTCATCCGCAAATAACTTGGCTTGAGAATATGATCCTGAAACATTAAGACATAACCATTAGATAAACCAACAAAGAACAAAACAACAATTTTAGCGATCTAGAATTATATAAAATAATATCCGACACACCCGTCAATTATTACAAAATTTTAATTTTGATGACGAGTCAACCCGTACCAAAACTTTTTAAGAGGTGATAGCTCTAAAAACAACCCAAGATTTTGCCTCCATTTGGGATTTGCCAATACAAACATATAAGTCTTTAGTCATTGAGATCAATGAAAGTGGATCACATATTTGATTAGCTTTCATCAAGACCAAAACTTAAGTGAGTGTGTTAACAATCTTGTGGCTTACATGGTACAATTGCCGACAAATATTTGCAGAAGAATTAATAATTCTCCTCTATTATGAGCACACATATCCATTACCATTGTTTTGAGTTAAGCAAATTAATTATATCATCCTATTCAAAATTCAAGTCCATGTAATACGATTAACAGAAAAAATGAGAATGTACCTCATTGGCAATTTGGCATTGCTACTCATAAGAACTACAGGGTTACAAATTTAACAAGACAAACCAGTCTCATCAGCTTAATCCATTAATAAACTTCATATGTAAATAAATAAAGTAAATAAAATTAGAGAAACAGCTAATAATCACAAATGACAAACCAAAAAAATGTTGTTAAAACAATAAGCTTATCCTAATTTCAAAATATTCCAATGGTTCGCTTAAAACTAATTTCTTACATGAGCAGACCCAAAAAACATATCCATCAACAATAGCTACAAGAAAATAATCTAAATGACCTGCCACCTCTTTGCATCGGAATTGCATTGAGAAAAGTGGTTGCCATGATTAAGAGTAGAGTCACTTGATAGTATCCAAGTAGTAAGTGTGATAGTGTTCGAGAGGTCCAAAATAAATGACCTGGCCACCTCTTTCCTTCAATAATAGCTATAAGTAACTATCTAAGTTAGTAAGTTTCAAAAGGGATAATTGCATGACAATTTGTCTCTATTTTATAAAATAGTGATGAAAATAATTATGAAACATAGTGAATTTTTGTTCATGTGGAGCTACATAAGCATATACATGATGCACAAACAATATGAGATGTGAAAATGGTGAAAACAAATTCCAATAATCAAGAGGGGATTCTACTAAGAATCACATACAAAGTGAAACGGAAAGTAAACCATTTTTAAGTGCTATTTATTATTTATAATATTGCAAATAACATACATAGATATCCATTCGAATCATATTAGAATCCAACAATTCACGAATTTACCCAATTTTATATAGATAAACAGATACTTAGACACAATTGACAAGAGAAAAGAAGCAATGAAAACAGAGTACAAAAACTATTAATTGCAAACCCTAGCAAAAGAAGCAGATTTAAATAAGAAACATGAGAGAAAAAGCAAAAACAAATCGAGCAACAACAGCATTCTACGTAAGGAATCAGTGCATCAAAAGAACAATATTGATTAGAACTTAATTTCCAATGGCAGTCTCCTGAAACTTGTTCAAATCGTCCATTGGTGTGATTCTTGTTCTCAATTAACACCAGGGCAACAATTAACACCGATAATACTCCATTGGTGTATTCATGTTTTCGATTAGAGGGAGAACTATAACTAAAATGAAATGATGAAGAATTGAAGCTATTTTGCATTTGAAATCAGAGTCGAAGGTTAGGATTTTAGCTTATAAGTTATCCCAAAACTTCAAAATTGGAAACCCTAGCAGATAGGAGAGTTTCAGCGACTCACAAAATAGAGACCAGTCGGAGTTCAGGTCTCACCCTCGACGATTATGCTGCCTCTCGACAGCGGCGATCGTGGTGTCTCTCGACGGCGACATTGGTGGTAGGAGAATGGGGGCGTCGTTGGGTTCTATTAGGGAAAAGTTTAATTTTGTGCTCTGCTCTCGGTAGTATTATAAAGAGATTATCAGATACAATTTTGTTTTATTTTTATTAATTTTCTATAGCTACTAACTCTTTTCTGTAGACAAAAGTATCAAAAACGACATTAGTAACTCTTTAGTTTTCTATCACAAAAGGCTTGCGTCAACTAATGGCACTTAGTTTGTAGTGTGTTGGTTCTAATCACAAATTTGCGTAATTAATTTAGAGACACAACCAAGAAACTGAGATTTTTTTATGAGGGGAGGGTATTTTCAACATAGATTTAGGGTTAAGGACCTTAATATTTTGAGTTTACCAGATCTCGTTATATATAACTCGTCTAAAATATTTATAAAAATTGAATTTATCTCATTCAAATATATTGTTAAAACATAAAAAATAAGAGAAATATTCAATATAGTCTTAATTTAATTTATGGTCACAAGGGACTATTTATAGCTATTAGATTTTAAGATTCAATGATCCAGATTATAATCAAAATTGATATATTTGTATAAAATAGGGCATTTATGACTTTTTAACTATTGGTCCCCACTTTCTCTCTACTCTAATTTATTTAAAATTAATTATCTCACAAACCGTTAATCGTTAGACGAAACGAATTATACCGTTGCGATCCTTGTGTTCCCCTCTTTTATTAGAGAGGTCACTTGATATACTTTCGACAAAAAAAATTTTTCTCATTTTGTTAGATTGGACTTAAATTTTATTAAAGTATAATCACATGTGATTCATAGAGGTGTGATCAATATAGTCTTTATAAAATTATAGTTTGGTGTTTGATAATCCGACAAAGTTCTATGGTTTAGTAACAAAAAATCAACAATTGAAAGTGATTCTAAATTATTAGTTGTTTCATAACACATGTGATTATCTATCTCTTATACATACACATAATTACAGGTGATTAGATTAAATGTAGCATTTTTATGTCACATATTTGACAGAATCAATCACATGTGATTGCGTATTCAATCACATGTGATTTTGTACAGAATCACATGTGATTGAATACCAAAAACATAAGATTTGGTATTCAATCACATGTGATTTTGTACAAAATCACACGAGATTTTGTACAGATTCAAATGTGAAAGAATACCAAAAAGCATGAGATTTGGTATTCAATCATATATAATTGCATAGAGGATTGTTCAAATGAGAACCATTCTTATTACGAGAACCAATATAAAAGACATCGAATTCGAAGGAGAACACATCTAGACCTTTGATAGAGGGGATAGGGTGTTGCTAGTACACAATATATGCATTCATTAGTAGACAATGCAATTGGATTTGGTGAAATTTAATATGTACATACATGTATAAACGGTTTTAAGCAAACGTTGATTTATTTAAGCAAACATTCAAAATTTATAAACGTTAAATGATATACAATTTAAGAAGATAAAAAAATTAATAAAATAACACATTGAATATTGTTATGAATCACATGTGATTATACATTAATAAAATTTAAGTCCAACCTAAAAAAATGAAAAAAAAAGTTTGTCAAAAGTATATCAAGGGACCTCTCTAATAAAAGAGGGGAACACGAGGATCGCAACGGTATAATTGGTTTCGTCTATCGATTACCGGTTTGTGAGATAATTAATTTTAAATAAATTAGAGAAAAGAGAAAGTGAAGGGACCAATATACAAAAAGTCAGAATTGTCATTCCTTAAATTAATTTTAATTATTATCTAAGATTAAATTTAAACAATTAATCTTGAAATCTAATAACTAAAAATTATCTCTTAAAACGATGCTTTTATTAATGACTATATTAAACAAAACCTTAAAAAATAAATGGAAAACTGAAAATTTTCGATAAAAATCGACTAATTCAAACCGTGATAAGGAAATAATAATTGGTTTTATCTCCAGGACTTGAGGCTCATTGTTTTAGGCAACTTACCGTACAGCCGCCATTTAATTAAGCTCTAGGAAAAGCCCATGCGTAGGCTGTCGTCAATGGGTATATTTGTCACTTTATACCCCAAAAACCATGGGCTTTTTACAGATCACTAGCCTCCTGTTTCATCTCAACTCTCTAGCTCTATTTAAACCACACTTGTGTTTCCCCAACTCATCATTAATTCAATCATCAAACAAGTCTACTATTATCCATAAATTAAATCTGATTTAGTAAAAAGATGAGTTGTACAAGCAGAAGAGCATGGATGGTGGCCGGAACAGTTGGACTTGTGGAGGCACTCAAAGATCAAGGCTTTGCACGGTGGAACTACACCATCAGGGCCATACACCATCACGCCAAGTCAAATCTCCGGTCAGTCTCACAAACAAAGAAGTTGTCATCTCCGGCGGCCATGGCTTCAAGCAGAAGCGTAGAAGAAAAAGCAAAACAGTCGGAGGAATCGTTGAGAAAGGTCATGTATTTGAGCTGCTGGGGTCCCAATTGATCAATCTCTAATCTGCAATTGTTTTAGGTGTACGTATAGATATTATTATATATCGGGATCGAAGTTAACTAGATTTAGTTTACAACTTTCATAATGAATGAAAACGAGTTGTATAATTACTAGTCGTGGTTAAATATATATATATATATATATATATATATATATATATATATATATATATATATATATGTTGAAAAATACGATTTTCAGATTAACAATAAATTTAAATAAGCTGATATGAACAAACGTATTTTGCCAATTATAATATCATTAACAATGCGTTTGTTCGTATCACAATAATAAGTCCGATTTTATATATATAGTTACCAAATGATTGCCAACTACTGATTGATCCTACTTGATCAAAGCAGTAAAAGAAAGGTAGAAGGAGAGTGTCCCGTTATCGGACTATTTAAAGCAATACACGAAATTAACACCAACCTGATTCGTAGAGCAAGAAGAAATCGACACCTCAGAAACTGCACGGAAGAAATTCCTGCCCTTAAAGGTGTTTACGTTGCTAATCGCTGCAAGCCTCAAAAACGTAATAACCCAGGATTTATGCAGCCTCAAAACCGAGTTCCACAGCAAAGAACTTGGTTTTCTATGGAAGATTGATGGCAGAAAGAAGCAAAAAACGCAGAGGGGGAGTGGAGGAGCTTTCAGATTTTCGCAGGTACCAACTGAGGAGGCTGCAGTTGGTTTATATAGCCAACCTGCAGTCTGAGTTGTTGAGGGAATCGTGGGGAGAGGGCTTCGATTTCGGGGGAGCAGCTCTACATTTCGTGGGGCTGACTCTATCCCACGATTTGAATTCCGGCCGGGTCAAATCCGAACAAACCGACCCGACTCACACGGATCAAGTAACCGCAACCGAACCACGAACCCGGCCTGTAAAAATGAAAGCTCCTAGCGACGATGCGTACGTGCAAAGTGCGCCTACACGCGCCACTCGCGGGCACGCGGCTCACGGCTAGGCGCGCGTGTGGGGAGTCCCCTTCTAGACCCCCACCATTTAGTTTGTATGATAGGAGGTGACACCCCTTATAAACACACCCAAATCCTTTCCCTCCTCCTATGTGGGACACTAAACTTGACAACATTTAAGTTAAGTAATTTGCTATCAAATTCCAACAATCCCCCACCATGTTGGAAAGTTTTCTGTCATTCACATACATGATATCACATAGGTGTCACGAAGATTAAACCCAGTTTGATGCACGTGAACAAAGAGAAATCGATTCAATGGTATCCTATGGATTTAAACCAAGAACCTGATGATATCTCCGGCTCACACGCACATATCACATAATACCTTCCTGTTTTCACTGAGCGCTATTATGGCCATGCGCTATAAATCCTTTTCATGACCCTCTAGAAGATAAACCACTAATCTTCATTCAAGGCGGCACCACCTTTAGGTCATATAGGCAAAGTTTTACAACACCTTCGTTGCTTAGATGCCTCCAAAACTTTGTTAAGAGATTGAACTTAACCTAATTCACGGCAACGACGTACTATCTTTACCACACATGAGTCTATCGAAATGATAGTACCTTCTATCGGTTAATTGACTCATTGTTACCCTTTAAACTTGAAAGATAGGAGCACTAAATTCAAGTTGGGTTTCCATCACTAACCGATTCTACTGTGGTTTTAGACCCATGTCTCTCGTGGTAGTTCCAAACAAATCTCTCGTCAGAGGTTTGGTGAGGGGATCTGCCAAGTTCTTACTCGACTTGACAAAGACAACTTTGATGGTACCATTATCAAGAAGTTGTCTCACAAAATTGTGTCGGAGACCTACGTGTCTCGACTTCCCATTATACACAGCATTGTATACTTTAGACAGTGTGGCCTCACTGTCACAGAACATGGGAATATAAGGCATTGGAACATCCCACAGACGGATGTCCAAGAGTAGATCTCTAATCCACTCTGCCTCTTTGCCAGCCGCAGCTAAAGCAATTAACTCGGCTTCCATAGTCGAGTGAGCTATACACGTCTGTTTCTTGCTCGCCCAAGAAATAGCTCCTCCAGCTAAAGTAAAAATCCAACCACTTGTGGATTTTGAATCACTAGTCTGATCAATCCAGCTAGCATCGGAATACCCTTCTAGTATACCCGAAGATGACGTGTATGTCAGTTCCAGAGCACAGGTCCTTTTCAGATACCCCAACACACTGCTCACTGCTTTCTAGTGTTCTACACCAGGGTTGACAGTATACTGACTTAATTTGCTTACAGCGAATGCAATGTCAGGTCGAGTGCAATGCATAGCATACATCATGCTACCAATTGCACTTGCATATTCCAGCTGAGCCACCGCTCTACCAGAGTTCACATTAAGTTTCACACTTGAGTCAAAAGGAGTGTTAAATTCCTTTATATTCAGATGCTGAAACTTTGCCAGAATTTTCTCTATGTAGTGAGACTGACTTAGAGAAATCTGATTGCCTGTTCGCTTCACCTTAATACCAAGAATGGTATCTACTTCTCCAAGATCTTTCATCTTAAAGTTCGAGGATAGATATTTCTTCGTCTCAGAAATACCTTCTAGGTGATTGCTAATGATCAACATATCATCAACATATAGGCAAATGACGACTGTGTAGTCAGATGTGCATTTAGTATAAATGCATCTATCAGCACCATTGTGCTGAAATCCGAAAACAGTCACAGTGATATCAAATCTCTCATGCCACTGTTTAGGAGCTTGCTTAAGCCCGTACAAAGATTTAATAAGTCTACACACTTTATTTTCCTGTCTGGGAATCACAAACCCTTCGGGTTGCTCCAAATAAATCTCCTCATTTAAGTATCCGTTAAGAAAGGCTGTCTTCACATCCATTTGATGAATGTACAATCCTTTCAAAGCAGAAATTGCTATAAGAGTTCTAATAGAACCGATCCTAGCAACTGGAGCATAGGTATCAAAATAATCAATACCTTCTCTCTGCCTATATCCCTTAGCAACTAATCTTGCTTTATAGGCAGATATGGATCCATCTGGGTGGTATTTCTTCTTAAATATCCACTTGGATCCAATAGGTTTCTTTCCCTTGGGAAGATCAGCTAACTCCCAAGTTCCATTACCTAAGATTGAATCCATCTCATCATTGACTGCTTCTTTCCATAAAGGAGCATCTCTAGATGACATGGCTTCAGTAAAGGTCTTAGGGTCATCTTCCAAATTAATGGCGAAAATGACCTGTCTCGTCACTTTCTTTTGTGTCCCTTCAACCAGATAAGACAAGAAATCATCTCCAAGATTTCTCTCTTTTCTAACTCTAGTACTCCTCCTTGGCTCTTCTACATATCTAGAAGATTCGGGAATATCTCGAGAAGTACTTGGAGTTAAAGTGGGGTTCGAGTTTTCATCATCTCTTGAAAACTTGTCTTCGAAGAATTCCACATCTCTGGATTCCACTACGACACCTGATTCTTTATCCAAAAGTCTGTAGGCTTTGCTATTAATTGCATAACCAACAAATATGCTCTTAATAGCTCTGTCTCCCAGTTTGGATCTCTTAGGATCAGGAGTTCTGTAGTAAGCCAAACACCCCCAGACTCTCATGTAGTCGATGTTTGGTTTTCTTCCTTTCCACAACTCATATGGACTCGTAGGAATCACACGACTAGTGATCCTATTGTGGACATGGCATGCCGTTAGAAGTTCCTCACCCCACAGATTAGTCGGCAAACCCGATTGGTTCAACATACAGTTGACCATCTCAACAAGGGTTCTATTCTTTCTTTCAGCCAAACCATTCTGTTGGGGAGTGAATGGTGAGGTGCGTTCATGTTTAATGTCATTCTCTTCGCAGAAAGCATCAAATTCTCTCGTGAAGTATTCTCCACCTCTATCTGAACGAAGAATTTTAATTCGTTTCTCCTTTTGATTCTCGACTTCTGCCTTATATATTTTAAATGCATCAAAAGCCTCATCTTTTGATCTCAACAAATAAACATATAAATATCGGCTCGATTCGTCACAAAATGTGATGAAACATCTTCTTCCTCCTCGAGTAAGTATTCCATTAAGTTCACATATGTCTGTATGAATCAATTCAAGTAATGATGTATTTCTTTTAACAGAAGGAAATGGTTTCTTTGTAAATTTTGATTTAACACAAGTTTCACATTTCCCAAAATCTTCTTTGTCAAAATTTAACAATCCTTTAGTTTGCATTTTTTCAATATTTTTGATATTTGTGTGTGCTAAACGTTTATGCCATAAAGAAATAGAACAAACAATATAACCAGAATAATCAACGTCATTAGCAAACGGGAAAATTACATCATTGCTTCCAACACTGGAAGTTACATCATTACTACCAACACCAGAAACGATTACATTATTAACCTCACTATCACTAGCTAGACTCAAACGATACATGCCCCCCACAGACACTGCCTTTCCAACATACATTCCACTCTTGCTGATCTCAATGCGGCCATTTTCAAGCACCATCTTGAAACCGCCCTGGTCAAACTTGTGTGCAGAAACAAGCCCTTTGGGGATAGTAGGAACATGAAGAACCTTGCTGAGAGTAACCGTGCGACCCCTTTAAACCTCATCGTTATGTCGCCGAAACCCAACACCTCAGCCCGATGACCATCCGCGCAAACCACGTGGGTTCCCGGAGGTGCCGGAGTGTAGGTGTGGAAGTCACCCCTCTGTCCGCTAACGTGAATTGTGGCACCAGAGTCCACGAACCAACCCCGAGCCGCTCTTGCCCGGGTCATTGAGGAAATCATGAAGATTTCTCCAAAGTTCACATTAGCTACCAGATTTTCCCCACCATCAACCGAATTCGCAGCAGGCCCGGACTTTCGATCTTTGCACTCCCTTGCATAGTGGCCAGTCTCTCCATAGACATGACACAGTCCAGTCTTCTTCGGCTGTTTGGCGAAGTTGGTCTTGTTCTGCTGAATGGCCGGTTTCTTGAAGTTAGGCTTGTTAGGCCCAAGATTCTTTCCCTTATTCTGTCCCCACGGCTGCTTGTTCTTAGCCCCAGACCCTCCAGCAACATGATGCACACTCGAACTAGCCTTATTACGCTTGTCCCTATTGCGCGTTTCCTCCTCAATACGGAGGTGCTTCAACAGGTCATCCAAGCTGTAATCCTCAGACTTGTGCATCATGCGTTTGGAAAAATCTTTCCAAGAAGGTGGCAATTTCGCAATGATTGCTCCAACTTGGAAGAGCTCTGGGAGGGCAATTGAAAGCGCATTCATCTTGTTGACTACAACTTGGAGCTCATGCACTTGCTCCAAGATCGGTTTGTCGTCAACCATATGAAAGTCTAGGTATTTGGACACAAGATACTTGTTAGTACCTTCTTCATGTGCCTTATACTTCAACTCTAGCGCTTTCCACAAGTCCCTCGGATCTGTAACCTGCGCGTACAGATCGAACAAGCGGTCAGAGAGTGAGTTCTTGATGTGCCCCAGGCACAGATCCTCATCCTCCTTTCTCCTCATACTCTGCTTTTCCAGATCAGAAATTACTTTCTGATCCGGTTCACTCCCCTGCGCGGGAGTGGGATTCCCAGGAATGGGAAGCAGAGTTGGGTCCAGAATGTAGTAAAGTTTCAAGACCATCAGCATAAACTTGACCTTCTCCACCCAACGAGTGTAGTTTTGCCCATCAAAGCGGTCAAGTTTGACGAATTCTTGATTCATCAAGCGGAAGTTGGCAGACGGCAATTCAGAGTCCATTTGTGGTTGTTAATCTGATTCAACAAAGAAAAAATAGTTTTACTAATAAAACTATTGAAAATAAACACCTTTAAGATTGTTGAAAAATACGATTTTCAGATTAACAATAAATTTAAATAAGCTGATATGAAAAAACGTATTTTGCCAATTATAATATCATTAACAATGCGTTTGTTCGTATCACAATAATAAGTCCGATTTTATATATATAGTTACCAAATGATTGCCAACTACTGATTGATCCTACTCGATCAAAGCAGTAAAAGAAAGGTAGAAGGAGAGTGTCCCGTTATCGGACTATTTAAAGCAATACACGAAATTAACACCAACCTGATTCGTAGAGCAAGAAGAAATCGACACCTCAGAAACTGCACGGAAGAAATTCCTGCCCTTAAAGGTGTTTACGTTGCTTAATCGCTGCAAGCCTCAAAAACGTAATAACCCAGGATTTATGCAGCCTCAAAACCGAGTTCCACAGCAAAGAACTTGGTTTTCTATGGAAGATTGATGGCAGAAAGAAGCAAAAAACGCAGAGGGGGAGTGGAGGAGCTTTCAGATTTTCGCAGGTACCAACTGAGGAGGCTGCAGTTGGTTTATATAGCCAACCTGAGGCTGCAGTTGGTTTATATAGCCAACCTGCAGTCTGAGTTGTTGAGGGAATCGTGGGGAGAGGGCTTCGATTTCGGGGGAGCAGCTCCACATTTCGTGGGGCTGACTCTATCCCACGATTTGAATTCCGGCCGGGTCAAATCCGAACAAACCGACCCGACTCACACGGATCAAGTAACCGCAACCGAACCACGAACCCGGCCTGTAAAAATGAAAGCTCCTAGCAACGATGCGTACGTGCAAAGTGCGCCTACACGCGCCACTCGCGGGCACGCGGCTCACGGCTAGGCGCGCGTGTGGGGAGTCCCCTTCTAGACCCCCACCATTTAGTTTGTATGATAGGAGGTGACACCCCTTATAAACACACCCAAATCCTTTCCCTCCTCCTATGTGGGACACTAAACTTGACAACATTCAAGTTAAGTAATTTGCTATCAAATTCCAACAATATATATATTTAAAATTCCAGCAAGTGATTCAACATCTCGACTCATACATGTTATTGGTGGAACCTAGACTCGGCCTTCATTTCCCGTCTTCAATCCACTCTCTTATTAATTGGGGTTCTTTTTCGGGGCTCATAGGTTGTCGTCTAGAAGCTTTATCCACCATAATATTTGGTTAGTGCTAGTTTCTGTGGAACCACAGGAACTCGAAGATCTTCGAGAAAAAGGAGTCTCCATTGGTTTTCTATCCTGCAGGGCGGACGTGAGGCTCACTGTTTTGTACAACCGCCATTCAAGTAACACCCGCACTGGCCTCCTGTTTTGTGTTTTCATCTGAAGTTAAAACATAAATAAATGATCGACTTTGTATTGTTTCGATTATATGCATGATTTTCTATATAAGATGCCAGGCCCGTCTATAATTAAGTAAAAGCAAGTCCTATAATTAAAAATAAAATTCGGATTTTTCCATTCAAATACAAATTTAGATTTCAGAAATCATAGAAGCAGAATTGTAGAAAACTGAAACTAAGAACATTTATTCATTTGCTAACCTTAAACACAAATTTTGGATTTTAGAAATAGAATCCAAATTATAAATTCAAAGGAAATTAGATATTAAACTAAAAATTAGAATCAGAAACGTATAACAGGGTTTGAAATATAGTTTATATGTTTCACGAATCATGAACCTGACCTTATAAATGGACGAATGCCCGAATGGTAAAGAAGTCAAGAACTGATGCAAATGGGAAAGAACTGATGTTGAAGCCTTCAAATTTTCAATTGCTCGCCTTCGGTACTCGAATGTGAATATGTTCTAGTGTTCTGACTTCTGATAATCTTCAATAGTTCGAATCGATCACTTGAATTTCGATTATGAATCTTTAATCCGTCGCCTTCAAATCTTCAATTGGTCGAATCGGTCAATCGAATGTTGATTGTGAATTCTCAATTGTGATTTGTGAAATTTTGGTTGAATCTCGAATGTGATTTGCAGAATTGTCAGTCTAAATTGTTGAAGTAAGAGTGTTATAATCGAATTCTATGTGTTGAAGCAAAAGTATTCATGAGTATTGACACTTAGAGAATCAAAATCGGCTTTAACTCCATCTTCTACCGAGTGCCGAGATGAAAATCTTGGGAAAAGGAATCATTTGTCACGTCTGTCATCTGTGTGTCTGTGTATCATTGTTTCATCTCTCTAATCGAATGGTTGGCTTACACAAAAACAACTTTAAACCTAATTTGGGCTAGGCCTCGAATGATATAACTAATATCTATTAGACGTACATCCATATAAATATGAGACCTTGTTGATTGTTGGGACATGTGCAAGTGCACTATTTGAACTTGTATGAGGCCGGGCCTGTAAGATGCTAGTCTCATTTTCCAATCTCATAATGATCCAAGGAGTAACAAACTCAAACAAGTTTTCAACAATGACTATTTGCTATTGATATAGGGCGGTCATGGTAATTGCGAATCTATGGTAGGAATAATATCAATAAAATGGAAGTTGTCACCATCTTAATAATGGTTAACTAACGGCCTGTTCTCGAGTTAATATTTGGAAGGAAAGGGAGGAGAAGGGAAGGAAACCATTAAGGATGTGTGTTCTCAAGTTTTTTTTAAGAGGGGAAGGGAGGGGCAATTTTACCATTTTTACTTTTTAAAATCATCCTCTCACTTTTGGGATGATTGAGAGGGGGAGTTTTTTAAGTCTTCCCTTTCCTCCCCTTCCCTTCCCCTCCATTTCCTTCCCTGAAAAACTTGAGAACATGCCGTAATAGTCACTACAAGAAAATTGATATTTAGCAATGACATAAGTTCTCGTTAAAAGTCTACATGTTGTCACTGAAAACTGTATGCGACAACATGTCGTCGCCAAGAATCCTCGCTTAAAGCCCATCGGTGAAAGTTTTCATGACGACATTTTCATCGCCAAAAGGTCCTAACCTTCACTGACGATTGTTTTCATTTTTCGCCTGAGACTTGCCGGAGTTACATAGAAATATATATAAACTAAAAAAGAAAACCAAGGTGTTATGGATAAATCATCTAACAAACATTAAGATTATGTAAGAAACTAGCTAACATTTACCACTTTTTGACCGGAATTCTTGTTGTTGCCAAAATATGGTGCTTTCGCGGGAAACAATGAAGGACTTGACTGAGCTAATGGAAGATCAAGTTAATCGAAGTCTTTGTCACGATTTGCCTTCAAATGATGGTAAAAAACCAAAAATGGTGATAAATAGAAAGCAAGGTGGTGAAAGTGTAGAGGGGTGAAAAAGGTGAGACCAGCGGCGGCTTTGGATAATCTGCTACACTTTTAGCGAGGACAAGGGTCGTTGCAGAAACCTTTAGCGATGACGTTTTGTTGTAGTTACACTAAAATAAATAAATAATCTATGGCGAGGACAACATGTTGTCGTAGAAAATTAAAAACGTTGTCGTTTTACTTTCAATTAAAATAAAAGTATTAATGAAATAAGAAAAATCACTATCTAGGGGGATAAGTGTCATCGCTGACAGTAACGAAAATCTAATGGTGGGATTTCTACCGCGTGATATAACTTTTCTGTGAGAAGTAATTTGGAAAACCAAATTACTTTTGATGACAACAACATGAATGTGGGGACTGGATTTTCCATCTTCCCAAGGTCAAAAACGCGGTGTACTTTGTGGTGACATGGTGTTGTTAACTTTCAGCAAAATGTTTTGGCAGCTAAAGTATTTTTCTTGTAGCGAGTGATTAATTGAGAGATAACTTTAACACTACAACAAAGAAAAAGAAATATATGCCCCAACAGTTTGCATGGTATTCATTAGACTAGATTTATGAAATTGATTAATTTAAAAATGTATGTTTTATTAATTTGTAATATAGTTTCAAGGATATTGTACATTTTATGGATGAATCAATATTATAAATGGAAGAATCACATCCTTTAATTATATTGGTATGTCTAAAATTAAAATTAAACATGGTAAATGCCAGTTAACTACAAATTATTATTTTTAACCGGAAAAGATAAATTAGATTAAAAAGCTATTAAGACGCTACCAAGATACAAGACAAAAGAAAATTATAGGTCCAAATGATTACTACACCAATCATTCTAATTGAAAGAAATATCTTTGTGCTTGCTATGTTTAATCCAAAAAAATCACTTGAAGATAAGTAGGAATATTCTTTCGAGAGGCATTCGATTGTTTCTTGAACTGTTTGTCATTCCTATCACACCAAATAACCCATAGCAAGGAGTAAATTACGCCTTAAAACGTTTTTTGCTGGTCACCCTTGAGATATAGAGTTGCTCCCTATTAAGCAAACCATCTAAATCAGGAATGTGATCAATGTCAATTCTCCACTAGTTACAAATGTCAACGAGCACGGATCTAGCAAAATCACAACATAAAAATAGATGGCTTTCAGTTTCCACGTTATTTTCATACATTAGTGGACAAAGATCAGAGATAATGAGAATGCCTCTCTGGCTCTCTTGGAAAGGTTAGCACAAATGGATACTTGTGGCTATGGTGATCGGCTTGTCACGTCAAAGGATTAAAGGGTTTCATTTAGCCCATACTTAACAATGTGTTCCCATTCTTGTCTTTTGCTTCTTTATCAACCTTTCGCAAACGCAAGGTACTTCTGAGTTCCACCGAGAGAGCATGGAACAATTGGCCATTAGTGAAGGCAGTAAAAATATCAAGGCTTTATACATTGGAACTACACCATAAGGGCCATCCTCCACCCTCAAAAGCTAATATTTGGTCGGTCTCCCAATCCAAAAGGCTACATTCTCCGACGTCCATGCATGGCTTCAAGCAGAGGCATAGAAAAAAACAGACAATTAATTAAGCAATGGAGGAACCACCGAGAAAAGTCATGTACTTGAGCCGTTGGGACCCTAATTAAATCTATCCATTATGGACACTCGAGGATAATTTGATGTGTGTTGCTTCTTGCATCGTAGTTTATTTCTCTCGGCACCCGTAATTTATAAAAATAGCTTAGTATCCAATCACACTGCATCAAAATGTGAAATAAGATAAGATAATATACTATGATTTAGAAATATAAAAAAGCCTTAATTTGATTACATATTTTAAGTAAGGAACTTATGGGACGCTTGATTAAATAGAAGAGAATGAGAATGATAAAAGGTAAGAAAATTCAATCAACATTCTCTATTATTATCATTACCAATGATAGTTTTTGGTTAATATAGGTAAATAATATATATTTTGTGTGTAGGTTGATAGTGGTGACAGTAGTCAATAGTGATGGTGGTTAGTGGTGGCAGTAGACAGTAGTGTTGGTGGCAACAACTATTAGGGGTGATATTGGGTAGTAGCAACGGCGATGTTGGTTGAGGCAGTGACTAATGGCAATTAGTGGCGTCGATTGTGATGGTCGGTGGTGATAGAGGCGGAGTGGGTGTCGTGGCGGTAGGTGTGATGATTGTGTGATGAGTTATGGCGGTGTTGTGGTTGCGGTCGGTGATGGTAGTGCTGACGACAGTCGGTGGCACCAGAAGGTGCGGGATAGCATTATTGGTGGTGGTTGGTGACGGTGGTGGTTCTTGGTGGGGACACCCACTTTTCTAAATCTATTACCCTCAATTTACCGAAATATAGTTCATTACCCATTTATAAGTATTGAATGATTATATTCTACATAACCAAGCAATATTAATTATTAACATTTACATTCTTTACCTCTAAAACCACCAACTAAACACCCTTGTCCCTATTTTGACGGATGTAACTATTTGGAACTTTTAAAAATCTAAATTGACTTATTATATGTGATGTATGTGTGTGGTATGTATTTTAATTGATTAATTTGATATGTACGATATATAAAAGTAAGTGACCCAAATAGTAACATTCTATTTAAACCCTTTATTAATCTAAATTAACCCTTTTAAAATATGATATATATATAAGCATATAAATTATATTAAAAATTATAATTAATTAATTTAAAATTCCTAGTATATAACAAAAAATATCCAAACACAAGCAATGTAATCTCAAAAGATGACGAGACCCTCGCAAACGACACTACTTCTAATACTTGACAATAGAGGAGACGGTAAGGGCACACGTGAACGCACATGCCTTGACCAATTTGTCATTTTGTGTATCCAATGCCTCCGCAGTATTGTTTAAAAAACCAAAAAAGGCCCATGCATGCATGCCTGCCTTAAAAGTTAAAAAGTTGGCCTACGGGGAGGATGTTCAATGTCCTCTTTTCTTATAATTAATTTGGAGATAATAAAAAATAAATTAACATTCGTCTATTCTACGTGTCCCATCACGATTACGGGAACACAAAATACTGAGAAACCTGTTGGCTACTTATTGGTTAGTTTTGGATGACTCACGTGATATTCAACGCACCCACGTGAATTTAATCTCGATACTTCACGACAAAATACCAATGTTTTAAAAACGGGTTTTTAGTTGACCCGGTCTTCTCACCGGGTCACGGGTCAACCGGGCCAACCGGTTTGACCGGTGGGTCAATCCGGTTTCTAGTTTTTATTTTTTATTTTTTTATATATGTATATATGTGTGTATACATATATATAAAGTGCAAAAAATAAAAAATGAGTAACGCGTCAAGCTCACGATCACTTAGTATATGAAATTCACTATCATTTTCAACTTCATCATCATCATCAACAAGAATATAACCACTTAATAGTAAACTAAGATTATAATAGCAAATTACTTTATGCAAAAACAAATTTTAGGATTAAAATAAATAATAAAAAAAATTAATTAATATAAAACCGGGTCAACCCGGGTTAAAATTGACTGGTTCGACCGGTTCAACTGCTAAACTGGCCGGGTCGCTCCGGGCCGCAAAATGCCAAAAAACCGGTATACATTGACCCGTTCTTGTGGCCGGGTCCCGGGTCAACCGGTTCAACCGGCCAGGTCGACCCGGGTTTTAAAACATTGCAAAAAACAGCTTCCATTTCACTGAACACCTATAAATAAGGCGCTACCCACGACTCCATAACATAACAACTAACGTCCACTTGGTTTTTATAAGGACATGACTACTCTAAGCCGAGTATGGATTGCCGCCGGCGTCGCTGTCGTCAACGGACATACAGATCAAGGTTACAAACTCAGATCACTCGTCAACTCCTTCCGTCATAGTAAGAAGGCTTTCACTTCCTCCCCCGGAGTTGATCTCCGCCCATTTTCCGGCATCCTACGGGCCAACGTCAATGAAGGTATCATTAGTGGCGGAGAAAGGAAGACTATGCAATCCGATGATTCTCTTCGGCAAGTCATGTACTTAAACTGCTGGGGCCCAAGCTAATCAAAGAGTGGTGCGCGGGGTTGGTTGGTACGTGCTAGGCGTTGTCTCGATGGATGAGGAATCAATGAAGCGAGCTGAGTCCTGCCAGGTTTACGGTTTGGGAGCTAGTATGCAAGTCACGAGATAGTCAGAGGTTAAAATGTAAAACCCGAAATTTTGAAAAATTATAATATATATATATATATATGGGGCAAGTTCACTTGAAATTAGCAAATGATGTGTTTAAGATACTATTTATGTTATGTATAGAATTTGGTAAATAAATGTAAAAGGAAAAGAAGTGGGGGGGGGGGGGTTAAGTGTGTAAATATGTAATTATATATATATATATATATATATATATATGTGTGTGTGTGTGTGTGTAAGACTTCAATTGAAGTCAAAGAAAAAAAAACTCCAACTTTCTGGAGTCTTTTTCTTCTTCGTGAGGTAGAGAGAGAGAGAGTTCTAGAGAGAGAAACCTAGAAGAAGAAGGAATCAAGAGGAGATTGTTGGCTCAAGGGTGTGTATTCAAGAAATGGGGTGGTTGATCATCACCTTCCTCATCTATGGCTTTGATTTAAGCAAAGAAGATTAGCAACCAAGTTGGGTTTTATGATCAAGTAAGTTTTGAACCTCCTTTGGTGTTTGATTTTGAGTTATAATTTCTATAGTTGGTGTTTCCTTGTTGAGTTGTAAAAAATTGTGAAAATGGGTTAAATTTGGGGTAAACTCATATGGAAGAGTTTGAGGATGTTTTGATGATCAAAAGTTGTGATAAATAATGTTAAGAAGTTGTTTGAGTGAAGTTTTATGTCATTGATTTGATACACTAAGCTTTGGTTGTTAAAATTGTGGGTATTTGCGAGTTGCAGCAAAGAAAGAAGAAGTTTCTGGGCTATGCAGGTACCGTCGCGGCGCGACCATCATCCGTCGCGACCAGCATATGGCCATTTTCCAGAGATTTTCTCGCGGCGCGAGCTTCCCTGAAGCCTCCAAAAAAGTTATTTTGACCTGTTTTAACCTCATATATGTTTGGGGATTGATTCCTATGGTTATAAGAGGTTTAATTGGAGTCTTTTAAGACCCGAAAGGGTGTCTAAGTCTAGATTTGAGTCTAGAAACCTTGTTTTGGGTTGACTTATGTTAGTTAACCTTGTGTTTTATGATCATAGGCTTGTGATCAAGAGTTTGCGCTATGGTTTGGCTAGGGTTGTGATCCACATCACACCCTCAGGTGAGTACACCCTGCGGATACCCAACTGTTTGATAAGATTACAAGTCATCATGTTGTGTTTTTGATTGTTTGGCAATGATTTGATGAATCTTGAGGATTCAAAGGTTGTGGATTATGAAACTGTTTTATAAATGCGGGTTATATGATTTGAAACTGTCTAAGAGTTTTGAACTTATAGAGTATGTAAACCATGTATTGTTTTATACTATGGTTTTTGTGAAATATAAATGCTTTATGAAACCTTTAGGTTTACGAATGTGGAATTGTGAAATTGAGTCAAGATGTGATTAAATGATATATTTTGAGAAATGGTTTTCAAATAGGACCATTGCTCCATTTTGGAGATGGTCTAGGTTTAAATTGTGATTTACTTAACGGTTTTGAAACATGCTACTCCATGTTGGAGTGGACTTTAATTTTGAAACAAAAGACATGGTTTTGACTTATTGAAGCTCATGTTTTCACTAAAGATGTTTTTGGGCATTGAGATGCCAAATAAGGTTTTGATTGTTGAGCATTTATGCTCAAGTGTTATAAATTGTGAAACTTGCTCGTTTTATTGATAAGTTAATATTTTTGGACTAATTGGCCTTTATGGCAAGATATTTGTGGCCTTATGGCAAGTGGTTTTATATGACCCTTCGGGGTAAATGGATATATGACCCATCGGGGTAAGAGATCTTATGACCCTTCGGGGTAAGTGGTTTTATGACCCTTCGGGGTATGTGATTATGTGACCCTTCGGGGTATGTGCTTATGTGACCCTTCGGGATATATGTGCTTCGGTCCGGACCACTGTGTGATATAACTCTGTACCATAGGGTTCCTAGTCATTGAGACGTACACATCGGTTCCTGTGGCTTCGGCAATTGGGGGGACCCCGAGGTACGGGTGGCTGAGGGATCGGTGCAGAGAGTGGAGGGGTATGTCAGTAGCCATCATGACCGTGTGGGTTCACTGGGCTGACGAGCCACCGAAGCCGTGGCAACACGAGTGGATTTGGTGAACAGGGCTTACACTTCAGATAACCGTTGTATGGTGGACTGCTTCGTGCATCCCCTACCTTGACGGGGTGATGTGGTTATCCCCCATGTGGGCATGTGTTGACCGTGGCTAGCTACCACGTGGATACATTGTGGCCTAATGGACAGACCCGCATCCTTATGTGCTATTATGTGCATGTTTTCAAAAGCTTAATTGATTGCCAAACTTATGTTTTCAAAAGAGTAAAAGGATGACTTGGTTTTGACAAACAAATGTTTTTGGATGTACTCACTAGCTATGTATATAGCTAACTTTGTGTATAAAAATGTTTTGTATCCGCAGGTTGTACAGAGGCCTTGGTAAGGCGGGTAGATGCCTTAAGCATAGTTTTGCTTGCAATACCGGTAATCTTGAATTTCCTACTCTATGTCTATGGTTGTGAGATTGACTGTGGTAACACCCAAGGCTTTGGATTATAAATGTGGTAAATGTTTATTGTTGAGATATTTACAGAAAATGAAAATGCTTCCGCGATAAATTTTAAGGGGTTTGTATAAATATGGGTTCTAAATTGATTTTTGAAAAATTTAAATTTGGACCGAAAATCAGGGTGTTACATAAAAGATCAAGAAAGTTACAAAATTGTAAAATGTATATATGTTCCTCTTCTTAACAAGGGCTCTAGTACTACTTTCTCCGTGGCAATATATAGGATACACATGCATGGCCTTGATTCAATGTTTTTTGGGTTGCATTTCCTTTTCTTCGCAATAAGAACGGTTCTCAAATGAACTTTTCACTATATAGGGTAGAAATCAAGTAAAAAGAAAATTAAAGTAAAAATGGTAAAAGGGATGATTATTTGATCATTTTTCGATATATATATCAACTGATAATCGTTAGTTCATCAACTGATAATCGTGCATTTTAAAAGGGTTCTCCCTTGAACCTCACCCTATATATATAGATATGAAAAAGTTTAAGCGAAAACTGTTTTTCGTACGAGAACTACGAGAACCAATCTTAGCCGTCCAATTCCTCTTTTTCAATTGGATTGCCCATCTATGAACTCCTTACATGCACATTGTCACACTCAATCCTCTCACGCTCTTCATCTGCGAATTCAACTTACCACTTGAATGACCAAGATTGGTTCTTGCAGTTCTCATACGAAAAACAGTTCTCGTTTGAACCCTCCTATATGTATATATATATGGGTGGACCCAAGATTTTTATTGACATCATATAATGATAAAAATAAAATCAATTAAAATTGAGTGTGTTGTTCGGGGTTTTTTTTCAGGTTTTTTACAGAATTTTTTTCGGGTTTCCAGTTAATCAGGTCGGTTAACGAGGTTTCAATTGTTCCCGTTATTTAGGGCCAAAACTTAAAACAAAACACAATTTATATGAAGTCCTGTTAATTAAGTTGTTATTTGTAAAGTAAACTAAAGTTTTTTAAAGGTATAAATTGAAGATTGACCTATATTTTATTTTATTTTAATAATTCTTTTTATTTATTAAATTTTGGTGGTATCAAAAAATATTTTGTAGTACCCTAAAATTTGGCTGGTGACACAGTTTGAAAATGTTAAAATTTTTCACTGCGTCTATAAAATTGAGTGGAATGTAGCTAGGTCCGCCATTGTGTGCGTATGTATAGGGTGAGATTCAAGAGAGAATCCTTTTAAAATGCACAATAGTGAGAACATGGGTAAACTTATAATTTAGCGTTTTTGCATTACGTTCATGTTCACCTATATATAACAAAAAGTCAATTTATATCATAAATCTTAAAATCAAAATTATTTTTATAATATTAACAATTTAAAGATTTGTATGCACTGATACATTAGATCAGACATATAGACAGTATGCATTGATGCATGCATCAGGTATATAGTACTCAAACAGAAGATAAAAAAACGTGATAGTTTTTAAACCATCTAATTAATAAAATCATAGGACCAATTTTGGCGTCGGTAATCAACAAATTTCTTATAGTGAGTCAAACAGAAAATAAAAAAAAAACGTGGTAGTTTTTAAACCATCTGATTAATAAAATCATAGGACCAAAAGTGTTATCTCAGTTCTCATTTTAAAAATGTTCTCATCTGATTATAACTATATATATATATATATATATATGGGAGGGTTCAAACGAGAACTGTTTTTCGTACGAGAACTACGAGAACCAATCTTAGCCATCCAATTCCCCCTCCTTCAATTGGTTGCCCACCCATGAATTCCTTACATGCACCTTGCCAATCCTTCCACGCTCTTCATCCATGAATTCCATTATCCAAAATGAACGGCTAAGGTTGGTTCTCGCGATTTTCACAATAAAAACGGTTCTCAAATGGGGGAAGAGAGGAGCGGCAACGGCAGTGGCTTGGTGGGGGAAGAGAGAAGCAGCGGCGGGGTCTTGGTAGGGGAAGAGGGAAGTGGTGGTGATGGCTTGGTCGGCGAAGGCGGCAGAGAGCGCGAGCGGTTTTGCGTAGCAGGTCAATGACGGAAACACACAAATGGAAGCTCCTCTGCTAGCGATGGTGGAGGATGTTTACAGATGACAGCACCCCTGTTAACGCCGACCATGGTGGAAACACAAAAATGAAAGCTCCCTTGTTAACGCCAGCCATGGTGTTGCCTCAAATCGCCGGCGACTCTTGGAGAAATTCTTGTAGATTTGGGTTTTTTTTAAATGGGTATATGAAGAGATAGGGGGAGTAATACGGAAGATATAAAGAGGGTGGATAGGAGACAAAAATGTAAATAATCAATATTACCCTTCTATTAATTTGATTTATATCCCTAAATTTTGATTTATTTACTAAACTGTCATAGTTAATCTTAACCATCAATTATTTAATCGTAGGGCCTAGATTACTTTTCGTACTTTTCACAAATAAACTGATTTTCACATGAACTTACCCCCCTCTCTCTCTATATATATATATATATATATATATATATATTCCTTTTTTTTAGAGTATCGAAGTCCAAGGGCATTATTGAGAATTCCATAGCGCTAAAACCATTGGAAGTTCTTACGGTTTCATTCCCTAAAACTTGGGGCTGTTTCTTTTCTGGTTTGGATTATTACACATTTATTTACACCTATTTATACCCCATTCCACTCTTCTTCTTTTTCATCAATCACTTAATTGCAACACAAACTTTTCATTCAAAAGAGAACCCAATTAGATCACAAGTTTCAAGATACTATGAGTTGTACAAGCAGAAGAGCCTGGATGGTGGCCGGAACTGTCGGATTAGTGGAGGCACTCAAAGATCAAGGCTTTGCACGGTGGAACTACACCATCAGGGCCATCCACCACCACGCCAAATCCAATCTCCGGTCAGTCTCTCAGACAAAGAAACTTTCTTCTCCGGTGGCCATGGCTTCAAGCAGAGGCGTAGAAGAAAAGGCAAAGCAGTCAGAGGAATCATTGAGAAAAGTCATGTACTTGAGCTGCTGGGGTCCCAATTGATCGATCACTCGTATCTTTTGCAGTTGTTTTAGGTAGATGTATATAAATATGGGATTCCAGATTGATTTAATGTACATATAATTATGCATGATGTACTGCCTTTAATTATAATATAAAGAGATCGAGATCCAATTGTGATGAAAACTATCAAAGATGTTCTATGTAATCCATAACAGCTAGCTCTTCTCTTAATCTGCACGATTAAAGAATTAGAAGCAAACCTGTCGTTAGAATTATTTTAAATTAAAATATAAAAAAGAAAACAGGTCCGTAAAGTGATGGTAAAATTAATTTACAAATCGAAATATTAATTAGAGTACTTAATAAGGTTGTTACGTACGATCTTCGGAATGATCACGAAAGGCACGATGTGTTGAATTCATTTTATGTCTTAACCCCTCTTTTGTAATCAATGTGAGATGTATTTAACTCTTATACTTTATAAATACCTTGATGAAATTATCTTACTATTGATCATACTTTAATGTTTAATCATACAAAATAATCTATGGGTTAATTACGTTCTTGCCTCTATGTTGGGCTAATTAGTTGGGTGATGATTTGTGCACAACAACTTTTTACCATACATAACAATTAGGACCTTTTTGTCCCTACCAACCCACTAACTATTAATCTCATCCATAAATTCATAAGTATAATAATCCAAGCAACAACCTTTTATTGTGTATGGCAAAAAGTTATTGTGTACAAATCATTACCCTACTTAGTTTGGTAATTTGCTTCTAGTTTATTATGATTAGCATGAGGTGTGACTTTTTTAGGTTAATCATACATTAATTCCATTTTTCCAAGTTCTTGGTATCTTCGTTGATGTAGGTACCGAAGGTTAGCTACAAATTAATAATTCTTGTGTTTGAAATTTTTTGTATATATATATATATATATATATAATTTTTATATTTTTTATTTGATTTTGATGTATTTGAGGTTGATGTTTTTGTTACGCTTAGGATATTGTATTGAATTGTGTTTGTGATCAGATTATTAAATATTTGTACTTCAGTTTGATTCATTTAATTATTAAACACTTCTCTATTTATTATGTTGTGTAATGTTTAATTATATGTTACATGTTTAACATTTTTTATAACTTTCCCATGTGTGCACATGGTATTCAAATAGTATGACATAAAAGAAAATTATGGTTTTAGTGGCATTTTTTTTACTTTATGCCATTGGTACACAAAGTTAATAATGACAAGGAAATAAGATATGCCATTAAAGATTTCTAAAATATACCACTATCTTTAATTAAATATAAATAAAAAGACTAACATTTATCAATTTAATTAAAGAGTCCTAACCATTCATTTACTCAAAATTAAATCCTAACTATTTATTTTGTTCAAAATTAAAAACTTAATTTTGACTTTAATTGGTCAACCTTGAAACTTAATTTTGACTTTAATTGGTCAACCTTGAAACTTAATTTTGACTTTAAATGAATAAGAATTATTCAAATTCAATTTTAATATGAGATAAAGATAAGATAATAAAGTATTAATTACTTAAATTCAAAAACTCTATTAATTTAAGTTCCAAATCATTATACGTACGTAGTATTAAGTTTAATTTAATTATATTTCTTTTTTAAATATCAAACCCCACTAATTTAGTAATTTACATATATTTGTGTTGCTATATTTTTTTACGTTGCTATATATAAATTTTTAAATATATTTGCATTGCTATATATTTATTTATATTTAAATTTTATTAAATTTTTTTATTAATGTATAGTATTTATAATTTTTCTTAAGTAATTTGTGTATTACACGGACATCTAATCTAGTAGTTCTATTATGCCACTAAAAGAGAAAAAAAGTGGCGACATTATTTTTACTTATAAGGTAACATGGTTTTTGTGACCAGAAGTCCTTATGTTAGATTCTTCATCAAAGACCTCAGCAACATAATCCTCTTAATTAGAGGATCAATTTCAGATAAAATAAAAAATGTTGATAATATTAAAAGTTCATTCTTATGAATGTTGATAATTACTTTGGAGAATGTAAAAAACTTTAAAACTCTATGTATAGACAACTGTAAAGACGATAAGTTGCTATTTCTTTCATACAAAGCCATACTTTGTTGATTGTTGATATGCTAGCTTGTGTCATCTTGATATGTTTTCACTCTTGTATGAACCAATAGCTCTACTACTTTGAAAATTGTTTTGGTTAAATTTGATATGCTTTCGTTACTAGTTAATATATAAGGATTTGGGGTTCTTGAGTCAAACCATTTTTTTATCATTATGCTCTTAAGCCCTTTTCTTTAATTGTAATGTATAGTGCCTTTTCTTTTCTTGTAAATGTACAGTGTTACTTTGAGGGATGTTTATTTGTTAAAATATACATGATCCTAAATTCCAAATGAGAAATTACCTCCCAAGTCAACAGAGAAAAAAAAAGTTAATATAACAGCCAAGCTAGTCACAAGAACACAAATCAACAAGTCGGTTTTGTATAATGGGTGACGTTAATAGTTTTTTGTTAGCGCGCTGTTCCAATTAACTAATCTGTTTTTTAACTTTTTTTTATTTTATTTTATTCATAATTGTAACACCGAAATATCCTAAGTTATTTTTTTTAAATTCGCTGCAGAAGCATAATTCAAAGATCATTATAAAATACAAACATTTACAATCACTCATACAAACTACAAACATCCAAACATTTGTTGTGTTACAAATATAAAATGTGGCTCGCCTTTTTACAAAAATAAATATCAGAGCGTTGGTCAAGTTTTCCTCTAACAAAACCCAGCTAAACAACTGTAACACCGAAACTGCAAAAATGATTCAATGGTGGAAAATTAGCACAAAGCTAAGTGAATGGAATCTAAATCACAACAGCTAACAACAATGATCAATACAAAAGCATGTAATTACATAATCCAGAAGATTGGCGGTTCGGCGCAAAGCCTTCAACCAATATGGGTCAAAGCAAAGGTTTAATGATAGCCCTCCGCCAATTGGCACAGTTAGATCCCCTCCGATACAACGCATGCACCATATGGTCTACAACTGCTCAACCAATAGCGAACAGGCCCAGCCGAACTACATGCATAGCTGACTTCTATCACAATACTCGTTATCATCTCACGAGCACGTATCGGCCAAATAACACACAAGCAGTTATACAATCAACAATCAAACTAAACAGTCTATCAATCACAATCACATGCATCATATCAATCATAACCTTTACCATCCGTGAGTTTACATCCACTCACCTCTGTTTCTCGATCGCAACACTCATATATCTAATATCATCGAGTCTTTATGTTTCCTAAAAACAAAACAACGAATTCAATCTCTGATTCATAAATATATATTCACATATATTTATATCAACTATAACCATGTATAGATTAACATGTGAAATAGCATAACACATACAACACAAGATAATGACAAATAAAAGTTCAAAACTAAAAACCGCTAGGCGTGTTGCGTCGGTTAAAAGTCAGATAGCCCGAAGTCGGAGGAGTCCAATGCCAGACCAACCCCCAAAGTCGGATCAATGCAAAGTTGGACCACCAAAAGTCGGACCTAGGGCGAAAGTCAAATCTAAGGTCGGATTACACAAAGTCGCACCAGAATTCAGAGTCAGACGAACTGGGAACACGTCGCGTTCCCTATCTGACCAACAATTTCAAACCTGCAACTTTCTGCTTTCTTCAAGCTTCACTCAAATCTCCCAATACACAATCATAAATTTTGAAATCGATTTCTAACAATTCTAAACCATAATAGACTTCATATAACATATGTACAATCATCAAAACACATCAAATCCATTTAAAATTACAAAACCAACAACAAAACCCATTTAGCAAGTTTTCTTCAAAACTTCTTTCATAGCGTTCTTGAGTTTTTTTAGCACGAAACCCAACGACATATAACAAAGAGCATAATATGATATACCAACCTTAGTGTTGAATCAACAAACACACAAGCAAAGATTTCAAAGTCTCTAAGTTTGGCTTTGATCTTGAGTTTCTTCACCTCAAAGCAACATACACACTTCTAACACACACACACAAATGAGGAGGTGATACTCATGTAACCTTTCTTATACCTATTGTACACGTGCACACACACTAACACAATTCAATTTGATTTAAACCAAGCATGAGGTGTGTACTACTTAATCATATTTTAAAAACAAGATCATTCATGCATACACATCCATACATACATAATCCATATAATTCCCTTTTTACATACTCACACACATAATTAATTAGCTATCATGAGTATCAACCTATTAATATAATCATAGTCACATAATCAAATATTCAAACACACAAAATACTCATCGTCAACCCGCTAACGACTATCCCGGGTTTACAGCTGTTACAATAATGCTAGTATCGGTGTAAGTTGTTTAATGGGATAGGTTGCTTAGGATACATCTGCTAAGTTCAAAATTAATAGTTTAGGTTTGGTTAACAGGCCGGACAGGTGTTATGTTTAACTCATCATAAAATGCAAGTAATAGTTTAGGTTTGTTTCTTTGAATGCATTTGTTAAGTAGTAACATTTTAGGTTTGGTTATGTTTAAATCGTCATTCATAAGTTCTCAAATATACATGACCCTCCGAAAGGAGAATTACCTACCAAGTCAATAGAAACAAAAAGAAGCGGTTAATATATATTTTGTCGAGTCTTTAGAACACAAATCAACAGCTAAGATTTGTTTAATGGGTCAAGTTAACCGTTGTATATTCAATTTTTTTAATTACCTGACTTGTTTTTTAATTTTACGTTTTATAATGCAAGTATTGGGTCAACTATGTCTAATAGGGTTCCAGGGTAACCATTTTTTTATTAGCTAACCTGTTTTATTAATTTTATTTTATCTATATTTTATCTATAATGCTAGTAATGGGTTGAGCTGTCTAACATGTCAGTTATGTTTAACTCATCATGACCCCTTTGTGTTGTACCTTAATCAACTCATCATCTTGTTTTGTAATGTGACATCTTATTTAACTTGTCATATTCTCTTAAAAAAAACCCATCTTGTAATTTTTTGAATAAAGTCTTAAATTACGTTCATGATAGGTGTCTAGGTAGCAGCTGTGAGCAATCGTTTTTAACTTACTGTCCTATTTTTTTATTTTATGTATAATGCTAGTAATAGGTCGGGTTGTCTAATGGGTCAATTTGCTTGAAATGCATTTGTTAAGTTTAAGATTAAACACCTACTAAATAGTATTGTACTATTATCCATTTAATTGATCAGGTTGTCTAACGTGTCGGTGATGTTTAACTTATCATGTTTTACTTATCATGAAAATTAATTAGTAGTCAATATTTAATTATTGACATCTTAAATAATGTTCTCATTGAAAGGTCTATTTTTTAAACGGATAATACAAGGATCGTTTAGTTCGAAGATTGCAAAAGAGGTTAATTATGCGCTCATTGTAATTTAGAATTTTTATTATAATATTTATTTGTTTTATGTGTTTTATTTTTTTTATATTTAGACTTATTTGACACTTTGAAAACATTTGTTTCTAGATATTTGTAATATGTTTAAAAGTCGATTCAAATTTTAATCAAAGTGATGCTATTATGATTTTTGCGTCTTATAGTGTGTAATGTTTATTATAAATCACAAATTAATATCATAAACGATATAGTCAATAGGGATGCTTAATTTGATAATCAGAATAGTGTGGCAAAAGTAAGCTATGTTACATTAAAAGTGGTATAGATTTTTAAATAGCATTAGTTTACATGACACTTTTTTGTGTGCATACCATAGTTTCAAAAGGATCTTTAACTGCATATTATTGTTTTTGTGACACTTCTTGTATGTCATTAATTAATGAATTTTTTTTGTAGAAAGTAATACAATAGATCAAAATCGTAGCTAAGAATATTTTTTTACAAGAAACCCTAGAAACTAGAGTCTATATACAAGTAAAACAAGATTTAATAAAGAGATTCATACCCGGTTGATTCATTCAATCGGTTTTTCTTCATTATTTTCAAATCAGTAAATATACCATTCGGATCTGATCCGCTAGTTCGAAGTCACGTACACTTTTAACACGTACATCATATTAAGACACATAGGTGATAAGTACGGTGGGTATCAGCAATACAAAAATATGGCGGAAAAACAAAGCGAAAGTGCCCCCATCAGCTACGTCCATGTGAACCCATGTCTCTCGATCATGTGTCATTCTGCGTATCGATGCCCTTTATTAATATATATATACACACTACCCGAACAACTAAACACAGAATGATCATGTGTATTATGTGTACTACGTGGCCTCTCCCTATGAAACCACATGCATATGGTGAGAAACCTGTTGGTTAGCCATTGGTTTCCCAACGATGACTCAAATTGTGTCATAAGCCCATTCTTCTGAAAATGATTCATGAACCTCTTAAAATATATATATATATATATATATACCTTCCATACTCCAATAATGTCCATCCAAGACCACCTTCATTTCTAGCCTATATAAGTATCTCTTTCTTTCATCAGCCAAAACAACCAACCACAACTCCCCAACAACACTATACATAACATAACAAAAAACGAAACCGCGACTCTCAACGTACAGGATGACTTCTGTAAGCCGCGTTTGTATGGCCGCCGGCGTCGCTGTTGTTAACGGGCATACTGATCAAGGTTACAAACTCAGATCACTTGTCAACTCCATCCGTCATGCTAAGAAGGTCTTCACTTCTTCCGCCGGCGGTGATCCGTGCGATCTCCGTCCACTTTCCGCTCTTTTACGGTCCAAAGTTAACTTCGGAGACAGGAAGACTTCACAGTCCGATGATTCTCTCCGGCAAGTCATGTATTTAAACTGCTGGGGCCCAAGCTAATTAAAGAGTCATATGGTTGATGCTCAAGGACGGTTTTCTCGACGGATGCGGGATATATGGACGATGCGAGTTGACCCCGTACGTGGTTTCGGGGTTTTTTTGGGGGGAATAATTTGTAAAATGTGTAGTATGGGAGCATATGAAATATATATCCTGAAAGAAAAGGGGTAGCAAATTGTAATTTTTTTTTACCCCGGTGAAATGAGGACAATATATACGGCTGTAGTCTCCCAAAAAGTGCATTATTAAAAACACATTTTCCCAATGCATGTCTTTAACTAGGGTCTTTTATCTTGTGCGTTGCAACTTGTAACCAGGTTTATACATATAAAAATTTTATTATTAAAATATAGTACGATTATGTTAATCGTTACATCTTTAAGAATAGTAGTAATACTAATAATGATAAGAAAAACAATGAAAAAATACGAAGAAAACAAAATCAAGAAGAGCTATAAAATTAGTTATGGGGTTTTACTAAATATATATATAATAAAAAGATAAAACAGGTAAATCTGTAAAACAATAATATACAATTCACAAAATTATTGATTGAAATTCGAGGTTAAGAAACAAATAGAACTAATAAATATTACTGATAATAAAAAAATCTAAAAAGAAAATATTGATTTTATGAAGGCAATGACGATTCATTATAAAAAAGATATCGATTATCAACACTTTTATCAATATTAATACATTTAAAACGGTGAGAATTACGATCAAGCGTAGAAATTTTGGATGTTACTAATTTCTATCAAATCTTTACATTTGAAAGTGTGAAAATTAGAGTAAAAAATCACATTTATTTGTGTGGACAAATTATCTAAATTTTCACGCTTTTAAGCGTGGAAAATTTAAAAATAATTTTAGAGTTAAAAAAGTTAGCTCTTTAACTGTGAACTTCTATAATTATCTATTTATTACTAAATTCACACATATGAAAGCGTTGACTTTTAAAATTAAATGTACACGTCTATAAATGTTGAGTGTTTCTTTTTTAACAATCTTTACTTTTTAAATAATTTTTCACAATTATAAGCGTGAGGACACTTAAATTTTTTACACGCTTTTTATGAAACGTGAATAAATGACTTATTTTTTGTAGTGATATAATCTAAATTTGTAATAAAAGAAAAAGATAGAATAGATAAAGAATACAAATAACCGAAAGAGTTCTAAAAAGAAATACATATTATTTTAGAAATATATACGGAAGAAGGTTCAATATAGTTTATAACTAATTCATAGTCCTAATCGACTAACTTTAGCCTTTGAATCAATAACATCAATGATTCAGATTAAATTTTAAAAATTTGGGCGAAATTACATTTTCGTAATTCAAATGTAATGCTTTTACAAATCACATGTGATTTATTGTATACTAAATCACCTGTGATTGCATATTAAAATTTTATAACTATGTTTTTTAAGGTTTAAAATTTTATAACTATGCTTTTACACTATGTTTTTTAAGGTTTAAAATGAGCATATTTAAATTTTCTAATAATTTTGATTCGATTTTTACTTACAAAAGTCAATATTGAAATTATATTTTTTGATTAAATAGGTGGTTAAAATTAAACAATTAAATTTATATTATTAAATGAAGAGTTGTTTTCAATAAAGCTAGTCCATGTAACAAACATAGTTCTAAGATTTTAATATTGAATAACAAGTGATTTAGTATACAATCAAATGTGATTTGTAAAATGCAATATGGACTATTGATATTATTGATCGAAAGACTTAAATTAGTCTTCTAGAACTATAAATTAAGTATGGACTATATTGAACATTTTTCATTAAATGAAATGTTAAGATATATAATTTGTTAGAATTTTATTTATATTAGAAAATAACACTGATTATATTGATAGAAGTCATTGATGAATATTAATTATTCCATGTATATTATTATATGAAATCATAAACAATCCTCTGATCTGGTGGTTATGGCAGGATGTCTCAATGTTAAAGTTTTTAGGTTTTAATATATGGTAATTAAAGCTGTTAGAGATTTATGTCATAAATATTTGAAGGCTTTTTGTATAAAATAATTTGAACTATTACTATTACTATTGTTTCAGCAAAACGAGGTTTATTAAAATTGAAATTAGTAACAAAATTAATTGAGATCGTCAGTGTAAGATGAAAAACTAAATGGTTTATCTATCGAAACTGAGTTACTAACTGGTTTAAAAGATCTAATTAAAGGCTTTACAAAATTGACCGATGTTACTATGGCAAAACTATATATATAGTGTTGATGATAGTAAATATTGCTTCATATATGGATCGTACGTTACAAAGAAATTCTCGAAGAAAATAATTCATAAACAAGAGAAGAAATATTTATATTATATCCTTTAAATAGGCATAATAAATTAATCTCATAAAGTCGAAGCCAACTAGCATATAATCGTTTTCATACTAAATAAAGCATCTATCTTTATTATAATAATTCCAATTAAACAAAACAACAAGAAGAATTAACGGTTAAGATTGGTTCTCGCGATTCTTGTAATAAAAACGATTCTTAAATAAATTTTTTAATATATATATATTAATAATATTAATTCAATTTTTACAAAGAAAAGTTAAACTAAAATCCTAATTTTGATTAATGATGAAGAATGGACATTAAATTTATTTAATTAAATAAAGTTTAATTAAAATCAATAAATTTGATATATATTAGTTTTTTATTTATATTAAAAGATTAGTTAAATACAAATACATAAAATCTCATGGTAAAAAAATTGTAGTTATCTACAAATTACGTTGGCATTCAATGTGACAATCTTCCATCAAGTGTCCCCCCATTTGAAAACGACACATGCACTATTAATTTAGCCTGGATATAATAATGACTTCAGTTAAACAAAAAAAAAAAAACAAAAAGAAGGGTATTGTCGACAATTTACTGCTCTAAAACCATTTGCAAGCCAATTGGTTTTTTCCCCTAAACCTTGGTACTCTTCTGCCACTTGCATATCTCTCTCTATATATACTCCATATCCCATTCTTTTGCTGCATCATCAAACACATACTTTTGATTCAAAACACAACCCACTTCTTCACTTTCAATTAATCATCTCCCAGAGTTTAAGTTTAAGATCGATAAACATGAGTTCAAGCAGTAGAGCATGGATGGTGGCCGGAACAGTTGGACTGGTGGAGGCGCTTAAAGATCAAGGCTTTGCACGGTGGAACTACACCATCAGGGCCATCCACCACCACACCAAATCCAGTCTCCGGTCAGTCTCCCAGACCAAGAAGCTGTCTTCTGCGGCGACCATGGCTTCAAACAGAGGCATTGAACAATCAGAAGAGTCATTGAGAAAAGTCATGTACTTGAGTTGTTGGGGTCCCAATTGATCCGACTAATTTGCAATTATGTTAGGATTAGGTGTATAGGTAGCAATTATATCTGATGTACATGTAATTATCCGTGATGTACAACTAAGCTTCATATTAATCAAAAAGATACATTTTGATTATTATCGGAATCTAAGTTCGTGTTTGTTTCATCATAGTTGATGAAATAGAATTGAATTTCTTAAAATGAATTGAATTTTTAAGAAATTAGATTCTGTAATCATGTTTGTTTTACAGAAAAATGAATGAATTTAAATTTCATTTTAATCTTATTTTATGTTGAATTTATTGAAATAATTGCAATAAAATCGTATAAAAAAATCAAAATATACTTTATTCGTTTTAATATTAAAACTTTATCATACACACGACACAATCTTTTTCAGTTAGAATATATCTACACATTCAGTCAATTTTACTTTACTCTAACATTTCAATACCACTTTGTCGTGAATCTAGCTTAATAAACGGTAATATTTGCAACACATAACTTTCAAAATCAAATCAAGATAACTACTTGGCATATAATTCTCCGACTAATAAAGTACCAAAATAGCTCAAAAATTATAAATCACTCTTTTAATATAAACTTCACAAAATCGTCTCGCTCATTTCCTTTCAAATTCCAAAACTTAAAATTTGATTCTGGCTCGCGCATTATTTTTTGTCCGACTTTGAACTTATCCAATGGTGAGATGAAAGAAATTTTAGAAATCTCAGAACTCACCATAACAGCCTTCCTTTTCAATTCCACGTCGGCATTCAAAGATTGAGCCAAAGAGACGGTCGCTTCACGAAGTTCTTTTCCAAGCAATGTGCCTGTATTAGAGATACCTTCAATAAAAGGATCAACCTGGCTTTCCGTTTTCTAGTAGGTGCATTCGAGACTTCCTCAGTTTGTGCATTTTCACTAACCTCCACCAGCTCATCATGGCTATCTTCCATCAGTATTGATTGATATTCCGTTTCTGCATCATGTTGCATCTCAACAAAGTCTCAAGCTCTAATTCCTCGTGCTCTATTCTTTTTGAAAACGAGACATAAATCTTCATAATAATACACGTTAAAGATTATACATACATATAATATATATATATAGAGAGAGAGAGAGACATATATACATACATATGCACAACAAAATTATACATACATATAAAAATATATATGTAGACACACACAACAAAGATTGTATATATATATATGTGTGTGTGTGTAGAGAAGGTTCATGCGAAAAAATTCATTTTTGTGAAAAGTTCGAGAAGCGTTTTTGACCATTTATTAGACTTTGATCGGGTGGCTTATATAAATCATATTTTTAGTTTTATTTAAAAATAAAGGGTATTATGGTCTATTTAGAGGGTAGTGATTGTGGCCTGTGGGTGACGACGACGGCATGGAGTATGGAATCTCGATCCATTTACATGGATGTTGGAACAACAATGATGAGGTGGTGGCTGTTAGACAGTGATGGTGGCTCACGGCGACGGCGTGCTGTGTCAGTAGCGCTCGACGATGTTGATGATGTTGGTGACCGACTAACCAGCCGTGGTGGACTACCTGCGGTGAAGTAAACAGCAGCGATGGTACAGGAGTAAATGACAGCAGATGGTAAAGGAGTAAATGACGTTAGATGGTGGAGGTGTAAATGATGTTTAGGGGAGAGAGAGAGAGATATATATATATATATATATAGAGAGAGAGAGAGAGAAGGGGCATCGATTTTGGATGAAGAAGAGATGTTGGGGTATTTAAATTAGGGTTGAGGTTACTTTGGGCTAAAAAGACCATCTTACCCTTTTTATTTTATTTTAATCTCCATGCATATCAGTATAATTACAAAACTGACACTGCAGATCCTAATCATTAATTAAATAATCTAACTAAAGGCTGAAACCGTTTCTCTTATTTTTCAAAAAATAAATACTTTTCGCATGAATCACCCGCACTCTCTCTCTCTTCCTCTCTCTCTTTATATATATATATATATATATATGCGTACATAAATACATGCTGCTATATAATATTCCCAAGCCTCCGGTGATTCCACCATCCCACATCGATTGACACTATTGTAACCAAAGCTACTTGTGTTACTTCCATTCACCATGTCATACACAGTTTTCTGGTTGTTTTTAAGAGTTTTGATATATGACTCGATATGGGGTTTACCGGTAAAACCTGCACCAAGGAGTGAACTTTTAAAACTCCTTCCAAATGTTGTAAATAACCAGATTTAAACCATTATTTGCTTAAATCATTCACCATATTTACCAATGCTTCTACAAGTTTGACATCTTCAAAAGATGTCCAATGCCTGTCACTTCGACCTTTATCCGTCATACCTAACATTATATACATGATATTCAAATAAATACATGAAATATAAATAAGATAAATACAAAGTCCTACATGCAACATAAATAAGATAAACACAAAGTTATACATAAAATTCAAATAGATAAACACAAAATTTTACATGAAATTTAAATAAGGAAAACACAAAGTCATAGGAACTATCTGATAAAAAAATCATTAGTTTGCTACACTTCAAGACTCAAAAATGCTTTGTGCTAAAGTATTTCTAAATGTAGTCCACTCGATCGGTTGACGTCCTAATAGAAGTGACATTATCATCATCTCCACCCTCGTAGTCTCCGGTCCCCTCATCTAGTTCAAAATTCTCTTAAAATGAATCAATTTCCATTTCCTTGCCTTATATAATTATAGAGAAGACAACATGCCATTATGATCCTATTCTTTAGATCAACTGGATAATACGAGTTATCCGTTAAAAGTTTCCATCTTGACATTAATATATAAAAGCATCTTTCTATAAACATTTCTTACAAAAGAATGTCTCATATTGAATAATTCTTACGGGGTAGTTGGTTGGTGTCCATGACACCAATTATTTAAGTGATATCTTTGACCTCTAAAAGGGACTATGAAACCTTCTCTATTTGTGTATCTCGCATCTACCAAGTAATAACCTAAAATATATATTATAGTTAATACAACCTCAATAAGCATAATATTAAAACTTTTATTAATACATACCTGGTCTTGGAACCTTTCAATTCACGTGGCCTAAGAAGGGCATCTCTTAGAACGCTACTATCTGCAGTCAATCCCTCCCATCCTGGTAACACATAGATAAACTGCATATCTTGTGAACAAACCCCTAACACATTTGTGCCAAATATCATTTTTTGTTGTTTTGTATCTAGGTTTGGTTTGACTTCAAGTGGCACTAAACTCTTTACGTGGTTTCCATTTAAAGCTCGTGGACAATTCTATGCACGATGAAAAAAATAAACGGTCAATATACTATATTAATTTACTTATGTATAAAAATTAAATTTATATAATAATTATATACCTTGAACCACTTCTTTCTTTGATCCATAGAGATCTCGGGAACAAGTTTGGATTTTTTAAGTAAACAGTGATGCAATCTTATCACTGCATTGCAAATTCGACAATAAACTCTACTAATCGTTTCTCCCAAATGATGAAAAGAACAAATTATTACTTGATTCTTAACATTATTTGCAATAATATGAAGGAACATTGCAACTTGTTCATCAACATTCATATTTCTGTTTCCATTTAATCCACCTAGCATTCCAAGCATGTCACGCAACTTTCTAAAACACCTCATATTCATCCTAAGTTGTGATAAGCACATAATCACTCACGTAAGCAAGGCTATGCAATATTAAACATCGATTTAAATTTTGATGAAATGCTTCAAACACACAGTGTATAACTTTTGTATTTGACTACCAACATGCAAAGTGTAATAAAAAAACCATGTAAATATTGCCATAACTTGGTTCCAAAATGCAACTACAATTTGCCTTTTCTTCTGCCTATTTCTGCATGTTAAACTAAGTCAAGCCATAGCGGCATAGCCTATTCATAATAATCATATAAGCAGCTTATTGTAGGAACTTTCTAAACAACAAATAGTATGAGAAGTATTCTTACTAGAAGATTGACCACCCAAGATCTTTGATTTACTCTCATCCAAAGCTCATCTAAGGTTTTTCTAAGCAAATAACACCAAAGTTGTTTGAAAAAGTGCATAATTACGTAGTATGAGAAAGTATTCTAACAAAAGATTGACCACCAAATGGTATTGCTAATCCAAATGTACCCTGAAAATTACATTTTAAAAGAAGACATTTGTTAGTTAAGCAATCCCTCAACACAACATGAGAATGAGCCATTTAAGTGAATAAAAATATAAACACAACGTGCCTTCATACATTTAGAAATAGGTGACAATTATTTAGAACCCATTTACTTGAAAATGGGTGGATTTGGGATTCGAGTTTATCACTAATGGGTCGGGTAGGGGCAAAACTTAAAAACTTACCTAAAATGTGAAATAGGTCACTCAACCCATGGGTTATAAGTCACCCAAAGTTTTATCATATGTTTTTAAATCGGTTTATCAAGCATGAATTTTTTGTCTATGTACTCTGTTTTAGAAAAGTTCGTTGAACTCACCTTTAGTCTAGGAAAAGAAGCAACTCCAACCATCAAGAATGCTTAAGAGAAATCAATCGAACCTCCTAAACAACAAGACAACCATGTAAAATGGTCAACAGTGAATCATGTTATAAGAGTGTGACCCATCGTGTTACAAGAGTGTGACACATCGTATCACAACCGAATAACTAAATACCGATCACGAACCATCAAACGGACGTGTCAAATTTTGGACTGGCGCATCGCTTCAATGTGAATAGTTAAACACCTATCTAACCCCAAACCATCTTATGCAGAGACTGTTCAACTCACTAATAGTCTCTAATCTCGCCTTATGATCATAGAATGGTGGTCTACGATTTAGAAATCCAGTTTTATCATCACATTAAGCACCAAACACTCTAATCACTAAACATAAATCTCAAACCTTTTATCATAAAGACCATAAACAAAAACTAGAGTTTAAAGGGATAAATCATTGCCTCTGTAAAATGCGTACCAAAATAATAACAAGAGTATGAATCCTAAGAACAAGATCCTCCAAGCCTCAAACCGTTAAACTGTGAACAAATCTTCTTGAAAATTAGCTCTGTTCGCCAACCTATATTTCAACCTCCAAACCTTAAAAACGAAATCCCAATAATCAAAAGGTTTGTCTATGTGTTAGGAACCTTCAGTCCAAAAATAAAAACAATCCGACAAGTCAATCTCCGGGGATCTGAAGATCATTGTGGCTCACCAAAAAACGAGAAATTTTGAAATTATTCTTTTAGCTTCTCTCTTGCACAAACCCTCTCAAGAAATATTTGTCACTCTTGCCTAAGGATTCTAAGAGATATAAATTAGGGTTCAGGATAGTCTAATCTTGGATTATAGCATATCTAGGGATTAAGAATGTCTAGATGGCACTTTGGACCCTCACATTTGCTGAAAATTCATTCTAACTCATACATCAACCCCTTATATTGTTATTTTCATGATTTAACCCCTTAAAGTTCACCATTAGATGTCTAAACATGCTCACACAAATAAGGCTATCCATAAAGTCACTAGCGAGAATAACGGGGCATTTCTTGAGTCGTTATAATATATAAATAAACATATTAAATATGTTGTTGATATGTTGAGTAATTTATGCCCCATTGTCCTATTATATAATAATTACTTGATTAAATGTCTGTGTGATACATGTATTGCCTTAAAAAAGATAAATATTAAAAATTAATAGAAAGATATTAAATATTTATAAAACGTGAAAGAAATTAAAATTTTAAAAGTGGCAATAGACGACATCAATACTCATACAAAAAAATAGTCAAAGTGAATTTCAATTTTTACAAAAAATGATTTGTTTGAAATTTGATAATTAAAATTTTCATCCAAATCAATGTTCAGGCTTGACGAATAGATTTTATCAATATTTCTGTTTTACTAAAATTAGAAGATAACATTAAGATTATGAACTATACTTTATCATTATCTTTACTTCAATTAAATTTAACACATCTTTTAATCTTCTAATATAAATAAAAGAATAATTTAATAAAATTTATTAGACGATCTAAACCATTTATTTTAAAAATATTTAATCTTGATCATTTATTAAATTAAAACCAAAAAATCAATTTTGACTTTTTAGAGTTAATTATTAGAGATAATTTTATATATGTCCTTATTAAATCATAAAAAATTATATTTATCCAACTTAATTTACAAATACCATATTTACCCTTTATAATATTTCAAAATATTATAATTAACCAAATTTTTAGTTTTATCATTCTAAAATATTTTATAATCATTTTAAATTCCTTTTTAATTATAACCAATAACTTTTAACTTTATTTCGCTTAATTGTAACAATAATGACTAATAACTTATATAAAAAATACAATCACATCTTTTTATATCATGATATCACGTTTCTGCCATCAAGTCTGCCCTCCCACTCACATCGATGTTTCCACTGCTGGTTAGAGTGTTGATGCTGTACGTCGTCATTTTTTAAATTCTCATTTAATTCGCATTTCATGATTATTTAATACGTTTTTATTAATGTTTATTATTTATTATCGTTTAAACCAACTCGTATATTACAAGACATTTAGTCTAGTATATTTTTAAAATAAATAAATAAAAAAGATTGAACCAGATTGACGTTTGCGGAAAACATTAATTAATTTAAATTTTTGTTTAAAGTATTGATTATTCTTTGCCTAATTAAGTTAAAGAATGCGATATATAAGATTATTGATTATACTTTTTCCTTATCCTTATTTAAATTAAATTTAACACATACATTGATAAAAAATAAAATAAATGAGAGATATAAGATTATGAATTATCTATATCTATTATTAAAAGGCTTACTTTCTTACTCATAATAGTAATCCAAAAAATTCTATCAACCAATCACAACCCTCCATTTTAAAATATTGGCTTTGTTGATCAAAGTTTGGGAAAGATCCGGCTTAAAAAAGCGCGGACCTAAAAACCATTCGGATGCTCCAACTTTGTGAAAATAGGCAAGTTTCAAGTTTGCTTCTCTTTTATGCCTTAACATAAAATTCTATCAAAAACCTTAAATCGCACCTCCTACGATTGGCGAATTCGTCTGGAGAAACATTCGATCGTTCCTTATCAGGTATTTTCAATATCCTACTTTGTCTCCTTCATTGCTAATTTACATTGCTTTCGCCGTCTTCATTGTATGCTTTACTTAGACGTTGTTGTTAGGGTTAGGGTTTTCCGAAATCATTTTATCTAACTTTTTTTTGTTTTATTTTTAATGTTTTCGTCGACTACTAAGCCATTCGAAGAAGATGACGAGGATTTTGTTCTCTATTGGGTTACATTAAAAAACTTTCATTCAAGAAATCATCTTATCATTCCTGGTGTTTCGCTCTGAAAGGTATTTTCAATGCAAATTTTTGTTTAGGGTTTTTTAAATATGTTTCTTTAAGATTTTAAAATCTGGAAGTTTTTGGGATTTAGGGTTTGTGTACGTAATGTTAATATTATTTGTTATTCTTTGATTCGATTTCTTCATATGCCTTTATTTTTTATTGATGTTCATATATTTACGATATATAAGATACTTCTCTTTTTAATTGTTTTTGAAAACTTATTGGGATTTAGGGTTTCTGTCCAAGATGATATCTACTTCTATTAAGTTTTTTCTGTTAATGTTAAAAGTGAATCTTGGTTTCAATTTGTTTAGATGCCTTCAAATTATTATTAATGTTTATATATTTAGAACTTATATAATGTGTTTAGATTATCTTCTTACATTTAGGGTTGTTCAATCACAATGTTATTTAACTTTACATGTAAAGCTTGGTTTTCAATTTGTTGATATTCATATAAATTCTGTTTAATGTTTATATATTTAGAATTTATATGATGTATTTAGATTATCTTTTATGGGTTTTGTCATAAATCGTCTTCTTACATTTAGGGTTCTTTAATCACAATGTTCTATTAACTTTACATGTAAAGCCTGGTTTTCAAGTTATTGAAATTCATATAAATTATGTTTAATGTTTATAGATTTAGAATTTAGATTATGTGTATAGATTATCTTCTTACATTTAGGGTTGTTTAATCACAATGTTCTGTTAACTTTACATATAAAGCTTGGTTTTCAATTCTTGATATTCATATATATTCGGTTTAATGTTTATAGATTTAGAATTTATATGATGTGTTTAGATTATCTTTTATGGTTGTTGTCGTAAATCCTCTTCTTACATTTAGGGTTCTTTAATCACAATGTTATGTTAACTTTACATGTAAAGCTTGGTTTCAATTTGTTGATATTCATATACATTTTGATTAATGTAAATAGATTTGAATTTCATATGATGTATATTGTTTAAATGTAATATATATCTATTATGTTAACCATCATAAATCCACTTCTTACAGTTAGGATTCTTTAATCACAATATCTGTTAATTTTACATGTAAATCCCATTGTTTTATTTATTGTTTCTAACATCAATCCTCTTCTTACATTTAGGTTCTATTTATAAATATTATTATTAATGTTATTCAGATGCGTTTAATGTTCATATCTTTGACTTTTATATGATGTATATTGTTTAAATGTAATCCAGATTGTTATGTAAACTGTTAGAAATCCACTTCTTACATATAGGGTTCTATAATCACAATGTTCTATTAATAGAACATGTAAATCACAATGTTTTTTATGGTTTATATTGGCGTTCCTCTTCTTACATTTAGGGTTCTATTAATATGATAGGTTTAATGTATTTATTCAACCATAATATAGACTTTCTTATTTACTTTGGTTTCTTATTCTTATTTTTCAGATTGATGGAGTTTATCATCAAAGTTCAAAAATCACCTAAAGTGATTAGGTAATATAATCAAGTATTTGTTTTTTCATAAGGAGGAGCATCACTATTATCATCAAATTTTGAAACTTTTTGGGATTTACGGATTATGTCCATAATAATAATGTTATCTATTATTATTTGTTTCGATTTGTTCATGTGCCTTTATACTTTGATATTTACGATTTTTTAAGATATTTAGCTTTTTTATCGTTTTGGGTAACTGGTTGGGATTTAGAGTTTCTGTCTTATAGGAGAACTGTTTTTCTGAAGTTTTTGCTATTAATGTTAAATATGAATCTTGCTTTCAATTTGTTTAGATGCATATCACTGTTTACTAATTTTCAAACCGTATAAAACTAATTCAGGATTTACCGTCTTTTATCAAACATGATTTCGAACCCAACATTCCAATTGGAATGGTTATGAATGTAGATAACCAAAATTAACCATTCACTAGACATAATTCCTGACATAAATAATGATGTCTTGAAAATTAGTGGAGATAGTTTGGTTCAGTTGTTTAAAAAAAAGGTTGAACCTGGATTTTACTTGCACTTCTTTATTCTACCGAATCGTCATATATTTCTGTACTTCTATGAAAAGATGGATTTCTACTTGATAACTTTATATCCTAAAATCCGTCAAACTAATCACCTAAGATATGCAACCGTTGTCGAAGATCCTACTTTTGCATTTGTTGTGAGAATTCAATATATATATATATATATACACACACATAGAGATTTTTGTATATATATACACATATATGTATATATATATATAGAAGATCAGTTTTTACACACGGGCAATAGTACGTCGCAGTATCATATGTGAAAAATAAGAAGGGATTAAAAGTTTTAATTTGTGTCAATGACAATGTTATAGACAAAACAACAAACATTGTATATAAAGAGGTTTTTCAAAAAAATTTAGTTCTATTCGTGTGTATGTACTTTATATTCATTGTAAGATTTCAATTTTTTTCAAATTATTTACAGCATTATTGGTTTTATAATTCAAAATTATTCTGTGTATAATTTTATATTTTTTTAGGTTTACTTCTGTAATACCGTGATCTCATGGGTCCAACAGCTAGTACTTTATTATTATTTTTAATTAAATCAAATTTAACACATAAGTTTATAAAAAATAAAAATAATTAAAAAGGTTGAACCGGAAATTGATGCTTGTGGAAAACATTAATTTAAATGTATGTTTAAAATATGGAGGATGATAATCAAATAAGAATAAATTTTTTTAAAATGACAATCACAACTAATGTATTCATAATTAATTTTTCATACTATGGATTTCAATAGTTTCATTTTAATTAGTTTTTAACTTTTTATATATAAAATGGAGTTAACATTTTTAAAAAATAAAATTTAATTTATTATATTTTTATCCGGCACTTAAGGAGTTAGGGCCATGGTTCTCAAAATCCTTAAAATATTAATTATTCTTTACCTAATTAAGTTAAATACGTATTATGAAAAAGAAAAAACGGTCGTTGAATAGGATCGAAACATGCATATACAATAAATATTTAACCAAATTCATGTTTAAAATAATGAATTATTCTTTATTCTTTGTCTATAATATGGATTAAAGTAAAACGGATAAAAGTCAAAATTATAATTTTCATTTTTACCGAATGAATGATCAAAATTTAGCAATTAATTTTATTTATTAAATGAAAGTTAAAATAACACAATAAATTTTATGCATCGTCTTTTATTTATATGAGAAGATAGAAGATATATAATTTAATATTTTTGACGGGAATACAAGTAACATTATAAATTTAGTATTTTTACATTTGATCGACAAAAGAGTGTTAATTTGATTTGGCTAGATGGTAACTCTGCTACTTATTTATTCTTGGAGTCCAACGTTCGAATCTCTTTCCTCGGTTTATTTATTTGTTTTCTCTGTAGGACCCGGCAATTAAATGAATGATGTAATGAATACGAGTCCGAATTGAAGCAAGGTCGGCATGCCACCACGGTAATTAATTGTTAATAAGGGAATTAGGCTATTTAAGCATTGGACTTGCGGAAGAGGTGTGCAAGCGTTCATGGGATTATGGGAACATCATCGTGTTCTCTCATTAATAGAAAAATGACTTTTTAAGACTAAAACAACTTTTTGAGGCGACATGTGTCGTCGTGAAAGACCATGTGATGAAGACAATGTTAACAATTTTTTAAATATAGAAAGTTTGGGAGGGATGAATGTGTGGTTAAAGAGTTGTAAGAGTGATAGAAAGTGAAGATGAATAACAAGATGGATGAAGTAAACTTAATTTCTATGTTTTTAAAAGAATATCGTTTTATAATTATAAATAAATATTACTAATTTCTGCAATTTTCTTTATTTTTTAAAGTAAACTTTACTAAACTATCTTCTATACAATTTTATATAGTCGGTCATTTACTTCGATGATATTCTGATTTACAGTTGCACAGGAAGGGACTACTTCGATCACATAAAGATTGTGCATGCACTTAATGCAATTGTATGTTAGAAGGTGAAGATGGCAATACGGGAACAAATACAGAAAAGACAAAAGAGCACTATATTCAGCTACGCCCACGTGAGGCCGCGTGCTTCTCATGTGTCGTCTTGTACGTATATCCGATGACTCAATAATATGTTTTTATATGCACCCGTACGTTTAGAATCGAACTACGTACTTACGTGTTCTCTCAGCATGGAACCACATGATCTTAATGTTAAGAAACCTGTTGATTACCTATTGGTTGCAACTTGATATTGTGTCAGAAACCCATAGGGGTCTGCCCACCTCGTACGTGATGAATGCATACAATTATCATATAGTCCAAAACTTCAATTATATGATCGACCACAAGTACTTCATATCTATCTATCTATATATATGTTACCGGCTGCATTCTTTCTATTAATTCCAACACAATATATGACCCTCAACGCATATGTATACACACCATAACATAAACTAATTAACTTGTTACACCTAGTACGTAATGACTTCTCTAAGCCGTGTTTGGATGGCTGCTGGTGTCGCGGTTGTGAATGGCGATCAAGGTTGCAAACCAAGATCACTTGTTAACTACTCCTTCCGCCATGGTAACATGAAGGCCTTTGCTTCCTCGGCTGGTGTTGATCCGTCGTCTGATCTCTGTTGTCCATTTCCGGGCCATGTAGGGTCTAATGTCAATAGCGGAGACAGAAAGGCACAATCCGATGATTCTCTCAGACAAGTCATGTACTTGAGCTGTTGGAACCCAAGCTGAAGATTGGTTGGTATCCGATCGATCGAGCTGATCGAGGTTGTCTCCACGGGAGAGACGTGAGAAATCAATGATGCGAGTTGACTCCTAGTTTTGGGGTTTGGGAATTAATATTAATAGTATACAATTAGCTAGGAGTGCAAATTGTAAATGCATGTTTTTGACTCTCTGTAAAACCAGGCCATTAGCACTGTACGTCTCTTAAGAGGATACATAAAAACGCACCATTTTTCCATCACAGAACGTGGAACTTTATCAAATAGTTTGGTATTTACTTTTTTATTACGCTGCATGTTAGTCAAACTTCCTATCAATAATTCACAATATATATATTCACTCCTTCGTCTATATATAACTTCTAATCGACTAATATAAATAAACTACTTACATCAAATACATTTAATAATCCTAAAAATTTATTTGATAAACAACTAATTACCCAGAATTTTAATTTTAATTTTAATTTTAATTTTGACTTTAATTTAAATTAAAATTATTAAAGAAATTTTATATATATTACTCTTTAAATCTTAAAATATTATATTTATCCATACTAATTTATAAATATCATAATTTTCTTTACTAAATTTTAAAATAGTACATTTAACTAAATTCTTAGTTTTATCAGTTTAAATATATTTTAAATGTTATAAAATTTTTTCAATAATCAATAAATACTCGATCTCATTCCTCTAATTGCAACAATATATAGTGATTGATAGCTTTTACAAGAAATACAATAACATCTATCATGTCATGATACTAAATTTCTACGTTCACGTCTACCTTCAATATCGCGTAAACGCTACCACCGCTTGTCTGGACGTTGATTTCATTTATTGTAATTTTTTAATCAATTTTTTATATTTTATAATTATTTAATATCTTTTTATTGAAAGACTAACTTTATCAAATAATCCTAGCTAACCTTTCATTTGTTTAAAGTTAAATACTAACTATTTATTTGATATAAAATTAACACTTAATTAACATGTGGAGAAAAATAAATCACTAATAATCATTTATCTTAAAAAAAGAGAAGCTAGTTTTGTTTAGTATATAATACGATAACATATCCGTTTTTGATGAAAAATCACTACTAGCAAGTTAATTATTAGCGCATGCGGAGATGATGAATAATTCATACTTGATAATATATCCGTTTTCGATAACGTAAGGTATGAAATTCACGCATTATGATGAATAATTTATATTCGCAGCATGCCCATTTTTTTCTCCCTTCTTCATTTTATTTATTTTTTTATTATCTATCTACTCTTTCATTAATTTCTAAAATAACTTTTAAAAATAATAAAAATAAGAAAAGAAAATTCTACTTATAAAATAAGATAATGAAAACATATTAGTGACATTGGGAATTCTGTTAATTTAGATGAAGAATTATGTAAGTATGAGATAATGTATTGGTGACCGGGTTGGTGTGTTTTAAAAAATATAAAAATATTGATTATATTGGTAACTTTCTATTCTTTAAATTTTAAGAGTTCAAATAAATTAATGTTAAATATATGATAAATTAAAACTTTTATTTTACTTATATGAGTGCTTATGAATTCGGGCTAGTTTATGAGTTTTAGTTATTCAAATTTTCTAATACTTAAATTAAAATATTTGTTATATAATAGAATATTTAAAATAATATTTTATGTAGGTTTTTTTATTTAATTTTTAATTTGTTTCCATTGACTTGATATTTAAACATTGTTTCTTATGGAAAGTTTAATTATTAAAATAGTTTTTAATTATCTAATTAAATTCATTCAATAGTTTTCTTTTAAGTTTAAATGAGATGTAAGTTAGCAATTTCAAATTACTTAAATGTTAAGAGATTAAAACTTTTAGAAGAGAGAGTGCTAATGCTATATATATATATATATATATATATATATATATATATTAGTATAATATAATATAAATTATTACTAAATTGTGGCCCTGGTTGCTCAAATCGTTTTACGACAAGTATAATTTCCTTAATACATGGTTGAATGCCATAACTTATATATAATTCCTCCAAAAAAACAAATTAATATTAATGAACTAATATATATATATATATATATATATATATATATAAAAGAGAGATAATCAACACATATATATATATACTAGCAAAGTACCCGCATAATACGGCATCGGCAAATTATTCCTAGTCGATAACATGTCTGTTTTCGATAACGTAGGGGTATAATTTATAATCTCTATGTCAATTTACAATCCATGGTATTTTCAATTTTCTGATTTGAAACCATATATAAGATATTGATTGCATTATAGTTTTCAAATTACTTTCTACTATAATTATGGTTTTACTATCAAATATATTTTATGATATTGGGTAAAAAGTAATTTCAACTTACTTAAAAAGTAAGAGATTTAAAATATGTAAATACTTTATAGATAGTGTGTGTGTGTGTATATATTTATATAGGGTTAGTTTACCAAAATGTATTTAAGTTGTCATTTTTACTATTGCATGTACGTATTGGACTTTAAAATTTTCTATTGTATGTATCAAACTTTTAATTTATCGTTATTGTTTGTATTAAACTCTCTATTGTATGTACTAAACTTGTAATTTTTTTACCTTTTTATGTATTCAAAATACATACAATAGTAACAAATTAAAAGTTTGATATATACAATAGAAACTTTTAAAGTTCGATACACATAATAGGAAAACGTGACAACTTGGATACATTTTAGTGAACTAAACACACATATATGTATAATGAAAAGTTCATTTGAGAACCGTTATTATTGCTAAAACCAATCTTAGCCGTCCAATTCCCCCTCCAATTGGATTGCACCCATGAATTCCTTAAATACACCCTGCCACACTCAATTCCCCCACGTTCTTCATCCATGAATTCCATTATCCAAAATGAACGGCTAAAATTGGTTCTCTCGGTTTTCGCACTAATAATGGTTCTCAAATGAAGTCTCAAATCAAGTGCTTATTTTCATACCAACAAATGAAATTACATATATAGTAATTGGGCTATCTTAAACTATATAAGAGTATTTGCAATCCTTACACTTATCACATCGTCATATTAGTTTTTTTCTTCATTAACTTAAGTTATCACCCAGCCTCGTAATGACCACTATTTACCACACCAAATTTTAGAACCCACTTAAAAGAGAAAGGGAGGGAGTATGGCCCACAACACACCACTACTTTGCCCACCCCTATGTGATACTCACCCCCCAACCATCTTCACCACTTAATAATGTGTGACACCCGTCTTCAGCACTTATGGTGACTCACATCTCACACATATCCCCCTTTCACTCCAATTATGAACAAAAGTCAAAAGAGTACCGTGGGTCGGTTTCAACACACGTGCCATGTATGTCGTTTTTTGTAGCAATGCACGTGCCGGATACGTACAAAGTATGGCACACACCGATTTGCTAAAAAATATATTTACATAGACGTGCGAGCCATAGCATATATAGATAATAACAACTTGATGACTCACCATGTGGTGTTTCACGGCTGTTCCTCCACATTCTTTGAATCCGAATGGGAGGTTTTGACTCGCCCGTACGTGTGCTGACATGGCACCTCCACTTCGTGACAAAATATTTACGCACGTACGGAATCTTCAAGTTATATCGAAGGAAATTTCTATGCATGCATATCCTTTTGCCCAGTACTGACATTAAAGTTTCAGCATGGTCCAGCGGGTGTCCCCCCAATGAAAATTGACACATCACACATGCATGTACTTCTAATATTTAGCCTCATATAATAATGATTCCAGTTAACATAAAGTAAGAAGAAATGAAGCCTAAGGGTATTCTCGACAATTTACTGCTCTAAAAAGACTAAAACCATTTGCCAGCCAACTGGTTTTTCCATAAAACTTGGTACTCAACTGTCCTATTGCGTCTATATATACTCCGTACCCCATTCTTTTGCTGCATCACCAAACACATCTTTCAAATACTTTTGATTCAAAACACAACCCACTTCTTCACTTTTAATTAATCATCTCCCAGAGTTTAAGTTTAAGATCGATCAACATGAGTTCAAGCAGCAGAGCATGGATGGTGGCCGGAACAGTTGGACTGGTGGAGGCGCTTAAAGATCAAGGCTTTGCACGGTGGAACTACACCATCAGGGCTATCCACCACCATGCCAAATCCAATCTCCGGTCAGTCTCTCAGACCAAGAAGCTGCCTTCTCCGGCGACCATGGCTTCAAGCAGAGGCATTGAACAATCAGAAGAGTCATTGAGAAAAGTCATGTACTTGAGTTGTTGGGGTCCCAATTGATCCAACAATTTTACAATTATGTTAAGGTTAGGTGTATATGTAGAAACTATATCTGATGTACATGTAATTATCCATGATGTACAACCACCTTCATATTAATCAAAAAGATATTTCATTATCAGCATGTACAATTCAAGTTTTATAAGACTTTTTACAGATATATGCTTACATCTGATAGATAGAAAAAATATATTTCTTTTTTGCTTTAACTTCATATTTAACATGTGTAATAGTGTAATACACTATTTTTTTTCTCTTTTTATTTTTTTTATTTTGACACTTGCTAGATTGGATTGCCTATCCATTAATTCCTTACATGCACTCTGTTACACTCAATCCCCTCACGTTCTTCATCCATTAATTTCATTATCCAAAATGAACGGTCAAGATTGGTTCTCGTATGAAAAACAGCTCTTGTTTGATATATATATATATATATATATAATGAAAAGTTAATTTGAGAACTGTTTTTATTGCGAGAACTGAGATAACTAATCTTAGCCGTCCAATTTCCCCTCCTTTAATTGGATTGCTCACCCATGAATTCCTTACATGCACCATGCCACACTCAATCCTTTCACGCTCTTCGTTCATGAATTCCATTATCTAAAATGAACGGCTAAGATTGGTCGCGGTTCTCGCAATATAAACGGTTCTCAAATGAACCTTCCCCTATATATATATATATATATACGAGAGTTCAAACGAGAACTGTTTTTCGTACGAAACAAATCGTGACCATTCAAGTATAAAGTAGAATTCATAGATGAAAAACGTGGGGGATTGAGTGTCGCATGTAAGGAATTCACGGGTGGACAATCCAATTGAAGGAGGGGGAATTGGACGGTTAAGATTGGTTCCTGCAGTTCTCGGTTAAGATTGCTTCTCGCAGTTCTCGTACGAAAAACAGTTCTCGTTTGAAGTTTTCACTATATATATTGTAACACCGTGCTTTTGAGAACCAAATTTTTCTTTTTAAAATACAATTTAAGTTTTCAAACCGCGTGGGTTTGACTGTAAATAGAACATTTAAACCTATCTTATAATTTAAAAATGCAGCGGAAGTAAAAACATGTGGCAAACTGTATAAACAGTCAAAATGTTGCCACATACGACATTTGGTGTTACGGATACATAACCGGCCGACAATTATTTTTAAACAAACATAAACATAATATAACAGAGTTTTGAACATAATAATAGTGTTCATCCCAAAGCATTTAAACTACCCGTAGGCTCCCAAGCTCACTAAGGATCACCTGCACATGTGAGAGTAGTATCTGTTAGCTATAATAGCTAGTGAGTACACGATAGCATGCAATCAATATAAACATATCACATATCATCAATCATGCTCAAATAGTTCTATCCTAGCATCTCGCGATGAGCTGGCGTAGTCAAAAGGCGACATATCTCGCAGGGTAGCGAACCCGGCTCAACGCACCAAACGGGGGTACCAGACACATCAACCGCGCCGGTGGGGGAGCTGTAAAGTGTCCAACGTTGCGTTTCAGAATCAACCTGTAACGCCCGTGATTTTTTTTATTTTTATTTTTCAAAATTTCACCATTTATAAAAACCTTTAATTAATAGCAAAAACATGCAGCGGAAGTCTTAAAAGTCATAAATGGAAATAGTTGTTTTCGCCATAGAGGCAATTACAGAATTCTTCATAATATAAACCACGGGGTTACGACCGCAATCATTCAAAAAGTCAGTACAAGTTCAATGTTATGAATTTGTTACATAACCGGATTGTTTGTTGATACCAAAATATAAACCAGAACTAATACTACCCTCCTCGCAGAACCACGACCTCTAAGCCACATGCTCGAGTACAAGACACATTTCGAAAGAAACAAGTGTCAGCTTACGTTAAGTGAGTCAATAGGAGTTGTAATCAAAAACCATAAAACATCTTTGTAAGTAGAATATGACATGTAAATAAATACCATATCCCACCCTTAACGTATTTGACCCGTACCGAGAACCCGCAGATCACATAGCACCAAATGGGTCAAATATTCACAAGTCATTTCATGAATTCAATCGCACATAATCATAATCATACCGCATAATATTTCTTAGATCATATCGCATCATAATCGCATATATCATATCACATAAATCATATCCCATAGATCATATCAATAGGATGATTCTATTGTAGAGTCTAAACCCACACTAGAAAACCCAAGGTTCACTACTTACGTGCCCGGCCAACCTATGTTTTCAAGCGGGGTGCGACTCCCACCTGAGAACATAAATCCCGAGACTCCGCTTTCGCTACTCCGACGGTGCGAGTACAAGTACTGCGTTGTCGTTCTAGTACGAGTCCAAACGAAGCCGATCGTATTTTAGCTTCTCCTCACACTCACGTGATGTATGATCTAGCCTCCTTGGCCTACATCACTCCAGTACTTGAACACCGAAGTATCCGCATACCACGTGTCAAAATAGTCGTCTAGAAAGACCAAATGACTCTTGTTGGCTAGCACTTTAATCCTAGAAGGTCAATCATGCCAACTAGGCCCGCAAATCCGCAATATGGATAATATTGTACTCCACCCCCGCCACAAAAATACATGCATGCAATAACTCGTAAGCAGTCATATGTAAATCGTAGTAAAATCGTGAATAATCGTAACATGCGTATTTCGTGTTTGATCATGCATGCAACGAGTATTTAACTTAGAACACATAACATGTATCATCAATCAATATATAGATATATGTATAATCATCTTTATTTCGAAAATAAGGTTTTGTCTATGTACTCGGTTTTGTAAAAGTCTACTGAACTCACCTCAGTCCAAAAATAAACCACCAATCTAGATTCGACGAACTACACTCTCGGATCGTCAAGAAATCGACCTCAACCGTCTCGAATAATCTAGATATGTAAAATAATACTTTCGATCAAAGATATACGTATCGCGAACTTAGAAAGTCCATCAAAACATGCTAGAACGACATGCATGTAGAATATCAAGCCACACAACCGAAATATTAGCTTAAGTCTAGAAGAATATACCTTTCGGGGTCACCAAAGCGAAACCACGGTCAAAACTACGCCCGAAACGCTAACTCCGTTCACCCCGCACCTCGAATATGAGTTCAAACGAAACCCGACACCCTTGACCGTTCACTAAACTTGGTTTCTCTCGAAAAATGGGCAGAGTAACGAAATGGTAGAAGTGTGTGTGTGAAAATCGGATGAAATGAACTTGTATTTATAGACACTTGAGCCTGGCCGACGCGTCGCGACCCCTGAACGCGTTGCGTCGCGACGTACTGACACACGCCATCGCCCGACACACGCCACCGACACGTGTCTTTCCGCCCAGACGCGTCGCGCCGCGACCCCTAATGCGTCGCGCCGCAACCTCGACTTTTTCAGAATTTTTATTTTCTTTTTTAATTTAATTTCCGTTCTTTTCTATTACTTTTATTTTATTTTCTTTTACTTTTCTTTTCTTTTCTTTTACTTTTCTTTTAAATAATAATATTCATTTATTATTATCAACAGGTTGAACTTTCGAAAATAATATTCATTCCTCGATAAATATTATCACAATATTCGGGTCGTTACACAACTGATTCTTCTGAGTAAAGCCCTGAGCTAAACCCACAGGGGACAAACCTTGTCCAGGGCAAACCTTGCCCAATAGGTAGGACAGTTTTGTCCGGGGCAAACTTTGCCCAATAGATCCATACCGATCACAAACAAATAATCTGATTCAATCGAATCATCAATCAATACATAATCATATCCACATAACATACACCTAAACAAATGCATATTATTTATATCAATCAATATCTGGCATCATCATGCTATTCATTCTTTACTTCATTGCGCGCACACAATAATATATATATCTATCATCATAACATACACCTAATCAAGTGCATGCTATTGTATATCAAAAAGTTAATCCTAGCATCATCATGCTATACAATCTACACTTAAACAAGTGCGTATCATACTGTGTGAACATGTTAAGTCTAGCATTGACATGCTTTGCAAACTACACTTAATCAAGTGCATATAATATCCTGATAATCATTTATCATACATACTACAAGGTATACAACCTTTTATCAATATATTCAAACACTTAATCAAGTGTTTACAAATCATTGTATTCAATTCAATTCATTGTTAATATATGTTATAGATATATTAATCGTTATGTTATCAAGCACTCACCTGTTAGGCTAGAATAAGCAAAGACCTTGCTTTGGCACTCACGGATTGTCAACTTGACCTATAATACCAATGCTTACGCATTAATCACTTGAACACGCAAGGAACATCTAGGATACTTGAAACAATACCCTAATGGTGTTATTTAACTATTTATTAACTTGTTATAATAGTCTAAGCAACAACACGCGAATACATAGCACAAAACAACATTGTAGGCTGTGTGCAGGGGCATCGCGCCGCGACACCCTTCTGGGCCGCGCCGCGACCAGCCTGCAGTGCACACACAGCTTGCTGTTTTGTGCACAGCAATGCCATTTTTGCTCATTTCAACTCCAAATCAATTTTAGTAAAATTCTAGTGTTTCATAAGACCATTTGACACTTGTTGAAGCTTTCTAACATCAAAAAATCCTATCCAATTAATTCATACAAAAATCACAATTAAATGGACAAAGACGTGCGCACAATGACCAAAACTTGGTGTAGACCAATTCTAACACTTGCAACACACCATATACACCTAATATGATGTATTGAAGATGTTGCAACTGACCAAAGACTTTAAACTCATTATTTGGTATCATTTTCCAATTTCTTGCTTATTTATGGCCTATTTTTTACTATTTTAGTCAATTCAAGCAAAACTACCATTTCAATTCAAAACCAATGTTCTAATCAATTCATACAAGTCATATGAACATATTAGAACCTTAAAAATCAGTTCTTGATGTGTAAAAACATATTTAGCCCATTTTGACCCATTTAGGCTAAATATTGAATTTGTGCAAAAACACCACTTTTAATACACCAATTGAGTTCTAATCAATCCTAACAAATTATAGGATCAATTAGAACACTAAATTTCAGTTCTTGGAGGTCAAAATCAGTTTGACCCTTATTTGACCAATTTTGACCCATTTGAGCCAAAATTCAAAACTCATCAAGAACACTACTTTAATTCATGGAATTGATTCCTATGTACTTAGAAATGATATAGGAACTGATTTCAATCATCAATTTCAGTTCTTGATTGAAAAATCACAATTACCCATTAAAACCTAAAGCTTTCAACACCAAGAACAAGAAGGATGAACTTGAACTTACAAATGGATTAAGGGAATGATGAAGAACTGATTTTTGGAGTGCTTTTGAGCCTCTCTTTACTGCTGGAACAAAGTTTAATTAATTTCCCATAAAAAACCCAAAAATCAAGAATAGGAAGAAAGCCATGGATGGCGCTTACAAGGTGATGGATGAAGAAGATGAGGATGATGATCTTGGACTGATTTAATCTTGAATTTGCAGCAAACATTTAAGCTTGAATGATCCCTACTTGAGTTCTTCTTCAATTGATTCAAGAACAAAAAGATGTAAGTGTCTATGTGTATACATACGTGAGTGTGTATGTGCCTGTGTATAGAGAAATGGGTTAGACCGACTTGTGGGTAATATTATCCACAAGTGGGTATTTTGTTCCCCTTTTCAACTTACAACTCATCTATCATTTAACCGTTTCAATTAACGAGGATATTTTTGGAATCCTCATTTGAAACCGTTCGATATTCTACAATCTTTATCTATTTTTATTAATATTTTAATAACCCATTTATTTACTACTTTCATATTTCATCTCATTTTCTAAAATATATATTTATTATTTAATTAAATTAAATAATTGACGTATCACGATCGCACACGTTTAGGCCCGTTTTGAGGATGTTACATATATATATATATATGGAAAAGATCATTTGATAACCAATTTTATTGCTAGAACCGTGAGAAATAATCTTAGCCGTCCAATTCCCCATCTTTAAATTCAATTGCCTACCCATAAATTCATCACATGTACCCTGTCACACTCTATCCACTACGCTTTTTATTCTAAAATTTCACTTACTAATTGAATGTCTAAAATTGTTTCTCATGGTTCTCAAAATAATAATGATTCTCAAATGATTTGAATTATTTGAATATTATTAGGAAAAATAAATCTCTGTGTTTCTGAGAATTTATTAAGGTAAAAGTGATTTACCTTATTTGATATATGTAGTTAACATCATCAAAGTTAAATAATGTCATTCTCACATACTATTCAAATGAAGGATAGGATCATTTCATACTATTCAGATGAAGGATAATAAGATCATTTATGCTGCATTTATCATTTCTTCAAAACTAATATTTAATAATGATATTATGTGTTCTCTTAAAGATTGTGTATCTACTTATATTCTAGGGTTTAATACTTCAAAACGTATTAATCTATACGTCAAATGTTAATGTGTGTATTCACTTTTAAAAAATGTTGTTATGTGTATCAAACTTTCAAAAAAATATATTATTGTATGTATTAAACTTCCTATTGTATGTACTAAACTTATACATTTTTTGATTTTTTATGTAATCAAAATACTTACAATAACAACAAATTTAAAGTTTAATCCACACAATAGCACTTTTGAAAGATAGATACACACATTAACATTTATGGTATAGTTTAATACATTTTGAAAAAATAAACTTTATCTATACTAATATATAAAGCATTTAACACTCTCTCTCCTAAATATCATAATCTCTTAAATTTTAAGTCATTTGATATTACTAACTTACCCCTTATTTAAATCTTAAAAGAAAACCATTGAATACCATTTTAATAACTAAACTTTCTATAAAAGTAATGTTTAAAAATGTCAACTCAATACAAATTAAATTTCAACCTATAAGATATTATACAAATTAAAAATTGAATAAAAAAACCTCCATATAAAAATTATTTTAAATATTATATCATACACCAAATAATTTAATTGTAGTATTAGAAAATTCATATAACTAAAACTCATAAACTTACTAACATGTAACCGAATTTATAAACACTAATATAAGTAAAATAAAAAGTTTAATATATAATATATTTAATATTATTTTACTTGAACTCTTAAATTTTAAGTAATAGAAAATTACAAATATAGTCTTAAATATCTTTACATTTTTTAAAATACACCAACCCAGCCACTAATATATTATCTCATACCTACATAATTTCTCATTCAAATCAACACAATTCACCAAGTCATTGATATGTTTTTATCATCTTATTTTATAAGTAGAGATTTATTTTTTCTTATTTTATTGTTTTTAAAAGGTTATTTTAGAAATTAACGAAAGAGTTTTATAGATAATAAAGAAATAAGTAAAATGGAAAAGAAGGAAACAAAATGGACATGCTGCAAATGGAAATTATTCGACGTCATCATAGTTTGTGTATACCATACTCTACGTTACCGAAAACGGACATATTATCGAGAATGAATTAGTTATCGTCACCGCATTACGCGGGTAACATGCTAGTATTCTATTATTCATCTAATCATCTCTTACACGGTAATAGGTATTTATTTGTTTAATTCATTTGAATTATATTTAAGATTACTAGTAAATAAAGATACAGGTAAAGCAATACAAAAATTGTCATTTAGTGAAATACATAGGTGCCACAAACAATAAAAAAGGGCCGCTAAAAATCAGTATGAGAATGAGTGACTCAAAAAATGTTACTAGAAGTACCAACACAAATTTTTTTTAATAACACTTATTTGATTATACAATACAAACTTTTAGGCTTCTGGTGACGCTTTTTTACCATTTTAAATAAAAAAATATTTGTGTCATGAGTTTTATGGACGTAAGAAACTATTGTTATTTAAACATCCGTAGTACTTTAGTGGCATAATTGTTGCCACAAAAATCCTATTATCAAATTGAATGCTACTTTAGACAATATTGTTTATCATGTTATTTGTGATTTATTATAATTGTTATATATTTACAATATAAAATGAAAACAAAAGTATAAAATGTAATAATCATAGTAGCATAACTTCGATTAAAAATTCTATTACCTTCAAATATATTTTAAATGTCTAATAAGTCCAAAATATCAAACATAAAATAAATGAAACTAATAAATGTTTGAATAAAAACACGAAACTTCATTGCACTAACGAACCTCTTTAGTTATTTTTATGTGAACCAAATGGTTCTCGTGTTAATTTTTTCATAGCAATGATTCCACAATTAGATGTAACAAATACAAAGAACTTTCAATATTTTATTAATACCAAAAAAAACAATAAGAAATATTTTTTACTAATATATAATTAGGTGTATTGAATGTTGTTTTCAATAACAGTTAATAATGTTTACACAATTCTTCACTATTTTAGAGTAAATTACAAATTTCGTTTTTGTAGTCTGCATAAAGTTTCAGGTTTCATACTTTAATTTTTAAAATTACACTAATGGTCATTGTGGTTTAAGTTTTGTAACAAAACGGTCCTTTAACCGTTATATCTAACAGAGGCATTATTAACTTTTTATAATGACTATTTTACCCTTTTCTCACATATCACATTCAGTCCTTATGTTTTAAGTTTGTTACATTAAGGGGTTGTTTGTTTACTGTTTAATGGAACCATTTAGCGCTGAATATTGAATTATTCAGCATTCAGCGTGTTTGATTGCTGCGTCTGAATGAAGACTGTGTTGAATGATTCAGCATGATGCTACTGAATCATTCTACCTTAAAGTGCATTCTGAATCATTAATCACTAAGTATTTTACCCTAATACTCATTCTTTCACATGTTGTCTTGTTAAACAATCATATCTTATAATATAATATATCACTATTAATGTTAAAATGATAATTTACATCATTTAGATTGTAAATTCAGAACCTTTATCAAACAGCATATCACATTCAGAGGTAAATTCATTCAGAGTCTTTGAACTATTCAGACCACTGAATCATTCGGTGCTTAATCATTCTGTTTTAACAAACAACCCTTAAATGGTCCTTTACAGAATATTTTTTTTAGTTTCATTACTTTTAGTTAATTAACTTTACTTTTAATATTTTTATGTCTTTTTAGTATTATTATATAATTAAATTTGTAAATTGATAAATATATTTGGGTTTTGTTTTTATCCAAATTTATAGTAATTATTTAAGGTTTTCAAACTTTTATTACTTTTGAAGACTTAATTACAAAGAGTACACATAGTTGATGTAAAAACTTAAATCTATAATTAAATTCAAAAACTGAAAAGTCAAAAAATTATTTAGTTTATAAATGTTCCGAATAACACGTTTAACCCGATCCTATTAACTCAAAACATGATTAATTTGAACCCAACTATTCTTAAGCTTAATAAGGCCGAGTTTTCGGTGATATTTATTTATTTTAAAACCTAACCCAACTAATCGGAAACTAGATTGACAACCCAACGCATACTCAACTCTGCGTGAGTAGCTTCTAATATTACTAATATCAATAATAATAATTGAAAAATAAAACTATCAAGAATACATTTAAAATAAAATAAAAATTCAAGAACTTTAAATATTTATAACTAATTTAAATAAAAACAAAACTGACATATAATTTATCAGTTTACTAATTATTTTATATAATAATACTAACAAGATTTTAAAATGTATTAAAACTAAAGTTAATTAATTAAAACTAATAGAAACTAAAAATACTACCTAAATGATCATTAATGCAACAAACTTAAAGCATAAAGACTGAATGTGATATGTTAGAAAAGGGTAAAATAGTCATTATAAAAAAGTTAACAATGCCTCTGTTATATTTAACGGTCAAAGGACCGTTTTATTACAAAACTCAAACCACAATGACCATTAGTGTAATTTTAAAAACTAAAGGATGAAACCTGAAAGTTTATGCAGACCACAGGGACGAATTTTATAATTTACTCACTATTTTATGAAAAGGTTGTGAAGGTTTTATATAAATATGAAATAGATCATTATAAAGCAGGTTTACGATAATTAATTAAATTTATTGACTAAAGAAGACATTAAATAAATTTAAAACCTGAAATGTAAAATTTTAAAATGGATAATTTATAAATAGGCTTATGATAATTAACAAAATTTATTAGTTAAAAATCTCAAATATATTAAAAAAAGAGTTACATGTGTATTGTATAAGTATATATTGTTACTCTAATTGATATTCTGTTTTAGTTATAAATAGATATAAATATAGATTAATATATTTAGTACTCTCTCTTCTATTATTTAAAAAGTTTAACAATTGAAAAATACTAATATGCATATGAAATAATCTTCATTTTTCAATCATACACTCCTCCAATCTTACACACCCGTCAATAAAAACATTCTTTCATAACTATACACTTCTTATTCACAAAAATAAAGAAAAGAGTTGTTTGTTAAAATTTGTTTTACAAAAAAAAGGGATAATTTCATATATATCCTTCTAAACTTTCATTATTACGTATATATCCTTATAAAGTTTAATATTACGTATATATCCTTCTAAAACCTCTTAAATCTCGTATATATCCAAATACCTATTTTTTGTTATTTAATCTTTTTAAAAATCAATAATATTTATCATCAAATATGTGTATTTAATCTTTTACTATATTACCCTTATATCAAATCAATTTATATAAAAACATCATTTACCCCCAAATCCCAAACCATCGACTGTATTAATGGTGCCCTAGGTTCATCATTTTCCCATACGATCCTTCAAAATTTTCGATCCTCAAGCGATCGAGTGAGCCAAATCGACTGAGCAGCAATCGAGTTAAGCTACTAATCTTCCCCAAGTGATCGATTGAAGCTACTAACCTTCCCTAAATGAATGAGCAGGATCGACTAAATGAGCAGTTCATACATCATCTTCCCCAAACGAATTCTGGTTTGTTGAAACAAAAAATCACTTCTATAACTTCAGTCAATAGAGCAACAACCCAACCAATTGTTAGAATATTGTTGTGTAAACATAGACTCCAAATAACAGTTTCATTCATCCAATATTAGCTCCATTCTAACCATTGATGGGAAAAAAATACTAATTGATGACTAATAAATAGAATTAGGAATCCATCTTCAAACCAGATTAGCAGCTTCATAAAATCAACAAACCTGTTGTTGAGATCAAGAGGGAAAACGATGAATTTGGTTGGAGTATCAGATTCATTTTCACTCGATGGAGTATCAGCTTCATTTATCCAATCGGTTGTTGGCTCACTCGATTGCTAGGAGCAATCTTGAATCGTGCAGGGAGGGATAGATGTAACGCCCCAATTTCAATAAACGATTTAAAAGTAGGACAATTTCATAAAAGCACTCAAATCAGTTGAGTTACATAAGCGGAAACGTTTTTATACAAAACCATGCTATTATCAAAAGGTAAACCCACAAGTACAGACTTAGTGTACTATCAAGGTTAAATATTTACACAAAAGGGCGTTAAGTGTTTATCGTTCAAAAACTGAAAAGCAGTCAAACAGGAGCTTTGCCTTTGCCTTTGCTGCATCCTGCAAAATATTTTAAAAACAATATCTGATAAGCTACGAGAGCTTAGTGAGTAATCTAAACATAACATCATATGGACACACGTATACAATCACATAAAGATAATACACGCATGTCTAGCAATCAAAGCTAGCCTCTGGTTCTAGACCCAGGGCAGCATCGTAGGTCACAGTACTGCACCGCATCTGACCCTTACTGCACATAGCAGTATGCTTACATATATACACGTATAACATAGCATGTTAACAATCTGATATGAAACTACACATGTTGCTGATATGAAGTGAAGTCTAGAAGACTCACCTTCAGATATATAATCTGATATGATCCACAAACGATAAAGATCAATGTTTAGGCCCACAACTTGTTTCTACAACATAATATCAATAATATATGTATTAACATCTGCTGACTTAATCAAACTGTACTGAAAAATGCTAGGGCACGGCCGTACCTGTCAAAGGTACGCCCGTGCCTGCAACTAAGGCACGGTTGGGCTTGACCCAGGCATGGGCGTACCTATCCTGCAGTCACGCCCGTGCCTATCTAAGGTACGCCCGTGACTAAGCTTAAAAGCACGAGGGTACCTGATGAACTAGGGTTTGCCACGGGGCGAAAGGCACGCCCGTACCCTCCTTGGGTACGCCCGTGCCCTCCCTTGGTCTGCACAGTTCTGACCGACAGAAGCTGTATTTCCGGCCAAAACACTCAAAACTTAATTCTAATCAATCTAAAAACGTGTATAGGGTGTTTTCCTACACCCATAACATCTAAACAACCTAACTAACAACAAATTAACATACTTTGATCCTTATGATCAATTCTTGACTCATATGCATACTAAGAACACATCAACAATTCAAGTTACACATACCTCTACTATGCTAGGCTGTTATGGTGCAAATCAACTGATGTTATGGCTGTGTTTTTGATGTCCAAATCGCCAGAAGTTATATGTTGCAGCTGTGTTTTTGCTAGAAGTATGTATGGTGTGCAAATGAAGACTACATATAAGTCTTACATGTATATCTATAAGTTTGGCAGATTTGCATAAATGGTCCCTGGACTTAACTTAACTTATAATCTGACATTTTAAGTCCCTCTAGTTTTAAAAACACATCTAATCTCATAAGGGTAACTTATATAAACATATAACACCTCCTGTTAAAATATAATAAAAGGATTTTCTAACCTTGGATGTTACAATAGAGGCCAACGATAGCTGATGATATAAGGAATTCTATCGATGAATTTCCATATGGAATCTCGAATGAGATTCGCTGATTCAATGAAAATCGACACCGGTCTCAAGGATTCAATCAATGAACTTATGGGGATTCCATAAAAATCGAGCGCCGGTGCACAGTGATTTCATCGATGGTTACCTATAAAATGGGTTTACTAATTTGATATAATACAAGGGCAATATAGTAAATATATAAATAAATATATCAGATGTTAATGATTATTGATTTTTAAAAAGATTAAATAATAATAAAATAGGTTTTGAATATATATGAGAATTTAGAGGTTTTAAGAGGATATATATGTAATATTAAAGTTTAAAAGGATATATACGTACGTAATAATAAAAGTTTGCAAGAATATATAAGAAATTATCCAAAAAAAAAAGAATTGATGGGAAAAAATAGAAAGAAATGAAGCCGCATGTTATCGGGTATAAACTATTCGACGTATACCATACCCCTAAATTCTATAAAACGTCATGATATTAGGTAGCAATTATTCGCCACCGTAGCAATGTGGGTACAATGCTAGTTTATTCCAAAGCAAAAAATTCTCTCAATGACATGTTATCAGGTAGCAATTATTCACCACCTCATCAATGCGCTGGTATAATGCTAGTTTATTCTAAAGCAAAAAATTCTCTTATTTTAGTCAGCACTCAAACTAGCGATCAAAGTATCGATGCAGAGTTTAAGGCACACGTGATGGTAGAAACATGGTAAAATGATTTAAAGAGACATAGTTGTATTTGTTGTACATATTATCGATTTTTTTTGAAAGGCTAAGAGTTTGTATTAATATTCACAAATTGAACAATACTAGCTCAGCACCAAGGAGGGCTTTGCTTCACCAAAAACTAGCTAAGAGCATGAACAAAAGAACTACAAAAGCCCTTATGTGAGAAGGATTGCTCCAACCCTCAATGGGTTTGCTATCCAAGCATCCCACTTAAAATATATTTCCTTACTTCTAGATTGCATCCAAAAAAGAGAGTAATGTTGGGTTGATGAGAAGACGTCCTCCCGGATTATTGAATTCTTTGTCGACTCCTCCGCATGTATTAGATTGTTCCTCCATTTTCAAATGCCCCATATAAGCACATAGGCAATTCCTTCAAACACTTTTCTAGGAGTACCTAGCTTCGAGCCCAGGGAGACTCCAATGGCGAAGATGCCGGGAAAGGAAGCAATAGATGAGGGAGGAATGTTCGGCCAAGCAAAAACTTTTTTCCATAGCGGCCTGACCTACACATTATCGATTATCATTATGTAACGCCCCAATTTATAAAACTAATCATTTAGACTAAAACTCACATAATATTTCACGTACTGAAAGTTTTACACAAAAGCGAAAGCGTAAATTATTTGAAAATCTGCTATATCAAAAGATACTTACATATATACTACCACAAGTTCAGTACCAAAAACTTGATATTTACAAACTAGGTATTAATTGTTTGTAAAAAATTTATCAAAATATAGTCTAACAGAAGCTTTGTCTTTGTCTTTACTGCACCCTGCTAAACATTTTAAAATAATATCTAATCAGCTACGAGAGTTTAATGAGTAAACCAGACTATCAATCATATAAACACATGTATACAATCACATATAGATAAGATACACATATTATAAACATGTCAGCCTCTGATTCTAAACCCAGGATAACAATCTAAGTTACAGTACTATATTAACTCCGAGCCACTAGATAACGTTCTTGTAATTTCGTGTAATTTTTGCAGATTTCAACTTTACCCACGTACGGAATCTTGAATTTATATCGAAGGACATTTCTATGCATGCATATCCTTTTGCCCACTGTCATTAAAGTTTCGGCATTAGGCCCTCCGTAAAGCCAAGCCCGAAGGGCTTGGGTTACCTTCGGGTGGCTCGGGTTCCTTCGGTAACTCGCCTACGGGTGGGTGATCGGGTGAAGGCCTCGGGTCCGTGAAACCGAGTCGGGTGTTTTTTTTATTTCTTCGAGTGAATGGCTAGTTTTTTTTAAAAAAAAATTTCACCCCTCCCAACTGTAATATATACGTTAGGTATATATATATATATATTAATTCTTCTATAAATACCCAAACCAACCATTTAACATTTCATCCAAATTTTGAAACTCTAAACTTCCAACTTCTCTTCCAAATCCTAAACAACTTATACTTGAAAGAGACTTCGAGTTTTATATTTCCCCGCATGATCACCTTACGGGTGCTATTTAAAGGCAACTTTAGCGAGAAAAAAAGCAATTAGTGAAAAATACGGTTGGGATTAATGTATTATTATTATTAGTATTAATGAAATTTTTATTTATATTATTTTGTTATTTTTTATTTTTTTATAGAATTGTTTAAATATGTGATTTTGTTTAATATATAAATGTGTAATTAAATAAATTTAAAAAGTGGGAAAAAGTTTGGGTTGAAGAAGGAAAGGCTATACTTGAGTTTGTGGTTGGTTTAAATTGAAAAGAAAAAAGTAAAAATAGCTGATATGACGCTAATATGACATTGAGGTTGGAAAAGTTGATGGGTTGCTATACGGATGAACTTATCCGGTAGGTGTCCCCCCAATGAAAATTGACACATTACACATGCATGTACTTCTAATATTTAGCCTCATATAATAATGATTCCAGTTAACATAAAGTAAAAAGAAATGAAGTCGAAGGGCATTCTCGACAATTTACTGTTCTTAGAAGACTAAAACCATTTGCCAGCCAACTGGTTTTTCCATAAAACTTGGTACTCTTCTACCACTTGCATATCTATATATATACTCCGTATCCCATTCTTTTGCTGCATCACCAAACACATCTTTCAAATACTTTTGATTCAAAACACAACCCACTTCTTCACTTTTAATTAATCATCTCCCAGAGTTTAAGATAAATATGAGTTCAAGCAGCAGAGCATGGATGGTGGCCGGAACAGTTGGACTGGTGGAGGCGCTTAAAGATCAAGGCTTTGCACGGTGGAACTACACCATCAGGGCTATCCACCACCACCCCAAATCCAATCTCCGGTCAGTCTCTCAGACCAAGAAGCTGTCTTCTGCGGCGACCATGGCTTCAAGCAGAGGCATTGAACAATCAGAAGAGTCATTGAGAAAAGTCATGTACTTGAGTTGTTGGGGTCCCAATTGATCCGACTATTTTGCAATTATGTTAAGGTTAGGTGTATATGTAGCAATTATATCTGATGTACATGTAATTATCCATGATGTACAACCACCTTCATATTAATCAAAAAGATTTTTAATACATATTACATGTTTATATACATCACACCGTCCGAGGTTACGTTATAAGAGTCCAACTAGACACCCTTTTGAGTTTTGTATGGTATCATCCTTTATTTTTATATGGGTATCAGTTAATTAATCTCTTTATTGTGTAGTTAAATCTATTGGTAAATGATATAGTAGTTAGTATCATCAAAGTTAAATAATATTATTTTCACATACTATTCAAACGAAGAATAATAAGATCATTTCACAATTAGCTGTATGTATCAATTTTCAAAAACTAATAATGATATTATATGTTCTCTTAAAGATTGTGCATCTACTTATATTCTATTGTTCATCTGTTACACGGTTATAGGTATTTATCTGTTTATTTCTTTTGAATTATATTTAAGATTACTAGTAAATCAAGATATAAGTAAATCATTACGAAAAAATTCTCATTTAGTGGAATCCAAATTTGCCACAAAAAATAAAAAAGGCCACTAAAAACCACTACGGGAATGAGTGACACAAAGAATGTCACAAGAAGCACTGCCACTAAAAAGTTTTAATGACACTTTGATTTTACAATGCAAACTTTTAGGCTTCTAGTGACACCTTCTTGTCACATTAAATAAAAAGGCATTTGTATCACAAGTTTTATCAACATAAAAAAAACTATTGTTATTTAAAAATCCATAATCCTTTAGTGACATAATTCTTGTCACAAAAATTCTATTATCAAATTGAAATGCTACTTTAGACAATATTGTTTATCATATTATTTGTAATTTATTATAATTGTTATATACATATAATATAAAATGAAAATAAAAGTATAGAATGCAAAAATCATAGTAGCCAAACTTCGAATAAAAATTCTATTACCTTCCAAAATATTTTAATGTCTAATAAGTCCAAAATATCAAACATAAGATAAATAAAACTAATAAATTTTTAAATAAAAACTCAAAACTTCATTGAGTCAATGAACCTCCTTAGCTATTTTTATGTGAACTAAACAATTTTCGTGTTAACTCTTTTACAGCAATGATTTAGCAGTTAGATGTAACAAATATAAAGAACTTTCAATATTTTATTAATACCCATAGGAATTATTTTTTACTAATATATAATGGGGTGTATTGATTGTTGTTTTCAATAACAGTTAATAATGTTTACATAATTCTTCACAATTTTATGAAAAAGTTGATATGAAATAGATCTTACAAAACAGGTTTACGATAATTAATTAAATTTATTAACTAAAGAATACCTTAAAAAATGTAAAACATGAAAAGTAAAAATTTGAAATGGATAATTTATAAATAGGGTTATGATAATTAACTAATCTTATTTTTTTTAAATCTAAAAAAAGTTATATGTGTTATCATATAAGTATAACATGTGTTACTCGAATATTCTGTTTTAGTTATAGAAAGATATAAATATAGAATAGTAAGATTAAGAGATTAAGTACTTGAAACTAAGAACAATTTTATACATACATTATAATACAATTAACACTTTTTTTTATTATTTAAAAATTTTAGTAATAGAAAATTACTAATATACCTCTCAAATAATCTTTATTTTCAATCATACACTCCTATTTTGCACACTTATCAATAAAAACAATCTTTCATAACTATACATTTCTTATCCACAAAAATAAAGAAAAAAGTTGTTTTCTAAAATTTGTTTTAAAATAAAAAAAAAGTTGACGGAAAAAAGAGAGAAATGAAGCGGCATATTATAGGATAGAAACTATTCGGTGTATACAATACCCATAAATTCTATAAAACGACATGTTCTCGGGTAGCAATTATTCGCCACCGTAACATCTGGGTACAATGCTAGTTTATTTTAAAGCAAAAATTCTCTCAACGACATGTTCTCGGGTAGCAATTATTCGTCACTGTAGCAATGCGTGGGTACAATGCTAGTTTATTCTCAAGCAAAAAATTCTCTCATTTTAGTGGGCACTCAAACCATCGGTGAAAACGTTGATGCGAAGTTGATGGCACACGTGATGTAGAAACATGGTAAAATGATTCGAAAAGACATAATTGCATTTGTTGTGGCTATCTTCCCCAAATAAAGACAGCAACTTGGCTTCCAAAACTGCTACCATTGTTTTGCGGGGTAAGAACAACATTAAAGTCATTTCTATCCTTCTTCTTTTTATTTTTAGTAGGTGAATGGAAGACCTCTTGTCTACTGATTACAAGACTGCAGCCTAACACCCAAGTTAGACACGTTATCGATCACTAGTGTTATAATTAAGACAATAAGATTAAATCTTTATTGGTTATAATTTAAAAGATTTTTAAATTATTATAAAATATGTTACAATTAATGATAAAATTACGAATTTAGTTAAATATAATATTTTGAATGCTATAAAGGGTAAATATAATAATTATATATTTGTGTGGTCAAGTATGATATTTTAAAATTTAAGATATATATATATATATATATATATATATATATATATATATATATATATATATAGGGGAGAGTTCATTTGAGAATCAATTTTATTGCGACAACCGCAAGAACCTATCTTAACCGTTCATTTTGGATAATGAAACACATGGATGAAGAACGTAGATGGATTGATCTAGTGTGACTAATGCATGTAAGGAATTCATGGGTGGACAATCCAATTGAAGAAAGAGGAATTGAACGATTAAGATTGGTTCTCGCGATTCTCGCAATAAAAACGGTTATCAAATAAACTTTTTAATATATATATATATATTAATAATTTTAATTCAATTTTTATAAAGAAAAGTTAAACTAAAATTCTAATTTTGATTAATGATGAAGAATGAACATTAAATTTATTTTATTAAATAAAGTTTTAATTAAAATCAATAAATTTGATATATATTAGTTTTTATTTATATTAAAAAATTAGTTAAATACAAACACATAAAATCCCATGGTAAAAAAATTGTAGTTATCTACAAATTACATTGGCATTCAATGTGACAATCTTCCATCAAGTGTCCCCCCATTTGAAAACGACACATGCACTATTAATTTAGCCTGGATACAATAATGACTTCAGTTAAACAAAAAAACAAGAAGGGTATTATCGACAATTTACTGCTCTAAAACCATTTGCTAGCCAACTGATTTTTACCTAAAACATGGTACTCTTCTGCCACTTGCATATCTCTCTCTATATATACTCCATATCCCATTCTTTTGCTGCATCATCAAACACATACTTTTGATTCAAAACACAACCCACTTCTTCACTTTCAATTAATTAATCATCTCCCAGAGTTTAAGTTTAAGATCGATAAACATGAGTTCAAGCAGCAGAGCATGGATGGTGGCCGGAACAGTTGGACTGGTGGAGGCGCTTAAAGATCAAGGCTTTGCACGGTGGAACTACACCATCAGGGCCATCCACCACCACACCAAATCCAATCTCCGGACAGTCTCCCAGACCAAGAAGCTGTCTTCTCCGGCGACCATGGCTTCAAGGAAAGGCATTGAACAATCAGAAGAGTCATTGAGAAAAGTCATGTACTTGAGTTGTTGGGGTCCCAATTGATCCAACAATTTTACAATTATGTTAAGGTTAGGTGTATATGTAGAAACTATATCTGATGTACATGTAATTATCCATGATGTACAACCACCTTCATATAATCAAAAAGATATTTGATTATTATAAGAATCTAAGTTTTATGTTCAATTGTTTACCAAGATTGTATGAACAGACGATAAACATATTTATGAAAAAGAAAATCTCTGTGTTTTTTAAACCACACGTGGTGGTGTAAATATGCTCGTCATTCCCCAATTGCTTCGACATGATGTCGTTCGTCCATTAGGGACGGCTTGTTGGATATCAGTCCCTTCTTGCATTACAAGCTCACAACAGAAAAACGAAAACAAAAGTCGACTCTAATATGTGGGTTTTCAAAGTGTATATATTACTTGCAAATTTAAAAAACTGATGCACTTTACAACTCCTTACCTCCTGCCTATTTATACTACTAAAACAAACAAATAGACTAAACTACCACTAGCCACGTACCGCTAACAGAAAAACCAAATATGCATAATCAGAAAACCCACTACCTCATATTCGGCCACTAGTATGGAGCATAATATCCACTGACCCGCTCCACAATCTGACCCGCTCCATGACCCATAATCCATCAAGATTACCTAACACGGCTCGTCATTTGAACACCTCGTTATTCAAGTGACGAGTTCATTATTATTTTTCTCGATCAATTAAATTAATCTAAATTAATATTATATATATATATAGTTATGACAGTGAAAGTTATTAGTAATGTCAGTTGAGCATACTATAGTTATATGTTAAAAAGCTAATATTACAAGAAATCATTACTACATCTAGCGTTATAGATTATTGTAAAATAGATGATTACGATCCTGAATGGCAACAAACCAACAACTATCCAACGGTACTAACTTCTCTTGTGAAACACCAAGTTACGCGTAGTATTAGTTATAAGAGAAATGATATATATATTCTTTAACTTTTGTTTTTATTTTATCCTCCTACCTACTCAATATTTGATATTTATAGGACATTAATTTTCTTTTCTTGTATCATTCTTTGATTTTGATACCTGTCTTGATCAAGTGAGTAAGGTAATAAGTAGGAGAATAAATCATTTATTTAATTATAATGTGATGCTGAAATGGCCAAATCCCTAAGTTTTGCAATAATGATATTAAGTATACACTAATGTGACTTATGTACATAAGTGTGATATTTCTATACGACTTATGCTTGTATTTATATGATTTATAGTTTGACATACTTACTAAACTCTCGTAGTTTATCATATACTATTTTAAATGTTTTGTAGGACACAACAAAGGTAAGGGCAAAGCTCATGTCTGACCATACACTACAAACTGTACGCCATTTACTAACTGAAAAAAACGTCAGTAAAAGTCTAAGTTCCGTCACTAAGACTTTTTGGCTCCCTCTCACGCAATGTAAAAGCGTCACAAGTAAAGCAATAGCTAAATGTCTATTATGACTGAGAAATTCCAACACTAAAAGTATAAAAGCTTTAAGGACTAACTATTTTCCATCAGTAAAAGATACCTGATTTAATGAAGCTTTAGTACCTTTGCCTACAGAAGTTTCAGTCAGTATAAGTGTTATAGCGACGATAAATCTGTCACTAAACCTCTCAAGATTCATTTTTGGTTTCTTTATACAACTTCTTTAAATATAATAATATTTAAATTTTTAGCTAAAATATATAAACAACAATGTTTTAAAATCATACACAAGACCAATAAAGAATAGTGCTATAACCATTTTCACTAAATTTATATCAAAATGAGTAGCAACAAAACATATCTAATGTAAACTAATTACTATTTAGAACATAATTTCTAGAAAATCTAAACCTATTTTGTGTCCATAATACTCCAAGTGTTAAACCTGCATAACAACCAAAAAAACAAGGTTTAAGTTAGTAAAAAAAATATCAAAGAATAGAACATATCAACAAAGACCATCTTTTAATTTCAATATTAATGTTCTTAAATGACCCGTTTAACCCAACCCGTTATGATTGAAACCCTTTTGACCCAAACTTACCATGAGACTTTGCCAACCTCTTAATCTATGCTAAAAGATTTTTAAAAAATAGACAAAGTATTGCCATTTATAATCAAAGAATTAAGACTTGATACATAACATCAAAGTACCTAACCTCGGCTGCAAAGAGAGTTTAAAAACTCAGTTCCATATCAAATTATGCAAACACATAGCAGTAAGGATTGTAGTTTCACTTTGATGATTTAATCGGTTCATCAAATCTTTACCATTCACTAAAAAATCCTAGTTTTTCAACAAATTTACTATTAATATTACTTCAATAAATTTTCTATTCCACAATGAATCCCAGTTTCTATTCCACAATGAATCCCAGTACTTTTTCAACAAACTCAATTCCATATCAAATGAGCATAAGTAAACACTTTCTAGAGTCAAAAAAAGAATAATAAAGAAATTGTGCTAAACAGTTCATATATCCAGGCACTTATAGAAATAAAGATCGAAACTTTAACAAACACAATCTCGAAATTAACTAAAAATAATAAAAAAAGATTTCCCAATCTTAGATTTTCAGTAAATGCAGAATAGGGGAACCATTAAGCTAAATACACACGAGATTGAGTAAAAAGTCTTTTTGATGCGTGTAACACCGTGCTTTTGAGAATCAAATTTTTCTTTTTAAAATACAATTTAAGTTTACAAACCGCGTGAGTTTGACTGTAAATAGAACATTTAAACCTGTCTTATAATTTAAAAATGCAGCGGAAGTAAAAACACGTGGCAAACTGTATAAACAGTCAAAATGTTGCCACATACGACATTTGGTGTTACGGATACATAACCGGCCGACCATTATCTTTAAACAAACATAAACATAATATAACAGAGTTTTAAACATAATAATAGTGTTCCTCCCAAAGCATTTAGACTACCCGCAGGCTCCCAAGCTCACTATGGATCACCTGCACATGTGAGATGTAGTATCTGTTAGCTATAATAGCTAGTGAGTACACGATAGCATGCAATTAATAGAAACATATCACATATCATCAATCATGCTCAAATAGTTCTATCCTAGCATCTCGCGATGAGATGGCGTAGTCAGGAGGTAGCATATCTCGCAGGGTAGCGAACCCGGCTCAATGCACCAAACTGGGGTGCCAGACACATCAACCGTGCCGGTGGGGGAGCTGTAAAGCGTCCACCGTTGCGTTTCAGAATCAACCGATTCTTCTGAGTAAAGCCCTGAGCTAAACCACAGGGGACGGCTTTGTCCCTTCGGTAGAACAACTTTGTTCTTGTTGTAGGACAGCTTTGTCCATAAGGATCCGTACCGATCACAAACAGATAATCTGATTCAATCGAATCATCAATCAATGCATAATCATATCCACATAACATACACCTAAACAGATGCACATTATTTATATCAATCAAAATATCTAGCATCATCATGCCATTCATTCTTTACTTCATTACGCGCACGCAATAATATATATCTATCATCATAACATACACCTAATCAAGTGCATGCTTTTGTATATCAATAAGTTAATATATATCCAAGCAATAATATATATCCAAGCAACCCTATGCAAACGAATAGCGAAAAATATCATTTTGGCACAAACTGCACCGAACGAGACGCGTCCAAGCCTTGGACGAGACGCGTTCTGCCTGTAGTGCAAAATTTCAGATTTTGCACAGCAGTGCCTTTTTATCCCATTTCAACTCCAAATCAACTTTAGTAAAATTCTAGTGTTTCATATGATCATTTGACACTCGTGGAAGTTTTCTAACATCAAAAACTCCTATCCAATTAATTCATACGAAAATCACAATTAAATGGACAAAGACGTGCGCATAATGGCCAAAACTTGGTGTAGACCAATTCCAACACACCATATACACCTAATATGATGTATTGAAGGTGTTGCAACTGACCAAAACCTTTAAACTCAATGTTTGGTATCATTTTCCAATTTCTTGCCTATTTAAGGCCTATTTTTCACTATTTTAGCCAATTCAAGCAAAACAACCATTCCAATTCAAAACCAATGTTCTAATCAATTCATACAAGTCATATGAACCTATTAGAACCTTAAAAATCAGTTCTTGATGTGTAAAAACAGATTTAGGCCATTTTGACCCATTTAGGCTAAATATTGGATTTGTGCAAAAACACCACTTCTAATGCACCAATTGAGTTCTAATAAATACTAACAAGTTATAGGATCCATTAGAACACTAAATTTCAGTTCTTGAAGGTCAAAATCAGTTTGACCCGTATTTGACCATTTTTGACCCATTTGAGCCAAAATTCAAAACTCATCAAGAACACTACTTTAATTCATGGAATTGATTCCTATGCACTTATAAATGATATTAGAACCTATTTCAATCATAAATTTCAGTTCTTGATTGCTAAATCAAAAAACCTACTTGAAACCTAAAATTTCAAGTCTTGAAAGAGCAAAACCAAGAACAAGGATGAATATGAACTTACAATGATCAAAGGATGATTAGGAACTACTCGTAAGACCAATTAGAAGCTTATTTCCCTACTGGAACAAAAGTTTGTGAGTTTCTCTTCAAAACCCAAAAATCAAGATTGAAGAACAAGAGATGGAGAAGATGAAGATGGAGCTTACAATGAAGAAGATGATGATGATCTAGGGCTGATTTAAGCCTTCAATTTGTGGCTGGAAATCAGTTGTTTAGGTGATCTCCTTTAATGATTTCTTCAAAGATTCAAGAACATCAAGTTGTGAGTGTGGGTGTGTATTGATACGTATGTGTGTGTCTGCGTATTGCAAATTGGGTTAAACCGATTTTTGGGTAATTATTATCCACAAGTGGGTAATTTGTTCCCCTTTTCAACTTACAACTCATCTCTCGTTTACCTGTTTCAACTAACGAGGATATTTTTGGAATCCTCGTTTGAAACCGTTCGATATTTTATAATCTTTATCTATTTTTATTAATATTATTAATAACCTATTTATTTACTATTTTTCATATTTTTTCTCATTTTATAAAATATATATTTATTATTTAATTAAATTAAATAATTGACGTATCACGATCGCACACGTTTAGGCCCGTTTTGAGGATGTTACAATGCGAATGAAATATTATGACCTATAATTACCGGAAAAGGAGGAATTTGATGTTGAAATTAAGTAATGGTGATAACAAGGAGCATTGAGCTCTGATTGTGTACTTACACATATAGTCTGAAGATTTAGAAAGAAATCCAGAAGCCATTGATGGGTATCTTAGACTCTGAACTAAACTGAGAAACCCAATAATGAAAATTTGGTTAGGATGCAAAAAGATGAAATCATTCAACTCATAAGTGAACACACGTCGTAGAAGAGTTTAAGTACAAAATAATTAACATGTTGGCTGGTTTCTTTTTACAAATTTAGATAGCAGCCTACTAGTCAGGATTAGTATCTTCTTTCCACTCTAAATAAATTGATGCATACAATTATTACTTAGGAAACTCTGGATTTATATCTACTTAATTCGCACATGTTCCCTATATATATTGTCTGATCATTTTGTTGTATTTTCATATTGTAAGGCTTATGTATGCAAACTTAGGCAGTGGCATTAAACTGAGCAAAACGCAACCGCAAAAGTACTAAATGTCCAACATTAATTAAAATACATGAGAAGAACACTTACCTCCACAAAAAACTCCAATTTAATAGCTATTTATTGTTTGCTTTTGTTTCTTGGATCTGTAATAACATTAATTAAAATACATGTGTTAAGACATATATCAATTACAATTACCAATGAGTTAAGATGAACAATTACCAGTAATGTGATTTTGACTTGCACGAGATGAGGTTGGATTTACATTAGGATGGTGTTCATAGGCACTACATGAATCATTAGAATTTGAAGTCATTTAGAAATAAAAAATAATATTATGCAATCAACCACAATAATATCTTGAAACATTAATAAGAAATTAGATGCATATAATATTACCTCTATGTTTAAATGATTAAAGACGTGAGAAAAGTTTACATTAGGCAGTTTCTCCTTCACAACTGACATAAACCGAACCATAACCTCTTGCCTTTCTCTCATTTCTTTCATTTCTTTCATTTCTTTAGCTTCATCCACTTGTTTCTCTTTCATTTCTTTCATTTCATCTTCAAGATCCTTGATTCAAGCCTTTAATATTGGTACTTGATGTTGTTTTCACACAATGAGGATAATGTCCACACCTTCACAACACTACCTCACCGAATCAATACATGTTCCATACCTGCAGATTCCATCATATCCTGATTCAATAAAAATCCAAACAAAAGGCATTTAGTTTGTAGTGGATGTTCTGTTCAACACTAGCTAAAAAATAATACCTCAAGGTTTTCAAGGATCAAATCTTTGTCAAACACGACTTCTTAGCATCATCATTTCCAATACTTCCAATAACCTGGTTAATACATTCCGTATATACTTATTACTTGTACTTAATCTTGCAAAATGAAGAAAAAGAGATATAATTGGCAAGACAAAATGCATGAAAAAGAGATAAGATGCATCATGGAGGTGGGGATTACTTGTGAAGCACCTCTTATAATGCTAAGACAATCTACAATAGGTTTTCAAATTTCGAACATCTTCATGGGAAAAAAATCTCCAATGATAAGCAGAGAAAAAAACGTTTAAAGTAGCAATAATAAAATACCCGAACATAATACTAGATACCTGTTGTAAGTAAGCTGTCATGTCCCTTTCATGGGGCTGCAATCATAAAAAAGATATAGAGAAAAAAAGAAATATATTTATCGTAGTTGTCGATATTAGTAACAATTTTTAAGTAGAAAAGTTACAAGTCTTAAACAGTTAAGTAGAAAGTATAATGTGTGTAGGGGATGAACATAATTCTGAATAAAAGGATTCAAGTTCAATAAAAACCAATTGATGACAATCTGTGCACACAACTAATTTCAAGATCATTTTTCGTAAGCCAAAACATTCAACTCGTCTTAAAACTTAACATAATTTGAACATGATGCATCCATACATTAAATATATTGCAAGTCCACCCTGCCTTCCCTGTTATAACCCATCTTATAACTTAACCTAATTTGATCGATACTTGTTTTGACCCGTTCCCTAATCCGTGTCTTTTGCAATCTATAGAACATGATGCATCCATACAGAATGTAAAACTTACAATCTTCTTCCCCATATCTCCTTCACACAGTCACACAAGCTCTTGGGCATACATTTAACTATAAATGAGATTCAAGTCTTCAAACTTCAATGTTTGTGCGGTGATTGGTGACATCAAGTTTGTTGCTTGGATGATGGAAGCAATTTAACAAGAATAAAGTTGATGGTTTAACTGCCATTCTCAATTGCACTTCCTATGAATGTTGGACAAAAATGTAACGCCGGTCTTTAAATTATCAGAGTATATTTTTTTTATCAAAACGCGTGCGGAAGCGATTTATTTATTTCACATTGTACAACTTATATAAATATAAGTTGTATTACAAAAGTATTGTTTCACAAACATTCCAACGTTACGAACTAGTTCGACCTTTACACAAACTATTACATGACATTGTCTTTACATTGTGTTCCCCAAAACCTAACATGACATCCCTGCAGGCACCCACACTCACCTTTAGTCTATTTACCTGCATTAGGAATGAAAATGAAAGAGTTAACTATAAATAGCTAGTGAATAACAATTAAAGCAAGAGCAGTACATTAACAGTATCATAACATATTTCATGCATCACATAACTTTATTCAAGTCTATCCCAACACACGTTGAAGTACCGGTTGTCAGCAGGCATCACGTCTTGCAGGGCTATAAACCCGGCTCAATGATCCTCACTGGGGAAACCGTTACTTCCTCCGCGCCGGTGGAGAAGCGGGTAGCGGTCCACCATTGCGTTCTTCGGGATCATATCCCATTTGGGATCAGTGGGAAACTGAGAGCCTCGAGTTAGTATTGAGGGCGGCGGTTTAGCTAGAACCAAGATTCGTGATCATCGAATCCCGCACCACAATCTCTACAATGTAGTACCGGCACTCAAACAATGGCCTACTCTGGCCTCATCACAAACACAGTGGCCTACTCTGGCCTCATCACAAACACAATGGCCTACTCCGGCCCTTACATATCAAGAGTGACCTAAACAGGCCTTTTCACATATCAATAATGACCTACAAGGTCTTTTACTTGCATACATATCATTTGTATCACACAATTGGTTTATGAAACCTCTAAATATGCATAGCTACACTTTCATGGTTTATATCATACAAAACATATTTGTAACACTATTAATATCATACTCGAGTTAACTGTTACTCACCTGTTGAGCTTAACAGGTAACTACACAACTCCGGCTTGCTTTAGTTGTCTTTAGCACCTATATCAAATCATTCACGTTTAGACACTTGAACATGCAAGGAAATCATCAAGACATCTGGAGTAATGTCCTAACAATGTTCCTAACTTGTTTTCTAACTTATATCCATGACTAAAACACTTCTACGCGAAAGAACAACACAAAACAGCAATGTGTGCAGAAACTGCCAGCAGTGCACAGATGCTGTTTCTGCACAGCAGTACCATTTTGGTCCATTTCAATACCAATTCAACTCTAACCAATTTTCAGTGTTCCATAACATCATTTGGCACTTGTAGGTGCTTTCTAACATCCCTAACACTTATCCAATCAATCCATACAAAATTCAAATTTTAAATAGCAAGAATGTGTTCAATATGGCCAAAACTTGCAATACATCAATTCCAACACTTCCAATGCATCATTCACACTCCAAATGACTTATTGAAGCTATTGGAACTGACCATTTCCTTTAAAACCTCTGTTTGGTAGCATTTTCCAATTTTTGGCTATTTAAAGCCTATTTTAGCACTATTTTTAGCAATTCAAGCAAAACCACCAATTTAATTCAAAACCATTGTTCTAATCAATTCATACAAGTCATATGAACTTATTAGAACCTTAAAAATCAGTCCTTGATGTGTAAAAACAGATTCAACTCATTTTGGCCATTTTGACCCATTTAGGCCAATTTTGAACATATGCATAAACACTACTTCTAATCAAACATATGTGTTCTAATCAATCCTAACACTTCATAAGAACAATTAAAACACAAAATTTCAGTTCTTGAGGGTCAATTTCAGTTTGACCCGTTTTTGGCTATTTTGACCAATTTGGTCAAATCTTGATTTTGATTAAATCAAGCAATTCTAATCCATGTTATGTGTTCTTTAGCATCTATATGAGTTGTAGGAAGCATTAGAAGCTTCAAAATCAGACCACAATGGTCAAATTCGGGTTTAACCTAAAAATTCACTAAAACCTAAAAGCTTGAAGAACATGAAGAAATGGAACTTACAAGAGCAATTGGATGAAGAAGATGATCAAGAACAGGTTGTAGCTTGATTCAAACTCGATTTACAGCAACATAATTGAAGCTTTGTAGCTCTCTTTCTTGAATTCTCTCTTAAAGGGCTTAGAACACAAGAACACAATATAGAGAAATGAGTTCTCTGCAATATCTCATGTGAATAAAGAGGAGGTGGCTACTTGTGGGTAATATTTATCCACAAGTGGGTATTTTGTTTCCCTTTCCAACTTACAACTTAACGCACGAGTACCCGTTTTAACTAACGGGGATATTTTTGAAAACCTCGTTCTAAACCATTAAATATTCTCTTATTCTTTTATATTTTTATCAATATTTTATTTACTCATTTAAATAACTATTTTAGTTATTTTTCTTGATATCTACAAATATATATATTTTTTATTCTATTTATTAATTGAATACACGTACCCCGTAAGCGTGCGTCTAGGCCCTTTGTGAGGATGTTACAAAAAAGCAATTAAAGATATGATACCAAACAAGATTTCGACCAAATCCAAAAAAACTATAACAGCAGCTAGACTTGATTTCTTACAAAAGATCTCTTTGTAGCTCATTGTGGCACCTAGAACCAGAACTACAATCCCATTGAATACAACCGCACGTTATATGCAATATATCCATTTTTCAGCATTCTTGGAGCAACACATTCTCAAGATACTAATCGCCCCAAGGCTACAAAAAGCTTGGGCATTAACATCTTTCTACATACGCGGATGAGCTTAATTAATTAACCATTAATTCCCAAGTATGCAACTATGCACAGAAAGATATCTGTCAAATCAACCAAAAAAACATACAAAATGTATCTCCTCATAGGATTACATTGATAGAGCAAGATAAATCCTACTTTTTATATGACAACTTTAACAAGGATCAGATAGAGCAAACAAAAAAAGTAACCAGAACAGAAAAAAATTGATAAGAGGGCCTCATTATACGCCAAGCCAATATCTCATATGAATTTACAAACAAGCAAGCAAATGTTGATACCTTATTATACCCCAATCGGTTTGATCATGAAGTATAGAACTACGACGGACAGAATTGATAATAGTACCTCATATGATAACTTTCAAGTCCACTAACACATAACATGGCCTAGCAGGTCCATTAACTCCTAATTGGTGATTTCCATCGATGAGTTACATCGAATATATCAATAATTTGAATAAAATCAGTAAAGAGAGGGAGAGAGAGCGAACCTGTTGAGCCATAAATCAGTGAATAAGATGTGATTAACGAAAGCAGATCATTAGGTGATTGTTGAAGAAGACGCGGCTGCGGTCGAACCCTAAATCAGAAATGTGGAGTCTCAGATCTCGATCTCTCGAAGGTGTCCATCCGATTGCCACTAACCGGCGACTTGCGGCTACCGGTGACGTCCAACTACCAGCATAGAGCGCAGATCTTGAACCCTTGAAGGCACCGATTGGATCGCTACAGGCTTCGAATCTAATATGAGGGTAGGGCTCCGATTCCAGTAGGAAACTACGTGAAGAACGGACGCACGGTAGATTTTTATTAGGTAAAATGGTTTTTAACTTTATTTTAATTTTCAGTTTCATTTATAAGATTTTACTACTTTTTAATTACCGTAGGCAAAGGTTCCAGACACGGATTTAGTGACTTTTAATACATTTCCGTCACAAAAGGTCTCGGTCACTAAATGTCTACTTTCTTGTAGTGATAGTTACTTAAATCTTTTGAAAAACACTTAACGCTTCGTTAGGTAATATATAAAACTTTTATAGTATATTTCAGTTGTATGTATGTGTGTATCTTTTTAACAAATACGGTTTAGAACACTTAAACTTCCGTTTTCCTTGTAAAAATACATATGTGAATATTATAATAGTATTTCTTATCTAAATATCAGTTTTATAAATTGGGGCGTTATATCACTTCACCCCACGCCCCCCACCGTCCCATTGAGGACAATCTAACCAAAATTAAAACTTGATTAAGAAGTGAAATAATCGGTCAATCGATCTACACACTTATAAATTAAGTGAATGTTATTAATCGAAAACGATCTTAAACTTGATTTTGACATGTTAAATTAAAGATGAATATAAAGTTTTTTGTTATATATTCAAAATTTAGTGTAGGAGCAGCTCGATTTTAAGTAGTTAGTTTAGTTCTTTCGATCAATTTGATTCAAGAAATTGATGTTATTATTATATACAAAACCGGTTAGCATGTTTAATTGCTTATGTTGGTTAACTTGAGCTCAATAGGACAAAAATTCATAAAATAAATATGGATGAATATTTAAAATATTAATTAATTTCAACCCCCCCCCCCCCCCCCCCCACACACACACACACACACAACCCCTACACGAAAACGACACATCACACACGTATTTTTAATACCATAGCCTGATATAATAATGACTCCACTTAACAAAAAAACAACAAGGGTATTGTCGACAATTTACTGCTCTAAAACCATTTGCAAGCCAATTGGTTTTTTCCCCTAAACCTTGGTACTCTTCTGCCACTTGCATATCTCCCTCTATATATACTCCATATCCCATTCTTTTGCTGCATCATCAAACACATACTTTTGATTCAAAACACAACCCACTTCTTCACTTTCAATTAATCATCTCCCAGAGTTTAAGTTTAAGATCGATAAACATGAGTTCAAGCAGTAGAGCATGGATGGTGGCCGGAACAGTTGGACTGGTGGAGGCGCTTAAAGATCAAGGCTTTGCACGGTGGAACTACACCATCAGGACCATCCACCACCACACCAAATCCAGTCTCCGGTCAGTCTCCCAGACCAAGAAGCTGTCTTCTGCGGCGACCATGGCTTCAAACAGAGGCATTGAACAATCAGAAGAGTCATTGAGAAAAGTCATGTACTTGAGTTGTTGGGGTCCCAATTGATCCGGCTAATTTGTAACTATGTTAGGATTAGGTTTATAGGTAGCAATTATATCTGATGTACATGTAATTATCCGTGATGTACAACTAAGCTTCATATTAATCAAAAAGATTTTTGATTATCAGCACGTACAATTCTAGTTTTATGGGACTTTTTACAGATATATGCTTGCATCTTTGATAGTTACAGAAATTATATTGTTTTTAACTTCAGTTTCCTATTTTATCATATAACATACTAAGTACACTAATTTTTTTTATCTTTTTATTTTATTTTATTTTGACACTTGCTAGATCAAGTGGTTTAGAAAGGATTGTAGAATTATTTAGTAAAAGAATATTGAATCTCTCTTTCTCTCTCTATATATATATTATTAGATTACTAATATCCAACCTAACTTACTTAATTTATCCATTATCACATCCGTATTCAAATCATCTTTCACCCTCAACCTAATTTACCCCACAAACTCACACATCCAACTATTTTCAACCCTATATCTTTTTAATTTTTATTTTCTGTTTTTTTTGTTTTAATTTAAACAATTTAATTATTTTGGGGGTGAAATTGAAAACTCGAACATATTCTTTGTCGGAGAGGGTTACAAGCTCGTGCCTCGCGATTTTGATACCTAACGTGGGGTTTTGAAACCTCGTTTTTGCTTTCCCTTGTTCATATTTTTTATAAAGAATGAAAATTTAAAGAATGAGAGATAGTGTATAAAATATAGAAAAAAAGAAAAAAAAAATATATATATATATATAAATGTTTTGACCATTAGTAACGGTAAAAAGAAAAAAAATTGAAACACCCAACAGGTTGGAGGATTAGCCGGCTCGCGAACCCATTTGAACCCAACGGGGCGATGATGTTCCCGTAATACCCGATTGAACCCAATCTCGAGTTCCTTCTCAGATGCAGGTGGTCTTAGTGTCTTTGTTCAATTGTTTATCAAGACTGTATGAACAAAGAACAAATATGTTTACGAACAAATTAAAGTGATTTGAATCATTTGAATATTATTAAGAAAAATAAATATCGTGTTTCTGAGATATTATTAAGGTAAAAGTGATTTGAATTATTTGATATATGTAGTTATCAGCAACAAAGTTAGATAATAGGTCATTTCATATTTAGTTGCATGTAATATCCTTCGAAAGATTTGGTTCATTATAATGTATCCAACTTATCATATTTTATTATTATATGTATTAGAATTTAAAATTTTCTATTATATGTATCGAACATTTAACAAATACAAAGACCTTTCAATGTTTTATAAATACTAGAAAGGGCAAATTGAATTAAAACACAATAAACTTTGTCTTAATTACCATTATATATATACAACCAACTTTCATAATCCTTACATTATATGCAACTTGTTGTATAATATGAAAGTTATGACAAAGTTTATTGTATACAATGGTAACTAAATAACAAATACATAAAAAAGTTGTTTGCATACAATGAGAGGATTATGAAAGTTAATTGTATTATTTTTAAAATTTTAAAATTGATTGTATACAATAATAACTAAGACAAAGTATATTGTATTTTCATGCAATTTACCCTACTAGAAAAACCATAGGAAATACTTTTTTCGAATATATAATTAGTTGTATTGATTGTTTTTTCAATAATAGTTAATAATCTTTACACAATTCTTAACTATTTTATGAAAAAGTTGTAAAGTTTTTATGTAAATATGAAATAGAAATTTAATAATCAGGTTTACAATAATTAATTAAATTTATTAACTAAAGAATACCTTAAAAAATTTTAAAGCATGAAATGTAAAATTTTGAAATGGATAATTTATAAATAGCTTTATGACAACTAACTAAAATAATTAGTAAAAATCTCAAATATCTTTTAAAAAGTTATGTGTGTCATCGTATAAGTATGACATGTGTAACTATAATATTTTGTTTTAGTTATATATAGATATAAGGGCAAAATGCATGCAAATATAATTAACTTTGTTTTAATTGTCATTGTATACAACTAATTTTAAATTCTTAAAAATAATACAACTAACTTTCAAAAAAATTTCATTATATGCAAACAACTTTTTTCTGTGTCTTTAGCTACCATTGTATACAATAAATTTTTTCATAATTTCCATAGTATACAACAACTTGTATACAATGGGAGAATTATAAAATTTGATTGTATTGTTTTAAAAAAATAAAGTTGATTGTATACAATGATAATTAAGACAAAATTATTTATATTTTCATACAATTTACCCTATATATAAATATAGATTAGTAAGATTAAGAGACAAATACTTGAAACTAAGAAAAATGTTACATATTTATATTTAGACATTATAATACATTTAATACAGTCTCTTCTATTACTTCAAAAATTTAGCAATTCGAAATTACTAATATACCTCTAAAATAATCTTCATTTTTAATCATACGTTCCTTCTTCTACTCTATACACTTACGAATAAAAACATTCTTTTATAACTATACAATTATTAACAAAAATAAAGAAAAGAGTTGTTTTTTAAAATTAGTTTTAAAAATAAAATAAAAAGTTGATGGAAAAAGAGAGAGAAATGAAGTGGCATGTTATCGGGTAGAAACTATTCGACGCATACCATACCCCTAAATTCTATAAAACGACATGTTATCGGATAGCAATTATTCGCCACCGCAGCAATACACGGGTACAATGCTAGTTTATTATAAAGCAAAAAATTCTCACATTTTAGACAACACTTAAACTAGCGGTTGAAGCGTCAAGGAGAAGCTAAAGGCAGAGATGACAATATGTAACACCGGAAAATTTACAAGCCATTTTTTTAACACGTACTGCGGAAGCTAATTTGAACTTAACTTGATTACATAAGATCAGTATTCACAAATATACATTTCTATGTTTCAAAAGACAATCACAACTACAATTGTTTGGTGTTACAAAATATAACTGGCTCGTCTCTTTTTCAAAATAAGTATTAGAGTATGGCCAACTCTTCCTTCTTCAACTACAAACACCAACCTGCAAAACATCAACCGAGGGGAATTAGCACAAAGCTAAGTGAGTAGAGGCTAAAGCAACAAACGCAAACATTCACAATCAATCAGTATTCATGTAATCACATATCCAGAGAAGACCGGCGATTCGGCGCAGAACCTACAACCAATGCCGGCCAAAGCAAAGGTTTACCGATAGCTTTCCACTAGATTGGCACAGTAAACTCCCCTCTGAGCAACAAATGCAACAGAAAGGCTACTACTGTTCAACCAACCAGTTAGACAAGCCCAGCTCAAGTCCACGTATAGCTGACTTCTCAACGCAACTCAAATTCATCCTAAGAGTGCGTAACGATCAAATATTCATGCAGCAGTTAACAACATTTCAATATCACATTCAGCAGTTCAATCAATTCAATCTCAAACCACAATCATGCTTCACATCAATCAAATTCATTGCAATCTTTACCATCTGTGTTCAACGTCCACTCACCTCAATTTCAGCCTTGAACTCAGAAGTCTAATATCACTGAGTCTTAGGATTGCTTGTAAACACAGCAATAATCAAATCAGTTCCAATCTCATAAATATATCTTATCCATATATTTATAAATCATTCATCAAACAATAAATAAATACAAGTTCAAAACACAAATATCGGATTTCTCCAAAACTATCGGATTTCAAGAATCCGCAACCCACTTCTCGGATTTCACTATTATCGGATTTGGGAATCCGATGGATTCCTTATTGTCGGATTTTCCTTAAACTAAATTCCAAGTATTCGGATTTTACTTCAATCGGATTCTATCAACCATGTTCGGATTTCAAGTACTTGGATTACATGAATCGGATTTTTGGTTATACAAGTGTAGGATTTAAGATTCCAGTCTCGGATTCAAATGTTTCGGATTTCATAAGTTCCCGGATTACAAGTATCGGTTTTCAAAACTAGGATTTCATATATCGGTTTCTTGCATTAATCGGATTTCCTTCATTCGGTTTTCACCATAATCAAAATTCCTCTTCTTCTCAAACACCCAAAACCGATAGTTCATGATTTACATTATTTCCACCATCTTCAAAACTTTAAAACTCAAATCCAGATTTTTCATAACTTCATCATATCATACCAAAAACATGTTTAAATATTTCTAAACATATATTCATGTATCAAATCATCAGTTAAACTCATAAATCTTATGAACACACACAAAACCCATAAAACTTATATTTCATCAAAAACCGATTCTATAATATTTCATATAATCATGTTATTTAATCACCAAACTTAATCAGACTAACATGCAATTCATCATATTAATATCAAACCTTTTATCTTGAATCACAAATCCACAATTCTGAAAATCCGATTATTTCTATTTCTTCTTGATCTTCTTCGGTTTCTTAGACAGAGAAAACACTTCACACACACTTTCACCTTTCTTAATTTGAGATAGTGACTACTATCCCCCTAACCCCCAACGTATACCCCTTGAAAACAAGAGGTGGCAACTAATTCTTTACACACATACACATACACGTGCACACACACACATAAATATACATGCATACGGTGACATACATACTTGCAATACATACATGCATAATATTAATCACATACTTAAAATTAATTCAATTAATCATCTAACATAATAAAACAGTTAAACACGTACCACAAACCCGCTAATCTCCTAGTCCAAGTTTGAGGGTGTTACACAATAGAAACATGATATAATGATTCAAAGAGACATAATTGTATTCGTTGAGAAATGTTTAATACTATTCTAATTTAATTTATAGTCCCGATGGATAATTTATAGCCATTAGATTTTAAGAATCAATGGTCCAGATTCAATCTTAGATTATAATCAAAATTAATATATCTATATGAAAGAGGGCATTTATGACTTTTTAACTATTGATCCCCACTTTCTCTCTCCTGTAATTTATTTAAAATTAATTATCTCACAAACCGTTAATCGTTAGACGAAACGAATTATACTGTTGTAATCCTCGTGTTCCCCTTTTATTAGAAAGGTCACTTAATATACTTTCGATAAAAAAAATTCTCATTTTGTTAGATTGGACTTAAACTTTATTAAAGTATAATCACATGTGATTTATAGAGGTGTGATCAATATAGTCTTTATAAAATTATAGTTTGGTGTTTGATAATCTGACAAAATTCTATGGTTTAGTAACAAAAAATCAACAATCGAAAATGATTCTAAGTTATTAGTTGTTTCATAACACATGTGATTATTTATCTCTTATACATGCACATAATTACAGGTGATTTGATTAAATATAACATTTTTATATCACATATTTGACAGAATCAATTACATGTGATTGCGTATTCAATCACATGTGATTTTGTACAGAATCACATGTGATTGAATACCAAAAACATAAGATTTGGTATTCAATCACATATGATTGCATATTTAATCACATGTGATTTTGTACAGAATCACACGAGAGTTTGTACAGATTCACATGTGATTGAATACCAAAAAACATAAGATTTGGTATTCAATCATATATGATTGCATAGGGGATTGTTCAAACGAGAACCATTATTATTACGAGAACCTATATAAAAGACTTCGAATTCGAAGGAGAACACATTTGGACCTTTGATAGAGGGGATATGGTGTTGCTAGTACACAATATATGCATTCATAGGTAGACAATGCAATTGGATTGGGTGAAATTGAATATGTACATACATGTATAAACGGTTTTAAGCAAACATTCAAAATTAATAAACGTTAAATGATATACAATTTAAGAAGATAAAAAAATTAATAAAATGACACGTGTAATATTGTTATAAATCACATGTGATTATACATTAATAAAATTTAAGTCCAACTTAACAAAATAAAAAAAAAGTTTGTTAAAAGTATATCAAGTGACCTCTCTAATAAAAGAGGGGAACACGAGGATCGCAACGGTATAATTAAGTTTAAGATCGATAAACATGAGTTCAAGCAGTAGAGCATGGATGGTGGCCGGAACAGTTGGACTGGTGGAGGCGCTTAAAGATCAAGGCTTTGCACGGTGGAACTACACCATCAGGGCCATCCACCACCACACCAAATCCAGTCTCCGGTCAGTCTCCCAGACCAAGAAGCTGTCTTCTGCGGCGACCATGGCTTCAAACAGAGGCATTGTACAATCAGAAGAGTCATTGAGAAAAGTCATGTACTTGAGTTGTTGGGGTCCCAATTGATCCGACTAATTTGCAATTATGTTAGGATTAGGTGTATAGGTAGCAATTAGATGTAATTATCCGTGATGTACAACTAAGCTTCATATTAATCAAAAAGATATCTATATCTTCTTTTAACTTAAGATTCTTTTAATTTCATATGGTAATGCTTTGAAAGATTAATTTTTTAAATTGAGGCTAATTAGAGTTAAGGATTTAATGATGTTTCATTAGTTGAAAACTTAGGTTTTTTATTATTTATAAAAATTGTATAAATATTTAAGAAGAATAACTCACCCTTATTAATATTCTCATTAATTGAAAGGAGAAAACCAATAGCCCTCTTCATTGATGTCAATTGATAGAAACAAAATTGTAACTCATATTTATTCTCATATTTATTCTTATTGATTGAAAGAAGAAAATCAATAGTCTCGCATATTGAAGTCAATTGATGGAAATAAAATGTAATTCATTCAATTAGGTCTTGAATTACGGACCGTTCTTCTTTCTTTATTACAAGATTCAGTTACTTATTTCATAATCTTCTAGAGCTTGAAACACATATCGAGATTTGTGGGTTTGAGATGTCGTAACCATCGTTTACTAGCAACAAAGGTACAACTTCTTTGCCCAAACAGTTTCTTAAAACACATTATTTGGTAAATTCTAAAGTATTCCTTTTTGTTATATGTAAGCTTTGTATTAGGTAATTTAGTTTTGTTATGTGAATTTACTAAAGTTTTTGTATTAAGTAATTTGGTTTCATTTTGAGATTCTTAAGCTTAAGAATCACTGTAATCAATTATTTTTTTATTTACGACACAGATTGGAAAGACAAAAGAAGAAACTCGTTACACTTTTCATTGAAGACTATTCATTACCATTCATCATTTTTATAATGACCTATTCCTGCGGAAAATACATAAATACTCAAATTTAGTCGGACGAATAAAATATCGTGTGTAAAAAAGGATATAGACGATTAGCTTTCTTCAGATCAAATAACTTCTCATATCCAAATACGGTATGTTTTTTAATTACATATTAAGTATGATTGTTATATATGTCGTTCTTCTACGAAGCATAGTACATCATTCCTTTTTGTGGAGAAATAGAAAAAACGGAATTACAATTATGATTTCAATATTTCATGATACCATTTGACTTCAAAAATCAAATTAATTTACTTCGTATATTATAAATATTCTAATTATTAAACGGGAATTCAACATTCAACACTTGAAAAAACCCAATCACTAAAACTCTGTTTCTAATTGACTCAATTGATGTTAGTTGATATCTCTGTTGAAATAGTATGATGCTTTCAAAATTTTCAAGAAAGATATTATGTTTTTAATGACAATGAAATTAAGAAAATTATTGTGATTGATACATTATATCTTGGCTAACAGTTTAGTTGACAATACATTTATCATCTTTGAACCACGATCGTGTAGTCTATGTGGGAAGTTATATATATTTCTAAGCAATGTTTCTTCTAAAAACTTAACTGGTGCAGGGTTTAGATCATATAGAAACCTTTTGAGATGAGCAATATAGAGGTGATGTTCATGAATGAGGAGATATGCTATATTTTGTATATACCTTTTTTCGTTTATATAGTTATCTGTTTCTAATTGATATGAAATTCAATTTATGATGATTAGTGTTCTCTTATGGTTAATTTATACTCATTTTCATAATGTGAGTAAATTCATTAGTCATACAAACTCATGATGTTTTAATTACACACTAAGTTATACTTGCTAAATAAAACCTAAAACACAAGCCCACATTTCTGTGGGCTTATCACCTAGTGTGTGTATATATATATATATATATATATTGATTATCATCATTTACAATATATTCAAGTTGAATACTCAATTTCTAATAGGAGATAAGATGATTAGAAAAAAATATATTATTTAAATTTTATAATAACGTAATATACTTGTTTAGAGACTTGTGTTTTGTAATACCGGAAAACCAAAGCCATTTTTTTTAAAATGCGTTGCGGAAGCATAATTAAACAAACGTTACATTTAGTAGAAATATTTACAATGAACAAACATTTGTTCACGAACAACAAAACATCAGTCTTGGTGTTACAAAAATAAACTGGCTCGTTTTCTTTTAAAATTCAAAACATATCAAAGCAGGGTCGAGCTTTCATTCTACAAAACCAACAACTCACAAACCTGCAAAAGCAACAAACGAGGGGAATTAGCACAAAGCTAAGTGAGTAGAAGTCAAACACAAAAGCAAACATTAACGTCGATATCAAAGCATGTAATCACACAAACAAGAAGACCGACGGTTCGACGCAGAACCTACAACCAATGCCGGCAAAGCAAAGGTTTACCGATAGCCCTCTACTGAGTTGGCACAGTGAAAATTCCCCTCTGATGCAACACATGCACCAGTAAGACTATCACTGTTCAACCAACCAGTAAACGAGCCCAGCCCAATTCTACGTGTAGCTGACTTCTCAAACGCAACTTAATATCATCCAAAGAGCGCGTATCGGCCAAATAGTCATGCAACAGATATAATCATTCAATAATCACAATCAACAATCAGACTCAACAATCTATCAACCACATACGCATGCATCACAACAATAACATCAACCATAATCTTTACCATCCGCGATTAACGTCCACTCACCTCTTGATCTCAAATTGTGGAACTCAGATTTCTTATATTACTGAGCCTTTGTGTTTCCTGAAAACACAACAACACCAGAATTAGTTTCTGATTCATAAATATATATGCCTTCATATATTTATTTCATAATTTTCAATATAAACCCACAAATAACAATTCAAAAGATCCAACAAACAAAATCTCACATTCTAAAAAAAAAACCAAACATGTCACAAAAATCCTTCGAGTGGTTCTGACTTCGAACCGTAGGCCACTTCGAGCGGATCTCCATTCGAAACAAGCCACTTCGAGCGGATCCCCCTTCGAACCAAAACCACTTCGAGCGGAGTCCCCCATAGGCCACTTCGAGCGGATCCTCCATAGGTCAATTCGAGCGGATCCTCCATAGACCACTTCGAATTCAAAGCCTAAAGGCTGTCATCTTCTTCAATGAATAGTCACTAAAAAAACTCCATGGATCAAACCCAGAATTTACAAAACTTACCAAAACTTACTAAAAACATATTCAAACATTATTAAACATGTTTTCATGCATCAAGAACACCTTTTAATCAATTAAATCATAAAATCCAATAACACCCATTTAACCAAGATTTCTTCTAACTTTTTCATTGTGATTCTTCATTAAACTCATAGAACACATATCATGATAATCATAAACATCTTAGAATCATAAACTAACCTTTAGCTTGAATAAAACTTCACAAATCAACAACTTCAAATTCCAAATCTAACAAATTCTTGAGGTTTCTTCACAATAAAGTAAGCAAATATACACACTTCATCTTTTCACTTTGAAAAAAATGAGCAGATAACTTCTCTTACATGTTTATGCATGTTTTTCCCATATGACACGTGCACACATATTTCAAATAACTAAGCAGGAGGAGGTGGCTAACTCTTCACCCAATTTGCATGCATACATACATAGTCATTATAGCACACATACATACATACCTATATCTTTTTTTTATTATTATTATTTCTTCCACTTCTAGTAACATATATATGTTTACATATATATATATATATATATATTAGTTAATTTAATCAATTAACTTAAATAACCACATAATCAAATTAAAATGCAAATAAACACGTACCGTCAACCGACTAATCGACTAGCCCGGGTTTACGGGTGTTACATGTTTTAACAATTACTCATTATTTTATTTTGATCTCATCGTTTATCTAAAATTCATTGGAATTATAAATTAAAAATCTTTATTATTTTGATTTATATTTATTTAAATTAATTTACTTTGAAAAAGAAAAAAATTATTAAAACATCATAAAAATTCACAATTTATGGTGATTAATTAATCCTCTCGGATTTTATATAAGTACCACAATTTTTTCAGAGTTATCATAAATGGTTATTTTTTGATATTTCCTTTAACATAATCGAATAAATTTAATGATTCGATTTATAAAACATATTACGGAATTGTAAGCAAAAATTTTACATGAACTTGTATGTATTTTCTTAGACTTGGGTAATATGACATGAAAATTAAAAGTGATATTAAAATTAATAAAAATATTATTATTATTATGTCCAACCTTAGTTTTTATAAGGATAAATTGTAAATACAGCTAACTTTATTTCAATTAGTTATCATTTCATATAGCGAATTATTTATTTCAGCAACAACATAATCAACTTTTATAATCCTTTCATTGTATGCAAGTTATTGTATACAATGAGAATTATAACAAAGTTTATCATGTACAATGATAGTTAAAAATGAGATATAAAAAATGGCAAATTACATGAAAATACAACAAAATATCCCAATATTGTCATTGTATGAACCAGCTCTATTTTGTACCTAAAAATAAACACAACTTATAAATTTGGTTAATTGTATACAAGTTACATATAATAATAGATAACTTACCAGTAACCTGGCCAAAATTAAAATAACTCTAGTACCTAAAAATACAAACAGTTTTCAAATTTTGTTTATTGAATATAATCGGTAAAAAATATAATTTGTATCTACTTTTAGGTAAAAAATAAAGTTAATTGCATATAATTAGTTTTGATTTAAAATCAATTTAATTTGGGTTAGAATGTTTATTTAATTCAAACTTTTTATCCACTATATTAGTTTAGGAATAAATATTTAAGTTCTTTATCTTTATCTATGGTTAATATATATTACAAACATTTTTGTAATTAAATTTTACATTATTCCTAAAGTAATCATCTTTTACTTTTCTATGTCAATTGACTTTAATATAAAATTATTTTAGTTTTTAAGAAAGTTTCATATTATACTTTTCTTTTGTCAATACAATTAAAACAATTATATATTTCAATAAACAAATATAAAATAATACTTTCATAAGTATCCGTGTATTTACACGGGTAATTAAACTAGTTACCTATTATATTGCGAATGAAACAACTTTAATTAATAAAGTTTATATTAGACAACTTTAAAATCACTTTAATTATCTACAATTATATTTAATAATATCACCTATTAACATGTCTTATATAAAAATTAACAAAATTTTAGATCATTCAATCTTTTAACCACTTTAAATTGTGTAAACTTATATTTGATACTATCATAAATTACAAAGGATTCAACATTAATCGATAAAATATAAATCATTTTAACTTTTAATCATGTTAACTACTTAAAATTGTATTTTAGGTTTAGTATTGTTAATGAATTAATATCATGGATTCAAGTCCGTTGTAAATAAATTTACCGTAGATTTAAGAGTCATTTAAAACAATTCTTACAGCTGTATTTAATAGTAGCATTAATTGCTAGGACTCAATTTTTAAATGTAGAAGATAAAACAAGACTAGGCTTACTGACGTGGGAAGCAATTAATTAGAGAATCAAATCCAGAATGGTGGATGAGCTTGATTTTGATTAGCTGCCTTTCTGAGACAAAGGATCCGTCCGTTAATTACATATTATTGATCCCACATTGGCAAAAAATAATTAAGTTGGTGGCTTATAAATCTAAATGTTCCCTCCTCCTATAAGCTAGCTTTTAGGGTGAGTTCCACACCTGGGTTTATGGCCATGATACGAGTCTAGTATGGGATGAGTTTGTATCAATTAGTATAAGAGTACGTAATCCCCATCTTGCAAGGTTGCAACACTCGGAGTGGCAGCCTATGGAGTGGTGACTTGGACCCAAAAAGAGGGGTGCCAACCGTGACCAACATAGCTAGCTTTTGTAAATTAAGTTGTTGGCTTTATAAGTCTAGGTGTCCCCTATAAGCTAGCTTTTGGTGTTGAGTTTTACACTTGGGTTTATGGCATGATACGAGCTTAGTATGAGATGGGTTCGTATCATTCTTCTTCTCCAATAATCTGACGAGACATTAAATTGGAAGTCGCTGCTTCAAACAAGAGAATCCATGCTCTCCTTGTTTTGAAATGTTTGGTCCTTCCTCCCTTCTCCATTGGAAACGATTTGTGGCAATTTATTGGTGCTAATTTTTCATGTTCATCAGGTGCTTGTGCTTTGTTTTATTTTTAGCCTCTAAGTTAACAGGTTAATCCAAATTTTTGAAAGTTGTCCTTTTAGTTATTGGGTCTGTACATTAAGTTTGTGAAAATGACTGTTAAGCATCTTAATTTCTGACTCACTCATCTTTTGGCGGATCACGTGCATACCTCAAGTTACCATACCACCTCCGACCAAGAAAGCATGTTGGCCAACACATTGTAGACTTCCACATTCGTGCCATCTCCTTCCCACCCTAATCTTCGACCTCCGCATTGGTGCGATCTGATCATCAACCTCCACATTGGTGAAATCTCCCTTCACACATGTACGTGACATTAAAGTCACCTATACGATATCACGACTATAGAACCTCACCATCACCTTTCCTCAATTTCTATTTTATTTTGCAAATAGATCTAGGGTTTTTAATTTCAACATTCTGCGTGTGATTGTTTTTTGTTGCAAGATTAATGTGTTTGTGTATCAATTTAGATCTAGGGTTTGTGACTACGTCTTAGACCCATGTGCATGTTTTTGTTTATTAAGGATCATTCTACTGTGTTTGATATCAGGTGCTTAGCAAAATTGCTGCAAGACTGATTTGTTGATTAATTAGTCACAACAATTTTGGGTCATTACAATAAATATTTCAAATTCTTCGTATCTTATTCTACAAAAAATGTATTATATTTGTGAAGTTGTTCATACATATAAATGTATATAATGTTGGGAAAAAATAGGCTTATAAATAAATCCTCTTTTGTTGACACAAAAATATACAACTTATTTATATAATTGTATGTATTAATATTAACATATGTGCACATATACATATATATATATATATATATTCAATCAAATATATTCTCATCCATAACAAGCTTCATCAAATGTCCAAGCTCCAATTGTCAAGATCCGAGTTCAAGTAGAAGCCGATGTCAAAGATTCCTACAAATAAACGTTCAAAGTTTACGAGCTTACAAAATAAATAATTAAATGAGTTTAAGTTTTTATAAAATAATTTTTATAAAAACTTTTATAAAAATTGAGAAATTTTTTATAAAATCACAAGCTTGGTAAAGCAAATGAATTCCTATTTTGGCAAATACTAAACATAATCTTCTATTGAAATAAGCCAAAACCATATTTAGCAAAAGGAATCTCTCAAAGAGGTAAACTTCCAACATGCTTTGTGCATTTGGTTTCTAAACTACCATTTTTATGATTAAATTCAAACTTAAGAAGTATGACACTAACCCAACTTTTCTTAAGCTTCTTTTCAGTGCATTTTTATGGTAAAAATGGGTTGTGTGTGATTTTGGTAGAAGGCCAACGTCTATATTCACAAGTCTCAAAAAGTTCCAGCAGGCCGACGGTCGATGCCACGGTCGACCGTGGATCGACCGTGGACAGGACACTTTTTGAGCTTACACCTTTTTCCTTATTTAAGACAACTCAAGTCTTGTTTTTTACTAAGCTCTTGCAATCTGAAAAGCATAGAACATATACAAAAACTTGTGAGCTCATATTCTTGATACAAATTCAACATCTCAAGATCAAGAATGAAAGCCTTCAAAGTTCAAACACTACATTACCTTCTTATATATTTGTAATTGTGTGAGGATCATCTCTAGCCTTAGAATTAGAGAGAAGTGAGGATCATCTCTAGCCTTAGAATTAGAGAGAAGTTGTAAAAGGTTTATCTCTACCTTCAAAGAGAGAAGTTAGTGGAGCAACTCTTGGTGGGTGAGGCCAAGGAGTGGATGTAGAGTAAGGTTGTTAACCCTTGCTTGAACCACTATAAATCATTGTGTCCAAATTACTTCATTGGTGATATCTTTCTTCCTTAAACTCTTTAATTACTTGCAAACATTGTTAAAAACTTTAAAAAGTAGGCATATAACCTATTCACCCCCTCTAGATTCTAACATATAAGATGGATACAATTTTAAGCATAAGTAAATTAGAAAATGATACAATGTTCATATTTATAACTACAGAAATATGTTTACACCCTTAAGCATGCATGCAAGAAATTAAGTCTATCTACACCTAAAATTGTATAGCACCAAATTTACTTGATGCTTTTCTACTCAAGGGAAGCATAAAGCAATTTGGCTTAAAAAATAAAGCTCTAAACTTTTAAGCACCGATTGAACCTGAACGAGTACGTTAATCTAGTCGAAGCTCTAATTTTCTAAAATTCCTTAAACCGCTCATAATTAATGAGCCGCTACAACCGGTGGTCAAATCAGTCAACCAACAACTAGTTTAAACTTTAAACATGATTTTTTAAGTTTTTTTTTGCTTCATTTATTTTATGTACTTTTTGTTCTTCATTCAGGAAATAATTTAGGAAAGTTCAAATTTGAGATTTACTTGAACTTTTTTTTGTTAAATGTATATTTTTTTATTATATATATATATTTAATTGCTTATATATGCTTGAAATTAAAATGTTTTTATCTATTTTTTTTATATCTTTTGGTGTGTGTGTGTGTGTTTTTAATTATGATGGTGTGCAAGTATTTAAAGCCTGTCTAACGGTTGAAGCAAGGAGAGATTAAGAGATTTATAAGTAAAATCCAAAGGTTTATACAACCTTAAGGACCAAAACTCAAACAAAATGCAAATGATTAATATAAGGAAAAAATTCTAATTAACTCTATTAATTTCTAGGTTTAATTAACCACATGCACATGGGCTAAGGAGTTGACTGAGTAAGGTTGAAGGGTTAAAGTTTGATTTCTTTGTCTTGGAAATAAAGACAAGATGAATAAGATGAATGTGTTGATCAATTCACGTTTAGAGCCTTTAAATGTATCTTTATTTAAATAGATAAGATCATTTTTAGCTGCAAAAGTATGTGTTGATGAATGATGATTAATACATGATATCTTTATGATTCACCGGAAAACAAAAAAAATATACATTATTCACTTGGGCATTTTTATTGTATCTACAGAAATCGTAACTCGTTCATTATAAAATATAGAGTTCTCCGAGCGATATGTTTTCTTTAAGTCACGTATTCTTTTAGTATGTTTTTTATCTTTTTTTATAGCTTAAAGGATTAACATTATCTCATGTTATGGTTAAACATGATCGGTCATGTTTTATTAAAAACATAAAAATTAGACATATAATAAAGTCAAATTTTGATTTAAAATAAACAATTCGTTTACAGATTGTGATATATTTGTATTATACTATATATGTAGTTCTTTTGGAATAAAATTGCACCTTGCCAAACAAAAAACATTTGAAACAAAATATATATAATAAATAATTAATAGAAACTACATTTATTTTAGTTGTATGATGGATAAAGTTGCACTTTTTTTTATTGCATTTCACCATCTTCCTACACAGCCACTTGCAATAAAGTAGAAATAATGAATCTAGGGTTTACTTTCTAATTGGAAAACAGTTGCATTCCATTTTCATTTCTTCTTTATAAGTAACATATGTATATCAAGGATCCTTCTTTAGCATGGATAAGCAATATGAAATATAAAGAGTGTGAACTACAAGATGTCAATATAACCTTAGTAATACTGTCACTTTTTCTTGAATTCTTTTGACCAATTCACTAGCAATAATGAAATGACTAACGTCTCATTATCAGCTTAACTATTTATTAAATCCGTTTTTCTTTTAAAAAAACTGAACAAATACGTATCTTTTAACCATGAATTTGATCACGATTTTTCATCGCTTTAAAGCTTAATTTAAGACATGCATGCATGCATAGTAAATGACATCGGATTCCTTAAAGCTCCCAAATCCCAACTTCTTAGAAGAAAAGGTCGATCAACTTCTTAACAATGACCATATAATTTTTTCTAACGGTGAAAAAATTATATCGATTAAAACTAGCAAGATGTTGGAACAACAGATCGAGGAAGTTGAAGCGGAAAAAGAAAATAGCATTTCAGTTCAAATTAGAGGACAACATACCAATTTGCCTAGTTTAATTTTCTCTTGGTTTTCCCCTGCTATTAAACCAGCCAGATCGAACAATGACCATATAACTACTACTAAAAGATATAATATAATAGCCTGCTTGCGTAGAAAAGTATATGTATATGAACAGGGTCCTCTGTAGATTTTGAAGATTCTGCGTGAATTACATATATATTTATATATGATTGATGACCGTCAACTTGTATGATCTCTCAAACTAATTAAAGAATAAGCTAGGTATTGTCTTTTAGGCCAATTTTCATTTAAAAGAAGGGTTAAATTAACTTAATTAAGGATTGATTACCATGTCACGTAGTCGGCGATCACGGGATCATGCCATAATCCTTAATTGGATCACAACGTACAACTTCACGTACGTAACTTTATCTCATAAAACCACTCATTAATTAATTAATACGTTCGCTCTAAATATGTTTACGGCGGTCAAAACCATATATAATTGTGATTTACCATTAATACTGTCTCAAAGTTTGAAATATAAACTCCATTCTAGCAACATACATAATTAAACCTAGCTAGGAGAGGCTAATTAATTAATCGATACATACATACATACATAAAATATAATATATATATATATATGAGTTCTTAACCACTCTTAATTAAAAAACATTTGTATGATCTATCTATCACGTACAGGAAAATTATAAAGACTAAACCGTATTTTCAGCAAAAAAGAAACACGTAGTATTTCTTTTATATAATTCAACTCGGAGAAATTAAGAGAGAGAGGGACTTCCATTTTGCTATTTCACCATCATCCAACACGCCCACTTACATAATTTAAGTGGGAATCTATATATGTATATGCTTTTAGTCGTAGTGCGTGGGAAATCAGTTCCATATCCGTTTCAAACTTTCTTTACAACTACCTACATTTTTAAATTGCTTTTCATAACCTATACATATATCTAATAATAATACTAGAGATTCGGTTTATATATCTTTATTCCATCATATTGAATTTGGACATAACATTTATCATAAGTTTTGTCACATTTAACAAATATCAAGTCTCCTATACACATATTCATATATCAAACTTTGACGCGTATCTTTTGAGAGGTGATTTTTACACAACAACCTTATACATGATCATCAACTTATACTATGTGAATTAACTATTTATATCTTGTTATGTATAAATAAAACTATTATATACAGATGAAATCCTATATTTTTTAGTCGTACGTAGATAATGTAATTTACCGTGTTCATACTAACCGTCACTCGTCAAACCGGTTGTGAATGGATACAAAAAATATGTACACAAATAAGATAACCGTTTATTATCCGTGGACACTGCAGCTTACATATTCTGCAGCTGGCATCCAACATCTTAAAAGTTGAAAGCAAAACCATACATGAATGCATCGAGTCATTGTGCGGTACAACTACATAACTCACCACTCCCCACTATAAATACCCCTTCCGTGTTATCTGTTTATCAACAGTTCAACACCACACAAGCTAAACATATCAAAGTATGACTTCTCTAAGCCGTGTTTGGATCGCCGCCGGCGTCGCCGTCGTTAACGGACACTTCGATCAGGCCTGCAAACTTAAATCACTCGCCAAGTCGTTACGTCAGAGCAAGAAGGCGTTCAGTTCCTCTACCGCCACCGGTGCTGATCATCCCTCCGATCTTCGCCCATTTTCCGGAATCTTGGGATCTAAAGTCAACGTTGGGGACAGGAAGAAGCAGTCAGATGATTCTCTGCGGCAAGTGATGTACTTAAGCTGCTGGGCACCCAGTTAGTTAAAGACTCGATTTTCTTTTTCATATTTCGTGTTTGAGAAAGTCGTAAAATATATAGGTTAATGTTTAGCATATATTCTTTGAAAGAAGAGGGTCCGAGGTTGTAAAATTTTTTTGCCTATGTTTGTTTGACCATGCATATAGAATAGAATTTCCAAATAATCAAGGGTATTTCTTAAAGTAATCATGTTTCCAAATTAGTTACCCCATTTTGCTGTAGTTAAAAGTTATGTTAAGTCTTGGAGATGGACTTGAGTCAAAGTTGTTAGTCAACTAGTAGTTCCATGTGATGGTATTCAATTCTACTGTGATCACCTTGCTTTTGTGAGGTTAACAAAGCTGAAACGAGAATGAAGACAAAGAGCAATATGAGTTATTGGTTCTTATTGAATGATTATGAAAGTAAGACTAAAAAGAAGTGAAAACCTCTCTACTTAGACCTCTTACAAGTGGATTAATTGTTGTTACAACAAAAGAAAAAAATGTATAAACGAAACGTTAACAAAGTGAAACCCCTAAACTGTTGGTTCACATGACAGAATTCTTTTAAAGAAATTGGAATGTTTGAAGGAAATGAAATTTGAAGAAAACTGGAATTGGAATATGAAAAAAATCCTAATCATGTTTGGTTGATAAACTAGTGAATGGAATTGGAATATAAATTTAACTAAATTTACTAATTTGCTCTTTTCTAAATTTTGTTATTTATTTGTCTTTTTATCGAAAAATCAAATGAACAAGATAGCCGGTCCTCAATGGACGAGAACATATCAACCAATCGGAACCAGTGATCAAACCCAATTAGAACAACCCAGAGTCAAACCCTAATAGACTAGTCGACCTTCGTTTTGGTTTCTTGTTCGAGTTTTGAACAAAGAAACAATCAAACTTTGTTCTTGTTTCTTGTCCAATCCATGTATATATATCGTAGAACGACAAACAACCTAGGATGAACCATTCAACAATAAAACAACTCAATTGAGAGGAGGTGTGAATTGATGAACTCGGAGGATGCGACGTTGGTGTTGAATAATGTCCCATATCGGACAGAAGGTGACTTTGTAATATGTTTAATAAGGGTCATGGACTACTCCAATCATAACCGATTGGTTTAAGTTGGAACCTCACAAACTTACATGGTATTAGAGCAAGGTTCACCCACGGATGGAAGGTGGGCCGGAGGTGTGAATATATGCGATGAAGGTAGCACCGATGGAATCAGAGAAGGGTATCACAATCTCCGAACGATAGATATGATGACCCGGAGGCATCAATTTTAGGGCTTAAAAATCATTTTGGGAGTGATATCCTAATCATCCACTCTTCCCTTAGAGAAATGGAATTTAAATGTAATGTGTTTTAATTCCTTTTAAATTACCGTGTGTGTATATATATATATATATATAGGGGAGGTTTCAAATGAGAACTGTTTTTCGTACGAAAACTGCGAGAACCAATCTTAGCCGTTCATTTTGGATAATGGAGTTCATGGATGAAGAGCGTAGGGAGATTGAGTGTGGCAGGGTGCATGTAAGAAATTAATGGGTGGACAATTCAATTAAAGGAGATAGAATTGGACGGCTAAGATTGATTCTTGCGGTTCTCGTACGAAAAACAGTTCTCGTCTTTGAACTTTTGCATATATATATATATATATATATATATATATATATATATATGGGAGGGTTCAAATAAGAACTGTTTTTCGTACGAGAACTGTGAGAACCAATTTTGGTCGTTCATTATGGATAATGGAATTCATAGATGAAGAGCATGGGGATTGAGTGTGGCAGGGTGCATGTAAGGAATTCATGGGTGGACAATCCAATTGAAGGAGAGGGAATTTGAGGGCTAAAATTGGTTCTCGCGATTCTCGTACGAAAAGCAGTTCTCGTTTGAACTTTTACCTATATATATATATATATATATATATATATGTGTGTGTGTGTGTGTGTGTGTGGGAAGGTTCATTTAAGAACCGTTTTTATTGCGAGAACCAATCTTAGCCGTTCATTTTGGATAACGGAATTGATGGATGAAGAGCGTGGGGGATTGAGTGTGGCAAGGTGCGTGTAAGGAATTCATGAGTGGGCAATCCAATATAAGAAGAGGGGATTGGATGGCTAAGATTGGTTCTCGCGGTTCTCATAATAAAAATGGTTTTCAAATAAATTTTTTAATATATATATATATATATATATATATGTATATATATAAGACGTAATTAAAACATATATGGTGTTCTCTTATTTTAGTGTCCATATATAATTTTGTGGATAATTGCGAAAGTCTATTCAAGCATTTAACATATATATCAGATAAGCCACTTCAAGTGACTTTCAAAACAAAAAAAAAAAGTTACATCAAGTACGTGTAGGAGATCAACAAAATTGAAACAAGCTATATATATTATCATGGATAAATATATTTAATATGTCTTTTTTTATCAAAAAGGAAAAAGAAAAAGAAAACACGGTTGTAGTTCCTCGAAAGTGATGATGCAATATAATATTGTAATTTCACAATAATTTAACCCACCCCACTTGCATATATAATATAATATAACTATAATTATAATTATATACTTTGAGTCTAACGACTATTTTCTTCATGTAGCTTATATCATTTTTATTGTTTTCTTTATTAATTTATTTTCCATCACCAACCTATTAAATATAACTTATTATAAGAAGGAAATATATATAATATATACAGGAGTTGAATTATTAATATACGTACAATTACCTGAGGTGTATCTTCTATATATTATTGCATTGAGAACCCATTCTTGACCCTTTCCCAGGCGATTAATTAGTACTTGAACATGCATGCGGTCATATATATGTAAATCTAATAATTTATTAAATGATCGATAAAGATCTTAGATTATCACTAGACTTTTCTTGAGGAATCTACATTTAAAAGTCACAATATTAAAACGTACAGAGAAACGAATGTGAGAAAAGAGAGAACAATTGTTGTTAGTTCTTCGGTTCCATAGCATATTCCCTTATTTAGGTCGTACACGGTGGGATTAGTTGGGGCAGACTTTGCATATCGATACGGGTCGGAGGCGGTTTGAGCCTCCTTTTGCTCAAGTACGTGTAGCTAGCTATGCTAACCGATCCATGAAAAAAAGCTAGGGTTATGTTGAATTTAAAATATCTGGGATTCAAGGTTAGAGTAACATTGCAATAGCTATTCTTCGTTATTCATTTGTCAAAGATTGACACACTTTTATTAAGCCTAACAAACTTTAACTATCATAAACATAGGTTGCATAACAAAACTTAACTATTATTAGCATAACAAACTACTGACTATACATCACGTGAGCTACATATGACTCTTTTATTTCATATATCATATGTGGTTTCTACATAGATTATGTCTCATGACTGATCTTTCTTTGTCAATATATTTAAAATTGAGAAATATTTTCCATTACGACCAAACAATCTTTTGTCGTGGAATGAGACATAGACTACACTATGAGGATCAAGTAAGAATGATGGAAACAATATATATAGTTTTAACAAAGAAGGGAAGGTAAAAAGTTGAGAATTACTATTTGGCCTCCTACTCTCACATATCAGATATGTCACATCAATTAATTATAATTCTTAATGCAAGTTATACACTCATATACCCAGTGCCGGTCCAAAGTGTTTTGATGCCCTGTGCGAAGCGGGCTACTAATGCCCCTATGTATAAAATTTACTACGCACAAACAAAATATGTAACATATATATATATATATAAACGATTTCAAAATGTAACATAATTTTACTTAAAAAGTTTAACCATTACAAAAAAAGTTACAAACTACCTAAAACAATGCCTACGCGCATTTTTTGAAGCAAATTCATCAATAATTGTGTCATAATTAATATTCTTTAAAAATTGATTTTTGATACTCAAAATTGCTAAACCATTCAATCTATCTTGAGTCATGGTACTTCGAAGATACGACTTCAGAAGTTTAAGCTTGGAAAAACTTCTTTCCGCCGATGCAACTGTAACCGGTACTGTCAACAAGATTTTATAGGCGAGTAAGACATTTGGAAACATATCCATCCTTTTAGCAAACTCCATAATCCGAATAGATGTCCATGGGCTATCTACATCAGATGCTTCATCCGGCAACATACTCTGTAAAATTTGTAACTCCATAAACAAATAATTTCCGTCAATATCGCTATCATCACCATTTGTTAAAGCTAATTCAAGATTCAAACAACATTTTTATTAACTCATAATCAAATAAAGAAATCAACTTCGATCCATCAAACATAAATCCAAAAATAGATTCAAAATGTTTCATTTGTTCAAATCTACTTTTCAATTGAGAAAGTGCCATATCCACTAAAACAAGAAAATAATCTGTTCTAAAAACCTCTTGAGAAGATTGTTGTTCTCTTTCGGTATTTGGGATTTCATCAAATTGCCGTTTTCTATAAGAAATGCGTTTCATAGGAAATATAGGTTCCACTCCAATTGTATATGCAATATCTTTAGCTTCACTAAGAGCCGTGTCAAACCCATTCTCCCTATATTTTTCAAAAAAATTAACTAATCCCTCCAAATTTCTTATTGCAACATTAAGAAGCATATCTTTGGATTGTAACTTTGTAACACCCAGAATTTTATTATTAAGTTTATGCAAGAAAAGTACAAGGTGTTACCCGAGTTATAAACGGATATACGTGATAAGATGGGGTTTTAAACTAGAGGGGCTAAAACCGTCAGATTGTAAGTTGATATAGTTCAGGGGGCTGTTATGTCAATTGCTCAAACTATATTTATATATATGTGTCAACTTTGACTTAGAAGTCAAAGTTTACCCATTTGCTTCCTGCCATTCATGATCACAACCATAGCAGCTCATAACCTCTCCATTTTAGAGATCAAATCAGTGAATCAAGTGCCTATAGCCAAGATCTAGCAAGTGTATAACTTGAGGTAAGCTTTCAAACCTTGTTTTTGAAGCTTTATATGTTTAATCACATGGTTTCAATGGTGGAATCATGTTATAGTTGTTTTGTATAGTTTAGATTATATATATCAGTTGTAGGAGGTGTAGGAAAACACCTCTAGTCAGTTTATGTCGAAGTTATGGGGTTTCTTGGTGAAATCCGACTGTTCTTGGCAAGAACAGTCTGCTATGCTGTAGTATACATGGCCCGTGTAGCGGTACACGGCCATGTAGTAGTTATGGCGGTCACAAGGCCATGTAAGGTTACATGGTCGTGTAGTATAAGAGGTACACGGCCCGTGTAGCGGTACACAGCTGTGTAGTGTGCAAGGCGGTCATAGGGCCATGTAGGGGTACATGGTCATGTAGCATGAGTGGTACACGGCCCGTGTAGAGGTACACGGCCCGTGTAGGGTGACTAGACCACACTGGCCATGTTGTCGGCTTAGGTCGTGTAGCATTAATGGGACACGGCCCGTGTAGGCCCTATTTCAGATCAGAATGACTTATGTATTATTTATGTATTGTTTATATAGGAGGTGATTGACATATTACCTGTATCAGTGATCTATGAAGTATTGCATATTACAGTTATAAGGTGAGTCTTCTAGACTTCACTTCATATCAGCACCATGTGTAGTTTCATATCAGATTGCTAACATGCTATGTTATACATGTGAATATGTAAGCGTTCTGCTATGTGCAGTATGGCTCAGATACGGTACAGTACTGTGACCTACGATGCTGCCCTGGGTCTAGAACCAGAGGCTAGCTTTGATTGCCAGACATGCGTGTATTATCTTCATGTGATTGTATACGTGTGCTCATACGATGTTATGTTTAGACTACTCACTAAGCTCTCGTAGCTTATCAGATACTATTTTTAAAATGTTTTGCAGGTTTTATCAAAGGCAAGGGAAAAGCTCCGGTTTGACTTCCAATTGTTAAACTCTTTGAAATTAACGCCTGGTTGTAAATATTAAGTTTTTGGTACCAAACTTATGACAGTATTTACGTGAGTATCTATTGATACGTCAGGTTTTCAAATAAGTATTGCTTCCGCTTTTATGTTAAACTTTGAGATGCGAACACTTATAGGTGTTTGATCTTAATATTTTAAATTTGGTTTTTGAGGCGTTACAAACTTTTTACTTACCAAATTAATTCTATATAAAATTTCATACCATATGACTAAACTTACAACAAATTCAAAACTCGAAAGTTCACCATTTACTAATGATTCCGCATCTCTACAAACCTTTCCATCATCACTTACTTGTGCTAATTGTATTAAGGCATCTTTTACTTGGACAATTTGACTCTTTATAGCCTTAGCACTTTCAATATGACTTTCCCAACGAGTAGAAGATAATGATTTTAATATTAATTCATCTATATATTCAAGTAACACACTCCATCTTTTTGTAGAACTAAAAAACACATTATATAATGTTTGACATGTACCAAAAAATATTTTTGCCTTGTGACAAGAATTTGCCATGTCACATAAAACTAAATTAAGACTGTGCCACCCACATGGCATATAAAAGGCTTTAGGGTTTCTATCAAGTAATCGTTTTTGTACACCTTGGTGTTTCCCTTTCATATTAGATCCATTATCATATCCTTGGCCACGCACATAATTTATGTCTAATTTAAGTTCTTCTAAAGCACGTTCTAACACATTAAAAAGGCCTAAGCCTGATGTATCTTCTACAACTAAAAACTCAAGAAAAAACTCTTCTACTTTAATTGGACTACTTACCATATCAACACATCTTATGATTAAAGTCATTTGTTCTTTATGACTCACATCCGGAGTACAATCAAGAATTACAGAAAAATATTTTGCTTCTTTAATTTTTTTAAGATTGCATTTTTTACTTCAAATGCAAGCATTTCAATTAACTCATTTTGAATTTTATGGCTAAGATAGTGATTATGGGTTTTTTTATCTTGAATAAGTCGAAAATGATGTTTCATTACGGGATCAAACTCGGCAAGCATTTGAAGTAAACCTAAAAAGTTACCATTTGAATTCTCGTAAATTTTTTCATTTGTTCCACGAAAAGGCAAATTATATTGTGCTAGACATTTGACAACAGCAATAATTCTTACTTGGTTTATCAACAAACTCATTAGAATTATCTATTGGATCTTCATTAATATTAGAATTATATATCGGATCTTCATTAATATTAGAATTTATTGTATCTTCATTAATATTAGAATTATCTATTGGATCTTCACTAACATGAACATGTTCATTTTCTTGTCTAACAATAAATTTATTTAGTGATCCTTGTAATGAATTAATAAGTTGTTGTTCTCTTTTTTTACGTTTTCTATTTTGAGCACCCGATGGTTGTGATCGATGAGACATGTTGGTGGTTAAATCAAGCAACTAAGCAATCAAACAACTAGGCAATCAAATCACATAATACAAAATAAAGTCAAGCTTAGAAGGATAAAACCTGATTAAGATTCAAGCCTTCAAACTTCAAACGTTGTAGAATTAAACTTTGACCCTTTAGGTAGTAAGGTAGATATACTTTGATTAAGCTGCAATAAAATCAGATTTCTATTAAAAACAGATGGATAAAAACAAATAAAACAGAATAAAATATAGATAAAACAGATAGATAAAAACAGAAAAAAAACAGATTGATACAGATATTGATAAAAAACAGATAATCATGTACATATTGATAAAAACAGATAAAACAGGAAAAAAACAGATGGTGAGATGGAATGGATTATATATATATATAACAAAGAAAAACATATTGATTCATTCATTCAAATGATTTAAAAAAACAGATTCATTCATATGATTTATTCATTCATATGTTTTTCTTTGTTATATAATGGAATTTGGTACAATGGAATATGATTAAAAAACAGATTCATTCATATGATGATATTTCCATAGTTGCAAGAACAGATTCATATGATGATATTTCCATAGTTGCAAGAACAGATTAATTCATAAAAAACAGATTGAATCAAAACAGATTGAATGAATTATATATATAATCCATTCATATATAATCCATTCGGACCATTCATATCATCATATGATGATATTTCCATAGTTACAAGAACATATTCATGTGATGATATTTCCATACACCATAGTTGCAAGAACAGATTAATTCATAAAAAACAAATTGAATCAAAACAGATTGAACTAGTTATATATATAATCCATTCATATATAATTCATTCGGACCATGCGTATCATCATATGATGATATTTCCATAGTTGCAAGAACATATTCATGTGATGATATTTGATATTTCCATAGACCATAGTTGCAAGAACAAATTAATTCATAAAAAACAAATTGAATCAAAACAGATTGAGCTAGTTATATTTATAATCCATTCATATATAATCCATTCGGACCATTCATATCATCAATTCATCATATGATGATATTTCCATAGAACAAATTCATTTATAAAAAACAGATTGAATCAAAATAGATTGAATGAATTATATATATATACATATATATAACAGATTAATTAATTAATTCATTCAAAGAATCAAACCTTAGAAGTTAGAAGTTGGAACTTGGGGCAAGATTGCAAGAATTGTCAATTGGCCGATCGAGACTCGAGAGGATCAGAGGAGCTGTAAGAATCAAATAGTGAAACAAATTTAATATTTGAATGGTGTAAAGTTATATATAAAAAAGCAGATTGATTCATAAATTCATTCAAATAATCAAACCTTAGAAATGGGGGCTTTGGGCAAGAACTATGTCTGTCGATTGCAAGAAGCCAAGAACTGAAGAACTGTAAGTCTCAAAGTCTGTAATCGAGAAATCGAGACTCTGTGTATGAGTGTATCAGTGTATGATTGGGGCAAGATTGCAAGAACTATCGATGCAAGAACTGTCGAGAGGACGAGAGGAGCTGTCGATTGCAAGAACCTTCGATTGGAAGAACCGTCGATTGGCGATTTCAAGAACTGTCGAGAGGACCTGTAACGAGTGAATCGCCATTTGTCTTCGATTTCTTCCCTGCGCGCCTCTTCGATTTCTTCCCTAGTTCCCAAATCCCAGATTCCCAAATCGCCTCTTCCCCTATTCGCTGCCCTATTAACGAGTAAATGTTCTAAACGACAACGCCTGTTCTTCTTTTGACGCCTGTTCTGCTGCCCTGGGCCTGCGCACGGGCCGCACGTGCTTTGGGCCGGCCATGCATATACCTTACATCACCTGCGTCAAATTAGATTATAAGACCATGAGTAATGGTCATCTCAACACAAATAACACATCACCTGTCAAATCACTTTTTCTTTCATTTCTCTCTCTTACCCAAAATTCAAGTAGCACTCATCACAAATCAACCCAATTTTTTTCCTTTTTTAAATTTATTTAATTATACATTTAGATATTAAACAAAATAAAATATTTAAACAATTCTATAAAATTTAAAATATAGCAAATAACATAAATAAAAATTTCATAACGTTAATAATCTCTTCTCGAACCAACCCTATAAAAATTTCTTCTTCTTGCCGGAGCTGCTCATCGGTTGATACGGAATCCGACGATGTGCTCGATAAAGCATGTTGTGGTGAAGTCATATTTTGTAAAACAAAAAACAATATTTGAAGGTAGTAAAGAAATTAAGGAAGAAAGATGTTTATATTGTGAAAAAAATGATGTATATATATAGAGAAGAGAGCATAAGTTTTTTTTAAATATATATAATTATATATATTAACTCAAACGGTAACATTACCATTGCGTTTTTTTTTTCGAAATCATCTAGCCGTTATTAAAAAAACAAAAAAAAGAAAAAAATGGAAAAAGTTTTTGGGTGTCTTTGGTGTGGAAACTGAAGGGGAGAGATAGATGGAACCCGAAGGGCCACGGAGTAGTGTACCCGAAGGTACCTGCCGAACCCGAAGGTCTACCCGATGACCGCTACTGGTGGCCTAAGGGGTTTATGCAAGTAGTTTCACCCAAAAAGTTAAATAAGAAAGAAACTGTGTATTAATATGTTGAAAGAGATTGATTCACTTTATACCAAGATTTATCATTATATCCATCCATTTGTATACTTTTAGGTACTTCTTACGGTTCTATACTTAATGAGAGATTTATTGCCTATCATTTTCAACTTCTTTTTTTGTGACTGCTTTTTGACCACCAAATTTATAGTATGAAGTAATACAAAGTATATAGGACAATGAGTGTAACATTATCCACAACGTATTCTACATTTATTTTGTTTTTTTAAATTAAATTCATATTAGTTGCAATGGGAATGAAGTGATCAAGATGTCATCTTCTTTTGCTACTATATATGACATCAATCGATAACAGTTTTCAATACAGGTTATACACTCATATATGTCGTATCACCGACGTCAAATTAGACTATAAGGGGTTCATGCAAGTAGTTTCACTCAAAAAGTTAAATAAGAAAGAAACATGTATTAAATTGCTGAAAGAGATTGATTCACTTTATACCAAGATTTATCATCTTATCCATCCATTTGTATATTTTTAGGTACTTCTTATGGTTCTATACTCAATGAGAGATTTATTGCCTATCATTTTCAACTTCTCTTTTATGACTACTTTTTGACAGTCAAATTTATAGTATTAAGTAATACAAAGTATAAAGGACAATGAGTGTAACATTATCCACAATGTATTCTACATTTATTTTGTTTTTTTTAATTAAATTCATATTAGTTGCAATGGGGATGAAGTGATCAAAATGTCATCTTCTTTTGCTACTACATTGATCATCATTTAAGCATTAGACTTAATTCTTACTCAATCATACAATCATACACATCGAACCACTTGTTTAATACACACATAAGAAAACATAAACTTGAATTTCTAGTGTGAGAAAGCTTATTGAGTCCAAATCAAGTCGACGATTACTTACCCATCGGAGTGGGATCAAGTCCTGATCCTTGACTTGCGTGTGCGACACACTGACCTTTCCGCTTCCTGTAACATAATGTAAGACCGTCATTGAACTCATTTATCCTTAAATGGGTAGACACATTAGTAAATGCAAATTGAGTTTCACTCATTGTTTTATCTAAACCCACATAACTCCAATGAAGAATTGATTGATATCACTACGATGTTGTTTGTTTTTTCAGAAATAAAATGTCTGATTTTGTTTTCGTCTGTTTTTCTGTCTGTAGAAAAAAATATAGACTAAATGTCTGCAGTCTACACCAAGAAGACTATTTTTTGAACTTAAAAAATTGTTTGAGAAAGAATATCATGTTAAAATGTAAAAAATTTTAATAGACACGTGAGTAAAATTCATATATTCTAGTACAATTATCAAAACCAACTCGATTTTAAACACCTGGTTTTAATGTTCTCTAATTTTTTTGTTTCTTATATGATAATTAAGTGAATACAGGCATGAGACGAATATTAGATATCAGCATCATATCGACAAAACTAACAAAAGTCGTAACTTGATATGTATGTGTATGCCATATGTGTGCATGTATGTATGTACGTACGTATGTGTGTATATATGTAACACCCCGGTCGGCGCTGACCGGCCCTCTGCCGGCGCTACCCATTCCGGTGTGTTAGGTCCGCAGCCTTATACACCCCAACCCTTCCTCCTGAAATAAATCCCAGAGTAGGTTGTTGCCAAGTTTGAACCCTTGACCTTTAATAACACTCTTTCAAGAGTGCTTTTAAGAGTAGGTTGTTGCCAAGGTTTGAACCCTTGAGCTCAACTGGTGATAGCACTCTTGAAAGAGTGTTATTAAAGGTCAAGGGTTCAAACCTTGGCAACAACCTACTCTGGGATTTATTTCTGGGGAAGGGTTGGGGTGTATCGGGCTGCGGACCTAACACGCCGGAATGGGTAGCGCCGGCAGAGGGCCGGTCAACGCCGACCAGTCAGCGCCGAGCGGGGTGTTACAGTATATATATGTACGTACCTTCATATGCATACATACATTCATATATGTATGTATGTATGTGTACATGTGTATGTATATCTATGTATGTACATTGTGTCTATGTCTATATGTATGTGTGTATATAACGGGGTTGACCTTGTGGTTGAACAGGTTGAACAATTATTCGCTCGACACATTCGGTCAACTAAATACCTGAATTTTGAAACACCAGAGTTATAGAGTTAGAATCAAATACGAGAGTGGGTTACAGATATACATGTGATAATGTCTTTTTTAAAAGAGAGAATGATGCACCACTGCAGAAAATATATGTAAAAAGATCCGCAAAGCTCTTTTTTGATTACATAAACAAACAGGTTATTCTTTAAATGTTTGTACTTCTGCAAACATCAGAGGTAAACAAATCTGTTTTGAAAAAAACAAACAACACTACATATGGTTTAAGACAATTTTGGGACATAGTTGATTGAATTTGAGCTTATAATGAGAAATTTGTTCAATTGTGTATTTTTTGTAAGAATGTATAACGGTTAATCAACAAAAATAATTTTTTAAGAAGTAACACATAGTATTCTAACCTTAAAAGTTATGATGAGTTGAGTATCAACTTGATTCAAAATCACAATAAAAGGGACTACAAATTATTTATATTCTGATAGTATACCATTGGCGAGCTAATATGAATCATCAGTACCAAGAGGGAACACCATCCCTTATGATCGGTGCCGATTTTTTGAGCTTCCAGTGACACTTCAATGCTGAGTAGAAAGAGGTTCAAACTGTCATTTGACCGTTAAAACTTAAAAGCAAAAATAGAAAAATAATTTACCCACTTTATATATAAATACCTCTTTTTTTACCATTTTACACCACACTTCTACTCCTCTCTATATTCTTTACATTTTATAAATCTCCTACATTCTTTACACTTTCTCTCATTCAAAATGGAGTCTTCTTCAAACACCTCATACCCATCTTGATTAAAAAAACCGTCAATCAACGCTGTCTTTTAACAAAAGTTCAATTACTCAAGGATTTAACCAATTAGTCAAGGATTTCCACGGCTTCCGAAGTTCAATGTACGAGTACGACGCTAGGCTTCTTGAGCAAAATGAACATAAGCTGCGTTTACAAGAAGGAAAAGAATTCTGAGAAGCGTTACAATTTTTAAAACAATCCGACGAAGGTTTGGAAGGCGAGGATCTCAAGATTGTTCAACGGACAAAAGACGCGATTAGGAAAAAAATATAGATTAAAAAAATAAATCGTTGACGTTTTTATTAGTTGAAATTTTTATGTACTCTTTTTTTATTTTAATGAAAATTAGTTATTATTATATTTTTATTTTTTCGTTATATATATATATATATATATTTATAATATGAAGCGTGTAAAACGTGAGTAGTACTGGAGTTTAAACATTGTTAAAGCATAGTGTTGGTTATGCTAACGTGACACTGATGTAACACTAAGTTGATTTGAAGCATGAAGTACCCAAATATGAATACACCCCGTGCTTTTAATTAGGTAGCTAGTCATACCTAACTTCTAATCTTTATTTCCTTATGTATATTATCAATCGATTTGGATCTTTGTTATCCTTTAGTTTTATTTATTATATTCTAATAAAGTTTTTTATATTAGTTTAACATTCATATAACATTAGTAATAGTTTATCGTACATTTTGTAAGTATCATAAAGGTTTATATTAATGCAAGTTTACAAACCCTAATCAAGTAAGCAATTTTATTCATACGATTCTATTATCGTTCTCGGCTATCTCTCACGCTCATACGCATATACGAGTTCATATATCCGTTGTTGATATATTGCTTCAATTACTGGTTAATAGTTTGATACAAGATCCATCAGAATCTACACTTTGATCTGAATCTCATAACATCCATCTAAGATGAAACAAGAACATTGAAATCCTTGAACAAAATCAAGTACAGGTAGCTAAAAGAAACCGAAGATGAAACAAATCATTGCCACAACTAACCGTTGTTATTAACACACCCAACAGCCCTCCTTCGATGAACACAACGATCAACTATCTAGAGTACATCCTCAATCATTCTTAAAACGAGAGAGAGAGAGAGAGAGAGAGAGAGAGAGCGCGTAGGATGTACTTCGTGTTGGTGATGCACAAAGATGATTGTTTTAAAAATAAAGATATATCATTTATCCATTAGGTTCTGGTTTTTTTTTACTTTTCCCATATTTCTATTTCTGTTTCTTCTTTTAATTGGATGGAACATAAGATCAATATATTCATGGGTTCCACCTTTTTCTATCGGTAATCATAAATTTAATGTAGCAAAATATTACATCAAATATAACAATAACAATAACAATATATAATAAAGTATCTACTAGATTTAAAGATGTTATTGTTGGTCTCGTCGTTCCCTCGAGCTGGTCAAATCTACGACTCTTAAACTTATCGCTCATGTAGCAATGCAGGAGCATCTCATATTGGTAAGGCAAAGGGGATTTTTCCTCATTATAAGGAGGGGATAACTTACTCCTACAATCTGACGTGTTTTAAAGCCGTGAGGGACAACCCAAAACGAACACTATCGTTGATCGGTTTCCTAGTTACGATTCTAACAATTGGTATCAGAGACATGGGCCACACCAATGTGGGGGGGGGGGGGATATTGGTTTATGGGGCTCATCATTCCCTCGAGGCGGTCAAATCTGCAACTCCTAAACTCACCGCTCCTGTAGCAATAGCATCTCACATTGGTGAGGCAAGGGGATTCTTCCTCCTTATAAAGAGGAGAGATCTTACTCCTACCATCTTACGCATTTTAGAGCAGTGAGGGCAACACAAAACAAACAATTTCATTAGTCGGTTCTGTTATGATCTTAATAATTATTTTAGGATAGTTTTTAAATGTTTTTTAGTTTTAAACTAAACTGATTCCAAAATAATTGTTTAAACCGAATATTTCGAATACAGTGATTTGATCAAAATCCCAATCCAAAGTTTACTAGTTTATCATCATTTCATATTTCAACTAGTACTCATACTGTTACTTTTTTCATTGGTAGATCAACCACGTGTACATATAGCAGTATAGCACGTGAAGTGTTATTGTTCCCGGCCGGTGGCCTCCTCCTACACAAAGAAATGGTAAGCCAAGTGTCTTCCTCACTCACGTGCGCCCCATGTCCATATGTCGACTTCTTTTCTTTAATTCCTTTTTATTATATTATTATAAGAGGTTAGTAAACGGTCAAAATAAGTCTGGACCAGACCTGGTTTGGAACCGGAACCTATTTAGGTAAAAATTGAGAATTTAAAACTAGACCGGTTAAATTAAACTGGTGCCGGTCTCGGTTTTTCGATTAAATACCCGATTAGAACCGGTACATGTTCTTATGCAGTTTATACAACTAGTTAATACCTTGTGACAAATGAATTTAAACAAAATAGTCCTCGTAGTACTTCTTCGAATATTATAAAGTAGGGTTGACGTAGAAAATTACATGATTACATCATACGTGGCTAAAACTTGAATGAAAACAAGTATTCAACCTAGCTACAAAATAAGATTAATAGGGTATATTTATGTGTTTATTGTAAATTGATTGTTCGATTGTCACAAGTGTTATTATTTACTGTGTTTTACTGCATTCAGGTAAGTGTCACTAACTTACTCCTTATATTATGCATATTTATGTTGTGACTACGTGACCTGATGTGTTTATGTGGTAAGGGATTGTGCGAATATGGGAAGGCACAACCGTGCATAACATCCAAGTATGAACCTTACGAATATGGGAAGGCTTAGGGATTCTTGGTGTTGTGTTATAGGGCCATGTCTGTGGTGCACGGAGGACATTATGTGGTGCATTATCATGGTGTGGATATGTGTTTAACTTATATAATGTGTAAGTCATATGTGTTCACAAAGCTTTTATGCTCACTCGTGTTAATATTTGCCTTTTCAAGTACTATTGATCCATCTACTATGGATAAGGGAAAGGCCCCCGCGTGATATCAGCCATTATTTTTAAGTTTCCATTAGAACTGAATTTTATTACTATCATTTTAAAAATGTGTATTTTGCCCAACATTACTTGTAATTGCTCGTGGGTGAGTGGTGCATATGGGCACATGAATGATATGCATTTTTGGGATTTGAATGAATAATATTGCTATGTCTTTTATTCCGAATGTTTCTTAAAAACAAATTGTGTCATTAGATATCGAATTAATTTATTGTGTGTCCCGAACATGGTATTATTAAAAATCATTATTTAATTCATTTCACACATATAATCATTAACTAGTAATTCCGTTACACATGGAGCCCTAATTTAGTTGAGAGCGAGAAACTTTTTTTTAAACAACAAAGTATTACATTAATTGCATATTCACAATCCACTAATAAGATTAGACGCTTGGGGCCATTTTAAGGTTGTTATAAGAGAGAGAATCAACCATGATATGTTGTAATACTAGTTAATTTAGTTGCAATAATAAATGGTTAATTAAATATACTGTGTAATTATAATGGTTAATTAAATAAGCAAATATAAACAAATATAATATATAATATAATATAATTAGTAATAAAAGGTTAATTAAATAAGTAATAATAATGGTTAATTAGGTGGATGTGGTTGATTATGCGATTCGGCACACAATTAATACTAGTATTTGTTAATTGTGATAAATGTTTTCATTAGGGTTAATTTATTTGTAATAATAATGGTTAATCAAATCATTAATTAGTTGATCGATTTAATTAGTAAATATGTTTAATATAAAAAAATTTATCAAGAGATCAAAAATGAAATTAGCTACAAACGGCAGGGATCAAAAAAAGAATAAAAAGGTTATTTAGAATTGTTTAACATCTAACTAACCGCTTAAAGGACCGAATTTGTGATAAATTCGGGTCAATAAGGACCAAACTCGTAAATTTTTGAACCCTAGGACCAAACTTATGATGTATAACTATAGAAATCAAATTTGTAATTAACTATTTATTATAAATTTATAATATATATTTCTTATTTTATAAAATAACGACAACGTATAGGTAACGACAACTGGTATTTGATTTTTAGTGTTTTAGATGTCGACTTATAATTTTTATATTAAAGATAAGTTATGTTTGAATTTACAGATCGACATGTAAGTCGCTCTTAAACTATTGTATTTAACTATTTATTATCCAACGTAAAATACAATTGTTTTTTTAAATCAAAAACATAACATTAAAGTTTTTTTTTTCTTTTTTTATACTTTTTAATTTTTATTTTCCTCCTCTTCAAACTAGAAAACAAAGTTTAAACTTTATGGGCTGTTTGGTATAGAAAGTTATAATTACAAATCTTTTGTTTGTAAAAACAAACATATCATATTCCCTATTTTTAATTCTCCAACAAATAGAGAGAAAATGGGTAAATGAAAAAAAAAGTGAATTCTCTAACGAGGCGTGTGGTTGGAGGAATTTTATGAGATTTATGAGAATAGGAATTCAATTCCTAGAAATTCTAAAGTTTGGTTCACCATGAAATTGGAATTTAAAGGAATTAAAATTCATGAGAGATGGAATGTAAAATCCTTCAAGATAAGAAGAATATTTTAAATTCAATGGATAAGGGAATGTGGTTTATTACCATTATACCCTCCATCTACTGTCTTCGTGTCGCCGTTCGGTCGTCATTCAATGTTTGTCGTTCGCCTGTCATCATTCGTCAGTCGCGTCCCCATTCGTCGTTCGTTAGTCCTCTCCGATCATTATTCGCCATTTGCCGGTCGTCGTTTGTCAATCACGTCCCTGTTCGTCGTTTGTTAGTCTTCGCCGATCGCCTGTCGTCTTTCACCGGTCGTTGTTCGTCAATCGCGTCCCCGTTCGTTGTTCGTCATTCGGTGCTCCCCGTTAGTCAATCGCGTCCCCGTTCATTAGTTGCGTCACCGTTCGATGTTCGCCGTTCGCTTGTCGTCGTTCGTCAGTCCTCGCTGGTCGTCGTTTGTCGGTCCTTGCAGGTCGCCGTTCAACGTTCGTCTTTCGCCGATCGTCGTTCGGTGCATCCTTGTTCGTCAGTCGCATCGCCATTCTTTGTTCGTCAGTCGCGTCCCCGTTCATCGTTCAACTACTGATTTGTATAATTGATTTTTGTTACTGTTAAGAATGAAGTTGAAAGTTGTAGGAAGGGTAATTCTGTCATTTTACATGATTGTAATCAAATTTATCTACATTGTTTGCGAACCAAACAAAATATGAAAATGGATTCCAATTCCTGCCAACCAAACAAATTACAAATTCAAATTCCAATTCCTGACAGATTCCAATTCCTTCATAAACATTCCGTGAACCAAACGACACCTAAGAATTAAAATAAAAGATATTGAGGATCTGGCAACCGTCCTCTCGTTGCTCTCTCTCACTCACTCACAAAGGCACGTCTTCTCCCGTCTTTACTGATTGGCCGCTCTCCTTCTCCGACAAAGGTATGTACGACAATCTCCCTTCTCGGCAACTCTCTTTCTCCGACGAAGGTACTTCGAGTTTAGCAGCAGACAAGGGTTCGACGGTCAGATTTCTCTTGTGAAGGTATGATGCTCTCTATTTCACTATCTTTGTCTCGATGTCTCTATCTAGATCTTCTCTCGTCTTTTCTATCTCTTTCTCGCATATATTTTTTTTGTGTTTAATTGTTAGGGATGAAACTTAAGAATTTGTTGTTTATTGTATGAATTTGTTGGGTATGAATCTATGAATTGTTGTGTATGAATATGTGAAATTGTTGGCTGAATATGTGAAATTGTTGGGTTTGTATGAAATTGTTAGGTATTAATCTGTCAATTGGTTTTTAGTTTGATAAGGTTGGTATAATTCTATGTTAAATTTTATGTTGTACCTCCATTCTACATTCCCTTCTCTATAAGAGTGCAAGGAGTGGTAACACTGTATCACACCCACCATATCGCCACATTAGTTTTTTATTAATACCACTCAGTCCACCACTCAGTTCGTAATGATCACTCTCCACCACATTAAATTTTAGGACCCACTTACATATTCACTAACAAATCAAAAATTAAAAAAGAAAAAAGAAAAAGATAATAAACTGATTTGGGGCCATCATTAATCAACCACATACATCCTTCCATTACACTTTCATGATGTGACACCACATCCACCACACAAATGATCACCCCATCACACACCTCAACCCGCTCGCACTCCTCGCACTCTAACTCCAATCTCGCATACATTTCTTTGCGATCTGCAATTTTATTGTCGGTACCAAAAGTATTCTAGAAAATAGAAAACATGGTGGACACGTATCATATCATATCCGGTCTAATTTTCCTCGGTCCCGGTTTCCGGTTTCCAGGAACCAGATTCTGCCTCCACCTATAAATAAACCCCTTCGCCCTTCATTTTTCCATCTTTATTCTACCACAAAATATTAATCGGAAAACAGGTCCGAGATCTTCAACAAACATGAGCTATATGAGCCGTGTACTAATGACCGCCGGAGTTGCCGTCGCCAACGGCCACACCGATCAAGGCCACAAACTGAAGTCCGGCATCAAGTCCTTTCAGCAAGGCAAAAAGGCCTTCGCTTCCTCAGTTGCCACCGCCGATCCGGCGAATCTCCGGCCAGTTTCCGGCGTCATGGGTTCCGACGTCGGAGGATTGATCGGCGGGGATGAGAGAAGAAAACAATCGGATGATTCTCTCCGGCAAGTCATGTACATCAACTGCTGGGGTCCGAGTTAAAATCTTGATCTGAGATACGTGACTGTGATCGGAGTTTTCTCGATGAATGAGAAATCAATGATGTGAGTTGACTCAGAGATGATAATTGGGGTGTGGGACTGGATTGTAAAGTCGGGGGTTCTAGTTGAGGTGAAAATGACATTAGCTAGAAACATGAGGGGTTGTATTTGTAATAGTTGTATAAGTTTTGGAACAACAATGTAAATATTTCTCCAAAATAATGAATCTATGGACAGCTCCTACCATGTTCACTGTTTAGTTTGAGAAGAATTTCTTTCTTGCTAGTATATTACTATATTATTAATTATTAATTATGCTACTTCATAGTTTAACAGTAATATTATATTACACTCTACGAGTTTTCTTTTGTTTCATTCAAGATTTTGATATTTGTCATAATCTTTTTTTTAAAGCCATTATATATATAATTACCAACCAAAAGTATAGATTAAAAACGATAAACTTGATATTTATCATAATCTAGTGATTAAGATAATAAATAAGAGAATTAAATAGAAGGATATAAAACATATATTAGTTTGTGTTTTATCAATATTCTCTAGATATCAAACCTTTTGTATTAGGAAATATCACCCTCTAGATATAAAACATTAAACGGATTAAGTGTTCATAAATATATTTTATATTTTGATGATAATAAAGAAGGGTCTTAGTTTTCCTTAAACCCTTTGTATTAGGCGTTTAATTTGTGGTATTTGATGATCTGTTAGTTCAAAATTCTATGTTTTTCATGACAATAAAGAAGGATGTTAATTTTCCTCCAACCCTTTCTACGCGGGACTTAGAATACCTATGGGCGAGTCTAAGGTCTAGTCTTATACGACTTGTCACAAGGACAATCAGTTCAAGGTTCATGGTAGGAAGGGGACTATTAATTTTATATAACTATATTCTATATATATATATATATATATATATATATATATATATATATATATATATATATATATATATAAACCCATTTTTGTAGAACCCATTAACAAATTCGAAGGGTAGCAAAAATAGGGCTCGCGTAGGCACGTAGAATTCGTAAGGATTAAAGAAAAAAGTGGTTACTTTTAATGGGGCATAGAAGTTGGGAAGAGGAGGACTTAATCACACAAAATTGTTTGGCAAGAAAAAACAAAAACAATAAGCATAATCGAAGGATGAGAGTTCAAGGCTTAAGAAAAAACAAAATAGAAGGTTTCAGGGTTAGGGGTTTTACAATCAAAGACGTAAAAACTATAACTGAAGATTGTCGACTGCGAGGGCAGACTTGATCACGGATTTTGTTTCACTTCGGATAAATTAACGAACAACCATAGAAGATTTGAGACTTAAAATCCTTATAAGTTCTCAAACAAGTGTAAACTTTTATTTAGTCTTTGTTCCATAATTTTCTAGCTTAATTCTTATTAACTATTTAGATTTTAATATCTTACCTTGTGTTTCTTTTGGTTAATTGGTTACCGGGTAACTAATAGTTAGTAGCTTGCTTAGTAGAATTTGTTAATTGGTATTTGTATACTCATTGCTTAGTTTATTACTCGGTGTTTTTAATTATAAAGATGATAGTGATGTAAAAGTTAGTCATGACTAGGGTTGTTTAGTCATGAATTATTTATACGCTGAAAAAACTGAAATGAAAATCAGTCATACGTATTATAAATACGAGTTATCTTAGTTTAACCTAATAAATACACATCTCTACTTAGGAATGAAAGAGATGATTCTAGTTTATGATGGTTAACTTATAAGTGGTTATTAAAGAAAGCCATCAAAAGATATTGTTTGAAATTAGGTCCCATCCAAAATAATAATAATAATAATTTTTAGTTTGTTTATAAAAAATTATATTCTAACTTATAAAATAATATAAGGAGACCATTATTACCTCCATTGTATCCTGTTTCCACTTATAAAAAAAAAATATTAAATCGGATTTGATAGCTTTAATAATGGAATCTTGTCCTCAATAAATAAAATGATTGAAGCCCGACTTTAACAACATATATAATGGACTTATTATATTACATTAATTATTATTATATTATATTTTATTAAACCCATCTTCTTCTGTCTTATCACATTTGTGACTTTGTCTCCCTTTCATGGTTTGCCAACAAATTAATTACCTTTTTTCTTCCTACGCATCATAGTCATTACTTATTGTACCTTTGCTTAAAGCCTTAAGGGGTGTTACATTACCCTTGGCTATCTGTTCATTTTCTGAGTCGGATTTTAGGGTCGGAATAGCATCTTTTCTATGCTTGTAGTATGATTAAAGAAGCGTGGAATTAGTTGATTCGATGGTGTAATTTAAATATGAACAATCATTCTTCTTAAGATGAACTATTTTATAGGATTGTGGAAGACGGCTCAACGGGGAGGTAAAAGAAATTCTTGGAGGCTGCATTTGGAACCATTCTATGGCTTGTTTGAAAATCTCAAAATAACTTGGTGTTCAATCGAAAAGGTATTCTGCTTCGATTAGTGAGCTATTAATAAAATGTTATCTTGGCTGTTCAAAAAAAAAATGTATCGGAGCTAAATGATATATAGCAATTTTAAATGTTTATACTTGTCCTTAGATATTAGTTTCTATATTTTTATTCGTCTTGAAATCTCACCTCAACACATGGCTAACTCGTTATATGTAGGATTTACTAAAATAAGTATTTTCTTTAAATAAAAAATAATACTGATAAAATGTCATCTAAAGTATTAAATCTGATGGAAATCAAACTTGATACCTTGTTTGAAGAACCTATAACATTCATGCATATGAGATTTACGATTAAGTAATATTAATGAATAGCAATTATTGCAATTTTTATCACGACGTGACAAAACGACATAAAAAGGTGATACGGACCTGAAATTAGTCAAAAAGGACAACACAAAACCGTTACCAAAAAACGACTCAAACCCGATAATCCGTAGTGACTTGAGACTAAAGGTAAATTTGCAAATTACTTTAAAATGGGATTGTGGCATCATCTTATTTGAAAACTTAAAACTCTAGTATCTTCTTGACAAGATTCCTTCTTATTCTCAATTCTCAATGTGAATAACGTCGTCATCGCTGATACTATCTCTCTCTCTCTCATCTCTTATCTCTTGTTCACAAGTCTCATCGTCACGGGTACTTTCTCGCCATCACTATCTCTCATACTATCTCACGTAGATTGCTTGACCACAAGAAGAATGTCATAGTAAAAAAATTGGGATTGTACGACTTCAAATCTGTAAGTAGAAACTACATTCTCATTTGTGATTAATTGCCTTTTCTTTGAATTACAACATATTCAACAATTGGAAAAATACTTGTCTAATACATTTAGCGGAAAATAAGTCAACACGAATGACAAACCCCACACGTAAAAATGAAACGACTCAAAGCCGACTTGAAAATAAACGAGTCAGAAATAGGTGAACACAAAATTGACATAAAACACAAATGACACCCCCAATAAGCCAAACCGAGGCGCTCTTAAAGCACCAATGAGAGGCTCCTAGCATAACATCGTTAATACCCGGACTGAACACAAACCCAAGAGGGGCCGTTAACGAGGGTCTGCCCTCACTCCGCTCACCACCCCTAGTAGTATGGCAAGCCATCTTTATTTACTGGATTTTTAAAAAAAGACTTCCCGATACAACAAGTCAGGGTATGGAGCCGCGTCGTTCAGTTGGCGTGTCCGGGGGGTCACTACTCGCACCCCGAACAAATCAAGCACCACAGTAAGCTGCCAGCTTACCCGTCCCATGTTGGACTCTTGAAGTACTGATTCAATCAATGTCGTCTTGTCTTTCTTGGCGGAGAAACCGCTCATTGGTTTCGACTCCCGCGGGGCTTTATGCCTTTAAAGCTTTATAAGAAAGGTTCATTGATCACTTAAGGAAATCTGAAAGCTAAAATTAAGAGATGAGAGCTAAACTTATAACTCAATAATAGTGAGTGATCCCCGGGGGGGGGAGCACGTTGCAACTAGCAATGCTGACATGTATCATTTGTGATTTGTCGGAAGACATTATTTGCTAACTATATCAGTCTTCTTGTTAACTTGTGGACTTCAGAAACACCTTATAGATATTATTATTTGAAAAGTCCAAGGACTAGTTTAGTATGATAATTCTTAATTATCGTTGTTATTTAAGAATTTTGAAATGTTATTTAAATATCTATTTTAAATTATACTATAGGGGAGGATTGAAACGAAAACTGTTTTTCGTACGAGAACTGCGAGAACCAATCTTGCTCGTTCATTTTGAATAATGGAATTCATGGATGAAGAGCGTGGGAGGATTGAATATGGCAAGGTGCATGTAAGGAATTCACGGGGAATTACAATCCAATTGAAGGAGGGGGAATTGGACGGCTAAGATTGGTTCTCGCGGTTCTCGTACGAAAAACAGTTCTCGTTTGAACTTTTGTCTTATATAATATTTTAAGGACTAATTTAGGTTTTGGTTTGAGGTTGAGAAACTATTTACGTCTTAAAATTGTGTACAGCCCAAGGGTAGTGGGTGTGGGTGGTGCCGTGGTGGTCAATGATGTGGAGGTTTGGACTAGCATGATCAAGCCATCAAATTGTGATGGCCGTCTAGTCTCTCGCAGTCTTGTGTGATGATGCCTTGATAATTAGTTGATTCACTTATATCAACTGATTACTTGTATTATCTTAAAATTAGTTTGTTTATTTAAATAGTTGAATTTATTAAATTCTTTAAGTTATCTATTAGTTTGCTAACCTTTTTCATTCATGTTTCCCAAAGAACACTTATCTTGAATAAAAAATGAAAAGCGATAGAAGAATTTTAAAACATATAACGATCTAAAAAAGGATCGATGAAAGAATATAGGTTAAAATCATTGACAAGTTTCTTTAATCTATTGTTTTAGTTACGTACAATTTTAAGTTTCATTCGATATTTTTATATATTTTAGTTTATTCATATACATTTAGTAGTTTACAAGGCTTATTTAGTTTTATCCGGACCCCCAAAATACTGAAGACGGTTGTGGTTAAGCTAAAGACTCTTTATAAGGGAGATGATTTGTATATAAGACAAATTAGTTATAAATAACAATCATTACTCTTATATTTACAAACCTACTATCTTTTATTCTCATCTATAAATTTAATGTTATAATAGTTCAAACAAAAACTTTTTGTTATGTATGACTATTTTGTGTTGCATACAAATAGATTATTTTTTATAATATTAGTTTAAGTAAAATATAATGTATTCATGTATAATCGTTTCTAGTTTGTCGTTTTGGAAAAGTCCAACTACCACCTCTGTCACTAAAGTGGTAATCAGTTTTGCGTAGTTAATTATCGTTTATTGCCCATATGAAGTGAAGTGTCAACACGTATGCACATAGCACGTGACACCCACCTTGTATATAGCTATTGCTCCTTGTCCCGGAGCATGGAAACGGGGTGCCACTAATCATATATACGCCCTTACAATATTGTGGCATAGTTAAGTGGTATAAGGGTTTATTTTATAATTCAGGTCTTGATTTCGAGTTTGTATAGTGGAGTTTTTTCATATAATGGTAAAAGGTATTACTCTTTTATGATACGTAACTTGATATCGCATACTATCTTATATGGATATCACTGCGGACCCAGCTCACTAAATTTGATGTTCAATATATATATATATATATATATATATATGCCCTTTAAGCTAATCCTTCTAGCATAATGTGTTTTTTTAATATAATTTCTGCCTTTCGAAGAAAGATATTAGAAGAATAATCTTTTGAGGGTTGATAAAAAAAACTTGAAACGACGAGAATTATTTTTTTAGCATAATTTCACATGTCTTATGTTAATTTATCCTTGATTCGTTTGAATGCATTTTCAAGATAAAATCAATCAAATTGAAGTCTGAATATGATCGGAGCTGAAATAGGAAAACTAATTAATTACATAAGCATAGAGTTTATAGTATTGCGGTCCATTTGGGATAATGTTAAGATGAAGTATTGATATCGTATTATTTAGATATATAATTTAAGTAATATCTGTTATTTTAGCATGTTATTTTTTGTAAATAAGTTCAAAGATAATTAATATCTTAAGTTGTTGGATTTCGGGTTAAAAAGGTAGACGGTGGAAAGTTTTGAGCGAATAGTAAAGAAAATAAGAAAAGATGACAGCTCAAACATATCTTCATTGTTTTGATCGTATTTCACTTATACGAACTCGGATTAAGATGATTAAGCGCCCAAGAAAACTATACTCAGAGAGTTGCAATCTCATTATAAAGTTCAAGTCGTGATAAGCCAAGCACAGTTGAATCCTTGTAACGTGACACGTCTAAAGAGTCAAAGCCAACAATGTTGGCAATTAACTGGAATGGGATGTGTCGGTAGTCGAATATGAAATCTATTTAAAGACCCGTTCTCTTCAAAACAGAAATAGCCATTCAATTTTTGGGTTTCATAATGACGAAAGAGAGCTTTCAAGGGCGATTTCAAAGCTTGAGAAGGGATATAGTTTAATATTGAAGAGGAAGGCCACAATTTTATAGGATTTATTCAAGTTGCTACCATCGGTCTATAATGATTTGCAAGTTCTATCATTCTTTGTTTTTGTTGTGTTCTAGTCTGTCTATGGACCAGGTCTTCTGTTTTCACTTGAATTAGATGAATTCATGATTTATTGTTTGATTTTTTTTGGATCTAGATATTTTAGTAATCATATATTTATCATGTTTTGTTTAATCAAAGATCCATATGTATTGAAGCTTCTGAATTTATGATCTATTGATTAAGTTTACATAGGTTATATAATTATTCTGCTTGTGTTTGCTTAAATCATGATTTTCTATGACCATTAGTGATCATGACTGGTTATGGACCAAATCCTAGGGTTAGATCATATAGTGATTGAACTTTAATGTGTGTGAAAAATTACATTTGATGAGCATTAATGAGATCGCTTGATTGTTTGACTGAGAAGATGATCAATAAGATTAATTCTTGCATGATATGAATTAATAGACTAGTTGTGAGATTAATGTCATGACCATTGGGTTAATGTTCTCATAATTACAGTGTTAGTAAGTCAGACCTAGAAATCTAGCCAATTTAGAAATTGATATATGATAAATAATATTCATTGTGCTTAATCGACTATAAACAACTAGGATATTGAATCTAAGTGGAAATACTTCATATTGATGATTTCTATTCCAATCTCTCAATTTTATCTGGCTTTTGGCTTGTTTTCAGTTTAGTCTAATTAGCGATTTAATTATGTATTGTTTTTTAATTTAAAACCCAATCTCTCCAATTTAATTTACTCGTTTTCTTTAGATTAAATAATAATTAAATATTTTAAAACCAAAATCGTACTTGTTCCTCAAGTGTTCAACATCCCGGTCTTGCTAATACTATACCAGAATACGATTAGGTCCTCTTAGCTATTTGTGTTGTAGTCTGTATTCTCGGTAATTCCAGTTTATAAATTTAAAACCCGGTCTGATCAGCATACATCAAGTATTTTCTAGATATCATCGTACTGTAAAGAGCTCGAAAACAGTAGTAGGTTTTTCTATGACCTTCTCGCACGTGATACGTAATTTAAATGGTGCAACCCCTAAAAATTTCAAATGCAACCCAAAAAAATCAACAACTCCAATTTTAATTGCTTGACCCAGTGTAATTAATAATATAAACCAAACTGGTTTAATTTGGTGTTTAAGACTTTAATAAATTAAGCAAAGTTCTAATATATGTTGTTTGAACTCATTGATCTCTTGGCCAACAATGAATAGCCCAATCTCCAAGTCTGATTTAATTTGTTATGTGTGTGTGTTTGGCACTTGGCTAAGTATCAATATTTGTAGGACTAGTTTGTTGAAACTTATGATAATTTAATTGATCTAGTTATGGCACGTCCACTTCATCAATACATATTGTATAAATTACTAAGTTATTAAGTAAATCAAACTTTGAGTTTTTATATTATCCATATATAAAAAAACTCCTGATAAAACGTTGCACACTTGCACTCGATCCTAATGCCCTAAACTAATTGACACAAAGGTTACTGAATGCCCTTAGGCCATATGTTCTCAACCCTCGACTGGGGCGCAGGTCCCCACGTGACAACATGAACACCGCCGGACCCTTTTTCTTCTCTTTCTATCTCTCTCCTCTTCTTCTGTTTTAAGGTTTTTTTATAAACAGATATCAAGATTAACGATAATGGATTAGAAAAATGGGAAGAAAGATGAAACAAAGTTGATTAGAGTATAATATAAGATAAGAAGGAAGATAGAAAATTTTAGATGGATGATGGCAAAAGAGCGAAACGGATACAAATTTCTAGCAAATCACATTTTTCTTAATTGCCTCTTTTGATGTGACATATGTGAGTGTAAAACTTACATTAAAAATTATAACTGAATGGTTTAACATATGTGAGAGAAGGGAGACCAAATAGTAGCACCCTTTCTATATGGTTTAAATATATTAATTTTTAAGTTGTATATGTTATATAGAAAATTGAAAATAAAAATGAAAATGAGAGATAATGTGAAGGTCAGTCATGGCAGTATTTAGTATAGTTGTTTAGTTATTGGATAGTAATAGGCTGAGAAAGCTGATATGACAGTCAGTTATAATAGTCATGCCTATATGTGGTTTTACGTCAAATGCTATCGACAACATCACCACCGCACCCTCCTCCTAACCCGCGCGGCTTCCAACCCCCACATGCTTATACAACCCGCCGTACCTTGTCTCATCTCTCTCTCTCTTTCTTCTATTTTTCTCTCTTCTATATTTTTAAGGTTTTTTAAAATAGATCTTAAGATCGATGGTAGTTGATTAGAAAGATGGGAAGAAAAATAAATGAAAGATGAAGTGACGTTAATATAGGAAGAATGATAAAAAGTTAAGATGGATGATCGTAGATAGCGAGACTAACACAAAATTTTCTAGCAAATCACAATTTTCTTATAGGCGAGTCTATTTAGACCATTTCTTGACCCTAAAAAATGATATATCCTCATACTATTTCTTTCTATTTAATCATTCTACTCATCATAAGATGACATATGAAATCCACTAAATCTCTTTCCTCACCTTCCCCATTGATTTTAGCATTTATATAGATCTTATAAGCAGAAGAATAAGTAATAAGATATTCACCTCTCAATAAACCCCCTTATAATTAACTATTAAAGTTTATTTAAATTACAACATATACTTCTTATTCTCTCTCCATATAAATATGTGTGACAAGATAATTATCCAACCTTCTAAACCGACCCTAGAAAACCCGAACCCCTTTCTCTCTGTCTCTACATAAGCTATCCCCTCTCACCATTTCTCTGTGCTCTCTTGATTTCTTCCAAAGTTTCACATCAGGCCACAAGCTCAACCCACTTCTCTCCTTTTCTGACCATCATCTCTCTGTTTTCGTTTTGTATGGGATTAACCTGTTTTCATATTTGGTGGCCAGTGATAGCGGTTGTAGTCATCTTCGTCCTTCAAGTTCTATTTTAGTTAGTCGGTAGCCGGAGTAATCGACGCTGAAGAGTAAACCAAGCATGGGAAGATAAAGACTTGCTTAAAAAATTGTTTGGCTAGATATAATCTTTAAATAAATTTCAAATTTAAAGGTAAATTAAAATTAAAAGTTAGTTAAAGCTGACTAATTAATAGTAAAAAAAACTGAAATTTCAGTTTTCTATAATTTGACTATCATTCAAATAGTCGAGTTTCTCTCGATATATTCACGAGTGGTGTTACTATTTAGCCTCACTCTCCTATTAAACCCACATGTCAAATCAAGAATATTACATTTTTAATGTATTTTTTTCACTCATATATGTCAAATCAAATGGGTTAAGTAGATAATTAAGAAATACTATATAAATTATCATTCACGAGATAACATCTGTCGCATTCTGGAAACCCATCGCGGCATCGCATGTGTCCAAAAGGCTTTGGTTTCTGTGCACCTAGTTTTCTCAAACCACTTTTCCTCCTAACGGGTTTCCGGTTTCATTCAACCACCAGATTACCTCCTTTATAAATACCCCCTTCACCCAACCTTCAGTCCATCTACTACTACCCTAACTCATCGGAGATTTCCAACCGAACGTTAACGGATACAGGATATACAAATATTATTGCAAACATGAGCTATCTGAACCGTGTTTGGATGACCGCCGGTGTTGCCGTCTTCAACGGTCACACAGATCAAGGTCACAAACTGAAGTCGGGTATCAAATCCTTCCAGCAAGGCAAGAGAGCTTTCACTTCCTCCGCCGTCGGAGGCACCGGTCTGGCGGATCTCCGTCCGCTCTCTGGCGTCCTAGGTTCTGAAGGAGGAGGATTTGTCGGTGGAGAGGAGAGGATGAAGCAGTCGGATGATTCTCTCCGGCAAGTCATGCACCTAAACTGTAATCGGAGAGATACGACGGTGATCGGAGTTTTTTCAGTTAATGAGGAAGCGATGATGTGAGTTGACTCGGAGTTTGGGACTGCCATGAAATATGAGGGGGTTTTGGAATTTGGATGGGTGAGAATGACATTAGCTTGAAACATAAGGGAGAATATTTGTAGTAGTTGTAAAAGTTTTGGTACTACAATGTAAATATTTTCCAAAACAATGAATCTATTGTAGATGTTAAGATGTACAAAATGACAGCCCAGCCCTCTGGTGGGCCATGGTTTGGGCATTGAGATATACTCCGTAATATATTTTCATTATGTATAATTTTTTAATTTTTATGGTGAAAGTTACGTTGTTGACTAGTCATTTTTTGATTTCTTTTGACAAATTCTAATCAAATTAAATAAATATATAAAACTAAAAAAGAATTTCTCTATAGTATATTAGATAAAAAAAATTATATTGATTATTTACTTAATTAAATTATGAAAAAAAATGTGTGAAACTAAAAGTATAAATGATATGTACTTTCGTATCTATAAACACTTAAATAAATAACGGTTAAAATGATCCAGTCACTTAAAATTTTGTAAGTATAAAAACATTTAAAATATATATTGTTAGAAGTATATATCTTATCTCTTAAATTATATGAGTAAACAGCAAGTCATATCATTTAGTTAAAGAATTAACATATATAATGAATATTTTAGTTTAATTGGATTATGTCAATCTTTGAACACATTAAAGTATTGTGTAACTTCAATGTAAAACTAAAAAGATAGAATAGAAGGGTTTGCGAGTGATTAAGGAGCTTTTTTCTTTTTTTTTTTGCAATTATTATAAAATAAAATAAATTTTTTTATACTAAATAAATAATCTCAATAATAGAAACTGACCATTTCGGTTGTCTATCACTCTATTGTTTGTATAAAATAAATATTATTTGTTTGATAGTTATTCCTAAATGACAAAGTATCATGAATCTAATCATTACTAAAATAAATACATTTAATTGTAAACTAAAAATAAGATAAATATTAACATAAAATCTTAGCATCTAAATTACTAAATTTGAATAGAAAGAATATTAACATAAATCACAATTTCTGGGTCGACCCGAAACCTAACGTGAATCCGACATGAAAAAAGTGACACGAACTCGAAACGGGTCAAAAGCGGGTTGACACGAAAATAAATGGGTCGGGTTAGGGTCAACTTGCCAACCCGAAAATGACCCGTTTATAAGTAAAACTATAACATTTTAAAATTTTCTTTAATACTTGAAATTTAAATTTTGAAAATAAGATTATGAATTCAAATAAGAGAGTGACATTTTAGGACAATAAAACCTACCAAAAAAAAGTACAAAACCCTTAAACGTTAAAAACTCAAAATAAACAATAAAAGATTTACAGTTAAAACAATAGTACATTATTTTAGTATTTGTTATTTTTACTATATGATTTTGATACTTTTACATTTTATTATTTGATAGGTGATACTTTAGTATTTTGGATCGATTCATAATTCTATTTAATGATGAATAATCTTATATTATTCGGTTGTTCAATAACATTATTTATTTGTATAGAATAGTAATACATCATAGTTTTTATTATATTCATTTGTATAAGCGAATAAAAAAGTAAAATCAAATTTTCAATTAAGCTGAAATAAATATCAAATTTAAAGTTCGAATACAACGAAACGAACATTGATTATTAAAGTTATAATATAAATGAAAATCATTTTCGAAATTTGTGCTGAACGTTGAAAAACAAACATGAAATTTGAAATATTGATAAAGGAAATCATAGTTGAAACGAAAAACTGTATTAAAAAATCGTACCCGAAAACCAGATTCGAAAATCGTACCCGAAAACCAAATTCGAAAATCGTACCTGAAAACCGTATTCGAAAATCATACCCGAAAACTGAAAAAATTCTCGTTGTTGACATTTGGCCTAAATGGGTCGACCCGAAGGTCGACACGAAAAAACTGACACGACCCGAACCTGACACGAAAATAAATGGGTCGAAACGAAACTGACACGAACCTGAACGACACGAACCCGACCCGAATTAATAGCCTTATATCAATCTATTGCATTCTGGAAACATCCCATCGCATGTGTCCAAAAGGCTTTGGTTTCTGTGCACCTGGTTTTCTCAAACCACTTTTTCTCCTAACCGGTTTCCGGTTTCATACAACCACCAGATTGCCTCCTTTATAAATACCCCCTTCACCCAACCTTCATTTCACCTACTACTACCCTAACTCATCGGAGATTTCCAACCGAACGTTATCGGATACAGGATATACAAATATTATTGCAAACATGAGCTATCTGAACCGTGTTTGGATGACCGCCGGTGTTGCCGTCTTCAACGGTCACACAGATCAAGGTCACAAACTGAAGTCGGGTATCAAATCCTTCCAGCAAGGCAAGAGAGCTTTCACTTCCTCCGCCGCCGGAGGCACTGGTCTGGCGGATCTCCGTCCGCTCTCTGGCGCCGTAGGTTCTGAAGAAGGAGGATTTGGCGGCGGAGAGGAGAGGATGAAGCAGTCGGATGATTCCCTCCGGCAAGTCATGTACTTAAACTGCTGGGGGCAGAGCTAAATTGTAATCGGAGAGATACGACGGTGATCGGAGTTTTCTCGGTTAACGAGAAATCGATGATGTGAGTTGAGTCGGAGTTTGGGAGTTGGGACTGTCATGAAAAATAAGGGGTTTTGGAATCTGGATGGGTGGGAATGACATTAGCTTGAAACATAAGGGCGTATATGTGTAGTACTTGTAAAGTTTTGGGAGTAAAATGTAAATATTTTTCCGAAACAATGATAGCTCAGCCTCCTGGTGGGCCATGGTTTGGGCCTTGAGATATACTCCGTAATACATTTTCATTATCTATAATTTTTTATGGTGAGAGTTACGTTGTCGACGAATCACTTATAATTTTTATATTGTTTTTTAGGTCTTTTAAAAACCAATAATTATATTTCTTAAGATCGTATCAGTTATAATAGTTTTAACAAATTCTAATCAAATTAAATAAAAATATAAAGCTAAAAAAGTATTTCTCTATTGTATATTAGATAAAAGAAATTATATTAATCATTTACTTAATCAAATTATGAAAAAAGAATGTTTGTAATTAAAAGCATAAATGACATATACCTAAATAAGTAAATGATGAAATAACTCTTTCACTTAAAATATTGTGAGTATAGAAACAAAAGTATGTATCGTATCTTCTTACATTATACGAGTAATCCACATGTCATATATCATGTAGTTAAGAGAATTAACATATATAATTAATATTTTAGTTTAATTGGATTATGTCCATCCTTGAGCACATTTTTACACTAAATAAACGATCTTAATAATAGTAACTGACCATTTCAGTTGTCTATTTGTTTATATAAAATAAATATTATTGTTTGATAGTTATTCCTAAATGACAAAATATCATAAATCTAATAAATTTTAAAATAGAATATATTTAATTGTATTTAATCGTAAACTGAAACATATAAGATGAATTAAATATTAGCATAAAATCTTAGCATCTAATTACTTAATTTAAATAGAAAGAAAATATTAAAATAATTAGTAAACAATACATATTTAAATCTTTTAATTTAATATTAATAAAAAAATAACTCCAATAAAATCTATCAAACAAAAAATCCTACTAATAATTACATAAATTTCCAAACAATTTAGTTTTTTTTCTCAAATATCAAACAGTTTAGTTTAATCAAATATCAAATAATTTAGTTATTAAATAGATAAATAATATAAAAACAAAAATAATTGAAGACAGAGAGGATAAGAGAGACACTTTTTAATAATTTGAAAAGGACTAACGCTGTTTTATATTCTACTTCGCTATCATCCTATCCATCCACTTGCATATTTTTTTTCTAATATGTAGTAAAATTACTATTTTTCAATATGGTTTTTTTCTTCAATTTAGTTTATTGCTCTCGTGTAATCGTACTAGTATCATATTCGTATAATGATATGTTATTTGTACGATTAAATGTCACAAAAAAATTTATTAATTTTAAAAATAAATTTTAAAAGACATTAAAATAAGAAAAAAGATTTATATTTATGAAATAAGGAGATAATAGTTAATAAAATTTTGAAAATTGTATTGATATGGGTGGATAAATATGTTTGTGTGAGAGTATATTTTAGGATTTAGTTCGTGAAAATGTATCCAACTTATCACCTTTTGCTATTGTATGTATCGAACTTTCAAAGTTACCATTTAATGTATCAAAGTCTAAAAACTTACCAATATGTGTATCCGGTTACCCATTCAGCAGGTAACCGGTAATTGTTTTTATTTTTCATTTATTTTTAATACTAATTCTATTACCACATCATTTGTAATTTCCACCTCACTTATTCTTCAAGAACAATATGTGTTCTTCAACTAAGATCTGTGTTATCTTCGTAGAAACCCAAAATCAGAATTAAAGCAATGAACACAATCAATAACAGAGCACCAAAATTGAACCAGAAATCTCCATTCAAGAAATCTCCAAAATCATAATCAAAGCAATCAACACAATCAAAACCCTAAATTTGTTTACGAGCAAGAAATCTCCATTCAAGAACAAGATGAAATAGAAATTTACAAGTTGATTAAACCCTAATCTGGGTATGGACAAAATAGATGAACTTACAAGTTGATTGAACAATAATCGCAGATGATTTGGCTTGAGATAGACTTGAAAGATCTCGAAACCTCAAATCTGCACCTGAAACCAAAGATCTTGTAATGACGGTCCTTAAATTTTAGAGTATTATTTTTTTTATCAAAACCCGTGCGGAAGCGAATTATTTATTTCACATTTTACAACTTATATAAATAGCTAGTGAATAACAATTAAAGCAGGAGCAGTACATTAACAGTATCATAACATATTACATGCATCACATAACTTCATTCAAGTCTATCCTAACACACGTTGAAGTACCGGTTGTCATCAGGCATCACGTCTTGCAGGGTTATAAGCCCGGCTCAATGATCCTCACTGGGAAAACCGTTACTTCTTCCGCGCCGGTGCAGAAGCGGGTAGCGGTTTTGCAAGAACCGAGAGCCCCGAGTTAGTATTGTGGGCGGCGGTTTTGCAAGAACCATAATTCGTGATCATCGAATTCCGCACCACAATCTCTACAATGTAGTACCGGCACTCAAACAATGGCCTACTCTGCCTCTTCACAAACACAATGGCCTACTCCGGCCCTTTAAATATCAAGAGTGACCTATACAGGCCTTTTCACATATCAGCAATAACCTACAAGGTCTTTTACATGCATACATATCACTTGATTCTCATAATTGATTCATAAACCTATATCAAGAGTGACCTAAACAGGCCTTTTCATATTTCAATTATGACCTACAAGGTCTTTCACATGCATACATATCAAGACTGACCTACACAGGCCTTTAACACATCACTAGTGACCTACTCTGGTCTTTAAACATGTATACATATCATTTGGTTATCACAATTGGTTCATTTAAACCTCTAAACATGCATAACTACAATTTCATGGTTTATCACACAAAACATCTTTATAATACTATTAATATCATACTTGAGTTAACTGTTACTCACCTGTGTAGTTATAACAGGCAACCACTATGTCACAGATGATTCTTGATCTACTGGTACACCTAAACAAATCAATACATGCCATTTAATACTTAAAACAGAATCTGCCAGAAGCAGGGTACGGCCGTGCCTGGCGAGGCACGCCCGGACTTGGGCAAGCACGCCCCGTACCTGATACCCAGGTATGCCCCGTGGCTAGAAACACTCCCCCGGACCTTTTAGGGTTAGGCACGCCCGTACCTTTTGGAGGTACGCCCGTGCCTCCCCGGGTACGCCCAAGATCACGGTCTGTTCTTGAGAGGCACTCCCATGCCTTTCCATTTGCAGCAGCAAGTTCGACCAGAACCTACTGTTTCCCAGCCAAACTTCACCAAAAATTACCAATTCGTTTTCCAGTCGACTTCTATCATTCACATATGAAACAACACGTAAAATACAACCTAAAGACACCATTTTTACATACTTTAACATCAAAATCAGACCCTAGAGTCAATTTCATACTTTTGACCCATTTCAACTTTAATCTTCAAAATCAATCAAGATGAAGCCTTTAATTAACAAAATCAACTTCTATGAACTCAGAATCAACTTAGGAATCAATTGATAACATTAATTCTAATTATTGGCTTCAATTGGTGATTTTTACCCAAAACTTAGAAAATGAAGAATTGAAGACTAGAACTCAAAAGAATCAGAGATTTGGATTTGATAAAAGCATATTGGAACCTTGAATAACACTTGAATCCACAACAGATTTACTTGAGCTTGGTTGATTATTCCTTTCTTGAATTTCCTTGAGTTCTCTTCCAAGACTAGCACCAAAAACACACACACAAAGGCAATTGTCTGTGTTTGTATACGTGGGAAACAAAGGAGATGCCTACTTGTGGGTTTCATTTATCCACAAGTGGGTATCTTGTTCCCCTTTTCAACCTACAACTTAACGCACGAGTACCCGTTTTAACTAACGGGGATATTTTTGAAAACCTTGTTCTAAACCATTTGATATTCTTTTAATCTTTTATATTTTTACTAATATTTTATGTTTACTCATTAAATAACTAATTTAGTTATTTTCTTTGATATCTACAAATATATATATATATATATTTTATTCAATTTATTTTACTTATTACACGTACCACGTCAGTATGCGTCTTGGCCCTTTGTGAGGATGTTACAAATCTACCCCCCTTAAGAAGATTTCGTCATCGGAATCTGCTCAGTAATAAACAAGTGCGGGTAGCATGCTGTAACGCCCCAAATTTTAAAAAGTAATACAATATTAAATAAAACTCATTTATAAAACCTACATTTATTTTAATATATACGCGGAAGCATTTTACTACTAAACCAAGTTACTGCCAAAAGATATATACACAAGTACATGCTTAGTGTACTTTGATAGTCAAATATTTACAAACTGTGCGTTAAGTTGTTTTCAAAAGAAAAACCCAAAAGTAGTCAAACAGGAGCCTTGCCCTTATCCTTGCCGCGTCCTGCAAAAGGTTTTAAAAACAGTATCTGATAAGCTACAAGAGCTTAGTGAGTATTCCAAACTAAACATCATATAAACACACGTATAGAATCATATAAAGATAGTACACGTATGTCAAATAATAAATGCTAGCCACTGGTTCTAGACCCAGGGCAGCCACCTTTGTAACAGTACTGTATCACCTCTGAACCTTACTGCACATAGCAGTTCGGTTTATATACACATATGAATAACATTACATGTCTGTAATCTGATATAATAGCATACATACTGCAGATATGAAGTGAAGTCTAGAAGACTCACCTTATGTTTACTTATGATATGATATGATCCACAATTGAGTATGATTCAAAGATTAGGTCCACAATTAGCTTCTACAATGTAATATTGATAGTATAAACATTAATATATATGCTTGAGGACCAAACTGAACTGAACAGGGCTAAGGCACGGCCGTAACTTTCAAAGGCATGCCCGTGCCTGCAACCTAGGCACGGTTAAACTCTCCTCAGGCATAGGCGTACCTATCCTGCAGTCACGCCCATGCCTTGCTAAGGTACGCCCGTGCCTATGCCTGAAAGCACGGGGGTACCTGATGAACTAGGGTTTGCCAAGGGGCGAAAGGCACGCCCGTACCCTCCCCTGGTCTGCATAGTTCTGACCGACAGAAACTGTATTTCCGGCCAAAATCAACTAAACACAATTCTAAACATTCTAAAAACATATATAGGGTGTTTTCCTACGCCTATAACATCTTTATAACATAACAAACTATAAATTAACAAGATTTGATCTTTGTGATCAATCTTTGACCCATAAGAAGGCTAAGAACACAACAACCAATTCAAGAACTTCATACCTCTACTATGCTAGCTTGCTTGATGTTAATTAGCTGTTGATATGGCTGTGATTAGGTCTCAAAAATCGCCAGAAACTATAAGTGTGCAGCTGTGTTTGTGAATTTGGTTAATGAAGTCTATGTTCATAAAAGCCATGTATATCTCTAAGTTTGGGATATTTACATATTAGGTCCCTGTACTATTTTAACTTATAATTTGACAATTTTAGCCCCTCTACTTTTATAAACATATCTAATCTCATAAAGGCAACTTACAATAATATCTAACACTTTCTACTAAATAATAATTTATTGATTTCAAACTTTGGGTGTTACAACTCTTCCCCACTTGGAATGATTTCGTCCTCGAAATCAACTGTTGAATAATTCTGGATAGTTTTGCATCATCTCCTGTTCAGGCTCCCAAGTAAAGTCTGAGCCTTTCCTCTGCTTCCATTGGACCTTGACCAGTCCAATCTGTTTATTACGTAGGGTTTTGATCTTTCTTTCCAATATAGCTATAGGTTGCTCCACATAATTCAGTTTGTCATCGATAGCAACATCTTCCAACGGTACAATTGCAGACTCGTCTTCTAAACATTTTCTGAGGTGCGAGACGTGGAAGGTGTTGTGAATCTGAGACAATTCATCTGGCAATTCCAATCTGTACGCAACCTTTCCCACACGTGCAATGATCTTGAAAGGTCCAATAAACCTTGGACCGAGTTTCCCTCTCTTTCTGAATCTGATTACGCCTTTCCACGGCGACACTTTTAACAATACATAATCTCCCACCTGAAACTCAAGTGGTGACCTGCGTCTGTCTGCATAACTTTTCTGTCTACTCTAGGCGGTTAATAGCCTATCTCTGATGAGTTGAATCTGTTCAGTTGTTCGTTGCACCACCTCTGTACTACCCAATTCTTTCTGACCCACTTCACCCCAACATACCGGAGTTCTGCATTTTCTACCATATAGCATTTCGTATGGTGGCATCCCAATACTGGAATGATAACTGTTGTTGTATGAAAATTCTGCTAAAGGTAAATAAGAATCCCAGCTACCTCCAAAATCTATAGCACACGCCCGCAACATGTCTTCTAGGGTTTGAATAGTTCTTTCACTCTGACCATCAGACTGAGGATGGTATGCTGTGTTGAGATGTAATTTAGTTCCGAGATCTTCATGAAATTTACTCCATAACCTAGAAGTGAATCTTGTGTCTCTGTCTGATACAATAGAAACTGGCACACCATGACGAGTCACAATCTCTTTCACATATACGTCTGCCATTCTTTCTGAAGGATAGGTCTCCTTGATGGGAATAAAATGAGCACTTTTAGTTAACTTGTCTACAACTACCCATATTGCATCATAACCACGTAGGGTTTTGGGTAATTTGGTAATAAGGTCCATTGTAATGTTTTCCCATTTCCAAACTGGAATTTCTAAGGGATGTAACTTCCCATGAGGTTTCTGGTGTTCAGCTTTCATTTGTAAGCATGTAAGACACTTTTCCACATACTTTGCTACATCGCGTTTCATACCCAGCCACCAATAATCAACTTTTAGATCCTTATACATTTTAGTAGCTCCTGGATGAATAGAAAATCTGGATTTATGAGCTTTACTAAGAAGTATCTGGCGTGCATCACCATAAGCCAGTACCCAAATACGACCATAACGGGTCCAAATATCACGACTGTCTTTAATAAAGTTGGCTACCTGCCCTTTGATTCGCTCAGAATTATGATTCTTATCTTTGATTGCTTCAAGCTGAGCTGTCTGTATCACGTCAAAAATAGGTGTTGTAACAGTCATTCTTAAAGTTTGATTCTTCACTTGAACTGTTCCTAACTTTCTGCTTAAAGCATCAGCTACCACATTTGCCTTTCCCGGATGATATAGAATATCATAATCATAATCTTTTAATAATTCTAGCCAACGCCTCTGCCTCATGTTGAGATTCTTCTGATCCTTGAAATACTTTAAACTTTCATGATCAGTGTAAATAGCAAATTTCACACCATACAGATAGTGTCTCCAAATCTTAAGTGCAAACACCACCACGGCCATTTCCAAGTCATGTGTTGGGTAGTTACTTTCATGGGACTTCAACTGCCGTGAAGCATAAGCAATAACTCTACCTTTCTGCATCAAAACACAACCCAGCCCACGATATGAAGCGTCACAAAATACCACCATATCTTCAACCCCTTCGGGTATTGCAAGAACTGGCGCTTCACACAACTTCTTCTTGAGAGTTGAGAAAGCAGACTGTTGTTCGTTTCCCCACACAAATTCAGCATTCTTTTTTGTCAGTTGAGTCAAAGGAACGGCAGTTTTTGAAAAGTTCTGAATGAACCTCCTATAATAACCTGCCAATCCTAGAAAACTTCGAATTTCAGTAGGGTTCTTTGGTGGTTCCCACTTCATCACAGCCTCTACCTTCGCAGGATCCACTTTGATTCCACTTTGGTTAATTAGATGACCCAGAAATTGCACTTCTTGAATCCAAAATTCACATTTAGAGAATTTGGCATATAACCGTTCTCTCCTCAAAGTTTCCAAAACCTCTTTGAGATGTTTCTCATGATCCACCGGATTCTTTGAATAAATAAGGATGTCGTCAATAAGTACAATCACCGATTTATATAGCATTGGTCTACAAACTCTGTTCATCAGATCCATAAATGCTGCTGGTGCATTCGTAAGACCAAATGGCATCACCACAAATTCAAAATGCCCGTATCGAGTTCTGAACGCGGTTTTTGGGATGTCTTCCTTCTTGATCTTTAACTGATGATACCCCGACCTCAAGTCAATTTTTGAAAAGCACGATGCTCCTTGTAACTGATCAAACAAGTCATCTATCCTGGGTAAAGGATATTTGTTCTTGATGGTCATTTTATTAAATTCACGGTAATCAATGCACATGCGAAAAGTACCATCCTTCTTTTTGACAAATAGAATTGGAGCACCCCAGGGTGAACTACTGGGTCTAATGAACCCTTTGTCTAGCAGTTCTTGAAGTTGTTTCATTAATTCCCGCATCTCTGGTGGAGCAAGTCTGTATGGAGCCCTTGCAACTGGCGAAGCTCCAAGTACTAAATCGATTCTGAATTCAACCTGTCTATCTGGCGGTACCCCAGGTAAATCTTCAGGGAATACATCCGGATACTCACATACTGTTTTCACATCTTCAAGACTCGTCTGCCTCTTTTCTAATTTTGTATCTATCACATGAGATAGGGAAGCTGTATACCCATGCTGCAAATATTTTCGAGCTTTTGACACCGAACATACATATGACTTTCCCTTTTTATTATCCCCACATATAGATAGTTCTTCCCCACTTGGGGTATGAACTCGTATCACCTTTTGCCCACACATAATGGTAGCCTGGTTATAACCTAACCAATCCATTCCAACTACTACTTGGAATTCTCTCATAGTCATGGGTATAAGTTCTATAGGAAATCTAACTGTATCTATTTCTAACACATTATATTTATATACATCTGATACAATAACAGATTTATCATCAGCTATTTCAACTTCAAGAGGAGAATCTAGCTTTTCACATATATGACTGAAATTTTTGCAGAAAGAAACAGATACGAAGGATTTACTTGCACCATAATCAAATAGCACAAGAGCAGACAAATTGTTGACAAGATATGTACCTGTAACTACATCAGGCTCAGTTTTAGCTTCCTTAGCTGTAAGCTGAAAAGCTCTTCCTTTGGGTTTCTGAGCATCCTCTCTCTTCACATCCTTTTCTCCCGAGTTTCGTGGTGGAGGCAGAGCTGGAGTAGGTTTAGATCCAGTAGACTGTGCATTTGAAGACAATCTCGGGCATTCTGACTTCTGATGGCCCGGCTGGTAACAGTTGAAACACACACGCAGTGGGCTTCTACAATCTTTCCCTGCGTGACCCGATTTCCCACATTTGTAACACGTGGGAGGACCAAACCGACATTCTCCTAAGTGATGTTTCTTGCAAGTCGGGCAAATTGGGTAGGTTTTCTGCATTCCTTTCTTCTCAGACTGCTCAATCTTCTGTTTCTTATACACTGGTGCGGCTTTCTCTACAGACTTCTTTTCTTTATCCTGCCTTTCCAACTCTAATTCCCTCGCTCTGGCCGCGTCCATCATGGACTTTACTGTCTGATGTTTGCTGGCATCAATGAATTCTCTGATGCTAGGTTTGAGTACCATCATGTATTGGTACATCTTCATCTTCTCGTTCTCCACGTAATCAGGACAAAAACGTGCTTGTTCCAAAAACTTTGCATTGATCTCAGGAACCGTCTCTGTCGTCTGCTTCAATCTATGAAATTCATCCACAATTCTATCAATCTCGGATTGAGTAACGAACTGTTCAATAACCAATTCCTGGAATTCCTCCCAAGTCATGGTTTCAATCCCGGCATAACCCCTCTGTTTGATCTCCATATCCCACCAATCTTTTGCCGCACCGCGCATCTGATTGGTTACGTATCTAACTTTGAATTCTGGTGCACAAGAACATGTATGAAACGCACCCTCTATCTCAGAGATCCACTTGTGACTTATAACCGGATCTGTAGACCCATGGAATAACGGGGGTTGACATGCAGAAAAATCTCTGAACGAGCACACTTTTGGAGCATCACGGATAATGACTTGTGGTTGAGGATTAAATCCTTCTCCACCTGTAGCGAACCTTGCTGTAAGTTTCTGTCTGATCATAGCTTGATTCTGTTCCTTCATCTGCTCAACTACTTGTGTAACAATGAAAGGAATACTTTGTTCCATCACCTTGCCAATTTCTCGGGCAACGATCTCTTGTACTGTAGGTTCTACCACTCTCTCATTGAGATCAGGGGCTCTAATAGGAATCTGTTCACCAGTAACACTAGTTTCTACACCCTCGGGTCTACGACTAGGACCACCCTCGGGCCTAATTGTTGCGCGAGATCCTCTCGTGTTAACCATCCTGATAGAATAGATAAAGCGTTAAGGTAAAATGGTAGCTTTATCACACCACCCTCTATCAATTATATATACTCATATATCTATCAACTCAGTATACCTTATCTTTAAAACCAAAGTATTCTATACATACTAAGGTATTCTCTTCATACTTACATTCTCAGGTACACTATTTTCTTACAAGTACCCCTCACCCGATTCACAAGAATCTTCATGATTTCATTAAGTTCTAAAATGTATCATGTGTTTGTAATAATATGGGCCCTATATTATTCTAAACACACTACACATATTCGATCTTAACTTTATCACAAAAAGTCCCGATTCACAGGCTTAGGCCAAGTATCATATATGTAAGGTAACATAATCATGTAATTCATAAAGATTCCACATATAACATATCAATCTTAACTATTCAAATATATTCCTCATGTAACACATATAATAGATAACATTTGTCAGTATACTCATTAAGCTGCAAGTAGCAGGCTTCCAGTTTGACAAAATTTTTCAAAACCATGGTTCAAGTCCAGACTGTGCTTCACACAATCCAGATCTCTCAAACCGTGGCTTTGATACCAAGTTGTAACGCCCCAAATTTTAAAAAGTAATACAATATTAAATAAAACTCGTTTATAAAACATACATTTATTTTAAAACATACGCGGAAGCATTTTACTACTAAACCAAGTTACTGCCAAAAGATATATACACAAGTACATGCTTAGTGTACTTTGATAGTCAAATATTTACAAACTGGGCGTTAAGTTGTTTTCAAAAGAGTAACCCAAAAGCAGTCAAACAGGAGCCTTGCCCTTATCCTTGTCGCGTCCTACATAAGGTTTTAAAAACAATATCTGATAAGCTACGAGAGCTTAGTGAGTATTCCAAACTAAACATCATATAAACACACGTACAGAATCATATAAAGATAGTACACGTATGTCAAATAATAAATGCTAGCCACTGGTTCTAGACTCAGGGCAGCCACCTTTGTAACAGTACTGTATCACCTCTGAACCTTGCTGCACATAGCAGTTCGGTTTATATACACATATGAATAACATTACATGTCTGTAATCTGATATAATAGCATACATACTGCAGATATGAAGTGAAGTCTAGAAGACTCACCTTATGTTTACTTATGATATGATCCACAATTGAGTATGATTCAGAGATTAGGTCCACAATTAGCTTCTACAATGTAATATTGATAGTATAAACATTAATATATATGCTTGAGGACCAAACTGAACTGAACAGGGCTAAGGCACGGCCATACCTTTCAAAGGCACGCCCGTGCCTGCAACCTAGGCACGGTTAAACTCTCCTCAGGCATGGGCGTACCTATCCTGCAGTCACGCCCGTGCCTTGCTAAGGTACGCCGTGCATATGCTTGAAAGCACGGGGGTATATGATGAACTAGGGTTTGCCACGGGGCGAAAGGCACGCGCGTACCCTCCTTGGGTACGCCCGTGCCCTCCCCTGGTCTGCATAGTTCTGACCGACAGAAACTGTATTTTCGGCCAAAATCAACTAAACACAATTCTAAACATTCTAAAAACAGATATAGGGTGTTTTCCTACACCCACAACATCTTTATAACATAAAAAACTATAAATTAACAAGATTTGATCCTTGTGATCAATCTTTGACCCATAAGAAGGCTAAGAACACAACAACCAATTCAAGAACTTCATACCTCTACTATGCTAGCTTGCTTGATGTTAATTAGCTGTTGATATGGCTGTGATTAGGTCTCAAAAATCGCCAGAAACTATAAGTGTGCAGCTGTATTTGTGAATTTGGTTAATGAAGTCTATGTTCATAAAAGCCATGTATATCTCTAAGTTTGGGATATTTACATATTAGGTCCCTGCACTATTTTAACTTATAATTTGACAGTTTTAGCCCCTCTACTTTTATAAACACATCTAATCTCATAAAGGCAACTTACAATAATATCTAACACTTTTTACTAAATAATAATTTATGGATTTCAAAACTTGGGTGTTACACATGCTTTCATCTCATCCTCAATCTCCCATGTAAAGTTAGGACCCAGATTGTGCTTTCATTTGACGAGTACTAACTTGATCATCTTTTTTACGCAACTTCTTGATTTTGGATTCCAAAATCTCAACAGATTCCTCCACAATGCGTTTAGCTGAATCAACTTTCAACTCTTGCAGAGGTAAGATCTGATCATCATCAACCTTGCACTTCCTCAAATAGCACACATTGGATGTGTTATGAATACCAGATAGCTCTGGAGGAAGTTCAAGTGATACAGTCTGTTCATTGACTCGTTGTAAAATTTTAAACGGACCAATATATCTTGGGCTTAACTTACCCTTACAACCAAATCGAATCACCCCTTTCCAAGGTGAAACTTTCAAGAAAACTCGGTCACCCATTTCAAAAGTAATGGGCCTCCGTTTTGGATTCGCGTACATTTTCTGCCTGTCTCGTGCAGCTTTCAGCTTTTCACGTGCCATCTTAACTTTATCAGCGGTCATCTGCACAATGACAGGACTTGCGTATTGCTTTTTGCCAGGTTCTAACCAACACGTAGGTGTATAGCATCGCCTACCGTACAGTATCTCAGATGGTGGCATGCCTATACTTGAATGATAGGAGTTGTTATAGGCAAATTCAATCAAGGAAAGATGTGAATCTCAAGAACCACCAAATTCAAGAATACAAGCTCTCAGCATATCTTCAAGAGTTTGAATAGTCCTTTCGGACTGTCCGTCTGTCTGGGGATGGTATGTTGTGCTAAGATTCACCCGCGTACCAAGTTTACGTTGAAGACTATGCCAAAAGTTGGTTGTGGACCGTGAATCACGATCCGAAACAATAGATAGAGGTATGCCATGTCGTGACACCACCTCACTGATATACAATTGTGCCAAACGATTCATAGGTGCAGACTCATTAGTCACAAGAAAATGTGCACTGACTTGGCATTTTTCTACAAATGAAGCTATGTCGCGCTTCAATGTAAGCTACCATTACAATGATTTCAAGTCTTGATACATTTTCGTGCGTTCGGGATGAATAGACAATCTATATTTGTGTGCCTCGTGTAAGATTGTCTCCCGATTGCCACCAGGACTCGGTACTCAGATTCGGGATTGAAATGTCTTCAGACCCCGACTGTCTTCTCCCAATTGCTTTGATATTTTAATTATTGTCTCAGCTTTCAAGTTGTTTTTTGCAATGCCTCTTATTGTGCTACTTTCAATTGAGCAATGACATCGGATTTAACAGTCATCTTCATGACTTTAGCCATTGCAGAAGAGTCCTTTCGACTCAATGCATCAGCTACTACATTCTCCTTGCTCGGATGATACTTGATCTCACAATCATAATCCTTGATCAGCTCCAACCAACGCCTTTGTCTCATGTTTAGCTCTTTCTGCGTAAACACATACCGCAAACTCTTACAATCAGTGCATACCATACATTTGGTGCCATACAGGTAATGACGCCATATCTTCAAAGCAAATACCACAACTACAAGCTCCAGATCATGTGTAGAATAATTCTCCTCGTGTGTCTTCAATTGACGAGAAGCATATGCAATCACTTTGTCTCGTTGTATCAAAACACAACATAGACTTGCATATGAAGCATCACAATAGACAATAAAGTCTTCAGACCCATTAGGCAATGTTAGTATTGGTGCTTGGCATAACAATTGCTTTAGAGACTGGAATGCTTTCTCCTGATCTTCACTCCATACATATGCAACATCTTTGCGGATCAATTTGGTCAATGGACCAGCAAGTTTAGAAAAAATTCTGGATAAAACGTCTGTAGTATCCAGCAAGACCTAAGAAACTCTTTATCTCAAAGGATTCCGAGGAGTCTCCCAGTTCATCACAACTCCAATCTTCACTAGATCAACTTTAAAATCTTCATTGCATATTACTTAATACTCACACATATTTGATTCTAATATTACTTACTTTCACATTATGTCTTTCTACACAATTTCTCAACTTTCATTTTATGTTAAGAATGGTGTTTATCAAAACACTACCCATTCATAACAATTACTAAATTTCATTTGTTTGTATGTATACTTCACTTTAGTAAATCACCACTTGTGCATTACTTTATACATTACATAATCTTAGACTTTATACATTACATAATCTCATGACTACAATTTTTTCCTCACGTTAGATCTCACGAATGGTTCTACTATAAAGTGTTAATTGCACTTACACATTTTAACTCAATAGAGTTAATCTTGCTTCTGTTCAATCTCATTTAGCATTTTAGATTAACGAATCGTGAACCCACAATTCTTCTTTTGTTAATCACTTAGATTTTATCATTTATTACCAATTACTTTTCATAGGAACTGAGGACAGTTCCCCTATTTATCGTAATTTAAACCTTCACCGTTATCGTTTCGAATTATCTTACATAACTCTGGTGATTTGTACCATTAAGGCACTTATTGTATCTTTTACATATTCATTCAGTTTCATGATTCATTACTTTCTTGTTTCTAATTCACTTGTTATTCTCATCACACTCGTCGAATTCAAAGACATTTTGCATCTCTCTGATCCAGGTCTCTACCGTGGAAAGGTCATTAGTAGTGCCAACCAACGTACGGAGCTAACAACTCAAGAAGATCCGAAGGTAGGAGATTTCTAAGTCTCCCTAATCATACGTAAAGATTCACACACGTTTGCCTACTGCATTTGAGCCTCCAATCATAAGATGTAAGCATCCTTGTCATCATCTCTCAAACAACCCGTCTTATGAGTTAACTTTCTATACTTATATCTAAAAGTATAGTATCTAATATATAAATCATATATCTTACTAACTTACATATAGCTTTCATAGTTACATAATGTAGCATACACAATAACAAGTTCAACTAGGCGGCTCCAATTTGGATCCGCTGGCATGCATTCTGCAATAACTAACAATTTTAACGAGACGGATCCAACCCGGATCCATCAACAAACATACAAATCACTCTTCACACCCCAATACCACCCTTTGGGAACACATAGTAATGGTCGAGTTTGAACCCGAGTTTGAGACTGAATACTATATATAGTACTCAATTCACTCAAACTAAGGCTCTGATACCAACTTGTAACGCCGGTCCTAAAATTTCAGAGTATTTTTTATCAAAACGCGTGCGGAAGCGAATTATTTATTTCACATTTTACAACTTATATAAATATAAGTTGTAATACAAAAGTATTGTTAATCAAAACACCAAGCGTTACCAACTCGTTCGACCATTACACTAATCAATATACAATACAGACTTTACATAGTGTTCCCCAAAACCTAACATGAACTACCAGCAGGTACCCGTCCTCACCTTCAGTCTATTCACATAACTTCATTCAAGTCTATCCTAACACACGTTGAAGTACCAGTTGTCATCAGGCATCACGTCTTGCAGGGTTATAAGCCCGGCTCAATGATCCTCACTGGGGAAACCGTTACTTCTTCCGCGCCGGTGGAGAAGCGGGTAGCGGTCCACCATTGCGTTCTTCGGGAACATATCCCATTTGGGATCAGTGGGAACTGAGAACCCCGAGTTAGTATTGTGGGTGGCGGTTTTGCAAGAACCATAATTCGTGATCATCGAATTCCGCACCACAATCTCTACAATGTAGTACTGGCACTCAAACAATGGCCTACTCAGCCTTTTCACAAACACAATGGCCTACTCCGGCCCTTTACATATCAAGAGTGACCTATACAGGCCTTTTCACATATCAGCAATGACCTACAAGGTCTTTTACATGCATGCATATCACTTGATTCTCATAATTGGTTCATAAACCTATATCAAGAGTGACCTAAACAGGCCTTTTCATATTTCAATTATGACCTACAAGGTCTTTCACATGCATACATATCAAGACTGACCTACATAGGCCTTTAACACATCACTAATGACCTACTCTGGTCTTTAAACATGTAATCACAATTGGTTCATTTAAACCTCTAAACATGCATAACTACAATTTCATGGTTTATCACAGAAAACATCTTTATAATACTATTAATATCATACTCGAGTTAACTGTTACTCACCTGTGTAGTTATAACAGGCAAGCACTATGTCACAGATGATTCTTGATCAATTGGTACACCTAAACAAATCAATAAATGCCATTTAATACTTAAAACAGAATCTGCCAGAAGCAGGGTACGACCGTACCTTGCCAAGGCACGCCCGTGCCTGGCGAGGCACGCTCGGACTTGGGCAAGCACGCCCCGTACCTGATACCCAGGTACGCCCCGTGGCTAGAAACACTCCCCCGGACCTTCTAGGGTTAGGCACGCCCGTGCCTCCCCGGGTACGCCCAAGATCACGGTCTGTTCTTGAGAGGCACGCCCGTGCCTTTCAATTTGAAGCAGCAGGTTCGACCAGAACCTACTGTTTCCCAGCCAAACTTCACCAAAAATTACCAATTCGTTTTCCAGTCGACTTCTATCATTCACATATGAAACAACACGTAAAATACAACCTAAAGACACCATTTTTACATACTTTAACATCAAAATCAGACCCTAGAGTCAATTTCATACTTTTGACCCATTTCAACTTTAATCTTCAAAATCAATCAAGATGGAGCCTTTAATTAACAAAATCAACTTCTATGAACTCAGAATGAACTTAGGAATCAATTGATAACATTAATTCTATTTATTGGCTTCAATTGGTGATTTTTACCCAAAAACCCAAAACTTAGAAAATGAAGAATTGAAGACTAGAACTCACAAGAATCAGAGATTTGGATTTGATAAAAGCAGATTGGAACCTTGAATAACACTTGAATCCACAACAGATTTACTGGAGCTTGGTTGATTATTCCTTTCTTGAATTTCCTTGAGTTCTCTTCCAAGACTAGCACCAAAAACACACACACAAAGGCAATTGTCTGTGTTTGTATACGTGGGCAACAAAGGAGATGCCTACTTGTGGGTTTTATTTATCCACAAGTGGGTATCTTGTTCCTCTTTTCAACCTACAACTTAACGCACGAGTACCCGTTTTAACTAACGGGGATATTTTTGGAAACCTTGTTCTAAACCATTTGATATACTTTTATTCTTTTATATTTTTACTAATATTTTATGTTTACTCATTAAATAACTAATTTAGTTATTTTCTTTGATATCTACAAATATATATATATATATATATTATTCAATTTATTTTACTTATTACACGTACCACGTCAGTATGCGTCTAGGCCCTTTGTGAGGATGTTACAGATCTGCACCCAAATCTGGAACGAAATTGCACCCAAATCAACGAGTCGAACCTTAAACCCAAATCTGGAACGAAATCGCACCCAAGTCAACTGAAATCGCAAGAAACATGAACTAATCGCACCTTAAACCCAACTCTGCACTCAAATCGCACCCAAATCTAGAATGAAATCGCACCCAAATCAACGAGTCGAACCTTAAACCAAAATCTGGAACGAAATCGCACCCAAGTCGACTGAAATCGCAAGAAACATGAACTAATCGCACCTTAAACCCAACCCTGCACCCAAATCACACCCAGATCTGGAATGAAATCGCACCCATGTCGCATCCAAGTCGGCTGAAATGCCAAGAAGCATGAACCCTAATCGCACCATATACCCAAATCTGGAACGAATCTAATCGCCGGAGGAGTATAAATCGATGTCGAATGTGAATCATCGATTATTGAATCGTACCTAACTCTAGATCTTCTAAGATTTTAAGGAAAATCGTACCCATATCGATTTGTACTCCTCAAATCGCTGTACCTAACTCCAAATCTGGAGTGGTTTTCCAAGGAAAAAAACACAATATTAATGATTTTATTTTTTATTTATTTTAAACCATGACATATCCAAGTCATATGCCATGTCACCAGCCACATAAGCAAAACCTATGCCACGTCAGCTTATAACCTGCTATAGCAGGTTCAGTACACAAAATGGTAACATTTGGGAGTCCAGTACATTAAATGGTAACTTTGAAAGTTCGATACACACAATAGCAAAAGGTGACAAGTTGGATACATTTTCGTGAACTAAACCCTATATTTTAAATAAATAAAATGATAAAGTGATATCGCGCTAAATATATATAAATATTATGCGATATCGGGTTGGTTTTAGCCAAAAAATGTTTATTTAATTGTAAAAAGATACGTTTACCGTTTCTTTTATGTTTTGCAGGTTAAAAAGGCGAAATATCCAAATAGTCGAGAAAGTAAATAGAAAGTCAAAAAAATAAAAAGAAGTCGAGAAAAATAAACGGGCCAAAGAAAGAAGAGAGAAGAAATGAAAAAAAAAGCCCAAAAGAAAAGAAGAAAAGAAAGAAAAAAAGAGCCCAAGGCCCAAAGCCCAAAAAGAAGAAAGATCCGGGCGCAAAGGCAAGGGCCGCGGCGCGACGCCTTGCTTGTCACGGCGCGATGAGGTCTTCCGGATAGGCCCTATCTCTTTGCCACGTATCGTCGCGGCGCGACCAAGTAATCTGTCGCGGCGCGACGCGAAAGGGTGACGCCGGCTTTGAAATTTGAACGAGTTGGGATCGGGTTAAAATACCTCGTCGCGGGGCGACACCCGTGTTTTCAGAAATCTATTTAAACGAACTTCCAGATCTGAAACAGGGTTAACCACCCGATTTCTTCCACCATTCCTCTGCTAAATACATCCCTTAACACATCCCAGAAGGCTTAAGCTCGGATTTGGAGGATTAAAGCTACAATTGAAGATTAAAGGCTTGGAATTCTTGCTTTTTTACGGTTTTTCTACTTCTCTTCCGTTTTTAATGTTTAATCTTGATTTCCAGAAGTTGATTATACTTGTAATAGGCTAGATTTTCTGTTTTCCTCCCTAGAGGAGATGAAACTCTATCAAGTTGGTTAATTTTATATCTTTTTTACTTTAATGGCATTATATTTATCTTTCAAGTCTAATCAATGATCCTAGCATGTTTTAATTTTGTTTTTGATTTGTTTAGAATCTGAGTTGATGTAAATTGGAGGACCAATCTATTTATAAGACTTTAATTAATGCTAATTAGGACCAATAATTAGTGTTGACTAGTGTTTGATCAAAACCTAGGGTTAAACAATCAAGATAGGAACTTTAATGTGTTAGAATTGATATATGATGACTTTCATGTGTTAATTGAATGATTTGGTAACTTGATCAATCATTAAAGTTTAGATCTTGATAGATACGAACTTAAATATGCTTAATTGTGTAGTTAATTGATTTAATGACCAATTGATTAATTAATTGCATGATTAGATAAGTTGGATACTCGGATCAAGAGTCTAACAATATAGGAATCGGTATAGTGTTCATTAATTGTCCATTGCATTGATTTTGAATTGAATCTAGGGAGGGAAGCCTTTTATTTGATAGTTTAATCCAACAAAGTTGCTTGCTTTTTGCTTAATTGGTTGTTTTTTGGTAATTTAGTAGTGTTAGTAGTCACTTAGAATAATAAAGTATTAAACTTGATTACAAATTTCCCTTTTAAATAGTTTAATTGCATTTATTTTATATTTACTTGCTTTATTTGTCTTTATTTGCAATTATATTAGTTTGTGTTAGTTAATTCTTTATTAATTTGATAAAATCAATTTAGCTCCCGTTTCCCAAGAGTTCGACACCCGACTTACTAACTATAATACGAAATGATTAGGTACACTTGCCTATTCGTGCAGTTTTTAGTAAATAATTCGGTAAAATATAAATTTAAAACTAGTACGTAAAACGCACATCATAAAGTAAATTAGAAGAAGAGTGGAATAGTTAAATATTGAGAGGATAAGATAAACGTAAATAGAATGGAAGGTCAAGATGTTTTGATTGAATTTTAAGAACTCTTAAAGTTAAGAATGAGAGATAATGTTAAATGATTTATATAGTAATATAGATATGAATTTTTTAGGTTTAAACCTTTATTTATTTATATATGCTAGTTTTTTTAGAAACTTAATAAAATTTAAAAGGTTTTACCATTAGTACCTAATTAATTTCTAAAATACTTATATTCTAAATAAAATGATTTTAACAATCACTGTGATAGATGTCTCAAAGGAAATTAGTTTTGCCAAACTAAAATTATAATAACAAGGTCCACCACATCATAAAAAAATATAATTAATCAACTTTTATCGATAAGAAAAATCAAAAAACCTAATAGTCTTTGATGATTTAATTATGAATTTAAATAAATAAATAGAAAAGTAAAATTGTTATTTAGAAAACAAATTATTCATATAACTTTCTAATCAATTGAAAAGCAATTGTTGTTTATATGTGTCTGCAGTTTGGTTTGATAAAAAAAAAATTCGACTTGTTAGAATTTCCGCGACATATCACATTGTCTACTATAGTTAAAAAGGGAACATGTGCATACTTAAAAGAAACTGTGAACTCTGAAATCAAGATCTTTTTTACCGTGGATGGAGCTGTCCGTATCATCACACTGAACCACATTTAGGGATGGTAACGAGCCGGTTTCGGGCCGGGGATTGGTCCTTCCGTCCCCGTTTAAAAAATCATGGGGATTTAAACGGGGATCCCCATCGGGTAACCGGGGAAAACCGCGGGAAAACGGTATCCCCATTTAAAATTTTCACCGCGAGGATACCTGTATGAAGTTAAACGGTGATTTTTCACCGCGGGTATTCTCGTCACTATTAAGATAATGTCACGAGTTTTAAAAAACAATTATACTAAAATTATACAACATTAATACATTCTCCACAAATATATATAAAACGATCCAAGATAATGATTAAGTGTTCAAATGTATCCTAACAAATGGTTTTAAAACATTAAGTGTTCAAGGACGACCCAAATTATAAATTATATCAATCTTTCAACTTCATATGAATATATAATATATACTTAAAAATAGAATAAAAATTTATAAAATATAAAAATATAATATAATCGGGTAATCGTGCCGGGTATCGTATCACCGTCCCCGTCCCCGCTTAATTTATTCGGTTTTTCACCATCCCCGTCCCCGTCCCCGTTTAGCATCCCCGAAACCGTCCCGTTTAACTCGGGTTTCGGTTTTCCCCGTCGGATTCGGATTTTTTTGCCATCCCTAACCACATTTTTAGAGAGAGTGGAGTTGCAGGTGAAACCTGCGTGGTGGAGGCTAACCATCCCATTGTCAAAATGTTGTCCACTCCAAAGCTACGTGAACTTGAGGTGTCATGGAGGTGCGCACATGGCAAGAGTCATGGAGGTGCGCACATGGCACGAGCATGTTGCGTAATCTGCTAGCGGCCCAAGCTATTTTCTTCTTCTTTTTTTATTTTTTATTTTTAATTGGTTAGAAATATAATATACGGATTTAATAATTTAATATAATAAAAAAATAATATAAAGTGATTGTTACTGTATTTAAGTTACTAGAGAAAAAGCTGACATAATGATAATGTGATTAAATGTAAGCGTTTCTAATATTGTTAGGGGTGTTTGGTAGAGAGAAAAGAAATGGGAAGAATTAGGATCTCTTGTTTGGGAGAAATGGTTGTAGTTTTGAGAGGAAAAATTGTTTCTCCACCCATTTCCATTTTTTCTTTCCTTTGTATTTATTTCTCTTCAAATTGAAGAAATGAAGAGAAATGGCAGCCCGTGTCTACTCATCATTGTCGATATCCGGTTACGATGTGATGCTGACATTCTAATCATCATCGTCGACGTCCGGTAAGGCGGCCAACGCGCAACCGCTGTCCGGCGACTTGAGCCAACATTTCTCTGTTTCATTTTTTTTCTGATACCAAACAAAGAAATCAATTTTAATTCTCCACCTATTTCTATTTCTCCTCTGTATCCATTTTTATTTTTTTAGTAATAGCCGATAATATATATTACGTGTCACGTGTCAAGCCTATCCTCACACGAAAAGCATGAGTCATCCGATAGTAACCGGTAGATGCAACAGATTTCTCACCAAAAATTGGTCCCACACTCCCACTACTCCGTAGTGGGCCCACTTAGCAAACACTTTTTGCACTTTTTACTATTTTTCTCTCAAACTCTACTCCTTAATCCGTCCATATTATATGAGCAAGTTGGACATATAAAATTACAATAATAAAGAATACCACGAGTTTGTGGAGTCGTGTAGATTCTTGTAAAACGTTAAACATTAATACGATACTTGTCTTTTAAAAAGTTAATGTTCTAATTGACTATAAGAAGTTGCACACCCAGGTTAATATTTAAATAATTACATTCATATTAATTTAATTTATATATAGTATAAAATAGTTGTTTGAGTGCCACGTTAATATTTAAATAATTACATTCATACTAATTTAATTTGTATATAGTATAAAATAGTTGTTTAAGTGTCAGGTTGATATTTAAATAATTACATTCATAATAATTTAATTAACATATAATATAAAATAGTTGTTTGAAGTAATATGTAAGATGTGTCAGGTTGATATTTAAATAATTACATTCATACTAATTTAATTTATATATAGTACTATAGATAAAATAGTTGTATGAAGCGATATGTATACATATTATTTAGTTTAATAACCGTTCCTTAAGAAGATAACAATAGAGTTTTTTTTAACAAACTGTGATTTATCAAGCAGTTAACTAAAGTAACTTTAGTTGTAACTTGTTAAAGGTGCAATTGTAACCTAATTAGAGCTTGTAATAAAATATATGTAAGTGTCTTTTTGATATTACATATCTATTTTTATTTATCAAATTTTTAATGCTTTATTACTATCTTTTGTTTGTTTTTAAAATTGAAGACCACTTCGTTTGACATATCAACATGTCCACATTTTTCAAAACTTGCTTGTTTGCTATGTTATCAATTATGATAATACGAAGTTATTATTAATATTGTAAACAACTAATATTTAATTTATTTTAAAACTATGTAAGAGACATGTTAAAAGTTACAAAATTGAAATATAATTCATCTAATTATTTTCGTATAGTTTGATTATAAATGCTAAATTTGAAATATAAAAAAATTGAATTATAATTGATATTGTTTATTTTATTATTGAAAGTAATCATTTTAAATGAGTTGGAAAACTTCTATCACCTGTATAAACGAAGAAGCCAGTAATAACACTTGATATTAAATGATATTCCATATTCCAAAAAGATGTAAATAAAAGCAACAAATATTTATAGTAAGAACATGGATATATTATGTGTATCATATGACTCATACGAAATATATCCAAAAAGAAGCCAGTCAGAATACTTGTGTGTATCATATGAAAAATCTTACCTTTTGTTATACTAAACTTTTAGAAGTTATATTTAAGTTTGCTTACAAAATAGAAAAGAGAGATAAATTTCGTACATAAATATCTTAATAAAAACTAGCTTGTTTAGAATATATATACATATATATATGTATATATATATGTATATGTATATATATATGTGTGTGTAATTGTGTATTAGTTGATTTAAATCATATATATATATATAATAATTAAAAGAATAGATATTTGGAGGGAAATCTAGAGGCGGTTGCCTCTGGATAAGATTACATATATATGTGTATGTTTAGAATTGACTAAGTTGGTCAAAGTTGATAAGAGTAAAACACATACAAACACACACACTAACTCTCTCCTGTGAATTCTTGAAAGAAAGAAGTTTAGAGATTTGTGGTTCTTTGAATCCAAAGAAGGTTAGTTGATGTTTGTTATGAAGTTTAAGCATGATTTGTATTAGTTTTGAGTTGTGTTATAGCTGAAAAACCATGTTGGAATGAAGAACTCCATGGATGAACATACAAAGCTTACTTTGAAAGTGGGTTTTATATGTTTGGTGTTCTTAATTGGATTTGATGAGTTTATGAAGTTTATATGGATGGAATATGAGGTTCTAAAGTGTTTTAAAAGTAAAACTAACAAGTTTATGAATCTGGAAAATAATAAGTTTGAAAAGAAAGTCGGATGGTTAATGAACAAGAAGAAGATGAAGTGGAGGTCTGCATGCGACGCGACGCGTCGAACATGGGAACGTGACGCGACGCGTCGAACATGGGAACGTGACGCGTTCCCAACAAGTCGTGCGACCTTTAAGTTTTCATGCGACTTTTGTTCATCCGACCTTTTGGCCCATCCGACCTTTTGGTCCGACTTTCAGACCAACTTTTGATCCGACTTTCGGGTGATCCGATTGTTGGGTGATTAGACTTTCAATCCATGCGACTTTCCCATGAAGAGCGCGATGCGACGCGTCCGGTGCTTGGACGCGACACGTTGGGTGAAAATCAGAAAAGTCCATTTTTCAAAGTTAAGTGTTTTAAAGGCACATGTTGTGCTCATTCATGTGAGAATATTCTAAGGTATTATAAGCATTAGATAGCTCTTGTAAGGGTTCTAGTAATAGAATCCCATATGTGCAAACGCTTAACGCGAATGATGATGAATTTAGGTAAACTTGCCGAGTTAGCTGAATCGGAGTTAAAGTAATCAATATTATAAGCTACTCAGGTGAGTACCGATTTTCATAAGTCTCAGTAGAGGGAGACTTGCTTGCTAAGTGAATTATATGTGATACAAAGATGATTATTATTGCATGTATGCTTAAGAGTAAAGACGTAAGTCTTGCCATGTTACTTTGTTGTACTATGCCATGTTGGATACTTGTTAAACATATGTTGAGTGCATGCCAGCGGAATCCAGAATTGGAGCCGCCTAGTTAAGATAAATGATATGTATGATATTGATCCTGATTGGATCAACTATGTTGGAAATCGATGATATGCATGCTAAGGATCCAGATTGGATCCGCCTCGTTGAAATGTATGAATATGCATGCTTAATGAATGATCCTGATTGGATCGGCTATGTGTATGTGAAATGTTCGCGAACAACTTAAAGCATGGTTAAGGTCAGCCGGATAACTGGATCCCAGGGAACCTTGATCAGGTGATTCGGAATTTAACGGTGATTTGAGGTAACATTCCGGATCGTAGGTTCTGCAGAACCGTCGTGCCTTAAAACATGAGTGGTAATCAGCCGGTTGGCTGGATTACCTAGGGAGCCTATGGTTCCGTAAACGATGTTTGGTGGACTCCTTTACGCTCCCCCACCAGCGCGGATGGTTGTGTCTAATCCCCCGGTTTAATGTTGTTGAGCGGGACTAGCTATCCTGCAAGATATGACTCATGCCGATCTTGTCAGCACACCGCAATGTGATAGGATAGCATTGATTGCTTATTCCTGTGTTATGTAACTTGCTTTATCGATGCTTATGATAAGTTTGTACTCACTAGTTATGTTGTATAGCCAATGGTGCTACGTTTACCCTTTTTGAAGATAAAGATTAGGTGGCCTAGTGAGCAGGGTTGCCTATCGCTGGATGTTTATTTTGGGATGGAACACTTATATATGTTGTAATAATATGATGCTATGGTCGGTCGATGTAATAGAGTAACACCAAACAGTCGATACTGAATATTTTTGGTTGTAAATATCTGTTGGATAACTTTTCAGTTAAATTTCCGCTGCATAACTTGATGATAATTAATCGTGAATGAGTTCACGTTTATGAAAACCGCAAATTTTTGCTAATTCGCTATTTTGCAAAGCCGGTGTTACAGTTTGATGTTTATAAGTTTTAATTTTATGAACTCTCTAATACTTAATTAAAATATTTGTTTTATGATAGGATATATAAATAATATTTCTATGGAGGTCTTCTTATTTAATTTATAATTTGTTTAACATCTTATAGGTTGAGATTTAATTTGAATGGACTTAAAATTTTTAAACATTATTTCTTATAAAAGATTTAGTTAATAAAATAGTTTTTAGGAATATAATTAAATTCATTCAATTGTTTCCATTTAAGTTTAAATAAGGGGTAAGTTAGTAATTTTAATTTACTTAAAATTTAAGAGATTTTTTTTAATTGTTAATTTACCATCTCATTCCAAATTGAATTTCTCACTTAGATAATCTACGTGCTTAACAAATTTACTTATACTCTTAGCTCTAGAGTTTTATGCGATATAATTTGAGCTGACTATCTTTTTCTTCTTAAACTAATAAATCTGTATGATGAGATAACCGATTGCATTCTGTTCGTACACTATTTTTCGACCATTATTCCATCAAAAATCTGCCAAACAAAAATCACCAAATGTGGGTGGCATATATTTTCATGAAAACAAAAGTCAACCTAAAAAAGTGTATGAAAAACATTGTATAATGTTAATAAATTTACACAGACAACACCCGCATGCCACATATCAAGAAGAAGGGGAAAAAAACACCCAAAACCGCAGTCGCATACGCACGCTTACGAGATGAACACAACTCTACATGCAGATTGTTGTAAAATTAAAGAAATCTTTCACACGACAAAGGAAATACCTTTCTCTGCTCCAACATTCTTTGACATAATCTCCCATGAAGAAACCAGATATGATTCCTCTGGCAAAACAAATGGCTTTGAGATCTCACTTATCATCAGATCCCCACAAAACGGGCATTCACTCGCAATTGCATCATCTAACTGTGACCGAATCTGTTCATGTCACATCATGTAATCACCACCTTCGAAACTAAATATGTAATATTCACTTAAACATCATTGCAATGTTCATGGTATAAAAGCATGTAATATAACATACCTTATCAACAGGGGTCACATTTAGTGAGTCATTGCCACCTAGACCGCCATTTATGCCCTCCTTAGACTCCACACTCATTAAAGTAAGTTGCTTCTGAAGATCCAGTATGTACTCAGCCTGCAATTTGATATATAAGTAACACAGTGAATGTGTATATGTGTGTGATTATGTATAAAGTAATAACTAATAGTAGTGTGCTTACTTGATTTTGGTCAGTAGATTTTGTAACATGGGCAACGAGGCATTTTGCATGAAAGGCATGCCCACATGGGAAAACATAGAAAGGGGCCATTGGCCCGATTGTTGTATAACCCCTTGCCATTCGATAATCAGCACCCGCTGACAAAATTACCCGCCGGCAAACCTGATAAGTTGGAATAAGATTATCTCTGGAATTTTCTGTACCAAGGATAAGATATGAAAAAGGGAATAGATGGATGATATAGAAAACTATTGATGAGGAAATAATTACCCCGCATTCCTCATCACGGTCAACGACTGTATATCTTTGAGCAAGAGCACTGATATCATTTCTGATATTATCTGCTCCATGTGTTGCATCATTCATCTCTTCTTTCAGTTTCTCAATTTGCTGGTTGTAATCCTCTAAGGATGAACAAATTGCTTCCTACAGGGGTCCAAAAGGAAAGGGAAAATAAACCATTAATTATTCCATGTGAAGAAACAAACTTGGAATGTGATGGATGCAAAAAATCATTTGAATAAAATGGAGTAAATAGAACCTTAAAGTCATCAATTAGAGCAAAGTCAGGGAAAAAAGGTAAAATATCTTCAATCTTCAAGAGACCGTCAGTTTCCTTGAGAAATGCAATTGCCTTCCTAATGTTGTCTCTTTTAGTACCCTTTTCTTGCTCAACAACATGTTTGGCAACCATAAGCCAAAGCTTCTTTCTCAAGTCTTCATCATCCTCCACTTTGTCTGCTTCAGCCATGGCTAGCTCTGCGTCAACCTAATCATCATTCATAACCAAATGATGACAAAAGATACAAAAGATAAAACAGGTTTTAATAAAACACATAATGCAAGTGGTTCATTAAAGATGTTTCAAATCTTGAAAAGATATAATAATATCATTACCTGAAGAGCAAGTGCAACAGCTTCTTCATGCATAAACATCATGCTGTAAATATGGACACAAGCACGCATACGTTTTTCCTTTAGGCAAAGACGCAATGCATACTTGGGATCATAAAAAAAATCAGGGCCACCAGACCTCCCTTTCCCAAACTTGCATTGTAGGAACCGCAGAAGAGCGCTATCATCTTCCTGATCGTTTATGAAAATACAATAAACATTTGTTGGTTATCGAACTTTCAGAATTACCAGATGGAGATGCTACATTAATAAGAGAATGCAAAATAAATAAATAAATGTAGTTTCATACTAATAAATACAAACCTTCTTTGCATATAAAGAGAGCAAGAGGTTGTGAACACCTGGATCTTCATTCTGCAACCGATGAACACAAAATTCTAAATATTTGATTACTTCGTGGGTCTCATTCCTGCATATGGATTGTTGTAGGGTGATGCATCAAAAATATATATTTATTAATATATTCATTTACTTTTTAAGGCTGCACTTCCTTTCACCTAAAAGATATTTCTTGTTTTACTGAAAAAGCACGCTTACTTTGCATGAGGTTCACTTGAATAAGACATCATTGCAGGAATCAACTTTCTTGGATTCAAGTCTTTCCTGGTCATCCATGACTCAACTGTTTCATATGCATCAAGCATAATCAGATCTGGAGCAAACTTATACTGCAACATATGAATATTCAATTATTAATCCAACAGATTGCAGAAAAAAATGAAGATTAAAATCCTTGAAAAGGAAAAAAGGTGAAGCTGTTCGGTATCTGTCCAATAATAAAAAGGTTTGGAGTGATGTAATTTGTAATCTGATGCAATAATCACCCTGTACCTGAAGATCAACAGAAACACCAGGTTTTTGAAGTACATCCAAGGCTCTCTTTGCTTCTCCTTGCTACACAACAAGGCCAGGTTAGTTAAGCAAACACACTATTGACTCACATTTTATATAGATATATATTCCATCAACCTGGCAAGTATATAAAGTCATAGAATAAATTGCAAAGCAATGTGCTAAATCACATGAATATAAGAAAAACCTGAATATAGTGATGAACGACAATCTCGTGTTGTTCCTTTAGACTAGCAAAATATACCAATTCATCAACTCTACCATAGCTGCAACATATATCAACTCATGATTCAACAAATAATAGCTTCAATGCAGATAATAAATAAGAAATTGTAGGTTTTCTAACAGAATATTCGTAAATCAAGTAACTAAATGATACTTAACCTTTCAAGTAACTTCATAGTAGTTGACTCATCCAGCACATCTTTACTGTCACTGAGGAAAGCACGAAATTCCATAATGACAGATTGGTATTCTGAATTACGATTATCTGGCGAGTCATCTTCCAACAGTAATCTATTGATCTAATTACATAAATCACATCTAAATGAGTTAGCTCAAACAAATTTTAAAATAAAGTTAAGAACAAGACTTGAGAATAGAACAAAATAACTAAAAGTAGTATAGATAAGAAAACCTTGTCAAGGTAGAGTTCAGTAGCCCATGTAGATATCATCATTATTTGGCATTTATCATCTTTCACAAGGTTATCAAGCTTCCGTAATAAAAATGTCCTTAGAGCATCCTGCAATGAACAGAAAAAAATAGAAAGAGAGTTCTAATCGAGAAAGCCAACAGCTCTATTGTCTTCACTAATATACATTTAAACTTGAATACTTGATAGTAGTAATAATCCTGATTTTTGAAAGGACTTGAAATATAAATTAGTATATAAAGTTATAAACTAGGTTTTAGAAACCAGTAAGTGTACAGATCCATTCAATCATATGAAGAATGAAAACATGAAACAGAAAAGTATATACCTGTTCCCCTATGCTTATAAACTTCAGTGTGATCTCTTCAAATGACAATGCATAGTTGATCTGCAAATGAAATTATATAAGTCAACGAAATTAGGATATAGGAGAAATTAAAAAAGAATAATAATAATAATGTATCAATAGAGCTAATTTTGTGTCCATTATAATTCTCCTTGTTCACAGCAACAAATAAAAATGAATTACTTTAGCAAAGAATGATGCTGCTCTAAAGAAGTCCCTAGCTGAAAAAGCAGCTTCGGCCTGTAACACAAATGATTTGAGCTAATAATGTTGCAAACCAATATAAATAATATCATATATATATATATATATATATACATACACTGCTTCCAGTGAAAAGAAACCTGTTCTAAGTAAACTTGGTCTCTCTGGAAAGGATCAGAACAATTTGCCAAAGCAGCAGCATATTCCTTCAGGTCCAGATACACTTTCCACATATCTCGGCCTTCATCAGTTACAGACACCTATTTTCAGTCTCAAAAATCGCAATTAATTATTTAAAGAAAAGAATAGAAAAGGAAAAATGGTGTGAGTGCCTGTGGGGTGAATAATAGTAATTAATGGAATTCGTAGCACAAACCTGAAAGATTGAGTTTTCATCATATGCATAGAACAACCCAGCAGATGCATCGATAGATAGGCCAATGATCCCCTTTGATGCCGACTCTGATGTTTGATCAAAATAAAGTTCTTCAACAATTTGCTCACTAATTCTATTTACAACCTAAAAGATATCACAGCGTGAAATATACAAATGTTAATGGGATTAGAAACTAAAGATTGCAAAACTTTTGATGTTACATGTGGTATTCACACACCTTCACCCTGTTTCCGATTAGAAGCAAAAAGTGGAACTCTGAGAGTGCAATAGAACTAGGTTTAACCACTTCACCACTGTCACTTAATTTTGAATAGTCCAAAAGTGCTTTGTTCTCCACAAAATTCTCATCCCCATTTGGTGATCTTATGAATTCTCAACAAATTAGTAATTTCATAGTATTAACAAAGAATGGGATTGTAGTCTATTTAAAAGACATTAATAAATAATTTTAGCATCCACCTGTTCTGTGCTCCAAAATTCAGACCACCATGATAGATACCAGCTCCAGAAAGCCAAGCAAAATGAACCGCTCTTCTTTGTTTAATGAAGAAGTGCAGCTCACTGCATGATCAAAATGTGTAAATGAATCAAATGCAAAGAAGCAAACTAGGAGTTATATTATAAAATTTCACAGAAAAATATGTGTGTGTGTGTGTGAGAGAGAGAGAGAGAGATATTACAAAACCAAAGTTTTATAGCAAAATCACACAGCATATAAAGCACTTGCCTATTTGGTATTTCTCCAGGAAGCTCCATAAAATGCACCGCACGCTCTAAATAACTGGCAAAGACCGTCTAAATCGAAAATAAAAAGGTTTAAATCACATTGTCAACAATGCCAGTAAAGTAAATGTAAAAATTTCAACTACAATTATTTACCATCAATCTCTTATGATTCATATCCAACTTACAATATTATATTAGTTAACGCATTCACATTGTGTTCAACAAGTTCAACAAATCCACATGCAATTAGGAGTTGCTTTAATGCCTAAAATAGCTCTGTGAGGATTCATCTATAATGTTAAAAAGAAACACATGTTGAATTACCTCAGGTGATCCGATGCCAGTAAAAGAATAAAGCCTTGTTGGAGTTACTGCCATCACATAGTATCTAGTTCCATTGTTCAAGCTAGCTGTTTCCATCTACACAACACACAATAATACTAAGAACAAGTTCCAAACACATATACGTGTGTGTGTGTACACCTGAAAAGAAAAGCAAAAGAAAACATTCAAAAGGCAATAAACCTGTAAGCCCTCAAAAGCTTCTGGCAATTCAGAGAGCTCAAATAGAAACTTTATGTATTTCTCCCTCTTATCTTTCTCGTCGACAGCAATTTCATACAGTTGGCCATTCTGTGTACCAAGAATAACCTCTCGAGTTGAAGCTGTTTCCAGAAAACATGTATATTATGGAAGCGAGCATTTATTATAAAAGAAACAATTAGAATACAAAGCAGCGGCCACCTTCTGTTATCTGTTGTCTATTCCAGGCAACAGTATTAACAACAAGACCTTTGAGTTTAGCCAGCACCCTGGGTTTTGACCATTTTGCATGCATATAATATGTATCAGAAACGCCTCCAGTCCCAATAACGGTGGCAATACAATGACTCCCACCAGGATCTACAAAAACTCTGTGTATAGATTGGTCCCCAGGTCTACCACTGGAGAGATCAATATCTATTCATAATTAATGTCAAACATCTCATTAGTACTATCATAATTTTATAATTACAAATAAAGCAGAAAAAAGGTGTTTGTGTGTGTATTAGCAGTAGAAGGATATTACCATAAGAATCACCACCACCAAAGTCATGTCTGATGAGCCATCCAGTACTTGTTCCAAGAACAATGACATCATTTCCAGATGACATACAGGTAATAACTCCATGGCCTTTTGCTGCATATCTTTCTAGAAGATCAACACAGAATACCTGCCGTCGGGATTCCATTTTTCTGAATTTCGAAACCTAAACATTGGACGTGAGAAAAATAATTGTTCGATAATCGTTATGAATGGACAGTTTAAAAAAAGAGAATTACCATTAAAACAAATTTTGTACGATTTAGTGCTGAATAAGATATGACTAATTTTATAAGTATTAAGAACTGATAGAATATATCATCGAAGCAAAAGGTTGTTAAATGAGACAGAATGATATAAATTAACTAATATTTTCACAACATTGTTATTAACTTAACAAAAATGAGTGTCACTAACAATACCTTTAGATGCAAAGAAGATGGTTGACTTATTATCTGCAACAATACACTTACCAAAAAATTTCTGACAAAAAATGGATTCATTACTAAACAACTAAGTTGATCATATAAACATTATCTGCCATCATGGAGCAAACCATACAGAAAGTTAATCATAATAGTAAAAAGATTTCTTCTGACTAATAATGGAAGATACCCCTTTCTGCTCTAAATCATTTTTATTGTTCTAGTCAAACGAGTTAATCATCCTATTCAAGGTTAGCACACATTTCTGCTGATTTAGAGGAAAACAAATGATTATACATATCAAGTACCAATATCACCAGACAACGACGGCATGTTACTACTTATTTGAGAAGGGGTTATTTTACTTAAAAAGATCAAAATCCGTCAAAAATATAGAAAATGAAGCAAATATATAACTCCATATCATGCATAGCATATTCACAAATATTCAAGTTCTCAAAGCAAGACGATATGGTATACATGTGTACAACAAGTATGAATTTGAAACAAGACATTCATATATACGAAACATAATTAGGAATTAAAATACATTTCCTTAAAAAAAAATATAAGCGGTTCAATTATATAGGACTATAGGTGGACGAATCAACCACCTACATACGTGATATCTCATCAATTTTCATACAAAATTTCCAGAAAACAAAATGTTTTCTGCTGCTTACATCATTATTAGCTTTTGGCATGTAAATGTGTCCACTTGAGAAACCAGAAAAAGAACATATTTTTGTTATGTAAATGTGTCCAACTGAGAAACCAGAAAAAGAGCATACCTGTCAAAGATTGAAATTAGTCTAATGAAAGGTGGCCATTCGGATGAGCTGGTAGAGAACTCTTCTTGATCAACCTGCACAAAAATTGACATAAATTGTTTCCTTATTTGGTATAACTAAAGTAGAGAGTAAAGAAGAGATAGTAGCAGGGGACATTAAAGCAGAGACTAATAAGAGATTTAATTCATAAACATCGTATTCTTGTAGCAAATGAAATTCTAAACAATAAAGATTCCTATCAGTTGTCATATGGCACATACTCATAAAGAAATTGAATAGAACAAATTAAAGCTGATATCCAAAATCATATAAAATTAACTCCATCAAAATAAAGAAAGGAGTAAGGACTCCTAGGCTCCTAGCATACCTAATTTATAATCCCAAACCCCCTAATTTCAGTAAGCTGAATCCACACATAAAGTAATCAAAAGAAAATAACCTAATAGAAAAAAATTACAAGCACAACTGGAGACAGGGAGGCGAATAGGTAGAAGGACTACAATCAGTGAAGAATAAGTAAAAACATCATTAAAAAGAATGAAATTATTTGGCTTTTAGGTTGGTGCTCAGATCCCTAAACCAGAAGCAGTGAGCCAGAGAAGTTCATTCTTTTCAATGATGTTCATTCTTTTTTGGCTTTTTCTGAACTGCAAACACACACACTCACCTAATCTACACCTATATCAAACGATGGGACTTGAACCTTCAACCTCATAGAGAGACGAACACCTTAATTACCCCTTGATACCGCTAGGCCACAAGTTACTTGATCAAAATTTGGTCCACAACATAAATCCGAAAATTTTATGATATACATAAAGCTCCTTATACAACTACTTCTTAGGAAAAAAAGGTATGTTTTTTTTCAGTTTCTGGCATTGGTATTGTCAGAAACAAGAATACTACCTTCCTGAATTTGTCAAATTCATCAGATGGCACCAAAGAACCTCATAAAATCACTTAAATGAGGTTTTTTTATCCACGCATTACAGCGGATTATAAACCTATATTTTTGTATGTTGATATAAAATTCTTATTTCTGTCAATAAACACTTTATGTGACACACGTCCTTTATCTATGTTCACCAAGGGGTTGTTTGATAAAATATAATGTTGTAGCTGTAACACCTCGTCTCTAACATAAATGGGGGGTACTCATACGATACATAAATAGAGCAAATATAAAAAAAATGCCTCCCAAAAACAAACTACCTTACAAGCTCCAGCTAAACTCGCTCTCAGTCTGTTGCCCGTAAGTCCTCTTCAATACTTGCAACAGGAAAGAAAAAAACTACAGCTGAGCCAATTGCTCAGTGTGCGGATATATAACATACATAAACAGTATTTGAAGCAAACACGAAGATTCAAAGATTAAAATTATAAAACAATATACTTTTGAAATCATAACTCATTTAGTAAAAAAATTTCCAATAGTCAAATTCTAATATAAACATATCCAAAACATATCATACGTTCATACCAACAATTCATGTCGTATCACATCAAGCTCAAACGCATACATTTGCACATTGTCAACAGACAAATATGACAAATCTGGGACTTGTGTACACTGGACCTGTAGATCCAAATGTACCCTAGAAATGTGAGATGGGTGTTGGGCATAACACGAAAATTCACCATACCAAAACCTACAAGTCTAGGGTCGACCCATATGCCTCCTAACCCAAATAGCTCTTAAAGCTAACCTTGAAGAGATGTCGTGACTGATCACACCGATACAACAGAAGGTGTCACGCCATGAGGCCCTCAACGATGTGCCTATGTTATCCCCATATGTGGTTAATTGCTTGATGTATCAAAATCCATAAAATATCCAAAACAAAATAGGTTTCAAGATATAGCTTTGTGTTCCACAGGTTTCAAAAACATTTATAGTTTAAATAATACTTAAAATATCTTTAAACAACATGTGGAACAAGTCTCATAAGCGAGAACGAAAATTTTCCAACCCAAGTAACGTATTATAACATTTTCGTAAATCCAAGAATAATAGCACACTTCAAAGAATTAAGAGTTCATCCATAAAAATTTCAAGAAAACAAAGAGCATAGCTAAAAGAATAATAGGAATCTAAAATCGATACTTTATATTTTGAGAAACAAGAATCCGTACCAACAAACATTTTAGAAATCTTTGTTTAAGCGATGGAATCCGTAACGGTGAAGCTTATTCATAACACCCAAGTTAGTTCCTATTTAGTCCGTCTAAATATTTAAGTTGTCATTAGTTACTCTTGTTATAACTACGTAATTTAAATTTGTTTTCTCTTTTTTATGTGTTTGCGACATTTAAAACAGGACTATATGTTTTAAGTTCCTCTCACTACCTAATATCAACTTAGATAAGTGTGTATCAAAATTTTAGTTTCTTACTTCTAATCTGTCGCATAATAATAACCTAGTCATATACGCCTATACGGTCTAAAAAACAAAACCCGGTCCTGCTAACTTCCTATCCATCAAAACTTGAAATCGATGAAAACCGATAATTCATTAAGCCTTTTTTACTCGATCAAGACATAACTCATTAACTCCTACTAAATTATTAGTTGTGGCTAACCAGTTGTTTCTATCCCTAAAATATTGGTTGACACCAAGTGGTTGTGGACCAAAGTTATCAACCTGATCATAATGTTTTTAATTCTTTTATTTGTTTGATTTAAAACCATGTAAGCCAGCCCTAAATATCATTACGAAGAGTGATTAAAATGGTCTTGATAAATTAACAATTTAAGTTAACCTACTGTGTTCACTATCCACAGCTCAAACCCTCTGATCATATTCCATATTCCTTGCATTTGCTTGAGACATAACACGCACTAACAGTGGACCATTATTCTACTTATCTCTTTCAAAATTCCCTAGTAATTTGCAACGAATTTACCATCACAATAATTGGGAAGTTTATTTCGCTCAAAGCTAATCCATAATGTGGGTTTGCTATAACAAGCTAAACAATATTATAGAATTTACTGATTAAGATGAAAAGTTAGGAGAGTACGTGGGTTAGCGGATTCAAAATCAAAACTAACTCGACACACTAGCATCAGAAAGAAACAGAGACAGCAGTTCAAAACAGAAACTTGATTCGAATCTTTACGATGTTCTCGTTGCCTAGTTGTACGAAACAGAAAACAAAATCGATGCTAACCTTCTTCGTAATTGCAATCTTGAACTACGTCGCTCGCGAACCTCGACCTGGTGATGTAATTTCAGCCTTGATCAATCTGCTTCGCTCCTCAATTGCAACTCCAATTCGTCACTCCTCAATCCCTCTCCCTCTCTGGCTCTCGATTTGTGATGGTTTACAGATGATGATTACGAAAATTAATAAAGTGGCATAAATCGAAGAGGTTTTGAGGTTATATCGGAGAGTATCCGATCCAAGAGGAGTCCAATTACCTCCTTTCTCTCTCACTTATCTGGAGTCTGGACGTGGCTAGAAGACTAAATATAAGAACGCTTCATTCAGTGTTAAAGTTTTTAACTAGTATGGGCTCTTACAAGTGGGCCAAATAACTAGTCTAACTTAAATTCCTATTAGCCCACTACTAACTACCTTTGTTAAATTATTATTTTTTTATTTTTTCAGGTATTATTGTGTTATCAATCATATATCATTGAGATATCTAATCAAACATTTAGCATGTATGTTAAGTTATCACACGAACTACGTATTAGATCTTCAAATTTGCTTTAGCTTTATAACAAATTCGTACTAGGTTTAATTAAACACCTAACTTATATTTTAAAGATAAAAAAACAAAAAGCCACTAACATCATGAGTGGAAACTATTGAACATCATGTGAAATTGTTTCAACAATGTGACATCCGTCACCAAAAACAGGTTAGTTGAGTTTAACTTGTTATACGACCTAAATCTATGTGTTAGTGTGATACCTAAAGTATAATAGATGCTAGATTTAGGTGTTAAATATGTCTAAATTCTTCAAATAAGGTGGTAGAACATTTAATCGATTCCTGGTGTACAAGGTTATCGAGCAAATGTCTCTAGAGCGAGTATGGGTGAATGAATCTCTCAACTAAATGTATAACACTAATACTAATAATATATGGATAATCGTTGATACTAGATGGCAGGTTTAAATATCACTCAAAGTGGTAACCCTAATAAGTCAATATAATACATAAATAGTTAAACATACCTACAAGAAATAAATATATACAACACTAGGAACTTATAATAATAAATAATAATAATAATAATAATAATAATGATAATAATGAAAATGATACCATTGAGATATATATATATATATATATATATATATATCTACGGCCAAAGGAAAAAAAAGAAGGAAAAAACTTGAATTTGAATTCAAATGAGATTATCTAAATCACATCTAAATAATTATAACAAACTCCCTAAACCTCCCCATATTAATTCAAACAATTCCCAGCCCTCTTCTCCCTTTCTCTCGACATTTTTTCTCCAGCCCTACACCTCCATAGCCATTTCCTCTATAATCTTTAATTTCTTCTTCTTGTTTCTTTGCATGTAAAACATGGTTGATGGATTAAACACATCCTAATCGCACATAAAGTTATGATTTTGATGTGTTTGGTTGAATATCAAACCCCAAGGATTGGTCTATTTGATTTAAAACTTAAAGAACAAGAACCTATAATCTGAGCAGAATATGTACTAACTTTAATAGGCCATATCTCGGCCAAAACAGAATGAAAAAAATCGATTCTTGATACTAAAAATAAGTTATTTGAGTCTCCTTTCATCTGCAACTGGTTTCATACAAAACTAAGTTCATTTGGTCGTCCAAAGAATTAAAATCGTTTAGGTGCGCAAATCTGTGATTTCTGACAGTTTTAACCTACTAACTTTGATATTTCAAAAACCTATTCTAAATATCACGAGAATTCTTCAAAATAAATCTGGAGCATATTTCATGAGATTTAGAAGTTCTGTAAAAATTTCAGAAATTTTTAAGTTGGTTTTTTATTTTAATTAGTTAAAAACATTTTTGTTGTCAAATCTGGAAGTTTAGGGAATTTCTATAACCAGAGTTTAAAATATTTTAAAACATTCAAATATCCGAATTGGTGGACAAAAATTTATATTAAAGAATTTTTAAGTGGTTTTAAGTTACTGTAAAAATTTTAGATTTTATTAAGGTTGTTTAGTATTTTAAATAAATAAAAATTTTGTGACGCGCAAACTGAAGGCATTTTCTGACCAACACTAATTAAAGTATTTCTTAAAAATAATTAACATATTATTCAACCCTAGAAAAATTTATATAAAATAATAGAGACATTAAGACCTCTGCCCTAAAAGTTTAGGAAAATAATTAGGACGTTTAAATTATTTTAAAAATACATAAAGCTTACCCAAAATTTCAGAATTTAACATACACATTTGAGAAGGAAAATAACCAAGGTTTGAAACCTCAAATATGTATATTGGGGTTAGGCCCAAGGAATGGATGCCCTTATGTAACCTACAGTAAAACTTAATCGCGAAACCTAATTAAATTTAAGGTTAGTACAAAAGAGAACTTTTACGCGTGAATAGAATATAACTTAGATTATACGATTGTTTGTAGATTTCCGAGCACGTTAAGATTCAAGTGACAACCCACAACTAAGGTGAGTACTCGTGGCCCCTTTTTACTATATTTCTCGGGGGAGAATGACACTCAAACTCTCTTTTAAACTTTTTATGCCGTGATGACTATTTCTTATTTATTTTGGACAACTTATGTGACGTATATGCAAAGACTACTTGTTGTTGGTTGATGACTATTGATTCCTATATTCCTACGAGCCAACGGTTTATGCTCCAGCTGGGTATGCTATAATAACTGCTTGGAAGACAATGATTTGATTCCTATTGATTCCTATTGAACCTGGTGGTTTGGATGTTGGTACAACATCTACACGCTTAACATGCTATACGTGCACATTTGTCCTACTTAAACAATTTACACGGCAACTATGCTATTTCTATAAACCTGCGAGCTCCCCAACTTTATGTTGACATTTTTGAGTGTTCATTTTCAGGTAATGCTAATAACCATGCCTAAGGAGCTTAGGTGACCCTAGATAGCCTTAGCGTGACATGGGCAGTTGACTAAGGATTCTTTCATTTAACTATGCTATTATGAACTTGGGTTTTATAAATCTAGGGCTTGTAGCCCCGTATACTTGTCCCGGGTTGTGGGAACAACTATTTCATATGTTCTTGTTTTAAATTGTTGACTATGGTTGTCGTGAAGTGACTTGCCACGGCACAAGTCTCCTCTTGTGTCGGGGAACGTCGTGACACGTTGGTGTGAACTCATTTAGTAAAATTTTCTATTCATATATCAATGTGTTATGACGATCCTCTCTGTCGCACCTCGTGTTTCCGCCAAGGCGGGGTGTGACAAACAAATACCCATGCACATAGATTGAACCAATGAACAAACACATTTCAGCATATAACCATAAATACCATAAAATTAAGGATCCGTTTGGTTCGTGAAATGAATATGAAGGAATTGAAATTTGACCAAGGAATTCGAATTCATAGGAATTGAAATTTGTAAAAAACTATATCTTGTTTGGTTAGTAAAAACTGAAACTGGAATCTAATAAAAAATAAATTAATCAATATGTATAAACCAAAAATAAATTATACAATCGACCGCCCACCGCCCATTACACCCTCCGCCACCCTACCCTACCTCTATCTCCACCTTACCTTACTCCGTCTTACACACCCAATTTTACCCCCACCCCAACCACCTACCCTACCCAACTCTACCTTATCACAACACACTCCCACCCTACTACTACCATACACCTATCCCTACTCTACCACCCTACCTTGTGAATATAAAGTTTGTGTTTGTGAAGAATGAGAAAAGTTTAAAGGATTTGAGATGGATACCGTTAAGATTAATGTCTTTTGTTTTTTACTTTTATCAAATAAGTAGGTTAATTATCTTTGATAATATTTTTCAAACACTAATCCATTTCACCGTATGATAATTAGGTCATTTGGAAATAATATACTTTGATTTGAGTTTTAAAATATAAGTTTTCATGTTTGGAACTATTAAGCTATTTAGCTTGAGTTTTAAAATATAAGGTTTTGTGTTTGGAAATATAAAGTTCTTTGTGTTGTGTGTTAGTGTATATTTGTATATTGTTCAATTAATCTCTACACATAATATGTTTGTATTTCTGCTTTGTTATACAATAATTTCCTACAAAAACTACTTTAAAGACTACAAACCATGTTTATAAATCCGATTCACAAAAATTAATCGAATTAGAATGTATGGGATGGATTGGTATCAATATATGAAAGATTATGCAATTACTCCCAAAACAATACTACATTTCCAAATAACCAATTCATTTAAACTTAATATAGTTGAATATCATATGGAAGGTGAACAATCACACACACACACACACACATATATATATATATATATTATACATAACAACAATACCTTGAAACACCAAGATATTTCACCACATTTAGTGAATAAACCACGACATATCAGGTTTGAATAAATTATAGCCTTATTCTACGTTCAAGAAATATATTGTGATTTCACAAAAGATAACATGTCAACAACCTCAAATGTAGGACTTAAGAAATTCATTTCTACAATCAATCAACTTTGACACCACCACAAACATTCAATATATGCTCACTTACGAGTGTATGAGGTTGATGTGGCGTTTGATAAAGCTCTAACAGTTGGTTTATGCAGACCAATATGGCAAAAATTATGTAAAGATCTTAAAATCACTCCAGGACAGCATCTCATGTTTGATCTGTTGGGGTTTGTTCGATTTTTCAAAATATATTTTAGCAACGGAAGCATGAACAACAATTTTAAACCTTTTAAAACTCCCCACCAATGATCCATATGCAAGCCTTAAGAAACAAAACAACCATAGGGTGTTTAGAACTACAACCTTTGTAGCGTGATAAAACCGTTGGTGAAGTGGTTGATCAATGAGAAGCCAAGTAGAGACTTTCTCCAAGGTATCCACAAATCAATGAGTCTAACACCTCCAAGATGCTAGTCTATCCAACCCTTGAAATTCAAGAAAGCAAGCAACAACCTTTGTTCTTCTTCTTGAACCAACTATGTATATTTATGAGTATGTATTTGTCACCACACTTTACTAGTCTTGATGCACCAATACAAGGTTGTAAGAATGCGTGCAAGTCTTGTAAGAACTCTTGAAAACAAGTAAAGTTGGTGGTATCTTGTAGTAGCAAAAAATGAGCCATGCATTACTTAAAAGAACTAATAAACAAACACAAGAGTGGAGGCCCCTCCTTGGCCTATTTTGGCCGTGAAAAGGAGGTGGGGAGGGTCCCCCTCCTTACTTTGCTTCTTCTTTTGATCATCATGTCCATTACTTGTCATCTCTTTTACAAGCAACCTTAACATGGCCCCCTTTTGACTTAATATGGTGATTTCTAGTTTTATATCTTTAAAATATATAAAGATATATTAGACCATACCATACAATGTATAAAATACATCTACATGTATTTTATATACATACTTGATTGTTACTAGTAACTCTTTACTTGTAATAAGGATATACATACATTTATATAATTGTTACTAGTAACAATTTACTTGTAACAAATATATATTTATACATATATATATATTCATACATATATATATAAAATCATATGTTTATATTTATGTATTTGATATGCATTACCTTATATCAATATATAAGAGTGATATTATTATTTCACATAAATAATAATATGAAACAATGCATATATACTTATATATATAATGAGTTGGAAACATATTTTATCATATTCAAATATGTAATTGGTGTCCATTGATTGTAAATGTGTGACCCTATGGGTTTATTTATTATCAGTAATATCGTATTAATTTGTGTCTTGTGCACATAGAACCAACATGATCATATAATGGAAGGAATGATAAGCCTTACACACTTTGACATATACGACAAAGAAATTACCCCTAAATATGAAGAGGTGAATAAGGCTACAGAATAAAATATTAAAACAATGAATGATTAAAGAACTTGTGGAGGGATTTCAAAAAACCTTTAAAGTTTAGACAACGTACTAAGTTGTTTTTTACAATTAATGTGAATGTCTTACAAAACAATCATCAAGTGGTGTTTACGGTTACATTACCTTGTCACTGCTATCATACTTAAAGTAACTATGATTGTTTTGGGTGCCCTACTTTAAAAAAAATACAAATAAACAGTTTTAAGGTAGCACAATAATAACCATATATACCAAACATTGCATAATTTAGAATATATTCTGATAGTATAATTACTTTGCAAATTAAAGAAATAAGATATTTGTATGATAGTGCATAATACTTTGAGAAACACTTTCTTCTTTTTTCATATACAAATGAATAGATATGAGCTTACTTAGAGCAACATAACAAACTAAAAAAAGAATATCAAAACAAAGCAAGACAATTTAACAATTTATGTAGAATGAAATGTATGGTCAGTAACTTTCTTTAAAAAAACATTAATATTAAACAAAATTAACAAATACATTATAACATGTCTCGTGTTTACAAGGGCTTGAGATCTAGTTATAGATTATTTTAGTCTTCACAATATCATAATTGTAAGATTGGAACGAGATCGTAAGATTTCCTAGTTATATGCATGATTTATATCAAAATGATAATCTTACTATAAATTAATATAAAACTTAAAGTTTATGTATGATATTAATATAAGAATTTAACTCATTAATGTTTATATTAGTAACTATGATATTATAAATTTAGATTTAAGAAGTATAAACCAAAAACTTTATAAAATCTATGTTTATAAGTCATATAACGGATTTACATATTCATATATAGGGATCTTATATTAACAAAATTAACTTATTTGTAAATTTTTATTTGACCAACTCTAGTCAAGTAGGATCGAATTGGATCAAGAATTTAAGATCCTATGATCGATATCGGGATCTTACATAAGATCTTATGCTTACAAAGATCCTACCTAAGATCGAGTTGTTTTAGTTAAATAAAATTGTAAAATCTTTAAAAGCTATGATATAAATTACTAGTAAAAACCTACTAACACTACACACAAAATACCTCCGGACTAAACAAAGGATATTTGGTTACATATTGAAATAGCATTTTCTTTTATGTTGGCATACATCATTTAGTTATATCCTATAAAGACCCAAATTTTTTGTTTAAAATAAGTATTTATCAAGGAATACATAATTTCCACATACTTAAATCCATTGCACATGCTTCAAGATTTAAACACATCAACTTCCAGAATGTACAAAAGTTTGTCAACCACAAAAGTTCATTTAACAAAAGTAATTTTACCATAATGTACAAAAGTTTATCAACCACAAATGTCCATTTAACAAAAGTAATTTTATACAAAAGCTCGAATCTGTCAATACAGAACTAGAGTCTTCCCTCTCCTGAAATGAATAAAACACTACACTATAAGCATTACGCTAATTGAGCACACGATTACAACTCCACATAGTATGCACATCTTGTATACATGTAACATCAATCATTCACATAGCAATCATATGGTCACATCGACCATTGGTAGATTACTAGTGCAACAGTGGCATTCGTGGTCACATCGACTTGGATCAGCATCTGGTTAGTCACAAGGACTAACAAGTGACACATCAACTATCATCACATAGCATACAATATGCACATAAGCATCACATCATGTTGAGTAGGGATCGTGTAACTCACTTTAGTCCTCAAACAACCTCTTTAGCAACCGTCCAAAGATTATATAAATCAACAAATGATTAACAACAATCACCTACATTAATTTATTATCTATTTTAGATTAATATATTCAAATATATCATCTTGCTGCAACTGACATGGCCATTGACACAGGCAAGACACATTCATATCCTTTCACACCACTTGTGACACGCTGAAACAAGTCATGCCACACCCTGTGCCATGTCAGACCCTCATAGCATAGGGTATGTCACCAGGCATGGCATGGCATGTCGCCTTAAGGTTTGACACGGCCCATATCTCCATAGACACACCCATTTCCAACTTTTGGATAGCAGGTGTGTTCGATGTGAACATCTACCAATTCATTCCAACCTCAACCAAATCACTACCAAATGGTTTCTAGCACTTAGGGGGTGTTTGGTAGAGAGAAAAGAAATTGGGAGAAATGAAAATGAAAATAGGGGAGAAATGGAAATGTGGAGAAATAGAAATATGTGGAGAATTGGAATTGATTTCCTTGTTTGGTACCAGAAAAGAAATGAAACAGAGAAATGGTGGCTCAAGTTGCTGGACGGCGGTTGCGGCGTTGCTTGCCTTGCAGGACGTTGACGATGATGATTAGAATGCCGGAAACACATCGCAACCGGACATCGACAATGATGAGTAAACATTGGTTGTCATTTCTCTCCATTTCTCCACAATTTGAAGAGAAATGAAACTACGAAGAAAGGGGAGAAATGGAAATGGGTGGAGAAACCATTTCTCCTCCCAAAACTATAATCATTTCTCCCAAACAAGAGAAACCAATTCTCCCCATTTCTTTTCTCTCTGGGTGTGTCCGGCAAGGCGGCCAACGCCGCAACCGCCGTCCGGCAACTTGAGCCACCATTTCTCCGTTTCATTTCTTTTCTGATACCAAACAAGAAAATCAATTCCAATTCTCCACACATTTCTATTTCTCCCCATTTCCATTTCTCTCCTATTTTCATTTTCATTTCTCCCAATTTCTTTTCTTTCTACCAAACACCCCTTAGTGTTGGTCATATATCATTTATAAACACTATGAACGACAAAATAACAATTGATCATCCTTTGATCACTTGACACCATCAATTTCAAATGAACCATTAACATCATAAATTTCTCAACAGTTAAAAACATGCAACATGAATTCAATTTGATCACTCTTATACATCACTAGTAATTTTAAAGTTTGGCAAAATAAGTACCTTTATTTATTTTATCATGCTATCTACATATGGCAAACAAGCATCTAATTATTTTCACATAAGTAGAAACACGAGGATAGTTAATGCCACTTTTAAATATGTATATTGTGAAAGAATACTAACAAATATAATAAAACAAAAATTATAAACAATCCATAGTGACATAAATATGAATAAAATACCGGTGAAGTATAGTTCAACCTCTAACCATATACCATGTATTTTACAAACACATATGATAAAACAATAAATTCAACCAAATCATATGATAGAACAATAAATTCAACCAAATAGCATGTGTAGTAGATCAGTCTTCAATGGTGATCATATCATCCATGTAGTCAATGGTAACATGAAGAAAACGAAGGCCAGAAAAACTAAGGTGGTGTTTGTTTTTGAAGACATAAGCTATGAAAGTCTTATTCCATATCTCCGAAGGTCTTATTGGATAAGCTAAAGTCTGGAAGGTCTTATGTCTGCAAAGAAAATATTGTATGTTTTTTAAATTTTAAGAAATGTCTTGTTTACTATAAGTTTGCAATTTTGAACTAAATTCAACAATTTGAGTAAAATTATCAAATATCTAGGTTCAAAATATTAATATCCAATACCCAAAATAAAGAGGAGGTTGTGATGAGTTTTGTACAGAATAATTACAAAGAGCTAATATGAGTTTGTGAAGATTCCTTGCGAGATGAAGATAATATGAATATGTGAAGATTATTTGCGAAAGCCACTTTAAAATTAAGAATTAAATTGCTAACTCTGAGTTATTTGTCTTTCAGTTTGTTAGAAGAATTTTGTCGCATAGCTGAATCATGAAGTTGTTGATTATATATATGTATGTATATGTGTGTAATGTTTCATAGTTTCAATTATTATGTAATTGAGTTAGAATGCAATGTTTATAAATTTCAACTCTTTGACTCTTTCATTTGTTTGATGTTTGTGAAATCTCCTGAACTTGATTTATTGAAAACAGGAATTTAGGTGATCTCATGAATCAAAAGTTAATATTAAAAATATATGATTAGACTTAATTCAGTTATAAGTATGGTGATCTCATGAATCAAAAGTTAATATTAAAAATATATGGTTAGAAATAATTCGGTTATAAGTATTGGTTTAAATTCATTAATTGTCGGTTATGTTTTCTATATTTATTTGTTTAAATTCATTAATTGTGAACTTAAAGGAGGAGTAAAGGAGAGGTATTTTAGTAAATTTACTCTTCTTAAAATTAAGAGTTTTTTAGGTGGTAAATGCATTATATAGGAGTAAGATGTATATATATATATATATATATATATATATATATATATATATATATATATATATAGGAGAGGGTTCAAACGAGAACTGCGAGAACCAATCTTAGCCATTCAAGTGATAAGTGAAATTCATGGATAAAGATAGTGGGGGGATTGAGTGTGGCAAGATGCATGTAAGAAATTCATGGGTGGGCAATCCAATTAAAGGAGGTGGAATTGGACGGCTAAGATTAGTTCTCGCAGTTCTCGTTTGAACTTTTCCATATATATATATATATAATATTACTTATTTATTATTTATATAATAATATGTCAAATATTCCCCCACCCCACCCACCCACCCACCCCTTCCTTACCCAACCTCCCCATGCTCTAACTGTCATGCATAAATTGTATTGTAGTAGAATACAACATTAATTAATTAGCTTATATGAATATATGATATACTAATTGAATTTGATATCTAAACTCTAAAGCACATAAATATATAAAGATTGAAGTAATTAACTTCAAAAACCAGCCAATTCAAGCAGCACTTATCCATAATTAAATTTGTCAATATTTAAGAATAACTTATTAGTGATTCAAGTAAACAATGTGGTTAAGCAATCCAAACGGCAATCTCTTTGAGGCATGGTTTTTGACCTCTTTTTCAATCTCTTTGATGCACTTCTAAAAGTAGACCAAAGTTTATGGTCTTCCTAGGAGATATTGTGGCATACCCACCAAACTCCTATACTAATTGGCTTCCCAACACATGTTTTTGGAATAATACAGATAACAAAACCATAACTCTTTTGCATCATGTTTGATAGAAAACCAATTGATCCAGCCATCATGTAAAAGAAACAGTAATAGTTGTAACCATAATCATCTTCAAACTTCCAAACCTGCGTGAACAGTAACCAAACATCTTCAAACTTCCAAAACTACTCCCATCTCAAAAAACTACACTTGTAATTCATAAACCATTTGATTCCACATGAACATTACTTGCAACACCCCCAAGTTCTGAACTTTAATTTCATTAAAACAACTTCAAACCATATTCCATTGCAAAACCATAATTGCCAAAAACTGTTTACAACATCTTGTGTGAACAATTTCATTAAAACAACTTCAAACCATATTCCATTGCAAAACCATAATTGCCAAAAACTGTTTACAACATCTTGTGTGAACAGTAAAACAAGATCCTTTTCCCCAACTATATTACCCCACAATTCAAAAACTTAAATAATGTATTTTGAAAAGTAAATAGAAAGTAGTACCTGACTGATTTAAGGTCCAAGAAGTGAGTTATGATAAACATGACCCATAAAACATGAAACCACATAATACACATGATAATTCATCAGAAAAAGAGAATGTGTTATGTGGTTATACTATACCAAATAACATGGCATTTATAAAGAACATGACATGTATAATGCAAATATTGTTATCATGGCAAATCACATTACTTGTAACCAATCATGGAACTTATAGAAAATCGATGGATTTGATCAAATTACTTGCAACTTTATGGGTCAAACTCACAATTTCAGACAAAGCAATAGATCACATCATGCAAATCACAAGGTAAGCAAGTTTCAAATGGACCAAATCACATAGATAAGCAAGTTTTAAGTTTCAAATATGATGCCTGTAGCAAATAGATGAAAGACATTTTAGGTGTTTTAATGGACATTTTCATCAATTATGTTAATCAATTGTAACTTGATAAACTTGATTTGGTATAAACCAAAGGGGTTACATTTATGAATCCCAAGTTCATTTCCATATCACATTCTAATTAGGACATGTGATACAAAAACTATATGAATTCCAGCCTAACCATTTATGCTTTATGATCTGTATTTGTTAGAAGTACTAATATATTGGGTCATTTTGTAATATCACTCCCACCTGTTATACCAAACATTTGTGTTCTCTATAGTAGTGATGATTGGCTTTCATTAAAAGAAACAACATATGAATTTTATGAGTTTTAAACATTGCTTTGATGTGCCCAAGTGAAAGCTTGTTAAACCAACTACTCCAGCTAATTTGGACTTAATGGTGGATTCAAGATGAAATCAGGATAATATCCCCCCATTCAAGAGACAAATATGTGAATAGGTCATTTTAAAACTGATTATGCTAAAAAACTGTGTGATTACACAGAGGCGTATACTGTTAAGAGGTTTCTATCCCAATTATACACTTTATGGATGTGTGGTGTTGTAGCATATACTGTTTACAACAAGCAATAAAAGACACTAGTGCAGAAACCATTTACAGTCTGAATCCTTCTAATTGTCTTGTGATAATTTGTCTATTTGTATTTAAGGTTTGTTCTACCTTTAAATATCTGCCTACCTTAAGCAAAAACAGAAGGTCTGAAGCAAACCCATATCGTTATATCATAGTCCTAAATACAAAAACTTTTCATAACAATGAGGACACTGAACTTTTGTCTCTCTGTACACTGGCCCATGACCCAGTGGTATAGAAGGCATCCTAATAAACAATATTGATGGATCTAGCTACAGAATGGAGTTAATTCATATATACATCCTAGCTATTTTCATGATTGTATATATTTTTCTTCTTGATAGCTTAATCAAAATCAAAATCGAATAACTTCAGATGATAATCATGGGATTTGGGGCTAAGATCAAATCGAAATTGAAGGTGAAGGTGAAGAAATCAAACAAGTTAAAATCAGATCGAGAAGTACCTAGAAATCAGATCGAAGGTGGGTGGTTTTCACAGCTTCAAACTTTACAGCTCCGTCGACCGGTGGCAGATGGAAGGATTAGACGTGGAAGGGTTCGCCGTCGACCAATGAGTATGGAAGTATCGACGGGCTTCGACGAGGGTGGAAGGATCGACGTGTTGTAGCGTCTACGCCTTCTGGGCTTGAAGCTCACGTTCAAAATGTCTGCAGGTTAAAAAGCTAATTTTATTGTTTCAAAATATAAGCCAAAAAAAAATCTTACGAAAATATAAATAATCTTTATAAAAAAACGTTTATCCGTCCGCAGATCTTTCCTAAAATAAGGCCTTATTTAAAAAAACAAACAAGGCCTAAGTGTTAGGAATTTGTCAACATGTTTAGGGGCGGACCTATACTGTAGCATGAACAACTCCTTAAATTTTCGAGAGTAAGTGTTATATTATTTAAATATAAATATAACCCTAGAAAAAATTAGTACAACAAGGTCATATAGTCCTATTCTTATATGAAAGTTAAAAAAGAAAACCACCAGCGAGATAGCAACTACACGAGAAGCAATAACCATTAAATGCAAAATGCTTCAATTTCATACATACATAATGTGTAAGAAATGAAGCCTAATGTACATGACCTTATAACTCGTTTCATTTATAATTAATTGTTAATAAAATTTTGATAAAGTAATGGTTTAAAAATAATTGTTACAAAATGATCTCTTAAACACTATAATAAGGGCAGTGAATAACAACTAAGTATCTAAGTTAAGTGTTTTAATAATTTAAGTGATATGTGTGTAAAGAAACACATAACTTAGGTGGTGCTGACTGCAGTACTGCACCTATCATCCCTGATCTCCCGTTAAATTTATTGACAAAAATCAAAAATAATTTTGAATCATTACCCTTAAAACTAAATCATAACATCCTTTTAAACCTATTATTAAGGCTGGTTTGAAGGCTTTGTTTAGGTCTGCTACAAGCCTACAATGCCAACTTGCAACCTTTGTATGTTAAGAATAAGGGCTCTAAGCATAATAAAAGAAAAATTTTAGATAAATATAAGACAGTGAATTAGAACTATTAACATTGATACATAAACTAATAAAAAATAAGTAAATATGTAAGTAGTTGATCAGCTTCTTAACCCAGCAAATATAACATAAGTTCTAAGATTCCTACTAACTTAATGCATGATGAAAGTCAAACCTTAACCAAAATTGATGATAAACATTATAAATAATCATATAAATCGAAATAAAATCAATAATCGGTGTGTTTTTGAGAGACGTACATCTCTCTTTATTTTACCTACTTTCGAGAGGTATGAACTCTCATTAACAACCCTAAGGTTTTGGACTCAATTTTTGCCTAATGAAATTACAACCCTAATAATCTATTTACAATTAAAAAGATATCCTAATATAAATGATTCCTAATCTTTACCTAAAATAATTCTTACCTAATAAATAATATACCGTATATATCTTCTAATAATAAAAATATCGATTCAAGTCGTATCATTACTCCACCACCAAAAAGACTTGTTCTCAAGGTGTTTCACCACACTTTCTTGATTCCGGAACCCCAAGTCATTCTTTAAGGTTGTTTTCTTATAGGTTGACAAGATGAGGGGTCCAAATTATACATATTAATAAATCCAACTTGAATAAATTTTGTTAGACAATCTTAGTAATTGATTTATAGAAAAAATTTAGTTATCAAATTTGAATCATCTATTGTGGTAAAAATTAAAATTCTAATTTTTCTTTGGTCAAAATTGGAAAAAACTTTGACTTTAATTTGAATCAAGTTATTAGGAAAAATTTCATTTATGTCTTCTTAAATATTAAAATGTCGTATTTGTCCACCCTAATTTATAAATATTATTTGTACACTGTACAACAATTCAAATATTATATTTTACCATATTCTTAGTTTTATTATTTCAAAATATTTTATAATCATTTTAAATTCTTTTTAAATATAACAAGTAAAAAATTTTACTTTATTGTCTCTAATTGTAATAATAATGATCGATGCCCTGTATATGAAATACAATCACATCTTTTTGTATAATGATACCATGCTTGCCCTTCTTTTCACGTCGACACTTCCACCACTAGTTTAGGCGTTGATGCCCTTTGTCATAATTTTTCAAATTCACATTGCCTTTGGATTTCATAATATTTAAGATATTAATTTTTAATGCAAATAGGAAATCTAATATAGTAGTAATAATAATAATAATAGAGAATTTCGTATGTATCATTGTACAAGTTTTAAATTATGTGTATGCTCTTCCAAATATTCAAATTACACTAATATTTTTGTAAAATTTTTAATCTCTCGTCGATATCCAATCCAAATACCTAATTAATTATAATTGCAATGGTCACGAAAGAGATATGTAAAGACCCAGTCTTTTCTCGGTAGGAACGCTTCATCAGTTTGATTTTCTTCGAATCGAACACATGAGAAATCAAACCAAACCAAACCAAACAAAAAGAAGAAAGTAAAGACGAAGATATTTGTCATGGCAAAGCAAATTGAACAAAAAGAAATTTAAAATACCGATCATGGAGCAACTGTACTACGTAATTAGAGGGGTGCCCCAAGAATTTGAATCCCTAATACAGATTGTAAGCAAAATCGGACCCTCAAATAGTAAATAAACCGATGAAATCGAAAATTATAAAGACTAAATCACCATGGTCCATGGATTTTGAATGAATAAATCGGTTGGAAAAACAGAAAAGAAACCTCGCTATTATTGACGCTAGAGGATTCGCTAGAAATTAGAGTTCTCTAATAGGATGATCTTTACCGTCTCATTTCACGAATCACGAATCATCTTCCGCTAACTTGCCGTTTCGTTTCATCTTCACTATTTCATTTCAAGAATCAGTGAATCACGATTCCCCTAATTGACTGGATGATTGTCTTTTCGTAAATTGTAAGTTTCGTTTCATCTTCTAGTCCACGCCAAATGAAAGCGCCGGGCCTCAGGAAAGGGGCTTTCTCCTTTCTTTGGGCTCCTTAATCCACTAATAATTTTGACATTACTAAGCTTACACACAAGTATATATAGACCATATTTTTTAAATAGGCCCCTAAATTTTGTAGCCCTGGGCCTCGCCCTGGACCCTGGTTGCTCTTGCTTGGGCCGGGCCAGTACATGGTAGTCGGTACCACAAATACACACCACACCATGGATCGGCACCGAAAGTTTTTGGTAATTTTCATCATTTCAATGTTGAAAGAAAGACGAGAGAGAAAGAGAGAATATTTAAAAAAATCTTTAAAATATGAGAAGTACGAATACTTTTAGGGTTGAAGTATGGAGAAAGAAAAATAAACTAGTAATAAAGTAAAACTGATATAACATTAAGTATGAGAAGCGTGAAGAAATGTACTCATGTTGGTGTAAATATTTAGATATCAAAACCCATGAACACAAAGAACTTAATTACTTATAACTGTAATTCATAAACACGTACCCATAACATTATTTACACTGCTAATCTTATCAAAATAAAATTGAATCATTTTCCGCTACTTTATGCGGTTAACCGCTAGTACTACTGCAAGAGCAAATTTCAATGATTGCCATTTTAATTAACGTACGCAGTTTCTCTTACAGTGATCGTAGTTTAATAATTACCTCATATATATGCCAACTCTTTGTTAAGAGGCCGAGCAGTAGAAGCTGAAAAAACTCATATATATAGAACTACGTACATGAAGCAACAGTATAATTAAATTAAATAAATAATAAAACAAGTCTTGAATGACAGCAGAAAGCAAAATCCCAACAAAATTCTCTCTCTCGCTTTTAATCAAGCAGTAATTATGTGGGCCCGGGATGCTGCTTCTATCTCCATCTCTTAGATTCTGCTAGAGTCCCTTCCAAAGATAAATCTCCTTCCCCAGTCACCAATCACCAAGAACCTTGTGCGCCAACTCACTAGCTTGCTGCGCGCAGTACATTCCAAACAATAATCAGAATTGGATTTAAACATGTTTACATATTAACTAATGTGTCATATTACTGAAGATTTTTTATCCTTCAAAGTTGTCTGTGAAACACAACCACCCATGTTATCTCACAAACATTAAGTTTAAGACCCGACCTCTTTATAGGTCTATATTTTTATTTTCTAAAAGAATATGAGCGATTATGTTGGACCTAACATCAGGAGTCTCAATTCTAACTTTTGCTAGTAATCATATATAAATAATTATCCATAGTAGTAATTAAACAACGCAAGAAAACTATAGAAAGGAAGAACGAACCTTGCATACACAGAGTACCAAAGCCACTGTGTACTGTGACCAATTGAAACCCGATCCCCAGGAAGTTGGGCTGCAGTTTGTTCACCACCAAGTGGTGCAAATTGTCCAAGATGCTTGTACCTTAAAATAAGTAAATAAAAAGATTAGATACAAATTGAATGAATAGATCCACTATTTTACTAACTATAAAAAAGATATTAATAATGGGTGGTTTGATAAATACCTAAAGGGCTTAAAACGATGGCGACCCGAATCTCTGAATCTAATAGGACCTTCTGGGTTCTCATCACACTCCTTCATCCTGTTGAAGCATTTGGCTAGGTATTCGCCTTGTTGAGCCGCGACCTAAGACAACATTAATTAACACACAGACAACAACGTAAGCAGGACATAAAGTAGATTGGATACATCACTAGATGTTAAAAATGGTTCTCTATAACTAATACTTGTGCTGTTGGAGGAAGACTCTTCATTTTAGTATCCACTTCAGAAAGTGCTGATTTGAACTTGTCAATATCAAGTTGAGTTGCCTGTTTTGCAGCAGCATCACCATCTTGATTACTTTGCAGCAACTGGACAAAATTCTTTAGCTTTTTACTCTTCAGATGGAGCTCCACTTGAGGATACCTCTCGACAATATCGTTAATGACTTCTGTAAAATCTTCCACATTCATTTTTCCAGTCTTGTTTTTGTCTGCTTTACTAAATATGGCTGATATGTCTTCCTGTGTATTAATTAATCAGCTCATGATTTGCATACATAATAATGCCTTTTTTTCATGTTTGCTAATTAAAGCTCATGGTATGAAAATAAGAACATACCATTACTCTACGTTGATTGATCGTGGCACAATCGCCAATAGCATACACATTTGGCACTCCTTCCACCCTAAGCCATTCATCGGTTGCCATAACTCGCCTGTTACCCTGTAACTCAAGAAATACATGATTAAGTGTTAGTATATGTAGACAACAGATATAATACAAAAACACATGGTGTGATAAAATGAAATAGGAAAAATGAACCTGGCCAATTTGTTTCATGAAATCCATAATAACTGGGCGGGTTCCAATTCCAGTTGACCATACCACCATTCCATATGGTAAATTTTTGTTTTCACCACTTGATCTTTCTTTAAGAGATATTGCCTTATCAGACACTTTGACCACCATTGACCCGGTTTTCACCTTGATACCATCTCTCTGGAACTTTTCTTCAGCAAAAGCAGTTATTCTTTTGTCAAACCTGCAAACCATATTTTAATCCATCCATAACATCCATATGTACTTTGTACTTTTGCATCTAGAAAATTAAATTCATAAACAAGCAATTACTCCGTCATATATATATGCATTAATCTTTCTTACATGTTCAGTATGTGATCACCTGCCTCTAGCAGTGTTATGGCGATATATTTCTTGAGATCAGGGTACAACTTTAATAAATCATCATGGAGAAAGTCATGAAGCTCAGCTGCAAATTCCACCCCTGTTGGTCCACCTCCGACCACCACAAAATGTAAAATTCTTTTCTTTTCCTCTTCACTTACACTCGGAAGACTTGCCCTTTCAAAACAGTCAATAATACTCCTGCGGATTCTAAGAGCATCTTCTACTTCCTGCATAGAAAATGTAATTATTCAACAACACTGCTAGTGTGTGCGCGCGCAATAGTTTAAGGTTATTATTTCCATAATTCCATCTACTCAATCACCTTCAAGAAATGAGCATTTTCAACAACACCAGGAGTGTTGAAAGTATTTGCGCGTGCTCCCATGGCGATCACCAGGTAATCATAATCCACACTGAACTCTTCTTGTCCGCCTATGTTAGTATTTTGGCTGGATTTGCATTGGACTTTTTGGTTGACTGTATCAATCTTGAAACATTCTGCTTCCTTGAAGTGGACATCCAAGTTTTTCTGCATTACGAAAATCAGTGCATTAAATTTTGCTACATTTTAAAAACTTATTAATTCCGGTTAAATACTCATGTAACTAATAGCTAGGAGCCTAGGATACCTTGTTAACTATGTTGCGAATGGGTTCAACCACACTTCGAGCTTCGACAGTCCCAACTGTAACGCTAGGTAACAAAGGAGTGAATGCGAAATAGTTACTAGGGGAGACGACGTGAATATCGAGTGAGGGATCTTTCAAGTTTTTAAGGAAGCTTGTTCCAGCCCAGCCTGTACCTAAAACTACCACTTTCTTTTTCTTGATGGTAGGTTGTGCAGCATCCGCGTAAACATTACCAAATGGCCTCGCATCAGAATAGGCCACTAGTCCGCCACCACTAGATAAGATTAACAAAACATAGTTATTTAAAGACCAATTTAAACATTTGCACAACCAAAGGCATCCGGTGTATTAGGTGTTCCTAATAGTTGTGGGTTCATGTCCCGTAATGAACAAAAGATATAGATTATAAGTAAGATCGGGGGACGTGTGTTCTGCGGTACACAAAAAAACATTTGCACAAAGTTAATCAACAAACAAACAAACAAGCGATGAAAATCTCTTATTTATAAACTCTTTTCTAACGGCATCTCTTATAATTAAAGCCTCGATCAGGTTGGTACGTAATTCAGTCAAAGTCATGCATGTAAGATTTAGATAGAAATGTTTCTACGGATGTATGGAACTATCTTCATTTCAAAATGCATGCGTATTTTTTTCTAAAAAATGCTTATTTTATACAAAAAATAGAATCAAATCTGTGTGGTTTTCTATTTTTAATTGTTGCGGACGGAGTAACTTAGCGGGTTTTTGTTTTAGTTTATCATGGTTTATTTTTCATAAGTCAATTTTTTCAACTTATTCTCTCATTTAAACTCATAATAAACCCGTATGTTAAAAATTAAACTTATTAAAAATAAACTCATAATAAGCTTAGCTAAACACCCCTTAATCTGGGTCACAAAGTCAAACGAACTCAAAGTTCTTGATATTCTGAGATCGCTAATCATGGCCCGACAGCAGTGTTATAGTACACTCTCAACCTGTAAATCGCTTTTATGAACCTGGCTTTATGTATATACCTCACAAATGCTTTTTTAAAGAACAGTAGAACACCATCGCCAGCAGCACCAGGAAATTATCAGTAGCCGCCTTTCATTTATTTTAAATAGTACGTATAAAATTTGTTAATACGTTTTTTATGTATATATTTGTATTTTGTACTATTTTCAGATCAGTATAAATTTTAAGGAAACGTCTATCTTCGTGTTCATCATCCACGTACTTATTAAATGATAACATGCAAGATCTACTAATTCTTCTTGTCGGGTAGGAGGAGTAGTAGAAAAATAAAGTAGGAAGGTACAAATCCTCTCTAATTATTATTATTATATTCCATTTTTTCTCCTAGGAATCATCTTTCTCATACTTTTTTATGTATTTATTTATTTCGAAATGTAATGTTTTTAGATCATTGAAAATAAATATTTTCTGTAAAACTTATTTTTAAATTTTGACATTCGTAACACTTTTAATAAACTTTACCAATGTAATTTTAGAGAACAAAAGCACTTGTAGCCAGATGCCGGATGTTGAGTTTGGATCAAGTATAGCATCGATCGGTAAATTAATACAAGCGCGCTGCGCGCCTATCAGGATCAAAAGCTCACACAATTAAGCAAATTCAACATGCGTACGCAGCATTCCGATTATACTAAAATGCGAGATTGTTATGATTATGATTAATGAATTATCGATGACTAATATAACACTAAATATTCATCCCAATTTCATGGGGATGAATTGAATGCTACTACTATACATTACAATTTCCTCCCTTTCTCATATGTAAACCCACAAAACATTAACTCAATCTTCATTAATCAGCAAGATAGCATATACACCATACTAATCAAATTTCACCCCAGATCGATCTCTTTTTTAAAAGTTTATTTTACGTTTGAAGATTTTATTAATACAGTAAAAGGATCGATCGATATATGTGATATACGTACGTATAAACACGCACGATTAATGAAGATGGGGAAATTGATGGAAGAGACGGACCTGATAGTGCAGACGACCAGAAGTTTAGAGAAGGAAGGATGAGCACGAAAGGCGTTGGAGGCTCTCTGGTAAAATGTGTAGTAACTCCCTCTCATCCTTCAATTCAATTCAATTCTTGCTGGAATTCAATTCGTTCCGACCAATGACGAAACCCTAATAGTGTCCTGTGGAAGGTGTAGGTTGTTATTAAATTTATTAGTTAGATTAAGGAGTATAATATAAGTGTATGTATGTATGTATGTATATATGGCAGTGGAGCGGTTTTCTGCCCTTTTTTAGAAATAGCCTCTACGTGTGTTTAAACTTGAGAAGAGGCGCGAAGGGTGTGGAGTGATGGCCAATTAATTACTAAAGTCGATTTTTATTTTTATTTTTATTTTTATTTTGTACACATATACAGCTCCACAAAAATAGGAGTGAGACCGAGGAGGACGTTTACAACGCACTCGGACATTGGTAAAATGGTAATTTCATTAATTTGTTATGAATAAAACGTTCTTTTAATAAGGAAACAGAATAAAACGTTCTTTTAAAAGATTCGAGAAATCGAGTTGATGATTTTTTACTGTTTTTTTTTACGTTTGATATTTAATCAAGATTTTATATGTTTGCGATTGTGATGTGAAAATTTTAATTAAAATTATAACTTATAAGAGTTTGATTTTTTGTTTTCTAAAAGTTAAAGTTCACGTTATTTATAGAGTTTAGTTCATAAATATGTATCTAACTTGTCATGTTTTGCTATTTTATATACCGAACTACTTTCAAACTTACTATTTAATGTTGTGAATCTACCAAACTTACCATTTTGTATACCGGGTTACTTATTCATCAGGTAACCAGTAATTGTTTTTGTTTATTTTTAGTTCCACGTCACTAATTCATAGTCACATCAATTTATTACTTAAAAAAATGAAGAACATTGAAGATCATACACATAAACATATAGATGAAGGAAATCTAACACCACAAACTGAGATTCAACCATAAATCGGAAGTTTACAACAAGCTAAGAAACAAACCAAACATACAGATGAAGAAATGTTACAGATGAAGCCAGGTACAAAAAAGAACAATAAAAAACCCAGATCTGGAATACAAACAAGAACAAGATCATAAAGAAACCCTAAAAGTTGAACAAGAAACCTACAAGTCGAACAAGATGAACAAGAACCCTAAAAGTCGAACAATATCATAAGGAAACCCTAAAGTTACTAAAATACAAACAGATTTGAACCACGAATAAGAACAAGAACCTTAAAATCGAACCAAGATATCGCATACCTTGAAGATGAAGCAGATCTGGAATCGTAGATCCATCAACCAAATCTGGAATACGATGAACAATGAACTCATGTGTTGGAACAGAAATCAAAACCCTAAATCGCTAATGAATATGAATCGATAAATCAAATCCGGTGGTGATGGAATTGAAACCTTAAATGTATCGGAGATCAGATTCACACCACATGAAGATAACCAATGAATAAATACTCAAATCTTGTTTAAACCACATAAAGATAACCCTAGTTTGGGTCAAGAAAATTGCAGATCTAGGTTCCTATATGGAGTCCTATATGATTAAATGGTAAGTTTGAAAGTTCGATACATACAATAGCAAAAGGTGACAAGTTGGATATATTTTTATAACTAAACCCTTATTTATAATGTGTTTGGATTAATTAACCTTTTTTTAGCTTATTAGATTTTTAAATAATAAGCTATCTTTTTTCAGCTTATGATTTATGCTTCGGTATAATCTATCACAAATTAATAAGCTCTTCAGGTGAAAAATATCATATAAATATAAAAAACAGTTATTAGCAACAGCTTTAGAGACGATCTAGCCACAAATTACCACCAAATTTATTAAAAATTAAATTTTACAATATTTAAACTTGTAACGCAAATCCATGGCAAATTAACGACGGTTTAGGAATACAATAATTATTTATTAATTCGATGTATCCGCTAAAAGGCTGAATCACTTTCATTGTAGACACATTGTGGGAGTGAGTATTAATCTTATGAATCCAAACTGATGGGCAATCGATTGGTAACATAAGCTGAATTGGAGATAGTCTTTCATGCAATGTTAGTACTTAGATATAAGAGGGGCATAGAAGTGAAAAGGCCGAATTGAATCAGATTCGACTTTGTCCATTGACATACTTTCAAAGAACACAGAAGTTACTTCGTTCTTATTCGATGTTATTCAAAGAATCGCGCGAATTTGCTAAAGGTAATTTTTGTAGAGGGGATTTATGCCCATGTTTACAGAACACAAAATAGGGTAGCTGACTTACTTGCAAAGAAAGGTATATCAAGATCAGGTGGTTGGGTTGCTTGGATATAGTTTTATTTGATCCTACCCATGGATTCTCATCCCCTCATCTAAATTTCCCTCACCTGGTCCTACGTTGTGGCTGTGTTTCCTATTGGAATGTCACAGCCTCTCTACGACATCCTAAGTGATTGCTTTATTTACATACGACCGTAAGTTTGTGTAGGCATAGGTTAGATCGGGATGGCTTGACTTAACGAGTAAACGGAGAGTACTACATGTCGATGGATGAATGCATGGTCTGAGATGTGGGGAGGTGATATATTACACAGTATGACTAAGATTACTACGTAGACTTTTCAATAAGGGGTGAACATAGTCCTAGATGTGGCTGGTTGAAGTAATGTAGTATATTTGGGTGACCTAAGGCCCATATTACTAGTTGATATATATAGGAATACCGAATACCCATCAAACTAGCAAGGATTGATGTCAACGGTGAAGCTACTAGATATGTTAATACACAAGTTGTGTCCATTTAACATTTTAGTTAAACTTTGCTTTTAGTTGTAATTCCTAGAAGTATAAGTAGATTTGGTAAATACCTTTTTGGTATATAAACAATGTAGTATACCCTAATTTATTTAAACATTTCAATATTATCAAAATGTGTGCGTTCTTGGTGTACCCTTGATCTCCAACTATTGCACTAAGATCATCATATTCATTGTGAATTTGCTTCAATACACATGTCGACAAGATGAATGCATGTGTTAATCACACCACCAATTGGGATCATACACATGTTAGGGTTGGTCAAAAGTACAAATACCTGAATGTATTGGATAATTAAGTGAATGAAACGATGTTGTAAAGAAATAATTGTTCATTAAGTATCTCACATTTTTGTCACAGATATGTTGCAATTTTGCTACTAAACAATTTTGTCTCTAAAATTGTAGCTAAGTATGGGATTACAATGATTATTTATCAAGTAACTCACATTTCCGTCTCTAATCTGTGGCAAATAAGTGATAAAAATTTGCGTCTCTAAACTATAGCTAATTAGCTACACAATAACGACGACTTAGAAAAAACAATAATTATGTATCAATTACCTAAAATTTCTGTATTGAAATACAATAACGATTTATTAGATATTTAATACATCTGTTCTAAATCCATTGCAAACTGAGGAGGCTAGTTAGCTATAGATTAATCTTTTCTTTTAATATAATAAAAGACTAGCATGTATCAAATTTATTGAAAGATTATATCTAACCTTTTATTTAATAAAATAAATTTTATTGTTTAACCTTAACCTTCGATTTAATAAAAAATGTCTAAGTCAAAATTTAATCAAAATTATTAGAGAAATTTCATATATATCATTTTAAACCTTAAAATATTATATTTGCTCACTCTAACTTTTAAATATAATATTTACATGTTATAACATTTCAAAATATCATATGTAACCAAATTTTTAATTTTATTATTTTAAAATAATTTGTAATAACTTTAAATTCTTTTTTTAACTATAATCAATAAATATTTGATCTTATTGCCCTAATTATAACAATAAAAGACGATAGCTTGTAAAAAAATACAACAACGCCTCTTCATATCATGCTATTTCCGTCACGTCTGTCCTTAACCTCGCGTCGATGCTTCCATCGCTATTCTGTTGTTGACATTATTTGTCGCCATTTATTTCGTGTTTGTTGATTATTTAATACATTATTATTAATGTTTAATTGTTATCATTTTCTTAAACTATCAATTATCACATAAACAGTTAATGTAGTTAAAGCTTATTATTCTACTAATAATAATGATAATAACATTATAGTTATAGTATCATTTAATCTATTTATATATCCAATGATAATAATCTAGTTATAGGTCGGATAACAAATTTATAATGAATATTGTTTGGTTGTATGATATAACATTTTTCTCTCTCTTATATCACGATGTATGTAGTAATTCCACAATATTTTCATAACATGAAAAAAGGTAGAAGTAATTATTATTAATGTTTTATCATTTTCTTCAAATATCACATAAATATTTAATTTAATTAAAGCTTATTATTATACTAATAATAATAACATTTAGAGTTATAGTATCATTTAATCTATTTATATATCACATGATAATAATCTAGTTATAGGTCAGATAACAAATTTATAATGAATATTGTTTGGTTATATGATGATATAACATTTTAATTCGTCAATATTTTCTTGACATGAAAAAAAAAGTGGGAGTCCATTAGGAAGGAACCAGATGACTATTTGGGTTAAGTGTGCACCGACTTGTTATCCTTCCACTGTCTGGAGCGAGAAGTTTTCGCAGCTCTGTGAAACCAGCCTAACGCTTTGCCCTCTGCTCTAAGAACCACGCAGCTCGAGCCTTCGCTCAGGCCACATGATCCAACTCCAAACTTGGAATGGGCAGGGTCAGATATTGCAACAACTAGACCCAACCAAACTAGTTTCAACCACAGTTCAACCCACATTAATGTCCTCACTCGAGTCACAGGCTCACGTTACCAAGCCCGACGGCGAATCAGTCACCATCTAGTCTTTATAAAAAGGATAGCAAGCACTATTTCTTCCGATGTGGGATATAGTCTGATTCGTTTCTTTCAAGCCAATTTATCTCTGTTAAAGCTTTATACGATGATTATCTTTACACTTACTTAGAAGTAGATTCTTGCCCGGAATTCCAGTTGAATGAAAATTTACGTCTTCTCCATGATCAAGATAAAGCTAATTTTGAAGAACTTGGCAGAAATTAATGATTAGTTTATCTAAATTTACCTACTTCAAATGCATCAAGTGATCACCTTACGATATTCTTCTCGGAAATTGAACCACGATCTATCCTCAATTCCACATAATTTCAGACTCGCATTCCTCCATACTAATCTTGGCCCCAAACCCACCTTGATGTGAAAACCATACCAATCAGATTACCGTGTTCGTATTTCTTTGTAACTAAATTCCACCGTCACTACCACACCCCGCTGTCTTAAACAGTGCCCCGGTGAGAGACTTCTTTCATCTCAATGGTCAAAAGTTTCAAGATTTTCCGAGGTTTGCAGAGTACCGAATCCTTGTCAAATTCAGATTTCAATGACTGTCAATAATAAGAATCGTACCTGATCCTGATCTTTCTTTCATCATTTTAGTGATTAGGAACTCATATTTGTGATTCATTAAAGTAATTCAACTAGATTCATGGGTACATCATTATCTTCAAGTAGCTTTATTGTGTCATTATAGACTGTAAAGTCAGAACCAATGAACAACAAGATGAATCCGTAGTTAATTGTTTATAGTTACGAGTTAATTGGACTTTTATCATGAAACTTACACTTCTGCTAATGTATGTTTATGGTATCCTGCGCCATTGACTTGAATACTTTGATTACAAAAATATGAAATGTTGTGTAATTGTTATCCTGCAGAAAGTTATGTAACTTTTTAATTACTTATGGCTTTTTAGATCTTTTGATTCAAATATAGTATAACATGTTGGATTATACAGGTTAGTAGTCAGATTCCCATATATTGGTTATTCCTAAAAAAAATTGAGAAAAATAGACGTAAAGTGTTTTTACGAGTTAACCCGACCTGACAAGTTTCGACCATTTTGGTTTAGGGACTATGTACGAACTTTATACGAAGTGTACGTTAAGCTACACATAAACGTGATAAAACTCTCTTACAGTAAGCAGATGTGGAAACTCGTCATATTAAATTAAGTTTATATACATGAAAGATCGAAACTCATCTAAGTTATAAAGATTTGTGATAGATCTGATAAATTAAAAAAAATGAAGCTACAGGTGCATCAAAGCAATGCAAATAAACCATAGAAACTATATGGTCTATGTGATTGAAGGATCAACAAGAACTTACCATCACAACCAATGTGATGACTTTAAGATGTTCTCCAACTTTTTATTTTTTATTTTTGATTTCACAAGATAAAAGAAAGGAAAAGAGAGGGATAAATATAGAAATTTAGAATTGGTTGGAAAATTTAACATATTCTTCGAACAGTTGTTTATTTTGTAACAGCATAACATGCATACTACCATTTTTTTCGTTTTTCTAGTTTTGTTTTTCTTTTCTCTCATTTAAAACTCGAGAACAGAGCATAGGGAGAGCATCATAACTCTGATAACATCCACGTTTATCAAATGCTCACAAGACAAAAAAGTTGTGATTGTATGAGAACTCATTGTCTAACAACCCTTGAGAAGTGTCTCGTGTCCTAGAGGGTAAGACCACGTTCGATAGTGCATTCATTATAATACCTAACAATGCCCCTTTGTGTATCGTCCGCATAGTCGGTAACACAACAAGCCATGTGCAAGGAAATGTCCATTCTCCAAGCTATATATTCATTTTAATGTTTACTTATTTAAAAGGTTTGTAAGTAAAACAACATCCAACACACATCATATCCCCAATGTCTTGTACGATTTGGAGTTTAAACATGTTAGAAAATACGATCCAAAAGGTGAAAACGAAAATTTTCATAAATGGGGTAATCATTCATATCTAAAAAAAAAAAGATTGTTATTAACTTTCATTTTCCTACTTTGCCATTATTTATTATTACCGTTATTGCATATTATACGTTAAAAAATAATATTTTCACTAATTACATATATCTTAAAATATGTTTTTTCTTTTTGTGGACAATAATTTGAGGTGGAGGAAGTATTTAATAATAAGCATGAACACACGACAACAATTGAATGATTACAAAGAAACCTAGTTTGAGACTGAAACGTGCAAACACTTGCATTTCCAGGGTTTTTCACTTTTTCTTGGGGAAAAATATCATGTCAATGATCCTGACTCACAAAGACATTTCAGCTCCTGTACACAATACTTCAATTTTGCCTCAAACAACAGCCAAACATGATCTGCAAACGATGGGCAGGACCACATGATTTAAATTCGACTCGAATCTCTACCAAAAATGAATCTCCTTGTCCAATCCGATACAACCAGAACCCTTGTTCTCCAGCTCACTTGCTTGCTGAATTAGGAAAAGGAAAAAACATACATATAGGTAAATGCTTCAAAACAGGGTCTGAATTGACATAACCACATGAACTAATCTTTTTCCTTCTTTTTTTTTGGCTCATTTTCATTTTATGGGTCTCTATGTGTATACTGTCTCAAGTCAACTAAAAATCAAACCAATAAAATAAGGAAAATTATTACCTTGCATAAACAGAATACCAGAGCCATTGAGTGCTGCGACCCACTGAAACCCAATCTCCTGGTAATTCTGCTGCTGCCTGTTCTCCACCTAAAGGTGCAAACTGCCCCAAATGCTTATACCTTTTTCAATTTAGAATTACAAAGAAAAAGAAAACGTTAGAAAACAGTGATGAATGGGACCCATAATCTCACATTGACATTGTCACTAAAATTACAGAGTGCAAAGGATACCTAAATGGAAGAAAATCATGACGCCCAGAACCCTTGAACCGGCGAGGGCCTTCTGGTGTATTCTTGGCTAACTCCCTCTTGTTAAAACAGTTTGATAGATAAGTCCCTTGTTGGGCAGCAACCTTTCCTTACGCATAAAACAGTCATTATACAAGATTTGAAGGCCAAACTAAAATAGATCTCAATCTTCTTTAAAATAAATCCCAGATATAAGTACCTGAGCTGTTGCAGGGAGGCTTTTCATCTGAGAATCTACCTGAGAAAGAGCTAATTTGAATCCTTCAATGTCGACTTCCTCCCTGGCATTTCCTTCTGGATCATTTAAAAGATCTGTCACGCTTGAAAGATGCTTGTCCTGTAAATGAAGTTCCACTTGGGGATAACGAATGAGTATATCATCAATAATATCTTGGAACTCTTCCACTGTGAGGGTGCCAGATTTATCCTTGTCTGCTGCATTGAATATAGCCCCAATATCTTCCTATAAAATATATATATGTGAAGTAGGTTAATAATTGGTCATATGAAACAACCTTTGGTATAGTAAACAGTAAAAACTGAGAGAATGAAAATACCATGATTTTACGCTGATCAATGGTAGCACAATCTCCGATAGCATAAACATTCTCACATCCCTTTACTCGCAACCATTCATCGGTAGCTAAAACCTTCCTTTTTTCCTGCATTTTGTAAAATGAGTCACTAGTGACTATATAAGTTAAGAGCATTCACTTGTTTTTAAGAAACATCCGTACGGGTTTTAAAAAACAAAACGAGTTCAGAAAATTTGTCGTAGCAAACCTGGCCAATTTGGCTCATGAAGTCCTTCACAACAGGGCGAGTAGAAACACCAGTTGACCAAACAACCATGCCACGTGGTACCGAAACCTTTTCACCGGTAGATTTAATTTTCATGTTAACATCTTTATCTGAAACACTTAAAACCCGGCATCCTGTATGCACATCAATTCCATCCCTAGCAAATTTTTGTTCAGCAAATGTACTGATTCTACTGTCATACCTACAAAACATAATATACAACAACTCAAGTATAAAAGTACACACCAATCTGCTTCAATAATCAATCATAATTTTAATTGTAAAAATCATGCAAGGAAACATAAACAAGATGAAATGTTTGCAGCAGATTTACGTGTTCAAAATATGATCACCAGATTGGATGACTGTTATTCTGACCAGATCTTTGACCATAGGATATAATTTGACTAAATCTTCATGGACAAAATCATGTAGCTCTGCTGCAAATTCTACTCCAGTTGGCCCCCCTCCTACTATTACAAAGTGGAGGTTTATCCTACGTTCTTCTTCTGTTAAATCTGGCAGGATAGCCTTTTCAAAACAGTCTATCACACTTGTACGAATCTTTTGAGCATCTTCAACTTCCTGCTTTGTAGTTCATGTCATTTTTTAGGAAAGGAATACATAAGCTTTATAATAAGTTCAGATGGAATTCATTTGTGACTAATATATTTATCTGTTCATCCAACATAACAAAAGGCAAGGGGGGAACAACATATAGTTGCACCTTAAAAGGAAAAAGAAGCTTAGATCAGCCACTGGTAGATGACATAAACATTGCTACCTTGAGAAAATGGCAATATTCCATGACACCAGGGGTATTAAAGGTATTTACTTCAGCGCCAGTTGCAATAACCAGATAGTCATAGTCTAGAGAGAACTCTTTCTTTCCCACTAAGTTTGATTCGATAACAGAGCGACACAAAACTTTCTTGTTTGCTGCATCAATCTTGGTGCATTCTGCTTCCCAAAACTGAATTTCTCCATTTTTCTACCAAAAAAAGAATCATACAAAACACATTTGTTCAAGATAACAAGGAAAAACCAATTGAAACTCATTTTGAAGTGATATTAAGATAAATTCCTACTTTAAGAACCATGATTACCTTTTTAATAATGTTACGAACTGGCTCCACAATGCTACGTGCCTCAACTGTTCCACAAGTGACACTAGGTAACAATGGGGTGAAAGCAAAATAGTTTCTAGGAGAAACCACTTGAACATCATATGAAGATATGTTCAAGTCCTTGAGGAAACTTGTACTAGCCCATCCTGTTCCAAGGACAACCACCTTTTTCTTGTTTGTTAATCGTTCCTGTTCTCTGTTGTTTGTGGCATTATTTGATTGTGATTCTGCGTAAGCAACAAGGCCCCCACCACTGCTGATACCAAGATAGAATGATAATGAAATTAAGAAAAATACAAATTGCAGAATACAAAACCAAGAGATTCAAGCAAGGGTAAAAATGCCACATTTTCTAAGTAAATGATTCTAAACAATGAGACATCCTAGGATTCCTAGGCACGTCTATATGAATATGAGGAGCCTTAAATGAGGGGATGACCCAACTCCCGAGTTAGCACAATATGGAGGGAAAACATATGGATTCCTTAACAATAGAAGCACAAAACATTTAATAGAATAATATACGCTAGTTATAGTTGAACACAGACAGTAATCTTAAATGAGGGGATGACCCCAGTGTTAGCCTTTTCTTTGGGTTGATTCCAGGGTTTGTGGAATGTGGATTAAATATAGTTATGTTCACCTAAAGAAACACCAATGTATCCATATTTGTAAATCATTACCACCACATTTTAAATTCTAAACATATGTATAGATTATCTGATCACTAAAACCATAAACAAAACTGAACCCCTAAAACAAACGCATCTGTTTAATTCATGGAAAAAGTGAACATGACAGCAATTGATACTTGTGTCCAGCATTTGCTCCAGTAGAAACCCTAATCATGGAAAAATCTGATTTGCTCCGGTAGAAACCCTAGTCAGATATTCAGTCTTTTCATCGCTGATAACGAAACCAACAGATACTAAGTTTCAGAGGCACTTGGCATGACAAGTAAAAGCAATTTTATCATCCCACCGAAAATTCAGATCATGATGGTTTAAAACATATGATATGCCCTCGAAATCTGAAAGAAAGAAGAAGCATACTACAAAATTTTCATACGGGTTTAAATAACTAGTATTGAGAGTGAAGAAAAAAGAACCTGAGAGAGAGAACGAGGAGAAGCTTAGAGGTAGAAGGGAAGCCATTAAAAGCTCTGTTGAGATAGGAGACAAGCGTCATGGTTGAGCTATAGGATTAAGATTGATCTCTCTCACTCTCACTCTCACTCTCACGTGAAATCTTCTGGTTTTAATGGCGGTTGAATGATAGATCCTCCATCATCTGATGACTGATGCAGGTAAAGTGTGAACGATCCTCCATACCTACCAAACACATGCTTCCCACATGTTCCTTTATTATGTTCTGGTGTTGGATAAATTTGCGGACAATAAATAATTAACCAATATCATAGTTCTATCCACTATTTTCTATAAATTAATATTTTTTTTTTATTTTAATATTTATATTAATTTTATAAATAATAAGATAAATAGAAATTTTTTATCAAAGATATAGAACATCTTAATGGTTAATTACAAAAACGGTTGTTGATTCATATATTCACTAACATTTACTGTATAATATTAATATTTATTTATTTTAAAAAAAATATGTGCAGCTAACAACATATATTCTATCTCCTTTATTTTGTGATATTATACAAATAACTTTTTATGTATAGTGTTAGATATATGCATTCTTTTTGACGTGCACGTGTATGATTTAAGGTGTGTATGATATATTTAGATAGGTTATAAATTGCTTTTCTATATAAAATTAGTAATTTACATACCAAGTAAGGAATGATAATAGAAATAATTAAGGGGTATTACTAAATTAACACCTTAAACACTCTAAATCAAACAAAAGTTATTAAGGTTAGGAGTTTATCTAGTATCTTTTTCGTCTTGTAAGATCGGGATCGGGGTCATAAGATCCTTCCACAAGTCATTAAGCTTTTTTTAGTTTTTTTTATATGCTATATTTTTTTATCAAAAACTAGTTATATAACATTTTTACGAGGGAATGAAATATTAATATTTTAAATTAACATTCATAAAACAGTACAAATTTTGAATATTAAATACATAGAATAAAAGGTCAGCATAATACATTGGTTTACATATCATAATAAAATTTAATATATGACTCTTAAACACAATCAACAAATCTAGAACATATTGTGCACAAAATCAATTCCTTATTTCAAAACAAAATCTTTTTCTCGTAAATCTCTATATCTTATAATAAAAGAAAATTAAACATGCGACATATGTAATAAAGTAGAAAACTACGAACAATTATTCAAGCAAAAGGTTGATTATTTAAAAAATGTAAAAACAAAAAGTAAAACTACAGTAATAATAAAAAATGTAAAACTTCCTTTTTTGTTTACTTTTCGTTTATTATATTTGTTTTTAACTTAGATATGTATTCTTTTTAAATTTGTTTCTTATTTATAAACCTATTACACCTTATAATTTATAGAAAAACCACTATTTATTTCAATTTTTATTTTATCTCCCTGATAAATTTTTATTTTTCATCCTTTAAGTTATATAAATTAAATTCGATTTTTAATTTTTAATTTTCACCCATAAATAAATTTTTAATTTTGACCTTCAATTTATATATGATTACATTTTACCTAATAAGATAATTTATAATTTAGTTAACGACTTGATAAACTAGATTTTGCTAAGAAAACAGCTTTATTTTTATCTTCTTAGAGGACGATTATCTAACTTTATTTTTATATGTAATTTAAATTAATATGTGATTATTTAAAAATCTAACCCGGCGCAATGCACCTATTACACCTTATAAAACACTATTCATTTTGATTTTCATTTTATCCCCCTAATATATATTATGCATGACAAATTTACATGTCTTATGTGTGTTCAACTCATTAATGTTTGTTTATTTGATTTTATAAAATTCAAATCTTTGTAATGCTAGATTTTCCTAATAATATCTTTGAATTTCGACTCGTCATTTACTTTTAAGTAGCAAATGTCTCTATAAGTCTAGTCTATTGAGGTGAACTTATCTAAATATAAACTTTATGGGATTGTGGTGAAGTCAAATGTGGTCAAGATTATGGCCGATTGTATTCATTGTAGCCATGCTCGGCGTCCATTTGTTCATGTTGGGCTTTTGGTTTGTAGAGACATGTGCAACAAATCCTATTTAAGTGTTGTCTTAGACCAATTTTACCACTAGACTATCTTCTTAAAAAGAGTGGATGAGAATTATGCGTTTATGATAAAAGTTTTAAAAAGAGTGGATGAGAATTTAGTTTTGTAAAGGGTATGGAGTTCTTATGTGATTACCAATTGTGTTGGTATTTCCCCTCCAATTCATTCGTCATGTCATGAAGGCAGGGCCGGCTGGTTGAAGATACTTCCTTTTGGAAGGATAAGTGAATAAGTGCAAAAGATCGCTTGATGTCTTGTTAAACCCAACTCTATACAATTAATTATCTACAAAATTATAAATTAAATATAAATGGATCATGGTTAATGGTGTTAGGCGATTGTTTTAGACATGGCAACATCCTCCTCAAGGTCGATCTATCGATGATTTTGAGGGCTTGATGATGGAAATTGGTGAGTCTTTCGGATTAACTTATGGGTTAATGAATGGCTTACCATTCTCTTCATTAAGTAATAATAAATTATAAATATACATACATACAATGTGGGCCTGGGCCTAGAATACAAGCCTAACAATACATACAAGACCATAATATATAAACACAAATATACATACTAACAGTTTTAGATTCTTTTCCGATATAAAGTATTTTAAATAAAGGCTCTTGCTTTGGATAGCTTCTTTAAGCGTCTCCCAACCTTCTCAAATCTTTGCTAACATATAGAGTGTAAGGATCGAATCACCAATAATTAACGTGGTTTGATTGTCAGGGTCATGACATACGTCTACTGACTACATGCAGACATTGAAGAGTATGTAAGAACCACAAAGGTTAAAGGACAAGAAACATAGCTAAAATATTTATAGAGCAAACAAGAAACCCTATTAAACCCTAATTACGACTTAAGGGCCACCATACATGATCTTTACAAAAAAACAAGATTTTACCCGGATTACATACTGCACATCGTGCACCCTCCGAGCCAAAAACTCAAAACCCTATTCTCGATCTATTCCTTGTTGTGCACCCATGCTACATGCCGAGCACCCATAATAAGGTCCTAATTTCATCATCTAAGCTAATTCAATTGGACTAATTACTATTCTTCCTTATGTCCCGCTTTATGTAATTTCGCTCCTAATTATTTAGATAACCCTCTGATTTACTTGAGAAAAATAATTTAACTTAAAAAAAACTATCCAGTTAGTGGCGGATACCATTTCTACAGTCCAGTTATAGAGAATCCTTCATTCTTTTGATTTAGAACCTACCTCTCTTTGCAAAATCATCATTAAAAAATAAAACCAACCTGGCAGATTAAAAAAAAACATTCCGTTGCCGGGACTTGAACCCGGGTCTCTCGGGTGAGAGCCGAGTATCCTGACCAACTAGACTACAACGGATTTGTTCATGAATCTAAAATCAAGATATTTTATTCCACCTCGTGTAGAAAGAGAGATTATTTCATTTGTTCAGAAGACGCGGTCTTTAATTATAATTTTTATATTTTACTTTTAATTTATGTATGTATACTTTTTAATAGTTGACTTCTTCTAGTCTTAGGGTCGTTACTAAAACTTTATTTATTTAACAAAAATTAAGTTACTACCTTATCAATACAAACAAAACATGTTAAAAAAGAAGATTTTTATTATCCCTCGTGTTGCTGCATGATTTATAAACATACGTTTTTAGATCTCTTGATACTTTTCCTTGAAAATTGTTACCATTAGAATTAGAATATTTGGTGACAAGATCCTCACTCATTAAGACCATCCTCAATGCAAGGTTTTTATACTTCAAGGCCCCTTTTATGTATCACCTCTCTACAAACCTCCAAAGTCCTAGCCAACTTATCTATTTATTAATAGTAATAAAGTTTTAAAGATGGATAAGATTATGTAGAAAGTTTTTAAAAATGTATAAGATGGTGTGTTTGTGAACCAACAACATAGTCTTTCTGTATCAACCCATCTCTTTTGCATTCAACAACAATTAATTTAATCTAAAAAAAACAACCTAATTAACAACATTTATCAATTTTGAATGACACAACTTCAAAGCTTTTAAAACATGGACTCGACACATATACATTAGTGGATAAAACTGATCTAGACCACATGAAGATCTTTCAGACCACCATCCATGTCAAATGCCGATATCCAGCCCATTTAGCAGCGATACGAACACCAATAGCTAATGCTGCACACAATAAAGGAACTGGAACCCTTCTGTCTCCTGTTGTAGTAATAACTTCACCCTTGTCTTCTTCTTCTGGTTGATTCTTGGAATATTGGACAACAGCCAAAGCCAAGAAACCGCTCATGACTACAACCCTAACCCATGGCTCACCTACACCTGCTAGTACTGTTGCAACAGGCAAAGCAGAGGAGACATAATCTCTCTTCTTTATGAAACGAGAAAAAGTAAATAAACCGAATAGAAGTGTCCAAAACGGAAGGTCTCCAATCATTCCTTTTATGGCAAAATATCCAATTACGCCAGAAACTGTTAACAGATGCCATTGGTTGTCTACCGAATTTGGAGACGCTACTTCACTGATCGCAAGTATAATTGATGTTAGCATAATGATTGTAGAAAGCTCCGGAATGGGAGTATATGCAACTATTTGCGAGTAAAATGCTCGAACCGTGTAAAGGGTAGTTTCAATGGCTCTAATTATGGATGTAATTGGATCGCCTATGAAATGGAATATAAGGGCTAACACTAGTTTCAAAAGGTAACCCAGAAATTGAAGTATTGATGTTGCGGCCCTTTTCCAGTTATAAAGTTCCCATAAGACAGCTCTCCAGGCATACGCGAGGAAACCCAGTGCTAATTTTATTTAAAAAAGAAAAAACAAAGAACAGAACGTCAGTGCTAAACAATAATGATGTTCATAAGATATAATAATGAGAAAATCAAGCACTGCTCATATATGATTGATAAAACTAATAAATGTAAACATGACAATGGAGTATCATCACTTAATTTGGTGACATACTCTGCCTTCAAACATAATAGTTCTTCATCAGGCATAACTAATAACTACTAGGGTACTTCCTGAATTCAGATTTTTTTGGGAAAAAAAAATTTAATCCTAATTTCAAGTACTTTTATAGGGCAAAGAGCAACACCTACGTTAGGTGCTGCCACACTCACATACCTCTTTAATGAGCAAATAGTGAAATAACAAAATTACCCTTCATTAAATAGGTATGTGAGTGTGGCAACACCTAACTTAGGTATTGTAGCAACACACATTCTTTTCCCATTTTTATATTGTATTATTCAATTATCATATTATGTACACATACATAAATTATATATAAGTTAGAACTCAAAAATTGAAGTTTATCTACTTTGCACCTAAGGATGTAGCTTACTCAAACTAAAAGAACTACATGCTAGAGCTTAACTTAATCAATTGTAGCTATATCTTGTTTCAGTTTGAATTGAAGACTAAGTTTTCCCACCTGAATATAGGTGTATCTGCCTGTCTCCGTCATGACCACTATTTGAGCTCAAAGTGAGTATTAACTATTAAGTTGTGAACCTTTAAAAAAAAGTCATACTACAAAATTCGTTATCTTCTAGTTCTGCGTCTGAAGAGATTTATTAATTATGAACGAGAATGTCATAATCACAAGGATGAATAGGCATTCAGGATGAAATTTTCTTGTACTTTCAACTTTTAAGCATATAAAATATTGTGTTCATGACCTTTTTAAAAGAAACTACCAACATTGAAAAGAATTTGTGTAGTTGGCATTCCCCTGTATTCAGTATACACTATACAGTATCCAATTTACAGTATACATACGGTTTCCAGCACGCACCTTCAATATATTCACACCTTATTCGAATTGAATATCTCACGAATTAGATCGACCATAGGGGTCGTAGCACGAATTAATCGACCATGGGGGTCGTAGCACGAATTAATCGACCATGGGGGTCGTAGGCCCAAGAGGAATAGAAATTAAAACATAACAATATAACCAATGGTTCATTTTGCCCAAGAGGAACCATCACCTGGGGTAGATCACTTGCCTGTGGGACCATCACCTGGGGAACCATCCAACACCTTGGGGGGGTCAAGATTTCTAGCCCAACAGGGGTTTCAATCGGTGATTGGGAAATGGCTTGCATACATCTGAGCCAAATATTCGGCGCTTCCCCGGTAAAACAAACAGGGAACAACCTCCGTTTACTCATTTTGCTAGAGAAGACGAACGATTATAACTTGAATCGGCATCCAATACTAGAGAAATCAGCAATGTCCAACAGACCCAGGACGAACGGTTTGTATTTAAAGATGCATATTTTCCGTTATAAATAAAATCTTTTGCAAAGAATAATGAAAACACTCAGGAATTTCATGAAAGAGACCTCGGCTACCAAATACGAGATGAACACGAACAAACAAATAGACTCGCAGAAATGTGAACCATCTTAAGAAGTGAAACGAAGAATTACCTATAAAGTAAGGCCATCTGACAGGAGGATCAGGAACTTCTTTAGTCAAGTATCTAAACCTTTCAGGCATCGTACTCTCCCCACGCGCTTGTATTTCAGGTTCATCAGCAACATCCTTTTCTTCTCCTTCTCCACCACTGGATGTTGATTTTACAAGGAACCCTAGATTTTTTCTACCAAATGGTAAAACCCCCAATTGCTTCGTTAGAGGGAGCGCTATCGAGAAATTACAGCATTGGATCGGTTGTGATATTGTTCTACGGAATGGAATCGAATATGAAGGAAGTTTGGGGGATGGATACGCAGACGCAAGAGTTGAAATCGTCATCATCGGCAGTTTTTAGGGTTTACAGAGTGGCTTTAGCCATGCTATCCTCCGCCCAGGATTTAGGAAGTAAGGAAAGATCGATTTTAACCCGGTTTCATTTTTGTCCTCCGGAAATAGTAAAAAAAATAAAAAATGTATAATTCTTGTGAAATTTTTTTAGGTTATTAGATAAACATGGTAATCTGTAAGAAAAATAAAATCAAGATTTTTCTAGTAACCTGTAAAAATAATTTTAAATTTCATAAAAATTAAATACTTTTAAAACTTAATTATTATCTTCATATGATCTAAATGTATAAGTGATCTAATTAAAAAAAACTAAAACTTAGTTGCTATCGTATAAAGTTAACTTGAAAATAAAGAGAAGAAAAATGATGTATAGTGTCCCCTGAAAATATTTTAATTGTTAGGTAATAGTTAGACCGAGGGTATGCATCGGGAAACGGGTACAATCATTAGCCACACTATTTAGAACTTTATTTTTTCACATTCAAACATATTATATAGTTAATTTCATAAATACGTTTTTAACTAATCACAAATTGTAGGCTTAGCTATTTTCCAGAAAAATTTATAAGTTTGGTTATTTAACTACCATTTTGTTGTAGTCACGGTCATTTTTAACGGTTTTCGTTTGTTTGGTATGTTAAGTCTCTTCATGTGCAATGCATATGTGAGTATTTTAGTCTTTTACCTTCTTTTTACTTTTTAATCGATTTTCACTGTTAGTACTATTTAAATAATTTGAAAAATAAAAATTCTTTATCTCCCCACACACACTCGGTCACCCTTTACACACACACACACACTCTCTCTCTCTCCCTCTCCCCCTGCACACACATACTCTTTCTCTTCTCTCTGTTATTAACATCTAAGAACAAGAACAACATTGAACGGAGTGTATATGTGTGTGATTTTGTGTTGTTTGGATTAAGGGTTTTTGATCTGTAAAGCATAAACACCGGCATCTCTCTCGTTATGATTTTGACTAACTAGAGTCAAAAGCAGACTTCACTTCCGAGTTCCGACCACCACTCCAATATTAGGCTTGGATTTGTAAATTGTGGGTTTCCTCGTCAATTTCTCAAAAGAGAGAAAGATATAAAGAGATAAGTGAGAGAATGAGAGAGTATGTTACGAGATGTAGATCTTGAAGAAAAAAAAGAGATATAGGCGTGAAGGCAATGGTAGTGGTGGTGGGAGGTGCGAGGGGGGAGGAGTACCATTACCAGGAGAACTAACTTATAAATAGAGTCAGAAAGCAACAACACGCAAACTACCAATTTTATAAGAAGACTAGGTGTAAATCTCTACACCTTAAAGAAAGAAATCTATAAAACAAAAAGGATACTAACAAAATCCGGTCTATGAAACAACTATGAATCAACAGTTTTGGGTTCGACAACCACATAATCCGTTCTACTTTTCTCTGACCAATCCTACCAGAAATCCATTTAAGACTTTTCGACTAAAACTCGAAGAACACATCTTCAAGATATTTCTTCAGTTGTCAATATATGATCTGATTTGGTGCATCCAAATCATATACAAGAAGTTCCAAATATTTGCTTACCACACATTCATGTCCTTAGAAACCAGCTTCGATATATATTCCATAGAACTCCAATCGATTGACCATCACTCACAACTCTTGAACTTTCTTACAACTCCATAAGGTGTGTTCCAAGGTCCTAACCTCCTCCGTGAAGAGAGGAAAAAGAGAAGAGTGTAAATAACCCCGTAAAGTGTCAAGAGCAGCCCTAACATGAATTTTTCACAAATGAACCCTCCACGGGAATACATTTAGTTTCTTGGGCCTAAATTATTCCACCATTTATCTAGATTACTAACTCCAACAAGCTTCATTAGTTAACTATCTAAGAGTTTTAACCGAGAAGCATCCATCAACCGTAACTCCCACTTAAATCTAACTTAACTCTTGACGGAACCACATGCATTCAACAAGTTTTGTACCTCCTCCAACTGCCTACCTCTCAGGCTCCTTCTTCAATCTCATTTCCAGACCTAAGACCCATCTAGGGATCGGATAATATCATACACACGTTCATATCCATTTCGTTTTTCATCATCTATATCCATACCCATATCCACTTAAAACTATTTCATCCGTACATATCCATATCCATAACCATTGGATTAGATGGGTAAATGGATATCCATTGGATGTCCGAATAACTCTTTTTCTCAAAGAAAATATCATAGATTTACATATAATTTACGATTTTTATTGACATAAATACATAGTTTCTTAATTAAAAAAAAGATACAAATCAATATATAACTTAATATAACTACAATCAAAGTGAAAAACATAGTTTGTAATTATATAATATTATAATTTTGAATATATATATATATATCTTTAATATTATATTTATATATAAATGCTAAAAACATCATAAATATATAGATTTATAGACTTAATTATATAAAAGTTTAATTTAGGAAAATTTAATTTTGGTTTTATGGATTCATCCATTGATGGATAATCGTCATCTATATCCACTCCACTAAACATTCATATCCGCTTCATATCCGATATTCATCCATTTAATTTTGTCCATATCCACCTCCGATGATTCGGATCATATTGTCATCCCTAGGCCCATTCCTCCAAAAGCCTCTATCCACTATCTTCGATTGTTTGTTTTTTTCTAAGAAAAACACTTTATTGAATATATCCTTTAGCTTGACATTTCCAATCCACTTATCTAACCAAACCTTTGTTAAAGGACCCTCACCCAATTCTTTACCAAAGGATTTTTACAGTTTGTACCTTTTTTTTTCCAAAATCTCCCCAGTCTTAAGGAAATCACCCTAAACCAAATTGCGCCAATGAAAACCATCCATCCCATCCCCTATATCAACCCCATCCCTATATATACTTTTTATGAATCTCGACCAAAGAATTCCATCTCCTAAAAGCCATTTTCCAAAAGCCCAAGATTGGCAAGTTGTAAGCTCCCAACTTTCAGACCCCATTCCCAAATGAGTTAAGAAAGAAAACCATAAAATAAAAAAGGACACTAATGAAAATTCCACAATTTAACTTCTTAGTTTATAAATCATTTATCAAATCTTATTCATATATCATTGGCAGTTGAGATTTGTGTAACGTCCCAAATAACATAATTACAATTATTAATTAAAGTTTTACATTCAATATCAAATAAGAGTGTCAACATTGTTTAACATATATCGGAAGCATTTGCAAAGTTTAATAACTAATTAAGCATTGTTGTTACGCCGGAGCTTTCCTCTTGTCCACACCGATGTTCCTGAAAAGAACAACACATAAACATGTAAGCATAGAGCTTAGTGAGCTAACACAGTATTTGCACTTTATAGCAGATAACATATATTCAAGTAACAAGTACACATCATCATCATATAACACCACAGGCGGATAAGTGCCCAGCTACCAAAGCTGCAATAATAAACGTCCAGCTACGCATAGTTGTCACATCGACATATTATAGTACCATATAACGCATAACCGGTCATCACAGTATAATGAATAAGTTAGTGAAAACTCACCTAAAGAGCAACGTGGTATATCACAGAAAAACAACAATAAGTCTGGAAATTAGACAACTTATCGGCAAGAACCTACAAACAAGGTTCCACTAAGTCAAACATTGGGTATAGTTAAATTATGCACACGACACTAGTAATCCCCGGTCCCAAGACCCTTAAATCTTAAATCACACTCTTGCGATTAGTGGCTAGAGCCACTATGCAATTCCAAACTCCCTCTAAGGTTCATGATTTATGGTTTACGATTCACACCCTTAATTTAGTTTACAAATGGTAAGTTAGTCCTAGGTTTGCAATTCTGATTTGTGATCTTGATTCACGACTCCGGTTATGCGATTCCGTTTTATGATTCTAATATGTGATTCATCTCAAGATGCCGATTTACAATTCCTATCAAGATTCTGATTTATGATTCATATCAAGGTTTTGATTTACGATTCATACCAAGGTTCAAATTAATGATTCATATCAAGGTTCTGATTTACTATTCATACCAAGATTCAGATTTATGATTCAACTTACATCCCAATGTTCAATTGGAGTTAGTTCAAGGTTTATGATTCAATGTTATGAGAAATTACGATTATGGCTTAAACATTTGCTGGGTTTTCGATTGTGAATTACGATATAGGGGAAACCCTTAAGAGACTTAACCCTTAACTTTTACGATCCTGGTACCTAACACGGTTTACGATCCAAAGCTTGCCAAGAACATTTACTATACAAGCACTATAGTTGATTCTAAGAAATCCAATCTTCTTCAAAACTTGACCAAACTACAAAATTCCAATTGCAATGTGTTCTAATCATCAACTAAGCAAATCCCTCTGGTTTAATTCCATTTTTATCATGTTTTACACTCAAAAGTCCAAAAGGTGCTCAATTCTCTCGTAACCCTCGACACATACAAAACCGAACCAGAAATCCCCTAAAACCCAATCAATTGGTATAAAATTAGTACCTAAATGATTGCAAGTATGTGAGGATTCATACTTGATGATTTCTCGAGTGACTCCAAATATTTTGGTGCAAGAATGATGATGATTTCCCTCGGTTTCTTCCTTGGCAGTGATACACACACAAACACATAGTTGCTAAAACGGCTACAGTGATGTTACATAGGGTTTTGTGTGCTAAATGGATATTTATACCCTCCTAAAGTAATCCCAATGTCTAAACACCCCATTAGTGCTCATAAATTACTAAAAATACCAATTATAAGTAAATAAGAAGCCCCTTTCTATTAATGGAATACAATAATCATATTATTTTATTATAACTTGGAAAGGGCACGTATTATATAGTTTGTTATTCAATATATGTCCATTATTTGTGGATCAATCTTTTCTTACGGTTGATATACTACACATGATGGGTACAACCCTAATATAAAGGATAATTTAATATATATTGCCGATGGAGCAGATAAAAAACGCTGTTGTGGCAAAAAAAATGATGGCATCATCTATGACGCGGAAATGTGACGTGGCGCTTGACCAATTCAAATATTAACCAACTATAAGATTAAATTGTTAATAACAAATCAATCATCACACATATATTTAAAATGAAAATATCTTTAACATTCAAAAATTAAAAATTATAAAAATTATATCAAATTTTCAAGCATTTTATTCTCTTCGATTTGACACCCGTATTGTTATATATATTTTTCTTCATAAGACGTTAACATGATCAAAATACATTCAAACATCTACTTTAAATATTTTTAAAACAAAAATTAGTTTAAAATTATAAAAATTATATTAAATCGACGAGTGTATTGTTCTTTTTCATTTAACACTCATTTTTTTATCTTTTTTTTTAAAAAGCATTTTTTGAGTAAAAGGTTACACCAACGTAATATGATTATTCATCAAATATTTGCACATGAGTTTTTAACATTGATAACATTAATAAAACACGTGTAACCAACATCACGGTCATAAAATTGTGTACGATTATAGTTGTTATGGAGTTTTACTAAATGGTCGCTCATGTGTAGTACAAATGTGTATTTAGCAGAAATAACAGCAACAATGATATGGATATTGGTAACGGAGGTAATCATTAGTGATGTAAATTTAAGAGAGAAAAACAATGTAAAACATATTTAACCACTTTACTCTTTTTATGTGTGTGTATGCCACTATCCTCGTAATAAATTTGGTTCTTTAACGCGCACACACATATATAATATAGGGGTAGTTCCTTTAAGAACCAAAATTATTACAAAACCGCGAGATTCTATCTGAGTCATATATCCATTTGTTTTGTATTCATTTTGTTTTTTTAATAAAAATGGTAATGTAAGCTCCAAACCGATTTTCTAAGTGTATTCAATATCATTACTATCACAATTACCATGACCACCATTAGCGACCGCATCTTAAAACTCAAAAGCATATTCATGTTTTTCGTGAGCTAAGTAGCATTAGTTTTCCGCTATCACCAATAAAGACATACACACACATATATATATATATATATATATATATTTATTAGAAAATATCTCGGATAACGGACGAGTATAGCACTAGTTTAAATAGTTTTATGTAACATATGTTTTAAAGGTATTAATAAACATAAATTCTTCTTCTTAATTATATATTAAAAATATATTTTCAATATTATGAGAGAAAAATTAAAATATGCATTTAATTTTACGAGAGAAAAAGATATCACGGATGGAAGTTAATTATAGTAACGTAAGAAGTTAAGCAAAAGAATATTAATAATCCAGACACAGAAAACCTAACATTAATTTACCCATACAAAGGTATTTAATAACGTAATATTTAATGCAAATAATTTAATCGAAACCTGACCTAAATAAAATTTTTATTTCGTATCCCATATATGGATGTCTTTTATGTTTTTTTTAACAGCTTCACCCCAGCGGTAGAGCCACATGATCGAAATACGGTTGAACTAATCAGGACCCCGGTTTCGATCCACTCCATCTACACCCCCTAATTAATTCGGTAGGGCTACTTCACCAATAAGAGAGTGACCATCAACTACTCCTAGGAAGAAACCCTCCAGAGAGACTCGAACCCGAGACCTCTCCTTTACTGGAAAAACTCCCTTACCGCCAGGGCAAACCCTTTTGGTTATCCAGGCAATGCGGCGATAATGATTAAAGAAGAATGATGGTGAATACTTGTGGTGTCGAAGACGGAGGAAACAATAATGTTTACGAATAAACCTTGAATGTTACAATAAATTTGAAATAATTTACGGAGTATTATTCATCAAATTTATGTTATATGAAAGTTCTTATTTAATAATGTGGTAATATTGTTTATGCACTTTTACTTAAAATAAAATTGAAATGCATGTTTTTAAAAAGAGTTAATTTCATAAATGGTCTTTTAACTAACCACGAATTGCAAGTTTAGTCTTTTTTTTTGAAAAAGTTGCAATTATCATCCTTTAACTACCATTTTATTTCATGTATAGTCCTTTCTAACGTTTTTTGTTTGTCAAGTCTGTTAAATGAAGGGTATTTAGGTCTTTTTATTATTTTTTAATTTTTAATTAATTATAAATAATATTAATATTTTTTAAATAACTCTCTTTTTCTTCCTTCAAACACATTACACACACTCTCTCTTCTCTCTTTCTTCAAAGAGATACACCATCTAAAAAACCATCTAAAAAACCACACTCCTTATCTTCTTCTTCCACCACCTAAAAAACCACCACCACCCAAAAAACCACCACCAAAAAGAGTACACACACTCCTTATCTTCTTCTACCACCACCTAAAAACCACCACCACCAAAAAACCACCACCACCCAAAAAACGATCACCGCCACCGGCGAGCTCCACCCAAACAACCACCATCAACGGCCACCTCCACCCAAACAACCACCACCACCGGAGGATTGGTGAACTCCACCAAAAAACCACAACCACCGGCGAGCTCCACCTAACAACAACAACCACCACCTACCGACGAACTCCACCAGAAAAACCACCATCACCGATGAACTCCAACCAAAAAACGATCACCACCACCGGCGAGCTCCACCGAAACAACAACCACCACCGACGACCTCCACCCAAACAACCACCACCACCGACCGACGAACTCCACCAAAAAACCACCATCACCGATGAACTCCAACCAAAAAACAATCACAACCACCGACGAGCTCCACCTAAACAACAACCACCACCGGTGAGTACATCGTGCTTCAAACCACCGGCGAACTCCACACACACTTTCTCTAAGATTCCAACCACCAAGAAAACCACCACTGCCACACAAACGCCGAGTACATCGTGCTTCAAGAAACAGATTGATGGTTGGTGGCTATGGTTTTCTTAGATTAGGGGAGGTGTGGAGGTGAGGATGTGGGGATGTGGTAGGTTAGAGAGAGAGAAGGAGAAAGATAGGAAAGGCCTGATGGAATTAAAAGTGGAGGGTTGTTTTAAATTTTAATATGTTAAAATATATAATAATAATAGTAATAAATTTACTATTAAGAAGTAAATAAAAAAGAATGTTAGGGGTATAATAGTCATTTTATATAAATTTACGGACTCGGGTAACGGAAAACGTTAGAAAGGACTATACATGCAATAAAATGGTAGTTAAAGGATAATACTTGCAACTTTAAAAAAAAGACTAAACTTACAATTCGTGGTTAGTTAAAGGACCATTTATGAAATTAACTCTTTTAGAACCAAATTTATTACGAGGATAGTGGCATACACACACATAAAAAGAGTAAAGTGGTTAAATATGTTTTACATTGTTTTTCTCTCTTAAATTTACATCACTATTGATAAAAGAGAGGAGAAGGTGAAAGGTTTAATGAATTAATGGTTGAGATTAATGTAAACAAAAGGGTGAAGATTTAGTTTTAATTGAAAAATTAAGAACTCTTAATTTTTAAAGGAGAAAAAGTGTTGTATACTTAATATAGTAGTATAGATAGTATTGAAACTTGGTAATTACTAGGTTATATATTTTTTATATAAAAAGACGAATACAGGTGAAGGAAAAAGTTTAAATGAAAATTATTTTTTATATGAGAACTTCGAGAATTGTGTCTAACATAATCAATGACTAATTAATAGAGATATTTAAGTCATTTATATATTTACTCAACCGTAAATTACGCCAGTGTGGATGAATCATTATTAGGTTGACTTAATTTTCCCAAAATACATCTAACTAACGAGTCATAATTAGAATTCTTGGGCATTTATTTATTTTAATTAAGTGTCAAGATTAATTGGTTTTCGTATAAAACAGTTTTTGTTTAAACCATCTCTTACAAGTGAAAAAGGTAATGTATTAACTTGCTTAAATCCTTATCCATCATCCAGCACTTGGAAACTTGTTTACCTCAAATTTTAGGAAAAATTAAAAAAAGAGGTATTATATTCTCTTACTAAATATTCATATCCATCTTTTTACTCACTAGATCATGATAAGTGTTAAAATTAAGTGAGAAGATTATGAAATAGGATAAGCGGATTTCATGTGTTATCATATAGTGAATAGCAATATGAAGTAGGAATATAAAATATGAGAAAATGGAATATTTCATAAAAAATTAATAAGAAAGAAAGTTTTAATTACGTTGTTTGTTTTTACTACATTTTTAGCAAAGGAAAAAAAGACCTTACTTAGTCTACCCGCATCCAACCGCGGGTGTGTGGTTGGTTGGAGCTTGGGTCACGCTAACACCGTTGTTGCCCCCATACCCGCCCAATTTAGCGGGTTCCGAATTATGCAAAGATTTTAGTTTTTTTAAATATTACCGTTCCCAATGAACATATATATATAGAGAGAGAGGTAGGATCAAATGAGAATACCTCCTAATATGAGAACTTAGAGAACAGTTTATAGCCCTTAGATGATCTTTATTTAATGACTGATATTAATCTTGGTTAATTAAGGTATGTTGAATTTTAATGATTTGATTTAATTAAGGTATGTTGATTTTAGATCTCTTATTTATTTAATTAAATGATTGGCTTACAAGTGTTCTCACCGTTCTCCATTTAACATGTGTTCTCACCGGATCGATCCCTCGTCTATATATATATGTAGGGTAGGGATATTGTAAGAGGTGATTAAATAGGGGTGTTCATTAATTGGTTTCACCTGAAAATCCACTTAATCCATAAAAGTATGAGTTAATTGGTTATGGTTTAATTAGATTTGGATCGGATATTTGGATACACCCGAATATTTAATCGAATTAAGGTTTGGATTTGGATTTTAAGTTTTCCTTTTGGACCCCGACTAAATACTTGAATAAATAAAGGAATTGCATTTTGATTTTTATGATGTATACATTATCATATAATTCCCTTGAAATAATTTATTTCGTTTGAGTTATCTTTATGAATCGAATACAATAGTAATTCATTAAAAGGTTTTGTGTATAAAAAAAGTCGTGTAACTATGTTTTTTAAAATTATAGTGATAGTATGGTTTTGTTAGATTGTTTAATTATTTTGTACATAATATAGTAATACAAGTTATTTGAGTTTGGTGAACTTGTGGTCAAAGCGCCAAGTGTATGTGACTAATGGTTTGTCTTTTATGTGTTTTTTTTGACAAATTTCTTACTTGGTTTTGCGGGACCCAAACCAACTAACCCGATGATTATTCGGTTGGATTGGTTTGGTTTAGTATAATTCTGGTTTGAATTATGGCCGGTTAATTTTTTTCTAAAATCCAGTTAAACCAAACCGAATAAATTCATAAAACCGACAACCGACCGATTGAACACCCATATGATTAAGTGTAAAAGGGGTAAGAGGTAATCCTAACCATCTAATTTTGATGCAAAGTCAACCAAAATTGATTACATGAAAACTGAAAATAAATTAGCTTTAGGGGGCAGATTCGGAAAAAAAAACTTAGATGAATCTTGTAATAGTTACAAATTTAAAGAAAATTCCGGTAACTTTAATTTGTATTTTTTTCAGCATTTGAAATTAAAATCATCTTCAGCACAAATGGATAAATATCAGACTGAAGTTTTGATACATGGTCAACTGAAAATTCGATGCACTAGATCGAATAGGGATATTGCAAATCAATGAATTGATAATCATATATTAGAGTTTGGATCAACAACTTTAAATATAAAGCAATTACAAACTAGAAGCCAAAAGTGATGAACACAATATATACATATCTGATACACATTATCTGCATAATTTATATACCAAAACCCTAAATGTATATAAAAATCGAAGATTTAGAAACCCGATATTCACAATGTGCTTTTCCAAAAGAAGTCGGTGACAACCTCCTATTGATATGCCATAATCTAAAACATGGTCAAAGAAAGCCTTGAGGCATTTATGAACAGGGAGGATGACAAACATCAAAAGCATGTTAAAAGGCTGTTCCTTGAAAAATCAAAATGATTATCAGTAAAGACAACTTCATAAAAAACCTTTCAAACCCAACTTCGTTCAGATCAGAACGAAATAACCGCCCTAAAATTCACGTAAAGTAGATATTGATGAATAGGGATGACGGTGGTGAAACAAGAAAACGAAACTGATGAGACATATGCGGCAACAATCACGCAGGTGCGATGATGATGTTAAGAGGTTTTCGGACCATCGATGACATGGAAGTACAGCAATGGTTTAGAAATCCTCTGGCGACGAGTTGATAGACGATAATAGAGGGCGGTGGCGACGTGAGCATCACAATGAATCTGATTAGGTTTATGGGAAGGGAGACCCATCGGTTTCTATAAACAATGAGGGAGGGGCCAATTTTTTTAGGAGTTAGGAGAGATAATAAATAAATATCTAAAGCACCATTCAATTGTGTATGCCATGTGTCTTTACCATAATTACTCTTATACCTCTTATATTTTTTACCTCTTACTTGTCTTAATTCTATAGACACACACAAGTATCGTAACCGTGCAATATTACGGCGGCGAATAGTTTTTGTTTTGCAACATACTGTAAAAAATGTAATGATATGTTATTCGCACGATTCAATGTCACAAAAACTTTTCTACAGTAACATGCCCGTTTCTTTCAAATTGTCTTTTATTTGCATCAACTTTATTAATTTTAAAATACATTAAAATAAGAATAAATATTTATATTTATAAAATAAGGAGAGCAAACTTAATAAGATTTTAGAATTTATGTTGATGTAAGTGGAGAATTGTATTTGTGTGAGAAAATGTATTAGTGTGGGAGAGTATATTTTAAATGAATAAAAAGTTGAAGTAAATTATGAGAGAGAGAGAGAGTGAAATTGTTAAAAATTGAGTGGATGAAATTAATTAGATAGAATAAAAGATCAAAATTTTGTTTTGATTGAATTTAAGAACTCTTAACTTTAAGTAGGAGAGAGAACGTTAAATGATTTATATAGTAGTATATATATATATATATATATATATATATATATATATATTCAATTTTACCGTTCACAACGGTCATATATATAAGGAGCGGTTCAAACGAGAACTGTTTTTCGTACGAGAACTGCGAGAACCATTTCTGGCCAATCGTTTAATTTCCTGTCTTTTTTATTTATTTTAAATAGAAAAGGGTAGTATGGACATTTTTACATTACCTCCCATTTTCTAAAAGTAATATATCCATCAAACGAAAAGATGTTAAATTACGAAAATTATACCAAATTAACGAGAAAATTGTGCTCGTTAATTTGAGACAGATCTTGCTATATTTTTTCAGGAAAAAAAATTTGTGTTTGTTGGGTTAGTTTTTTACACAACTCTCGACATATGCACATGTGCATATCTACATCTGTGTGCTGATAAAACTAGGTGAATATGTGCATTTGCACAAGTGCATATATTTGCACATATGCAAATTTGCACATGTGCAAATGTCGACTATACTATAATTTTTTTTTCGAAAAATATAGCTAGATCGGTCTCAAATTAAAGAGCATGGTTTTCTCGTGAATTTGGTATAATTTTTGTAATTTAATACCTTTCCATTTGATGGATATTAGTTTAAAAAAAGTTGGGAGAATGTGAAAATGTCCATATTGCTCTTAATTAATTATGGATAAGTTTGATTAGTTTAAGGTTATCCTTTAACAACTTTTTAATCTGGGTCCTCCATCTTTTTGATCAACGGCTATGATTGGTTCTCGCAGTTCTCGTACGAAAAATAGTTCTCGTTTGAACCATCCCCTATATATATATATATATATATATCCAATTAACAACTATCCAACATTCACAATTTTTACACCATCTCATTCTATATCTCTCTTTTACTATCTCAATCATCTTAAAAAAAGCATCCAAACCAACAAAATAATTTCAAAACCCTATGACGAGTTTCAAAATATAGTGGTATAAGCTCACAACCGTTACACCCGAAAAATCTTTTCCAAGGAACGCCGCCACCGTCAACATATTAAGCAACCATCCAACAAATTTCTTTCTTTTCACCACAACCGATCTACCATGGTAGTTTTCAACAATTTCAAAAATTTTACCAAGGTGGCTTCTAACACATTTAAAACGGTGCCTTTCAATAAGTTCAAGTTCCCGACATGTCTAAACAATTAATGCAACAAGGAGACTATGTAGATGTTGAAGGGGAGGACGAGGAAGAGGGGATTTCCGAGACCCAACCCGAGGCGATTCTCAATACACACCGCAAAACAAAATTAACAAAATTTTCAAATAGCTCGAACCTGTCATTATGGACTACTGAAGAAGAGGTTTTGTTGGCAAGTGTATGGATTTAAATCTCCGAAGACGTCATCGTTGGAAGCGCGCAAAAAAGGCATATATATTTGATTATTTATTTATATATTTAATTACTTATTTTTATATATTTGATTATTTATGTATATATATTTGATTAGTTATGTATATATATTTGATTCTTTATTTATATATATATATTTGTAGAAGATTTTTGGGTGCTCGTAATCGACTATTTAAATGAAAGAAACTTTCGGAGCTACAAGAAAAACCAAATATTCTCGAAGTAGACTGATATGAAGAGACATATGATGAATTTTAACAGAATCTATACACTATAAGAAAACAGGCGATTAGCGACGGCCAAATCCGTCCCTAATCCGTCGCTAATCCCTAATTAGCCACGGATTTGGGACAAAACAAAACCGTTGCTAATATGTTCGTCGCTAATTTTAGGGACGGATTTTAGCGACGGATTTTGAATTTGCCACGGATTAGCGACGGAAGTTTAGAAACGGATTAGAGACGGGAGCTTAGAAACGGATTAGAGACGGAACTTTAGAAACGGATTAGAGACGGAATTTTAGTAACGAATTAGAGACGGAATTTTAGTAACGGATTAGAGACGGAATTCGTTACAAAATTAGAGTCAACATAATGTTTGACATTACAAAACACATTTCAAAGTGTTAAAAACATAACACATTGTCTAACATTTGACGATTAACTCAAACCGAAGGGGGAGGGGGAGGGCCTAAACGAGAAAATAGTATCTCTTGTAAGTCTTCAAACCTTTCTTGCGCCGCTTCTTCACTTGCCCGCGCTGCTTCTTCACATACTCGTGTTGCTTCTTCACGTGCCTTCATTTCTTCTATTTGTTTCTTAAGTTCTTCTTCTTGTTGTTGTAGCTCAAGTACCTAAGTATAACACTTTAGTTTATATTGCACCCAACAAAGTTAAACATCCATTATAACACCAATTACCCATTAAAAACCATTATCACCCATATATTGACTTGTAAATATTTATAAATGTTCATAACAACTTATTCAACCCATGAAAACATATTATGATCCATTTATAGCATGTTATCATTACAACTAAAATTGATAAATTTAGATAAAAACAACTCACGTAGATTCATCATGACCAATAAAGATCCCTAATTATAACTCATTCATAAGCACATGACCCGTTACAAATCAATCCGATAAATTAAGATAAAAATAACCATTATTGCAGCATAACTAATACTACTTATTACAACCCATCAAATCCATCATGAACTATTATAGTTTATATAATATATTGAATTCATAGTCACGTAATCCATTAATAATATGTATATTTGATAAATATTTATTTCAAGTTAATAAATGGTACCAACAATTTTAGACATTTAGATGAATCTATGAAACTTGTAAAGATATAATATTAAAGAAAATAGACTGGTCTTGTGGCTTAACATGGAAGGAAAATAACTGTGGCATTAATAATAAAGATAGAAAAGCATGGGTTTCCTTTTAGACCTCCCAAAGTTGCAGGAGGCAGCATGATGGTCTAACTTTGGAGATGGATCATAAAAATAATTAACTAAAGATCATTTTACAGGTTGATAAATGCATCGTAGCAACAATTAAGAACACTCGCAACAAAAGAAGCATATAATCGAATGACCCATTTATTAGCCAAGTTGAAGCACAAGACAAGAAACTGGTAAGAAAAAACAGTTACAGCTTGATTTTCTTGTCTTTATTAATGGAATAAATAACTAATGCTAATCATTACAGTTTGTTGTTGTGTTATGTTGGCTTGACCTTAAATTAATCAATTTATATGTGTGTGTTGTATATTGTTTACTACCATTCCTACTACATGTTCTGAAATCCAAACTTGACCCATATATACATATATCCAGACTCCAAGTGTTTGCTTTGGTGGATTTCATGGTAGCATTTACGAGTCGTGTGTGAGTGCTATTGGTGTATATGTCAGGTTGTTGTTGTGTTATGTTGGCTTGACCATAAATTAATCAATTTTATAAACAAAGGTTGTTGTTGTTGATGGTTTACTACATGCAATGCAAGGGCTGGTTGTTTTTATGAAAAGAGGTCAATTAAAGTATCATAGTGTATCTTTGAGTTGGGCCTTTTGCTTAATTTAGAACCTTTTTTAGTTACAGACTTCTGTATGTATATATCTGCAAGGTGTATGTTAAACTAAGTCTTGTTTTTTGATACTTACATAGACTTATCTTTCAAGAACCTGATTGTCCCTGTTCCTAGATTTCCTTCCAAGACCTTCAAGTAAGGTTATCCATACTTGTACTTTACAACAAGGTAATGCATTATGACACCAAATAGATATCTAAATGTTTATTAATTGCAGCATTGTTGGGAACCCTTTGATGTGCCCAACAGGATCAAAGCAACAATGCTATGGAATGACACTTAAGTCCATCTCTATGCCATTAAACACCACACAAAGTATGATTATAATCATGTTGAATACCTTTTATTATATAACAATTTGAAGTGTACGTTGCTAATCTTTTATGGTGTTTGTTTTTCTATTAATTTGAAGCTGCTAACACCTCAAGAAGTAAAACTCATAAAATGGCACTTGCCAACTATAGATTTATATTTCAATGTAAATAAATAAGCCATTTTTTCCCATTAAATATCTATATAAAAACAAGTAAATCAGAATCCACTTGAAGCTCACAGGTAGATGAAATGTATAAGATGAAATATATAATCGAGGGATTAGATGGAAAACCTTGAGGGCTTTGTGAATTCTTGAAGCTCACAAGTAGAATCCTTAGCACACCATCATCAAATTAAGAAGCAAGACTCCCACTTCAACAAAGAAAATCAGAATCCACTGGTCATAAATCAATTTTCGTAGCACATCAAGACCCGCCTTCGAAAAATCTAAATCACTCAACAAATTAGTAACACTACTACAATTGGGTATAAGAGTTCGAGATAACCATAAAGGAGCGACATAAAAGAAAACTAACAATGCAAACTTTTAAGAAAACAGGTTAAACAAGACAAGATGAAACTTGATTTATCAAAGTGATTAACACTTATCAAAAAAAAATTTGATCAATTATATAATTACACACAAATAAATTAATAATCAGATTTGATTATTAAGTTTGATTGTTTGGAGCTAGGGGGCTCATGTTATTTGAGCGAGGCCTGAGAATTTCAAAGCCAACATCCACATATAATTTTTCCAAATGCATTTCAGCCTTTCCCCCACTATTAACACTCCACCAGAATTTAGTAAAGATAATCCTAATACATACCTAATTAACATAGAAACCTAATAAACCATTAAAAACCTAATCATCCATCAAAAACCCACACATCATAAAAACCCAATCGGCCATCTAAAAACTAAAAACTACTAAAATCCAAATCAGCCATAAAAAACCCAAAGCTGCGTCCTAATCAGCTTACAGAGCTTACGTACTTAATTAACATAGTTCAGAATCAAAAAGATGAGAGAAGTAGAGATAGAGTTACGTACTTACACATAGCTTACGAGGAAAAACGGGAATCAGAGTTGTGGTGTTCGGCGGTCGGCGCTCGCTGTGGTGGTCGGCAGTCGGCGTCGTTACGGTGGGCAGTGGTCGGCGGTGGGCTGTGGTCGACAGAAAATGTAATTGTACGTAACCCAGGAACACTTTTGATGTTAAGAGAAAAAAATTAGGTTACGGGAATGAGGAAAATGAGGGCTAGTGTGGGTTGTAAAATTTGGGGAAAATTTTGGGAAAAATAAGAGGGAAAATGAAGCGGGAAAGGAAAGGTATTTTAGTAATAATTTTTTTAATACAAAAATTGTCAATTTCTTTTTTCTTTTAATTTGTTTTGATGATAAAATTTTAAAAAAGTTATGAAATTAAAAAATTTAGATTATAATTATAGCTTTTTAAATATTATTTAAATAGGTTTTCTAGATTTTAGAGAAATTTATTTGTGATTTTCCTTACAAATCATTTAAAATGAATAATAGCAGGGATTTGGGGGTGTTTGGTTGGAGGGAATGATTAAGAACTTGAAGGAATTGTAATCTAATTCCTGAAGATTACATGTTTGGTTTACACTTGGTGGATGGAATTGGAATTTGAACTTGGGAAAACTTTCCTTCAAACAAGAGAAAGTAAATTCCCTCCCCTTGCCTAAGGAATTGAAATTTCTTCTTAGCTTCAAACAACGAAACGGCCAATTAGGGCATAGAACGACCGGCGATGCAGGCTTCGATAATGAAGAGAGGTGACCGGTGACAGAGGCTTCAAGGGCTGCGACGGTGATAGAGGCTTCGATGGCGACCGAGGGCTGCGTGGTGGTGACAGATGCTTCGGATGCGACCGGTGATGAAGGCTTTTATGGTGACCGAGGGCTGCGGCGGTGACAGAGGTTTCGATGGCGACCGCCGACTAGTGATGAATGCTTCGATGGAGACGTAGGGCTGCAGCGATGAAGGCTTCGATGGAGACCTAGGGCTGCAGCGATGAAGGCTTCGATAGTGACTGGCGATGAAGGCTACGATGGAGACCGACGATGAAGGCTTCCATGGTGATCGGTGATGAAGGCTTCGATGATGAGACCGTGACCAGCGATGGTGGCCCGAAGAACAAACCTTCTTACCTACTCACAATGGTGGCGAGAGGGGCAGCAAGATATAGATTCCAATTCCAGGTAACCAAACACAATGAGCTAGAATTTAGATTCCAATTCCTTCCTACATTCTAATTCCTTCAAAAAACAATCCGCGAACCAAACGCCACCTTTGAGTTTAGAGAAGGACCAAGAATCAAAGAAAGACAAGTCGAGATAGACTAACTTATAAACTAATTTCTTAATTTGAACCTTGTGTGACTTTAATTGAACAAAGTTGCCCTTGATTCACTAATTTGGTCAAATTATAACATTCATTGACCAATGTTGACCATTTGTGAGCATGGTTTGGTTATCGGTCAAAACGAAACTATTAACCAAATGTTCGATTATGGTTATAGTGTGTGTTTGTGTGATCAACATTCGATTGAACATAAGTAGTAATCGACTAGATGTCACTATCTCACATATTGGACATGATTTAATTATTCGGACGAAGTTGAAACATGGTTGACCAAATTCTTGTCATGTTTACATATGTAAATAAAATATAACCTTCATTGATCATTGTTCATGATTGAATAAAATAGTACCATGTCTGGCATGTTGACTCTCATTAACCTGTTTGAACTTTTATATGATATTGAATGAATGATGTTGACCTTGATTCAATGATTTGAACCAAGTAAAATTTTGGTTAACCAAAACTGATCATAATTAACCTATTTCATTCTAAGTTTGATTAAACCACAAATATGATTGTAATTCATCTATTTGTATCTTTAGTATTACAATGAATGTATAATGTTAACTTTGATTCACTAATTTGAACCAAATATAACATTGATTGACCATGATTTATTTTAAATACGATCATAATCTTTCCTATTTTAACCAAAAAAAATTGATTGACCAATGACTATAATTCACAATTTAAAAACAGTGTTCTTTTGTAAATAATTTGATATGGGTTAGTGACCAATATAGTAAATACTCAATAAATATTTTTAAATTCTAAAAATTGTCGCTAGCTACCATTAATAGACGAATTTTTTCTCCGACTCATTTGCTACCGATTATCGACAGATATAGTAAATATTAAATAAATAATTATTAAATTTTCAAAACCGTCAATTTGTTGATAATTAGCTATAGTTTAGAGTCAAAATTTCCCCGTGCCTAATTTGCAACGGATTAGCAACGAAAATGCTAAATACTTCATAATGGTTTAGAAACGTATTCTTTTTGTGGCTAATTTGCAACTGATTAGCGAGGAAAATGGTTTATATATTCTCTTTAATGTGCTACTAATTAGCTATATTTTAAAGACGGGTTATTTATGTTGCTAAATTGTCAGGGGTTTACGACAGATGTAGTTTTAATAAATAATTATGAAATTCAAAAACTGTCACTAATCTGTTGCAAAGTAGAAACAATTTAGGAACGGATTTTATATGTTGCTAATTTGCAACGGATTAGCGACGAAATTGGTAGATAATCTCAAACCGTCACTAATATGTCGCAAATTAGCAACAATTTAGGGACGGATAATATATGTTGCTAATTTGCAACGGATTAGTGACGAAATTGGTAGATAATCTATAACCGTCACTAATTTGTTGCTAATTAGCTACATATTAGAGATGGATTTTATATGTTGCTAATTTGTAACGGATTAGCGACGAAATTGGTAGATATTCTCAAACCGTCGCTAATATGTTGCTAATTAGCTAAAAATTAGAGACAGATTTTATATGTTGCTAATTTGCAACGGATTAGCAATGAAATTGGTAGATAATCTCAAACCGTTGCTAATTTGTTGCTAATTAGCTACAGATTAGAGACGGATTTTATATGTTGCTAATTTGCAATGGATTAGCGACGAAATTGGTAGATAATCTCATACCGTCGCTAAGCTGTTGCTAATTAGCTACACATTAGAGACAGATATTTTTCGTTGCTAATTTGCTACGGATTTGCGACGAAAGTAATAATTGTTTAAAAATTTAATTTTTAAATCAAAACTGTCACTAAATTGTTGCTAATCCGTCGCTAATTAGCGACGGATTTTGGGCGTCTCTAAATTCCGTTGCTAATTAGCAGTTTTCTAGTAGTGATATATAATAATATAAAGTCCAAATATCATTCCGGTTAGAGTGAATCGGATTATCTGGAGAGGACACACTCGCATTATCGAGCGAAAAGTTAAAACGCGAGTTTCAACAACGAGGCGGCTTGGAGAGTCGTGAAAGACCATCCAAAATGGAAAATCATACGTACTTTCTATGGATGACAACCCGAGGGCCCCAAAACGGATCAAGACTACCTCGGATTCGAACGCAAACATGATGTCTTGAGATGCACATTGTCAGTTCGACCTCAACGAAGACGAGGAAAAAGGGAATGAGGTTGATGTACAAGAAGAGCTTCCACGTCCGATGGATAGGGACAAAGGTAAACGTGTGGCATCAATATCCACGAGGTTGACAAATAAGGATGATTTAATCAATTAGCTGAAGGAGTTTATGAATATGTTTAGCATGCAAAACGAAAAAGTACTAAACGCGGAACAAGTAAGGTTGAAATTCGAGAGAGAAAGGCTTGAAATTTTGAAAAAAATTGAGGAACGAAAGAGTCGAAGTAGACGCAAAAAGATCTTGACTTTTACATCGCCTCGCACGAGCATCTCACGGGAAGGGTGCTGAGTGCAGTTTTAGCCCACAAATATTTTTTTCGACAAAAATACAATCCGGACTAGGACTATGATTCATTTAATACTATGTAGTTTTTTTAGAGTTTTTAATTTTATTATGTAAGACTAAATTTTTAGTTTTAATTTATGAAATATAATATTTATTATTTTATCTTATATGAAATTCTAAATTAGTTATAAAAATTATATTACTTAAATTAAATAGTTGTAATAAAAAATAAAAAATGTGAAAGATGAGATAGTTGAGCGGATGAATACGGGGGTAGAGTGGTAGGAGTGAAATGAGATAAGATAAAAGAAAAAAATGATATAACAGTAACGTGACCATAGAGCGACAATAGAATGGATGTACATGTTCTTAATTACCATAATTAATTAGAGTTTTGGTCATATATACGACTATAATGTCAACTTTTGCCAGCAAATTAAAACTCTAGCGAATCTTGATATAGCTATTGATCCATTTTATTTACCTTTTGCAAAAACTTCTGCTTAATTTTGTTTTCCAATGACGTAATCATACATATATTGATGATTATTATGTATTTATAATGTAATTGTAATGTAATAAAGATAAAAATATATAGATATATAAAACAACAGGTGCGGTTGACTTTTATTCAGGATTCAAACGCATTGAACTCAAGAATGGAATCAAAAGGTTCACATCTTTAATTTACTCTTATTTTGGTTTCAGTTCATTTATAACAGACAACGAATTGAAACCCTTCATATATATAAGCCCTGATCATAACACACTCATTCCACATCAAATCCATCAAAACACTCTCTCTCACACACACATATATATATAGTAATTAAAAAATGGCTGCTTCTGGAGTTTTGCATAAAGAGTTCATTACATCTTTGTTTATCTGTGTCTTATTGTTTGTATCCGGTCGTCTGTGTGAATCAGCTCCCGGAATTTACATGTTCGGAGACTCATTGGTTGACGTCGGGAACAACAACCGTCTCCCTCTTTCCATCCTTAAGGCTAATTTTCCTCACAACGGCCTCGATTTTCCTACCGGTAAACCCACCGGCCGCTTCAGTAACGGGAAAAATGCAGCTGACTTTCTTGGTACGTACGTACGTACATTTTGCTAATTATGCCATGCAATATATTATTATACAATATACATACGGGATATATATTAGAAGAACAAATATTAATTACGTTAATAATTGAGTTAATTTTAGTTATTTTCTGAATTAAATATTACATATCAAATTAATAATCATCATATATATATAACATCACATGTGGCCCACCATGGAGTGCAGTTATCCATCATTCCATCCTTCCCTGTTAAAATTTCTGAATTAATTTAATTTGCAGCTGAAAAATTGGGATTACCCACGTCACCGCCCTATCTTTCATTGGTGTCAAAATGGAGAAAGTTGGGCAAAGCTCCGATTACCGGCGTGAATTTCGCATCTGGAGGTGCCGGAATCTTTAACGGAACTAAGGAAGTCTTTGTAAGAAGAATATATGCATCTAGAAATCAATTAATTAACGATATTTATTTCTAAAAACCGTGATATTGTTGAGATATATTATTCTGATTCTTAATTAATTAATGTTTTAAATGCAGAAACAATCAATTGCATTGACCCAGCAAGTAGACTACTACTCTTTGGTGCATGACCAACTGGTTCAAGAACTGGGCTCAAAAAATGCCCAAACCCACTTGGCCAAATCCTTATTTATGATTGTGATTGGAAGTAATGATCTCTTTGGCTACTTTGACAAGAATTCTGAAGTCTCAAAGCAGTACACACCACAACAATATGTTAATCTTATGGCCTCCACCCTCAAACAGCTTATGAAGGTAAACCTAGCTAGCTCTTGTTTTCTGGGAAAAAAAGATATTTATATCGATTTTTTTAATAGTGATATATAATAAACGGGTAAACGGCGGCCGGGTGTTCTCTCATATATGTTCAATTTATATAACCGGGGCTGCAGAACTTTTGGCTAAGATGTACGCGACTCATTCTCTTGACCTCCTGATCATAGGGGAAGAAGTGTTTTACCGACAGTCTATATAGTGATAGGTTTTGTTTTGATGATATAATAATTGATTTTATATGTTTGTAGAGGTTGTATGGCATGGGGGCTCGTAAATTTGCAGTAACCGGAGTTGGAATGATCGGTTGTTGTCCGAAACAAAGAAAGCAAAACGCCAACAACGAATGTAAGGTGGAAGCAAATTACTGGTCAACAAAATACAATAGTCTTCTAAGGATTTTACTAAATGATTTGAAGTCACAGTCACCAGATATCAGTTATTCTTACTTTGATACTTACGGTGCTATGAGTAATCTCATCCAAAATCCGGAAACTTATGGTATCTATCTACACAACCCAGTTAATTACCTTATCGATTGATAATATATGTGGTTTAAAACTTGAAGTAAATTTAAGCTCATATATAGGCATCGGCCTTGATTTCGTTGCAGGAATTAAGGAGGTTAAAGAAGCTTGTTGTGGACTTGGAAAACTGAAAGCCGACGTCCCTTGCATCCCAATTTCAACGTATTGCTCTAATAGAAGCGACCATCTTTTCTGGGATTTTTACCATCCCACAGAAATGGTGTCAAATTTATTTGCTAACCTTTTGTACAACGGATCACAAAGGCTTACGTTTCCGATTAATGTACAACAGCTTGTTAATTTGTAGATAATGATCGACATCACACACACACACACGTATATGTGTGTACGTATGTGTGTGGTGTGTAGCAAATTAAGTATCAGATATAGTCATGCATGGTCTGTTGGAATAGAATTTTGCCGTCGAAGAAAATTTTAAGATATTGTCGTGAATATATATGATCAAAAGTGTCAAATCAAATATTTTTATATATGAAAATTAGATTATTGTCCATGCATGTGGTAACATTTATATTTATTTATTTAATTGTTAACCAGATTATTATTCATGTATGTATATGATTGTATTTTTTGTATAAGTCAGCAATTATTATTATTAAACAATAAAAATAATTATAAAACCATCAATCATTATAGTTATATATAAATAGAAGCAATACGATTAAGTATTTATTAGTTATAACTAGCTAGAAACAATTTAAACTGATTATAAAATAATTTAAATGTCAAAACTAAGAATTTGGTTAAATAGGATTAAAATTTTTTCATGTGGTCAAACAAGACTCTATGTTCTTTTACAAACATGAGAGTGAGACCTACAAAGGAACTCATTCTTAACTTAAAATAGAGAATTCACTCTAACATTTGTAAGAAAACATGATATGTCATGTTTGACTATAAGATGAGAGGATCTTAACCCGATTAAATATGATATTTTAAATATTATAAAAGATTCATATAATATTTATAAATTAAAGTGGACAAATACGATATTTAAGATTTAAAATTGTCATATACCAAATTATCTTTGATATTTTTTACTTCAAATTAAAGAACTTTGACTTTTAAAAGTCAAAATCAAATTGAATTTTCAATTTAAATAAAAACTTAATGAGATTTAATTTAACAAATGAACGAATATGATTGTTTAATAAAGATGACCCAAATTAGTTTTTTATTTATATTTAGAGATTAGAGATAATAGTTTAACTATCAAACTTTAGTTCAGAATCAATTTAACAATCAAAGTTAGTTTTAAAACGATTTTATTATAGAATTTGAATTTGTTATGATTTAATTCTCGAAGTTCTAATGACTTTAGTGAAACAAATATGAAAATTGGTTATTATTCTATAAAAAATTTCTTAATTTAAAAAGTTCTATTAATTTAGTTCGCGCATAATTTTTGTTAAGAAAAATATATTAATTAGATTCTTGTATATATTAGATGAATTAAATCCATTTGAGAGCTGTAGCACCTTATATAAATTATTAAGTTAATTCCAATCTTTTTTGTTTTTTTATATATATCTAAAATAAAGATTATATGAAAAGCATTGTTTTTGCTACAAGTGTGAGAAGCCTGTAGAGTGGTAAATAATATTATTAGACACTAAGATGTATTATGACATTTAAGTAATTATATTAAACTTTGCTGATATTTAAATAAATTAAAAAGAGTAAAAGAGACCTTCAACTCAAACCCTAATCTTATGGCCAACCACTATCCCCCTCCCCATTTGACGTTCACCACCATTCCCATGGCTGGCCTCACCGCCGACCATCTCTCTCTCTCCATTGAACGACACGATTGTTGGTAGGAAACAACAATTGAAGCCGGCGATTAAAGATGGAGAAGAAGAAACAATGATCGGACCATCATCCTCTTATGTCTTTTTCTCTCACGATGGTTTCATCCTCCTTCCACACACACACTAGAATCCTAACATCTTCCCCCTCTCCCTCAAAACTTCCACTAGCCAACCCTCTTTCCTTAAAACCTTAGCCAGCCAACCCCAATCCGGCTATGCCGTATAAGTGCTCTTCCACCGTCAAAATGTAGAACTTGTCATCAACAATCGCGACCTTCTGCTTATTGACCAACTAATACCACCATCACCGTCAAAATCGAGGACCAATGAAGCACCAAGCACCACTGTTGCATGCCACAAGTGACCCTTAATCGTAGCCAGAAGTTGACGATTTCAAATGTAGATAACATTATTTTGTTGTTAATTTGGATGGTCTTTATTTACTTTTTTTTGGTTAAAATTTTGTTTCTTGATTCAAATTCTTTTTAGAATTTTTTTATTAAAAAATTAACTATTGAGCATTTGTCTTTTTGTTGTTAGTTCATTAATGACATCTATTATTAATTTAAAATTAGTCTGTTGTTTTTAGTTCACTAATGGTAGAGAAAAAATGTATTGAAGTGTTATACATATACATTAGTGAACAATGTCTATTGGTTGTTGAAAAATAACCAAAAAAATAGTTCACTATTGCACACTTGTTGTTAGAGAAAGAACGTGTTCAAGTATTATATATGTTCATAGTGGAGACTGGAGAGAGTAATAATATTAACATAAATTATAGTTTTTTTTAATATTAGTTTACCGGTGAACAATGAAATAAAAAAAAGAGTTAATTAAAAAAATGGTTATTGTGGTTGTTACTGATTTTCACTTTTAGTCTTTTAACTTTAAAAATTACAAAAATAGTCACGGTGGTTATCATTTTGTTTCACTTTTGATCCTTTACACCAACTTGAGTTAAACTTGGCCGTTAGTCAAAGGGTATTCTGGTCTTTTTGTACCTTTATCCATGTTATCAAACATTCTCCACCTATTTCCTACCCATGACTTATTTTTTAAAATTTTTTTAATTTCTATATTCTTGTGTTCTTAGTGCATCTTCAAATGAACTTTATCATGTTCAAAAATAAACAACCAAAACTTATAAATATTCAATAGAAATTCAAGCACTCCACAGATCTGAAAATTAAATAACTTAACAAGCTAAAATCGAAAAACCAACATACATGGATATCAAATGAGATCTGAAACACATTTACATATCTGAAAACCGGTTAAAAAAATAGAAAATATACAAGAAAAACAATAATTGTATATTCGTATCTAACCAAATCCTTTGCAAAGAAAAATATGAACAAACCCTACAAGAAACATAAAATGAAAAAACACATGTTTGCAGATCTGGAAGAAAATTTCGAATCATTTGCAGTCCCGGAACAAGAAAAATATGAACAAATCGGTGAACAAACTCTCGATATTGAAGAGAGAAACGATGGTGGATCACCAGTGGTGGCATCGGCGAAGGAAGGGGAGGGGTGGCGTTAGTAGCGGAGGAAGGTTGGGCGGCAGCGACGGAGGTAGAGGAAGGGGAGGGTGGTGGCGGCGGTGGTGGAAGTGGCGGAGGAAGAGGTTTTGTTGGATCTGGTGATTGTGAGGAAAATAAAGACTAGAGAGAGGGAATAGATATGAGAAAAGTGATAAAGATGATAAGTTTATGGTTGGAGAGAGAGGGAGAAGAGAGGGAGAGGGTGTGTTTGGCAAGAAAGAAGTTAAAAGGGGAAATATTAAATATAAACATTTTTGGATGTGACTTATTGGGTAAAATGTGTTTGGAAACAAGAATGATATATGAAAAGACCAAAATGCCCTTTGACTAACAGTCAAAGTTAACACCAGTTAGTGTAAAGAACCAAAAAGTAACAACCACGGTGGCTATTTTTGTAATTTTTAGAGTTAAAGGACTAAAAGTGAAAATCGGTAACAACCACAACGACCATTTTTGTAATTAACTCAAAAAAAAATTTGGAAGTCAAATACAAGAAATTTGGTAAGTAAAATTGACCGGAGAGAATAGATAAGAGAGAGAAAAAATTTACTTTATTATTTTACCCTTTTAAACTAAAAATATTTAATAATTAAGATTACTACAAGTTATTAGAACAAAAGGTAATGAATAACAATATTGCTTCTTGCATTTTTTACAAATTTTTTTTTCGTATGAACTCTCCTCGACTTACGTAACGAGGTTTTGGCTACCTGTGTTTCGCTGCGGGATTTTGAAACATGTGCAATTTGTTATCATTATTTTAGTTATATTTACTAAGGCGGAAGAATGTAAATAATTAGGTAAACACAAAAAATTAGGATATGTTTGGCGTAACTAACTGGAAGCTGGAGTTAGAACTAGGGCTGAAGTTTTTAAGAGCTTGAGCTTGAGCTTTTAGTTAAGCTGAATGCTGGTTTCATTTGTATGAAAATAGTTAACAAAATAGCTATAGTTATAGCTTAAAAATGTAAAAAGACATAAAATGATACAAAAATAATCAGTTAAATAAGTAACAAATGTAATTATATTTTTGTAATTTGTTTTTTAAAAGCTAACAACAGCTATTAAAAGCTATTTAAAGTAACTTTTCATTTTAAAGCTTTTATGATCTTATTTTTTAAAAACAAAAGCTTAAGCTCCTTCAAACAAAAAGAGTTAGTAAAACTTTTTTTAAAAAACAAAAAACTCCATGTCTTAAAACTTCGAAAAGCTTCCGCCAAATATACCCTTAATATAAGACAATATAATAACAATAATAAAACAAAGCACTAATAAAAAAATTAATATTAACAACAATAGCGGTAATTTTAAGGAAAAATAATAAAAACGACCATAAAAATATATTATACATAGACTATACGAAATGAATTTATTTTTATTACAATTTCTAAATTTTAAATAAATATCGTATTACGACATAATTTACATCAAGTTGTAAGTATAAGACATCCACAAATATGTCTCTATATCTAAACCAAACACTATATAATAAAGTTATAAGAGGAAACTAAATAAAAATAAAAATAATTGTTTTAATATTATAATAATAATAATAATAAAAATAAAAGTCTTAAAGTTAATTGTGTTAATATAATATTACGGTTTTGTTCAATATAGTCGTTATTGAAATCATAGTTTTGAGAGACAATTTTTAGCGATTAGATTTAAAAATTAATGGTTTAAATTTAATCTTATATAATAATTAAAATCGATATAATGAAAGACAATTCTGACCTTTTGCATATTGGTCTTCACTTTCTCTTTCCTCTAATCTATTTAAAATTAATTATCTCACAAACCGTTAATCGTTAGACGAAACCAATTATACCGTTGCGATCCTCGTGTTCCCCTCTTTTATTAGAGAGGTCACTTGATATAGTTTTGACAAACTTTTTTTTTTCATTTTTTTAGGTTGGACTTAAATTTTATTAATGTATAATCACATGTGATTCATAAAAATATTACATGTGTTGTTTTATTAATTTTTTTATCTTCTTAAATTGTATATCATTTAACGTTTATTAATTTTGAATGTTTGCTTAAATAAATCAACGTTTGCTTAAAACCGTTTATATATGTATGTACATATTCAATTTCACTCAATCCAATTGCATTGTCTACCCATGAATGCATATATTATGTACTATCAACACCCTATCCCCTCTATCAAAGGTCTAGATGTGTTCTCCTTCGAAATCCGATGTCTTTTATATTGGTTCTTGTAATAAGAATGGTTCTCGTTTGAACAATCCCCTATGCAATCATATATGATTGAATACTAAATCTCAAGTTTTTTTGTATTCAATCACAATTGAATCTGTACAAACTTTCGTGTGATTCTGTACAAAATTACATGTGATTAAATATGCAATCATATGTGATTGAATACCAAATCTTATGTTGTTGGTATTCAATCACATGTGATTCGGTACAAAATCACATGTGATTGAATACGCAATCACATGTGATTTATTCTGTCAAATATGTGACATAAAAATGTTACATTTAATCTAATCACCTGTAATTATGTGCATGTATAAGAGATAGATAATCACATGTGTTATGAAACAACTAATACCTTAGAATCACTTCAATTGTTGATTGTTTGTTACTAAACCATATAACTTTGCCGGATTATGAAATACCAAACTATAATTTTATAAAGACTATATTGATCACTCTATGAATCACATGTGATTATACTTTAATAAAATTTAAATCCAATATAACAAAATAAGAATTTTTTTGTCGAAAGTATATCAAGTGACCTCTATAATAAAAGAGGGGAACACAAGGATCGTAACGGTATAATTTGTTTCATCTAACGATTAACGGTTTGTGAGATAATTAATTTTAAATAAATTAGAGGAGAGAGAAAGTGGGGACCAATAGTTAAAAAGTCATAAATGTCCTCTTTTATACAAATATATCAATTTTGATTATAATCTAAGGTTGAATCTGAACAATTAAATTTTAAAATCTAATAGCTATAAATTATCGCTCGTGACTATAAATTTAATTAGTGCTATATTGAACATTTCTCAATAATATTAATAACAATGAAAACCTTAAATGGAAAACAAATAAAAGAATATTATCTGTTTGAGTCCGCGAGGAAGAAAGAAAAAAGAACAGAAGGAAAATGTACAATAAAATATATAATTTGCTTAGTAAATATCCAAAGACAGCGAGACAAGGAGTTCATTTTCGGATATTCAAAATTTTCGGCTAGTGCATTTTGCTATTCGAATCCGAAATTTCGGATTTGGATATCGGATAATTCGAAATATTCAAAATTTAGTATTAAGTTTTTTTACAAGGAGTTTTTTCTGGTTAAGGCTCATTTCAGAAATTTATTACTAAGTTTACATGTCCTAAATATTAATATAATTAGAACTAGAACTACTTTTACAAACTTTATTCAATTCTTTCAAAACATAATTTAATTTTTTTCAAACTTGAACTAGGAGGACATATTTAGTTAAGAAACTTATTTCTTAATACTGTTATCACATAGTGTACTAACTAACTAACTAACTATTAGAATGCAAAATATATATAAGATATAGTAGGTACAATCGAGAACATGAAATATATAGTCTGCATAAAGTACATACCTCACCTACGTACGAGAGATCAAATCCACTCTCTCAAGTGTACGTTGGACACTTATTAACGAAGCCTTGTAGAATGATCGATCATTCGGATCCAATTATATAATTAATATTATCACACAGTAAGTAATTACAAGAGTCACGAGTAGCAAGCTAGCTAGCTAAGCTAGATCTCAATGAACTTATGTGTAGCATGTTGGATGACACAAATTAGATCGATCGAAGATGAAATTAGATCAAAAGCCAATTAAGCAAAACAAATTAAAATGGTAACATATAGATTTCAAACATTATATATATGATATAATATATATATATATACATACTAATTAACTACCCTTCACATAATTACATTATCAATCAAATTATACTATATATACGTACAATCGAATATCCGATTTGGAGTTTTGGACATCTAGGGTTTTTTTCATATTATATATTTGTTATTAAAAAATATATATTTCTGATATCCGAATATCCGAAAACTTAGACAAATGCTATACGAATCCGATTTTCGGATCGGATTTTTCGGATATTTTTTAACACCCCTAACTCAGAGTAGAAAGAAATAGAAATAGTTTATAAGGGGAAAAAGATAACGAAGTGAGTCCGGCTTGAACCTACGTATCGCGACTCAAAACCAAGGTGCTTATCTAATCTTTGTTTCTTACTTGTATGGCATTTATAATATATTTAATATTTTTTCTCTTACTTTTTTAAATCTATTAAAATTTTAGTAATTAGAAATTATTAATATATCGCTTAAATAACTTCTATTTTTAAATCATACACTCTCGATCTCTTCTACTTTATACACTTACAAAAAAAAAATACAATATTCAATAGTTATATACTTTTGCTCCCATAAAAAATAAAGAATATAATTGTTTTGTTGTTTTCTTAAAATTTGTTTTAAAAGTGAAGAAAGAGGTTAACGAAATGAAAGAAAAAGAAATGAAATGACATTTACCGGATAGAAATTATTCGTCAAATACCACTCTCTTATATTCTATAAAATAACATGTTAATTATCAGGTAGAAACTTTATATTATCGGAACATCCACGGGTACCATGCAAATATATGTATATATAATATAATTTTTTACATAAAAAGACAAAAAGTTACTACTCATTAGTCCTGGTAAATATTAAGTTATATAATCTTCTAATATAAATAAAATATTAACATGAATCAAATTTATTAAATAATCTTAATCTTTTATTTAAAATTAGATTGCTAAAACAGATAAAAATCGTACGTGATCTTTACCTATCATGACTTGAATTTGGATTGGATCGTAACTCTAGTCGTCATATATACACGGAATATATATATATATATATATATATATATATAGGACTCAGCTGCCCCACCCCGCAAAGTGCGCATACGATAACAACCTTAAATTCAACTCAATCTTGGAGTTGAATCAACCTTCGATATATCCTAATCCAACTATGATATTCTTGATTCTTGATTGATTATATATAAATAAGTCCTCATCAATCTCATCACGTACTAGCTCCAGACGTACCCTACCATCCATTAATATAAGCCATTATATATTTATAAACTAATATCCTCATAACGTACTAGCTCCAGACGCACATACTACGTACGATCGAAATTTCAATGGCAGCTAATAGAGTAGTTTCATTCAAGTTTATGATTACGTGTTTGTTTTTCTGTTATTTATTTTTCGGACCCGGTTATCTGTGCGAGTCATCAGTTCCCGGAATTTACATGTTCGGAGATTCATTGGTGGACGTCGGTAACAACAATTACCTTTCTGATACCATTCTTAAGGCTGATTTCCCTCACAACGGTCTGGATTTTCCTACCGGAAAACCCACCGGTCGATTCAGTAATGGAAAAAATGCTGCTGATTTTCTCGGTACGTACGTACGTGCATATATATACATATATATATATATGTTTTGCTGATTATATATATATATACACACACACTCTATGCTATTATTAGTGATTTAATTAATTCGTTTTGCATTGATATGTTTTGTGTACGTAATTAATTTGACAGCTGAAAAGGTGGGATTACCAGTGGGACCACCGTATCTATCACTGGTTTCGAAAGATGAAAAGTTGAACCCCACCAATGCGAGTGTTACCGGAGTTAGTTTTGCATCTGGAGGTGCCGGTATCTTGAATGGAACCAACCAGCTCTTTGTAAGTATATATATAGAGTACTGCATGCATACGTACACTATGAAAATTGACCTTAGCATATTATACAGGGAAGGTTCATTTAAGATTTGTTTTGATTGCGAGAATCGCGAGAATCAATCTTAGCCGTTTATTTTGGATAATGGAATTCATGGATGAAGAGCATGGAGGGATTGAGTGTGGCAGGGTGCATGTAAGGAATTCATGGGTAGGCAATCCAATTGAAGGAGGGAGAATTGGACGGCTAAGATTGGTTCTTGCGGTTCTCGCAATAAAAATGGTTCTCAAATGAACTTTTCACAATATTATAATGTACGTTTCTAAAAGCGAATTAAGAAACTCATAATTTAAAGGTTAAGTTTAGATATGGAGATTGGTTCACTTTGAGTTTGTAAGATAACATGACAAGTCAAAGTCGACTCAATTTTGATAAGGAAGTTGGTGAGAAAATATGAATAAATTGAGAGGATCCTGATCCAAAGGTTAAAACCTCTTTCTGGATGTAATTAAGTGCGACATTTTGATCGATATCTTAATTTAATGCTACCTATATATATGAACTATATATCCATGCTTTTATGTTGCCTTTAACTTATGGTTCATAATGCAATATATACAGGAATCAATCCCGTTGGCACAGCAAATAGATTACTATTCTTTAGTGCATGAGAAGTTGGTTCAACAACTAGGCTCACCTCGTGCCGAAACCCACTTAGCGAAATCTCTATTCGTAATAGTGATAGGCAGCAACGATCTCTTAAGTTACTTCGACAAAGATTCTCAAGTTTCAAAAGAATATACACCAAAACAATATGTCGGTCTCATGATCTCCACCCTCAAACAACTTATGAAGGTAAACCCTCCGTGTTTTGAGACACTTATTTTCAAATTACATGACTTTTCGAACTATGTTGATAATTACTGACTTCGATCTTATGAGATTGCAGAAGTTGTATGGTCTTGGAGCAAGGAAATTTGTGGTAACTGGAGTTGGAGTGATTGGTTGTTGCCCAGTACAAAGGCTACAAAACACCACCAACAGATGCAACGTGCACGCAAATCACTGGTCAAGAAAGTACAACACTGGTTTAAAGATTTTGCTAAAGGAGTTGAAGTTAGAATCACCAGATATCAATTATTCTTACTTTAACACATATCGTGCCATGAATGCCCTCATCCAAAAACCTCAAAAACATGGTACGTACTAGCTAATTACTACCTAATGACCTATTATGATCAAATGCACGCATTCTGATACTAAAGCTAATTCATTAACTGTAATGATTTTGTTTTAGGAATTGTGGAGATAAAAGAAGCTTGTTGTGGACTTGGTAACTTGAAAGCAGAATTCCCTTGCATGCCAATTTCAACATATTGCTCCAATAGAAGCGACCATCTATTCTGGGATCTCTACCATCCAACAGAAATGGTGTCTCGAAGGTTTGCTGACCTTCTTTACAATGGATCACGGCATCTGGTGCTACCGATGAATGTACAACAACTTGCTCATATGTAAAGCTTATAGTTAGATATATCTATCGATGCGTATCTTCATTAATTTGTGCTTCTGTCAACTGAATGTTTAGAAATAGTCATGAATATAGGCATATTTGAAACCAAAAAGCCTTTTCAGGAACTTCTAGTTTAGTATTTTTTAAAAGCAGTGAATGAATTGACTTTGTAATTATAAAATTAGGTTGTCTCAAAAAGATGATTGCATAATTAAAATCATTATTTAAACCATCTCTAACGACTATATGCGTGAGTGCGTGACAGCCTGAGTATGGTGCTTAGTAACGAGGTATCTGTCTTTTTTCTGGTTAAAAAACAGAGCGAACATTTGTAATTTTAGTAAATGGTGGATCGATTGGTGTTATTTCTCATTGATTTGTTTGTAGTTCTATTTTTCTCATTGTTCCTTTGTATTCTCTAGCATCTCGGTAGCTTTTTTTTAATGAAAATTTGTCGTTCAAAAAAAAAAAAAAAAGAAAGAAACGTGGTATCCGTAGCCCGAGTAGTGTAGAGAATAAAGATTAACATAAATTAAATATTTGGGATAAAAATCTGGTGAAAATTTATTCAAAATAATTTGTTCATTCACGATTCAAATGTAAACTGAATATGTTTTTTATTTTAATATTACGTCTAACATACCATTTACGATTATTAATCTTCATAATGAAAATAAATAACAAAAGTATAAATGAAAATTCTAGTAGAACTTTTTAACCTTTTTCCATTTAAGATACAAAATTATGCTTTAAAGTTCAAATATTAAAATGATATTATTAAATCAGAAAAATAAAAAGATCAAAACTCTAAACCATTCGGATTTTTTCATTCAAAAATATAAAATTAAACTTTGAAATAAAAAATATATAATTTAGTTCACTAAAATATATTCAAATTATCATATTTTACTGTTATATGTATTTAATTTTTAAAATTAGGATAAAATAGATTTTAATCTCTTAACTTTACGTCAATATGTACAGTTGTTAATCGCGTCTATCTGCCCTCCTTAAGAAGTTCAAAGGTCGATGGATTGGATTTTGCATGCCCCTCCTAAACGGATGTGATATGTAGATAACTAGATCAAGTTTTTTTAAACTTTAAAAGGGGGCCTAATATACTGGGAAGTATGTAGACCACAAACTTATGCACCTACTAAAGTTGCAGCCCTGGGTCAAAAACTATGTTGCCCATACCTTAATTTTGTTATGTTTTTTAAGGTTCATATTATTTTGGGTTAAATTCGTGAAAATACAGTAAACTTTGTTAATATTGTCATTATATGCAATCAACTTTATTTTATACCTAAAAATACATATAACTTATAAGTTTGAGTCATTATATACAAGTTACAATAGCAGGTAACTTACTAGTTTTTACAATTTTTTTTGTTTTTTATTTTTATTTTCTTTTTTATGAATTTGTACTTTATGAAAATTTGAATCACAACCTCAATAATGTCCATATTTGCAAAATTGGTTAATGGTTTGTGACATATAAAACATTCAAGCGATTATGTGTTCAAGATGGAGGCTAGGGTTCAAGCGATGGAGGTTAGGGTTTAAACGACGATTTCAATTTCAAATATGTCGGTTCTTTGTTCAATAGATGATTCCAAGATGGAGGATAGGGTAAATCTTCCATGATGGAGGATAAGGTTCAATGAATTCTATGTTCAAGCCCACATCAACGATGTTGTGTTTATTCGATGGACTATTTTGATTTCAAACCTAAATCTTCATTCCGACGATGGTTATTGTTTTTGTTCCTTCCCGATTCTAGGTACTATCGAAGATTGCGGCTCATATGTTTTGGATTTATGATATTTATTCTAACGATTGTTAGGTTTGCATTATCTTCATCGGTGAATGAACAAGTGTGTGTTTCGGATTGGTATTCCAGATTATAAGTTTATGATTTTAGGGTTAATTGGGGTAATCTCAAACCCTAAATATAAGTCTTGAGGTGCGATTTTATATATCTCAAACCCTAACAATGAACACTACATTCAGATTCAAGAATTCTAAATCAAAGGTATGCTTTTGATATTTAATTCCAAACGATTTTAAGGATCTTTAATATGATTTTGAAATCTGAAATTTCATATCAATTTGTAGGTATATTTTACAAAGAAAATTTTAAAATAAAAAAATATTAAATTGACAACCTATAAGGATAAAAGACGCTCAAATAAAAAATAAAAGTAAAAGATAATGATTTCGTATTTTGTACTAAATCTTAGTTAGAATTATTAAATTTAAGTTACTTTGAAGATTTTTTAATAATAATTTTATATCTTCTCCTAAATATATGTTAGTTAGGAATATTAAAACAAGAGAGTACTGATCATGCGATGTATACATTCTTTTTTTTTCAAAATTAAACTCATACACCTTATAATTACTTTACAAACTTGGGAAAGAAATGGATTTATGAAAAATGTGTTAAGGGTTATATCTCATGTTGTAGGCAAAGAAAATCCTCTGTAATATCTCATGTTGTAGGCAAAAAAATCTTCTGTAATATTAATCACACTGTTGTGATCTTTTATCTTTATATTTTTAGATGTGTGATTCTTGAGTTGTTCAAATTATAAGATCCAATTTCTATTACTCAAAGTTAGCAAAAGAGATCAAGAGAGAGAAACTCAGTAGCTTTAAACTTACACATATTTGGCTCTTGATTGTTGAAAAGTAAACTTATCTTGTATACACCATTGTTGGTGTTTATGAGATTTCATTCATTGTGTTTGAGAGTTCTAGTGGTAGAACTTATTTTGCAAGTAGGTTTGACTATTCCCCACTTTAAACTTGGGTTGGAGTTTTTGTTAAAGAACTTGTAAAAAGACCTTGTTGAAGGCATTCCGGATTTTAGGTGAAGAACTCTTTGGTTGAAACTCAATTTTGACTTTATATAGTCAAAGTTGAAACTCAATTTTACTTTAAATTTTCTCTAATTCAAATTTATTATTCAATCAATTTATTAAATCATATCATACTTATTATAGTTTATTTATATAAAAATAATATGCATACTTATCGTATCAAATTTATCTTTAATTATAGTTTATTTAAATTATATCTTAGCCACTAAATTTATCTCTTATGCATTAATCTTATTTTATATAATCTATTGATATAAATAAAGACAAATTTAATCAAATTTAATATGTGGTCATAGCACTTTATTTAACAAATTATTTTTAATTATATGAGCTTAGCTTTTCATTTTGATAAAAATAAAAATTAAATTTTTACTTTTCTTTGTTAAAAGTTGATTCAATTATAATTTTTATATAAATTAAAATTAACTTCATTTATGTCCTTGTTAAACATTAAAGTATCATATTTGTGCTCTCTAATTTACAAATATCATATTTACTATTTATAACAATTTTAAAATATCATATTTAATCAAATTTTTAGTTTTATGAATTTAAAATATTTTTAACCATTTTTTAAATTAATTTTAATTATAACCGATAAAGATTTAACATTATTGTCTCTAATTGCATCAATAATGATTAATGATTTGTACAATAAATACAATCACGTATTCTCGTATCACGATAACATATTTCTATCATGTCCCCCCTCGCGTTGTCGCTTCCAATACCGGTATGAGTGTTAACGCCATTTGTTGGCACTTTTTTAATTCTCATTTTCTTTCATATATTATAATTATTTAATATTTTTATTAATTTTTAATATTTATCATTTTAAACCAACCCATATATTATTCGAATAACCGATCTAGTTCATAAAAAATATAGACTTTTTCATATGTTAATTACCTTCTGGCTCCGAATTTAAAAAAATATATATATATATTCCAATAAAATATCACCGTAATTCCGTAAATGTTCGATCCTAACCCCAACGCGTCGAAGGTACTATATAATAAGAGCCAAGTACACACACTTCTTCTGTATAAATATATTATAACTTTCCGAGGTTTCTTTCTCACACTTGAAGAACAAGGTGACGGCCACTGTTGCAACCGGCCTGATCGATGAAGGAAGTAAGATTCCGCAACATGGATCGAATCTCCGATCTACCCGACCCGATCCTCCACCATATCATGTCCTTCCTCACAACCGCTGACGTCTCAAAGCTTTCCATCTTGTCCAACAGATTCTTCCTCATATGGAGCTCGTTTCCGGTTATTGAATTCGATTCTAAAAACTTTGCTCGATCATTTCAAGGTAATAGGCAATCATTAGACTTCCTAACCGATGATTTTCTCGATCAGATTATGAACTCAATTCTTTTACGTAGATTTGATACCAACGTATTATATGAATTTAGGGTTACATCCCACCTCGGAAACATTTCATCAGCTGATACTAGATTCGACCTCGCGATCTCGATTTTACTCTCGAATCGTGTCAGATCCATGGATCTTGATTTAGGGTTAATTTCACGCTACCCGTTGCCCGCTGACTTTGCTTCCAAATCGATTATTGAATTGAGGTTAAAAGGGTTCAAAATCGATCTATGTAATGTAATTCAAAACTGCCCTTTATTGCGGATTGTGTCACTTACCTCATGTAAAATTCTACAAGACATCAAGATTTCGTGCGAAAACCTGACAGAAATTGAGCTCAATTGTTGTTTTGTTCGCATTATTCTGATCAACGCTCTGAATCTTAATTCGTTCTCATTTCGGTCTAAAGATACAAAACAACCGAAGCCTTGTGTGATTAATGTTTCGGAGTGTGAAAATATTACTTATTTGTCATTGAACAACGTCGCAAACCGACAGCATTGGATCGAAGAACATGTTCGAGCTTTGTGTAATCTTAAAACCTTCATTCTCAACCGATGCCAAGATATTGAAGGCATTACAGTTAGGAACCATAAACTCGAAAGGCTTGAGATTTGCGATTGTCCTCAAATAGCTTCCATTGTACTAAAATCAAAGTCCCTTGAATCTTTCGTGTTTAAAGGGATTGAAAATCGGGTTTGCAACATAAGCTTCGTAGCTTCGGTTTACATTAAAGATTTATCAATAGAGAATGCGGCCTTTACCGATGAATGGTTAGAGGCCCAAATCGCGATATTGGGTTGTCTCGAAAGTCTAAGGCTCAAGTGTTGCAATTTCTTGAAGAAGATTAGGATTTTTCATGAAAAGCTTAAGATTTTAGAGTTATCAGATTGCAATCATTTAAAAGAAGCCGATATTGACACACCACAACTGGTTGCTTTCGTGTATGATGGGGGAGTTTTTGAGTTTAAAAAGATAGTTACTCGAAGTTATTGCTCTGCAAGCATATCAATGAAGCCATGGATTAGTTACAACAATGAAACATTTTATGGATGGTTAAAGCTGCTTTCATATTTCAGTCACTGCAAGAGTTTGAAGGTGATATGCAACTCTCCTCGGGTATAAATCCTTCTTCTTTATTTAGATTGGGTTCGAACTTTGGATGATTTTGTGTTTGTTTCTGTTTGATTTTATTATTTGATTCAACTTATATAAATAAATTTTCTAAATAATATACTACGCTTCTACTAAGTATCAATAAATAATATTATTAACAACTGAAATAAAATTAAAATAATACATCATTAAATACAATTAAGAAAACAATCCAAAATACTAAAGTATAACATACCAAAGTAGTTAAATGTTAAAGTATACCAAAACCATATAGTCAAATTAACAAATACCAAAATTGATGTAATATTATTTTAACTTTAAAACTTTTATTGTTCAGTTTAAGTTTTTAACTTTTAAAAGTATTGTACTTTTGTTTGACGGGTTTATTGACTAAGATATATACTACTCTCTCATTTGAATTCACAACTTCCTTTTTAAAATTTAAATTTTAAGTATTACAGATATTATTATAATTTTATAGTTTTACCCTTAATTAATGGGTTATACAGCCGATCACTTTCCGGTTGTCGGGTTGATCCTATCCTGATACGTTTATTGTCTTGTGAACTTCATGTCTTCGTGTCAAGTTCGGATCGTGTTTCACTGTTTCATGTCGGGTGAGAATTTGCTTGCCTTAGAACTAACAATATTAGAAATTGTTAACTTTGACCCCACAAAAAAAGCAAGGCCACCTTAATGCATGTTATTTGTTATATATGGTTTAAAACAAATAATGTTTACAAACTTAATTAAGAAATGCAAGTGATATTACTATCAAGGTTTAAATACTTCATAGAGTTTAAAACACCTATAGAAAAGTAGACCGGTCACATGACAGTACGTTGATTGTATGCACTTAATTAAGTCTTAACAGTGTTTGGGTGTATTGCTGTTAAGGAAGTAAGATCAGACCTTGCCCACTGGACTGGTCTCAACTATATGTGATCTTATTGGAAAAAGACCAAAAAGGACCCGCCCGCCCGATGGAGACCGGTCTGAAGACCAGATTTGATCACCTCTAGTAGTCTAGTAGAGGCTGTAAAAGAAGCTATATTCTTTCTATAATATATAGCCTAGTGCAATTGTTCAATCTGATAGTCAAATTTCTTTAATTACACTTATCATTTATCAAAGAATCAATTAAGTATACCATGTCACATTAATGTAAGGCTGAATTTTTTTAAAATGGAACCATTGAATCAAGCAAAGTTTATGTGAAGAACGTACGACTGTTGTTCTCTTAATCAAGGTGGCGATTGTAAATTCTAGAATTGATTTAGACAGTGTTTTACTCTTTTGAATTTTGAGGGGGGTAATCTGTAAGTACCTAGCTTAACAAGATCAAGAAATTATGGTTTAATTAAGTCTGTATACACATTTAATCAATCAATCATTGGCAGTTTTCAACAGTACTCAAGCTCACTCTTCCATATATATTTCATTTAATATTGAAAATAAATAGCTGATCAAAAGTATTACTTTCAATTACTATAAGGAATATTGGTTTTGAAATTAAAAAATACTTAATTAATTGTTTGAATCTTGTGTTTATAATGTATATATGATTTAGGAAATAATGATACCAGAGCAGTTAAGGGAGAGAGTAGTTTCACCATTGTATGATCTGCAGAACTTGGAGATAGAGATAAAATTATTAAAGAAGATCGATATGGATCTGATTGATAGCTTGTTATGGCTGTCACCTCTTCCAAACAATCTACAAATATCTTCTGGTCCTTACTCCCAACTGCAGATGATAATAAAGGTATTCATCATGCATTCATGCATATATATTCTAGCTAGCTCGATCATTATTTGATTCGATCATCCTTGTATATATACATACAGGCAAAAGTTCATTTGAGAACCGTTTTTATTGCGAGAACCGCGAGAACCAATCTTAGCCGTCCAATTACCCCTCCTTCAATTGGATTGCCCACCCATGAATTCTTTACATGCACCCTGCCACACTCAATCCCTCCACGCTCTTCATCCAAAAACAGTTATCAAATGAACTTCCCCTATATATATATATATATATATATATATATATTACTTGGAAGAAAACACAAAATCGATGTTAAGAATTGGTAAAGTCGTACAATTAAGTTCTTGAATGTAAATTAACTCGAAAATAGTAACTATCTGCTACAACCGTTGTTGAATGATGATATATATTTAAAATAATTTATTTTCAAACACATTATAAATAGATCAACACTTCTTAAATATTTTTTAAGAAAGATATAGATATATAATTGACACGTTAGTCATGTATATGCAGTTTGCGTATAAAGATACGACGAAAGATGATGAAAAAGAAGAAGATGATGATGATGATGAAGAGTGGTATTGTTGCATTAGTAAGCCCATAAAATGTTGGAGGCATTGTTTAACGAGTGTGGAGATTCATAGTAGGGATGTTGTTTATGTTTCTGATGAGGAAAATGGATCCAACGTCGACTTGCACAAATATTTTTCTAAAAAGGCCAAGATATTGGATTCATTATAATTAGTTCATTCCATTAGCTAGCGACGATTAATTAATTAATGCATGGGGGTGACAATATGGCCGTGTTTGTTATTCTGGAATGGGAAGGGAATATAATATCCTATTTTATTTCTTTGTTAAAAACTTGTTTGTTTGAGACAAGAGAAAAAAAACAATAACTAAACAAGTAATCACATTCCTTCATTTTCATTTCATCCACTTCCCTTGTTTTTTTTTCATTTCATTCCTTAACTACATGAAATTGACCATTATACCCTCTAACTAATCTATGATTCTATCTCCATATTATCTTCCCGTGTTATATTTCCAGTCCATTGTTCCTGCTTTTTTTTTTCAATCTGATCGTGAACTTTGTTCCTGCTTTTTTTTTCAATCTAATCAACCACCTGAGTAGAATTGAAGTGGTACTCTTGTATAAGAATAGGTATTTCCATTTTTTTTCTTAATTGATGTGGTACTCTTGTATAAAACAATTTTTATATGATTTTGTTATTATTATGTTGACATTATTTATTAATGATAATCTCGTAGTTTTGATATTTATCAATTTTTTTAAGATGTGTAAAATGTATTTAAAATAAATTGTTATATATGAAATTATTTATATTTAAGTTATATCTATTTTAAATACTAGGGCATTTTGGTCATTGTTTATTTGTTTCATTCAATTCTAACGTCTATTTATCTTTACCAAACATACTGCAGTAATGATTCATTCTATTCCGAGAAAACAACCAAACATATGGATGGAATGGTAAAGAACTATTTTATTCCTTAATTCCTTTGTCCATTCATTTCCTTTGTCTATTTCATTCCTTTTATCATTCCTTTCCGTCCAACCAAACAGACCCTATATAATTTCAAATGTTTCTCTCTTACATTTATCTATCTAAATATATTATAAAGCATTTACACTTTTTTGCTTAAACTTTTAAAATTTAAGTGTTTTGAACTTACCAAATTACTCTTCACCCCTTTCCATATCTAATGTATTCAATTCTTTTCTAACAGTATAAGAATCACAATAATTGAAAACTTCAATATTTCACTTATAGTAGTGTAACAAATAATTTTTCTTAAAGGATAGTCAATGTTTCTACTTATATGTTCATACGTAACTAACAAAGTCAAAGCTATATTTTTTATAGTTTAAGTTGCATGTAAATATATGTTAATAGCAAAATTAATTCAAGCTGCAATGTTATGTATGAAAGTGGTGAAGAACAAAAGAATGTTTAATTATTTTTAACGTTTATTTTTTACTAGTTTTCTAATTACAATATTATGTATGAACCAATATATTATTCTCATATAAAGTAAAAATAAAGATATTACATTCTCACTATCTCTTTCAAACTTGTTGAATGTTTCAAGATTTCATATTATTTTAAAAATATACAAATTTTATGGATGCGATGTTTTAACTTTCCTGAGTGATAAATATCGTAAGATTTATGAACATTAATAAATTCTATAAGAAAAAGGGCAACAATAATTAATAATAGTAAATTCACGGTAAACCCCGTAAAAAGCACACCATAATGTTTGAATAAGCAATATCAATAAAAAACTATTAAATATATTAGTAACTATTAGACATTATGTATCTTAAATAACACAAAATTTCATAATAATTTTCTTAAAAGATCAAGTCAACACAAATTAATCTGATTATAACAAAAATCTTTTTATAGTTAAATCTTTCATTTTGAATATTATAGATTAATTATTAGAAAATATGTATAACTATAAATCATAAATCAAATAACTTAGAGCTCGAATTAGTTAACATTTCTAGATTTTGTTAATGACTCGGAAATAAAATAAAATTATGATGTGCTACTTTACTTTGTTGTTTTGATCTCTTAATTTTAATAAATTTAAAATTACTAATTTACCCCTTAAAAATTAAAATGAAACTACTAAATAAAAATATAGACTTAATTAGATCCTTATATGTCATATTGATAATTAAACCTTCCATAACAATTATATATAAAGAAATTAAATTAAATTCCAACATACCTTAGCTATAGTATAAAGCATTTTAATACACTTTTTACTCAACTTTTTAAGACTAAATATTTTTAAGTAATGAGGATTGATTGAGAAATGACTTATATAGCCTCAATATTTTATAAAAGTTGACAAATACAATCCCCTACATAGCTACACCAACATAATCACTCATACAAACACAATTGCTAAAATTTTACTAATCTATGTGAAATTTTATTGACCAATGATAATTTAGAAAAAAGACATTACACTCTTTATTTTTTAGAACGGACATATTATCAAGAAAAAAATTATTTACCGTCGCTGCCATATTACGCGGGTACCATGCTAGTTAATTTATAAGTGTTTAATTTATGTTGTGATCGATCGAACTATTAGATATATAGCTTAATTAAGACAAGTTTGAGAGAATAATAATAATAATAATAATAAATTAAACATAAACTGTTGTATTCTTGAACTCTTGATCTATGAAATTAGAGTCACTGTCTTGTTAATTATACACACAAAAATTAGAATATTAAAGTGTGTAATATTATATTATGTATCAAAAAAAATTTAAACTTAAACGTTCATTTATGAGGTAAAACCTTAATTAACAATGCCCAAATTCCATTAATGGTTTACCTTTGACAATGCTCAAATGAACAATGAGCTAGTTCAAGCCGTATATATAAGGTACAAATTAACACCATTTAATTGCATAGCTTCTTTAATTCCATTAATGGTTTACCTATACTATGGCAACCCCTTGGGGGATGTTTATAGTCTTTTAAACCACAACAGAGAAAATTTGTTCCAAAACACAAAGTCGATAGTCGGGGAAACATTGCCCGTTGGTTAACACAAGTATCGGGTCAGGCAGTTGCTTTCGATGTCAGGTAATGTTTTCAAAACATTCTAGTAAACCATATTAAAGAGTATATTGTTGAAAGTTATCTGTATTAAATCCGAAGCTAATCAGACACTTACTTTACAATTATAACTCCCGAGTTAAAAGAAAAACAAAATTGCAGTCTGGTTAAGAAATTCCAAAATTTGCTTTTGTAACGCCCAAAGTTCAAAAGTCTTTATGACTTAGTATTATAATGATATGAGGTATCTATGAAATAGAGGGGTTAAAATTTTCAAATTAAAAGTTGATAAGTTGAGTGGTTGTTTAGTCATTTGATGATAGATGTCACTACAAAAAATATGTCATTTATCCATGTTTCATAAAAAACGTGTAAAAAATTTAAGTGTTGTCACACTTATAATTGTGAAAAATAGTTTAAAAAGTAAAGATTGTTAGAAAAAGAAAAAGCTCAACATTTATAGACGTGTATATTTGATTTTAAAAGTCCACGCTTTCATATGTGTGAATTCAGTAATAAATAGATAATTATAGAAGTTCACATTTAAAAGCGTGGACTTTTGTAACTCTAAAATTATTTTCAAATTTTCCACGCTTAGAAGTATGAATATTTAGATAATTTGTTCACACTAATAAATGTGATTTTTTACTCCAATTTTCACACTTTCAAATGTAAAGATTTCATAAAAATTAGTAATACCCAAAATTTCCACGCTTGATCGTAATTCTTCATGGTTTTAAGTGTTAGTATATTGATAAAAAAATATGGATAATCGACATCTTTTTTATAGTGTGTGTATATATAAACAAATGTTGAACTTGTTCACAATTAACACAAATAAACATACATACATACATACATGAAAGTAGCAAGTCATATTCTGTTGATCTTTGAACAAGAAAACAACAAGTTTAAGTCTTCTATATTCGTAAATCCAACGGTACTTAAAGCAAGAGGTATGTTTTGTTTGTTTAGCTTTGATGTTTATATGGGTAAAAAGGATTCAAAAACTTGAATCATGGATCAAAAGTGTTCTAGTTGTTTATAAAAATGTTTTGGGGTGTGGAGAAACACCCATGTGTTGTTATAAGTGGTTTAGAATGGATTTAGATTCAAGAACAGCAGATGTGTTCTTCACAAAAATTTGCAGGTCGGTCGTGTACACGACCCGTGTACATGTTTTAAGACAGTGACAGGCCATGTAGGCTGAGTTCGGTTGAATAACTTAGTGATTTAGTGACCGAAACTCGGTTGTGTTGACTGAATTTGGTCAAGAAGGGTACACGGCCCGTGTAGGCCCATTTTCAGTTCAATTTGTGTTGTTTAGTCTATTCTTTGATATAGGAGGGTTTCTGAATACTCAACAGAACGCTTAATTGTTTAGTTCAGTAATGAGATGCGAGATGATATATACCTATTATAAGATATCTTTGTTATGTGAAATAACTTTAATGTATATATATTATATATCAGTGGTGTATAATTATGCACCAAAACAACATGATGTACAACTACACAGGTAGTGTAGTTGTATACCAAAACAATGTTAGGGGTATGGCCATGCCGACAGTGTAGCTATACTCCAATGCAATGATAGTTTATACAGCTTTGCAAGTCTTACAATTTGAAAGGCCCCGCTCCGCAATCTATTGAATAGCTCCTGGTCTTTTGGAAGAAGAAACTGTTAAAACCTATTTAGAGAACTTGTTAGCACTTGTGTATATAAGAACATGTATTTGCAAACTCTGATGCTTTTGTAATACTAACCGGTAAACACTAAACAGTAAGTTTTACTAGAAAAGTGATGTTACAGCTTTAAAGGGATGGTTTCACAAAAAAGGAAAAAGAAGTTTTTGTTGTTTTAGGTGTAAAACTTGCTCAACAAAAATAAATACATCTGAATACAAGTCTTGTTATCTAGCAAATGATAGGTCCAGGATATCTCAGAAAACTCTGATAGTTGGCAGGTATACATCGAACATGAGGTATAACATTACCAGTTATGTATATAAACTGATAAAACTCTGAAAGAAAGAAGGTATTAATCTTCATTATCTCGTGCCATCCCGTTTTCTTGGTCCTCTCTTGGTCCGTAATCAACCCATGGTAACATAGACTCGAACAAAACCGCCAATGCATTTCGGTTTGCAACTTCACGATGAGCAGGTGGAAAAGCAGCAACATTTTCTTGGTTTTCACCACCACCACCAGCATCATGCATTGCTGCCAACCTTGGATCAATCATGAAATTTTGCAGATTCTCTGGGGGAATAGTTGGTGTTGAATCCGAGAAATCAGATTTCATCAAGTGTGAATACCTGCAAAACAATCACACAACCTTCATCGTAAATCTTAAATCATATAGTAGAAGTGTCATTTTCAACTCACTTACTATTTACTAAACAACGGGTCAATTGAGGTTATGTGTACTCTAACGGGTCAAATACGTATAATCAAGAAACATATCTTAAAAGGAAAGCGGGTTGGTCAGAGGGGAGAGACACCCAAACGAGATGTGAGTATCCCAAAAGATTATATTATTAATAAATACATCTTGTATACATATTTTTTGAAAAAAAAGTATTTGAGGTCAAACCAATCAGCACTTTTTCAACCCCTACAAAAACTTTTCGAAAATGTTCCTGTTATTGTGGGATGAAGGAAGCGAAAACTCACTCGTTCTTGTCGGAGGCAAATGCTTCTTTTCTCACACAAGCCCAGTCCCTAGCTTCACTTTGACTAGTTTCCATTTTTTGAATTACTAATAAAGCCGTATCCTTGAGAAAGTTATGCAGTTCAGGAAGTCTCCATATGATATAGCTCCTTTCAACATATATATTAATCAGGTGATCCAATGATTCACTTCCTGTTTCATCTGCTCGAAAGAAACTATGGTTGACTATCTTTGACCATACCTGTTCTTTCAAAGGAACTTTGAGCACCAACTTATTTAAAACTGAAGGGTGAAGCATTAACGCCTGTTTCATAAGATCACTAGAAGTAGCTTTCGATCCTGTTAGTTCTAATTGTTCTTGACGCTCAAGATAAAACCGACAAATTGCAAGGGAATATGAAAAGTTTGGATATAACCACACCGAGTTATCACTATTATTATATTCTTCAGAAAAGCGTTCTAACCATTTGTACTCCTCTGCTCTTAACGAGAAATAGTCGATGCAGAACAATGCACCCATAGGATCATCTGAATCTAGAGAGATCAATAGTTTGCATAACTCGAGTGCAGATCGATGGCACCCACGTCTATCCATGTTTTTCATGTGAGCAAAAAGTGCAGTGAATAGCTGTTTATTTGTGTCATGTTCATATTTGAGTTGACAGTTACCTTGTAAAGGATTGAACAACGGATGCCATGCACATTCTAAGGCATAAAGAGATTTTGCAGTTGCATCTGCTGACATTTGAAGTTCACCAGAAAACTTGAAGTATTCCGCTAGAGTTATGAGTGAATCAATATGATAAGGAAAGTGTAATAGAATGTTTGCTATTCCGTTCAGATCGTGTGTTGCTTTTGCGCCTTCAAATTGTCTTTGAGCCAGGCTGTAGGTAGATGAATGTACATACCTAAAGATGTCATGCACAAAAAAAAGTCAGATTGCAGCAGATTGAATGGAAAATTGATAGTTAACATTGTTAGGATATACGACTTAAATTAGCTTGGATGATGAAACTAGGACCTAATTATGGGAGCTCGGCGTGGGGCAGTGGTGCACGGCGAGGAGGAGATCGACAACAGTTTTTTTTTTTTTGAGTTTTTGGCTCAAGGGTGCACGACGTGGTGCAATGGTGTGCGACATGGAGCATGTAATCCAGGTAAAATCTTTTTTTTTTGGTAAAGATCGCGTACGGTGACCCATTAGTGTTATTTAGGATTTTTCTAGTTGTCTATATATATCGTAGCTAGGTTTCTTGTTATTCAACCTTTGTGGTTCATACCTATGCACCTTTGGGGTGACATTTGTTTAAACACTTTCAGTACTAAATAAGTCTCTGGTTCCTGTCTATGGACGTAGGTCATGACCCTGATGGCCGAACCACGTTATATCTTGGTGTAGTATTTTTCTTGTTATTGTTATCCGCGTCTCCTAACGTGTTCTTGTTAAGGTTTCAAGTTTGATCCTTACAAGTGGTGATTTGATCCTTACAAATAGAGCAAATTTGGCACCTAATAATGTTAAAAGATCAAATTTGCCATGCAAACATATCATTACACTAAATTTGCCACTCTTTTTGAACCAGTTTGCCAGCACATTGTTCTTTCCGTAAACCATAATTCTAGTACAATAAGAAGGGGTGTTTGGTATTTGAAATCAACCTAGAGAAACAAGAACTCGAACCTAACCAAATTCAAACTCTGAAGTCAAATTTCATTTTAGGTTGAGTTTTGAGATTAGCCAATCTCGATATGTAATATTTGGTTAGAATTTCAAAACTTGGGATAAACCGATTGAAAGAATGCTCTTAACTTTTACAAGATTAGTTATTAACAAGTAAAAAAGAAGTTTTAGAAAAAGGTTACTGTAGTTGTGCTTCTCGTAAGCCTTTAGTAATATTTAACTAATTATTATTTAATGCAGAATCTCAATTTATTATTATTTTTTTGAAAGTCAGTGCAGAATCTCAAATTATATAGTAACAACCCGTCATAGAAAAGTACAAGCATCTTCAAAAACATATATATATAATATTGTATTATTATTTATGAAGCATTTAAGTTATAAATATACAATTGTATCTTAATATATATCTTAATACATGAAAATATAACTTATAAAATAAGGGAAACGAAGTGTCTAATATATTTACTCAAAAATTACATCATATTTTAATTCTCAGGTACGGGTATTATTTTATGAGAAAACGATAGGTGCAGGCGTGTAATGATAGCACCAAAGATAGGTGATGTTGCTCTCACACATCACTAAAATCATTAAAACACTGAAATAACTATAATATGTCTCATTTAAGTGGTGCGTGAGAGCAACAAAACCTATATTAGGTGCTGGTGGCTGCACTTATCATTTCCCCTTAATTTATTAAGAAAAATATGTTAAAAGATGAAGGCAAGTGAAAGCACTTTATAAGATTATTGACAAATTTGATCTTTTAGCATTGTATAGTGGCATATAAAGACTATTTAAATAATTGGTGACAAATTTACTTATTATATTTTGGATTGTAAATTTACCCTTTGACCAATATTGAAATCGCCCCATGCCATCATGTCTTTTACTATGTATGTGAAGATGCCTTCCTTAATTATATCGTAACATTCTTAATCGTCAACACCTTGAGTCATCTCACTGAAGATCTGATACATCTTTACTATATTTTTCCTTTCTTTCTTTTATACTTTGTACATGTCAGCTTCAAACTACTTTCCTTGTTCATTTTCTCTGTTCGAGAATTGTATGGTATCATAATCTTACATTTGTAACTTGTCTACCATTAATCCTTATACCATTTGATCTCTAGGAACCCTTCGATCATTAAAAAAAAAGAAAAAAAAGAAATGAAGGATACAATAAATATAAAATGTACCTGAAATAGTTGCATCCATTTTTTGTTTCAAGAAGCTCCATGGATAAAGATCCATCCCACCGAGGCCAATGATCTAAAGGAGAAACAATAACAGTCTTTCTATGTGTATGAATAACACGTCTCCCTGTGCGATTCTGTCTAGAACTTCCTGCTTGATTGCTTCTTTCAAATGAATCAACTACTTTGGAACCAAATATTCTTCGCAACTCATTTTCTGCATTAAGAAATCTTGGATCCACTTGCAATATGTGTCCTTTCGCTATTTGTCTATCACATTCACCACCACCGTTTGTATGTTCTGATTTCTTTTCTGAACGGTGGTGTTGACCACCAGAGGAGCCGACTCCAAAAGATAGATCTTCCAACATTACGTCTAATGAGTTTGCATTCTTTGTAATTGGAGGCAAATTCTGGCTTTTCTTCTTCTTCTTTTTCTTTTTCTTTGGTTTTTGATTTGACGATGAGACAGTCATAGTAACGTTCTTCTTATTGAAGAGTACACTGTCTTCATTTTTTACAGTAGAGGAAGTATCATCATCACCAGAGTCGCTCTCCTGCAATTGATTACGAATTTTATGGACTGTAGAAGTTTGCTAGTGAAAATCTACACATGTGAAAAAATAAAAAATGTTCAAACTTGTAGCACCCCATTAAAAAAAGTTGAATTTCTATGTTCATGAGATGCTTTTAGGCTCATTTTTGGGTTTATTTGGGGTGCTAGTTAAATTTTGAACTACTGGGATCATTTTAATCAAATTGTGGGCATTAGTCACAAACTCATTATCAAATATGTTGACCTTTGGGTGATCCAAGTACCTATGTCCAAGGTATTACCGAGTTTACCTATTGTACAAATTGTTGGTGCATAGAACTTTATGAGGTGGGGGTATGATAATTTCAATAATTTAGTTCCGTTATTAATTTCTAAAAATTTCCCTAACTTGTGCAACATCCTATTTGGAACCTTCAAGATCATTATGATATACAAAGTGTTCCTCTCATATTATGTTTATTTTCTTCACAGTCCATTAGTAATTCTAGTTGCTTTTATCCTGTAGCAATGAGTGTGTAGAAGGATTGGATATGATTGTATGTCCATCAGAACCACTCTCATTATGTTCTTGTATGTCCAAAGCCACAATAACACCAAAGGTCCAAAGGTAAGGACTGAACATGATTGTCTTCTATACTAAAAAAGAAAAAGAAATAGCTAAACTTCCTCTTACAAGTAAAAGTCTGTTTCAAATTCAATGATTATGTGGGCTATAAATTTGCCAAGAGAAACAAAAATACTAAGCAAGGTAAAACCTATACTCCCTCTATTAGAAAAATAAAAGAGCTATCCTATTTATGGCATCAAACCTACTACTTAAGGAACAGACAGTTGATACATAGTTGTTAATAATTTAGCAAGAACATTTTTAAATAAGCTTGTAATCAACTTCAAATTGAGCTTATGAACTTCAATAAGGCTTAAATTGGTAAGGATTTGTAAGCCCGAAAAAATGAGCACTTCCGAATTCAAACTCTTTGTTAGTTCATAATTCTTAAATATACTAGGTTTGGCATCCAAAGTCCTCTTTATCTGGTACTGATAGATCACCAGTAGCAATAAATAAACCAAATCCAAAGAGTACTTGATAACCATCGTTGCCCCATCACAAATCACAAAAACCCTATCCATCCGAAAGACTGAAAAACAGAATCAATATTAACTACACCAATTAGTAATCACCGAAATAACTTTTGTTACTAAAAAACGCACCTGCTCCTGGTCATTGAGGAGATCGAAAGGATTAATGAAAGGGCGAGGTGAATCGGAGGGCGATTCAGATTCATCATCGGCCGACAAATTGGTGTTGTGATTGTTTGCTGATTCTTGTTCTTTGAGCACTTTCCTTAACGCTCTAGCGGACATCGTTATTGGTTAATGATCTCAAAGGCTCCGACCGAAATATGAATTCAAGAACTTAACACTGTTTTCGCCAGAGGTATTTAATTAAAAATGGATAATTTACGCAGCTAAAATTCAATCGGATTTTTGGTTCAACGGAACCTTTAAACCTAGGTCGGGCAACCAAATTACAATCGAGTAGATTATATTTGGTAGGATTGTAAACAGACGCGAATGGAAATTTGTTCGTTTTTTCTTCGGCCGAACAAATAAACGAACACGAACACATAAATGAATAGATTTTTATATTCATGTTCGTTTGTTTAACTTTAGCAGAATATAAACGAACACAAATAAATGAACACATATACAAATATAATACCAACATTTTTTAGATATAAACAAACACTAACTACGTGTGTATATATATGTGCGTGTCAGAGAGTGTGTGTACACACACGCACACACACGCACACACACATACATGCAGGGGGACCCAGGATTTCAGATGAGTGGTAGCACCGGACCTAAGATTTGAAATGAGTGGTAGCACCGTCTCTAAAAAATCGGAATTTACACTACGAAAAATTAAAATTTACACTATGCACGTAAAATTGAGTGGTGTCCCGTGGCCCCACACGACACTACCTAGGTCCGCCCCTGCATACATGTAAACGTACGGAAAAACGAACGTTCACGAACATAAATTGTTCATGTTCATTCGTTTAACTAAACGAACAGAACTTTTTGTTCGTGTTCATTTATTTATTACATAAACAAACTTCCCGCCAAACAGTTCACGAACAATTTACAGAATGCTCGATTTGTTTACAACCCTAAAACTTGGTAATGAGGTGCTTCTACTCGTGTCTTGCGCCGGGAAAAAAACTTAAATAAACAATAAAAAAAACTAGATTCTAAATACTAATAAATATGAAAAATAAGGCAGATGCCATTAATATAATTTAAGCAAAGTTCAAATATATTCATGTTTAAGTGTTTCTACTACATTCAACCTAAACCTAATATTTAACATTAAGAACAGTTACACCTATATACTACTTAAATTATGAAAATAATCAAATGATTAAAATACCACTTGTTTAAGTGAATGCATGATACATACATCATTTCCGATTAATATTTGTTATTATTAATTTTGTACGTATTACGATTAACACAACATCAGAAGATTAGATATGTAATATTGGGCTAGGAGTCGTGTACATTTGGTTCAGATATTAATATTTTATTATGAACAGCAAAAATAACTTACACAGCTAATCTACATTTATAAAAAACGAACACCTCAATGCCCAAACTAACAAATGTATCATTTTTCGGTAAAAATGAAAAGGTGGCGGTTTTCCTTGTGTGTACTTTTCGATTTTGTAGAATGTAAATGTATGAAAATCCTCGTATGCTCCCTAATTTCTCCAAAGGGAACCCAGTGTCTAGATCAGACAATTGACGAGGATTCTAGGGTTAGGCTTCAATTTTACATGCAAATAATCAAATCCATCGATCACTCGATCTTTCTTAATTCTCATGCTGTTTATGGGATTTCTTTGAAACAATCCCTGTCACAGATACTGAATTGATGAAGAAGACACAGGGAGAGGCTTTTATTAATTTGATCGGTATTCTTAAATACTCCCGATTTCCATGGACTACCCTTGTTGCTGCTATATTCGTTTTCATCAGTCTCACCCTATCAGTTTTCCTCTTGCTCCAGCATCTATCTTCTTACAAGAACCCTGAGGTCTCTTCCTATCTCTGTCTCTCTCTCTCTCACTCACTCACTCTCTCACACACACCAGAATTGCTTGGGTTTGCTACGATTAATTCAAACATCACTCTTGATTGTTTAGGCCTTTAGTTTTTAGGACTTAAGTAGAATTGAATGTTGGTGGATGATCTTATAATCTCATACGAAAAGAAAGACAAACAAATGCAGATAATCAAATTCATGATCAGCCTATCCTTCTTCTCAGTATTTGCACTTATTTGAAGCAATCCCATATGCAGATGAAAAACATTGGAGGATAAAACTCGAAACTAAGTCTTACTGGTTTTGGTTGACAGGAACAGAAGTTTTTGTTAGGTATTGTACTCATGGTACCGAGTTATGCAGCAGAATCTGTAAGTGACTTACAACTAGCTTGAATTCAAAATAAACTTAATTTCCTGTACACCTGTTAGTGAAAATGACTAACTGCTGAATCTTGCGATTAGAGTTATAGAAATGTCATTTGAGATTCATGTTGTGTATTATTGATCCATACATCTCTGCATTAAGCAATACGTAGATGATGGTAATATTGATTTTGAAGTTCTATAGATTTAAGCTAACAAATATGATTGGAGTTTGCTTGTTTGTCTAACGAATTGCATGGTGAAAGTTAGGATGTCAATGGCACAAAATATATAGTTAAATTAAGTCATGGAATGATAATGAAACACTAATCTCATGTGTGTTTTTGTTTTGGTATATTTTATGTTTTTCCTTTTAATGAACATGAATCTTATGTGTGTTCATTTGTCTTTATGTTTTATATATGTGGATATTTAGGCTTTTAAACTTTGGTATTATGTTACTATTTTTGTTCTTGGACCTTAAATTCTCAAGGTCAGAGGAAGCAATATACATACTATCATTATCATCCTTGTGCAGTTCGTGTCGCTGTTGAATCCATCGATTAGCCTTGAAATTGAGATACTGAGAGACTGTTATGAAGCTTTTGCAATGTATTGTTTTGGGAGATATCTCATTGCATGCTTAGGTATGTGTCTTCTAACTTGATTTACGAACTTAGTAACCATGACTTGATGATAGCTTATCAAATTTTCAGTCGTTCGTATTCCCACAATTTCATTCTTTTTGCAATGCAATATTTGTCCTTCATAAAGCAACAAAATGCATGACAATAGTGAATGTAGGAAGTAAAGATAGAGAGTTTAGGTGATCGGTTTTCATTTTTCATCCGAGAAATCAATATTTTATGTTTTCTTTCTGGAAATTAAAGTATGGTTCTAATAGGAAGTGATGGAGTTTTCATTTTGTTCTTGCAAGGGGGTGAGAAAAGGGCGATTAATTTCATGGAGAGGGAAGGACGTGCAGGCCTAAAAAGGCCCTTGCTAGAGCAAAATTCTGAAAAGGGAATCATTAAACATATTTTTCCAATGAATTTATTTTTACAACCATGGCAATTAGGCCAGAGGGTTTACCAAATCATGAAAGCTGGAATCGTACAATATGTAAGTTTTATTCATGAAGAAAATACCTTTACTACAATTCTTGACATCTCTATCTTTGATGAGAAACACGTTGATTTCTTTAACAGATGATAATAAAAGCTGTTACATCTGTTTTGGCGGTGTTTCTTGAAGCCTTCGATGTATATTGCGAAGGAGACTTTGAATGGGGATGTGGGTAAGATTAAAGTTAATGCTTTTCTATTATCTTTCTGGGTCAAATCTGCATCTAAAGCTAATGACTAATTCTCCTTTTTATAAAACTTGTAGGTATCCTTACATGGCTGTTGTTATAAATTTCAGCCAGACATGGGCTTTATATTGCTTAGTTCAGTTTTATGAAATCACGAAGAAGGAATTGGCACATATCCGTCCGCTGGCCAAGTTTCTAACATTTAAATCAATTGTATTTTTGACCTGGTGGCAAGGAGTCGCTATCGCCCTTCTTTATTCTTTTGGATTAGTCAGAAGTCCAGTTGCTCAAGAGTTGCAATTTAAATCAAGTATCCAGAATTTTATTATTTGTATCGAGGTAATATTCTCTGTTCATTAAGATCTAGCTACTAATTTTGATTTATGTGGTTTTAAAGAACTTTTGTCGTGTTAAAGTTTTGAAGTATAACAGGTGTTTGTATTAATCTAGAACAGATGGGGATTGCTTCTATGGTTCACTTATATGTGTTTCCATCAGAACCATACAGACTAATGGGAGATCTTTTTAGGGGCGATTTTTCTGTTCTTGGAGATTATGCTTCTTCTGACTGTCCTTTAGACCCTGACGAGGTTAGGGACAGTGAGCGCCCCACAAAACTACGCCTCCCACAACCTCAAGATCATGGGATGAACAAAACCGCCATTAGAGAAAGTGTTCGTGATGTTTTTGTTGGTGGTGGTGAATATGTAAGCTTTCTTTACTTTCCTTAAGACTAAATCACGGTTTTCGTCCCTATGGTATTTTATAAGCTATGGAGCGTCCCTAAAAGAATCAAGCCCTAAAACTTCCATTCAAAAAGAAAAAAGTTGTGTTTCACTTTGTGCAATATATTCAAATTTCAAACCGTTAATTATATCGATTTCATGGTAAGGTGACATTAATATTGTTTGTTACAGATTGTAAGTGATTTGAGATTTACAGTAAACCAAGCAGTGGTGCCTGTAGAGAAGGGGATCACAAAGTTTAATGAGAAACTGCATAAGATATCTGAAAACATGAAGAAGACGGATAAGGAACATGGAACAAGAGATGACAGTTGTATCAGCAAACAAAGAGTAATACGTGGAATAGACGATCCCCTTCTAAATGGAAGTCTTAGCGACAGCGGGAGCCTTAACAAAAAGAGGCATCGCAGGAGTCAGACAAGTGTCGAAAGCGGTGTCGGTGACCAAAGTTTAAGGTTTGGTAGGTATGAAGTTCGCGGAAATAGGTGGGTTACAAAGGATTAACATTTAAACACTTTCATTCATTGGTAATTGATTGACTTGAAAAGGATAAAAAGAAAGAAAGACTTTTTATTAGATGAGAGATTGATATATTTGACTGTATAAATCTTGTTGGTTCATTTGTCATTGGCGATGTTGGTATGGTACTAAAAACCACAGTACGTGCAATGAACGTGTAAATCCGTTTTGCAAATGCGAATGTGTGAATACGACGATCGATCAACTCCAATGTCATGATCATCTATGATATTAAGGGATCTTTCTTACACAAGATAGAAATTAGTACTATATTGTATAAAACACACTTATGAAGAAATTAGTAAAAGATAAAGAATTTACCCTTTTCAAACACATTAAAAATATAGTGTTGCCTTTGCCTTATATGACTTTTAGATTTGACAAGTATTTTGTGACTGAGGTAGATATATATAATACCATCTTTTCTTATCGTGCCTCTTTTGTTTTGCCGTTCAAAAAAAAAAAATCTACCTCAGTCACAATCTTGTTTTGGAGATTTTCAAGATTAATTTTTAATATAATTAGTGTAATATTCTCATAATATTATGCAAAATTCAAAAGTCAAAACCATGTTTAATAAAGTACTTGACAAAACAAAACTGCCAACATTATAAACTGTGGTATCACTTGATTTACCAAATATAGTAATACGATAACTGTGACAGGTCCATTAACTCTTCATGGCTGTATTAAGTTGAGCTGGTAGCCCTTCCGACCTCCTCCGGCTGTTTGTCAGCTACTCAATTTACTCGGTCCATCTTCTCTTCATATCAAGCCCATGATCTGTTCTTGGAATAAGTTAAGAGCGTGCATTCCTTGATTTACACTTGTGTAGCTCACTAGCTGATCAATAGTAGTGATTCCACGTATAATCCCAGGAAGAAAGATCGTATATTCCCATATATTCCAAGGCTCTTAACATTCCCCATGGATTCAACAAACACTAATTCATGGTTTTTCAATGCCAAAACCATCTCCCCATTCATCCTAAAACCCACCGTCTTTCTCAACATACCTGGTAGCCGGATTACATATAGCTTCTCCCACGATTCTGCAACACCATAATCCTTCATAACCCAAATACCACAAGATTCATTCCCTTTCTCCATATCATACTCCAGTACAGCAAGATTTCCTTTGCGGCTACTCATTGACAAATTTGAGATGTGTTGACGAGCTAAAGCGTCTGGCAGTGACATTTCATCAAACACTTCACGGACCAAATCAAACGATATGATCAGACAACTAGATTTTGCTTCAATTTGATTGTGACAAGCAACCCAATGCAGAACTCCATTAAAGCAAACCTGAGACCAAGTGATTTGAATCGTTTTACGTGGACGGATTTGATCACCGCCAAAAGGCTTCCTCCAAGAACCTAATTTCAGTGAAAATACATCTACCGATGGAGGATTTTCAATCCTAATCAAATGCGGTATCGAATGGTTATTGACATACACGATCCTGATAAGCTTAGGATCATGGGTCATCGGACAAACACCAAACCCTAACACAGTCGCTTGAGGCAATGTTTCTTCATATTTCGGCATTATAACCCGTACGGTTTTTCGAATTGATGGGTTCCAGAGTATAACCATATCCATACAATCAAATAAGTCATCACTCAAACACATGACACCATCGCAATAACCGACAACCCTAAAGTATGCACTTTTGCTCGAGAACTGAAACTCAACGTTAGAAAAGTTTAAACCGAAAGTTTCATCGTCTTTTGCAGTGATGTATTTCTCGATTTTATGTGTTCGATCGAAATACCTGATGAATAGCGTCTGAAATCCGTTATGGTTGATGGATTTGGAAAATTCGAGGTGTGCGGAGATGAAATCAGTGCTTGTGATGAGGAAATTCCATGATTTGCAGACTGTACGGCATTTGAGAATGGAATCGAGAGGGAGTCGTTTGAGGATTTGGAGATGCAAGTCGCGAGGGAGGTAATCGGACATAGTATTTCAGCTTGTGAAACGGTAGATATGAATTTGCGAAGCCTAAATCGCAAACTATGGACATTTCTGCTGCAACAGAGGAGAGGAAGTCGGCAGCGACGCGGCGGTTGGACGAAGCACCATCTGTAATTGCAATATGACAGATCATGATTAATGGCGTGACAGAGAAATTCAAAGCTTAGGGGGTGTTTGTTATCAAGGCTTTTTATCTGGTTTATTTTTCATAATCTTTTTTTTTTTTTTTTTAGTTTATTTTTTATAAGTTCAGTTAATTTTTTTTATTAATTTATAATAAACTCAAAAGTTAAAAAATAAGCTGGAAAAAACTATCTTATAAAAAATAAGCCCTAAATAAGCTAAAACAAACACTCCCTAAACCTTCTTGGTTAATCATTTTCTTTCTTCCGTTAAGAAAATTCGAAAACAGACTTTGTGATTACGAAATTGTTCATAATTAATTAAAAGCAAATAACCTAATTAGCACGCTTAAAAGGAAATATTAGTGATTTTAATAAAATATTATTTATATTTGATTATTAATTACTCCTTTCATTCTAATATTATTGTCCGGTATATTATATTGGTATGTTCTTTTATGTGTAAACAATAATTTCATAACAAAGAGAGTAAGATATATGATATGTTTGGTGCAACGATTACGGTCTTAATGAAGATTATGAGATTGCATATTTGTTAAATTCTCTAAGAACTTATTAAAAATACAATTTAAAAAAAATAAGCTTCTTAAAATAACTTTAAAAAAATACTAAATACTATTTATAATTAATTAGCCATCTACCCTTTAATATGTGTTTACATTGTCATCAACACGTCTTATTTTATGATTTTATATTTTTATATTTTTTTAGCTCCATGTTCTAATATTTCCAAATATCTTTTTATAAGAACATTTTCAGGTTTTCTAACCCAACTGCTATATCAATATTATATTATTTCAACCCAAATATTAATCTAGTTTAATCTAATCTTATCCAATCTTTTATCTACTTATTTTTAATTTTTTTATTATCAATTTAATTATTTAACAAATTAAAAAAATTATAAATTGATTAAAAGTAAAAAGAATAACAAATTAGGGGTGACGGGAATGTTTTCATCATTGTCCTATAATTCCAACCCAAATTCAAAGTTTCTAAGTGAATGCTATTATGAGAAGCCTATAATATATCTAACATCACGGACAAGAAACAACATGGTCGAAGATTCTTAACATGTCCTAATTCTTTGGTATGATTTTGTTTGAAATCAGTCACTGAAATTTGTAAAAATTACCCTAATTTATTTTGTAAATGTATCAATTGTTGCAGGGAGTAGGTAAAAAGTGCAAATTCTTTTGCTTTGTTGACTATGTATAAGGATAAGATGAAGTTATTAAAGTCAAAATTAGAGAAAAAAATAAAGTTTTTGAAAGATGTTTAGATGTGTAAAAAAATACTTTAAGTACAATATTGAAACATTAAGACAAGATTCAGAACATGCTATAACACTTGACATGAAGAGGGGGGGACTGATCTTAGAGTTTAAAAATCATGAATTTACCTACTAAGCCGGTTACAGGTTAAAAAAGAAGTATATTAATACGTTTTTAACAAGTTAAACAATTATGTGTAAAAAAAGTAATTTAAATATCATATTGGCAATATGATAACTTTTATGTTATTACACAACTTTAACCCTATTTATAAAAGTAAAATTTGAGGATAAAAAGATATTTAACCGTCCATAATAATGATAATAATAATAATAATAAATATATCAAAATGGATTTAAAATGGCAACCTAGATTTGTTTTGGGAAAAGAAAAGGGAAAGTGAAAAATAAAAGGATTGAAAGTGTAAGGTTTAAGAAAGAGGAGAGCAAGATTCGTAGTTTATTGAGAAAGAGGTGTCGGTGCAGTGCCTGGTTTCCAATTTCACATGATCCTTCCTTCATATATCCCGCGGCGCGTTTTCCCTCTTTCCCAACGACCTCCCAACTCCAACTATTAATACTCCTCTATACTCGCCGGAAGCCATCTCCGGCGAGCTAATTTACGACGACTGTCGTATCAGAAAAACACGAAATTCGTAAAATATGGGGTCTCTTCCACATTTGCTATCAGATCCATCATCACAAAAAGAAACCCAACTCGTTGATCCGATCAAACTAAAAAACCTCTTCAATTCCCAACAGAAATACCTCAACAATTTCTTCGATAAGCTAGACCATTCGCAAACCCATGTATTCACCCAAACTCTTCTCAACTCAACTGGTACGATCTTCATCACCGGCGTTGGCAAATCCGGCTTCGTCTCAAAAAACATTTCCCAAACCCTTGTCTCTCTTGGCATCAAATCCCAATTCTTGTCTCCCGTGGACGCTCTTCATGGTGATATTGGCATTTTGACCGACAAAGATATTTTGGTAATGTTTAGCAAGAGCGGGAATACGGAGGAATTGTTAAGGTTGGTTCCGTGCGCGAGGGCGAAAGGGGCGTTTTTGATTTCGGTGACATCGGTTGATGGGAATGCGTTGATGGGGTTGTCTGATTTGAATGTGCATTTGCCTTTGGAAAGGGAATTATGCCCATTTGATTTGGCGCCTACGACATCGACGGCAATTCAGATGGTTTTTGGGTGCACGGTGGCGATTGCATTAATGGATGCCAAGAATTTGACAAAAGAAGGCTATGCGGCAAATCATCCAGCTGGACGAATCGGCAAGAGTTTGATCTTTAAGGTTAGTTTTTTCAAATTAGGGTTTCTTTGAAATTGAAATTGGCTTCTTGATTATATGAAGCTTCAATGGGTTAAATTTAAATTCAATTATAGTACTTCTCTAACACATTAATTTCTAATCAATTTGACACAGATTAAAGAACCTTTATTTTTCTATTTTCAATCTTGTTCTCAATTTGAGAAAGTGGAATCAAAGTTTTTTTCCTAAATCCAAACGGTTTTCTAGTGGAAATTGGAAATGATTGTTTATTTCTAAAGCTTTTACTGTACACCTACTTAATAAACTGGTGTTCATTATGAATTAGAATTGAATTAGATCTAATGTTGTTCTAAATCGAAATACTGTATGGTGTTCATGATTTGGAACAGAGTTAATTCGGTTTGTATAACTAAAGACTTTAGGATTCTTTATAGACAATTTGAATGAGTATTTGATAGAAACATGAATTTGGATTGCAGGTGAAGGATGTAATGAAGAAGCAAGAAGAACTTCCACTATGTAGAGAAGGAGATCTGATAATGGATCAGCTAGTTGAGCTAACTAGTAAAGGATGTGGTTGCCTTCTGGTTGTTGATGATGATTACCACCTCATTGGCACATTCACTGATGGTGATCTCAGGAGAACACTCAAAGCCAGCAAGGAGGGCATCTTTAAACTTACTGTTGGTCAAATGTGCAACAGGTAACATTCTAAGCAAATCTTGAAATTTATATTATTTATCTATTTTATTGTATTTATATAGGTCAAAGACTCAAAGGGTCCTGCAAATAATTTGTGTTTTTTTATTAATAGGAATCCGAGGACTATAAGTGCAGAAAGGATGGCAGTTGAAGCAATGAAGAAGATGGAGGCACCTCCATCCCCTGTTCAGTTCTTGCCTGTGATTAATGAAGAAAACATTGTGATTGGTATTGTGACACTGCATGGTCTGGTATCTGCTGGCCTTTGAAGCTGTTATCAATCCTTGATTACTGTTATATTAATCGACGGTGCATTTTTTTAAGAAAGATTAGTCTTGTTCTTCATATATCATAAGGATTGTATCTGTATTCTTTCATTTTTTTCACGACTACTCGTTAGGATTGTATGTTAAGTAGAGCAATCGTGTTTATGTATAAGAATCATGTTATTTTTTGGTCATCGTTGTATCCATCTTCTATCACCTATTCAAGAAGAACGAATTTAGCTGATAATATTTGGGTCAAACAATTGGCTTTGATATATCATGATCTTCATGGATTTAGAAACACTTCATATTGTTTGAAGAAAGGTAATTTTGTTAAAGGATAAGTTCCCAATGCTGGATTGCTGGTGATAATCAAGTTAAAAGAGGTAAATATCCAACATAGTCTTTATCTTTGTGTTAAGATAAACTCATAAACATGTCTAAACCATATTTCTTTAATTCTAGTCTTAACCCATATATTAAGTTTTCAAGAAAGTTAAACTAGCCAGTAACAGTTGTGGATGTTAATTGTGTATGCTAGTTGAGTTGTGACATTCAATCTTGCGGTCAGATCACACGTACCTCTGAGTTGTTTGATTTTTCATGTTATTTGCTTCTTGTTGCGCTTCTTGAATAAAGGCACCGGATGTAGTAATCGTGTGCACACTAGCCGGAGTTGCTTCTGCTCATTATATTATACTATATATCAATTGACAAGCTAAAATTTCAACTTCTCATGATATATTGAAGGGTAATAATATCATTTTTCTTTTTCTCACGATATGATTTTTATTGGCTTCTTTTTCTCCTAATGGTTGCTTTCTATCTCTCCCTCGCTCTTCTCTGGAAAAACCCAACACCTAGTCAGCGATCGTGGTGATAGCTGAAGCCCGGAACGGAGAGAGAACCAAAGCAACGAGAAAGAAAGCCGAGCGAATTAGCGGTGGTGGTCAGAGAGAGGGGGTACACAAGGTTAGCGGTGAATCCACGGACTATGTTGCCATTGGGTTGTTATTGCCGTCCAGTGATGATACTATTGTCGACTTTTGTAGGGTGTCTTCAATTACAGTTGGTCTTTTGTAGTGGTCACCAAAGGCGGACCGACGCCGTTGATGATGTGGTGGTCGACTGGTGGGTAGTTCATAGGTGGTTCCCCTATTGCCCTAAGGTTTAGTTAGTACACGAGTTTTGTTCTGCATTTCTACAAATCAAAATTTCAAGGTAAGTACTTGAATAATCCATACTTGCCTAAAATAGTTACCTTGAATGACACGTATGTCCACTTGCTCTTTCTCATGGATCACACACATAAAAGCGCTATTTTTAGGTTTCTTCATATGTTCTTGTTGCCTCTGAAATCATGCTTTACTAAATGCATGCAAGAGTTGTTGATCATAATAATGGAGTTGTTATTGCTATAATTACATCTTCCATAAAAGGAGTACAAATCTGATATTACCATTTTTCTAATGCTAGCCGCACGACTTTCTTGCTTCATTGGTAAAGGTTGACTCATATTATATTTTTGATCATGGACACTTGAAATATCTTATTGATTTTCCTTTTTCTTTACATGTAATGTAAGGTGTTAATCCCGACGCAACTCGCGGGTAATAGAAAACTTGTTGATATCATTTGTGAACATTTTGAAATGTTGTTGACATAGTGTTTCGGGCAAGACTTGTGTGAAGAAGCCAAATAAACGATAATGGTAGACCGCTAATGCTCACCCACAACAAGTAGGTGGGAGGTCGGGGCAGGGGTGAACCCAGGATTTTTGTTGACTGGTTGTATCATATAATAAAAAAAATAAAATTAATTAAAATTAAAGGTATTGTTCGGGGTTTTTTTCCGGATTTCCAGTTAATTGGATTAGGTTAACAAGGTTTTAGTTGTTGTTCTAGTATTTTAGAGCCAAAATATAAACAAAACACAGTTTATATGAGACATTGTTAATTAAATTGTTATTTTTAAGGTAAACTAAAGTATTTTGAAAGTATAAATCGAAGATTGAATTATATCTTATCTTTTTTTTAATTTCATTTTTCATTAGATTACGGTGTGGCACCTCAAAATTTGACTGGTGGCATCGGTGTGAAAATATTAAAATTTTCCACTCCCTCCGTAAAATTGATTGATGACCCATGTCACCACCAATATATACCTAAGTCTGCCTATGGGTCGAGGTTAGTTATTTTAGGTGGTAGCAACTGTACGGTTCTAGGCCACTTAAAATTTCTTTGTGATGTCTGGTTTTCTCTCGCAAATATTGTAATAGGTAAGGCTATTTAAGTTTTATCCCATTGAATAAAATTTGCCTTTCAAACCAAAAAAATAAAAAAAGAAGTATAAAAAAACTCATCCACCATGTTGGGTGTTGTGAATCCTCATCGCTGAGTTATTTGATAAGCTTGATTAGTTACCGTAATGCCGTACAATGGAGTATGGACAACTACCTTAAGCTTTCTTCACTTCACTATTTTATTTATTATTATTTTTTTGGATAAGCCAAAAGGAAATACTAGAATTAGAGTTTCGTTATTTCTATCGTCTTAGACTAGCACTCCATATTATTATTATTAATAATATAAATATTACATACTACCAAGATGCGGCAATGGATACAACACCGCATTAACCAAAACAAAGAATTATATTTTCCCCTATACTTGGTCCATGTGAATATATAGTGAGACTTGAAATTCATCCACCACCTTTGTTGCTGAAAATGTAATTCGATTAAACACTAAGTCATTTCTAGCCTTTCATATGATCCAAAACATGTCCGTAACAACTGATTTCAAGAATTTTTCTCTTGATAATATTTTTATCTTTCTCTAAAACATTAAAGAGAAACGGTTCCACAGTAGAGGATACATTCATTGTGATATTACACAAAGTTTGAAAACAACTCCATATCTCTTTCACTCCACTAATTGATATTGATGATGGCATATGTTGTGATTCACGTTGATTTACAAGTCGAGTCAAAGTTGTTTGAAGACAGGGATTGAAATGGAGCTAGCTATTAAATAGGGGTGGAAACTGGTTAGTTTTAAAACCTAGTGCTCATAATTGCCAAATTGACATTTTAACAAGAAATTAGTAAGAGGTGGAAATAAAATAACTTAATTAGCATATGCATGTCATGTGACAGGAAACAAAAGACAGTGATAGGTGTGACATGAGTAAGCGTCCATGTGCTTCATATTCAACGATTGTGTTTGTATTACACATAGTTGTTTCATAAGGGTATTGAATAAATAATTTGAATTAGATAAATTGTAATTTAAATATTAATAGTAATTTATTATATTATAAGATAAGATAAGATAAGATAAGATATAATTATTTTTATAAGGTAATGTGTAAAAAAAAATATTAAAATAAAATATTTAGTGTTTAATGATTCAGAATATACATTAAGATGAACTGATTCAGTATAGTTCTCAACAGCAAATAAACAATCTCTTAGTCTTGTGAATGAAATGATTTATTAAAAAGTTAAAATGATGAATTAGAATTGGAGATATGCTCAAATTTTATAAGAAGATTGTAATTTAGTTCCTTCGTGATTTCATGTTTGGATCGATGTAAATACATCTTTGAAAATAGTATGCAAATAACAGTAATATATTAAGTTAAAAATGGTATTCTCACAAAATCTGAACTCTGTTTTTATATATTGATAAAGAGGAGTATTGTAGTAGTTGAGCTAGTTAAAATTGTGATACTTACACTACTATACAATTTGAAACCTGACTGCCCCGAATGAACCAGAACCGAAAAATCGATATTCGTAAAGCTCGTAATCCAAAAAACCCGAAAATTAGGATACTTGTTGAACACAAAACGGGTTCGGATTTTAAAATTTGATATCCACAGGTACCCACCCTGCGCCCGCATGCTTTTAACTTATTTAAAAAATATATATTTGTTAATATGAAATAACAAAAACCATTAGAAAACTTAACTTCTTCAAAACTACATAAGTTACCTCTAGCAGCCCTCATTGTCTCCCCCAATTCTGTTTTTGAGCTTCAACATCGAAAGTTTACAAGCTTGCAACGGTCGAGAGTTCAACAAGGAGACACTAAAATTGATCAACAGTGCTGACTTCAAGCTTATCTGTTTTTTGTTTCTACAAGGCTCTCATCGAACATTTGTTTGATTTTTTTCCAATGATTTATTTATTATTGTTGACTTATTTCTACAATTATTTATTGTTGACTTGTTTATACCATTGTTTATTATTTTATCATGAATCTGGCCTTGCTGAAACCAACAAAAATGAAAAACAGCTCAATTTACCCGTGACCCGATCCATTGATACCCATCTTCCTTCGGATACCCGTTATCTGCAGTTTGGTTTTGGTTCATAAAATTAGATACCCATCTTGCACTGACAGTTTGCAAAAAATCAATTACCCTCCCCATGAACACCCCTTATGGGGACTGGTTCATAAAAAACAGTTTTTATGTAGTTGCTAAAACTATGGGAACCGGTTTTTAAGTAAATAAACGGACTTTTTAAGAAAAAGTCACGGGGACTGGTTCTATAGAGAAAACTGGTCTCCATGATATTAGAGTGAGAAAATTGAAAAAGTTGGAGGGAAGTAAATATTTTAGAGTGGAAAAAGTTAATTTGGGTTATTTAAATAATTATTAATTAGGATAATTATTATAGTTATATGAGTAGAAATGAGATTGTTTTACTCTAGATGGCCATCATACACCTATGCCGAACCAGGTTGATTAATGGTGACCAATGTTGACCATCATACACCTTATGATTATAATTTGCCACTATTAACCATGTTTAACTGAAATTAATCAAGTCTGGTTACAAAATGATAGTCTATGTCTCTATGATTTGTAATTGACCGTTGCTAACTATAGCTAGCATACATTAGGCAATTTTGCCCGGTAAATGAAATCTTGTGATGAGTAATTGATGAAGTTTGACTCTAAATAACCATCTATAATGTGAATGATTAATAATGACTATAAGTATATATTAAATAAGTTTTATAAGTACTTGTAATTAATTACTGGTGATTGATGTTGTTCAGTTATATATATGAAATATGATGTGAAATAAAATGGATATACTAGACTAAACTATACACCGGTCAGTAAACCTATCGTATAGTAGTATAGTGTTTATAAGACTGAGTGTCCAACTTCAATGAAGCAAAATGAAATCTCAATACTAAATTTTCGTCATTAATTAATCTATGAATTGATTATATTCCTAAACTTAACAATCAAAACAAATGACACAAAAAAGGAAACAAGATTTTGTTTAGAATCTTTCAATATAAGAAGGAAGTGCTACTAAATTCGACAACAAATAAATTTAAATGATAAGGATTCGATAAATTGATGGGTAAGTTAAAATTTAAACACTCCCAACACAAAATGAAATCAAACAGGGTCTCCATAGAATGATTTTATAAGATATAAGGAATGATTATAATATATTACTTTGTAAAAACATTCAAGCAAGGATTAAACGTTGTGTACTTTTGTTAAAACATGTCTAATAACAAAGTTTTCTGTTAATTAAACAATTAATTCTTGAAAACTAACCACCACAGTTCTCCAAATTAGCCAATTTCACAAAAATCAATTTTTAAAGATATTCCAACACTCAACTAACATGAAATAATCGACCAAAACCTAACTAAGTTTTATTCAAATGCTAGTGATTAAATCATTTGAAAAAATTTTGAGACTTAGATTATAACAAATTAAAATTAAACTTTATAATAAATAAAGTTATTTAATCAAGGACAAATTACCGAGAAAGGTAACATAAATATTGAAATTTGTCAATAAAGATAATGTCAAATTTTTTGGGCCAACAAAGGATTCTAAATTTTAATTTCTAACAAAAAAGGGTATGGTGACCTGAATGACCTGTTGAGCGCTTAGTCAGCAGTTAAGATTGTCCAAATTTGCCAATAAAGGTAATGTCTAATTTTTTAAGTAAAAAAAAAGATGATAAATTTCAATCGGTAGTAAAAAAGGGTATGCTAACTAATACTGACAATTTGCGACGAGTTCTTGTTATTGTGCTCGTGTCAATTACATGTCAACCCATTTTGACCATTTATATTATCGGTCATGTTTTGGGTCGACCCGTTTTGGCCAAATGTATTCGACGAATATTTTTTCGATTTTCCAATACTGGTATTATTTCTTTGTTTTGATACGAACTTCAAATATGATATTTTTCGATTCAAACTTTAGAATTCAATACTCATTTTGATTTGATTGGAATTTTAAATTTGGTGTTTGTTTCAATTTGAATCGAATTTTGAACTTCAATTTTTGTTTACGTTCATTTAATACAATTATAAAGCTAATATAAGATATTAAAGTAACAAAATACCAATTACAAGTAGTTAAATATCAAAGTACCAACATAATATATTCCAAATATCATATACGAAAATGATGTAATATTATTTTAATTTTAAATATTTTATTATTATATAAAGAAAAGAGAAAACACATACAAGAACACGAACACAAACCTAGATCCAAACATGATGTTTTGTTTCAAATTGGAGTTCATCATCCTTTATTAGTCTTGAAAAAATGAACATTACCTTTATTGACAAATTTTTATATTTATGTTACTTTTTTTGTCAATTTGTATAATATAAAAATTAGCCACGTCATCAATTTAACCTGTTACCTGCTACGACGGTAACCGGTTACCTTTAATGTTAGAAATTAAAATTTAGAATCCTTTCTTGGCCCAAAAAAATTGACATTACCTTTATTGACAAATTTCAGTAATTATGTTACCTTTCTCGACAATTTACCCTTTAATCAAAGATATTAATGGTTAATTCGAAACTGAACTTAAACTTTAATAGTTAAATAATTATTTACTCGTAAAATAAAATTCTTTACGTACAAGAATGATTCAAATATACGAGAATTAACTTATGTAGCGAAAGTGTATCTTTGAATCGTCACTTGACGACGTTGACTGCGGTTTCTTGAGCCTTTAAAATCCACCTACTTCTAAATACAATATCAATTGAATAAATTACACCTATTATTAGTGTTGCAATTTAAAAAGGTGATTCTATTTAGACATCTTTATAATTTAATTAATTTAACCTTTGTAATGTGTAGGAGTGTTTTGTAGATTTTGAAGACCCTATGCAAAGTGAAAAAATGAGCCTTTTATACACACATATATAAGCAATAGTTTACTAATACTACGATATTAATTATATCAAAATCAAAAACAAAAGAAATGTAGTAAAATAGTTTACCCTATATAGTTACATTAATCGTGAAGTTCTCCTAGCATTAGTCGAAACAAAGTTATGAATCAACTCTTCGTAATCAATTCTCTTCAAGATATCTTTCTCAATAGCTATCATTGCCAATCCACTAAGTCTTTCTTGTGACATTTTGGACCATAAGTAAGATTTCAACAACTTATGTTTTGAAAAACTTCTTTTTGCAAATGCAACAGTTACTGGAATAATCAACAAGACTCTATATGCAATCAACATCTTTCAAGTATTTTAAGACATCGTTAGGTCGGATTGTTTCCCCGGGTAAAAACATGTCAAGCAACATTAACTCCATATAAAGTTCGTTTGCAACAAGATCTGATCATCAATTATACTTAAGTGTGGATTCAAGAGTCAAGACGACTACAACATGAGTTAAGATCTTTGTCATCAAATTCTTTCAACTTTTTAGGAAACAAAAAACTAAATACTTTTTCATATTCTTTGTACTGTTCAAATATGGTTCTAAGAGAAACACTAGCTTGATCAACAATATATAAAAAATAATTAACTTTATAATTTTTCTGAGCTGAAAATATGACATTTTAATCACTTTGGTTCACATCAATTTGTTTTTTTCTACAAACCCTGAAGCCTTTGAGGAAATACCGGATCAATATCCATTTTAATGGTAAGTTCCTTTGAATCATCGATAGCTTTAGATAACCTTATTTTTCTAAACTTCTTTAAATATTTGATCAACATTTTTAATTTTTTAATATATTAATCAAAACATTGGCTTTCTAAAATTTTATTTTTTTAATTGTGGGTTTTGAAAAAATTATATATATATATATATACTAGTGGGGTACCCGCGCAATGCGTCGACAGCGAATAAAGAGAAGGTTGTGATGAGTTTTGTGTAGAATAATCACAAAGAGCTAATATGAGTTTGTGAAGATTTCTTGCGAGATGAAGATAATATGAGTTTGGGAAGATTCTTTGCGAGAGCCACTTTGAAATTAAGAATTAAATTGCTAACTCCGAGTTATTTGTCTTTCAGTTTGTGGAAGAATTTCGTCGCATGGCTGAATCATGAAGTTGCTGATTATATATATGTATATATATGTGTGTGTAATGTTTCATAGTTCCAATTATTATGTAATTGAGTTAGAATACAATGTTTATAAATTTCAACTATTTGACTCTTTTATTTGTTTGGTGTTTGTGAAATCTTCTGAACTTGATTTATTGAAAACAGGAATTTAGGTGATTTCATGAATCAAGTTAATATTAAGAATATATGATTAGACTTAATTCAGTTATAAAAATAATGATCTCATAAATCAAAAGTTAATATTAAAAATATATTGTTAGAAATCATTTAGTTATAAGTATTGGTTTAAATTCATTGATTGTCGGTTATGTGTTCAATATTTATTTGTTTAAATTCATTCATTGTGGACTTAAAGGTGGGGTAAAAGAGAGATATAAAGGAGGGGTATTTTAGTAAATTTACTCTTCTTAAAATTAAGAGTTTTTTAGATGGTAAATGTATTATATAGGAGTAAGATATATATATAAGTGAGCCTCCTTTGAAATGTGGGCTCTGTACGACCGCAATTCATACACTCCCTTAAAGACACCCATGTTAATGTGATATATGTGAATATATTAAACCTATATATATTAAAAATTATAATTATAATGGATTAAGATGACATGACTAATATATAAAAGGAAGAGGTACAAATATACAGTAGCCCCTAATTAATGAATTAATTCAAGAGGTATCGATTTCAATTCTCTCTACATATTTTTATTTTTTCCCATTTCTATTTCTCCGCTATTTTCATTTTCATTTCTCTTAATTTCTTTTCTCTCTATTAAACATCCCTTGGTATCACAGGCCGGGTTGAAAATAAATAAAGAGAAATGAATTAATTGATGTGCGGTCCAAAAGTAGTTGAAAAATGCTTGTAAACTGTTACTAATTAAAAAGAAAATAAAATATAAAACAAGAAAAGAGAAAAGCGAGCGTTAGAAATGAGAAAGCATGCACAAGGCACCAATTATATGACATGCACAACTCTTTTAATTACCATTCTAACCCTAATTTCAATTTTTTATATTTTTTTAAAAAAGACAAATTAAATTCACTACTTTAGTTGGGGCACAAGTCCCATGCATCTTACCATCCTCTTTTTTAACCTTGAGGAATCCGCCACACTTCCAGTACTACCCTACTATCCACACACACACATACATAGATCAGTTAGTCAGTTAAAGAGTAGAGAGAGATGGGAATGAAGGGACACCCACAGAGCAACTGTGGCGGAGGAGGTGGAGGTGGAGGAGGTGGTGGTGGTGGTGGCGGTGGCGGTGGTGTGTGCCTGATGAAGAAGAAAATGGCGATAGTGGTGGTGGTGATTTTGGTGGGGGTTATGGGAGCGATGGTTGTTCAGAAGGTGAGAGACAGGCGGTTGTTCAACCTTGTGATCAAAGACAAAGATCGCCAGATTCTATCTCTTCACCTTCTATTGCAGGTAATTAATTAATTAATTAATTACGTACCTTTATTTTAATTAATTCAACTATTAATTAATTAACTAGATTAATTTGTATATGAAAATGTGGATTTATTTGGCAGAAAACAATATACAACATAAATATATTGGTTATACACAATAAAATTAAAGTATGTAATTAGACCATATTACTTTTAAACATATAATTAAGATAATCTAGTAGTAGGTTTGAAGGGGTATAAAAGTCATTATTATTATTATTATTATTATTATTATTATTATATAACAAATTTATATTTTATAAAAATCACCATCTAGCTAGCGTATACTTTTACTGTTAAGTTAAGTGTTAGCTAATTACATTTTTTTCTCATTCAAAAAAAAAAAAGACTAATTCTTGTTTCGATAATAAAATTTACGTTTGTATGTGGACTAGTATATATAGCATCATACCCAAGTAATGCTGTGTCGGTAAATAGTTTTTGTTTTACAATATGTCACTTTCAAGAATATAATGATATGTTATTTGCGCGTCATAAAAAAATTTTCTACAACATGTCCGTTTTTTTTCAAATATACGTGTGTATAAAAGAGAATATATTGATGAAATAAAGAGAGACGTTAATAAGTTTTTAAAACTTATGTTGATGTGAATGGATAATTGTATTAGTATGAGAGAATATATTTTAAATGAATAAAATGTTAAAGTAAATTAAGAGAGATAATGAAATGGTTAAAGATTCCGTTTTTTATTAAATTTTAAAAACTCTTAAAATTAAATAGGAGAGAGAATATTAAATGATTTATATAGTACTGTGTATATATATAGTGAAAAATTCATTTAGGAACTATTTTTATTGCGAGAACCAATCTTAGCCGTTCAATTCCCCCTCCTTCAATTGGATTGCTCACCAATGAATTCTTTACATGCACCCTGCCACACTCAATCCTCCCACGTTCTTCATCCATGAATTTCATTATCCAAAATAAACTGCTAAGATTGGTTCTTGCTGTTCTCGCAATAAAAACGGCTCTCAATTTTTTTTATATATATACAGGGAAGGTTCATTTGAGAACCGTTTTTATTGCGAGAACCGCGAGAACCAATCTTAGCCGTTCATTTTGGATAATGGAATTCATGGATGAAGAGCGTGAGGAGATTGGGTGTGACAGGGTGCATGTAAGGAATTCATGGGTGAGCAATCCAATTGAAGGAGAGAGAATTGGACGACTAAGATTGATTCTCGCGGTTCTCGTAATAAAAACAGTTCTCAAATGAACTTTTCACTATATATATATATATATATATCATCCTACTTTTTGTTCCTACCCATCATCCTATGTTTAAAATTAAAGGAGAAGATAAGGAGAGATAATTAGTAAATTTCATATGTCATCTCTTGATCAAGATTCAAGAGGATGAAGTATGAAGAAATAAAAATTTTCTAATTTTTGGATGTAACGCTTTAATTAATCTAACACTAAAAATGATATGCCCATCAGAAATTATCAAAAATGGCAATACTACATTTGTTTTAGAGCATCCATATTAAGGGCTTCTTTAACTCCGAAACACTATAAATCAACAATATTATCGTTTCTCATGCATTTTTTCCTTTTCTCATTGATTTTCTTTTACGTTCTTGTTTTCCTATTCAAACTCCGGAATAAGGCATTAATGTGTTGTTGGCGCTGGTTAATGCACCGTTTTGACTCTAACTTCCTAAAATCTCAAGTACAGAGAATATCGAACCAGTAATCTTTTCAAACGAGGAGTTCACAAAGTCCCGAGCATACGAGCTAATGAAATTATATATGACATGAAAATTTGCTTGCCAGGTATCCTAGAGAAAAGGATCACCTAATATAAGAAAACATTTCTATATATTGAGCATATGAGCTAATGAAATGAAATTATCACTCTCTCATCTCATGCATTTCTATTGACTTTTTGATGACCAATTTCACTCCTCTTTCTAATTACTTCTTAGACATTAAAGCTGTCTGTTCACACCTTATTGCATTTGATTAATTATTTCGGAGTTAATTAGGTTCAATCTAAGCATTCGAGAACTTTTGGACGGACTTTTGAGGGTATATATGTTAGCCTTAATTAGGTATAGAAATTGTATAATGTACATATTACATTATACTAGCATTATACACGCGTAATGCAGCGGTTACGAATATATTTTTCTCAATAACTTGTCCGTTTTTAAAACAATGGTGATTTGTTTTCTTTCTAAATTATAATATGTCAATAAAATTTTACACGGATAGTAAAATCCAATAAGAATGTTAGCCTTATAACTTTATTCAATTTTAATTATAATACCCATTTAAAAAATCCAACAATTTTTATAAATGAAGATTGTATGTCATTTAGATTTAATATTTTTTAGTTATACGTAATTTTTAATAGTTAAGGTAACATATTTATTATTATGATAGAATATTTAATATGAAGAGTTTAATTATTAATATTTTTTATTAAATTAATTTGTATTTATTTGATTTTTTAAATAATCTTTATTTTGAAAGGTTTAATTATTAAAATGGTATATAAGTTTGTCATTAACTTCATTAAATAGTTGTTTTATTTAATAGTTTCCATTAATTATAATATTAAGGATAAATTAGTAATTTTAAATTACTTAAAATTAAGAAATTAAGAACACCTAAATATTTTATAAGATAGTATAGATAAGGTCTCTTGGCTTCCGGATTCGGGTCAATTTGATAGAATTCAAATAGGACGGATTAACTTGTTTATTAGATGGTTTTTTGAAAGATAAATAATAAAACTGATTATATTCCATTAAATTCTAATGGTCCCGTGGACTGGTCGATCCAGTCTTCGGTCCTTGTTTTTATAGATTTCGGGTTTCGGTCCGGTTCAGTTTTATTTAATATAGTGTATAAAACAACCAATAGACCGAAAAACCCGACTAACCGGGCCGGGACTCATCGGTCCGGTCTTCGGTCATAGTTTTTTTATAGATTTCGAGTTTTGTTCCGGTCCGGTCTTGTTTTTGAACCGATCTCACCCTAGTCTCAACATCCCAACGTACACATGCATATATACGTACAAAATAGTGTTTTTGATTCTCTTTAGATATGCATGCATACTACAAATAAAGTACTGATCATTTTATCATATACATATTTGAAGAAAATTTTTTAATGTATAGAATAATACATCAACGTCCTCTTTCTATGACTGCATTACTTGTTATTATATATTTATCAAATTATTTATATGTTATCATAGATTAAATAACATTATGATACACAAGTTAGTTTTAAAATATTAAATATTGATAAAAAGATGTTCAATCAATTATAAAACACAAAAAAAAAAACAAACTTAAAGAAATGGCACCAGACCAATCAGAGACGGAACAATGTGTTTTTAACATTTGTTAAATTACATTATAAAGAAAAAGATTGATTAACTACGTTATAAACATATAATTATGTTTTTAACATTTGTTTGTATAATTTTATATACAAAATTGCCAAGTTACGGCTTGTAAAACGTCGTAACCTCGTCATGGATTTTTCAAGACTTGAGGCTTAACCTCGTCATGGTTTTTTCAACAAAAGTCAAAATTAAAATCCCAAATTTAATTAAATAAATGTTCAAAATTGAACAATTAAATCTATTTTATTAAATGAAGGATTAAGATTATTTAATGAATTTGATGTGTCTTAATCTTTTATTTATATATTAGAAGATAAATAAAAGTATACTAGCATGGTACCCACGCAATACTTTGACGGTGAATAATTTCTACCCAATAACATGTCGTTTTATAGAATATATGAGTATGGTATTCAACAAATAGTTTCTATCCGTTAACATGTTTTTTTTCCATCGACTCTTTTCTTCGCTTTTAAAACAAATTTTAAAGAAACCATAAAATAAATAGTTTCTTCTTTTTTCCATCTTTTCTTCTCTTATTTCCGTTAACTGACAGGACTCTTCATTAGAGTGTATAATTGTATTGCAATTGTTTGATTTATTTTGGATTTTGTAGTGTATTAAATTGCTTTGACTTACCAATTTTATATGTGCAATTTAAATGTGGTGGCATCCGACTTCCTAAGGATGGCACAATTGTAATTTTCTTCTTCTTAAAATTAAGAGTTTAAGAAAAACATAAAAATAATTTATAAGAAGTATAGATAATACTTGTATATAAATATAAATAAAGCCATAAACAATAATACGAGGCAAAAAATAATAAAATAATTATTTTTAATTAACATTATCTAACTGTATATTTGTTTTTAGAATTACAAGGTTGAGTTGTTTATGGATATATTATTTTTTATTTGACAATTAACTACGTCAAACCTTTTGTCAATCAGGACACCTCCTTCATTCTAAGAAAGAGAATGAAGTACTTTATTAACCCCTTCACTTAATCCTCAAGCATAATCATTAAACGTTTCACATCTATAACTTGTCTAGTTGTTGCCGAATGTAGAGCCGCTACGAGGCAAACAACTGTTGCTCGAAATCCCCAATTTCCATCACCTCTTATATCGTGTTTCTTCTCTTTGATGTAAGAACGAAAGCTATGTGAAGGTTCTTTTATTAAGGATGTATATAGCATGTTTGAATGTTAAGAGTAGAGTATAAACTATGTGTAATTGGTTCCACGTTCTAGTATATCAAGTATGAGCATTGCCCTAATAGTTTCTCATTCAACTATATCAACTATGATGAACTTTGAAATCATGGTTCCTCATTCTAGTCAATGAAATATATATGAACTATGCCATGTTGGTTCCTGATTAAAGTCCATAAAATCTAACCTGTCAAATTTTGATATGTTTTCGAAGCTTCGGAGATATTTGAGGCATTAACAAATTTGATTATTAAACCTTTTGTCAGAAAAAATCAAGGACGTGCTAAAAATATCTAAGTGTGTTGATCCCCACACTCTTAGGGAGTGTTTGGTTCATGGAATTAAAATCCTAAGGGGGCGTCTGGTTCGTAGTAATTGGGTGAATTGGAATTGAAAATTCATAAATCGTAAGAGGTGTTTCTTTCACAGAATTGATGGAATGGAACTTGACTATTCTAATAAATTTCTTAAATCAAGGAATTGAGAATTCATTCCACAGATGGATGAAATTATTCAAATTCATAAGAAATCTCAAAAATATAATTGTTGTCTCCTGCCAAAAATACCAAACTGTTTCAAGGGGCAATATCGTAAATATACATGCTGTCCAAAAAATTAAATATCTTATGACATTCTCATTTACATAGCCGCCCCCATTTACATTAGAGTTTCACCAGATAAGTCTTACACTGATTCAAATCTCCTTCACAGTTGCAACTTTGTTTAGTTGTCGGATTACTCGATTGAGTTTACCTAAATCACTTCATTTTAAGTAGACGAGTTCACTTTTTCTCGATTTTATCCATTTTCACTTAATATAAAAACCTATTTCTAGTTATTTATCTTGATCTTCAGATTCTAGTTTTTCTGAGTTGTATGTAGTTCATCTGGACTTGGTTATTCATCTCGGTGTTAAGTTTTGCTAATATGTTATTTATCAATTTGCTTTAATTTTTTATTTCTTTCAACTTTGACTTTAAAGTTTAAATATATGACAGGCATTTTATTTGTATCAATTGCAATATATATAGTCTGAATTAGGTGACACACATCTTAATGTTTTTAATATAGCTTCAATCTGTTTAATTTCATAGTTTTATAATGATGGCTGTATGGCTTTAAATTGTTAAAGAACATTAATTTATCTTCTACTATTATCTGCCTTATGCATTTTTATATTTTCTTATACGTTTGTATGTAATATTGTATATTTTTATGTATCTCTATTACTATTTTAAGAATTTTTATTATTTTATAAGACAAAATTTACATTAAGTAATACGATCTCTAATAACCTTAAAGCAATAAAATTTTAAACTAAAATATGCAATAAATCACAAAATTCAATTACAAGATATTTAAATTAAAAGTTAATAACGTTTAAAATTTTAATTCTTAACATAATTTAATATGCAATTATTTATATATACACAAACATATAGTATATATATATATGTATATATATTTTTAAATTCTAATGGTTTTGTACTTATGTTTAATAATCTAGTACATAAGTATTTTTTCTAAACTAAAAGAGTCATTAAATCATATATACATATATATATATATAAGATTAATATAACAGATTCATTTATAAAAAAGTAGTTTAAAAAACTTATAATTTAAAATATTAAAAAAATTGATTAAAATTAAATATATTTTTAAGTTTTAATAGTTTTTTTTTTATGTTTTTATATTATCATATTCACCTATGAAATATTAATGTTAATAAATTAAAATCCCAACAATTAGTAAACTAAACCTATTAAACAATTAACTAACATTTAATCGTATAAGCAAAAAAATGATATCGTTTTCCAACCTTAAGTATTCAATTAGTTTTAAATAAGGTAAGCAATTTTTTATCTGACATGAAACATGCAAAAAAAAAAAGTGACACAAATTCGAAGTGGTTTAAAACCAACACAAAATTGACATGGAAATAAATGGTTCGGATTAGAGTCAACTCGATAACCCGATAGTGGTGTGTATAACCCGTTTAAGGGTAACACTACAAAATTATAAAATTTTCATTAAATTTTAAAAGAGATATTGAATTAAAATGAGGATGTGATATCTTAGGTATTAAAACTCAACAAATAAAAGTACAAAATCTTTAAAAGTTAAAAACTTGTAATAAACAATAAAAAGATTAAAAGATCATACAATATTACATAATTTTGATTTTGATATTCATTTTTTTACTATATGATTTTAGTATTTTGATATGTGACTACTTCGTATGTAGTACTTTAGATTGGCTTTGTAATTGTATTTATTGATGCATTATTTTAATTTTATTTCAGTTGTTTAATAACATTATTTATTGGTAGAAGCGTAATAGATTATATTGTTTAGTATATTAATTTATCTAAGTTAAATAAAAAATAAAGTCAAAATTCGAATCAAACTGAAACAAACATCAACTCCAAAGTTCAAATACAATCGAAACGAATATTGAATATTACAAGTTAGAATCTAACCGAAAATCATATCGAAACAAACAAGAAATTAGAAATTTTGAAAATAAAAAGTAGATAGAAGCAAAACTGAAAAATGTGTAGCGGATGGGTTTTCTTCATCCTAAATTACGGTGTCAATACCAACTCCCCACCAATAATCGTCATTTCAACACATCACAAGTCAGTGCAGTGATTTCTGTACTCGAAAGTATCCACAAAATATTACTTTACTAAAAATAGCAACTTGATTTTATCTCTTGCAGAAAGAAAGGCAATATGCAAAGGAAAACAAGAGGAAGAATCAAGATCTAAATGCAAAACTATACTCCCTTGGAACCCAGAAGATTGAACTCAATAACAAGCTTATGGAGATGCGATCCATCGTTGGTTCCATGAGAGATGAACAACGAGCCCTAGAGTTAGCAATTGATGAGAAGCTGAATGAAATCAAACGCAAAGAATCCAAAATTAAAGATTTAAGAAGCACCCTCCAAACTCCACCTAAAGTCTGGTCAGTCAATTCTGACGACCCATCAAATCGACAAGTTAACTTAACCGCTAAGGTAACTAACATGAAAAGAAGCTCATGGTTTGGTCGGTACAGCAATGCCCAAAAACCGAATTATCAAGAAACTGTTGTAGAGGGGAACAAGGAATTCATAAACCCTAACGTCAAAGTTCAAAAGCCTAAAGATGATGATCCAGGAAAACTTGCAAGTTCAAAGGAACAAGAGATTTGGGATCTCTCTGTGGATCGTAAAGATAATGCAAATGGTGAAATGCAGAATACCACTGATGACAAACAAAACAGGAATGATTTAAGCATGAAAGGAGGAAGGAACTTTATAGGAGCAAGTGAAAGTCAAAGAGACAAGAGTGAACGACAAGCAGTAAACGGTTCGACCACCCAAAGTGGAAAAAGTCAAATTAAAGCAAACCAAGAGGAGGGCCCAACAGAAACCAAGCCGAGGAAGAGAACCATTGATGAAGAAACAAAAAGGGAGGATGAGGATGAGGATGAAGCAGATATGAATCCTTCTACTGAATCCAGCAATGGCTCAGAAGCAGATCAAGATTACTAGAATTCCAGAAAGAAACAGAAGAGTGATTTCAGCAAACATTAAGTAGTGTTGTAACTAAAAGTTTAAGCAATTCCTAGATTGTATTATCTGATTTCAGACTCTGATGATTGTTGAACTTGGATGTAATCCACTGTTTAGACCCTGTTCAGAGCTAATTATCAAATCTACTTATTGGAGTTCAAGATTCTAGAATAAATAAATAAAAGGATGGTTGGCATTCAAATATTTATGCATAGAATGTTATTCACTGTGTAATATGCGATTATAATCTGGAAAATAGGTCAAAACACTCGAGGAACCCAAACCGTCCCCACACAGAAAAAAGCTGAATCCAGAAAACCATACATTATTAACGTGAAAAAATTATTAGAACAAAGCTTCTAGAGCAAATCTCAACCTCTTAGTTCACTGCTTCCACCAATTTCTGCCACACAAACACAAAGATGAGGAATTATGTACAGCATGTGATTGAATGATTGGTTAATCAGAAAGTTGATTTTATTAAAGAACTGTGTGATTTTGAGCTATTTCTCACATATGAACAAACTATAGGCTACAGTGGGGTTCACTGAATCAAATTTCCTTCATGTTCTACAACATATCCATACATCAGTAGAAAGTTTGGTGAAGGATAACAATTGAGAAGCATGAAGATAAACCATGCTGACGAGTATTTTACTAGCAATAGGTTACTAGAATAATAAAATGAGCTCGAATGAAGCAAAAATAAATAATAATTATGATTATAATAATGAAATCAAGCAGCTGGAGAGTATACCTCATCTTTCTTCTTGCCTCCGGAAAATGCCTTGTATCCACCAAAGATTAGCAATCCCCAACCAGATAACGAAAGAATAACAAACTGCAAACAGAAAAGTTCAGAAATCAGTACAATACATTAATTTTCACAACATATCCATAAATGATACAAAATAGCATACTATATTATGTGCCCATAATTTACTGAAGAACGGCATTGTAGGCTTTATGCTGCCATTTGCAAACATTTAGACATCAAGCCAAGAAATATCACTCATGAAGTTGCTATACAAATTGTGAGCCCCTTATAAGCATTCTATACTAGACAGACTACCAACAAGGACCATGGTTTCAGAAGATCTTGATGGTAAAAAATATTCAAATAAACAAAGGAGCTTTTCATTAATAGTATTATCAATAAATAAATACCTTTAGAATAACAAGACTTCCTCAGGATCCACATACAACCACCCGTAAAAAGGAATTGAAATGCTTTATCTGCTTCTTCAAACCTATTCATGGGTGGCTAACACCACTCCCAAGCACATCAGCACAATTACGGACTCTCTCTCTCTCTCTCTCCCCTAAACCAATATAATCAACGGCAGCCTAGTCACTGTCACCAACCTTCCAAACTTCCATGGTCTTGTAACGAAAGTTTTTTTTCCAGCTTTATAATTTGATATATGATGAGGGAAAAAAAGTTGTCTAAGGTCTCCATTTATTGGTCAAGGTTTTAATATTTTTTACAACAGGTAACACTAGATGAGTACATGTTGTATATGCAAACTCATTGACTAATAATCTCATTCCCTAACCAATGGCTACCACAAATGAAAGCTTTTACAAAAGTGACACATTCACCATCTTCATCGGTTATCTTCACCTGCTCACTCCAATCAATGACACCAATACCGAAACTGCCACAGCCACCTTCTAACTACCACCATTGCCACACCCATCATCGAAAATCAAAAGAAGAAATAGATATAGAACAAAATTGAAACCATGAAACTAGAAAACATGCGGGGGAGTGATAATGAATGGTGACGGATAGGCTGCAGAAAAGAGATGAACATTTCAATTCTTTCTCAAGGGTGGTTGTAGTATAAGACTAGGAGGTGGCTGTATCGGATGAACAAGAAGGTGCACTTCTCATAGGAAATACTGAAATAGAATAGTTAATACTAGAGGGGGGTAAATAGTAACATGTGGGCTGGAGTTTGTTAGAGTTGATAATAAAAATAGAGGAAGGGTCTCGTATTAGGCAGGCACGTTTATGTTAGTACGTATAAGTCTCTTGAGAGATTGGCTCATTGGTTTCACCTTTGAGAGAGAGATTATCCCTGGACCATCATCCGACTTGTGGGTGATTGACTTTATCATTGTTCTTATTTCAGTTCTATATCATTTCTGATTTCAATTTCTGATTCTCGATTGGTATTATTAGATGTCCCTAATTTCCGATACCTAACATTGCATATCGTTTTGAAAATTCATTCCTCGATCTGTTCAATTTTAAGGAATCGATGTTTCACATTTTATTCCACTTCAATTCCAGTAATCGGTCTATTCTTTTGTTGGTACTATCGATAGTTATTCAGTCGCTGCTCCTTCCGATGGCAGACTTGCAGATTTTGATTTTGGGGTTCTGCTATTAGCGATTTAAGGTAGTGGGCCTGCGATTCAAATTGCAATACATTATTGCAATTCGTTTTCTGTTGATTGTGATCTGTCCAATTGATTTTATTGGGAATTTCTTCATCGATCTCTATCATTAATCACGTACTGTTGGGTTCATCGCCGATGGAAACGAGATCTGTCCAGCAACGACTTGAGCTACATTAGGAGCAGATTCAACATCTCCAGTCTGATGTTACTGAGATCAAGTCAGTTCTGAAAACCTTAGAGGATGATCGAATTGAAGCAGGGGAGTTCCGCAAAGCTATGATGGGGTGGTTGAAACAACAAGGTAAACAACATGATTCTGGTGCTAGTAATTTTAATTCTGGTCTCTTCTCTGAATTTGGTGGTGGTAGCGGTAGCAGAGCGGGTGGGTGTGTTATCACTCCTCCCCCTGATTCTGGTGGATTGCCTTGGGCTGTTAAGAAGGTGAAATTACCAAAGTTTTATGGTTTTGATCCTCAAGGTTGGATTCAGAAAGCAAAGCTGTTTTTTGACATTAACAGTACCCCTCCTAACCTACATCTTCGTTTTCAGCAAATTCATGATTCGTTGACATGGGATCAATTTCAATTGGAACTGTTACAGCAATTTAGTGGATTAGAAATTCCGAATCCATATGAACAAATGAACAATTGGCTACAATTAAACAGTCTTCCTCAATTCAAGATTATATTGATGAATTTGAGTACATGTTGTCTCTGGTTCCTCGTTTAGCCGAATCTCATATGTGTTGGGATATTTCGTGGCTGGCCTTCGTGATGAGGTTAAACGATGGGTTCGACTTCATCGACCTCAATCTCGGTTGGATGCAATGTATTTGGCAAAAGACGTTGAGGAGATGCTTAATCCTTTCTCCGGTTCTCAGTTCCAGATTCCGATCATAGTTACTAGGATCGCCGCACCCCCCACAATCTGCGTTCCAGATCGTGCGTTCCTAAAACGGGAACATTTACGTTCCAATCGCTACATAATTCGCGATCTCTGTTCTTCAATTGACGATCCCAAATGACTTATAATTCGATCCTATACGTAACTGGAACGCGAATTCGAATAGGAAAGGTCGACAAACCTCAATCGACCGTCGCCTGGAACGCAAAACTCAACCGACGATTCCTCGAATTTGGAAACGTTGCTATAACCCGCCAAAACAAATTGAGTCAGATACACTGCTCTCAGGATGTCAATCGACTTTATCATTACTCCATTCTTTATTTCTAACGTTCTTCTTATTATTACATTCTCGAATCTCTAATTGTCGACTCACAGATTGTAGGTTCTAAGTCGACTATCAATCACAGTCCACTACTCCAATTCTTCTATTCTATTCTTCTTCTTCTATTTAATTCTTCCCTTTCAATTCTGGAATCAAACTTAGAAATTTTGAACTTTTGAGTATTAATTTCTATCTTGAACTTTGAATGTATTTTAGTTATGTTTTGTACTTTTATTAGTTTTTGTGTTATGCAATGAAGTATGAACTTATAAATTATGAACTCATGTATTGAATTTTGGAAGTATGAAGTATTAATATTTTGGTATTTAGTATACTTTTGTTAATTTTATTATTATATAATTTAGTAATAAATGGTACATCGTACCATGTTACATGGTAAAACGTTCCGAGTACCGAAATAGCGTTCCGGAGAAGACTACTCCCACTCGTACCGAATTTTAAAGATGAGCGATCCTTGATCCCGTTTTCGTTCCACGTACCGGAACGAACCCAGTTCCGTGCAACTATGATTCTGATATTATCAATTAGGTGGGTTTGGGGATGGCTCAAAAGTGGACAAGTCTTCTCTACTTGGTCAGAATCTGAGTCGTGGGTTGCAATTGGGTGACTCGGAGAATAAAGGGGCTGATACAACCTTTTCTTCTCCTCCTTGCCACTCTATGTCGACTCCATCTAAGGCTTCTATGGTTGTCAATCGTGACTGAGGAATTTGTTCATTGACTCGAACGGAATGGGAAGAACGACGTAATAAAGGGTTATGTTTCATTGCGGTCTTCAATTCGGTCCCGCTCACAAATGCCCGGAGGGGAAATTACGTATTCTGTTGTTGGGAGAGGATGAATATGACACTAATGGAGGAAATCTTTACCAATACGAGGAGTTGGGCTCGCCGACTCGCCGGAGCCATCAATGCGACGTGACTGGTCCGGGTTCTTGTGCATCATAGAATTTTTTTGGAAGCAAGTCTTGAGGTCAAGACTTTTTTTGAAAGAGAGAATAATGATAGAAAATAGAATAGTTAATACTAGAGGGGGGTAAATGGTAACATGTGAGCTAGAGTTTGTTAGAGTTGATAATAAAAATAGAGGAAGGGTCTCGTATTAGGCAGACACGTTTATGTTAGTACGTATTAGTCTCTTGAGAGATTGGCTCATTGGTTTCACCTTTGAGAGAGGGATTATCCCTGGACCATCATCCGATTTGTGGGTGATTGGCTTTATCATTGTTCTTATTTCAGTTCTATATCAATTCTGATTTCAATTTCTGATTCTCGATTGGTATTATTCGTCCCTAATTCCGATACCTAACAACTTCCAAAAGTATTCATTATTTTATAAATAGAAATGAAAGTGAACATTATAAAAAGTTATTTATTGTTATTATTTACTTTTACAGTTTTACCAACAAATAATAAATAAATTGTATCTAATATAGTTGCTCTTGTAAACTAAAAGTCAAAAAATAAGGCATAAAACATTTGGGGTCACACAAACCTGGCCCAGTTTTGACTTGATCTAAACAACTTGATTTTTAAATTAACTGGTTCTGGCCCGAACCCGATTCTAAACCAATATCCAACACGCCCATCTGTCACCCCAGATTTGGATACTTAGGTAAGTCTACTACTCCAGGCTTGGGGAGTTTCTGTCGAGAGAAAGGGTCCTCTCAGGTTTCAAGTCAAAGTTAGCTTCTCCTAAGCTCTTCTACTTGACATGGCATTCTTTAGTTTAAAGATAAAATTTTCAAACTAACTAGCTTCAAAACAAGGAAAGTGAAGCATAAAAAGATTGGATACTAATATCTTCCAGATTATACATATACTAAGACACCACAGACCTTTAAACTTTCTACAAACCTCCTTAATCCCCTTTTCCTTTCTGTACTATAATATAGTAGCAACCTAATCAATAAACCTTTCCATTACCACAGTTTCAGCTTTTGCTGATAGGTGTCAGCCAGTAGTTCAACATTAAAAATACGGCAGATTCATGAAATGACTGAAGTCTTACATACTATGTTGGATTTACATCTCTCTTCATTTTCACGCTTAAAAGTCATCACATGGTCTCAATCTATCAAAAAAATGAGTGCATCTACTTTCTCCATAAAGCACGTAATTTGTAAAACAAGAGTGATTAAGAATCACATAATTCTTTCACATTTTCAAATTGGGCTAAAAAATTAAACATTAAATTTGAACTTTTTCACACATGAAAGAATCCCACTTTGAGGTGTAATCCTACTAGACCCAAATACACTTTTAGTAGTCAATACTTTGCTAGCTTAAATGATCATAACATAACGTATATATCCTAAAGGGAAACTGGTCAGTAATCCTAGTACCTGATGATTGTGATTAATATACTTGTATTGATATAAGTCTTCACCCAGTAAAAAGAATTGCATCTAATCCTCCCATTACATATGATAAATAAAAAAGGGATACATTTACGCTTTTCCATGCTAAATCATTACTTCTCAAACGGATTTTTTTGCAAATAATGGACAACATTATCATATTACTTGCTATAGATTCTAAAGAGTGTACATATCGATTTGAAAATTCAACCAACTGGATTGAGCATTTTACTTTTGATTATTAGTCACAACAATCAGAGAGGTCTAACCCTTGAAAAATAGATATCATAATCCAAGGTGCAAATCAATCTAATAAATACCCCTAGGCAAATGAATCATTCTCCAAGAAAATGAAGATCATTTGAAAACCCTAAACCTTCAGATACTCTAGGATTGAACTAACACAATAAAATAAAATAAAAAAGAGACTCACATGCTCTTCCTTCCACTTAGATGGACTCATCGGGTCTTTCCAGAAGTCAACCTTTGGAGGTCCATGATGATCTGCAAATAAACAGAATCAATCGCATCAATGTTTTAATTTCATATCAGAAATAAATACGTGCGGTGAACAGATAATACACATAACCATATCTAATGACAATATCTGTGGTATATACTTCTCAAAACAATCTAAACTTCCAAGTTCAAATGCCATATATGAACACAAACACGCATTTGGTCAAAATCTCACCCACTCGAACGCAGAGTTTCGATCGTCTTAAAAAATATAAAAATGACCAGGTGATAATTGTTCGAGAGGTAAATAGAAAACGAGTGTGTGTATGTGAAAGAGATGAAAAGAGAGAGGGGTGCATTGGTACCGGCGGCGCCAGAGAGGCCACGGCGGTGGATAAGAGAAGCGGCTTGAGAAGCCGATCTAGGAGAGGATAGACGGAGAAGATTTGCAGCTTGACGAGCCGCCAAAGTGGATGCCATTTTTTCAGCTCTGAAAGTTTCGTTTTCGATCGGTCGATCGATCGCCCTGCCTTTGCTCAAAAAAGTTTGGGGGAGGCTGTACGCTGTCCGAGTAGAAGAAAATGTTAGATGTGGAAGCCTACTTCATTGCAAACGGCGTCGTTTCTTTCTTATGCCGAAAATTACATATCGCCCCCTTTACTTTTCCCTAAATTCCCTAAAGGCTTGAAAAATCAGACTAACTATAAAATGAACCTCAGGAGGTACTTCACCATTCATTTTGACTTGTATAGTTGTGTGAAGGAAGGTCGATCTCAAAAAGATGGGTCGAAATATTGTTTTAACAGAAAATTTAAAAAAATCAAAACTTTGTGTTTTCGGTTTTTCAAACTGCTCCAAATTGATCTTTTGACGAACCCGATTCCTTATAATGATCCAGTTTTCGGTTCAAGATTTTTTAGTATACTTAATGGAAAAACTTATAAAAAAGATTACACATGTAATATCTATGAAGTATGAACACAACATTGTAATTCTTACTACAATTGTAGAAAGGTAATGCCAAACACTATAACTGAATTTATATAAGCTTTATTTGATTATTATTGTTACTAGTTTAGATTTTCGTGTGATAATTTTTTTTTTTTTTTGGTTTTGGATAAGTTGGATCTTTATGAAACAGAATGATAAATTTGGGCTGCAAGGAAAAGCCCAAGGAAATCTTCATCTAAAACTGCAGGCCCAATAAACGGACCCTAGATTTCGAATGCTAGATACTTAGATAGTACTATAGTAGATACAATGACAGATGCACTAGAGATTCACCCATAACATTAAATTTTATTTTGTTTATTTGATTAAATTATGTTCTTACGTATTAAAATTTCTAAGTTCAATATTATTATGATTTTTATTTAACTACGAAATTAAAGAGTATTTGGAAAGAAAAAAAAAAGGCTTATTACACCAAAATACAACGATCTTTGTATAAGCTATCATTGTATGTAATACACTTTAGTTTTTGTTAATAAATATATTCTACTTTCATAACCTTTATATGTAAGTTGTTGTATACAATAATTACTTATACAAATTCGTCGTATTTTAACGAGACACGTCAAAAAGTTATTTGAATACAATTATAAAAAGGTAAATTACATTAAATACAATAAACTTTGTTTTAGTTATCATTGTATACAATCAACTTAATTTTTTGTAAAAATAATACAATCAACTTTTATAATCATCCCATTATATGCAAGTTGTTGTATACTATGGAAATTTTGGAAAAGTTTATTGTATACAATAGGGTAGAGATCAAGTAAAAAGGATTTTATGGTAAAAAGGGTAAGAGGCAACAATAAAAATCTTTTTTATTGATTAAAACTAGTTTTTTATTGATTTATTTTTTATGAATTCAACATATTCATCACTTTTTACAGAGCAAAAGAGATTTTCAAATACAGATTTTGAAACCAAAATTTTGGAATAATTTGTTGATAAACAAAATGTTTTATCTAAAAAGTGATGAATATGTTTGATTCATAAAAAAATCGATGAATAACTAGTTTTAATCAATAAAAAATGATAAACTAACAATTTATCAGTTGATGTATAATACTAAAAAATTATCATTAATCATCTCTCTTACACTTTTTACTTTAATTTCTTTTTTATTTGATCTCATCCCATATACAATAGTAGCTAAACAATACAATAAGAGAATTATAAAAGTTTATTGTATTATTTTTAAAAATTTAAAATTGATACAATGATAATTAAGACAAATTAAGTTAATTATATTTTCATTCATTTTACCTAAGTTGATTTTATTTATTGATAAAAAAAATTCCCTTACCACAACAGCTTATACAAAATTTATTATATTTTAATTCAATAAACCCTTAAAAAGACCACCTATACATGCATGATATTGTCTCCTTCAAAATAATTCATTGCTTATTAAAGTAAAATACGTCGTCATGTTCAATTGCTCTTGTTTGTTTTTATATAATTAATGGTGTAATTAATTACAAGATTATATTTGAGGGTTGTTCAAAAAATTAAAGATGTTATTTTACACACCCTAATAATTAACACTTTATTAAAGCCGAAAGAGGTGAGCCTCTTACCATTTCAACCAATTAGATATAAGAAAAGCATTTTAATTTATTTATTTTTGTGATTAATAAAGTTTTTGAAGATGGATATGATGATGTAGAAAGTTTATAAAAATGTGTAAGATGACGTGACAGTGTGAACGACTAAATTATGGTTTTTCGGGTGTTCTTGCATTGTGGATGTTCTTATAAATCATCCAATTATGTTTAGTTAATTCATAAAATAAACCCATAGCTAGATAGATATAGTGTTTCTGAAAAAAGATAAACCGAAAAACCTTCGAGAATACCAAAAATAAAATAAATCCAAATATAATTATCATCCATCAAATTACTTTAAACAAAATTTGGATCCAAATTGCATATAACTTGAGAAAATTAAGAACAAATTGAACAGATATGAAAACTCAAAAAGATATCTTAGTCTAAAGTCAAGAATTTGGGTAATAAGAGGAAGAAAATCATAATCAAAATCACAATAGTAAGGATGAGACCAACAGCAATGCAAGTACATTTTCTCGAACTCTTTTGTACCTCTTTTGCTTCCACTATCTGCTCGGTTCCAAGCCTAACAAATGAACTCGCATGGGCCACATGACTTTCAATGTCGTTCAGTTGCTGTCCTTGTGCATCTACAAGCACGGCCATGTCTAAAAAGATCTGGTGTAGCTCAATTAAACTCTTTTCTATTTCAAGAATCGCACCATGTCTTTCTTGAATTTCAGAAATTGTGTCCATGATTTGCCCTCGACCTTGATCTTGGATCGCTTTTTGAAGAAAGTCTTCACCTTTTCCACTAGATATTAAGTTATCGATCAATTCATCATTAGCTTTCTCACCCGTGATAGTAAAGTATCTTCTTTCAATAGTTTCTTTGTACTCATCATTTATCTTGGCCCTTAATTCTTGAAAGTTGTCCATCATGATTTTAAGCTTCTTACCCAACCCGGTGACCACTGAAGTACGGGTCCGATCAGCTGATGAGCCCAGTCCACAACCCGGGATCTTTCGATGCTCGACGTTAGACTTGTCGAGGTCCTCGAGTTTGCCTTTGATGACCTTTGCAATCTTTAACAATTGGGTGAAATCCGAATCCATATTAGATCTAAGCAATTTCATCTTTTTGGCATCTTGGACCATCTTGCTTTGATCATTAGACTCCTGTAGCTTCTTGTAAAGTTTGTCAACCCCGATCATGTCGTTCTTCACATTCTCGACATCGTGGAAGAAGTTTTCGAGATTGATTGTTTCTTTCTCGACACCACTACCAATCTCTATGTCATCGATACATGCTTGTTTCTTTAAGTCTTGATATTGCTTAAAGGAATTGGAAAATAAATCATTCATGTTGCCTAGCTAGAAAATGAAATTGGGAGGTGGGATTTTGAGAATAGCTAACTGCTTCAATTGTATCTAAAGAGTTCAAGCTTGAACTAAGGAAGAACAAAAGGAATTACAAATCTTGGCTTGTTGTAATGGAGCTATCTAGTTGGAGAATGGAGATCCATTACCTTTGACTATATTATATAAGAAAGTCCACGGTTATGTATGTTCTTGATCGATTTTATGCCTACTAGTTAGTTATTATTATGTTATGGATCATCAATAAACAAACATGGGTAGCACGTACTAGCTACTGCCTTCCGTCAAATTGTTTTATTTTATATATATTATGATGAGTACCCTCACCAACACATTGGCGCACCATGCACATCATATCACCAATCTAATATAATTAAAAAGCACCTATTGTTGGTGAATTATCTGAATCCGAGCATGGTGTGAGACGTGGATCGGATCAGTATACAAGATTGGGAGTGCAGTCCAAGTTATCAAAGTTTAAATATGAGATAATTATCTATTAATTATGTGGTTTAAACTAATCCTAGTTATAGTCAAACTCTAATAGTCTGTATATAAATACAGCATGTTGCGTATGAGTTTAGGTAGAGTGATTACAATCAAGTTAGAGTTTTTGTGCAGTTTTCTCTAATAAAAGATTTGCGTGTTTGGCATCCCCTGTGTTTTCCAATTTCTGTTAAATGCTTTGAATTGGTATCAGAGCCAATTTCAGAAGCAAAGGAAGGAGCAGACCCACGTGAAACTCAAAACCGATCAGACCTGTGATCGATTCAATCTGTTCTGATTATTGGCCCTGTAAACAAGCATGGTTGAAGGAGAAGCTTCATCCCCACCGGCGAAGGAAACTCATACGATGACGTTCCAATTCCCGCAATTGACGTCAATCAATTATACCATATGGAGAATGCGCATGGAGGTTCTTCTCGGAATACATGGAGTATGGGATGTGATTGAACTGGGCTCGACCGATGTCAAAAGAAATAACATAGTGAAAGGGTTTTGTTTCAAGCGGTACCGGAAGATGTAATCTTACAAATCGGAAACCTTGCAATGGGGAAGGAGATGTGGGATGCGATCAAATCTCGTAACTTAGGGGCTGATCGAGTAAAAGAAGCGCGTCTACAAACTTTAACTTCTGAATTCGAAAGCTTAAAGATGAAGGACAACTGTACTATTGACGAGTTCGCATATAAACTTTCGGGCAACGTATCTGTTTCAGCGACTCTTGGAGAAACAATACCGCAACAGAAGTTAGTAAAAAAGTTCCTCACAAGCCTACCTAGACGTTTCCTTCACATTGTTGCTGCACTCGAACAAGTTCTGGATTTAAAAGCAATAACGTTTGAGGATGTTGTTGGAAGGCTGAAAGCGTATGAGGAACGAATAAAAGAATCAGATAAAGCAAGTGACTCTAATGAGAAGTTGCTTTATTCCAGAACTGAAAACTCAAACAGAAGCCAAGACTCAAGCCGTGGGAGAGGGCGAGGAGCGAACCGAGGCGGACGGGTGCGTGCGTATAGAAGGAAAGGGATCAATCTTGTTTGAAGGTAAAAACGGAGAACAAAGATTGATGAAAGATATTTACTACATTCCATCGCTTCGAAGCAACGTAATAAGTCTTGGCCAAACAACATTATTCGGATATGACACTCGACTCCATGGTGATTATCTAACAATGAAAGATAGATGTGGAAGGGTGCTTGTGAAGGTCCCGCGAAGTGAAAATCGTCTATACAAAACTTGACTAAAAGTTGGAAAACCGTATTGTTTGCAAGCAAGATTAGATGATGAGGCTTGGTTATGGCACGCTCGTCTTGGCCATATTAACTTTGGTGCAGTGAACATGATGCACAAGTTAACTATCGGAGTACCGGCAATAAAGCACCAAGATCACATATGCGAAACTTGTGTGATAGGCAAACAAAACAAACACTCGTCCCCAAAGAAGTCTACTTATAACTCAAAAGATGCTCTAGAGATGTTACATGCAGACATTTGTGGACCAATCAACCCCCCCCCCCCCCACTCATGTTGGTAATAATTATATATTGGTTCTCATTGATGACTTTTCTAGATACATGTGGTCGTTTTTATTGAAGCACAAAACGACGCGTCGGATGTGATCAAGAGGTTTAAAAATTCAATCGAAAAGCGAACAGGCAAAGAGATTAAGACGTTTCACACGGATAGAGGCGGTGAATTTACATCTAACGATTTTAATCGTTTTTTGGAGCGACGAAGGTGTTGCTAGAATGTTAACGGCTCCATACTCACCCCAACAAAACGGTATTGTAGAACGACGAAACTGGACACTAATCGAGATGATACGTTGCCTTATGAAAGCGAAAGAAGTTCCAAACCAATTTTGGGGTGAAGCCGCACGACATGCAACTTTTATTATAAATCGAACCCCTACGCGAGCATTGGTAGGAGTTACACCATTTGAAAAATTTTATGGTTATAAACCAAATCTCCAAGATTTAAAAGTGTTGGGTGTATCGCCTATGAAAGAATCGTCTCGAAGCATTTGAAAAAACTTGATGACAGATCAAGATCTTTGGTCTATTTCGGAAAAGAACCAGGTTCGGGAGGGGTACGGCTATTTAATCCGGAAGAAAATAAAAAAATAATAAGCACCAATGTTGTTTATGATGAGAAAGCAACTTGGCAATAGGACTCTGAAACCGAGAGCAGCTCCAGAAAATTGGTAGAAAACAATTCCGGTAATTTCAAAATTAAGTGGGCTGACAATGCAATACCCAATCACTTAAACCCAGCATCTCTTGGGCCCGATTAGCCCAGTAATCAGACCCAACAGCCCGACGCAGGAAGCCCTCCTCGAACAATCAGCGAGCCTGATCCCAGAGTTGATTCCAGCAACAATGACGAGCACAGTGAAGACGTAACAGCTCCCGTACGTCGCTCGACTCGTACATCCGTGCTTCCAACATGGTTAAACGATTATGAGTTAAATGTTTATGAATTAATGCTAACATTTGACGAGGAGCCAAGGAACTTTGATGAGGCAAAAATGAAACCTGAATGGCTTAAAGCGATGAAATCCGAAATAGACTCTATCGAGAAAAATAATACTTGGAAGCTTGTACCTCTACCTAAAGACGTTAAACCCATCGGGTTAAAGTGGTTGTACAAAATCAAACGAAATGCAGACGGATCCATATCAAGGTACAAAGCGCGGTTAGTCGCAAAAGGCTATGTACAAGAACCCGGCATTGATTTTGATGAAGTATTTGCACCGGTAGCCTGACTCGAGACGATACGATTATTGATTGCTCTCGCAGCCGGGAAGGGATGGAAGATCTACCACTTAGACGTAAAAACAGCCTTCTTACACGGTGAGTTGAAAGAAGAAGTGTACGTATGTCAACCGGAGGGCTTTGAAAAACGAGGAGAGGAAGGAAAAGTTTACAAATTAACAAAAGCCTTATATGGGCTAAGACAAGCACTAAGAGCGTGGAATATGAAACTTGATGGCATCTTAAAAGAAATGGGCTTTCAACGATGCATGCAAGAAACTGCAGTTTATAGAATGGAGTCAAAAGGGGAATTTATAATAGTCGCAGTCTATGCCGATGATTTATTCGTGACCGGAACTTGTCTAGAGATTTCAAATCAATTCAAACGTAAGATGTCATCAAAATTTGAAATGTCAGACCTTGGGAGCTTACCTACTACCTGGGGATTGAAGTGTCCCAAGAAAAGGATTGTGTAAAGATCAAGCAAGAAAATTATGCATTAAAAATCCTAAAAGAAGCCGGTATGGAAGAATGCAATGCAACTCAAAGTCCAATGGAACCGGGACTCAAGTTGTCGAAAGCCGAATCCGAACCAGAAGTTGAAGCCACTCATTATCGAAGGGTAGTAGGTTTCTTACGCTACATCCTACATACTCGTTCGGACTTATCATACTCAGTCAGAATAGTAAGTCGCTACATGCAAAGCCCCAGAGAATCTCATGCCCGTGCAATCAAGCAAATCCTACGCTATCTACGTGGGACAATTTCTCTTGGGATAAAATATGAAAAATGTGACGAGTTAAAACTTCTGGGTTATAGCGATTGTAACACCGCCGTTTCGAGAACCATATTTTTCTTTTTAAAACATTTGTTTATCTTTTTCAATTAAAAACTTGCAGCGGAAATAGAAAACACGTGGCAAATATATTACAAACAAAAGATGCCACATACAAGTTTGGTGTTACTGTTACTTATCCTGTCAACCATTATTAAATACAAACAAACATTATATCAGAGTTATTACAGACAAAGTGTTCCTCCTATGAAATCAAACTACCCGCAGGGTCCCAAGCTCACTGAGGATTACCTGCACATGTAGGGTGTAGCATCTGTTAGCTATAATAGCTAGTGAGTACGCAAATAGCATGTGATCAACATAAATACATCACATATCATCAATCATGCTCAGATAGTTCTATCCTAGCATCTCGCGATGAGTTAGCGTAGTCAGGTGGTAACATATCTTGCAGGGGAGCTAACCCGGCTCAATGCACCAAATTGGAGTACCAAACACATCAACCGCTCCGGTGGGGGAGCTATACAGCGTCCACCGTTGCGTTTTGGAATCAAAAGATTCCTCTGTTGTACAGCCGCAGCTATACCAGAAGAGGACAACTTTGTCCTTAAGTAGAACAGCTTTGTTCTTGTAGGACAGCTTTGTCCAGGACAGCTTTGTCCATAAGATCCGGATCAATCACAAACAAACAATTTGATTCAATCGAATCATCAATCAATGCGCGCATATATATTCAATACTCATCATAGCATACACCTAATCAAGTGCATACTACACAGTGTCAACATGGTATATTCTAGCATCATCATGCAATCCTACACTTAAACAAGTGCGTGTACAATTCTTGGTTTACAATTCCGTAATCGTTGTTAATATATGTTATAGATATATTAATCGTTATGTTATCAGGCACTCACCTGTCGAGTTAGAATACTAAACACTTCTTTACAGAAGCTCCTGGATCAACTGAAGTACCTAAACAAACATCCCGTATATCAGTACAACCCGAAACAGCAAACTGTATGCTGGAACAGGGTCCTTTACGGCCACAAGGGCTTAAAATTGCTTGCGCCCGCAAGGAGGTCCTTGCGGCCGCAAGGCAATCCCTTGCGCCCGTAAGCCGTGCCCTTGCGGCCGCAAGGGTGGTCCTTGCGCCCGCAAGCATGTCTGCACAGACCAGTGCGATTTCCAGCTCTGCTTTTGGCCATTTCAACCCCAAAACATACCAAATCGATTCCAATCCAATTTCCAGTGTTTACAAACTACTTTGGCACTTAAACTAAGCTAGAAACAAGTATCAATTCACATTTTAACACCAAATTCAAACATTGGGATCAAAATCTCCATTTTGACCTATTTGCACTTTAATTTAAGAACACCATCAAAAACACTGATTTAATTCAAGAATTTGATTGATTATAACTTAGAAATGATATAGAAACAGATTGGAATCACTAGAATCATTTGTAGAGGTCAATTGCAAAAATTTGACCCATTTGACCTAAATGGTCAAAAACTCAAGAACATGGTGATAAAGCTTACTTGAACAAGGAGATGGTGAAGAAAGTGATTTGCAGCAGATTATGACTTGATTTCAACACTTGAATTCACAGAAAATACAAGCTTCAATGATCTTTTCTTGAAGAACCTTTGCACACAAGAACACAAAGCAAACTTGAGAAATGTTTTGTCTGTGTTTGCATAAAGGAGGTGGCTCACGTGTGGGTTATTATTATCCACAAGTGGGTATTTTGTTCCCCTTTCCAACTTACAACTTAACGCACGAATACCCGTTTTAACCAACGGCAATATTTTTGGAAACCTCGTTCTAAATCCTTTAATAATATATTATTTTTATTTATTTATCATAATATCATTTCTTTATTATTTTCTTATATTTTTTCCAATAATCAATTATATATATATATATTTAGAATTCTAGACGTACCAGATTCGAATACGACTAGACCCATTTTGAGGTTGTTACAGCGATAGTAGTCATAATGTAGACATGGATGATGGTCGAAGTACTACTGGTCATATCTTCTTTCTTGGAAAATCTCCTATCACGTGGTGCTCACAAAAGCAAGATACCGTGGCGTTATCATCATGTGAAGCCGAATTCATAGCAGCTACTTCAGCAGCATGTCAAGCAGTTTGGCTAAGGGAATTACTTGCAGAGGTGACTGGTCTAAAGAAAAAAAAAGGTGTTAATTCTGATAGACAACAAATCAGCTATTGCATTGTCTAAAAATCTAGTTTTTCACGGGAGAAGCAAGCACATTCACACGCGTTTCCATTTCATTCGAGAGCGCATGGACAACGAGCAGATTGAAGTCGAGCACGTGGCAGGTAATGAACAAGTGGCGGATCCCCTAACAAAGGCCTTAGCACGTGTGAAGTTTATGGAGATGAGATCGTTACTCAGTGTGCAGGAGTTGTCGTCTCAGAAATTCAGGGGGTAATTGTTGGTGAATTATCTGAATCCGAGCATGGTGTGAGAGGTGGATCGGATCAGTATACAAGATTGGAGTGCAGTCTAAGTTATCAAAGTTTAAATATGAGATAATTATCTATTCCTAAAAGGGTGGGATACCTCAGGATAATTATGTGGTTTAAACTAATCCTAGTTATAGTCAAACTCTAATGGTCTGTATATAAATACAACATGTTGCGTATGAGTTTAGGTAGAGTGATTACAATCAAGTTAAAGTTTTTGTGCAGTTTTCTCTAATAAAAGATTTGCATGTTTGGCATCCCCTATGTTTTCCAATTTCTGTTAAATGCTTTGACCTATAAGCAATTGATTTGATTGTGATTAATTAAATGATCCTTCTGTTGTACAATACTTTTACTCAAAAATACATATAATAGCTAGAATACTTAAAAGAATTAACCTTGAAATTTTGAACACATGCAACACAAACCTTCATAAATAAGCATTATCTAGCTCAATAATAGCTAGTACAATATTTATGGATCAAATTAAGACATCCCATAAAGAAATCTTGAAAGCGTAAGATGTAAATACACCGGTATACATTGATACCTTCGTTTAGTCGGTTGCGTACGTGTATTTCAAGTTGAATTAGGATATATTTAGGTGTGAGTAGAGGTCGATCGGTCCGAGTCAAATTCGCATTTGAACTCTCCTTCGAATGAGTTAAACAAATTTTCAACTAATCTGATCGATAAAAAAAGTTAGAACTGATGGAATTAATTTAGAAACTAAGATTTATTAAAATTAAATATTATAAATAGCTAATTAATTATTCCAAATAGAAATTAAAACTTAAAGTTTTCTAATAGCTAGATAAATAAAGATTTTCTAGTATTTTCTTTTATCAAAGACTAAAAAGGATCTAGCTTTGTCGTAACATATTTTACTAAAATTATATATATATATATATATATATATATATATATATAATTTCGAGTTAATTTGAAGTTGGGTTAATTCAAAAATCAATTTATAAATTAATTTGATATGATTCAGGTCGGCCGAGGCCTGGATTTTCTTCAATTATTCAAACTCGTACGTAGGTAGAGTCGCCTAGCTAGCTAGCATTGGCTCAAAATTATCATGCATGTCTAATCAGATCGATATATAGACCATATATATATATGGAGGCTAGCTATTTGTGCATTTCGATCATCAACGACCTTTGTGCAAGTTGTGCATTATTAATTTGCTGCAGTTGATCAATGTTGCTAATAATAGCTACGTACATCTATACATGATTAATAGAATTATACTGTCGGATATGATGGCTTAATTATGATAGCTTTATTCAAGTACCAGAGATTTTTTTTTTTTGTGTGTGTGTGAGGGGGGGGGGGGGGGGGGGTGTTTGTTGTTATGAAATCTTCTCTTGTTTACCAATGAATCCACTAGCAGCCTGGATAATTTATTATATACACAGGTATGGTTCTTCAAATATCATAGAAAAAATTAACCAATGATATGATTTGAGCCAGGCCTAGCTAGTTTACAATTGTTAGAACACCACTATTTGTGTTTGTAAGTCATGATATATAGAGCAGCCAGCTTACATATAAATCTCTTGCAGCTTGTTTTGTTGCTTCTCACTTAATGAATCCATTGTAATAATGCTACACCTAAGATTTCTTTCTTCAATCTGTTTAGTCACATTAATTAGAAAGAAATAATTAAATATATAACTATAACATATAATTTGACAATTATATAAAATCCTGACCAAGAAACAGTTTATAATTAAGTAATCTTTAAATTACCTCTAATGGTGAAATGCTCCTTAAATGCTCAAAACATTCTTCCAGCAACAACTTCTCCTGAGTTACAACTTCAGCTAGCTCCGAAATTGTGACCGTGGTGTCATGAGCCTATATATTTCATATAATTTATGATACCAACAGTGATCGAGATAGCATGAACATCGAGTCCCACAACATGAAATATATGTATATAAACGACTACATTGCTTACTTACAATGGGCAACACCGAAGATAACATGGACTTGATTGCAGCAACCAAATCTGATGTGTGTTGAAAAGCTAATGTAGCTGATTCAAGATCCACCTATAGAGTAATTTTAAAACCAACCCATTTAGCATATATATATCTTTTCCTTAAACTAAAACATATTCAGTTTTACTTTTGGGTTGAATATGCATGTTGACTTACAAAGTCAAAGTAATATCTTACCTTGGCTCCTTGAATAAGGGGTATCATACAAATAACTGCGTGTAAATAATCTCTCAAAACGGAAATATCCAGGATGTGTCTCCTTTCGATGTTTCCCCATGCCTCCAACATTTTCATCTAATTAACAAATAGCAGTCAAATTGAGCTTCAATTCATTTCTAGATTCTTCATTAGAAACTTAGGCTACATTCATTAGATCATATTCTATAACTCACTTGAGAATGTAGGATCAAATTGAGCTTCATTTCTAGATTCTCTTTCTGTAATTGAAACCTTTTTCGTACCACGGATTCTCGCAACTTTGCCACACTTTCACATCCATATAATAAATCATACTACACGAAAATGTATATTTATAAAAATTGTGTAAGTATTCACTAGATTAATATATAATGCTTTAAACTATTCATCTTCGGCGATCCTTGTAAGGCATGATGTCGATCAGGAGGGTGCTGATGTGAGGCCGGTCACTACGTTATCGACGTTTTTTTTGTGTGTATTATAAGAGTTGGTGGTAAGTTTGATTTTGTGCTGAAGTAAGGGTCCAGTGTGCTATTTAGATGATTGAATAACTAGGAATGCAAGGTCAAACAAAATATAATTAACAATTGACATTGTATTTTATATTATATTATATTTTATATATATATTAAAAAATTAATTTGAGAATCGTTTTTATTTCGAGAATCAATTTTAACCGTTTAATTTTTCCTTCTTCAATTGAATTGCACACCCATAAATTACTTAGATGCAGAGATCAGTGGTACATATATTGATAAACTTAAACATGTTTGGCTGAAAATTGTTAAAATGAAAAACTAGCTAGCAGAGATCAGTAGTACATATGTATGTATATATACCTCACATCGAGCAGCCAACTTTTCATGAACATCTTGGGCTCTAGCATTCACATACCTCCATTGCAACCAACTATTCTGCAGTAATCTTAACAGATGAACATTCTCCATATTATTATTATTATTTGTACCTGTCTCCGAATCCGAAGCAGAAGACCGCGTCTTCAACCCTCCTTTCTTACCCTTGATCAAATCCAGACCCATATGCAGAATATTCTTTTTACCCCTGCTGGCCGACGTTGAAGAAGTTGGAGGTTTTGAGCTTGAAAACAATGGCGATAATCCTAATCTCGACGGAGAAGAAGAATCCCATTCTGATGACGAAGATATTGATGTTACCCTGTTCATGGCGGTCTTGAAAACGGAGTTCTTGGAACTCAATGTCGGTGCCATATATGACGCCGGAGAGTTTCTAAAAGGAGACCCAAAATCACTGTTTTCTGAATTATAATCGGACAAATACGATGATCTCCGGCGAAGTGCGTTTTCGTCTACTGATAATCTCCCGGGAAGTATTATTTGGTTCGAGTCAAAAATATCTGACGATTTCGTGGAGGACGAGGATGACGTGGAAGGTGAAATGGAGTATTTGAATCTCGCCGACCCACCACCGTAGTGATTCTCCCTCAAGTTGTTTTTTATATTCGAGTTAACTTTTTCCGAATTACGCCTAAACTCCGAGCAGCTTTTTTGTTTACCAAGAAACCGAGACTTTTCGGGTTTTTTGTCGCCGTCTTTACGGCGTTCATTACCAAGGTGATCGGCAAGAGTTGTGGCAGCGGTGGTTGGTTGGTTTTCATTATGGGATTTTGATGAGTGAGTGGTGGAAGAAGGCCAAAGTCCACGAATAAATCCGGTGTGTTTGTGTTTTTGTTTTGTGGATGATGATGATGATGATGATTTGGGGTTGTTATGGCGGTTAGGTGACAGAGTATGGTTATTGTTAAGCCCTAGCGGCGGTGACGGTGGAGCTACTGTGGGGGAGAGGTAACGAGAGCTTACTTCTCGAGACTTTTGGCGGCGAGTTTGATCGGAGATCATGGTGGAGAGAGAGAGAGAGAGAGAGATTTGAGTTTGTAGAGAATGAATGATATGTTGTATTTGAGAGAAAGTTGAAAAGAAAAACAAACGTTCCGCTCAACAAGTGCCGGCTAAACGGATAAGGCGCCGGCGAGGTAGTGAAGTTACGAGATTGTCCTTGTTAGTCATTGGAAAAAAGATTAAAATGTAAAGGGGTGAGAGAGTTATAATAGTTGGTTGAAGGTGAAAGTAAATAGGAGGATTAAATAATTTTGAATCTAAATAAGCCGGCGTCTCACTCCTAAAATCAATACAATAGGGACGTGCCACGGCTCACCATCAAATCTTACGGTTCCTACATTTTCCGTATTCTCATTATAATAAGATCTCGATCTTTACAGCTTTGTTTGAAATGGGAATACTGAACGGTTAATTCTCAAATTTTAAATAAAATGATTCTTATTTTCATATTCAAATTTATGAATTTTGTTTATAACAAACCTTAGCGCATTATAAAATAAAATGATTTGCTAACTTTTTATTCGATAGACCTATGTTTTATTTAAAAGATTCATTTGGATGATTTAAATTCTATAAAACTAGTATATACTCACGTTATACTACGGTTGAGAATAGAGAGAAAATGCGGTAAATATTTGTAGCGGTTGCCTATAGCAAGGGACGGAAGCGATTCTATTAAAAATAACGTTTGACGGTATTAAGTGTGTTATACTAAATTTGATGTAACTTAAGTAAAAAAGTAGTACTACTATGTATCAAATTTAGGCAAATGGAAATTTAGTCTTAATTTATAGTAATATGCTTATAAAGTAGAAAACTACAAACAATTGTTTTTAATACAAGGTTGACCACTTAAAATTTTAAAAATAATAAAATAAAATAATAGTAATAATCAAAAAATTGAAAAATAAAAAATTATAATAGTAATAAATAAAAATGTAAAAAAGCAAAAAGAAGTGGGATCGTATAGAGATCATACGATCATGAGTACGAACCTACCTATTTACAATCCGGCGCATTTTTAATTGATGGGAAATGTAAGAATCATATTTGTGTCTTAAACATACATAAATGAAATTGGCAATTGAATACAACTTTAGTCTAAAACTAAGTGGACTGGATGTTATAAATGACCACCTAAATATTGTTGACATGTCCCATTTATTTTTGGGGATATTCCATCATTTTCTAACATTGTCGCAAGTATAGGTGAACTTTCGAAAATGGTGACAATCAATTGAGAATATGAACTCGTTCTTTAATGCGTTGATGCTAATGTTTGTTGGATACACTACCTTTACTCCATACCATTTTATTTTATATTGTTTTTTCAGTCTCTATTTCTTTTTGGTAGAAAATAATACACATATAGGCTTTGAAAATTGAAATTCAAAAAAAAATGATATCGAGTTTTATTTATTATTAACGGAGTTGAATCCTTTCCTTCTAAAAAACTAGAAGGAAAGGATCTCCTTTCCTTGCATCTTCTTCTTTGACTCGAGAATGCAGCACAAGAGTCGTGAACTACAAGTACAAGGTTTCTGTGGTCTCATACGTTACTAATTACACGCATCAAAATCACCCACGCCACACACTATAAAACGTAAATGTTACGAATTAACACTAAAATCCCATACACTAAAAATAACATAAAGCTTAGAGAAAAACAAACAATTTAACAGCAATCTTTAATAATAACTTACCTTCCCTTTCAATAGCAAAAAAGATATCCAGTATAATCAGTGGAAATTGCATCGTTCCAACATGGGATGAGTGTAATCAACGTATTTTTCCCATAAAGGCTTGTATTTCTCCATTGCAATTTTCAACCAAGGTTTTGAGTTGCCATTGAAGTGCAGCACAGCTCCATTTTCAATCACTTGAGGGTCAACACTTGTATATCCCAACCCTAGTACATGCCAGTTGGGATCCAACGGTTCCGTTAACCCATAAAACGTAAGAAGTCCAGGTGGCAGTGTCCCGAGTTTCCACAACGTCCGATCAACGTTCTTTTCTTGCCAATAATGGTAAATCCCTGTTACATTCCTTTTTCTCCACTCGACCAAATCGAAAACATTCATCCCGAATGCCCATCCACAAGCGTCAGGGTCAAAATGTGATCTTATGAGCGGATGGGAGTAGTTTAAGTACTTGTGGTACCTATGAAACGTCTCCATACATGTTTCCACTGCACCGTTAACATTACCTTTTAAATCTACGGTAAAAAGACCCGAGAGATCCTTTTGAACCACAACATCATCGTCAAGAAACACTAGTTTCTTCAATGAAGGGAAAACTTCAGGAATGTAAAACCGTAAATGGTTCAACATTGATAGATACTTGGGGTTTCTGAACTTGATAGGAGTTTTGCCACCATCGTTACTTCCAGAAAAATAATAATTCTGGGTGTCAGAGTCTTGTAACTGTTTAAGAACAGGGACGTAAGAGGCATTTAACCACCTGAAATCTTCAAACTTCTGAACCTCAACAGTCACCCCACGAAAATTGTTCATAGTAAACCACGCCTTCATTGCTGCATAGTTGACTTCATCGGTTACAAGGTGGAACACTAACCTCTCAGGGTTTAAGGAATTCGATGCTGTCGAGTTTATCACGACTGAAGTAGCAAGAATATTGTCTGAGAAAACACAGAAATGATAAAGATTGTTGTCTTTGAGTTTCGCAGCGATTTGTGTGTTCTTGGAGAACTTTTTCTGTAAATCTGATTTTTTAAACCATTCGGTTGTCAAACGAACACCAAGACAGTACAGACTTTTAGGGACTTCTTCAGCAGCAATTTGTCCATATTTGTTACTTTTATCGGTTACCGAACTCACCTGTTCTTCAAGATCTTGGATTCTGGCTTTGAGTCTCATTATCATGGTTGAACTGTCATAGTGAAGCTGTTGGGCTTGGAAAAGTAAAAGGGCCATGTCTCTAACAGCGGTTTCTGATTCTCTAAGTGTCAATGGAGATCGCCTCAAGGCAGCATTTGAAAGAAGGATTTGGGAGTTACGAATCTGAGCACTTAATTCCCATGCAAATTGCAGGTTGTTGCTTTCTTTTGCGATCACAACAAATGCCTTTGCAAGTGATATTTGATCATTTAGTTGCCTTGTGATCGAGTCAGGATTTAACATCTCTGCTGTCACGTTAAGACCCTCTATGACTTTATCTTGTCTGTAAGAACTCTGCATAACACAAATTACAAATATATGTTAAAACCCAACACCATTGACGTTGAGAAATCGGACCCAAATAAAGGTGAAATAGAAATAGTGTAATTACTAATTATTTGACCCAACAGCTGTGAAACATTTTTTAACTCAAAAAGCTGATGATGCGGCACCTATGTGTTTTACTCTTGGTGCTGTGACCTTACATGTCAATGATATATGTCCATGTAAGATGTAATAAGAAAACTAAAGAAGATTCTCAAATCGTTGCTTTTGTACAAACTTATACACCGTTAGGGCCTTGGGGGTTTTATTTTGTATATTTACATCCTATGTGGACAAATATAGTCAACACGAAAGACCAAATCACAAAAATTAAACCACATAGGTCCCAAATCTTCAATTTTACCGGTTAAAAACATTTTCTGATTGCAAAACTACCAACTCTGAACACTTTTTACAAGTACAACTACCAACTGATAACAGAATAAGCATGTTGCATAAAATTAAATAAACAAACTTTTATAAGTAAATTAGTACATGACTAGTACATGCCATTATACCTTTTTTTGTTTGCTTAGATATACTAGAGGTAAATTTTGGGGCCACAAAATTTAGGAGGCCATATATAGTCACACCTCTCACACACCCTTGAGGGCGGCCCACCCTAGTGGCGTCCCTGCGATGGTAGTCTAATAGTTGAAGATATGGAATTTATAATAGAGGTCGAGGTATCAAAACCTGGCACATGTATTTAAGCCGTGGGATACGCAATTTACCCTCCCCATCTTGGCCATGGGATGGGTTGGTGGGAGACCTCCTAGAGTGGGTTACCCAAAAGAATTCTATTGTTTTTAATTTTGCTATTTTATTCAAACACTACTTCTAGGGCTATAAAAATCAGAAGTTTTCCTACAGAACAGTGGAGATACTATATTAATCTAGGGGTTTGTGGTGTCTTATAAGATGTTCTTGATAAGATATCCTTCATTGCCCAAAGCATCTAGGCATTACATCTAGAATTTTTTGTGGTATATAGTAAGGGGACTCGTATGGACACCAAGTAGAAGTAAAAAACTAGAAAAGGCTTAAATAAAATTCAAGAGGAAAAGGTTAGCAAAATAGAATTCTTTCTCATTGATAGTCTAGACTCTAGACTAGTATGGGCACAATAAGTAGGTGTAAAATCTAGAAAACGCTTAAATTTAAACAAGTTTTTTATTCTAACTAGTATACACAGAAACATTCACATATACATGTGTGTTTGTGTTCACACATGCAGTCATGCACACGCATATCTGCAACCTTCTAGGATCTCTGAATAAGTGAATAGTGGTTATCAATATGTCGTGATGGATACGCAGTTAATAGTTTCAACTCAAAACCAATCAAGGTCTTATGCAGAGCTAGTGAACTACAACCTTCCATTCAAGAAACTCACAACCTATCACAGTCTTATTGATGAACTACAACCTATTAGCTCGATTATGTATCACCAAATTTGTTTTTTGCCTCCCCCCCCCCCCCCCCTTTTCTCTCTTCCTCTCTCTCCTCTACTCTCTAGGGCCTAGGCAGGCTGGGAGAGTAGATGTTAAATGATGCACATAAGGGAAAATGATGTGTGATATCTTCTGCACATAAGCTTGAGTGCAGCAAAGAGTAAATGGAGGATCGATTGTGTTTATATTAGAAACTTAGAGAGTTAAAAGTATACAATTTTATTTTTTCCATTCTATCTTGTTAGTTGCTAAGAAAAGCAGAAATGCCTAACTAGAGGATCAAATTGGTATATAGCATGGACCCATTTTCTCATATAATTAATTATGTTTGGGGAGTATTTAAGCCCAGTTTTAGTTCTCTACACCTTAATCATGAGGCCCAGCACTTCTGATTCAAGTTTTCATTGTTTACCATAAAGCTCAATGGTGGTAATTTCTATTTAGCATATATGTTGGGACTTCTTTTAGATTAAATCTTTCACTCAGCAAGAGTTACTATTAGAAAAAGAAAGATTTAATGCAATGGATATATATAACTACAGGATGCACTGATGCAGATGGATATGTTATCTATCAGACAGGAAAATCTGATTTTTATAATAAAGAACTCTTTGAGCACTTGGCTCTTCATGCAGTTTCTTACATGTTACATGTAATATAGCATGTTATAGTTAAAATATTAAACAGTCATACAACAGTTCTTTTATAAATATATTTATAAAATTGCAACTCCACCAAAGTTCTTAAGAACTCCCAGGTGAAACCAGCACTCCAGATTCATTGTAAACATGTTCCTTTCGTCAGGCAATCAATCAAGATGAATAATGTTACAAGACTAACATGTAGCAATCGCATAAAAATGCAACATTTTAGCGATTACAGAATTTACTTCTGATTCGACCTAAGTAAGCGCCCGGGGTTCAAATCACACGAGTTACAAGCAGCAGGTGCTAATAATGAGCCATACACTATACATATCCCTAAGGAAACCATAAGCAACTTGTATTCAACATGAAAAAATTGCGTGAAAAACATAGATTCATATTACCTTAGATAACACGGATCTGGATCTAGGTTGGGTGCTCTCTCGACTTAATAAAACGATCAACATCAAAACCATCAATCCGCATAATGTTACCCAAAATACATTCGAAAACCGCCGCTTCCCTTGCCGCCGAAACTCCGGCCTTTGTCTTCTCATCTCCTTATATTTACAACCTTATAAACCCTAAAATCACATCCAAGCACAAAAGAATAACAACCCGCCACCGCTGGCAGATAATACTGAAATCAAAACGAGGTTTGTAAGCAATAATTACGTCAAAATAAGGGGTGAAACGGAACTAGGGGTTCTAAGTTCAATTGAATTGAGATCAAGAGTGGTGATGCGAAAGGAACAATCAAGGGTTTGATGATGTGAGTTTTTGGGGGGTGGTTTCGCATCAGCCACTGAAAAACAGTGCACAAGCAATCACGAGCAGTGGTAGAGAGAGATCTAGTTGACTGTAGAATATAACCATCTAACCCGTATTTATTTGTATGGAGTTATCCAATTTTTACCGGCATTATCCCTTGTATCAATTTAAAAAAATATATATATTATTCATTTCATTTTTCAATTATAACTCTTTATAAATTTTTAACTTTCTTCCTCCAATTTATATAAATTGTATTTGATAACTTTATTTTTTATTTTTTATTTTTCATCTTTAAATTATATAGATTACATTTTATATTATATCATAATTCATATTTTTTTATGAAACTATTTATTTTAATTTTCAATTCTAATCTTTATAATTTTTATTTTTCATCCTTCGACTTATACAAGTTAGAATTCATCTCTATTTTTTATTTTTATTTATTGTTTTTCATCTCCAATATATAGGAGTACATGCCCTAATCTTTTATCAAGTAAACAGGTGACCTCTAACAAATTCCAACAACTAATATTAATTATTAAATTAGTTGCAAGAAATAAATATACTTTTATAAAGTAAATATTATCTATGTATACTAGCTTTGAATAAACATCTTATATGTAAAATTATATATAAATTAAATTAGTAAAAATAGGATTGTCTAAATATGAACCCAGCGCAGCGTGCTGATATAATATTCCTTGTTCATATCATTTTTCATCTTCAACCTTCAATAACCCATAAACCTCCTTATCACCATCTATCTTTTCTATTTTTAATTTTTACTTTTGTTTTAATTTACGTAATTTAATTATTTCAAAAATAATAAAATATAAAATAATTAATCATATTTCATAAATTTCATTACATAATTTCGAATAAAAAAAAAGTAAAAAAAATACATAATTTATAAAATAAAAAACTACAATAATACCACCCGTATTGTAATTAAAGATCCATTTCTTGTTTCAAAACGAATTTCAATTCCTCACCGTGTAATGAGTGTGGAGATAAGAAAAACTCACGATATTTTCGAAGATCTTGTTTTCTCAAGGTCTCCACTTTTATCTTTGCCGCTTCTGCATTTTCTCTTGCAATTTTTAATTTTTTTTGCTCCACGGTGAACAATTTTTTATTCTCTAAATTGAACCTGTAAACGTATTCCATGACACCCGCTCGTCCTCGTCCTTAGGTTGGGTGTCGGGAATCCCCTCCTCCTCATCCTCGTCCTCGTTCTCCCCTGGATATGTTCGGGTGTGAAGTAGTTGTTGAAAGCCTCCTTGGAATGTCTTCTCCTTTGCTTCTCCTATGCTCCAAGGGTTCCCTATAGGTGTTTGATCGTGATTGGACCAGGAAATATGGAGAGAGAGTGTAAAAAGTCAAACCCCTATTTTGAAAATCGAATTGTCATTTAAAGACGTACAAGACCGTCTTCACAGGCATGAAGGAGCTTCACGGGTTGTGAAGGACATGGGCTTCACAACCCTACACGAGTCATGACCGGGGTCATGAAGTGTTGTAGACTAAGTGGGTATGTGTCAGTTGATAAGGTTTCTCACGACCCGTGAGAAGGTCGTAAGGGATCGTGAAGGACCCTGGTCACATGGCTCGTGAAATCATTTTCGGTTTGTGTAGCAGGTAGGCTTCACGGCCCGTGAAAGGTCATGAAGCACCACTTTTCTATATTTTTCAACAACTTTGCTGGAAATCAACCGGGAATGGCTCCTTTGTTGCTGAATTGCCAATAAATGCATGTATGGTGGAAAACAAGTGATTAAGAGGCTAATATAAAGATTCTCACTAGAAATATAGGCAAAACACGGGGAAATTCGTATAAGAAATACGAATAAATTAGAGTATATCATAGCTTGAGATTAAGGATGTCAATTCGGGTCGGGTTCGTGTTGTTCGGGTTCGGGTCAGTTTCGTGTCGACCCAATTTTGGCCTATTTATTTTCGTGTCAAGTTCGGGTCGGGTCAGTTTTTTTCGTGTCGGGTTCGTGTCGACCCATTTAGGCCAAATGTTATCAACGAGAATTTTTTCGGTTTTTGAATACGGTTTTTGGGTACGATTTTCGAATACGGTTTTTGAGTACGATTTTCGAATACGGTTTTCGGGTACGATCTTCGAATACGGTTTTCCATTTCAACTACGATTTTCTTTATCAATATTTTAAATTTCATGTTTGTTTTCCAACGTTCGGCACAAATTTCGAAAATGATATTTCATTTATATTATAACTTTAATAATCAATGTTCGTTTCCGTTGTATTCGAACTTTAAATTTGGTATTTATTTCAGTTTAATTGAAAATTTGATTTTACTTTTTTATTCGCTTATACAAATGAATATAATAAAAAATAAGATGTATTACTATTCTATAAGAATAAATAATGTTATTGAACAACCGAATAATATAAGATTATTCATCATTAAATAGAATTATGAATTGATCCAAAATACTAAAGTATAATCTATCAAATAATCAAATGTAAAAGTATCAAAATCATATAGTGAAAATAACAAAATACTAAAATAATGTACTATTGTTTTAACTATAAATCTTTTATTGTTTATTTTGAGTTTTTAACGTTTAAGGGTTTTGTACCTTTTTTTGACGGGTTTTATTGTCCTAAAATGTCACTCTCTTATTTAAATTCATAATCTTCTTTTCAAAATTTAAATTTCAAGTATTAAAGAAAATTTTAAAATGTTATAGTTTTACTTATAAATGGGTCATTTTCGGGTTGGTGGGTTGACCCTAACCGACCTATTTATTTTCGTGTCGATTTCGTGTCAACCCGCTTTTGACCCGTTTCGGGTTCATGTCACTTTTTTCGTGTCGGGTTGGGTTTCGGGTCGACCCAGAAATTGCCAGCCTTACCCGAGATAAGTAAACCTCGGGAGGCTAGAGACAAGTATGGTTCAGATACAATTCACATCCCAACCACTAGACCAGCGGGTAATCCTACCATAGAGATTTCAGTTACAGAGAAATTACAAGAGCATGAGAACAACACAGTAAGTGAGGCAGTAGCTATAGAGTTGGGTAAATCCCTACAGAAGGACATCCCTTATATAATCAACCAGGTGGTTGTAACACCTAAATTTATAAAAGTTATTAAAATAAGGTGTTGAATAAAAGTTGATAAAAATGATCAAAAGTTATAAATTATTAAATGGTTTAGAATAATGATTCTAAATATATCCCCATTGAAATTTACGGAGAGAGTATGGATGGGTTGTAAGTTGGATAGGGGAGCGGGATACCCGCCAGTGACAACCGACTCCAAGTCGGCCGCCCCTTTCCTTTTTGATTCCTTATCCATTCTTTCTTTTGTTTCTTTATTTCTCATGCTTCTTCTTCTTCTTTTATTTTCTTTTACTCTCAACACACAAACACATATAACTTCAAAACTAAAGAATGAATCAAGAATATTTCAATATTCTAAATCATGTTCTTCATCATCCTCCTTGATTAGTAAGTGTTCTTATCTACTCCTATTATTATTTTTAAAGGTTTAGAGTATTAAAGGGTAATTAACCCATATCTTGAAAGGATTGTTCAAATGAGTTTTCATACATGTTAGTAGACTTATTAAGAGGTTTGAAGAGTATACAAATGATTAAGTTTCAGTTAAAAATGGATTTGGAGTTCTTGAATCAAATATTGACTCTTACTTTTAAGTGATGTTAGGAGGTCTCCTATTGACTCCTATAACTTCTATAGATTATATTATATACAAAAAGTGATTTTGACATCAAAATTTATAGATTTGGACTTAAACCCATTTGAATGGGTCAAATGAATTACTAGAGATTAATCTTGATTATTTTATGATATGGAGTGATTATAAAATGTTAGATATGATATAAATATAAATACGAGGTGTTTTGGTGTCAAAATCACATCTAGTCCTTGGTTGTACATCATTATTAGCTTTTGTAGGAGATCCTAGCAGGAAAAAAAAAGCAATAGCAGGTTCTAGATATACCGGTAGTTTGTGACTACCCTGATGTATTTTCCCGATGACTTGTCAGGGATTTCACCAACTCGACGGGTGGAATTCAAGATTGATTTAGTACCATGAACGAAACCAAAAGCTAAAGCTTCCTATAGACCGGCATCGCCTGAAATGCAGGAATTGATGAAATAATTGTAAGAATTGAAGGATAAAGGTTTTATCCAACCCAGTAGCTTACCGTGAGGTATTTTTGAGTTTAATTGTGAAAAAGAGAAATACGGGACGTTCAGAATGTGTACAGATTACAGAGTTAATGATTAAAGTTTGTCAACCCATGCTTGATAAATTGGTGATTGTGTGTATTAATAATATGCTATTTACTCCAAAACCTCGGTAGCACATGGTGTTCATTCAGAGAGGTATTAGAAATACTACGTAGAGGAAATTACACGCGAAATTTTTAGCAAGTAAAACTGTAAAATCATAGAAGTAAAGAAAAACGTGTTGAACGCAATGGTTGTAAATAAATTTCTGTTAACGTTTTTAGTAAGTATATAATGCATCTCCTACATGTATTGTCTAAGATTTTAATGAGAATCATTATTATACTGTAATCGTTTTTAAGTTTTTTATGTATAAAAATTCTATTTTGAAACATTTAAAAAAAGTAATTAAGTATCAATACAACATATATTCCAGTATGCAAATAGGAAGATGAAATGTTCAAATCAAGTAGGCCCAAATACGTGTTTTAGTTATACTATTTTGAAGTTGTGATGATAAATAAAAAACAATACTGGTTTCAATTTATACTAAATTTTGTTAAAAAGGGAGAGTGAGAGATTCTCTTGGATCTATGTCAATTTTTTCCTCATATCACTTAATCTATCATGCAGTTATGTAGTGGTTACTTATTATCACACGTCAAATTTTGAAATTCACCTAATACCGACCAACTAATTAACATAAAAAAGAGAGAGTGAGAGATGGTTTTGGGTCCACTTTATACACCACATACACCGCCACTTGAGTGTTAATCATCACATTGCTTCTCCAATCACATGGTGATGATGTGAGAAAACTTCACACCACTTGAGTGGTAGCTCCACTGTACACTAAACCCCCCTCCCACTCCATACACTCTTAATATGCTTCACATGAATAAAATAGAGAAAGAGAGAACAAATTTAACATCAACCTTCTCTCTCTTCACTTTACGGATCTTCCTCTCAATCCTTCACTCTACCCCAATTCATCTTCTACACTTCTTCCTAGTTGTCTGTTCGTTGTTGCATCTCCCCGTGCATCATTATCATCTCTCTCTCTCTCTCTCTCTCACACACACACACACACACTTACACTTACTCACTCACATACAAGTGTCCTCTTTGTGAGATAGGGCATTTCGTTGCTACTTTTGTGATGCCGACGACAACCACACTAAGCAAAGAAAAGAACCAAGGCTCTCTATCAACAAGACTAAACAGATAAATTGGTGAGAATAAGTCGATCGGATTCCTATAACAACTATTATAGGTAAAGAAACGACGGTTTTGCCTCCTGATGAATAAGAAAGCAAACCTAGAGAAAAATAAGAGTGATGATGAGAGGTAAATTTCAAAAATAGGAAAATAATAATGGGTTGCAGGTTCCACTTATTTTAATATCTCATGAGATTTTAACATTTCATGTTCTTATTGTTAAATGACAAAAATAGCCTTCAATATCTCATGATATTTTATCAATCAACTTTGTAAATTGATAAATAGAGTTATATGTATATATATAAAAAATTTCATCAAACATGGCAATAAATTTACAAATTAAAAGTGCAAACTATCTGAAATACAACAAACTTTATCTATGTAACAAACTTTATTTGTATCTAAAAATACAGCCAATTGTTTATATTGATAATTGATTATCATCATGTTACTGTTTTACTTGAATTGTTAATTTTTTTAATTAATTAGTATATTCATATGCTTCATAATCATATTGAAGGTTCATTAATCATCATTTCGAACAAGAAGAAAACCCTATTTCTTGAAAACGGTGGCCATAATCTTGAAATCATAGAACATAATAAGAATCCATTTTTGTGAATCGCAAGAACAAGAAACCCAATTGCGATTTTCTATCTAACATCATATAAGAATCTGTGAATCGCAAATAAGAACTGTTTTCGAAACACAATCTAAACCGATTTGTATGAATCACAATCAACAACTAGTTATGTGAAATCGTTTATGTTGGAATCATTTAACTTGTCAAACAAGAATCAATTTATATGAAATCGTTTACCTTGAATCGCAAACAAGAATCTATTTTTGAACATAATATGCATAGTCAATAGGTAAGTAGATTTGTGAAGTATCTTTTCTTTATTGCCAAGAACATCTTATTTGATGTACAGTCGTCTGATAAAATGATGTCTAAGTTGGGATCGACATTGCAGTATCAAGGATTATCACATATATCATAAAAGTAATTTAACCCTTGAACCCTCATCTGGGTTTGATTTATCAAGAATTATCACAAATAAGAATGGTACTTTAGCAAGGATCTGGTTTTTAATCTTCATAGATCTACAAATATACTATAGTTTAGTGATGGCATGACTAGGTATATTTAGTCATGAGATAATCATATATTGATAAAGCTGATGTGTCAGTCAACCGTAATAATAATGCATATCATAACTACGATTGTCATAATATCACATATTATTATCGTTGTTGTGTATTTATACTTCATTATAAAAGGTCATTAAAATAACAGAAAATAACAACATAGATGGATATAATTTTAATAATATAACTAATAAATAACTTACATCTTATATTTTGTAATAAGATAAATAAATTTAAATTTAACAACATATTAAATTGTATATCTTATGTCTTTTTAGATAAGTATTTAACTAAAATAGCTTTATATAAATTTGATTTTGTAATTATTTGAAACATTTTAAAATGTTTCATTTAATAATGAACATTTTCATATACCAAAAAAAAGGTTTATTTTAAGTAATATAAAAGATTGAATTGATTACAATCATTGAAAATTTGGTAATCATCTGTATTTTAAAATAAATCAATAAAAAACATCCCAATTAGCCATATTCTGACCTGTTTTATTCAAAAGTATACAAAGAGATTATGGCCATTTATGCTCTTCTTTCACTCAGCTTCTAAATCATTAAAAGAAACGATGTCATTATTAGCCCAAACGAGCATCAATCGAATTGCAACCAAAACTGAGCATCCCCTCTGTGTTTCAAAGTACATAAAATTAATCGGCAGTCAGTTTTTGGCAGAAATGCAAAACTAAGTCAATGTTAAAAACGTAGAGATGCTAACGTGATGATCCAATAATGCTCAGCAATTAAAACAATGTGATCTAAAAGCCGATTCAATCAAGCTTTAGCATTCGTTGTGAAGTCGATGCACGTCTGACAGCAGCAGTCAGAAAAACGACAGGTACCACAGCCAAAACAAACACATGATGTACAGCCTTTGCATGTAGTTGACCGCACACAGCCCCTATACACTCTTCGACTTCCTCTTTCCTCTTCATCATCACATGTTATTCTGAAACACAGGGGTAAACTAAGTGTTAAAATCCCGAGTTTTTACTGCCATTTGAATGGAACAAACAACAATACAAGAAATTCGGCAAGTATACGAGTTCATCCAAGGGAAACAAGGTAAACCCATCCTATAAAAGTTGCACATTTTCTATCCCAAAAGTTTGACATTTTCACAAGATTCAAAATTGTCTTTTAGAGGTTTGACAAATAAACTATTTTATCAAACCAGTGTCTAGTCAAATGTCTTAGTTTTAAGAATACTGATATTAAGTATCTATAATAGTTATAGTAATAAGGGACTAGAGATCGATGAAACATCACATACTTGTCATAAGGCATATCCGAACACTTCCAATTATCATCTATGAAAGCATCATGGTAAGCCCGAAATTCCTCTCTTGTACGAAGACGAACCCTTCGATGTTTATTGCATTTCGTGCATCTAAGAAACTCGTCTCGATGACAAACAAAGCCAGTCTGGGATTTGTTGACTGTTTTGGTCAAAGATCGGTTGTAATACTTGAGTAGTGCAGTTTTTGACAAAGGAACTTTCTCTCCATCAACAATCACCCAAATGTTATTCTTCCATTTCCTGGCAGTTTCTCTGCCTGAATGCTTCTCAAAAGCAGCTGGGCTCAGTTTGTCTGAACACAAACAACAATTAGCGAGCAACTAAGCTGGTAGCTACAATAGGTTTAAACAATTGATACTCCCATCTTGCAAATTTCAACCAACAATTATCGAATTGTGCTGAGACGACAGTAAGCAAACCGTAATTTCTGCTTTAAATTCTTAATCAGATAATAGAATTCGAAGGACCAAGTCAATATCAAATGCTAACATAACTCTCATCTGGCACTTTTTATGGGAAACATGCAGATATAATGATAAAAGAGACATAAATGACGTAAAGCATAAATAACAAAAGTGGCTTTCAGTCTTTATTAGTTTAGCATCAGATATATATAACCGAGTCGTAAACTGTGATGAGAAAGAACTCGTTCCTCAATTAAACTCAAATACACATAAAGACCATTAGGTCAAAGGCACCTATATATGCAAGAAAATAAAAAGAAAAAACCCAAACTTTGATGTGATCACATGAACATGTCATTTGTATAAGGTAAATAACAAAATCTGCACAATAAAAGACCCATGATTCTCATACCCACATTAACCAATATCAATGTATATGATCACCAACACTGTAGAGGGTCATACATATATCTACCGAGCGTAAAAAGATGGCTTTCAGAAATCAATGTTTATCACCCTTAAACAAAAAACTCACAGAATGAATGAATTAAAATAAAGAATAACAGCAAAAAGGAAGAACATTTTTTTGATTTTAATAAAGAAACAACACAAAGATCATTACTTCAGTTTGGCATATCATCATACACTTGACGTGTTTGAAACTTTAAATCTCAAAATGGGCGATTAGTATGATGATAATGAGTTATTCTTGGCCGAAATTGGATTCAAAATCCATAAAGGAGTGGTATAATACCCCAACGCCAAGATCACACACATATAATACACAATCACGTTGACATGCAAATGGGTTTAGAGAGATCGAGAACCAAAACAAGGGGACACCTTCTTCACAACCAGGGGTACAATCACAGCTGATTTCAAGATGACCGTTAGCGAAGACCCTAAGCGTGCCGACGGCGTCACCATAGCAGTAGCTAGTGCACCCGCACGTGACCTCCACGTGATCATCGCCGCCACGCTTGAATCCACACATCTCTCTCACCTCCTCCTCGCTAAACATCACCGAACCATTCTCCACCAGCACGCCGTCTATCTCTTCCGCACCACTCGCCATCACTCTCTGTAACACACCAACAAAATTACATTAAATCTTTTAAAATAAGAATCAAAACGAATGTCAGAAGAGAACCAACAGCAATCGGACAGAATCGAAATGTATATCGTACGACAACTTCTTTCCAATCTACGCGGAAGATTACCAATATATATTTATATATGTAAATAGCAAATGCTTATATAATATTGCAGATTAAGACCCGGAAGAAGATCGATAGAGAAGAACAGAGGAAGGAGAGAAATCTTCAACAAGCACTCACCTTCAAGATCTGGCAGAGAAAGCGTTGAAAAGGGCTGAATCCGGGAGATAGAAAGCAAAAGGGTTTCCCCGAGTGCGTGTATTTACTATTTAGCATCTATTTTCGGTGGGATGATGAAAATTTTTTCATTTTACCAGATCAGTGATTTCAAATTTCAAAATTTTCCCCAGCATAATAACATATACTATACGCATCGAATATTGTATGGTGGTTAGATTTTGGAGATTCGAGATCTGGAAAGACGCGGAGCGGAAACGAAATGAGCTGGCTAACGGAAAAGAAAATTCGAGCAGGGGCAAAAGTGTAAATGAAGTTGTGTGTTGTGATGTCACAGATTGACCTTTTTCAGGGGTAAAGGTGTAATTTACTATGGACTGCATGACATGACCTATACATATATTTTCTATATAGATAGATAGATGATACTGAACCCAATACCCTTTGCGAGATTTTCATAATCTGCGTATTTGTACTTTGGGGTTTTCTTTTTGAGATTTTATTTATTTATTTAATTTTATTACCTAGGGCTACGGGGCAGGAAAGAGTGACGTGGGGTAGTTGGATTGAGATTCAAAACTAAAATAACATATTTAAAGTAGTTATATAATCATTTGTATCATTATGTAATTCGGATTAAGTATTACATCATATTTTTTTTTACCAAAAACTAATATAATCTAATTTAATTTTATCCCCTTTTTATTTTATCTAAATAATATATATACTAGATAGAGAGAGAAGAGAAGATGAAACTTTGGATTGGTGTACCTGATTAAGAAATCTAAACTTACCTGATAGAGGCAACGTGTGTGGGTGTTTCCTCTCAACCCAAACTCATCCCTAAGGTCAGCTCAAAGGTCATATGTATGGCCTAAGGTAGTGGTTAGGGTTCTTGCCAATTGCCTTAAAGCGGTTATTGGCTTTGTTATTGGGCCGGAGCAAACAACCTTTAGCAAAAACCGTAATATAGTTTATGGTCCCGATCATTAGTGAAGTTGTCTCTTCATTCATGGCTTTGTTAAAAGCATCCGGGACGGGGTGGGTACCCATGGATATCGAACTTTAAAATCCGAACCCGCCCCGCGTTCAACAGGTACCCTAATTTCAGGTTTTTCGTGTTGTAAGTTTTACGGATATCGGTTTTTTCGATTTCGGTTCATGCAGGACAGATCGTTTTTTCGATTTTTTAACACCCCTAGTGGTGGGATTGGTAGCGGGGAGGGCGAGGAATGTGAAGCCAAGTGGAAACACCATCCCATAGGCTCTCAAATTTGCCTAGAGTGCCAAGGTTATCACACCAAAGAAAAATAAACATACTCTATCACATTCTTTTCTTTAAATTAAAATAGAGTGAGTGGAGTAGTGAAATAAAAAAATGACACTACAAGAAAGGAAAGGGTATAAAAGTGAAAAAAACAATGTGATACTGATATGATCATTAAAGGTGATGAGGTGAAAAGGCAAGCATACCCTTGACTCTTAGTGAGAATGTAACAAAATGTAAACTTTGTGTTTTATTTATAAGCATGATAAAATTAAGATATAATTGGCAAAATGCAAAACTTTTCCTTTTAAGAGGGTTTTTCTGCGTTAGCAATAGGTCCATCAAGAAATTAAGTCGACTATGTCTGGCTTAACAACTTTCATAGTCATTTTCTATATTGTCCTTAGTCATCCAAAATGTTTACACGACCAAATCCACTGAATCCGGATTCTCTTTAAAACAGGGGCGGACCTAGGTAGGTAGTGGCGTGTGGGGGCACGTGACACCACTCAATTTTACGTGCGTAGTGTAAATTTTGATTTTTCGTAGTGTAAATTCCGATTTTTTAGAGACGGTGCTACCACTCATTTCAAATCTTAGGTCCGGTGCTACCACTCATCTGAAATCCTGGGTCCGCCCCTGCTTTAAAACCTTTCATACCATCTACAACTACAACAACATTCTAATACAGTTAATTGTCATAATGTAAGAAACTTATAGCGAATAGCTAGTATCTAAATAAGTTTCAAATATCGATATTTGTGGGCAAAACGAAGCCACCTTCTATAATCACGCATGTGATTAGACTTGAACAAGAAAAAAAAAATCACCCTTGTGATTTGGTTGTTACTGGAGCCGGTATATATAGTGAATTAAAATTACTAGTCTTAATTTTCCATTTGATTACTTAGAAATGTCAATGAACTTTGGTACAGGTATGTATCAACTTGCTGGTGATTTATTACATTTTTGCAGGGAACAAAGATAAGCCTCATGTATCATTATGCATGTTTTTGGTGTAAAGGACAAAAGGAGTTGATACCCATGGAGAATTTCTAACTTTGGGGCTTGACTTTAGGGCTATGGACTAGAAAGTCATGTTATTAGGCAGGTTTTCTAAGGTTACCAATAACCCTTCATAGTTTATTTTTTCTATTTTTTTTATAACATGACTGTCGTATTTTTTTTTACTGTTGTACAATCACTCCAAGCTTGCCAATAGTGACTGATCTAGAAATTTTTCACAAATGTAGCACTTAAAAAAATATCAATTAGGGTGTTTTAGACTTTTAGCTATATATATAAGAACATTCGGTCATAATTAACATTACGCATAAAAGGTTAAGAAATAGTCCGTTGCTGCACATTAGGTCCGCCCTTGTTGGCAACCCTTTTAACTTTTTCGATCGCCAACTTCTTGACTTTTTATCACATTGTGAAGAAAGCTTGTTCATTAACAATGGAAAGAAGCAGATAGAGTAAATGTAACGTCCCAAATTACAAAATTTGAAATATTAAGATCAAACACCTATAAGTGTTCACATCTTAAAGTTTAACATAAAAGTGGAAGCAATACTGATTTGAAATCCTGTTGTATCAATAGATACGCACAAAAATACTGACATAAGTTTGGTACCAAAAGCTTGATATTTACAAACCAGGCGTTAATTTCAAAGAGTTTATCAAATGCTAGTCAAACCGAAGCTTTGCCCTTGTCTTTGATAAAAACCTGCAAAACATTTTAAAAATAGTATCTGAGAAGCTACGAGAGCTTAGTGAGTAAACCAGACTAAACATCATATAAACCCACGTATACAATCATAGGAAGATAATACACGTATGTTTGGCAAATAATGCTAGCCTCTGGTTCTAGACCCAGGGCAGCAACATGGGTCACAGTACTGTACTATAGTTGAGCCTTACTGGACTTAGCAGTAAGCACTCCACCTCTGAGACTTACTGCACAAAGCAACAAGCTTATACACACATATGAATAACATGACATGTCAATAATATGATATAATAGCATACATGTTGCACATATGAAGTGAAGTCTAGAAGACTCACCTTCTGATATTTATAATCTGAACATATCCACAAACGATAATGATCAATGTATAGGTCCACAACTGGTTTCTATAACATAATATCAATAATATATGTATTAACATCTGCTAACTAATCAAACTGAACTGAACAGGACTAGGGCACGACCGTACCTTTCTAAGGCACGCCCGTGCCTGCAACCTAGGCACGGTTAAACTCTCACCAGGCATGGGCGTACCTATCCTGCAGTCACGCCCGTGCCTTGCTAAGGTACGCCCGTGCCTATGCCTGAAAGCACGGGGGTACCTGATGAACTAGGGTTTGCCACGGGGCGAAAGGCACGCCCGTGCCCTCCCCTGGTCTGCACAGTTCTGACCGACAGAAGCTGTAAATCCGGCCAAATCGCCAGATTAACATAACAAACTACAGATTAACATGAATTGATCCTTGTGATCAATTCTTGACCCATAAGAACATGAAGAACACATCAACAATTCAAGCTATACATACCTCTACTATAATGGATTGCTATGATGGTATTCAACTGATAAAATTGCTGTATTTCCAAGTCCAAAATCGCTAGAAATTTTATGCTTGCAGTTGTGTTCTAGTTTGGAATTATGCATATGAGTATGTGAATGTCTAGAATGATTCACCATATATATCTATAACTTTGGCATAATTACATAAATGGTCCCTGGACTATTTCAGCTTAGAAAATGACAATTTAAGTCCCTCTAGTTTTAAAAACACATCTAATCTCATAAGGTAACTTATATAAACATATAACACCTCCTATTAAAATATTAATTTGGGAATTTCGAACCTTGGGTGTTACAGTAAAGGTAAAGAACACGAAATATGGGAGGCAATCCACACCACTTGTCTTTGGACTTCATCCACACGTGCATCCTTAGGGGATAAAGAATTGCAGAAAGCAAAGGGTTAGTTTCATTGTACTCTTCACCCTCTGATATATGTGAGAAGATTGACAAATCGATTTCACATGTGCATGTGAGAGAGATTCTTACACTCCTGACGCATGCATCTTAGTTGTATGGCGAATACCATATATGAATCTGTAAATGATTCTTTACACACCAAATCAAAACATACATACATTTCCATTTTCCTCAAACACCGAATCAAATATGAATCTGGAAATGCATAAATGATCACAACACAAGGATGAGCAGAAAAAACATACTCAATTGATTAAAAACATGAATCTTGAAACGCACTAATGGAATAAAGAACACTAAGATAATGGAAATTCAAAATAATTTGCATATTCAAATTGATCATAGTGCAACCCCCAAATCACAGAAAATCATAATCAAGCACAACCTGCTAATTAATTTAAATCCGTACATACAAATTTTGGTTTGTAGAACCCTAATCTAATTTGAAGAACCACCTACATATCTAGTGAAGTTGTAACGCCCAAAAAACCAAATTTAAAATATTAAGATCAAACACCTATAAGTGTTCGCATCTCAAAGTTTAACATAAAAGCGGAAGCAATACTTGATTGAAAAACTGATGTATCAATAGTTACGCATAGAAATACTAACATAAGTTTGGTACCAAAACTTGATATTTACAAACCAGGCGATAATTTCAAATAGTTTATCAAATGCTAGTCAAACCGAAGCTTTGCTCTTGTCTTTGTTAAAACCTGCAAAACATTTTAAAAATAGTATCTGATAAGCTACGAGAGCTTTGTGAGTAAACCGGACTAAACATCATATAAACTCACGTATAAAATCATATGAAGATAATACACGTATGTCTGGCAAACAATACTAGCCTCTGGTTCTAGACCCAGGGCAGCAACATGGGTCACAGTACTGTACCATAGTTGAGCCTTACTGGACTTAGCAGTAAGCACCCCACCTCTGAGACTTACTGCACAAAGCAGCAAGCTTATACACACATATGAATAACATGACATGTCAATAATTTGATATAATAGCATACATGTTGCACATATGAAGTGAAGTCTAGAAGACTCACCTTCTGATCATACTATCATGAATTGATCCACAGATGTCAACGATACAGGTAATATTCCAATCACCTCCTATATAAACAATTCATAAAATCACATAAGGCATTCTGATCTGAAATAGGGCCTACACGGGCCGTGTATCCCTACACGGGCCATGTCCCTTATAAGCTACACGACCTAAGCTGGCAACATGGCCAGTGTGGTCTAGTCATCCTACACGGGCCGTGTACCTCTCGTGCTACACGACCATGTATCTTTACATGGCCCTATGACCGCCTTACACACTACACGGCTGTGTACCGCTACACGGACTGTGTACCTCTTATGCTACACGACCATGTAACCTTACATGGCACTGTGACCGCCTATACTACTACACGGCCGTGTACCACTACACGGGCCATGTACATCACAGACCCAACACACTGTTCTTAGCAAGAACTGCCGAATTTCACCATAAATCTGCTAATATAATTATCATATTGCTTAGAGGTGTTTTCCTACACCTCATACAACTGATAAACATGATCTAAACACTACAAAACATTCCTAACATGATTTCACCATTGAATCATGTGTTTAATCTTACATAACATCAAAAACAAAGGTTTAAACCTTACCTTATATTGTATACTTGCTATACTCTTGAAGATGCTACATGTACTGCTGATTGCTCACTGAAAGGAGAAGCTGGGAGCTGCTGTGAATGTGTATATGTGAGTTTGCAGGAGAAACAATACCAACTTTGACTCCTAAGTCAAAGTTCATGGCTTATATATATATATATATATATATATATATATATATATATATATATATATAAGTTTCAACAATTGACACAACAGCCCCTGCACTTAATCAAGTTATAATCTGACGGTTTTAGCCCCTCTAGTAAAAAACCACACCTTATCACATATATCCATTTATAACTCGGGTAACACCTTGTACTTTCCTTGTATAAATTTAATAATAAATTTCTGGGTGTTACAGAAGCACAACTCCCAAATCGTACCCAGAGTCCATATAACCATGAACAACCTTGTCGTCTTTGAGAAATCAGAGGTACTGTGCTTAACGAGATCTCCCGGCTATCAGCCCTTTCTAGAAGCATCTATGAAGTGGTTTCTTGAGACTTACTATAAAAAAGTTGACAATGACCAAAGGAGGCGGTTATGCGGAGACAAAAATGGGCACAGAGGGGGTGATGAAGATGACCATGAATCCATGATCATAGGGGCGGTGGAAACAACACTGGTCACAAGTGGTGAAGGTGCGAAGACATCAATCCTCAATGGCCAGAGTTCATCTTTATCAAGGGGTGGTCAAGGGGTGGCAATGGCAGAGTGTTCGTGTTGTTCTTCATAAGTCACTTTTTTATTAATGTAAACATTTAAAAATAGATTAATTATAAATAAAAGGGTAAAACCGGTTTTTTACCTATATATAGTTATAGATACACTACATACAATGAAACATATTATAAAGTTTTTTGTATCATAAGACAAAAAACTAAATTGATTACTTACAATGATAACTTAATAAAAACTCATTGTTTTATGATGTAATAAACATTTACAATCAAAGCGGATTAACTAGAACAGTGCCTATAAATCTATAATACTAGAGTAGATTCTCTTACTAAAAATATCTGATATATGAAAACACAATAATACATATAAAAGCTGATAAACCAGCGATGCAATTGAATTCAAAGTGCATAAGCTTGCTCCTTTCATATATATATATATATATATATATATATAGCTCGACAAAAGCATAGAAAGAAGAACCTATATATATTTTGTCCAATTATACTATATATTTTATGTTACATTATTCAAAGCACACAAAAATGTCAGTACACATGCATAAGCATTGTTGTATTGAGAACTAATTTACTATTACGTGTTACATACACACTGTTTAAATAAAAAAATTTAATACAAATATATAAAATATCGCCCAAATCTTGATTTGATTAATTACTTAGAGACGTTAATAAACGTTGTTATATGTATGTTTTACTTGTTAGGTTTACTAGTTAAGGTTTGACCTTAAGCATAGTTGCATGTATTGATTAATGCATGTCACAGGGATAGTTTAAATAAAAATTCTCATAAAAATATATGAAAAATACTTAAATTATCATACAAACTAAGTACATATAAGTTTATATATAAATACATTTTATGTATTGTATTGTATTGTTTAATTTTTTATTTCAATTTGTAGATTCGAGTAATTTTTTGTCAAGAATCCAGATGTTCTTGTTCATGTCTTCATCTGATTGCATGTTTGTGTTTTCTTCTTATTTACAAGATTAATGTTCATCAAATTTGCATGTTTATGTATTTCCTAATACTAGCTTAACACATCGTGTATAAACACAATGGATGGTTAATTAAAGTAAAATTTAAATATTTATGGTGTTAAATAACACTAGTTACATATATAATAAAACAATTATAAAACATATATATGTATAAAATCTCTTAAAAAAGAGTAAATCTATTAGGAATGAAAAAATTCATACATTACACCATCATCAAACTTTTTGCATAACCTCTTTATAATCAAATTTGATTTTTTTTAGTTGAATTAATTACATTAATAGTCCATGTGATTGTCACTGAATTTCACTTTTAATCTTTTAACTTTGAAAATTACGAAAATAGTCACTGTGATTGTCACTTTGGTTCAGTTTTGATCCTTTAGACTAACAGCCGTTAACTTGACCATCGGTCAAAGGGTATATTGGTCTTTTCATTTCTTATTCTTGTTTCTAAATAATCTCCTATGTAACGCCCCAATTTATAAAACATAAATAAAACCATATCTCAAGTTCCTTTAGAAATAAAAGAGTTATTTTACAAATAAGCGGAAGCAACAAAAACTGTTTTGAACCCTCGGTTTCATACAAAAGCCTGAAAGTTACATATTTACACCAAAAGATGCTTTCTCACTAAACAACCGGGCGTTAAGTTTCAAAACACTGTTTTCCTTATATACATAACAACCGTCAAACTGAAGCTTTGCCCTTGCCTTTGATAAAACCTGCAAAACATTTTAGAAATAATATCTGATAAGCTGCGAGAGCTTAGTGAGTAAACTAGACTGCCAATCATATAAACACATGAATATAATCATATAATAAACACTGACAACAACTGGTAATAATCTCTGAGTAATTAACTGAGCCACTACTGCCCAAGGCAGTATGCTTTTTGATACACATGATTAATTAACTGAGCCACAGTACTGTGCTATTTCTGAGCTACTACTGCACAAAGCAGCATGCTTATTAATACTGAGCCTTACTGTACATGGCATTAAGCTTAACACACATAAACATATATACTGTAACACTACTGAACCTTACTGAGCATAGCACCCACATCTGAGTGACTTAACATATCAATAATCTGACGTGATAACATACATGCTGTAAATATGAATAATAGTCTAGAAGACTCACCTTATAATAGTTAGGATATGCAAAGATCTCCAACTGATACTGATACTGATTCTGATACAAGGTCAATCACCTTCCTATATATACCATACAACAAAGTATCACTTAAAGCAATCTGATCTGAAACAGGGGCTACACGGGCCGTGTACCCCTACACGGGCCGTGTCCCTTAAACACTACACGACCGGAGCTGGCTACATAGCCAGTGTTGACCAGTACTCCTACACGGGCCGTGTTATGTACACGGGCCGTGTACCCCTCCTGCTACACGACCATGTCTTGGCTACATGGCCGGTGCTGACAACTCACCTACACGGGCCGTGTACCCCATACTCTACACGACCATGTATACCAACATGGCCATGTGACCGCCTTCTACTCTACACGGGCCGTGTACCATACAGACCCAGCCGACTGTTTGCTGTAACTCCGGCCAAACCACCAACACAATCACTTATAATTCAAGAAAACACTACTGGGGTGTTTTCCTACACCCTAAACAACTTATAAACTGAAAACAACAACAAAAACAAGCTTTACTCCATGATTCACCATTGAATCACTTAAAAACCCATAAAACTTGAAGAACATGGTCAAGAACTCTTACCTCAAGCTTGTATAGTTGCTAAGCTCAATACCAAACACTTGTTCTACTGTTCTTGATCAATAAACTGAAGTGAAAGTTCCTGCCTTGAGAGCAAACGTGAGTTGATTTCTTTGCAAAATGAAGACTTTGACTATACAAAGTCAAAGATGGCAATATATATATATATATATATATATATATATATATATATATATATAACTATGGACTAATTGCATAATTAGTCCCTCAACCTTTCCAAGTTCCGTTTTGACGGTTTTAGCCCCTCTAGTTTATAACCACATACTATCTCATATATCCATTAGTAACTCGTATACCACTTTGTACATTTCTCGCATTAACTTAATAATAGAATTTCCGGGTGTTACATCCTACCTCTTCCTAATTGCTTTTATTTAATTTTCTAATTATATTTGATTATCTTAAATGTATTAGTTACTAAAATAAAGCATAAAATTAAGATTTTAATTTTTTATAATCTAATTAAGATCTTAATTATTTATCAAACAAAATTAGGATTTTAATTGATTTTTAAACAAACTTATATGTTCTTAGACAAAAACAGATGATGAACAAAGAAAATTAGAGATAAAGTAATTACAAAAGCACCTCATTCGTATTTATTATTGAACAAAAAAAAAGTTTAACATATTGTAACCCAACTACCCAAGTTAGATCAAGGAAGCTAAACCCAGATGAAATCACAAGTGTTCATTAATAAAATATTTTGAACAAAGAGCAAGAACACAACACAAAGGCAACCCCAACCACCTTTACAAGTTGTAAAGGAAGATTGAAGCCCCTGCAAAGAAAAAACTACAATAATTAAGAAACCAAAAACCTCCTAATTCTTCTATAAGCACTGCCAAACATGACCGAACACAGAAAAATCACACGACCGAACACAAAGAAAAATCAAAAAGCCTAAACAAACTCTGATAAAACAAATCCAGTTCTATTGGAGAAAAAATCAATGCACCAACGCCAGCAACTAAACCTCAAGTAAAACAAATCCAAATCTGTTAGAGAGAGAATGGCTTCCAAACAAAAATCAACTTGTGTTCTTCAAGATCTGTTAGAGACAATGATTTCTAGAAAAATCAACTTGTGTTCTTCCATAGCTGGAGTAGAGAGAGATCATGGTTTGTTCTTACGGTCGGTAGTTACCTCATCCGTGGTGGTGCTTGTGACACAAGGCAAGCGACGGACACCAATGGTGGTGGCAAGATATAACACCAAATTTTAGAGAGAGAATTAGAGACGCAAAGATGGCCGGGATGTTAAGGAGGTGATCAGAGAGAGAGTAGGTGATAAAATCGGAGAGGAAGGGGGAGATTTGAAGGAGTGGATGGTGGTGGCGACATCTGCGGAGGGGAAGGGAGGGGTGGTGTTTGGAAACGAGTTAATGAGTAAAACTTGTTTGGTAACAAGGATAAATAGAAAATTGACTAAAATACTCTTTGACTGGCAGTCAAACTTAACTAGAGTTAGTGTAAACTGAAACAATGTGGCAATCACAATAACTATTTTCGTAATTTTTAAAGTTAAATAACTAAAAGTGAAATTTAGTGATAACCACATGAACCATTTTTGTAATTAACTCTTTTTAATTTAATCCAATTGATATATGTGTTTACATAAACAACCACGAAAATAAGTAAATGTGAATAAATGTTTTTGTTAATATATTTAAGCGTTAGCAAACTAAATCACCTAAGAAACGGTATTTGAGAAAACAACTCATTCGTAAGGCATTTGAAGAAATAAAAGGTAGATAATTAGTGAAAAATTTTTAAAAATAGAATTATGACATTATAACCCATTTTCTTTTAATATATATTAAAGATTAAAGATATTAAAGATAAAGATAAAGATTAAAGATGTAATGGTGGTTATAGGTGTATAAAACTTAATAAACATGGATAGACCAGGCTCGTAGATCTAATTATATGGTTGACAAAAATGGAGTAATCTACAGAAAACCTTTTGAAATTATTTACTATCTGCATCTCTGACCCAGAGTGGTTAAGGCAACAAGTTAGTCTAGTGTAGGCATTATCATAATCTATTTTAACCAAATTGTCTCTGGGATATAGGTATTAGGAATCATAGATACCCTTAATAAATTTCCTAAATGAAGATACACTAAAGATACCAAATCTATCAAGAGACCACTATGTTTGTTGAAAAAAGCTGATACTTGAAAAAACTGAGTGATCCGTTTAAATTTCGGTTAAAGCTGATTGGTTAAATCGGTTATCAGGTAGAATTAATCGGTTGTTTCGGGTTATCCATATTATTGCGATTCGGTTATCGGTTAGATTATTTTCATTCGGGTATATCCGAAATACCCAAAAAAAATTACAAAGAAAACACCCTGCAAAGTAGTCTGCTATCCATTTAATTAAGCTCAATCCTTATAATGAATGTCAATAATTTTCACGTCAAATAGTTTATTATTTTGTTATTTTTACAACATAATCATTTCGATAACTAGTATGTAAAAATTGACAGATACGTTGTCAGTGATAACTTTGTAACATTTTATAGTGATGTGAATTGTTGACATTTGTGTTCGGTTAGATAACTTTTGAAGTGTTTACACACTTAAAAAAATTAAAATTTTTGAGTAGTAAAACATACAAGATACACATTAAAAATGATATGATAAGAAAAAAATTATAAACAACCATCCATATATATAACTAAGCTACAATATAAAAAACATAAAATATGTCAAAATAGTCATTTTTTGTTATACCCGACACGCATTATAACTGAACCGTAACCTAAATCTACCTGTAATCGATACCCGAATATTAATACGGGTCAGTTAACGATTAATTTTCAAAAATCAAAATAACCAAATTATCCAATAATCGAAAAAAATAACCGAATAACAGCGCTACACTACAATGACTACCACTCCATCTAGTCCAGAATTCGTTGTGAACTGAAACACAGTGGCTTTAGGTTCACATTTGACGAGAAGAGAAAATTTTAGAGCTTTTTAGCAGCCCAGACTTACACCTCCAAGATTCGTATGCGCCATTACCTTTTGCCATGAAATCCATGCCATTTTCCTGGAATTTCCAGACCCCAGAAAAATCTGTATGTTATGCTCTCGAGCTGATGTATAACTGATATATAAAAGCTTTCTAATCAGGTCTCTCGTTTAACCCAGAGCTTCATGAATATTCTCTTACGGTGTCATCACAGTTCTCTCGCACCTTTAAGCCTCCAATCCCCCATCGAGCGCGACATCATTTCCCTATGCAAAAGCAACCAACTTTTCGATGCCATCCATCTCTTAAACTCGATTCATTCCCGTAATTATTTCACCCAAAAGCCCATCCTTTACGCCATTCTCTTACAGACATGTACAAACTCCAATTCCTTCAATCACGGTCTCCAACTTCACTCCCATGTCGTCAAGACTGGACTCGAAACCGACCGCTTCGTTGGCAACAGCCTGCTAGCCCTTTACTTCAAACTATGCTCCGATTTCATCTTAACTAAACGGGTTTTCGATGGACTTTATTATAAAGATGTTGTCTCTTGGACTTCTATGATTTCGGGTTTTATTCGTGTAGGAAAACCTCTGCGCTCGCTTCATTTGTTTAAAGAAATGCAGGGTATTGGTGTTGAACCAAATGGCTTTACTTTGTCTTCGGTGATCAAGGCGTCCGCGGAGCTTGGAGACGTGAATCTTGGTCGGGGATTTCATGGGGTTGTGTTTAGACGTGGTTTTGATACCAATCATGTGATTGCTAGCTCCTTGATCGATATGTATGGGAGAAACTATGTTTCTTATGATGCACGAAAGCTGTTTGATGAATTGCTTGAACCGGATTCCATTTGTTGGACTTCAGTTATTTCTGCCTTTACAAGGAATGATTTGTTTGAAGAAGCACTGGGGTTTTTTCTCTCAATGCTGAGGAAGTATCAAATGTCTCCAGATGGGTTTACATTTGGAACAGTGTTGACAGCCTGTGGCAACTTAGGAATGTTGAAGCAGGGTACAGAGGTTCATTCTAAGGTCATTTCTTCTGGAATTTATGATAATGTGGTTGTGGACAGCAGCTTAGTTGACATGTATGCTAAATGTGGTTTCATGGATGAATCTCGAAGGGTTTTCGATAGAATGACTAAACGAAATTCTGTAAGTTGGTGTGCATTGCTCGGCGGGTATTGCCAAAAGGGTGATTTCGATACCGTTGTTGAGCTTTTCAGGGAAATGAAAGAGGTTGATCTTTATAGTTTTGGAACCATAATTCGAGCATGTGCAGGTTTGGCAGCTGTGAGACAAGGAAAAGAGGTTCATTGCCAATATCTAAGGAAGCACGGGTGTCGATATGTGATTATAGAATCCGCTTTAGTTGACCTGTATGCAAAGTGTGGTTGTATAGATTTCGCTTATAGACTATTTGAACAGATGCAGTTTAGAAATCTGATAACTTGGAACTCTATAATCAACGGGTTTGCTCAGAATGGGCGAGGAGTTGATGCTATTCAGATGTTCAATGAAATGATCGACGAAGGAATCAAACCCGATAGCATTAGTTTTATTGGTGTTCTTTTTGCTTGTAGCCATGCGGGTTTGGTTGATGAAGGGCGTGAATACTTTATGTTAATGAGCAAGAAATATGAAATCAAAGCTGAAATCGAGCATTACACCTGTATGGTTGATCTGTTAGGGCGTGCAGGACAGTTGGAAGAAGCTGAACAATTAATCGAGTTGTCGAGGTTTAAGGGTGATAAATCTCTTTGGGCAACACTTCTTGGTGCTTGCACTACTAGTACTAATTTCATTGCAGCAGAAAGAGTTGCTAAAAAGATGATGGATTTGGATCCAAATTACCATTTGAGTTATGTTCTTTTAGCTAATGTTTATAGAGCAATTGGGCGGTGGAGTGAATCAGTTAAGATTATTGCGCTTATGAAAGATAGAGGAATTCATAAAACACTTGGAAAAAGCTGGATTGATGTAGATGTACTTCAAAAAATATAGTTATTTAGGGATCTTTAAGTGTAATTGATGCACTTAGTTCTTAACGTTTGATGATACACAAGTCATTTGCTAACTGAAGTACTTTCAAAAAGAATAAAATTATATACATTGTTCATTACACACGTTTGTCTCATCGGTATTTCTACACCGTTCGTCTAATTTCCATCAAATGCAGGCAACGTATAAAGATATATAACATCCAATCTGTATCTCGTGATAGCATACACCGTTCATACAGATAAACTTGCAGACGTTTAGTGACGGATCCAGCCTGAAAGTTGATCAGTAATGCTTGTATAGAAATTTGGCTTTGACCAGTATCACTCGCATACCAAAAATGCGATTTTGAAAAAAATTAACGCTACGCACAAAGTTCTGCAGACGTTTCATCTGGCTCACTTTCATTCTCAGAATCAGGCACGAGTTCTGTATCAAAAGCCAAATTCATCTCTTGATTAACCAGTTCTGCAAGATCATTTCTGTTCACAATTTTATAAGCTTCTATAACTGCCTTAAACAGAGACTCATTCGGATCAATTTCTCCATATTTTAGCTTGCTGTAAACTCGTTTCACGCCTTCCAACATACCAGCTTTCCCGTAACAACCCACCAGATATATGTAAGTAACAACATCTGCTTCCAAACCTTCATCTTGCATCCTCATGAACATCTTAAATGCATCACCAATTCTTCCCGAACTCCCAAAAACATAAATCAAAACATTATACACAAAAAGATCCAAACCCGTGTCAAATTTTATGCAACTTTCCAAAAAATCCAATGCGTAAGTATGTAATCCTACTACAGAAAAGACGGATGTCACAACTGCTTCTTTGGCATACAGTTTTCCTTCCTGGTAAGCAAACTCGAGCTGTTGCACTCCTTCGATTGGAATACCGCCTTTTTTCAACACCGTGAATAATACTTTGAAAGTTCCATTGGTGGGTGGTAATTTTTGAGTTATTATCATGTCATGCAACATTTCACCACATTTGACTAGATGACCAGTTGTAACATAACATGCCATTGCCTTGTTAAAAGAAGGGCAATCGGTTAACATGCCAGAATCTTTCATCTTTTCTGCAACTTGTATGGCTTCATCAAGCATGCCCATGTTCTTATAAACATACATCATAGTTGCAAAAGAAACCCCATCTGCTTGATGGTTTTCTTGTAGAAAATTGAATATCAAACTCGCTTCTGATACCATACCCATATCAGCATACAGTTTGAGCATGCTGTTTGATGCTACAACATCAGGACCCCCCGGTAATTCCTTCATTTTCTTGTATATCGTTCTTGCTCCTTCAATGATACCGGTTTTACTATATGCCTTAATCAAAGAAGTCAACACTACTTGATTGACAGACAATCCAGATTCTTGCATAATCTGAAAATACCGAAGAGCTTCTTCAAGTTCACCGTTTTCTGCAAAGCCGTTTATTAAAGAACCAAACACTACCTCATTTGGTTTGACCCCAGCTTTGACCATTACTTGATAAATCTCGTCTGCATCAGAAAGTTTACCTAAACGAGCATAACTTGCAATCATCCCAGAAAAGGTCAAACATGAAGCCCGAAAACCCGCTTCCCGCATTTCACTTAAAAGATTTCTTGCTTCATCAACCAAATCACCCCCAGAAAACATCTGAATCAGAGAGTTGTACGTGCACTCATCGGGCCAAATCCCTTGACTTTTCATACCTTTAAACAAAAGAAACGCTTTATCATAAAGCTTGGCTATCCCATATGCTTTGATCATGACATTGTACTCCATAACATCCTTCTCTCTTTCACAACCAAACACGTACTCGGCTTCAGCCCAATGTCCCTTTTGAGCATATGCATCAATAACAGCAGCATAAACCTTTGATGACAAACCACCATTCTTTTGACATTTTTCAAATAGAAACTTTGCACTTTCGATTAATCCTTCATCTACATACATTTTAACGACTATAGGAAGCGATTGTTTGTCAATACATAAACCAGATCTCTCGATTTCCTTGATCACAGTTTCAACTTCATGAACCATTCTCCTCTCACATAAAATTTGAAGAATAGCTCTATGAGTAACATCGTCAGGAAAAAGACCGACCTCCCTTATCTTCCTGTAACAACGAAGAGCTTGATCTATGTTGCCTGTATCAGCATAGAGAGACAAAAAGATGTTATAAGTTTTTGTATCAGGGGATATTCCTCTTTCTTCCATCTTACTCAATAAAGATTCTGCCTCTGACAAATTCCCATGACTCCCACAAGTAAAGATCATTGTATTAAAAGTAATTGTATCCATAGCAATTCCTGATTTAAGCATTTCAGCAAACACATCAGCTGCATCTTTCAATCGGCCGGCTTTTCCATACAAATCAATCAAAGTGTTGTAAGTAGCTGTTAAACGAGGCTTTTGAACAGGATTCTCGACATCAGATCTAACCAAATTTTTTGTACGATCTCTTCCCCCGGTCCTAAAAAGTTCAGTCAACAAGAATCGTGTCAAACTGATGGGTTCTAAACACGAACTAGACTCGGAATCTGCCATAGAATCCAACTCCAAATCATCCAATTCAACTTTCCCAACACACCAATCTTTATAAAATCTATCAGCCCTATCATACTCTCCCCCATCTTTCAACACGCGAACCACTGTATTCATGGTGACTTCATCAGGAAAAATGCCCCTGAGCTTCATATGCTTAATCCACAGAAGGGCTTCTTTCACAAGACCTGCTTTTCCATACACATCAACAAGCATTCCATATGTATTATTAGTAGGTAAAACACCCTTTTTCGCCATATCAATCCAACAAAGTCTCAATTCATCCCATTTCCTGGCACGACCCAACACACGAAGAACAACGTTGTAATGAATTACATTGGGCAGATAATCCGGCTGTGATTTCATCCACTCAAAAATTCTAACAACCTTTTCCCAATTTCTCTGTTCTTTAAGAATCACAGTCTGTTCTTTAGGATTCAGCTTCCCGTAATATAAATTTAGGGTTTTATCAACATCGTCTTCCGAATCCAAAGACCTTAAAATAGAAGGCAAGATACCTCCGTATCTTTTCTTATTCTTCTTATCGTTAAAACTATAATTACTTACACTACTTCTGATGGCACTAGAACTTTGCGAGGGTAAATACTCAATTTTTGAACGAACTCGAAGCTTAAAGTTAAACCCCAGATAAACCCTATTGGGAATTTTATCAGGTTTTACATAAAACCTTTGAACAGAAATCAAATTTGATGAAGGGTGAAGGGTTTGAAGCTTACATGGCGAAGTATACGCTTGAAAGTTATGTGGGTTGTGCATATTCTCCCGGTTAACTTCTCTGTAGCAGCAAATTTGAAGCATTCTGGCAGCTTTTTCCGCTGCAAGTTGCCTTTGGGTCTCTACGGGAAAGTGAAGACCCAGGCTTTACCAGTTTTCCATTTATAATTTGTTGTTTCATTTAGATTATTTGCTTCAAGGCCACAGGTGTCCGGAAACGATTCTTTTACTAAAGAAATTGATTCTTCAAAATATGGTAGTCTCTTCCTTGTCCTTCTACTCAAGGGGTAAAGAGAAGCGGCAACCGTATCGGGAAACAACAATTAGTGAGTGGACACTAGACATATACATAGTCAACTACTTTTTGGATAACATCCTTGAAGCTAATTTACAAGTTACTGAAGCACTCATGTTTCGTGAGTGAATCAATTTCATCTGTGATAATAGTATACATGCAAATAAAGACAAGGAAGTCAACATGCCAACTCAAAGTCATCAGCCTTACAAAGCAATCAACACAACGCTTTCATTGTTATACACGTTGTGGAAAGATGTAACCAACACTACTACTTAGTTAGTTATTTAATTATAGTAGCCATCGCTTTCATATTTTAGTGAGAACTCGGTTTACATTTGATCAATAAGATTTTTCAAATCCAAAATATAAAACTTCTCTCTTCTCTGAATATCTTCATGGTATCAAAGCCACATATACGCTCTTTGATCCACCATTATTCATATCTCTGATTGATCAACTTCATTTAATCTAAAATTCTTAGATTTTGAATTTCTACCACTGAGAAATTACAGATCTGATTTTATATCTGAAAATTAAAAATTATGAAGGTCATCAAGTTTCTTCCATGGAAATGGCAAGAGAAGAAATAAATTTTACAAATCATCCTCTGTACCTTCACCAAAGTTGATCATCCTGGACTTGTGTTGAATTCAAAGAAACTCACAGGTCCAGAGAACTATAGTGCATGGAAAATATCCAATGATGATTGCTCTCAATGCTAAAAACAAACTGAAAATCGCAACAAGAGAATTCAAAGAACCCGATATGATATTAGAGCTCTTTGGGAAAGGAACAATGACATGATTATTTCATGGATTGTCAACACCGTGGTGGATCAAGTAAGCCCTACCTACATCAACTCTGCTTTTTGGCTAGAACTTCAAGAACACTTAACTCGCAAAGGAACAATGACATGATTATTTCATGGACATCGCATCTATCAACTAGCAAATGAAATCACTCAACTCAAACAACTAGAATGCGCAGTTAAGGTATAATATCACAAATTAAAAGCCTTTGGGATGAATGTGATACACCGGAAACACCATACATATGTACATCTACATGCACTTGTAAGAATGGTAGAACAAGTGGTGAAAGAGAATAGAGAAAAAGGATAATACAATTTATCATGGTATTAGATGATGGTTATTCAAAGGTGAGAGGACAAATTTTACTCATGCAACCCTTCCGCCTACCGCTAAGGCTTATGGTAAAGTAAAACATAATGAGAAACAAAGAGAAGGCATTCTATCAAAGCCTCTTAATCCAACTATCATGTCTCTAACATCAAATAATAGCTACAAACAATCCAACACCAAAACCTTTACATCTGGTGTGTCTGAATAGTAAGAAAAGTTCCTTTAAGAAAGGTATATTCTGCAACTATTGCAAAAAGGAATGACATAATAAAGAGGAATGTTATAAGCCGGTTGGTTATCATGTCTTCGGTTACTCTACTTATAGTCAATTAGTTTTGAGTTAGAACCCCAGAAACTTACACAAAATACATGCTAATACCTCATCTCTACTTGAATTGTTAGACTTTCCCTTTGGTTTTAATATTCACAAAGAGCTATATGGTGTATTGTTTCATAAGTTGTTACATTGGATATGGTGTTATTTTTGAGATCCATGCATTAGAAGAATCAAGGATTAGATTAATAGTTCCAGGTAATAATTTTTACCTTAACAATCTTGAAAACAAAACAGCTATGTTGTAGAATACAAAATCTTGAATTATATCAAGATAGCAAGAGTTTAATCTTCACCTTAAAAATTACAATCATAATAAGAATTTTCGGTGTGTATTGTTGGACTTATGGGCATTCTATCTTTTAAAATCAAAACGAAATTAGCATCTAAGTGTACTTGTGTGTTGAAGGGGCTGACAACGAGTTGTTGAACAAGTATACATGGCTTTCAATCTCTCTTTTTTTGAAAGCTAACTGTGTCATAATGCTGCCATCATAGTCGTCTTTGTAGCCTCGCGTTTCATCTCTGCAGCTTTTCCACTACCACGGAAGTAGAAGTAAACTTGCTGCAATTCCAAAACAAACCATTTAATAATAAAAGAAAAGGACGAAACAAATATGCATATACATGTATCATATGTATTTATACGGTACATATATGTATGTGTGTGTAATACAAAAGAAGTTAACGAATTTAGAAATATTTGTGCACTCCATTTGTCCACCCAGATCAAACCTGAATGACCCAGATGCTGATTGCTGTTTCAATAGCAAAAAGTCCAAATCCAATGAAGTAGACACCCTGCAAATGAAGATTGATATTATTAACCTTAACCTCAATTAAAACATCTCCATTTTACAATCAATATCATAAAATCATAGAAAAAGCAAGCAATTCTATACATAATTGTTTTGACCCTTTAAAACAAGGTATTCTTTCCACCATTATAATGGATTCTAATACACTTACCCCAAGTGTAGCATTCCAGGCTAAATAATCAAAAGCAGGCATGATTCCTCTGTAATATACAAACACAAGTCAATCAGATTTGAAAGATTGGACCTTAATTGTATAGTTTGCAGATATACAAAATAGAAAAAAAAGAAGAAAAAACATTTACGCGAGAGATTTCCCTTCAATAATCAAAGGAGGAGCAATTGAAGCAAATGCACAAAACAAGATGTGACACTGCATGAATAAAAAGGTTTCACATACAAAGCAGCAAGCATGGACTAGTCCTGGGAAAGTAAAGAAAAATTATATACAAAAGGTATAAAGCTTACAATGTACGTTACGAAAAAGAAACTAAACTTTAGAGCACTGTAAGTCCTGTAAAAATAGAATAATAACAAGAAGATTACGAGTTATCCTAAAAAAATGTGTTTGCATAACAAGCTCGAACCAACTTATACCTCATGGCTCGATACAAAGGTCGATACCACAAAAGGTATGAACCGGGAACTCCTGTTAAGATGTAGATAACAGAAAGTAACCATATTGAAGCGCCTGTTACATCAAGAAGTTTACGTATGAGGGATACTAAATTAAAAAAATATACAAAAAAGAAAGAAATCAGGAAATTATATATGTAAGTTAGTTCTACATATACCTTCCCCTTTGAACCAGGCAGCAGTCACTGCTACAAGATTCCATGCAAGGCATAATATAAGACCTGCAATCATAATAACAATGCATTTGAAATTATAGACGACACTTGATACAGGAAAAAGCTACTAGACAAAAAAATAAAAAACACTTTCAACTTGGAATATTGTTCCGGAAAAGACAAAAATCTTGCAATTTTACGATATGTATGTGAAGAAAATATTGTTTGATAGTCGGGAATGATGCAAGTAAATGAACTAGAGATAGTCAATGATTTCTGAATACTGAACATAAATTTCAAAAAAATTAAACTTCATAGTTCATACATACATACCTAACCATGACCCAAACGCGACGTATTGTATTTTCTGTAGATGGATAGGAATCTCATTTGCAATGTCATGATGAATAATAGGGTAAAAAGGTGGCCAATTTTTTTGTTCTATAACAATTCCAGCTGCATAAAAGATGTTAAGAAATTTTATTCTGCATCACTATCAGATTAGACAGAAAAAAGTAAGAAGTATTTGTGATAGAAACACATTACATCGTGCAATTGCCTCCTCCCTCTTCCTTAGTTCCTGCGTAGAAACAATAATTTCATGAAAAAATCATCATGAATATATTTTTTCAGTGCATCTAAAAGTATTCTGAGGCTTATTGTTCTACCAAATTACATAAACGATATTTCAAAATCATTTTAAGTACCACGAAGTTGTAACATTGGATATATTAGTCTTTACCTAGACCAGAATAGTACTAAAATAAAAAGCATGTGTTTAAATTTGTGTCCATTATGTGTTGTTGATTTGAAGTTCTTGACATAAAATGCACCTCTTCCCTCCTTTTGAGTTCAGCCTCTTTAGCTTGGAGTTCTTTTTCCTTGGCTTTCAAATCCTAGATGCATCATAAGAACAAATGTTTGTTTTTAATACAAAAAAATAAGTTATAAACATAGAGAATAAGTTATAAACATAGAGAACTATTTGAGGCTTTATGAGCAAACACATCATTGCTAAATAATCTAAAAATTCTAATCACACCTTGGTGTTATCAAGTGATATCTCAACGGTTGTACCACGTTCGTATTCAACTCGTTCTTGGGGAAGTGGTGATAGTTTTGAGTTTGCAGTAGGATTCTCATGTTTTCCCTGAGTTGATTTTCAAGAAATACACATAAACACAAAAAGATAAGAAATGCATTACCCTAATCTTTGCATTTTAGGTCATTCTGTTATATATTATTTGCATTGTGGGGTTTTTGGCACCATTTGTAATTGGTGCTCAATTCCAATGAATATTCATCCATGATCAAATATGACCTCTGTACCTAATATAATATATATACATAAATTAAACATCTATCAGTGATTCCAATTATAAACATCAATTCTGGCCTCTATATCATTAACCTCATGTTTAAGAAACCCAAAAACCAGAAGCCAAAATCGAATTACGAACAGATAGAACATCAATCAGGAACAAGACTCCTAAATCCCAAAATTGCAATTCAAAAACTCACATTATCGAATAATAATAATAAATGAGGTATTGAAATTGAATTACCGCAAATGGGTTAACATCTCCTCCCTCGTCGAAGGGATTAGGATCCTGACGACTACCCATTGGATGGGAATCAAAAGACAATTCAACAATCAACGAGAATTTACAATGCGTATGAAATCAATACTTGAAGAAATCAGGGAATGAAATATGATCGCAATCTGTTTGTTTTGGTTAGGAAATAAATTGGAGGAACGAAATGCAAAGGTTTTCGCGGGTAGTTGATTTGTACGGTGGACATACCGTCCGTCTTTGCCTATTTTGGACCAGAAAACCACTAGTTTGAGAAGAACTAGTTTGGATCGAAAATTTGGGCCTGCATTGGGCTTTGTAATATAAATATGAAAAATTATATTAACTCACTAAATCATGACACACTTTGAATCCGTTTATTTTCTTTTTTAATCCTTTTTTATTTATTTTGACACGTATTTTAAGCTAAGTAGTATAATCACGGATGCATCTTTTACAATACCTTAGAAATTAATGGTTAAACTTAATTTTGATTAAATTTAATATACAATAAATCATACAAGTAAGATACAAATATTTAATCTTCTTTTTCTAAGCCTAGTTTTTAAGTTAAGTAGTAGAATCATTATCGCGTCTTTTACAATACCTTAAGACAATTAATGGTTAAACTATGAATTAAATTTAATATACAATAAACCACACATTATTCAAAAACATATAATATTTTATCAAAAGAGTTGATTACAACTATATATTTTTTGAAATTCTAATAATATCTCATATGAAATTAAGGGTATCTAAAAATGCAATAAGTTGATGACTCAATTATTAGTAAACTAAATTGGTCAAGCATGAAAACTAAAACTAATCTGTATAAGTATCCAAATATATGTTGTCATTAATTATTCAAAATTAAGTTTTCAATTAATATTTAACTTGAATAAAGATAGTATGTTACGGATAACCACATCTTACTCTAAATTGATTCAAAAACAATACATTGAATTGACAAATTATAAAAAAAATATTATACACCGCAACGGAACGTGTGTATAATATTATTGTATACTAATATATAAAGCATTTAGCGTGTGCGCTCTCTCTCTCTCTCTCTTAAAAGTCTAAATCTCTTGATTTTAAGTTATTTAATCTCTTTCTCTTAAAAGTCTGAATCTCTTAATTTTAAGTTATTTAATTTCTTTCTCTTAAAAGTCTGAATTTCTTAATTTTAAGTAATTTAAAATTACTAATTTATCCTTCATTTAAACCTAAAAGGAAACCTTAAATAAAGTTCATTAGATTTCTAAATACGATTTTAATAACTAAACTTTTCATAATAAATAATGTTTAAACATATCAAGTTAATTATTAACCTATAAGATATTAAATACAAGTTAAAAGTTAAATAAAAAATCTTCATAAAAATAATATTTTAAATATTCTATCATATAAAAAATATTTATGTATTAGACAATACGTATGACTAGAACTCATAAACCTAATAGCATGTAACACAGTTTTATAAACATTTTCGGATTTTTACAAATGACTTACACAATTAAAATAAAAAGTTAAATTTAATATATATTTAACATTTTCTCTTTTACTTTACTTATAAACTTTTAAAATTAAGAAATAGAATTAAAATTAATTGATATGTAAATATGTGTTAGTATGTATGTGTAACATCCTCAAAACGGGCCTAAACATGTGCGATCGTGATACGTCAATTATTTAATTGAATTAAATAAAATATATATATTTTAGAAAATGATATAAAATATAAAAATAATAGATAAATGGGTTATTAATAATGTTAATAAAAATAGATAAAGGTTATAAAATATCGAACGGTTTCAAACGAGGATTCCAAAAATATCCTCGTTAGTTGAAACGGTTAAATGGGAGATGAGTTGTAAGTTGAAAAGGGGAACAAAATACTCACTTGTGGATAATAATACCCACAAGTCGGTCCAGCCCTTTTTGAATACACAAACACATACATTCTCACGTACATACACACACACCTCAAACAAACTCTCTGTTCTTGCAAGAAATTGAAGAAGAAGACTTAAGGGGATCATTCAAGCTTTGATTTCTACTACAAATTGAGGATTGATTCTGCCCTAAATCATCACTTTCTTCCTTGTAAGCTTCATCTTCCATGTCTCCATCTCATGTTCTTCATATTCTTGAAATTGGGTTTTTGAAAGAAAACTTATAAAGCTTTGTTCCAGCAGCTAAATAAGGATCAAAATAGTTCTACAAGTTGTTTCTAATCATCCTTTGGTCATTGTAAGTTCCAATTCATCCTTGTTCTTGGTTTTGCTCTTTCAAGACTTGAAATTTTAGGTTTCAAGTGGGTTCTTTGATTTAGCAATCAAGAACTGAAATTTAGGATTGAAATAGGTTCTAATATCATTTATAAGTGTATATGAATCAATTTCATGAATTAAAGTAATGTTCTTGATGAGTTTTGAATTTTGGCTCAAATGGGTCAAAATTGGTCAAATACGGGTCAAACTGATTTTGACCTTCAAGAACTGAAATTTAGTGTTCTAAATGATCCTATAACTTGTTAGGATTGATTAGAACTCAATTGGTGCATTAGAAGTGGTGTTTTTGCACAAATCCAATATTTAGCCTAAATGGGTTAAAATGGCCTAAATCTGTTTTTACACATCAAGAACTGATTTTTAAGGTTCTAATAGGTTCATATGACTTGTATGAATTGATTAGAACATTGGTTTTGAATTGGAATGGTTGTTTTGATTGAATTGGCTAAAATAGTGAAAAATAGGCCTTAAATAGGCAAGAAATTGGAAAATGATACCAAACAAGGAGTTTAAAGGATTTGGTCAGTTGCAACACCTTCGATACATCATATTAGGTGTATATGGTGTGTTGCAAGTGTTGGAATTGGTCTACACCAAGTTTTGGCCATTATGCGCACGTCTTTGTCCATTTAAATGGGATTTTCGTATGAATTAATTGGATAGGAGTTTTTGATGTTAGAAAGCTTTCACAAGTGTCAAATGGTCCTATAAAACACTAGAATTTTACCAAAATTGATTTGGAATTGAAATGAGCATAAATGGGGTTGCTGTGCACAAAACAAACAATTGCTGCAGCTCTGCACACTGGTCGCGGCGCGACACAAGGCTGTGTCGCGGCACGACACCCCTGCACACAGCTTTCTTTGCTGTTTTGTGCTACGTGTTCGCGTGTTGTTGCTTGGACTGCTATAGTTAGTTAATAAACGGTTTAAAAACACCATTAGGGTATTGTTTCAAGTATCCTAGACGTTCCCCGCGTGTTCAAATGATTGATGCGTAAGTCTTGGTATTATAGGTTGAATTGACAATCCGTGAGCGCCAAAGCAAGGTCTTTGCTTATTCTAGCCTAACAGGTGAGTGCCTGATAACATAACGATTAATATATCTATAACATATATTAACAATGAATTGAATTGAATACCCGGACTTGTAAGCAATTGATTAAGCGTTTGAATATGTTGTTGAAAGGTTGTATACCTTGTAGTATGTATGATAAATGATTATCAGGATATTATACGCACTTGATTAAGTGTAGTTTGTAAAGCATGACGATGCTAGACTTAACATGTTGACACAGTATGATACGCACTTGTTTAAGTGTAGATTGTATAGCATGATGATGCTAGGCTTAACTTATTGATATACATAATAGTATGCACTTGATTAGGTGTATGTTATGATGATAGATATATATACATTATTGCGTGCGCGCAATGAGGTAAAGAATGAATGACATGATGATGCTAGATATTTTATTGGTATAAATAATATGCATCTGTTTAGGTGTATGTTATATGGACATGATTATTGAGTGATTGATGATTCGGTTGAATCAGATTATGTTTGTGATTGGGCAAGGTTTGCCCGGACAAAGCTGTCCTACCTATTGGGCAAGGTTTGCCCGGACAAAGCTGTCCTACCTATTGGGCAAGGTTTGCCCCGGACAAAGCTGTCCTTTTCGGGTATAGCTGCGGCTGTACAACAGAAGAATCGGTTGATTCCAAAACGCAACGGTGGACGCTTAACAGCTCCCCCACCGGAGCGGTTGATGTGTCTGGTACCCCAGTTTGGTGCATTGAGCCGGGTTCGCTACCCTGCGAGATATGCTACCTCCTGACTACGCCAGCTCATTGCGAGATGCTAGGATAGAACTATTTGGGCATGATTGATGATATGTGATATGTTTATATTGATTGCATGCTATCGTGTACTCACTAGCTATTATAGCTAACAGATACTACTCTCCACATGTGCAGGTGTTCCTTAGGCTGTTAGCTCGGGTGCCTGCGGGTAGTTGCATGTTTTTAGGAGGAACACTGGATTTTGTTTAACTCTGTTATAATATGTTTAAGTTTGTTTAAAGATAATGGTCGGCCGGTTATGTGTCCGTAACACCAAATGTCGTATGTGGCAACGTTTTGACTGTTTATATAGTTTGCCACGTGTTTTTTAATTCCGCTGCATTTTTAAATTATAAGACAGGTTTAAATATTCTATTTACAGTCAAACCCACGCGGTTTGAAAACTTAAATAGTATTTTAAAAAGAAAATTTTGGTTCTCAAAAGCACGGTGTTACAGTATGTATGTTAAGTATGTCATGTATGTATGCATGAAAATTATAGATAAGTTTTAAATTAGCCACCTCCTGCTTTGAAAAAATGAAGATATATGTGTACGTGTGAATTCATGGAAAGATATCTGCTCATTTCTATCAAAGTGTTAAAGTGTAGTGTGTGTTAAGAAAACCTCTTGTGAAGAAAGCTAGAAAGTGTCAACTTGAAGACTCAAAGTATAGATTTTGAAGTTGTTAATTCAAAGTAAACGTTAGTTTATGATCCTATCAATTTATTATGCATCTTGGTATGTTTTCTTGTTGATTTCCATAGTCATATGAAAAACCACCATTAATGGAGTTTTGTAAGTAAACTTGAGAAGTGTGTTTTGATTATTTGAGTGTTTTAATTGTTTTTGATGTGTTCATAATGTTTGTTTATGTGTTATATGAAGTTTGTGTATAAGTTGGATGTATTTTTAAGTGATTTGTAGAATTTTAGATTGTATGTATATATATTTTACTTAAAAAGAACAAGGAAGAAGATGATGAAGTTGTTATGTGCTGAAAGGGGTCCGACTTTGGCCCCGGGTTTGCTGAAAGGGGTCCGACTTAGGCCCCGGGCAAGCTAAAGTCATCCGACTTTAGGCCCCGGTCCCATCCGACTCTTGCTGATAAGGGTCCGACTTTAGGCCCCGTGCGACCTGAACAGGCCCGACTTTTTTATGTTTGTTTCAAAAGTGAAATTTAGCATGTTGGTTATGGTTTTATTGGATATAAATATATGTGAATATATATATATTTATGAATCGGAGACTGATTTCGGTTTGTTGTGTTTTCAGAAAACACAGGGGCTCAGTAACATTAGATATCTGAGTGCTACGTTTGAGAACAAGAGGTGAGTGGACGTTAACCGCGGATGGTAAAGATTATGGTTAATGTTATTGATTTGATGCATGTGTTTGTGTTTGGAGGATTGATTGAATTGTTGATTGTGATTGTTGATTGATGATAACTGTTGCATGACTATTTAGCCGATACGCGCTCTTTGGATGATATTGAGTTGCATTTGAGAAGTCAGCTACACGTAAATTTGGGCTGGGCTCGTTTACTGGTTGGTTGTACAGTGATAGTCTTACGGATGCATACGTTGCATCAGAGGGGAATTTTCACTGTGCCAACTCAGTAGAGGGCTATCGGTAAATCTTTGCTTTGGCCGGCATTGGTTGTAGGTTCTGCGCCGAACCGCCGGTCTTCTTGGATATGTGATTACATGATTTGATATTGACTGTTGATGTTTGCGTTTGTGCTTAGCCTCTACTCACTTAGCTTTGTGCTAATTCCCATCAGTTGTTGCTTTTGCAGGTTCGTGATTTTGTGGTGTTAGTAGAAAGAGAAGTTGACCCTGCTCTAATATTCTGTTTTAAATGATACGAGCCATTATGTTTTAGTAACACCAAAACAATTGTTGTTGTTTGTTTATGAACAGATGTTGTAAATATTAGTTTGTATGTAAAGAAGTTTGTTTAATTTAGCTTCCGCAGCGTTTTAAAAAAAATGGCTTAGGTTTTCCGGTGTTACAAAGTGAAAAGTTCCAAAATATTGTTGTCAACGTTCAAATAGGTTTTATAGAAGAAACAGTGGAAACATTTTGATTTCACACATAATTACGAAGCATTGCACTGACAACGATTTCACACTTTAGGTCAAAGTTAACTACCCTAGCCGTACCAATGATTTCACGTATCCAAATGTGCCCGAGTTTTGTTTTCACCACAATATAACACAAAGCTTCACTTCATACATGAACACATTAGTTACACTTTCACGTATAACATACATGGACATTTTACACTAACATAATGAGCAAGTTAGTATAACTCATCTGATTGCAGCACCACGGTTATATCAGTAAATTAGTTACGTATCCGAGAGACACGCTGATATTTTTGAATTTAACTAAGTTTTTATCTGTCAATATTGTGATTTTTACATGTTTATTATGCATAAATGATTGAATTATACACCTAAGTGTGTTTTGAGGATGTTTCTGGGTGAGCGTATTGGAAAAGCTGAAGAAGCAGCATAAACCGAAGAAATTCGAAGATTCGGTCAGAAAACAGCAGCTCGCGCCGCAAGGTTACCTCATGCCGGAAGCCAAGACCGTTCGCACCGGAGAGAAATCTCTGGAAAAATGGGACTTTCATGCCTCGCCCCGCGAGACATGGAGCTTGTGCCGCGAGCTCGTCGGCAGGGTGCTATTATAAATTGAACTTTTAGGGTTTCAAGCTTTTGCATGGTGGCCGACCCTAGCACACCCCTAGAGCCAAGAATGACCATTGAAGATCATTTTTCACCATTGGAGACTTGGGAATTGGAGATCAACCATCAATCATCATCAAGTGTCATTAGGTTTGTCTAGATCCTACATGTTTTCTAGATTTCACATGGATTTCATTATGTTCTTGATTGTTCTAAGAATGTCTATGTGCTAATTCCCTTTTGTATACACCCTTTGATCAAACCATAGCATGATATTACTTAATTTCTTTGGTTAATGTATAGACTGATTCTAGTTTCATGTTTATTCAATCAAAGTTTCAATTTTTATTGGTGTTAATCTTTGTTTCTGGATTGATGGCTTATATTTAGTATAAATCGGATGCTTATATGATGTATGTGCCTCTTTAAATGATTTGTCTATGAATTTTTTGAAGGTTTACTCTAAAAAGTAATCCGGATCTAGTTACTATATTCTAAACCAAAAGATTTGAACTTTACCATCATAGACATGATTGGGTTTTGTTAACTATAGTTAACTTGATTAATAGATTATGAACTAGGTTGGTTTCAGATGCAATATTCAATCGGAAGTTGTTTGTCTCTCTTTAACACAATAACTATATGAAATTGAAAATTGAGTATAGTTAAGTCTTTCCATGCTAACCAGTTAAATTGATCTTAAGGAGTATTGAATTAGGGGGAGAGATTAGGGTGGATATGTGTGTTCTCTTCGGTTTTTCTCTTGCAAAAGTGTCAGCAATAGTTAGTAGTTTATTATTTTAGTTAGTTTTCTAGTTAATTGATTCTTGAAACTGAAAAAGTTCCCAACTTTAGGTTGATTGATAGTTTGTTATTTGTTATGTCGCTTGCACTGCTTTTCGTGGATACGATACACATTACTTGCCTCTACTGTGCTACTGCACGATTAGGTATACTTGCCTATTGTGTGTGTGCTAGAAAAGGTGAATTTTGGAATTAATTTTATAACTTATATTTCACACATCACACGCGTATACCGATAGTCACCTACAATTAAGGTTTCCACAACATCATATATTATCTAGGATCGTAAACCTAGTATGCACTAATATGCTATGGAAATCTCTAATAACCGATCACCCAATCAATTTGCGATCCCTCTATGTGATTTATGATTATAGCCAATTGTGATTAGCGATTTCACCCTAATTACAATTTTTGATTCAAGAATTACGATTCTTAGCCCTATGGGCTTTTCGATTCTAGTTTATATTACATGAGATTTTGATTCGTAACATCACTTGGTGAGGTTACCATTGATTCAACTCAGCTTAAGGAGGTTTTCGATTTACTTTATTTACAATATGAGATTCACGATATCATCCTCTCTTCGGTTTACGATTGCTTGGCATTATAGTTTTTCGATTCACAATTGGATTCTAGGTTTCACTATTCAATCAATGTTTGAGAATTGCGATTTAGTGCCTTGGCACTTTTTGATTCATGGTTTATGATTTGGGGAATCTCACGAAGAGACTTAACCCTTCAATTTATGATCCTAACCTTACTACTATTTTCGATTAGCTTCTATTCACAAGATAATTTACGATTCCCCCATGTAGTTTACATTTTTCAATTCAAATCCATTACTGATTTACGATTAAGATAAAACCCAATAATTTGTGATTCCTTCAACACATCCATTACTATCCGAATCAAACTTCTTCAATTCTGAACCAAAATTCATGATTCCTATTTAATTAGATCCCTAACAACATACGAGCAAACCCCTAATCAATATTTGCGATTTAAACAAAGTTTGATGTATCAAAACCTCATTTATAGTTTCGGCTCTATGCTCGGTTCATACAGTTCATAAATGACTCCAAAACTTTTTCCTTTCAAAAACATGTTGATTTGATGTTGAAAACACTAAGTTCTACTCCTCGGCTCACACACAATGCACACACTCACAATGGTTGTATTAGAAACGGCTAAGTAATCTTGTATGTGTCTTTGTGTCCTAATTTTGCTTAAATACCTTTCTAACTCATATTTTGTTGGCACTTAAAGTCCCCAATCTTCTCAAAAGTTATAATTAAATACCAAAAACATGTCGTTGAACATTGGTTTTATTTATATCTTAAATTACTTTTATATTTAGAAACAGATATTAAACTCATACCAACACAATTCTCCATCTAAATCAACATAATTCCTAAATTCATGAAATAGTTTCATCATCTTATTTTATAAGTATAGATTTTTTTTCTTATTTTATGGTCTTTCGAATGTTATTTAAAAATTAATAAAAAAGAAATAAAGGAAATGAAAAAAGAAAATACACATGTTATCAATGAAAATTATTCAATGTCACCATAATACGTGAATACTATACTTACATTTTATCAAGTAGGAAATATTCATTGCCGACGTATAACATGAACACCATACTTGTACTTCTAAATGTACCGTCTAAATAACAGGAAAATTACCATATTAATTAGAAGTATGATCGAGTGTTGAGATTGAGCATTGAAATAAATATAATGTTTGCTTGGTTTCGATAGATGCTGTAAAAATTATTACCTTATGAAATTTACAAAAAGCATTTGACATTTTTGTTGTTTCAACACATCAACGCCAATAACATAAAAAAATTAAAGTTTAATAACATCAAAACGAAATAGCAAAGTGGTTTATTTTTAATAAAATAAAATAAACTAAATTAAAATAAAATGTCTTTGTGATATAAGACTTTGTTTTTAAAAAATGTAAATATGAAATATTAATACAAAGATAACAAATAAACGGTCTCATCATTTCCGTCACCGAAGTGAACGGTCCCATCCTACACATTATCAGTTCATTAATTCATCAGTCATCAATTCATCATTTACCAATTCATCATTCATCAATCATCAAATCACATAGCATATAGCACATTAAACACATACATCATAGGGTCTAGATGGTAAGTAAGAATACTCACCTGACTTGCGGTCTCCGTTTCTCAATCTTATCCCACTAACTCACTTGTGATTACTTGCTAGTCAACCGTCACCTACAATAGGTCTAACAAATCAATACTGTGTACGAATCCCTCATTCGTTTACTAACATAATACACTCGAGTCTCACATTGGACCCCGTTATCAAGTTCCATAAGTCGGGCCATATAAAAGTTGCATGGCCATATGAAGGTCGCATGGCCACCTTGGCCATGTGAAAGTCGCTTAGGGTTATTTGGTGTACACTGAAAGTCGCATGGCATGGGGTGTTCAAAACAAAAGTCATATGGCATGGGGTGTTCAAAGCAAAAGTCGCATGGCATGGGGTGTTCAAAGCCAAAGTCGCATGGCATGGGGTGTTCAAGGAAAAAGTCACATGGAGTATATGGTTGGGTGTATGAAAGTCGCATGGGGTATCATAAATCGCATGGCATGGTATGCTCAAAGCAAAAGTCGCATGGATGTGTGCAAAAGTCGCATGGTGCAAAGGTTTGGGAAAGTCGCATGGTAATATGAGGTAAGTGTCGCATGAAAGTGGTGAAGGTCGTATGGCATAAAGCAAAGAGTTGCATACCATGCACATGTTGTGTTAAGTACAAAGTTGAATGTTATTTTGTAAGTCTTGAATGCACATGTGAATGATTAATACAAGTATGATATGATAGGTGAACTTGTTGTATTAGAGGACTCAAAACTAAATACCCGTGCGTAGTAAATTGCTCAGGTGAGTGCCTGCTTTCATGAGACTCAGTAGAGTAAGGCTTGCATGCTAGATGAATATGTGAATGTTTTGTATGTATCTAACTTGCTCTTGCAGGTACGCTCGAGGAGGTAAGTGTATGACTTGTATGATGTTAGAATATGTGTCAGGACCATGCCAGTGGGTCCAGTTTGGAAACACTTAGTTAATATATGATGCTATGCGTGAATAACTGCCTGAAAGATGTTATGTGTAGGATGATGGATCCCTGTGGGATCAAATGTACGTATATGTGTATGTGAATTGTCTACAGACTATCTGATGCATGGTTAAGGTTAGTCGGTTGGAACTGGATCCCTCGGGATTTCACGGTGATTCAGGAGGCATCCTGGATCATAGGTTCTGCAGAACCGCCGTGCCTTAACGTGAGTGGTGATCAGCCGGTTGTAGCTGGATTACTTGTGGAGCCTCTGGCTCTGTGAACGGTGTTTGGTGGACTGCTTTTTGCTCCCCCACCATCACGGATGGTCGTGTCTGATTCCCCGGTCTGAGTTGTTAAGCAGGATTTATTACCCAGCAAGACACGACTCTTACTGATCTTGTCAGCACACCGCTATGTGCTAAGCTAGCAATGATTGTTTATGATATGTTGCATGACTTACTATATTGATGCTTGTGATTGTATGTACTCACTAGCTAATGTAACTAATGGTGCTATGTTCCCTTTTCAGGTAAAGACTAGATGTCCTACGAGGCGGGTTGCTTCTGGGAAATATGTTGCCCCTTGTGGGTGGAACACTTGTAATTATATGTTGTAATGTAATGTGATGCTATGGTCGGTTCCTGTACTTGGTAACACCAACGTTCTTTTGATAAGTTATTAATGTAAATAACAGTTTGTTGTTTTAAAAAGAAAAATTTCCGCTGCTAAAACCCGATTTGTCATTAAAGTAACTGAATTCAGAAACGGTGTTACATCGTCGGCCAAACACTTTCTTAGGTGAGATACATGAAAGGTGTTGTGTATCTTTGATAACTCTTCGGGTAGCTCCATACGGTAAGCCACCTTGCCAACTCTTGCAATAAATTTGAAAGTTCCAATAAACCCTGGATTCAATTTTCCTCATTTTCTGAATCGGATAACTCCTTTCCATGGAGATACTTTCAGCAATACATAGTCACCCACTTGGAATTCCAGTAATGATCTTCGCTTATCCGCATAGCTCTTTTGCCGGCTTTGAGCCGCTTTAAGTCGTTCACGAACATGTAGTACATACTCGGAGGTTCTTTGTACTATTTCCGTGTTGCCAAGCTCTTTCTGTCCAACTTCACCCCAACATATCGGGGTTCTACACTTCCTACCGTACAACATCTCGTACGGTGGCATGCTAATAATCGTGTGATAACTGTTGTTGTATGAAAATTCAGCTAGGGGTAAGTAAAAATCCCAACATCCCCCGAAATTAATCACACAAGCCCTTAGCATGTCTTCCCGTGTTTGGATGGTTCGTTCACTTTGTCCATCAGTTTGGGGGTGATATGCCGTACTCAAGTTCACCCTTGTTCCCAAATCCTCATGAAATTTACTCCAAAATCTGGATGTGAATCGTACATCCCTATCAGATATAATGGTTACCGGCACTCCGTTCCTTGAAACTATCTCTTTAACGTAGATGTCAGACAATCTCTCGGCCGAACTAGCTTCTCAGATCGGTATGAAGTGAGCGCTTTTCGTTAACCGATCAACCACTACACATATTGCATCATAGTTCCTTGGCGTTTTCGGTAGTTTCGTTATCAGATCCATAGTTATGTGCTCCTATTTCCACACGGGTATTTCCAGCGGTTGCAATTTATCGTGTGGTCGCTGGTGCTCAACTTTCACTCGTAGACAAGTAAGACACTTCTCGACGTACTTAGCCACATCTCTCTTCATCCCTGGCCACCAGTAATCCATTTTCAAGTCTCTGTACATTTTCGTGGCTCCCAGATGTATAGAAAATTTTGACTTGTGCGCTTCATCAAGAATGAGATTCCGGACTTCAGTGATATTTGGTACCCAAATCCGTCCGTATCGGGTCCAAAACCCGCGGCTATCCTTAACCATCAATGCCATCTGGCCCTTTACCCTCTCGGTTTTCTGATTCTCTTCTTTGGTTGCTTCACCCTGGGCTGCTGAGATCGATTCAAACAATGAAGTTGTAACGGTCATCCTTAAGCATTTCACATTCGACTGTACGTGGTTCGCCTTATGGCTTAGCGCGTCTGCTACGATGTTAGCTTTTCCTGGATGGTACAAGATCTCACAATCGTAATCCTTGACTAGGTCTAGCCACCTCCGCTGGCGCATATTCAGATTCTTTTGATCAGCGAAGTACTTCAAACTCTTGTGATCTGTATAAATCGTGCATTTGACTCCGTAAAGATAATGTCTCCATAGTTTGAGCGCGAACACTACAGCGGCTAGTTCTAAATCGTGAGTCGGGTAGTTGCACTCGTGCGGTTTCAATTGTCGCGAGGCATAGGCAATCACCTTCCCCCTTTGCATCAACACACAGCCAAGTCCCACATGGGACGCGTCGCAATAGACTACCAAATCTTCCATTCCTTCTGGTAAGGCCAGTATCGGGGCCTAGCACAATTTTCCTCGAAGGGTCTCGAATGCTTCTTGTTACTTCTCTCCCCAATCGAAACGAACACTTTTCTTCACCAGCTTGGTCAATGGCACTGCTATCTTCGAGAAATCTTAATAAACCTCGTGTAGTATCCGGCCAACCCTAGAAAACTTCGGATTTCCGTAGGACCCTTCAGCGTCTCCCATTTCATTACTGCCTCTATTTTCACGGGGTCGACTTTGATCCCCTCTCAGTTAACCAGGTGCCCGAGAAACTGAACTTCTGGTAACCAGAACTCGCACTTGGAAAACTTTGTGTAAAGCTTCTCCTTCTTCAAGGTTTCAAGTACTTCCCGTAGATGTAGTTCGTGCTCGGCCTCCGTCTTCGAGTAAACCAAGATGTCATCGATGAATACTATAATGGACTTGTCAAGCATTGGTCTGCAGACTCGGTTCAATAGATCCATGAAAGCTGTTGGCACGTTTGTTAGACCGAAAGGCGTGACGACAAACTCGAAGTTCCCATAGCGCGTGCGAAAAGCCGTTTTAGCTATATCCTCCTCTCAGACCTTGAGTTGGTGATATCCCGACCGTAAGTCTATCTGGAAAAACAAGCCGCTCCTTGCAGTTGGTCAAACAAATCGTCGATCCTTGGCAATGGATAACGGTTCTTGATTGTCACCTAGTTGAGCTCGCGATAGTCTATACACATCTTGAAGGTTCCATCCTTCTTTTTCACGAAAAGGATCAATGCTCCCCACGGTGAGCTACTTGGGAGTATGAAGCCCTTATCGAGCAGTTCCTAAAGCCGTGACATCAGTTCCTGCATCTCTGGCGGTGCTAGGCAGTATGGTGCCTTGGCGATAGGTGTCACTCCCGGCACTAGATCTATACGGAACTCCACTTGTCTGTCTGGCGGAATCCCCGACAGTTCCTCTGGAAATACCTCCGGATAGTCGCATACCACTAGTACATCTGAAACTGTCAGTTTCTTCTTTTCCATTCTCGAGTCGACCACGTGAGCCATGAAGGCCTTGCAGCCCTTGCGTAGATACTTTGCCGCTTTGGTCAAGGTGCAGCATGCCATCAATCCATTCTATCGTTTACCGTAAATGGAGATTTCTCCCCCACTTGGACTCTGGATCCGTATGATCCCTTGATTGCATAGGATGTTGTCCTGGTGACATCCCAGCCAATCCATTCCCACAATTACTTGGAACTCTCTCATGGGAGTTGGTAGCAGATCTATAGTAAACTGTACATCATCTATCCCTATTATATTATCCCTATAAATCGTGGTAACACACAAAGCCTTATCATGGGCTATCTCTACCTCTAACGGTGTCTTTAACTTCACCGGTGCTATTACAAACTTATTACATAAAGTAGTAGATACAAAGGACTTACTCGCCCCGGAATCAAATAATACAAGTGCAGGTTATATAAGGAACCTCGGGCTTCTTTGCCTCCTCCACAGTCATCTGGAACGCCCGCCCCCGAGGCTTTGGAACCTCGGGCTTCTTTCCCCTTTCCCCATCCGTAATCCTTAGCGGTGGTTGCCAGGCAGGTCTCCCGCTGCCTCCCGTCGCCTCCGGGCACTCGGCCATGCGGTGCCCCGGTTTGTTGCAATTAAAACACACATTCAAATGGACCCTGCAATCTTTCCCATAGTGCCCACTCTTTCCACACACAAAGCAGTTAACAGTTCCAGCCTGACACTCCCCAGCGTGCCCCATACCATACTTCCCGCATCTCGCCCTCGGATTTCTAACGGCGGGCTTGAAGTTTCCAGTATTAGGCTTCTTGAACTGTTGTTTCCCAGCAGTGTTACCTAAGGCCGCTCGTTCCGCTGACCTTTTCTTGTTCCTCTCCATCAAATATAGGTCTCTCTTTCTTGCCCCCTCGATTAGCTGATCCAAGGTGGCATACTGGCCGTTCGATACAAACTCTTGAATATCTTCCCTCAGCATTAGCGTATACCTATGTATCTGCAGTAGTTCATCATTTGTGTAATCTGGACAATACAATAGTTTCTCCTTGAATATCGCGGTTATTTGATTAATCGTCTCAGTAGTTTGCTTGAGTTTCATAAACTCATCCACACCTCGACCTTGGGAGCATGCTCCTCGAAGAACAATTTCGTGAATTCTTCCCACGTCATCCTGGCGATAGCTTCGCCCTTCATCTTTCTCAATAGATTAGGAAGATGTTACGCAAAAATGTGGTAGCATTATTAAAAAAGACATGATGATATTTATTGTACAAGTCATCGATCATTATTATTATAATTAGGGCGAAAAAATAAACTATTTATTGGTTATAATTAACAATAATTTAAAATTCTTATAGAATGTTTTAAAAAGATAAAATTATTAATCTGGTTAAATATGATATTTTATAATGTTTTAAAGGATAAATATAATATTTATACATTAGGATGGGTAAATATGATATTTTAAGTTTTAAAATGGGCATAATGAAATTCTTCTAATAAAAGTCAAAATTATTCTAATAATTTTTATTTGACTAAAAAAAGTCAAAATTAAAAATCTAATTTTAATTAAATGGATGATAAAGATTAAATAATTAAATTTATTTTATTAAATAAAAAATTATAATCATTTAATAAATTTAATACATATTAGTATTTTATTTATATTAGATTAGATTATCTTTAGAAGATAATATCAAATAGCCTTTCAATCAAGCTTCCGTTCTAGATGAATCAACCCATAAAGCCTATTAATTTGAAGCATTTAAAAGTAACTGTTGACAATTTGATCACGTAGATTAGTTATATATATATATATATATATATATATATATATATATATATATATATATATAAAAGGGAAGATTTATTTGAGAACCGTTTTTATTGCGAGAATCGCGAAAACCAATCTTAGCCGTTCATTCTGGATAATGGAATTCATGGATGAAGAGCGTGGGGGGATTAAGTGTGGCAGAGTGCATGTAAGGAATTCATGGGTGGGCAATCCAATTAAAGGAGGGGGAATTGAACGGCTAAGATTGGTTCTCGCGGTTCTCGCAATAAAAACGGTTCTTAAATGAACCTTTCACTATATATATATATATATATATATATATATATATATATATATATATATATAAAGGGGGAAGGTTTCGTTGAGAATCGTTTTTATCGCGAGAACCATATGAACCAATCTTAGCTGTTCATTTTGGATAATGGAATTCATAGATGAAGAGCGTGGGAAATTGAGTGTGGCAAGGTGGATGTAAGGAATTCATGGGTGGACAATCCAATTGAAGGAGAGGGAATTTAACGGCTAAGATTGGTTCTCGCGGTTCTCGCAATAAAAACGGTTCTCAAATGAACTTTTCAATATATATATATATATATATATATATGTATGTATATATATATAGGATTAGGATCAAGAGAGATGTGAGTTAAGGAGAGATGTGAAAGAGGGCAATCTTAACCGTTAGATCATTAAATCTGGTAATTAAACTAATTAATTAATTGAAAATAATAATGAGTTAAAAAATGGTAGTTAAGGGGTATTATAGGCTTTTGAACATTTACTAATTTCCTAAAATCACGACTCCAGGTCTCCAGTAATTCAAAATTTAAAACGACCAACTCTTTGATGCACATTAAACAAACAAAACATACAAATTCAATATCTTTGAGAAATAATAAACATTGATTCATATATATATTGACTACACAAAACACAGTGATTCAAATAGAACACGATAACAATGATAAACAAGTTTGACTGATTTTCTTAATTTTGATGCACATATACTAAAAACCAAAAAAAGTTATTGATAATTGATGCAAATCAATTAAGACAAAACTTGATGCACGTCATTCACACCCAAATCAAATCCAACAAAATTCTGTGATATTCTTCTCCAAGAATCGGATGTCTGCCTCTTCCCAAACTGAATTTAAGAAACTGAAGAACAAAATGATGAATAAACTTGAAATATATACACAGAAGTATTTTCAGAAGCCCTTTTCCAGAAAATCGTTTTCCAACTTGAAGAACACACTCTTCAATAATTAGACTTGATGCAATCTAAATTTTAGATCATACTACTGAATCACAAAGGGATTAAACTTGAATCAACGGTAGTTGATTCTTAGTTCTCCGCGACATAACATGCTTAAATTCTAAAAAAAAATATATAAAAGCATATAAATAACTCTAACTGATGCACAACTTCAAGTAAGTTATTGATGCACAACTTCGAGCAAAGTGAAGCACCGTCACAGTCTTACTTCGATGAGAACAACTCGATCGACAAACCTTCGATACTAAAAGATAAATCCTTGGTACACAAAGCCCTAGATCGATGAACCTTTGATGAAGTGGTCGGAGACAGACGAAGGCGATGATGTCAGATTGGGTGGGACATGATGTCAGACTGGGCTAACGATGATTTCACCAATGGACACCGGCGTTTGGTGGTGGTCGCCGGGAACGACAAAGCCCTCTGTCGACGAAGGCAAATCTGAAACGATGCTCATGATGACTTCGCATAGATTTAAAATCCCTTTGCTGCTGACTGTGGTCACCGAAATTGTATTAGAATCATTTGGTGGTGGTGGCCGGAACCAACAAAGCATGCGGCTGTGAGAGACGCATATCGGTGAATACAGAGAGGAGTAGAGATAATTTAGGGTTGCTGTGGCTTCTAATTTTCAAAAAGGGGTGGACAAATGATTAACAGGTAGAGAAAATATCATATACCGAAAACACCCTCTTGATAATAGTATAGATGTCATGGCTAGGTTGCATGTCTCTCATCTCTCCTTAACTCACATCTCTCTTGATCCTAATCCTATATATATATATATATATTCATGAGTTAATTACATTTTTTCTATCTATGTTGTTTTATCAAAATTACGAGTTTGATCATTTGGTTCGACATTTTACGAGTTTGGTCACTCTTGACCTGAACTTTTTAAAGATTTGAACTCTTGTTCATATAAAATGGCTAAAATACCCCATCTAATTATTTTATTCATTTCTTTTATAATTTATTCGTTTTAAATATATATTCAAAAAATATTATATATAAGTACACCATAAACAAAATATATAATAATTATAAACAAAATACAAACTACAAAATTTTGTTGTTGTACCTGTTGGGTTTATGGGGCTCATCGTTCCCCCAAGCCGGTCAAATTCGCGATTCTTAAACCCACCGCTCCTGTAGCAATGCAGGAGCATTCCATATCGGTGAGACAATGGGGATTCTTCCTCCTTATAAGGAGGGAGGATGGTACTCTTACCAAATGACGTGTTTTAAAACCATCAGGGACAACCAAAAGCGGACAATATCATTGATCGGTTCCCTGGTTGCGATCCTAACAGTACCTTCACGCCAACGCCCTCCACCTCCACGCCGCCAACACCACACTAGTGACCTCCATTCTACTCCTCCAAGCCGTTGACGCCAAACTACGCCGTCGACATCACACTAGTGACCTCCATTCTATTCCTTCATACCGTCGGCTTGCATCCCCACACCATCGACGTTCATCTCTATCTTTTCCGTCAATGTTTATCTCCACTTTGACTCCATCTCCATTATCATTGCCATCTCCACCACCGGTTTGTCACACTTCAAACCCTCTTATCTCTCTATCTCCCTCTTATCTATTTCTCCCTTCAGATTTGCGTGAGTTAGTTGAATTGATTTTGATTTGTGGTTGTGTATGTTTTCCGGAGATGGGGTTTGTGTTTGCAATTTTCATAGAGTGGGTATTCATCGATTTATGTCTTTTTCTTTGTTTCCATTCAACTTTATTTATGTCTTTTTAGTTGTTTCTGCCGCCTTGTTCTTCTTCGATAAACATTGTGCTCTCATCATAATCTATAAATGATTGATCATGAACATTGTCTTATTTTTATAAGATTATGGACCACAAAACAAGTAATAACATCTCATTTTATTGATAAAGGATAAGGTTTGAGAATTATGCTTTCAAAACATCATAGGTGGTCTCAATAATACTTTCAAGACATTATAGGCGGTCTCAAAACATCATTGGTAATCAATACCTCATATTACGACATAGAGTCACAAATTCACATGTATTTGTATATGTAACATCACAAAAGTAATATTTGGCTATAATTTATACATCAAAATCTAAATATCTATAATGAATCATAACCTTTCAATGCGAAAAAGATGATATACACTTGGTGGAGGAAAAGGACAATTCGGGTTTGGATCAAATACAACTTTTTTTTTAAAACTCTAGAATCATATGATATGTCTTCCCATCAAATATGAACCAAGATATTTTGGTAGCGTTTGTGTTTTCTCTTCCCTCTATAACGAGCTTGTTGATCAATATGAACCATAACATGTTATATATCATATAAATTTTCACTTCAAGAAGGCGCAAAAAAAGTTCTTGAAAGTATTGATCATGTAAAAGAGTAGAACTCACACTACCCCCAATAATATCGGCTTCCATATCAAGATAGACACTCTAATATGAACAAAATGTAGCATATTGATCGAACAAAACAATTCTTGAAGCACACATGGACTATATAACCAATAACTCAAGTCGAGAACTTTTGATACGCATTAATTATCAACTATTTCGCATTCACTTATGATGTTATCAATGCCTAATCCATGCCTAAGCACATAAAGTTTATCTATGTCTAAACGAGTTGATTGAAGAGATAAAATGAAAAAAAACATAACTGATTCATTGAACAGTGATAACAATACTAATACGAATATAGATAAATATACACTCGTCAAGTTTCATAAGCTGGTCTAATGTCAAAAACACTGGCCAATTAGGAGCATTATAAAAAGTAAAAACACACTAATATGATGTATGGCAATGAGGTATCAATACAAAAAAATTGATTATCCACACTTTTATATCAATATGAATAGACTTAAAACCGTGAAAAATTAGGATCAAGCGTGAAAAAATTGGGTGTTACTAATTCCTACCAAATCTTTATATTTGAAAGTGTGAAAATTGGAGTCAAAAATCATATTTATTAGTGTGGACAAATCATCTAAATTTTTACACTTATAAGCGTGAAAAATTTGAAAATAATTTTAGAGTTACAAAAGTCCACGTTTTTAAGTGTGAACTTCTATAATTATCTATTTATTACTAAATTCACACATTTAAAAGTGTGAACTTTTAAAATCAAATGTACACGTCTATAAATGTTGAGTTTTTTCTTTTTCTATCAATTTTTATTTTTTAACTATTTTTCACAATTATAAACGTGACAACCTTTAAAGTTTTTACACGCTTTTTTATAAAGCGTGGATAAAAAACATATTTTTTTTGTAGTGTATGAAATACAATGAAACTATATATATATATATATATATATAGAATTAGGTTTGTTAATTGTTATTTTTAATAGAATTTTATTATTATTTTCTTTAGTACGGATACAAATATTTTTCTTAGACAGTGGTTATGAAAAAGTGATAGATGAATTATGTAAATATGAAATAGATAATTATTAAATAGATTTATGATAATAATCATATTTATTAATTAAAAATTATCTCAAATAAATTTAAAATTTGAAACGATAACTTACTAAATAGGTTTATAATAATTTATCTCCACATTTTTTAAAATTTGAAATGGATAAAACTAAATTGGTTAATTAATACATTAAATAGGTTTATGATAATTTATCTCCAAATTTTTTAAAATTTGAAATGGATAAAACTAAATTGGTTAATTAATACATTACATTTATTAATTAAAAAACATCTCAATTTTTACGTATAATTGTTGGAGGACGACACGTATAATTACGTTTTATCCTAATATCCTATTTTAGTTGTATATAATATAAAGATATACCTAAAAAATGACTTGTGACATGAATATAAATAAGCAACTGGCTTGTTAAATTTTTAAAATTATGCAAAAAATTATGAATATGATTAATTAACCGTAATACATCTTGTGGTATACTAGTTTTCCACGTTTGACGAATCCTACTCATTTAAAACACCAAGACTATCGGTATCCAACCCTTACTTATCCTCTGTAACTCACTCTCACATCAGCATCCACATCATCTCTCACCTCAAACCCTCTCTAACCTACAAGCCCTCACATCTACTCACATTAAATATTAATAAAAAATATATATTAATTAAAAGATAGAAAGAGAGAAGAAAAAAGGGGAACCAGCCGCTAGTTGATGAACCGGCTAGGGAACCCACCAGCTCCAACTAGTGGAGCAGCAATAGTGTGTTAGCTTTAGATGGGGAATCAGCCAGCGCTGATAACCCTCTGATGCGACTGGTCTAAGCTTTAGCTCTATTCGTTGAGAGAGAAAGGGGAAAAGGCGGGGTATTGTTTAACATGTTTATAATTATAATAATAATAATTATGGATTTTATTATTAAAGAAATAAAAAAAGGTAAAAGTGATAGAATAGTCGTGTTAAAGAAGTTAACTGACCTGATTAACAGAAAATATTAAAAATAACCATACACACAATAAAATAATAATTAAAGAATAGAGTTTGCAACTTAAATAGTAATAAAAGTAGTAATTATTATTATTATTACTAAATAGCATATAAAGTGCAAAAGTTACCAAAGACTTATACCAACTACGAGCCGAATAAATGCACAATAGCCAAGCGAAGATTATACGAGTCGAATATATATATTAACACAAATTCTAAAGCCAATGATCTCTTGGCCTAGTGGTTAAGAGGGAGGTGGAAGGCGGTTCTGGGTTCAAACTCAGGCAAAGGTGTTTAATTACTAACTTGACACGTGGCTTGGGGCTCGCATACTGCCCTTTATAGATGTCACTGCGGATCCAACCCACTAACATACTAATATAACTTCGCTATTAAAAAAAAAAACACAAATTCTAAAATGCGCATTTCCCGACATTTAATGCGCCATTACTGATATACAATATTTTTGCACATTCAAACGCAAAACCAACTTAGTTGGCATTTAATTTCTTGAAAGAATTTATATACCACTCTCTTAGTTAATAATAATAATAATAATAATAATAATAATAATAATAATAATAATAATAATAGCTTTCACTTTCATAATTAATTAAATCACTCGTAAGCGGTACTGTAAAACCTTTTGATAGTACATAAATTCAAGATCTTTAATAAAACCGGATTAGCCGTGCACCTCGGAATCTTGAACTGGCTCATTGTCGCACCGTTGCCAATAAAATGTTCCATAATCTTCTTGAAGGTCCCCCTCTCAACAATACAAAGCTCTAATGGTCCGATTGAACTGGTTTTCCTCGAGACAACATAGCCATGATCCACAAAGGCTGCATCCATTTCCTTGCAACATTGACCTAGAATTTGCTCACCGACTTCACCCTTGATCTCCCAATACACAACATAGTGACCAGGTTGGTTTGTGGTGCTGGCATGGCTTGTGAAATCGACTAGCTCGCCTCCAGACTTGAGTAGTGGTTGGGAGCCCTTCTGGACTGCCAGTTGAAGGTCTTGTTCTGTGTTTTTGTCAATGTTTACCGTTAAGATTAGTTTTCTCCTGCATATAAAGTTAAGTTTCGGGGTTTCTTTGTAAAAGTCAGCCACTTCCACCACATCTCCTAATCTATATCTGTAAAGACCTGAAATTAAACGATAGGACTTTAGTTAATTATAATAAGAGGAAGAACATTTGCACCCCCATGACACGTATGCCAGAGTTGACCCTCTGATGTTATATAAATTAAACATTAACTACACGCTTTCAATAAACTTTGTGAGAAAGCATCAACTTCAATCATTAATGGATTTGGTCACTTGTAGAACTATATTTGATCTTCAGCTAAGATCAATCGTAATCATGTATGCATGACTCCAGTGATTGGCTGTTACATCAGTTTTTTCAGACTATGAATATCTCATGACTAAACAACCATAGCCATGACTAACCTCAACATCACCTTCACTACTCGTACTGGACCCACATATTATTAACTTAAATTAATCTTATTGGTTAAAAAGAATTAAACAAAAAAAAACGCGAACGAGCTCGCCAAGCTTGTCACCCCATGACGAGCTTGTGAGGAATAGTCCCTAGTAGATGATGGGAATTTGACTAAGCTTGTTTTAGGATGGCGAGCTACGTATGACATCCACTACGGGTGGTCTAAAGGAGGATGACAAAGAAATATGATTGTTATAGAAAAGTGTTTGCTTTATAAATCTGAATTTGTTTTGAAAAGTAGTTGATAAAATAAAAGAAAAAAGAGACATGAGAAAGGGTGTGAAAAAGAAAGGGATACAAAAGTGAATATGTATGTAACACGGATACACGTTTTATAATTAGAAAAAAAGCCAGGGACTTTAGGGGGTGTTTGGGATTACGATTTAAAAATAGATTATACGTTTTTAATAATTAGAATTAGATAATCAGATGTAAGAGAACGTGTTATTGAATAATAGTGTTTAGATTTGATTATGTTGCTTCATATCGCAATAATCAGATAATCAGTTTTTTGAGTGCTTAGCAAAGTAGATTAATTCATTTTTAAAGAGTAAAATCACAATAATCAAATAATAAGTTTGAAAAAGCAACTCAAAAATAGATTCTCAAAATTGCGTTTTGTAGTCTCCAAAACACAAATAATTGATTTTTAAAAACACAACCCCAAACACTTTAAACTAATTATCTGTGATTTCACAATAATAAGAAAATCAATATTTAAACGCAATCTCAAATACCCTCTAACTGAGTTATTCAACCTCTCATTTTATAGCTTTTTAGGGTTTACCCAATTACATACTCTTAAAATAAACACTCTTAATGTCAATTTTTTCTTAAAAAAATAATATATTAATTAATTAAAACTAGTAAGATGCTAAAATTACAACAAACAAATACAACAAAAAAGAAGCGAATCTTATCAACCTATCTAAAATTCGCGAACACTTAATTTTAAAAATGAGAGTTTAGTGTTAGAAAAAAATATAAATGTTTGAATTTTTTTTTATAAAAAAACAAACACAGGACAAGAAAGACTGTCATATGGGTGTGTATGAATGAATGTTGTCCAGCTGGAAAATCCAAAAGAAATAACTCAAAAAAGGGACAGCCAATTGGCTTGTTTATTTTTGGAAGGGTACAAGGGTCCGAAATATGTAGGACATTGTGTCCCTAGAAATATATATATATATATGCCATGTCTTGTCTATATATAGCTTGTAAAAAGTACATTCAAATTCTTTTTCTCTTTTTTTCCCCTAATAATGTATTTTCTTTTTATTAAAACCAATATTTAAATAATTGATTTAATGTATTTTTATATATATTTGCTAGTATGTATAAAAAACCATTACTACCTTTTATCTCAAGTAACCGGTCATACTATGTAACACATAAGGTTAGAAAATACTTATTTAATTATTAAATCATTTATATTAAATAATAGTATTAAATGCTAGGGATAAAAAGGGAAAGAGAAACTTGGATAGCGAGTGTAGATAATCACTTTGGTGGTGGAGAAACTCTTTGACATATTGTGAAGAGGAAGACAGGCAAAATCTTTTGGGTTGGGATTTGTTTGTAGCGGTGGTTAAACATTCATTTCTTTGGATTTTGAATAGAAACTCCATAGTTAAGTTATATTAGGATGATTGGATAAAGGGAGACGATTTGTATACAACATAAATTAGTCATATATAATAATCATGACTCTTATGTCTTACCAACCCACTATCTTTTATTCTCATTTATAAATTCAAGAACATAATAGTACAAACAATCACTTTTTATTTGTGTTGTGTATAAATAATTTTTTATAGTTGATGATTGAAATTTGTTATATATTGCATTGTAATTTGTAACTTTCAAGTCCCTGGCCAGGGGACTTGCCCCTATATGGCCCTTGTTTATAAATGACACCACTCCTTGCTTTAAAATAAAGAGAGAGAGAGATAATCATAATATTTGAAAGATGCATAGTAGTAGAATATGATTAGTATGAATGTTTACCAAGTGATTTTATGATGTTTTTTAGCATGTGGTCCTGGGTTAATTAAGGACAAGGCTCCTGTTTGATATAGAGACAGCTCTTGTTGTTTATGAAATTACACTTTTTGAAAACAATTAAACATAACTTTATTATATATTATAAAATGCTTCAGTTTTAATTTTTGGGTCTTTACATATTATCTTGTAAAAGCCGGATACCAAATACTTGTAGATTTAAATAGTGCTTTAGTAGTTAATTTCTACAATCAGTCAACCTCATGTGAGTTAAAGGTTGTTTTTGTTGTTCAATAAGGAATTATTAAATAAAAAGATAAATTTTTTAAAATGAATATCACTGTGAAACCTTTTATATACTCTTTCTACGTGTACTTTATTATTTTGTTTATGACAGCATTAAATTGAGTTTAAATAAAATAAAATTGTTGGATGTCACGTCTGCATCCAAGCGGTCCTGCCTTCAATCAGAAACTTAAATTTATATATAATTTTGAGCTTAAAACATTAAATTAAAAAAAAAGGTACTTTTAAATTTTAAAATAAATACAACTACATTAATTAAATACAAAATAACTTTTTTCCTCTGTATGATTTCTTAAAAAGTTATTTCCGATATGTGTATAGCTAACAACACTTATGATATCATTTTTGACTTATAAAAATTACATTTGACCGTTACATTGATTTTGTACGAACAATATTTAAAGTGAGCCGTAAATAAATAACACTAAATCATTAAAACATGACATGGGACTGACCAAATACGCGAAACCGACCATTCAGCTCAGCTCCATGACACTTAGTCAAATTAATTGAGATTTCGAGATAGACTCAAAATTTTAGTTTTACTATACTAAGTAATGAAAATCATACTTGGAAATGACCAAAGTTGGTGAAACTTATTACGTAGCTTGATAAAGAGCTCAACTTACGTGCTATCATACTTAGAGTAGAAGAATGAGAGGAATTAAGGAAAGTAAAAGAAAGAAAACTCATTAATTAGTGATTAGATCCATTAATTTTATTTCTTATATAAACTTTAGAATATCTCTTTCTTTGTTATCATAAAATCATTTATTTTTATTAAAAAAACTTAGGTACACAATATACATAATTAGTGATTAGAATTCTTCTAGTTATTTCAACACACACTTATGTTTGTAAGTATTAAGCAACTCCAACCATAAATGATGTTCGCAACTAGCTGTGTAATTGTGTAAATCATATTTCTATTAATTCTCTATTTATTGCAAGTTAAGAACCTCTCCTAATGAATATATATATATAGGCAAAAGTTCAAACGAGAACTGTTTTTCATACAAGAATCGCGAAAACCAATCTTGGTCATTCAAGTGGTAAGTGGAATTCATGGATGACGAGCGTAGGGAGATTGAGTGTGGCAAGGTATATGTAAGGAATTCATGAGTGGGCAATTCAATTGAAGAAGGGGAATTGGAAGGCTAAGATTGGTTCTCGTACGAAAAACAGTTCTAATTTGAACCCTCCCACACACACACACGTATATATATATATATATAGGGGAGGGTTCAAACGAGAACTGTTTTTCATTCAAGAACTGCGAGAACCGATCTTGGCCATTCATCTTGGATAATGGAATTCATGGATGAAGAGCGTGGGAGGATTGAGTGTGACAAGGTGCACGTAAGGAATTAATGGGTGGGCAATCCAATTGAAGGATGAGGAATTGGATGGCTAATATTAGTTCTCGTACGAAAAACAGTTCTCGTTAGTTATATATATAACTTGTTTACTTACCATTAAATAATAAGCTAGGTCTAAAAAACCTATAAAAATTATCCACTAAAAATATGATGTTTTGTCTTAATTTAGATAAGGCCATTTATATTTATATAATAATTAAATTAAGACAATATTCTTGTTTTAAATTAGATCGAACATTAATGAAAACAGTTGATTTATAAAAATGGGAGGATAATTAAAAATAAAACAAATAATTACGGGTTCCAAGGGATCTGTTATGACAGGGATAGTTTACGTCTTACTTCAAAAAAAGAAGAAGAAAAAAAACGTTTCTATTTCTACTTTTGTCACTGCATGAAGAAGATATATGCTAGGTGACATGAACATTGATGACCAGTAGCTGTTGGTGGCCGTAGCACTTGCTACCAGACGCCGATGGTGGTACCGGCCGGTGTTAATATATATATATATATATATATATATATATATTAAATCATAGTGAGGATTTAATTAATATATATATATATATATAAAGTATTAATTAATTAATAATAATTATAATAATAGTATAAATAAATGAATTTAAGAACTTACCTGTGAAAGTCGTAAGAACAATCTCGTATTGTTGACCAATCTTAACCTTGGATAACGGCACCGGATCATCTTCAAGGTAGTCGTCAAAACCACCACCGACTGCAGCCACCGTATCACAAGCCTTATGATGCTGCCGGTGCAACGGAATAAACTCAAAGTAAGCAAACGTCGGAACCACTGTGAACGTCACATTCTCCGGTGCAGAAGATGGGTCCATATTCGCTCCGATCCAACTCTCCGTGGACCCATACTCCGCACTAACCAACGGCAAATGGGCCCCAGCGTAATGCTTCAATTTCTCCAAATATGGTTGCATTGAGCCAGTCATTATCGAGTACACATATTTTGCATTTGGCCACAACTTTGGAATCAAACCGTACCAATTGCACTCCTCCAACTCATCACATTGAGATCTTACCCATGTTGCCAGATACGGGTTCGGTTTTATCAAATCAAGAACCGAATTCCTGATACCTGGGAGCGTGATTCTAGGATTCAAAGTTCCGTTTAAAAGATCGTCACAAATGTCTCGCCAGTAATCTTCGAATAAGCTGAGCGCTTGAACGATGCAATAGGCGAATGTGGAGGTGATGAATTCGACTTGTGGTGAGTAAAAGAGGCCAAGAAGGAAGTGACAGTAGGTTGATTGCTTGTAGTCACCACTAAAGATGACTTCCAAAGGGCTACAAGTGAATGAGTTGGTTTGTTGTTGTTTTAGTTTGAACTCTTGGCTTGCAAAGTAATGTGTTGTGGCTGTTCCTGCTGATAGACCACCTTTTGTTTTGAATTGTTTGCTTCCATAAATAAGCTCAAGAATCCTGCCTCCTTCTTTTGTAGGATATACCCTTTATACAAATTCAAAAAATCTATCAGAAAATAAGTAGATGCAGCATAATTATACCCTTCAAAATCATCTAATTTAACATATGAGAGAGAGAGAGAGAGAGAGAGAGAGAGAGAGAGACCTTGCTCTATAAGCTGCAGCCAGCTTGAAGATTTGGAGAGTGGTCTTGGAGCTATGGGAAGTGAAAGGAACATACTTTTGTCTTCCTTCAGTTGTTCCAGAGCTATATATGTATGCAACCCACAACAGATCGATCATATAATTTTATATTTTTATGCATAAATTAAGTAGAATTATCACTATACTCACACAGCTATTTAATTATTCATTTTCTTGAAATAACCAATTACGAAGGATACCCGGTAAATTTTGTTTAATCTTGGGACTAGCTAATTTGAACAGTTAACATATATATATATATATCGATTACACACTTGTCAAAATGAACATGCTTTTATTTTTTATAACTGTAAAGACTCGCACATATATATATCGAACAAGAATGAATGGGTATGTGTGTGTGTGTATGATATGTACGTGATACCTTAATGAAAGAGTTGTGATGGGTTGTTTAGTGAGCAGAGGACGGGTTTCGCCATCAGCAATCCTGTGAATATAAGGCTCTAAATCTGCATGGGAAGCCAATGGCACCATTGATACGTAAACCGATTGCAATGCTTCTGCATCAAATTTATCAAAATCACCATCTGCAATATCTCCCATCCATTTCTCCAGATACTCCACCCCTTTATTCATTTCTAGAATCTTCTTCAGCGTTTCCATCTGAATTCTCCCAGCATTCTCTGCAACTTCTTCAAACCAACTCATTATATCACTTGATTCCATTTCTCTCCCTCTCTCTCTTCACCAACAATGATCAGCTAGCTAGCCAGCCAAATTAAAAGAGAGATGAAATGTTTGAACTAACCACAATATATGAATGAGAATATATATGAGGTACAAGAATATATAGGAATTGAAGTATCTAAAGGTGGGCCTGAATCAATAAAACTTGGCTTAACAATATATTTAACATCATCTCAAATATCACATCATTTTTTCTAATTAACAAACATATATGTATATATAAATATAAACCCTTATTTGAAATAATTAAAACTAGCTAGCTAGGGTCACAATATATCTAATATTAATTACGAGATCGAAAACATACGATCTACAAAACTTTATATATAGTACGTACTGTATATATATACTATACTATACAAGTGTTTTCCGTCTCCACTACTCCCTAGGACCTGCAAGGCGCGGGACAACACTGACGCCTGCACTCACAAGATCGATGAGTGCTAGCTAGCTGGTCATTGGTCAATGGTCACTGTTTCCTTATCGTCCAGCAACGCGTGATTTTAGTCATGTAAAGTTTAATAACAAGAAGAAGATATTTTCATCTTTGAGTCTGGACCATTAATTAACGCTATTTTTTAATATAAAAAGAGTACGTTACGTTTGAATAACTTTTATTATGTGCACCGCCACTGGACACTTGCTGCAGATCCTCCTAGCTCCTCAACGTACAATTACAATTACAATTGTAATATGGTAATAATTAAAGTTTATTAATTTGATTAATGAATGAATTAATTTTCATCTAGCATCCATTTTTCTAGTTAATATGCATGCATGTATGTGTGTGGTTGTAGTTTGAACATATGTGTATATATAGATATATATATATATATATATATATTGCCAAATAATAATGCCTGTACGTATCGATGGACGAATTATATAATATATGGGACCAGCATGAACAGTCGCAAAAATCTTCTCTACCCTAGCTACTTCCGGCCGTTTTTATAACTCGTACCTACCACAGCCCGCGTTCAGACGTAATTTTCATTTTTAAATTTAACCATCTTATAAAATTAAATGATTAAATAGCTAGTACGTACCATTAATTTGTTGATGACTTAGTTTACAATTCATCTTATGATCACACACACACACATATATATATATATATATAATTTGAGAATTGCTCTTATTTTGAGTACCGCGAGAACCAATCTTAGCCGTTCATTTGGTAAGTGAAATTCATGCACGAAGAACGCAGAATGATTGAATGTGACAAGGTGCATGAGATGGATTTTTAGGTGGGTGATGACATTGAAGGAGTGAAAACTGGACAGCTCATATTGGTTCTCAAGGTAGTCGTAATAAAAACGGTTCTCAAATGATATTTTTGCTAAAGGACAAATATGTATAGTCCCTAAAGACTAAATCTCAGTCATTTATTTAAAATGGTAAAATAGAAATTAAAAATAATAAATAAACTCACATGCCCCCTAGTAAACTCCCCTAACTTTCTTTTTTTTTTATTTGTACCTATTAAATTTTTAAATGGCCGTTGTAATACTCTAATTTTCAGTCCAAATTTAAATTTTTTCAAAACTTAATTTTAAAACATAGTTTATATAAAACTCTTTAAATAATAGCGGAAGCATTTTAATTCATTTAAAGTATTTCAACAAGATACGGTTCAATTTTAACAATATATTTCATCGTCGAATACGACCCGAAAGTTTTTGGTGTTACCATAGTCAATCTCACGACCATAAACAGACGAATAGGAAATCCAAGATTACCATAAGCTAAAACAAGCCAAAGCAATGCCTAAGGCATCTACCCGCCTCACAAAGGCCATTAGTCTACCTGTGGATACAAAACATGTATACACCTGTTAGCTATAAAACATAGCTTGTGAGTACAACAAAAAACATTAATATTATAGAAACCAAGTCATCATCTTTTGAAAACACGAGTTTGGCAACATACATTTCATGCTAACATATACATAAAAGCACATTAGGATGCGGGTCTATCCATTGAACCACAGTATCTCCACGTGGTAGCTAGCCACGGTCAACACGTGCCCACATGGGGAATAACCACATCTTCCTGTCAAGGTGAGGGAGCATGAAGCAGTTCACCATACAACGGTTGTCATGAGTGAATGACCTATTCTCCAAGTCCACTCTTGTATACATTGGTTCGGTTCGCTCGTCAGCGTTTTAAATCACACCATCATAATGGGTACTATCACCCCCCTCCACCAATTGTAACATCCCTCAACTATACCACACACGTGTCACATGATTCGGTTAACCGCAGCCTCTTAAACCACACACACGCCCAAAGTGGTTATAAACACAATTGGATATGCAATTGAAACCACACTAGTCCGGACTATACTCATACCACAAGGGTCACATAAAAACATATGCCGTAAAGGCCAAGTATCTCAAATACTTAAGCTCGTCAATAGACAAATAGATGCCACATAACTCATAGCTTTTGAGCATAAATGCTCAATAAACAATATCACATTTGGCATATCAATGCCCATAGAACACTCTAAGTGTAAACACAACTTGACAATTGAAAATCACATGAGTTAACACAATATCATAACCCACTCCTACATGGAGTGACATAACACAAAACATTATCAAGTATCATGTCAATAACATGGACCTCCTCCTAAGTGAAGTATTGGTCTCACTTTGACATCCATAATGATGCTCGTCAACATAGAAAGATTGCCCAAATTCCACATCCTTTAATTCATTAAGCTTCATAAAACAATTTGCCAAACATATAAAAATACATTTATGATGACTTATAATCTTCTGCAAAAGTCATGTATCCACAGGGTGTACTCACCTGAGGGTGTGATGAGGATCACGACCCTAACCAAACCGAAGCCCACACACTAGCCCAAAGGCCCTATAGTGCAATACATAAAACCAATGTAAGTAGTTTAAAGAGTGCTAGCTCAATATCCTGTTTAAAAATCTATTTCGGGTCTAAAAGACTCCATTAAATCTTCGTGTAACCAATAGAATCAAACCTCAATCAAATACAAGGTCAAATAGGGTCAAAACATAGTTTTTGGAGGTTTCAGAGTGCTTTGCGCCGGGAGGAAATCCCTGGAAAACACACTACGCAGTCTAGCCTACTTCGCGCCGCGAGCCCCCGTAAACAGTAAGCTGTATTCTTTAGCAACATGAAGGAGGGTTCAAGGTAATACAAAGCAACCTTAACAACACCATGAAACTTTACTTTGATGATTCAAACCCAAAACCCACCAAACTTCTCAAAGTTGACCCAATAACTAACATTTTCCACTCAAAACAACAATAGGTTGCCAAATACATCATATATTGTTATAATCAAACACAAATCAAAGGTACAACTTACTTGGAATAACAAATCATATATGTCAAGCTTCAACTTTTACCCTAATCAAGGCTTTAATGGTATAAGCATTGCTAGAACACCTCAATTTAAACACAAAAACAATAAGCACACAACACCCTTATGATTTCTTCTTGTTGTTGCCTTCTTCCTCCGGCCAAGTTTCTTCTCTCGATGGTTCAAGAAACCCAAATGACTCTAATGAGTCAAAATAGTTGATGAGAGATATTTATATCCTTATTTACATATCTAGTCCCTCAAGTATCAAAACATGACACTTTTAGCCCTAAGTCTCACCCAATAACAAAACACTATAATTAACTCATAACATCTACATTAACAATATTTGAAGCTTAAGTTAATTGTACTTTGTGCAATACTAGTTTTACTTCATGGTCGAATGTTATGTAATAAATATAATCACCGGTGTAAACAATAAATTTCCAATTAAACTATATTATCATGATTCATTTATAAATATGAAACACGATTTCTTTGGAGCAATATAAACACCTTATTAGCCGATATAGATGTCATCTTAGAATTCGGAATATTATAGCCATAACTATTTTAATTTTTAGAATTTAAGTAAAAAAATTATACCAATCTACTCATTTTTTATCCTCTTTCAAACAAGACCACTCTTCCCATATTTATAAAAATTTTATTTTAAAAAAGAAAACCATATGAAAATGTTACCAAAATGTTATCATATGAATTTTTATCATTTTCGACTGTAACCATGTGTATTTATATCATTTTCGGCTGGAAGGAGCGTATTTATATCATTTTAGGCTAGAAAACATATATATATATATATATATTTATATCATTTTCGGATAAAAACATGTGTATTTATATTATTTTCGGCTGGAGATGAGTATTATTATCATTTTTATTTGGATAATGTTATCATTTTAAATGTTGTATATTGTTATCGTTTGCAACCGAAAAATGTTATCATTTTCGACTAGAAAAGTTATCGTTTTTGACTGGACGAGAGTTGGAGGGAAAAAAGGGAGGGGAGTGATTTTAGGTTAGGGGATTCCCATAATATCCTTCCTTTTATAATTACACCTTATAATTATTTATTAATTACAATAATACCATTATTAGATCTTGACCATTGATTTAATAAATCTAGTGGTCCAGATTTAGACTTTAAGGACTATATATATATATTGTTGGGCAGATAATCACTTCACCCTAATAATCAACTCTGCCTATCCTAAAACATAGGATTTGATGATAACCAAACCCTACATTCAGTATGACTTAGAAAGAATTCAAACATGTGTTGTTTGAATCAGTTTATGTAAAAATATGCTAAGTATGGAACCATCAGCTGAGGAAAATAAGCCATCAGCTGAGCATAAGATCCTACTCAATGTATCAGCCAAAGGATATCAGCCAAGGAGCAACAGATGAAGAAAACAAGTAAAGAAGACCATTCGCTTAGGAAAACAGTCTATCAGCTGAGCAAAATTGTTGATCAGCTGATGAACATCAGCTGAGTAAACAGATTGATTAGCTGAGTGAAGAAAGCCATCAGCTGAGTAAACAGATTGATCAGCTGAATGAATAAAGTGATCAGCTGAGTGAAGAATTTGATCAGCTGAGTGAACAAATGGATCAGCTGAAGCCCAGAGCATCAGCTAAGTAAGTCATCCTTTACACAAGTCATCTCCCCTTATCAACTGATGTATTTAATTGATCAGCTGAGCATTCTTAATCAACTGATCATACAAATACATGAGCTTATGTCCTCCTAAGTTTACTATTGATCAGTTGAGCATCTATATGATCAGTTGAGCAATATGTGTCAACTGAGTCCTAGCTAAAAGTGATCAACTGATATATTTTGTCAACTGAGTAATGAATATCAAAGTTCCTTGTACAATCTGTTAGCTGAGTCGTGAAAAATGTCAAATCTACTCTATCTTTTCAGATTGTAAGTCATATGTAAAAGGCAGAACATGTGTTGTTCTATTATGCCTTAGATCTTTGTTTGTAAAAGTAAAATGCACTTTTTGGATCAAGTATGAGACAAAAAGGTTTGACCTTATCCTCTGGAAAAGGATAATGATACCTTAAACAGACGAAAATCTTGAAGATTTGTTCAAACAACTAAGTATGGCTGGCAATCCCATACTTGGTAAAGTCAAATCAATCAGAAGCATGGTGTTGATTAAAGTACAATCATGGAAAGGGAAAGATACTTCTACACGACAGTAGATGTGGACTTTAATATTTTATATTGTGAATGGGTTGCACTTTTGCAGAAAAGTACAATTACTTTTATCATACACTTGATTAAAGTAACTTTACTTTTCACCCACTACCTTTACAATTAAAATATTATATTTCCACATCCTCTTTGTCTCTTGCCTTCATGCAACTGGATCCACCAAGACTTCTATATATTCTCATGCATGGTGGACATGCAAATATACAACAATACACAATACAACAAAGTGAAGTCTCTACTACACTAAAAGAAAATCTCATCAGTTGAGAAATTTCGTAGAGTATAAGCATTGTGTAGAATCAAACTTGTTCATGTGTTGAACACTCTAAATACATTAGTTGTTTTAGAGTTAGCTTGTCTATGTGTTAGACAAATTGATTGCCACCTTTTATTGTACTTAGAATTTCCGCTTCTAGTACATGTAATTCTTGATTCATATCAATAAGAATTATATAAAAGTATACAAGTGTGTCTTTAATTTTTAAAAGCTAAAGTTTGTATTCAACCCCCCCCCCCTTCTACAAACATTTGTTGTTACGTACTCAATCTGGGACTAACAAATGGTATCAGAGCAGGTTAGATAATCAATATCTAGATCTGTTTTTCTTACTCTACAACTGCTTCTACCCCTCTCAATATGGCCTCATCCGCAAACAATATGAATATCTCAAACACTGGGTCCTTAACAAGATGTCCCATGTTTGATGCTGAAAATTTCTCCATGTGGAAAAGTAGAGCACATCTTTTCCTATCCACCCTTGATATCCAAATGCTTGAAATAGTCACTGATGGTCCTTATGTTCCAAGATCAGTGTTATCTATTCCATCAGAATCTGAAGGTCAAACCTCTACAACTGAAAGAATCATAACCAAACCCATGCATCTGTGGACAGATGAGGATAAGAGGTTGGTTAGCCTAGATGTTAAGGCTAGATCAGCTCTTGTCTCTGCACTACCCAATGAAATCTATCATCAAGTGCTTAACTGTTCTTCTGCAAAAGAGATGTTAGATATACTCACAGTTGTATATGAAGGGACTGAAGAGGTGAAGGAGAACAAGAAGCTCCTCCTCAACAGAGAGTATGAATTCTTCTTTGCTCAGAAAGGTGAGAGTCTCACTCAGACATACACCAGGTTCAACTGCCTAGTTAATGACTTGAAAAGGGCAGACATAACCAAGAGCAACTTTGTCTTGGTGAACAAGTTTCTAGACTCCTTCCCTGAAACATGGAATCACTTTGTCACTGTTCTAAGACATAGTGAGAAGATTAAGGGAATGTCTCTGGTTGCACTCTATGGTAACTTACTCAAACATGAGCAATTAGTCAAGCGAAGGAAGTTGTCATCCAAGGAGATGAAGGAGGTAGTGAAAGCTGCACCAACTGCCCTTGTATCAAGAGATACAAAGATGAGAAGCTTTGCAGCTATTGATTCTGGTTCTGATGAAGAAGGAGATGGAGAGGAGAGTGCTGGAGAAAGTGATGAGGAGAAGGATTGTAAGGAAAGTAATCTGGAGGAGTTGATTGAAGGTGTAGCTATGCTGGTTAAGAAGTTCAGACCTTTCAAGAAGGGAAAGGGTGTCAAGAGGTTCAGCAAGAGATCATCAAAGTTTGTCAAGCCCAAATTCACTTTTGATGGCTCCACAGCAGAGTGTTATAAGTGTGGCAAGATTGGCCACATAGCCAGTGACTGTAAGTCCAAATATAACACTAGTTCTTCATCTGTGCAAAAGCAGGAGGGCAAGATTGATTATGAAGCCAAGTATAAGAAACTCCTTGCTGCTGTCCTTGACAAGAAGAAGAAGAAGAAAGCCTAGGGCCAAGTTCTTGTTGCTGAAGAAGAAGATTGGGCAGAAGAAGATTGGGCAGAAGAAGATCTCTCCTCAGATGAAGATGAGGTGATCTCTGCTCAGTTCTGCATGATGGCCAACAACAATGATGGTAGTTCTTTTGATGAAGATATGAAAAAGGCTGCTAAAGCTTGTTCAACTACCAACTGGGATCCTTCTTCTATGTATCAGGTTGGAAAATTTATTAACTATGATGATAATGAGAAGAATGTTATGTTTGATTACTTGTGTATTGATTTCCAGTCTGCTATTCAAAGAGAGAAGAAGTTAAAACTAGAAGTAGAATCACTAAAGGAAAAGTTAATTCGTAAGAATTAGAAACTTAAGCAGATAACAATCTTAAATGATGAACTAGCTAATCAAAAGATACTTAATGAGATCTTAGTAAAATAAACTAGTGAAGCAACCAAAAAGTTTAATGATCTTCAAAAAAGTAGTAAAGTCTTGGTGTGTATCTTCAGAAAAGACCACTCAGTGTGTCAAGGAGCAGATACCCAAACAAGTTCAAGCTATTATTGGTGGAAATTACTCTAAGGCTGCTAACTATGTTGATTCTAGTAAGAACCTTAATTTCTTAGACAAAGCTGACATCTTGCCACAGACCTTTCACAAGTCTGTTAAAGGCAAAAGTGTGTTCACAAATAAGTTTGTTAGAAGCAAGAGTTCCCACTTAAAAGAATCAATTATTCCTTCTGTTGAATCATCCTCTAGTAAGATTTCAAAATGTAAAAATACTAATAACACAAAGTCAAAGGATGTGATTAAAGGAAAGGAATCATTAGTTGAGACCTCAGAGACATTATGTTGTCAAACCTTGAAAACAGATGACTTAATTCTTAGCATTTCACAAACTGAAGAATCATTAGCTAATACTACTCCATCAACTGATAGGTTAGTAGATGATAAATGCTCAGCTGATAACCTGTCAGCTGATCATAGCTCATCTTCTAAACAATCAGTTGATCTAGAAGTAATCAACTCTCTTTCAATAGAAGAAACTATGAGTAAAAAGAATGATGTTCACATTGTTCCCATTTCTGCCACTCCAAAGATTGGTCAAAAACTTTCCAAAAACAAAGATCAATCTAAGGTGCATGTAAATAAAGACCTAAGCAATTTACAGGATAAACTTCATAAGCTGAATGATCAAGTTAGTCAAATGATGACTGATAAGTAATCTCATAGGCATTCAAACCATGTTGTTCAATGCTCCAAGGCCACAAAATCTCAAAAATGTTATAAATGTGGAAGCAAAGAGCATAAGGCATTTGAATGTTCTTTAGAAGGGAATTCAAGACATCGCACTTGTGATGATAACATAGTCACTCCTCTCATTCATAAGAAACCTGAGATGAAGTGGAAAGCTAGGTGCATTCCACAGGGATCCACTGAGTAGTGGATTCCTACGTGTGTCACTAACTCTTCTTTCATTCAAATCTGTGCAGGGTGTTGGTTCTTGGTTTCTTGACAGTGGATGTTCAAGAACCATGACAGGTAACAAGGCTTTGCTCAGTAACTACAAGAAAGAGAAAGGTCCAAGGGTGACTTTTGGTGACAACAACCATGGGCAAACTAAAGGCTATGGTGAGCTTCATAATGGGAACCTCAAGCTGTCAAAAGTTTCATATGTCAAAGGGCTGAAATATAATATCATAAGCATAAGTCAATTGTGTGATGAAGATAATGAAGTCCACTTCACAAGGACAGGAGGCTCCATCATAAATAAAGAAGGTAATACAGTATTCAGTGCCAAGAGAACCAAGGATGTGTATACACTTGACATGTCATCTGGTGACCCTTCAAAGGAAACATGTTTGTACTCCAAGAATAATGAGGATACAAACTGGGTGTGGCACAAGAGGCTTTCCCGCCTTAATTTTAAAAACATCAACAAGTTGAACAAGGGTGAACTAGTGTCAGGACTACCTTCACTGACTTATCTTAAGCCTAAACCTTGCACTGCTTGTGAGAAGGGAAAGCAGCATAAGACATCATTTCCATCCAAGCAGGCCTTCTCAATTACAGAACCTTTCTATATGTTGCACATGGATCTCTTTGGTTCTGTTGCAACTGCTAGTATTGGTGGAAGTAAGTATGCTCTTGTATTGGTGGATGAATTCTCAAGATATACTTGGGTTTTCTTTCTTAAAGCACAGAGTGAGGCTGCTGAAGAAATTATCTGTTTTATCAAGAAGATGGAAGTGTTGAATGGAAATCTGGTGAGGAGTCTTAGAAGTGATCATGGAACTGAATTCAGAAATCAAACTCTGGAATCTTTCTGTGATGAGAAAGGGATATCTCAAAACTTTTCTGCTCCAAGAACCCCACAACAAAATGGTGTAGCTGAAAGAAGAAACAGAACATTGATTGAAGCTGCCAGAACCATGTTGTGTGAAAGTGGGTTAACATTTAATTTCTGGGCTGAGGCTGTAAGTTGTGCATGTTTCACACAGAACAGGTCCCTTATTATCAAGAGGCACAACAAAACTCCATATGAAGTGCTCAAGGGAAGGATGCCAAGCACCAGCTTTCTGCATATCTTTGGTTGTCAATGTTTCATACTCAATCAAAAAGAGCAATTGCAGAAGTTTGCTCCTAAAGCTGATGAAGGAGTGTTTGTAGGTTACTCTGTGATTTCTAAAGCATACAAAGTATACAACCTCAGAACCAAAGTCATAGAAGAATCTATCAATGTAAGTTTTAATGAAAATGACTTTGTTGCTTCTTGTTCTTCTAATCATGTTTCAGATGAAGAATTTAATGATCTTATGCAAACTGGAGAAGTTCCTCCAGAGCAAGTAGATCCCTCTCCACCAGCTGCTCATGATATAGATGAACCTGTCCCTATCCAAGTTTTTAACCATGTACAACCATCCTCATCCAATCCTATACCTCTACTGAATCATGTGGAAAATGACTCAACATCATTGGATTCTAATTCCATATCACTCATTCCCTCTTCAGTAGAGATACCCACAGATTGCAATAATGAAGTTATATCAGCCACTTAAAATGAACTTATCTCTACTGCTGATAGCCAACATGTAACTTCTTCTCCCCAAATCCAAATGAATCCCAATTCCCAAGAAATCCAAAAAGCCTTCAAAGACCTCAAGCACCATCCTCATAATTTGGTGATAGGCAACATAGATGATCCAGTTAGAACAAGATCAAAAGCTTGCAACATCTGTTTGTATTCTGGATTTGTCTCAATGATTGAACCAAAGAAGGTTGATGAAGCTCTCAATGATCCCCACTGGGTGTCTGCCATGCAAGAGGAACTGGCAGAATTCAAAAGAAATCATGTAAGGACTTTGGTACCCAAACCAAAGGATAAATCCATCATTGGAACAAAGTGGGTGTTCAGAAATAAGCTAGATGAAAATGGGCAAATCATCATAAACAAAGCAAGGCTAGTGGCACAGGGGACTGTCAAGAAGAAGGTATTGATTTTGATGAAACCTTTGCCCATGTTGCAAGATTAGAAGCTATCAGATTATTCCTAGCCTATGCTGCCTTCAAAAGCTTCAAAGTGTTCCAAATGGATGTGAAGAGTGCATTTCTGAATGGAGATTTGAAAGAAGAGGTGTATGTCAAACAACCTCCTGGTTTTGAGGAGTCAAGCTTACCTGATCATGTTTACTTTCTAAACAAAGCTTTATATGGTCTTAAGCAAGCTCCAAGAGCCTGGTATGATACCCTCTCTTCTTTTCTCATTAACAAAGGTTTTACAAGAGGATACATAGATAGCACTTTATTTATTAGGAAGTACAAAGGTGATGTGATACTTGTGCAGATATATGTAGATGATATAATATTTGGGTCTACTAATTTGGAACTATGCAAAAATTTTTCTAAACTCATGTCTAATAATTATCAAATGAGCATGATGGGTGAGTTAAACTATTTTCTTGGTTTATGTCATTAAAATCACCACATCAATCAAATTTATAACTTAATTAAAAAGTATTACGTATAAGTATGGATTGAGCTTTGCAAGACGTTTAAGCATATACTAAGTAATTTCTATGTCTTATGTATTTAATTAATGACAATTTGACCACTATGGTGTACATAACTTACTTCCATACAAGTTTTTTTAAGCTTAAGTTTATTTTATATCAATATGTAACGTCCCAAATTTTATTTTTTTTAACAATTAAACAAAGAGTACGCTTGATAATTCATCACAATAAAACATTGTGTAAGTTAATTACAACCCCGGGTGTTAACCCATAAATTCAATTGTAATTGTTTAGAATACATCAGGGAAACACAAAATAGTTTGATATTTGCGGAAGCTTGTGGAGTATGAGCTGTCAACCGCGTGCTGGAGGCCCGCCGTGGCCATCACCTGAAAAGAAGTTTAAACAACAACCGTAAGAACGAAGCTTAGCGAGTACACTTACTTACAATCAACCATAAGGCATCAACTCATCTGTTTCACATTCGTGTTACGTCTTTCATTCCCACTACCGTAGTAGACGGTCCCAACATTCCCATCACCGAAGTGAACGGTCTCATCATTCCCGTCACCGAAGTGAACGGTCTAATCATTCCCGTCACCGAAGTGAACGGTCTCATCATTCCCGTCACCGAAGTGAACGGTCTAATCATTCCCGTCACCGAAGTGAACGGTCTAATCATTCCCGTCACCGAAGTGAACGATCTCGTCATTCCCGTCACCGAAGTGAACGGTCTCCTCATTCCCGTCACCGAAATGAACGGTCTACTCAATAGCATAGCATAACACATTACCAGTTCATCAGTCATTATTTCACCATTTCATCAATTCATCAATCATTATTTCATCATTTCATCAATTCATCAATCATATAGCATGTAGCACATTAAACACATACACCATAAGGTTTAGATGGTAAGTAAGAATACTCACCTGTCTTGCAGTCTCAGTGTCTCAATCTTATCTTACTAACTCACTTGTGATTACTTGCTAGCCAACCGTCACCTACAATAGGTCTAACAATCAATACCGTGTACGAATCCCTTGTTCGTTTATCCCCGTAATACATTCGGGTTTCACAAGGCAAGTAACAATAAGAATTTCATTGAAGTCCATAAAGTCGATGCGTCGCGTCGAGTGTAAAGTGTCGGATTTCAACTCAACTCTCGGATTTAGCTCCACTATGAAAACTATCGGATTTCATCTAGGACAGAACTGTCGGCTTCTCAGTCAATAGCATAAGTTGCATGCAGGTTTTCGAGAGTTGCCCCATGCGACAATCGCACCATGTGAAAGTCGCATCGGAGGTGCTAACATTGTGCCTTATGCGAAAGTCGCATGGGCTCATTCAAGGTCGCATGAATCATTTTCTAAAGTCGCATAGTACATTTGTAAAAGTCGCATGGCACTTTTCACATAAGTCGCATGAGGTATTCCCTTCCCCCATGCGAAAGTCGCATGGGGTAGCCAAAGTCGCACGACATTTCCTTCATAAGTCGCACGACTTATGCTGAAAGTCGCATGAGGTCTTTCTCCTTCATCAGTTCATCATTTCTTTAAAACCCAGACTCCATAGTCAAAATCCAACTCTTTCAAAACTTAACCAAATTGTTTTATTTCTGTTTCAAAACATTTCTCCATTCATTTAACCACTTCCTTCAAGATTTAACTACATTTTATCAAGTATTGAAGCTTATATCTCAAGTTTCTTTCTCTTGTTCTTCCTAAACCCAAAACCCCAAGAAACCCAGATTATAACTCAGGCTAGCATTATCCAAACAAGATAAAATTGGTGCCTATAGCATCCTAGTAAGGTAAGAAACATTACCTGATGAATCATTCAACAATTCTTCAAGTTTCCAGCAATTCTTGAGGCTCCTTCTCTTTGATGCTCGTGGGTTTAAGCACACACACACTATCACACAGTAAATGCTTGTTTGAATGAATGAAACAGTAGCAATGTTGGGGGTTGTGCCCTAGAGGGCCTTAAATACTCCTTCTAACAAGGCCTTGAGCCCATAACTCACATTGATTGGGCACAAGAGCGTAAATCCAATCATACACACATATCTAGCCCAATAATATATATATATATATATGCAACTAGTACATTAAACACTTTATTTTATTCAAGCCCATAAATACCCAATATATATCATAATCCAATATACCTTATCATTTCTCAATAAAATATTCTTTCATTTATTTTTCGAAAGTTCGGGTATTACACAATACTTTCCATACAATTTGAAAGACAGGTAAGGGGAGGTATAAGTGTGGGATACGGGACTATGGGTGAATAAAAGGGGAGGGGGAGAAAATTAAGGAATTTAATTTATACTTGATTTGATTAATAAAGTCAAAATTTCATTACTACCCTTTAATGATTTATAAAAACGTGATATTATTTTTAATTATAGTTATGCCACTCATAGTTTCATCCATTGCTTATTGTGATCAATGGTTGAGAATGCTTCTCGCACTTTTCATAAAAAAAAATAATTTTCGTATGAACCTTTCTCTCTCTCTATATATATATATATGTATATATGGGTCTTTTTTTAGGCTTTTTGTTGTTGGTGGTGTTGGTGAAAGTTTGGGTTGTTTTTAACGTCAAATGGATCAAATAGAAAAAGCAAAAGTTCATCTCGCTTATCTAGTTATGTTTGCCGGTTCTTTTTATTTGACCCATTTGATGCTAAGAACAACACATTCAAATGCATTATATCATACGAGTTGTGTATCCCTGCTTTGCGGCAGCGGCGGCGAAGAGGGAGACGACAATGGTTATCAACGACGTTTTATCTTTATAAGGAGTGGTATAAGTTGGTTGTGGTAACATTTCTCCGATAAATATATTGTTAATTGAGTGTTTATCTTTTATGATTAACATATTTTCAAATGGACAAAAAAGAAAAATATATTCAACCTTTCATTGCGATTACGAAATTCATAATGTATGTGTAGAAATTACAATCATATGAATCACATACACATGTTCTTTATTCATCGTGCAATACTTCCTTATACACCACATTTGTGGGTTGTTTGTTGTGGGGACTGTTTGTTGTTAATAACATGGGGTTGTTCCCTCCTCACAATACCACCTCTTTTCCTAAAACCAACATTGACAACAAAAGAACCATGATCCAAATTGTGCCTTGACAAGTGAATTTTCTCCACATTCCCTCTTACCAAACCAAATTTTATTACAAAAATTAGATTTCCAGTTACTATTCACGCTAGACTGTGTGAAAAGTGAACTATAATATCCTTCTCCATTTAGCTCGAATTCATAACCATACAAATCAATATCAAATTGCATTCCAATCCATTTAACATCTTTTCATGTTCACTACCCAAAGCCAAAAGAATCAGTGTACAATGTGGTTATAATCATTATCCCATAACCCCACACTAATAACCACGGTTATTGGTGGTGTTGGTGAATGTTTGGGTTGTTTTTAATATCAAATGGGTCAAATCAAAAAATTAAAGGTTAAGCAAGTCTGTTTTAATGTGAGGGCTATTTGATGCTTGTGATATTTTATAATAGTTATATATAGTGTGGGGATGTTAGCAATTATTAGTTTAACCCACCCAACCCATTTACTTGGGTTGTTTGCTGTTTTTGTTGTAGGCTTTTTTCGACATTGGACTCGATTGATATTGTGTGATTCGGTATTCCAGTACTAAATATAAATTACACAAATATTTCAAAGAACATTGAGATCCTGAAGATGTAAACAACGCAAGAAGAAATCCACCCCAGGCTTGAGACCTGCATAGATAAAATTTTCCTAAATCCAGAGTGGCAACATTGTTTGAAGAAAAATACTGTAAATCGGCCCGAATTACCGTATAATAGTTTTCATGGATCTCGTTCTTATGTTAATACACGATTTAAAAAGGTAAAATGCTTAAAATTTGTTATACTCTACACATATTATTACAGGGGAGCATGAGGACAAGTTAATGATTTTCTAATTATATCATGTATTTTATTCGTATAACAGATGAATCCCGAGACAAAGAAAATTCAAAACACAATAGATAATTGGCATGACATGCACTATAAGTCGACGAACGGGTGTGTAAATGAGCAAGCGAAAGATGATTATGTAAGTAATAATTATTTAAGTTTTGTGAATTAGATTACGTTTGATAAATTTGTGAATTGATAATGTGTTGCTAATCATCCTCATTTAAAAATTTAGTAGAAGTTGGTTGCCGAGATGGAAATTCAAACTTAACAAGCATCATCATCTAACCCTGATGGATCTTCGTCATTAAATGAGCAAGAAGTTTTTAAGAAGGTATTCGGTGAGCGTTGGGGTCACAACATCAAACCGGGACGAAAATTAAATAGGGCGGCGCAAGAAGCTATGATTCCTTCCTTGTCTACCACTTCTACACCAACATCAAGTGAAATGATTCAAGATATGATATGGGTAGCACAAGAAGCTTGGAAAAAACATCATGATGGACAAGATCGAAAGCGGTATCAAGACTTAGCTGCATACTTCTCAAGCATGATTCCAAATTCTAACTTGCCAACTTACCATCATTTGTGTCAACACCAACACCTCTATTTGACTTCATTGCCCACATAGAAAAATAAAAATCACAACAAGCTAGTGTTGATGAGGAGGAATATTCCAATGATGATGATAAGTAGTTAGTTTAAAAACTTTAACATTAGATAATGGTTTGGTAGTTTAACAACTTCAAACATTAGTTAATCTAGAGTATTATTTAATTTGGACATTGGTTAATGATTTCATCTTGTGTTATTTGTGATTTGTTAAAAGTAGTGTGTAAAATTAAAAAATAGCAAAAATAGGAATAATTATTAAATTAATTTTTGGGACAACAAGTTGTGCCTAAAGATAACTATTAATTTTTATTACCGGTAACCTTTTTGGACAATTGGTCTTTAAAAGTAATATCTAATAAAGTGATTAATTACTTTTTGGGAGAATATGTGGACGCAAATAGTAATTAATTATTAAAACAAAATTATTTCTAGGGACTATATGTCGTGTCAAAAGGTGAAAACTTTTAGAGACCACATAATGTTGTGTCAAAAGAAGTTTTCAGGGACGAACTTTTAAGCATAGAAGCTTTTAGGACGACTTTTGTGGTCCGCGAAAGTCATTTTTTCTTGTAGTGGTCGTTATCTTTGACCGGTAAAAAAACATTTGTAACCGAAGTATATCTAGCTTATCGTTACCATTTGTGTAATGTTATATTTAAAGGTTTTGATTTTAAGTTATGTAATAAACAAGACGTATACTTAGGAGTTATATAGAAAGTTTGTAAGTCCTATAGTAAAAAAAAGACATAAAATCCATCGATATAATGTAACATATAACCTCATCTTAAGTCTCAACGACAATTCTTCATATCAATAGATTTTGTCGGCAAAATCAACGGCATATAGCCTTCTATCAATCAACTCCTCAATGTATGTTTTATTTTCCTTCTTAATTTCAAAATTCAATTTTTAATAATAATTTTAGTATTAGTATATATAGATATATCGTGTGGTGGTTAGTTGTGTTTATGTTATGTGAATGTGATAAGGAAATTGATTGCGATAGTGACAAAAGATAGAAGGATTGTTATAATTACGTGATTGTGATAGAGGTTTTTGTATGTATATGTATGTAGAGAGGGTTCAAACGAGAACTGTTTTTCGTACGAGAACTGCGAGAAACAATCTTGGCCGTTCATTTTTTATAATGGAATTTATGGATGAAGAGCGTGAGGGGATTGGGTGTAGCAGGGTGCATATAAGGAATTCATGGGTGGGCAATCCAATTGAAGAATGGGGAATTAGACGGCTAAGATTAGTTCTCGCGGTTCTCGTACGAAAAACAGTTCTCGTTTGAACTTTTGCCTATATATGTATGTATGTATATCTTTCTACTTATTTGATCATAATAAGTGATAAAATCAAGAGATAAGATGAAGCAAGAGAGAATTAATAAATTTGATACGTACGTGGATTATTGAGAAAGTAGAAGAATAAAGTAAGAACAGATATTTTAATACGAAAAATGTGCAGTTAATTGGGTAATCAATCAATCATCATCAAAATCCTAATAAAAGGAAATGGAGATCCAAGGCCCACGTTTAATCAATATCCTCGTAAAAGGAAATTTAGATCCAAGGCCCACGTTTAAAATTAATTCAGATTATGAGGTAATGGGGTGGGGCCCATAGAAGGCTCCAGGGGCATTTAGCTCAAACAAAAGCCATGAGACCACTTCTTAAAAGCTATTTAGTCCATTAGATACATATCTTCAAGCTTACTGGAACCCAGACCAATAATTCTCTAAACCTTAAAATCTTATTCATAATTTTATAGATTTTATTTTTAAATATTAAAATATCGTATTTTTTATCTTAATTTATGAATATCATATTTATCACTTATAATATTTTAAAATATCATATTTAACTAAATTATTAGTTTTATCATTTTAAAATATTTTATATTTATTTTAAGCTTTTTCAAATATAACCAATAAATATTTGAGCTTATTGCTTATAATTATAATGATCGATGAATTGTAATAAATACAATCACATTTTTTCGTATTATGATACCATATTTCTGCTATCACGTCTGCCTCCTCCCGTCGACGATTTCATCGCTGGTCATGGTGTTGATGTCATCTGTCGTCATTTTTTAAATTCTTATTTCTTTCGCGATTTTAATCATTTAATATTTTTATTAATGTTTAACATTTATTATTTTTAAACCATCTCGTGTATCACATAGGCATTTAATATTGTAATTTATATTCGTTTATTCGAGAAAGTGTGGAAAAACACTCCAAAGCCATCGGAAGGACATTTAGTCTATGGATTTAAAAAGTTACTAAAATATTCTCTCGAAATATTATCTTCTAGTTGTTGGGATCGACTACCACAATGTGAAATGAAAACCACTATGATCAATAACACATAAACGGAAAATTAAACGTAAACACGATGAGTAAGAGGTTTAGCTACTCATGCCTACTCCACAAACAAAAAACTTGGATTACGAAATAGAGTTGCTCAACTCTCAACACTCTCGAATACTCTCACAGGTTTCTCTCTAAAGTTTTTTTCTTTTCACTTTATTGAATTATGAAAATCCTAACCCCTGTTTATAAGTAAAAGCATTACTCTAATTCTAATTTGATTCATAATCAATTGTTTATATAGAAGAATAACTTACCTAAGAGGGAAAACAATCTTCTATTAATTTGAATAGAAATCAAATTAATCAAATCATTTAGAATTTGAATCATATATTAAGACTCCTCGTCTAAGTAATATATTTTCTTCAATTTTTCTTCCCCAAAGAACAAGTATATCTCCTTTGTACACTTTGCAACCTCCTTTTCCAATATAACGGCATCCACATGAAGTTAGTACTCCAAGTGAAAGTATATTCTTCGTCCCGTCTTGAATATACTTTACATTCAAAGGGTCCTCAATCTTCCATCATGAAGTTTGAAGCGTACAATTCTGACATCTTCCATCTTCATAGTTTGTATGTTACCAACTTTTATATCGCTTAACTATCTATTTGCGTTAACCATGTTAATCATATCTCGATCATTACAAGTATTTGTTGAAGCACAAGAATCAAACACCCACTTTGGTTTTTCATCTTTCAATATTCAATCCGTTGAAGTTTTGGCCAACACAAACTCTTCATGGCAATTTGCAAACACATCTGTCTCATTGACTTCAACCTCTACCTTCCATTTGAATCTCAAAAGCTATTTAAATCTTCATGAAACCGAGGGCAGCAAACTTGCATAGTGCAAATGACCTATCTCCACGCAATAATAGCATTTAACTCTATTCATGTCTCGATGTCCTCTTGTTCGGGGCTTTGAACACCCTTTACAATTACCACGGTTGATGTCTTTTCCTCTCTCACAACTATCAACAACTAATAATTTCTCTCCATTAGAGAAACTATCATTCGTCGTCATCTTTCATTATAACACAACACCTTAACCATATCTTTAAGAGTTAAAGTGGTCCTCCCTACCAACACTGTTTGTACAAATGGTTTATAAGATTTGGGCGATGATGACAATATCAACAAGGTTTGCTCTTCATCTTTCATAAGCTCGTTCACATTAGATAATTGACAATCAAGTTTATTTAAAGCATTTATATGATGATGCAAATTACATCATTCTTCAAGTTTATTTAAAGCATTTATATGATTTGATTAATTTAGTTTCTATCCAAGTTAATAGATTTGTTTCTATCAAATTGGAGTTTATTGAGGAATTTGATTTTGAATCAAATTAAAATTAGGGTTATATTTTCCTTATAAATAGGGATCAAGATTTTCAAATCTTAATAGAGAGAAGAGAAAAAAAATTGGTGAGAGTATTTGAAAGTGTTGAATCGTCTTCAAAACATCATCTTTCATCTCATTCGTTTTGTCATGTAAAGCTTCATCAATACCTTCTTGTACCAACACATCTTCAATTGTCATCTGCCAAACCATAGAATCCATCCTCCCATAGAATCTATTAACTTGGATAGAAATCAAATTAATCAAATCATTTAGAATTTGAATCAAACATTAATAGTGGTTACACTCATTTTTCTACTCGAGCGAATTTGTTAAATCATATGCTTAGAGTTTTGTTGCAACGTCATAAAGTGAAGTTAGAATCTCATATGGACATGGTATGTTGAGCTAAGATTTAAATAGACTATAAGGTCCCGTTCGTTTCGCAGGAATTTAAAGGAATGGAATGGAATTTAAATTCAATTCCATTGTAAATTGCGTTCGGTAGCATTTTTCTGATCGGAATCAAATTCTTTGGAAAATATATATTCCTTTATGTATAGGAAAGTCATTCTATTTGGTATGTGGATGGAATTAAAATCCATTCCTTAAGAAAACCTGATAAAAGACTATTTTGCCCTTACTTTAACCCTATAACGCCTCAACACCACTATAGTATAGCGCCACACCACCGCCACCACCGCCACCACCACCACCACCGTCACCGCCGCTGCCACCACCACCACCACCGTCACGGCCACCACCACCACCGCCGCCGCCACCACCGCCGCCACCACCCGCCACCGCCGTCACCACCCGCCGCCACCACCACCACCACCACCGCCGTCACCACCACCGCCGTCATCACCACCCGCCGCAGCCGCCACCACCACCGTCACCACCCGCCGCCGTCATCACCACCCGCCGACACCACCACCGCCACCACCACCACCGCCATCATCACCACCCGCCGCCGCCGCCACCACGACCGCCGTCACCACCGCCGCCACCACCGTCACCACCCGCCATCGTCATCACCACCCGCCGCCACCACCACCGCCACCACCACCACCGCCACCACCGCCGTCACCGTCACCACTACCGCCGCTGTCACCGCCGCCACTACCATCACCACCAGCCACCGTGGTAGTGGTGGTGGTGGTAGCGGGTGGTGATGGTGGTGGCGGCAGTGACAAGGGCGGCGGTGACAGCAGCAGTAGTGGTAGGGGTGAAAGCGGTGGTGTTTTCGGCGGCGGCAATGGTGGTGGTGACGTGGGATGGTGATGGGGCGGCTGTAGTGGTGATTGTGACGGTTACGGGTGGTGGCGGCGGCGGGTGGTGATGGTGGTGGTGGCAACGGCGTTGACGGCAGCGGTAGTGGTCGCGGTGGCGGCGGCGGCGGCACTGGCAGCTGCAACACGGGTGCTGGTGGCAGCCGGTGGTGATGCTGGTGGCGGCGGTGGCAGCGAGGGTAGAGGTGGCGGTGACGACGGTGGCGGCGGCGGCGGTGGTGGTGGCGGCGGCAGCGGGATGCGTGGGTGGACTGAGGGGGGGTTGTGGTGGGGTGGGTTGGATGTGCGTGTGTGTAATGATAAATTTTTAATATAAAAAATGAATAAAAGGGTATTTTGGTCTTTTGATATGATTCCATTGCAATTCTTTGTATAAATTTACAAACAAACGCAAAATAGGATTGTAATGAAATTCAATTCCATTCACTTTTCTGCAAAACAAACATGAACATGAATCTAATTCCTTAAGAATTTAATTCTTATAGGAATTGAATTCTTTAAGGGTGTGTTTAGTACAGAGAATGAAATTATAGAGAAATGATTGCAGAGAATGGAATTGTAGAAAAAGGGAATTAGTCTGGAGAATGAGAATTGAATCTTTTGTTTGATAGCACAAAGATTTCAGTAGAGAAATATAACAGAGAATCATCTCTCTTGTTTGGTAGCACATAGATTTTAACAGAGAATTATACCAAAATTATCATTTTCACTAATAAATCATAAATTTTCATATAACCATATACCATGTTTACCTTGTAATGAGTTTAAGATACATATTAATTAAATTAAATTTTACTTTTAAATAAGTTTCTTTTTATTTCATTATGTCCATTTAAGATAAACATTTTACAAACATATTTTATTACTAAACAAAAAATGTCAGCTAGATGTGTCCATCCAATTTCATCCTTGTTCACTGTGCCACTTTTTTGCTTTTCACCTACAACCCTTGCCTGTAAACCATCATGTCCATTTCTATTCCCCATATCATCTTTTGCCAAAATTTAATCATAGCTCTGATGAAAGAGACCATAAAGTTCCCAAAACTTCAAAGATCTGATCAGAGAGACATGGAGAGAGAGAGATATATATCGGTCGCTGTCGCCGAGAAGGATAAGATGAAGCCGTCGTCGTTGAGCGTCGGGGAAGATGTCGTCGCCGGAGAAGGATTCGCCGCCACCAGAGAGAGTTGTTGTGGTCGTCGCCGGAGAGTGTTGTTGTCGTCGTCGCCAGAGAGAGCTGTTGTGGTCGTCGCCGGAGAGTGTTGTTGTCGTCGTCGCCAGAGAGAGATGTTGTCGTCGTCGCCGGAGAGAGCTGTAGCCACCACCGGAGGGAGATAGAGTTTCGTTCATAAGGACAGGTTTGGTAAAGATGAAACTCTCCGTGTTTTTGTAATATATTCCCAGATAATTGAAATTTTATTTCTCTCATTTTCTCTCCCTATTACGGAGAAATGAAAATAGAGATTTGGAAATGCTTTATTTCTCATTTTGTGTTTCTCACTTCTAAACAAACAAAGGAATTCATTACCATTTCCTTTTCTCTGCCTTATTTCTCTCTACCAAACACACCCTAAGGAATTCAATTCCATTCCTTCAAATTCCGTGAAACTAACGGGACCTAAGAGGCTGCTTCACAATAAGTGATGTGGTTATTATTGGTAAAATCGTCACAATAAGAGTTTGAAACTTGAGATCTCTCGCTATTCGTTGAAAGTATACGTATTATTAAACAACTTGATCATCTCTTGCTGGTTTCACGCAATGTGTATTCCAAACTATACATACATATATATATATATATATATATATATATATATATATATATAAAGTATCATTTATGTTTGCTCTTAGAGTAACAACAACACAATTTACTAATCTTAAGTTATTTCATTTTCAAATAATTAAGCAATTTTCGTTTGTTGTATTTAAGATAAGCAAAATTTTAGTGACTCGTATATATTTTGTTCATACTTACATACATTATAGATTTTCCATTTTAGTCGGAAGTTGTATATATTATTCTTCTAGCTTAATTTGTTTAATAGTTCCATAATACATTTTGCAGCATATCCCTAGCACCTTACTAATAACTTATAAGTTGAAAGTAAAGTTTAAAAACACCTTTATCAACTGTAAAATTAAAATAACTAGTTTTTTAATCTTGGTGTCAACACACGCTGTGATAAGCTCGAGCACGCCGTGATGTCACAGAGTGGTTGGTGTGAGTGGTATGATGTGTGGTGGTAATTGTATTTGACTAGTTTTATTTTTTTCATTATTCTAACGGTTATTTGATTTAAAAAAAAACTAAATATTGCTAATCTCTAAGAACGGATGGTTGGCCAAAAAACGTGTTTTTTAACCAATTATAAAAACATTACAAGGCTGGTGTCTTTAAGGAGTGTAGGATGTGCGACTGCACAGGGCCCACGTTTTAGAGGGGCCTAAAATTTCATATACGTATATATAGCTATGATGTTTATAGTTTTTCAAAGTCCACTTAATAGAATAAGGCTTACTTCTTCAAAATGTATTAAACTATAATCCAAATGTTAATGTGTATCCACATTCCAAAAGTGCTATTGTGTGTATCAAACTTTCAAAAATCTGTTATTATATGTTTAAACTTTCTATTTTATGTACTAAACTTATATTTTTTTTTTGATTTTTTATGTAATCAAAAAATACATACAATAACAACAAAGTAAAAGTTCAATACACATAATAACATTTTTAAAAGGTGGATACACACATTAATATTTAGGTTATAGTTTAATACATTTTGAAAAAGTAAACCCTAATAAAATATAAGTACTAGGAATTCCATATTTAAAATTAAGCTTTGGGTTCTGTTGTTGCTTGAAACAATTATTCTATAAGTTTAAAAAATACATATCAGGGATTTGAATTTGGTGACAAAGATCATATGTCATAGTATAATCGTGTTGAAACTTACATAAATATAATAGACCAGAGCTTGATTCAAATAAACTTTATATGGAACTGAAGTTGTTTAACATATTTTTACATGGTACAAGATACTATCAAATGTGTTAAAATATCCATCACAAGTGGATTGTTTGACTAATGCAATGATTACATGTAGAGACTTGTTTCTCAAGTTGACATCTACATAAATAGTTTCTCAAAACATCATGATTGTTGTAACTATGTAAAAGTTTTATAAACAAGTTTCTTAAAACTTAAGTTATTTAAGACACTATTTTACTACCATTCTTTTGTTTTAGTTATTGATATAACAAATATCGTAATATCAATAAATTTTGCTTATATATGTGTGTATGTAAAAGAGAACCGCGAGAACTAATCTTAGCCGTCCAATTTCCCCTTCTTCAATTGAATTGCCCACAATGAATTTCTTACATACACCCTGTCACACTCAATCCCCCCACGCTCTTCATCCATGAATTCCGTTATCTAAAATGAACAGTCAAGATTGGTTCTCGCAGTTCTCGTACGAAAAACAGTTTTCGTTTGAACCCTCCCCGTATATATATATGGGTTTTGGAATTTAATATATATTATCGTATGGTAAATTAGTCGTAAGAGATTTCGATGTGGTGAATGGAGTTGACCTGAGAAGACGAAGTCCACATATATAACCAAACCAAACATATATAAACCAATTTACAAATTAATAACGATAAACGATGTCTTAGGGGCGGTTTGTTTATTGTTTAACGGAACCATTCAGCACTGAATGCTCAATAGTTCAGCATTCAGCGTGTTTGATTACTGTATTTAAATAAAGATTGTGCTGAATGAAATAAAAAAATGTTGTTGAATCATTTTATCTTAAAGTCATTCTGAATAATTAAGCACCAAATATTTTATCCTAATACTCTTTCTTTCACATGTAGTCTTGTTAAACAATCATATCATATCTTATAATATAATATATCACTATTAAGGTTAAAATGGCAATTTACATCATTCAGATTATTCAGAACCTTTATCAAACAACATGTTACATTCCGAAGCAGATTCATTCCAAACCTTTGAATTATTCGGATAACAGAATCATTCAGAGCTTAATCTTGCTATTTTAACAAACAACCCCTTAGATCATGAGCAGTGGGTTTTCCAAACCATTCCCAACCCAAATGCCACATCACTTTTTCTTTCTTTTCTCTCTTTTACCCGAAACTCAAATAGCACATAACTCAAACAACCCAAATATTTTTCTCTCTCATTACTCTCTCTTACACAACCAAAAAATAAAAAATAAAAGCTAAAGAAAGCAATCGGTGTGGAGCACAGGGACCTCAACCCAAATGAGGGTGGCACCGTTGTTCCCCGAAGAAACCCAGGTGAGCCGAAGCCCAACCCGAGACCTTCGGCTTGGGTGGTATCTTAGCCTTATAATGTTAGTTAAAGGAATATATATATATATAGGAGGATTCAAACGAGAACTATTTTTCGTACGAGAACTGTGAGAACCAATCTTAGCCGTTCATTTTAGATAATGGAATTCATGGATGAAGAGCGTGAGGGGATTGAGTGTGACAAGATGCATGTAAGGAATTCATGGGTGGGCAATTCAATTGAAGGAAGGGGAATTGGACGGCTAAGATTGGTTCTCGCAGTTCTCGTACGAAAAAACAGTTCTCGTTTGAACTTTTTCCTAAATATATATATATATATATATATATATATATATATATATATATATATAATTAGCGCATATAACTATTTAAACTAGATACCAAACAAATTTATAACATTATTAGGATTTATGAATCATACTCGCTCCTTATTACAAAACGACACTTAATACACCCTTCAATTGCCCGCTGGACCAGGAGCAGGGCCACTACTACTAGGATTCGGGGCCTCAAAACCCGGGTTCGGAACAAATGTGTCATCACCACCGGGCGCATAGCTTCGGCCTCCACCAAATCCACCAAACCAAGGCACAAGGCCGCCAACGAAATCATTATGACCAGTGACAGGATTATAGGTAAATGGATTGTATTCGTCCTTGCACTTTGGTTTAATTCCCCGCCCAAGACCCGGGATCAAGTATCCACGATCATGGACAATGAATGACTCGGGGTGTTTGACGCCATCATGTTTCTTGATGTTTGGATTGGGGATATCACGTCCGGCCACTACCGTAGTGATGATGACGTGGAAGATGAGAATGAGAACCATAATTGAGTAAGAAGTTGTAGTCATTTTTAAGAACTGGTGTGTGGCTTATAGATGCAAGATGAAAGGGCTTCTTATAGCTAGGCTAAGGTTACTTTAACCTGCCAAACATACCATGCACACACCATAAACACACATGAAAAAATGGCCTGCAAGTTTGGTAGTATTGGAATCAACTGTTTGAGCGGCCAATTAAGTTTAGATTTACATTAATACGAATATAACAAAAATGTAGCTTCACCTCACAAATTTATGAAAGTTTTGAACACTAAATTTGCCGATACTCATTTTCTAGTTTGCTCTTTTTGAATAGAATGGACAACATTATACATACAGGGAGGGTTCAAACGAGAACTGTTTTTCGAACGAGAACTGCGAGAACCAATCTTGGCCGTTCACTTTGGATAATGTGGGAGAATTGGGTGTGGCAGGGTGCATATAAGGAATTCATGGGTGGACAATCTAATTGAAGGAGGGGGAATTGGACGGCTAAAATTGATTCTCGCGGTTTTCGTACGAAAAACAGTTCTTGTTTGAACTTTTGCCTATATATATATATATATATATATATATATATCAATTTCTTGTAAATCTAAATGCAGCACGTACGTTGGAGTTTCCCAAGGTACCTCCACTTAAGTAATTATGAAGAAAATGCTAGCAAAAAAATTTGGTAGCATTTGAAGTCCACCCAACTATTGGAGGCTGCATTTACCATCGGTTAGATTTTGGAAACAGAATATCAATTCAACTCGGATAATTCAAGATCGTGTATAAAGACTTTTTAAAATTTATAATTAAAAAGAAATAAAAAAAGTCATATAGTCTGAGTAAAATGGTTAATTTGACTATATATGGTATCAATTTAAAACATATAGTTTCATCAATCCGATACTTTTTCTTTTTACATTTGTCATGTAAGTTCGAGCGAGATAGAAAATAATATAATACAAAAGATACAATCCCTTAAAGAAAACTCGAGAACATTGCTTTAACAACAGAAAAGATCGATATTAAACAGTCGATCATGGTCTCGGGGGTGTTTCTTCCGTAAATCTTGGAAGTTGGACCACTGAGTTGACTCTGGTGACACCTTCCAATCCTAACCATCCAACAGCCGATTTCCGTCCATCATCAGATTCACCTGCAAGTGTTGCAGAAGAGAAACCACCTTGATCTTCTTCACTATCAGATTCAGAATTCAATTTACCATCCAAGAACAAGCAAACAACTGCACAATCATCCATTCTGGATGTCGGGTATTTGGTTTTCCATTCCCGAGCAGCAGAGTCAGCAACAGTTCTTGCTGCAGATGACCGAGTTGATGAAGATGACACTACCTCAATCACTTCTTCATTGCTCAAAACATCCCAAACCTACAATAACATTTGTCAATGAATTTAGCATAATAATTTAAAAAAAAAACTCATACAAAAACATAACTAACTAGATCAGTAAATGTACCCCATCTGAGGCAAGAACGATGAACTTATCACTGTCGGTGAGGACCCTGTGAGAAAATTCAGGAATGGATATCACTCCATATTCTTTCACACAGAAATCCCCAAATGCTCGAGACATAGCTAACCCTGGCGCGTCATCAAATGGTAACCAAACTCGTGACACCTCGGGTTCATCTTGCAATGCAAAAACTCTACCTTTGCAACGTTTAATCCTTTCAGCCTCTCCTATCACATCACAGTATTTTAATCCTTTCAGTTCTAACTTCTAATGCACTATCTTCTGAGAAATACAAAGGAATCTTGTTGACCCATATCAATAACCTCAACTCTTTTGTAATAAAGTAGCATTATTAGCGTTCATCTTACTTGGTAAGTCAGGCTTCAGATCAACAGTCAACTGAATTGCTACAAGTGAATTGTTGCTATCTTGAGACGCCATGATAGCCCGTGAATCTCCTATGCTTCCCATGAAAATATTTGATCCCTTAAAATTGAAGATTTACACAAAATAAGAACACGAATTAGACTTGATTCCAAAGATATTAAATTCAATTTTATAATTGACACATAAAGAAGAATGATACCTGCTTTACAATGGTCACAGCAGTACTACCACTACAAAAGCAATCCAAACTGGGATGAAGCCTCAACTCTTTATCCATCAATTTGTACGATTTTGAAAACGCATCTCTCCATATAGAGCCTGCATTATCTTCTTTTCCAGCCTCACAATCAGCCTCTTCTAATACAAAATCTTGACTGCAACAATTAGAAGCAGTAGATTTGTTTTTCTTTGACTCATAAGAATCAAAAACAGAAAATAGCTTCAATGGTAATGTATCACGAACTTTATGAGCAACAAGATGCCCAAAAGGTCCATGGCCATCAAAAACTCCACAGAAAGTCACATCTTCTGCCATGAAATCCTGCAAAGACTCTAGTCAACAATAAGCAAACACACAATTACATATCATACATTAACTAAACAAATATTGACTTTTTATAAGACTTACCTCCCACACAATCATTGCATCTTGGTTCACACCCTTGTGCCCTTGTTGAGTAAATATGCAACAACTTCGGCTTTTTCCATTCGCAAAAATCCGGTTTGGTATCGAAGACATGTGCTGCAAGGCGCTTATGTGATCGGAAAACGTTCTTTTTGTTCTTTTCTGTCCACCACACATGGTGACTTCAAAACAGGATGGTGGAGAAATGATCTCTCCATCACTCATGCTACTACTACTACTTTTACAACTTGTAGAAACATAACACCCCATTTTTCAGTCGAACAACCTCCTGTTTAGATGCAAAATAGAAGATTTGGTATCAAAAGTCAACAGCCCAGTTACACAAATATAGAGATGAGAATTACAATGAGAGGATAGACAACTTGTTATAAAATAAATCTTAATTAATATAACAAATGGGAACTTTTTTATGCATATATATCTAATAAATTGATGGTAGAGGTTGATTAAAGAATGTTGTAAAATAGTCAACTGATCATAAAATAGTTCAGCGAATTGTCAACTGATCAAGACTGTGAGTTTAATGAAGCATGATTGCAGCATTTGCTTACCTATCAAACAAAACCAAGTTTTCTAAGAGAATATTTGATGATAAACACAAACTGAAGCCAAGAACAGATCTTCTATTATACACTCGATCAGTGAGAATTTTAAGTAATAGGAAAACAACAGCAGCAACACAAACCCATCAAAAATTTCAATGCCCAAATTGTGTTCGCCGATTAAAAGAGGACGTGACAAGAAAAAAGATTATAATGTACCAACTTACTATTACAAACATACACATAAAGGGATTTTAAAGTGCAATAATAATACATCATACTAACTTGGAGACCCGTAACAAGAACCCAATACATTTGTAAGAAAAAAAACAGAGAATTTTAATGAGAAAAAGTGTTACCTTGCCCATAGACCTGGTAAATCAACAAATTAGGGTAGGGGAAGCCATTGTTGGTGGCATGAAGTACAAAAACAAAAGGGGTTGAATGAGGTCGCTTAACTGCATGTAAAGAAACAGGGAATGGAGACGACGCAACGGGCGGAGCCGGTGAAATGATGCGACGATGAAATGAGACGGGATAATCTGAAAATTTAAAGTTCAAACCACGCTTCCCTTGTTGGAGACTCATAGGCAGGGTTACCGTCGCCCGTCGGCCGACTATTAATTTTGATTTTAGAATTTTTAAAATAAATAATTTTGGTTTCGACGGTTTCATGTCATTAATTGTTTTGATTTTGGTTTGTAAATCGAATCTGTTTCTTCTCGACTTACCGGACTCATTTGTTTAATCTAATTTTTTAGTTTTGGGTTTTAATTTGTCTTGACTAGAAAAGAAATTGTAATCCATCGTTTTAATTTAATAAGTAACATATATTTAATATTTTTCATCCACATGAGAAACAAATTCTTAAACAAATCTAGAAAAACTTAAAATGTCACCCACATCATATGATAACTATGTGGAAGTCTTAAAATAATTAATAAACTAGTAATAAATTATTAAAATACATAGAATAGTTATACCATTGTAAATATATAGAATGTATTAATTTTTTGGTGGGTTTAGTTTCTTAAGGGTTTCGGTTAAAACCGAAACCGAACAGAAGTGAACCTATCGGTTTTTGTAAATTCTAAAACCAAATTGCCGGTCTTGAAGCGGGTTTATTAGTTCAATTTCATCGGTTTTAAATGTTTGGGTTTGGTTTTTCAGATTTTATGCTTACCTTTAGTTGGAGACTTGGAGGGGTTCCTTTTCTTTGTCATATCTACCGATTAATAAAACCGCAATGAATGCATGTTGCTAGCATCATCTAAGTTATTTATTGTCATACTTACATATTTCTTTAATGATAATGATAAAATTACAATTCATTAAACAAGTATGTGAGTGTGATAATACCTAACTTAGGTGCTATAACAGTATAAATCCTAAATGAACGGTGATGAATTGGTTTGGGTCAAATACCGGTTTGAAATCGGTTTGGTGCAAACCCAAAGAAAATATCCAAAACTTTGATTTTTTTTAGTTAGGATAAACTGCATGCATATATAATTAAGTATACAGCCAACTTTTTTTAAAAAAAACAGTATCAACTTTTAAAAAAAAATTGTTATAAACAACTTTTTTCTAATGTCTTAGTTACCATTGTAGATCACGAACTTTGTCATAAACTTATAATTCACATTGTATATAATAATGAGAGAATTATGAAGATTGACTGTATTATTTTTTAAAATAAAAATTTTATTATATACAATGATAACTAAGAAAAATTCATTATGTTTTCATTTAAATTACCTTTTTAGTTTTTCAAGTTTAATTTTGTAACCTTTAATAATTTATACACAAAATCACCTGTACATATAATGAGAATAAAATGGTGCATCACATACTCTAATAGTTAGAAAAATATACATATTGACATATTGTCTATGTCATCTACAGCTCCTATATATGTTGATATTTGTCTAGACTTTCTAATCCACTCGTAGAGTAGAAATTAAATATTCAATCATGTTATGCACCAAAGAACTTCTAAATGAGTCTAGAATTCTTCGGAGATTCATGTGTATATATATATATATATATATATATATATTTATATATATTCTCACTATTACAAGTTATCTTCAGAGCATCTTCTATGTGTTTTGGCATTTGGTTAACTTTCTATTTAATCACGTTCCGTGGGATTTCACATACATGCATCTTCTCTTTTCAATATTTTGTGAACACCATACTTTATGATTGTTGTTTTATTATATAGATAAAGTTATATATATATATATATATATATATATATAATAACCTATTTAAAAAAAAGGAATATACAGATAAAGTAATATATATATATATATCTAATAACCTATTTAAAAGAAAAAGATGATGACATCATCATCCTTTTAAAACCTAAATGAAAATATTTACTTTAATTTAAACAAAAAGTGGATGTATATAAACTAATTGGTTGCAACTTCAAATTTTTTTAATTTATACATATATATCGTATATAGGATTTTAGATTGAATTTTATGTATATTATGATGACTTATATAGTATAAATACTCCATTTTAAAAGAACAAAATTCCTCATAACTACTAGAAAATAACGCACCATTACTTTAATGCTATTACTCAAGTAAATAAGTTTTGTTTATATTTCATGATAATAATTTACATATGCTAATGTAATATATTATTCTTTATATTATAGTCATGAATTATGGAGAATAAAGAACATCCTTCATCTGCTACAAAACGACCTTCAATGGAAGAGTATTCAAAAGAAAGGAAGAAATCAAGGATGATACATTCTACACAGGACAACTTTGTTCATAACAGTTCAATAACGATGAAAAATGATATAAGAAGATCACAGATTCCTTTAAATGATATACCTAATGGTGCGTTTATTTTCAAGCTAGAAATTAGTCCAACATTTAAATAAAGTCAATTAGATTTATATTCATTTACACTATTCATATTTAAATGTTCATATTTATTTTATGCAATATGTTTTCACATTAATTATATATTGCAGTATTGGTGGAGAATACAAGCGATTCTCGAAATCTTCAAAATTTCAATACCAATTCTAATGGTATTATGGAGAAAGGGGATAAACTTTTAGAACATTATATAGGAATCAACTACGTCAACTCAGGTTATTTTCTATTTATAGTTTATTTACCTTATTTTTGGTTAATAAAATGTTTGTATTTTAAAATTGTGTTAATAAAATACCAATTTTTTTAAAACAGATAATTCGCATTCTCCATCGTCTCTTTCAACAGTATCTCCTAATCCAACTACTCTACAAAGTCATTCAGAATTACTTCTTGAAACACCTAATGTTCGTGCATGTGGTAGTGCTATAAGAGGTAAAACACTTTATTAAATAATACAACTATTTTTTGTAAATAGGTCAGTTGTTTTAACTTTCAATTGTTTTTGAATGATAATTTAAATCTTTAGATGTAAAGTCTCAGTTATTCCTCCGTCACAAATAAAGTACAATGCATGTGGAAATATGGTTCCTTCGAAGAACACATATAAATATGACTTATATTAAAAGATGTATCATTTGTCAAAAGTTATCATTCCCGTTTTTATAAAGTCATAGTTTAATTGTTTCTTTAATATTATATCATATTAATATACGTTAATTTTTATAGGTTCGGTGAGTGCTATATCAAGGGAAACACCACATCATACCAATACTAATTCTAAAGTTGGCAGTTCTAATAACAAACAACGCAATAAAACCATCACATCATCAAGAGGAAGGAAATGTAACACACAACAGATTCCAGCCTTTCATTTAAACTACAATGAAGAAATTAACTTGCAGGGAACTAACAAGGATAAGTTGCATGGAATTTCAAAAGGTATATTGTAACATTTTAGATTTGGATTTACAGTTGTTGTTCTAATGTTTATCAAAATAAGTTATCCTTATTCGATGTAATAACATCATATTTCTTTATAAACTCTTCTAGAGTATGTGGATATGGGAGATCTTAAATATACATGTCAATCATGTAAGGCTATGCTTTGGCGTGCAGAAGCTACTAGAGAAAACGAAGGATTGAGTAATAAATCATACTCACTGTGTTGTATGAGAGGAAAAGTTCAGTTGCCTAAAGTGACACCTCCTCCAACTTTTTTAACTACTCTTTTTTCTAACAAATCAGAAAAAAGTAAAGAGTTCCTTAAAAACATAAGAAAATACAATAATATGTTTAGCTTTACGTCAATGTGTGGTAAGATTGATAACAGATACAAAAGAGGTGGTGGCCCGTACAGTTTTAGGTTACATGGAGAAAATTATCATCGTATTGGTAGTTTACTTCCTGGAGACGGTGAAATTCCAAAGTTTTCACAACTCTATATCTATGACACTGATCGTCTGATCATGAGGTGTCAAACAGAAGAAACGCTTACAAGTAGTCTAAAATTTATTTGAGTAATATCTTATATCTTATAATATTCATTTCTATATGTCTAATTTATTTCTTATGTCTTTTCTCCGGTGCAAGTCATGCAGAAAAGTGTTTGGATCCAACAACACTTCAGTTTTGGATAGTACATGAATTGAAAGGGATTTTGGATGCTATTAATCCATTGGTACATCAGTTTAGAATGGTAAGGGATAGGTTTTCTGATCTACCAAATGAAGACATACATCTGAAGCTTATTGCTAAAAGAGATAGAGATGGTAGGACATACAACCTTCCAACAACAAATGAAGTTGCAGCATTGATTGTTGGTGATTTTGATGGTTCCGGAGATAAGAGGGATATTATCTTAGAGAAAAAATGTGGAGCACTTCAACCTATTAGTGAGTTACATCCTTCCTATTTGGCACTTCAGTATCCATTGATTTTCCCTTATGGTGAAGATGGATACACGGTTGATTTATTTCATAGAGAAGTAGAGGACGAAGATAAGCCTGGCAGGATTAAGACAACTATGAGAGAGTTTTTTGCTTACAAAATTCAACAAAGATTAGATGAGGAATCACTTTTGTTAAAGAGTAGAAAATTGTTTCAACAGTTTTTAGTTGATGCATTTACAATGGTTGAAAGCGGAAGGCTTTTTTATATTAAATCTAATAAAAAAAGCCTAAGGATTTCAACTGTTACGAACTTGTGTAATGAGTAGGAGATGGTCAAGTTGATTCTTCATTGATTGGTAACCGTGTGTAACACCCAAGGTTCGATATTCCTTTTATCGTATTTTAATAGGAAGTGATATATGTTTGTAGGAGTTACCCTTATGATACTAGATGTGTTTTTAAACTAGAGGGGCTTAAACCGTTAAATTATAAGTTGATATAGTCCAGGGGGTAGTTATGAAAATTAGTGAAACTATTTATATATAATCACCAAACTATGACTTAGAAGTCAAAGTTAGTCTTTTGCTTCCTGCCAACCCACGATTTCATTCAAGCAGCCCATAAGCTCTCTTTTTGCAAGCCAAACCAGCAGAACCAAGTGCTTTTAGTCAAGATCTAGCAAGTGTATAACTTGAGGTAAACTTTCAAACCATTGTTCTTAAGGTTTTGTAGGATTAAACACATGATTCAATGGTGAATTCATGTTAGGATTGTTTTATATGATTTGGTTTATGTATGTCAGTTGTAGGAGGTGTAGGAAAACACCTCTAATCGTTTTATGAAGTAAATATTGGAATTATTGATGAAATCTGACTGTTCTTAGCAAGAACAGTCTGCTGAACTAATATGTACACGGCCCGTGTAGCGGTACACGGCCGTGTAGTAGTTATGACAGTCACAGGGCCATGTAAGGATACATGGTCGTGTAGCATGAGTGGTATACGGCCCGTGTAGAGGTACACGGCTGTGTAGTAGTAAAGGCGGTCATATGGCCATGTAAGGTTACATGGTCGTGTAGTGTAAAAGGTACACGGCCCATGTAGAGTGACTAGACCACACTGGCCATGTTGCCAGCTTAGGTCGTGTAGCATTAATGGGACACGGCCCGTGTAGACCCTATTTCAGATCAGAATGCCTTATGTGATTTATGCATTGCTTATATAGGAGGTGATTTACATAGTACCTGTATCAGTGATCAGTGAAGCCTTTCATATTATAGTTATAAGGTGAGTCTTCTAGACTTCACTTCATATCAACAGCATGTGTAGTTTCATATCAGATTGCTAACATGCTATGTTATACATGTGAATATGTAAGCGTACTGCTATGTGCGGTATGGCTCAGATACGGTACAGTACTGTGACCTACGATGCTGCCCTGGGTCTAGAACCAGAGGCTAGCTTTGATTGGCAGACATGCGTGTATTATCTTCATGTGATTATATACGTGAGCTCATATGATGTTATGTTTAGATTACTCACTAAGCTCTCGTAGCTTATCAGATATTGTTTTTAAAATCTTTTGCAGGTTGCAGCAAAAGCAAAGGCAAAGCTCATGTTTGACTGTTTTTCAATTTTTAAACAATAACTCTTAACGCCCTTTTGTGTAAATATTTAACCTTGACAGTACACTAAGTCTGTACTTATGGGTTTATCTTTTGATAATAGTATGGTCTTGTATAAAAACGTTTCCGCTTATGTAACTCGATTGATTTGAGTGTTTTTATGAAATTATCCTACTTTTATATCTTTTTATGAAATTGGGGCGTTACACCGTGTCATTCTTCCGTCATCGTTTACCAGTGGGCCAAGATACATGCAACAAAATTATCTTGATGCTATGACTCTATGCAAATGTTATGGATATCCAGATCTGTTTATAACAATCAACTACAATCCAAAATGGCAAGAGTTATGTATAGTTCTAGAAATAGTTGGCTTAATGCAGAAGATAGAGCTGACTTTGTTACAAGACATTTCAAGATTAAGTTGGATCATTTTATCACTTCTATAAAAGATAAAAATATTCTTGGGAGGGTCAACAGAGGTACTTTATATAAACTACATTTTCTTAGCTTTGTACATATCTTTATCTTAACAAATTAATTTAATAATCTAATATATCTTAACTCTTTTTCATTTAGTTGTTTATACAATAGAGTTCCAAAAGAGAGGTCTTCCACATGCACATATTTGTCTATTCTTCCACAAAGATGACAAATTAAAGAATCCAGAAGACATTGATAGAGTAATATCCGCTGAGCTACCCGACATGGATGATGATGAAGAACTATACAATCTTGTGTCAGAATTCAAGATTTACGGTCCATGTGGTTCGGATAAACCACAAGCACCATGTACAAATAAAAAGATGATATGTACGAAGAAGTACCCTAAGGAATTTAATGACAATACTCATGTAGATGCTCGAGGATATCCAGTTTATCGGAGACGAAATATAGGACTTTCTGTTGAGAAAAATGGAGTGCAGTTAGATAACAGGTTTGTTACTTAACAATCAACCTATAACTATAAATCATAAAAAATTATTCGAATCATTTTACCTTAGTATATTTTAATCTTCAACATGAATACATACATATATATATATATATATATATATATATTTGCATGTGCATGCATAAATATATTTACACAAGTATTTTATACACTATATAGACAGATTTAATATGTTTTTTTAATCAGAGATGTCGTCGGATACAATCCCTCACTTCTTAGGAGATACCAGTCTCATATAAATGTTGAATGGTGTAACCAATTGGGTTCAATCAAGTACCTTTTCAAGTACATAAACAAGGGTCCTGATAGAATAACGGTTGGTTTCACGAGCTCAAATAAGAAATCTTCAAATTCAACAACAAATCAAAAATCAGATAATGACGAAGTGAAGAATTACGTCGATTGTCGTTATGTTTCTGCTTGTGAAGCTTCTTGGAGGTTGTTTGGATTTGGAATTCATTACCAAACGCCTAATATTGAGCCGTTATCTTTTCATCTTGAAGATAATAAGCCAATTGCTTTTGACCCTAAAGATAATATTGATGAGATTATATCAAAGCCTTCGATTGGAGCTTCTCAATTCTTAGAATGGATGAAATGCAATGAAACAAACGAGTTTGAGCGGACGTTAACTTATGTCGAGTTTCCTCAATATTTTTTCTGGAATTCTAAATCAAGAAAATGGACTGAGAGACAAAGAGGATTTGCTCTAGGAAGACTTATTTATGTGCCTCCTAAAGCTGGAGAATGATACTATCTAAGAATATTGCTTAACAAAGTAAAAGGACCTACATGTTTTAAGGATATTAAGAGGGTGAATAATGTAGTGTATGATACATTCAGAGATGCATGCTATGCTCTAGCTCTTCTTGATGATGACAAAGAGTATATTGAGTCTATTAAAGAGACGTCTGAATGGGCCAGTGGTTCCTTTTGTAGGGATTTATTTGTTATGTTAATATCCTCGGATACATTATCAAGACCTGATTATGTATGGGAGAACACATGGGAATATTTATGTGACGACATTCTTCACCTTCGCCGCCAAGAACTTCAAAGACCAGGTATTATATTTACTCATTAAATGAGTTATATAATTTTAATAATTTCATACATCTTAATTGTATTTTTATTATTATTCATATACTGATTAATTATTTATACTGACAGATCTTAATCTTAATGAGGATGTGATAAAAAAATATATGTTTGGCTAAGTTAGAGGATCTTTTGAAAAGTCATTCTATGAGCCTAAAAGATATACCTAACATGCCATATCCAGATTTCAACTATATTGATGATTCTTGCAACATGTTACTTCAGGAGGAATTATCTTATGATAAAAATAAGCTACAAGAAGAACATGATCGTCTTTACTCTTTAATGAACGCCGGCCAAAATCATACGTATCAACAAATTATAAACGCAGTTACTAAAGCTAAAGGCGAAGTTTTCTTTGTATATGGATATGGAGGAACATGTAAAACTTTTCTGTGGAAGACTTTATCTGCAGGGCTTCGATCTCAAGGTCGCGTAGTTCTAAATGTGGCTTCAAGTGGTATCGCATCAGTTTTACTTGAAGGAGGTACGACTGCGCATTCTCGCTTTCGTATTCCTATTGATGTCAATGAAGATTCTTTTTGTACTATCGCTTCCGATAGTGATTTGGCCGGATTGTTGAGGAATACAGATTTAATTATTTGGGATGAAGCGCCAATGTTGCATAGGCATTGCTTTGAAGCATTTGAAAGAATTTTGAGAGAGATCGTTGATCCTGAAAATAGTAGTAAGCCATTTGGAGGGAAGGTGGTTGTTTTCGGAGGAGACTTTAGACAGATACTTCCAGTCATCAATAAAGGACAACAACAAGATATTGTTAATGCATCGTTGAATTCCTCAAATATATGGAAATATTGTTCGGTCCTTCAGTTGACGGAAAATATGCGATTGAACTCTGGAATTCATACAAATGACATTGAAAGTATCAAAGAATTTGCGGATTGGATATTGCAAATTGGAGAAGGAAATCTTGGTGGCCCAAACCATGGCGAGGCTGAAATTGAATTTCGTGATAACTTTTTGATTAAATCAAACGGTGATCATGTTGAATCAATAAGTAACTCCATATATCCATCCATCAACGACAATCTTTACGATCTAAAATTCCTCCAGGAAAGAGCAGTTTTGGCTCCTACAAACGAAGAGGTCGAGTGTATTAATGACTACATGATTTCAAAGATTGATGGTGAGGAGGTATCGTATTACAGTTCTGACAGTATCTGTTCAACAGAAGGATCTGATACATTTGAAGAATCATTACAGTCACCTGAACTTTTGAATTCAATAAAAGTATCTGGTTTTCCAAACCACAAGTTAACTTTATAGGTTGGTGTTACTGTAATGATGCTTGGTAATCTTGAACAGTCTAAAGGCCTTTGTAATGGAACAAGATTACAAGTTACGCGACTTGGTGTACATGTGGTTGAAGCAAAAATAATTGCAGGTAAGAATGTTGGTCACATTACCTATATACCAAGATTGAAGATGATTCCATCAGAGCCAACAATACCATTCAAGTTCCAACGAAGACAGTTTCCTCTCTTGGTTTGTTTTGCAATGATGATTAACAAAAGCCAAGGTCAATCTTTATCGAATGTTGGATTGTTCTTAAGACGACCTGTTTTTACTCATGGACAGTTATATGTGGCCGTTTCTCGAGTGAAAAGTAAGGAGGGTTTAAAAGTTTTAATATGCGATGATGAAGGCAGCCCTACTAATAAAACCATAAATGTGGTTTATAAAGAGGTTCTACAAAAAATTTAATGATAATATTATGTATGAATTTCAAAATTCTCTTATGTTTACACATTACTATCTATGTTTTCGGACTTTTTTACTATACGTGTTAGTATTTCTTACAGCTATATAACTTTAAAATTGACTTATACCATCCCCGTGTTGATACACGGGGCGTTTAGCTAGTATATATATATATATATATATATATATATATATATATATATATATGGTGGTTTATGCGAGAAGTTCTTTTTTTGCGTGAAGTGCGAGAAGAAATTAGGACCATTGGATCATTCAATGGATATAAATGATTATGGCATTTTTGTAATTATTTAGAAAGTAAATGTTAGTAAAATAAATAAAAAAAGGGTATTATAATATATTTACTCCAACTAAATCCTTACCGTAATTAACAAATCCCCTATTTTGTCTCTCCTTTCATATGCCATATATTTCATCTCCCTTCTCTCTCTCGGCTATTTCAAAGAGATGGCCGCCGACCTCAAATACAACCATCATTGCCGTCATGCTCTCAAGAGACCCGTCAACAACACTACCCTCCTCTTTCGTACATGTTAGCGATTTACTCTCACTCTTAATCCGCCAACACCATTACTACACCATCGCTACCTTTGCCTCTTCCCTTCATCATCAACGACTACACCCGTTGAAGCCCTTCGTCCATAGCCACCTTTTTCTCCTGATGGTTTTCTTCTAGATCTACAAATTTGTTATGGATAAAGGTGGAGCCTAATTATATTTAACAAATCTCATTGTTGAATGATGGGTTTTGATTGGTTGTTTTGTCATCTTTGATTGGATGATGGTGATGATAAGCTTCTAAATGAAGCCAAACATACATTTTGGTTGTTTCAGCCTTTGCGACATCTTTATTCTTTTATTTAGAGTTTTCTTTTAAATAGTCATTTTATTTAATTGTTTGTTAGTGTAGTTGTTTGGTCAAAAAAATATTAATGGTTTTTATTTAGTTGGCTATTAATGAATGTGTTAACTTTATTTAGATTTTTTAATTAGTCATTTTATTTAGTTTTTAGTTTTATTTATTTGGAGTGAATATTTAAGTTAATATCTAATTTCCGTTAGTTTTTTATTTGTTATTCTCAAATGAACAGGGAAAACTCGATTTCTTTAAGTTGTTCACTAGTGAGCGTAGTAGATATAGAACACATTAGACGGTATTTAAACTTCTGTTTATGTATTTGGTCACTAGTGAACAGAGTAGATGTAGGACACAATGGACCGTGTTTAAACTTTTGTTTATGTATTTGTTCACTAGTAAACATTAGGTTTCATGGACTTTCTAAAGAGAGGAGAGAGATGAGTGGAGAATGATTAATTGGAGGGAGAAAATTTTAAGTTTACTAAATTGCCCTTTTGACTTAAAGAAAAATATTAATTATGACTAATGTGAACCATTAGATCAAAAATCAATCAATGACTTAGAGGGTGTTTGGTTGGTGTCATTTAGGGGATTTTATTGGATTGGGATTTCAAATCCCTTCAAATGTGGTATTTAGTTTGGTAGAATGGGATGGGATTTCAAATCCTATGATTTTATAAAATCCCACAGATGAGGGATTTCTAAATCCTTCCACCTCCTGGTATTTTGAAATCCCTCATATGAGGTATTCTCTCCGGCTAATATTCCGGTGAACCATCACCGATTTCGCCGTCGCCGTCGTCGCAAGACCGTCGCCATCACCCGTTCACTGTCGCCATCGCTTCGTTGTCCACCGTCAGAAACGTCGTTGTTTGCCGTCGTTTGCCTTCGTCCGTCGTCATTCGCCTTCGTTGTTGCCGTCGTTCTTCGTCCACCATCAAAAACCCGCCATCGTTCGCCTTCGTTGTTGCCGTCGTTCGTCACCCACCATTAAAAACCCGCCGTCGTTCGTCATCCACCGTCATCCGCCGTCGTTCGCCTTCGCTGTCGCCATCATTCGTCATTCACCATTAGAAACCCGCCGTCGTTCACCGTTTACCGTCGTTCGCCGTCGTCGTCCTTCCTCTTTGATGGCGGCAACATGTGTGGTGGTTGGCTGTTGATGGAGTTTAGTGGTGGTGGAAATCCCACCTAAGAAATATGAACCAAACACAAGATGGGATTTTAAATCCCACCAAATGCAAATCCCACCAAATACCAATCACATTATAAATGCAAATCCTTTCAATAACAATACTTGAATCAAACACCCCCTTATAGTATTTCTCGCACTTCTGGCAAATGATAGTTTGTTTTATAATGCCCAATTCTTTCCTATGTTGTTCAATAGTGCCTAATGATAGTTTGTTTTATAATGTTCTTAACAACTCACATGTTCATTAGTGAATAATTATGAAACTTTGTAATTTTTGAATGATTCATTAGTGAACTCAAAATGATACAAAGAAAAAGTTTAAAGTGGTTAAAAAATTTAAAACTGTGTGCAATCGGATGTTTATTAAGCCATGATTAAAAAAAAGTGTGAATAATTAATATTCACATATCCTATTTAAAATAGATGAAGAAATAAAAAGTTATATGTTTTAAGAAATAATTTTTTTTAGGATTGCAAGAAAAAATAAATTTGAAAGAATAATCTTTCATGAACTAAAAAAAAGAATCTAAAATAATTTGAAAAAGGAAATAGCCGTCCAATTCTCCCTCTTTTAATTGAATTGTCCACATATGAATTTTTTACATGCATTCTGCCACACTCAATCCCCCCACGCTCTCCATCCATGAATTCCATTATCCAAAATGAACGCTAAGATTGGTTCTTACAGTTCTCGTACGAAAAACACTTCTCGTTTAAACCATCCACTCTCTCTCTCTCTCTCTCTCTCTCTCTCTATATATATATATATATATATATATATATATATATATATATATATATATATATATATATATCAGATTGATTGTCCAAACTGCTCTAAAACATCATCAAGTTGATTGATCATCCTCGTTTCTTGTTAGATCAACAAAATGTCTTGTAATACATTTGTTGTAAAGAATACATAAATAAAAAACATTTAGTTTTTCATTGATTGCATGTGTAGGCATAAAACATAATGAAGAATCACTTGCGTTATGTGATGGTATAACGAGTGATGCTTAAATTACACAAATAACATAGAACAAGAAGTAACACAATTAACAAGTGACTTATGTTTTACGTCTTTTAAGTTGTCATTTTTTCCTTTTTCATTTCTTTGGGGACCTTTTATTAAACTTTAATAATATCATAAAAGTGTTGAATAACATATCATGATCAAATCATATCAAGATGGAATATTATCATTGTATTTTGAGTAAACGACAACAAGAAGGTAAGTTGCAAACCATATTCAATTCATTCATTAGCTTTGGGAATAATTTATTGCTACTTTAATTGTTGGGAAATCTTGGAGAGAAACATGTTTTTTTTCCCTCTTTTTAATGCTAAAAAAGAATAGACCATTCCTTTTGTATGTGGATAGATCCAAAATTAAATGATTAAAGGTAGAAGGCAACTTTCATCTTGTTTTCTTTATGGAAAAGTTGCAAGATTCTTCAAAGTAAACAACCATCATCACTGTATAGTAGTGCTTATATGATAATATGATATGAAATTTCTCAAACCCTCAACAAAGCAATATTAGTTTCACTGTAGCACCAACTCCATTTTTAGTATTATTTGCCTGAAAAACCATTTAGATTCATACTATGGACACCAGATCATTGCTAATGAGCCGTTAGAAATGGTCCGGTTGGATCCAAAATCCTAGGGTTAGTCTTAGGGGTGAGCATGGTTCAGTTTTGGTATAAACCCGAAACCAAACCGAAAATTTCGGTTTTGAAAAACCAAAACTAAAACCATTCAGTTTTGAAGTGGTTCGGTTTTTGGTTTTACAGCTTTTCCGTTTTAACCATCAAGATTTGAAGACATACAACTTTCATTATGAAGTTATGAAATTAAATAGAATTGAAGCTATATTAAAAACATCAAGATGCGTGCCACCGAATTCAAGTTGCATACATCGCAATTGATACAAGCAAAACGTTTGTCAAATGTTTAAACTTTAAAGCCAAAGTTAAAACAAATGGTTAAATAAAATATTAGCAAAATTGAAAATCGAGATAAACAACCAAGTCTAGATGAATTGCATGCAACTTATAAAACTAAAACATGAAAATTGAAATAAACAACTAGAAATAGATTTTTATATTAAGCTGGAAATGGTTAAAATTGAGAAAAGTTAAACTTGTTGACTCGAAATCAGGTGATATTTACAATATTGCTCCTTGGAATGGTTCAGTTGGGTTTTTTCGGTTTTTAAAAATTTGAAACTAAAACCGCCGGTTGCTATATTAGTTTGGTTTTTTCGGTTTTTGGTTCAGTTTCAGTTTTTTTTGCTCACCCCTAACACTTAGTCCGATAAAAATAAGTTTTTCAAAAGATCCATCATGTTCTCTCACAAACATGAAAGTGAGACCTGCAAAGAGACCTATTTTTGAGTTAAAATAGTTGACGCGCTCTCATATTTGTGAGAGAACATGATAGATTACGCTTGATCAAAACATGAGAAGATACTAACCCCTAAATAAATACACCCTAAGATATAAGCTATAACCGTAACGTATAATCTTAATGAACAGATCGATCATTTCATTGTAAATAGATGTTAAAATAAAACCTGAAATCATCTTATATATTGGGCTTGAAGAAGATTGGGCTGGATAGTCATCTTTAGGGTCCATTTTAAAGGGCTTCATGACATGGTAGTCCATCTAAGCTTTCCCTTTGCACCATGTGCCAATTGCAAAATAAACTTATTCACACACGGCCTCATCATTATCATCATATCATATTACTTATTAATATAATATTCATACTCAATCTCTACTAATTAAGTTAAATGAACAGACAGGAAAAGAGAATTACATTGATATATGTGTTTTAATAAGTTATATAGTTTTTTAATTACTTTAATACTTTTAGTCATTATATATTTTTTTTTATCTATTTAATGTACTTTTTATAATTTGTTAATTTAAAAAGTAAATTTTAAATGTTGTGTATAGTTTTAAAAATATATTCTATTTTTATAACAGATATAGTTGTGTTGTGGAGTAATAAATAAATGTTGACAAAAATTAAAGAAGAGGAATATAGAAATGGAAGAATAAAAAAAAGGTCATAAGTTAGTTGTACTATATGCATTGTGGTATGTACATGTATTGTTAGCCATGAGATTGTGAAGAAGTCCCAATCCACCCCAGGTTTAGCCACATCATACCAAAATCTCCCACGACACTTTCTCATCCATCAAAACCAGATAAGACGATAACCCCGTTATCATATCAAACCAAAACAAAATCCCATCACTACTTACCAACCATTCCCCCTTCCACACTCTCCTCTCCTCCACCGCCATGGCATCTCCGACCTTAATCACCCCCACCACCTCCACCCCTAAACCCCTTCTACCTACCATTCGCTCCAAGCTCTCCACACCCTCCCCATCCACCGCCACCACCACCCAACGCCGCAGCTTCTTATCGTTAACCGCCGTAATTGCCCTCTCCTCCCCGCTACTTGTTACTCCGGCCGCATTGGCGGCTTCCGATGAAGAGTACATAAAAGAGACCCAGGAGGTGATTAGCAAGGTAAGAAACACAATCAACATGGATAAAACTGATCCTAACATTGCAACCGCCGTGGCTGAGCTAAGAGAAACCTCCAATTCTTGGGTGGCTAAGTACCGGAGAGAAAAAGCCCTCCTCGGACGGCTATCTTTCCGGGATATGTACTCAGCCCTGAACGCCGTCTCTGGCCATTACGTCAGTTTTGGTCCCACTTCTCCGATTCCGGCAAAAAGGAAGACCAGAATACTAGAAGAGATGGACTCGGCTGAGAAGGCTTTGTTGAGGGGCAGATAGATAGAGAATATCATCAACTGTTTTATTATTATTTTTTTGTATAATTCAAATATTGCTATATATATGTTACCATGAGGTTTGTGATACAATATATCTAACACAATGAGATTTGTGGTTTCTGAATTCAAATTATATCTACATTTGTAGAATCCTAGAGATCCCTCAATGGAAGCATCTTGTTGGCTTCACTATACATTATCATCATCATCATCATCATCATCATGTAGTGATGAATTATGCAAATTTGTTGCTTGCATTACTTAACTGGCATATATGATCAGTCTGCAGGTGTACATTGTCACATGGGATAAATAATGTGGTCTGCTTGGAATGAAAATATAATACAAAAATGAGTGGAAGAACAGAACCTCCTGAATCATACAAGCTAGAATATATATATATATATATATATATATATATATATATAATGGATGAAATCATGTGGTGATCGATCACAGGTCATGATGAAGGAAATAAAATGATTGAACATGATCCTTGTCTAATTCCTCTTGCTGTTGCTCATGCTGGCTATTGTACCTCGTATACAATATTTTAGTTTAAGTTTGCACTCCTTTAATTAACGCTGACTGACCAGGGTTGCATGCGTTTAATTTATTAGTTTAATTAGTAGAACGTTGTTCTATCGGTTAATTATATATCTAACAACCATTGTAAATTAATTAGAAAGAAAAAAAAAATATCAGAAAACCCGCGTTTTGAGACGGGAATCAAAAAATAAAGATTTATACTCGAGTATAAATTAAATAAATTACAAAAAGATAAATACCTCTATATATTGAAAATGCAGCCCCGAGCTTCGTATATAGTTTGTTCTCCAAACCCAACCCTTCTGTTTACTCATTTTTTATGGTTAAGCCATTATTAATTACTTCGTCACCTACCAACCACCGTTTACTTTAATTTTTTTCGTTAATTAATTATTTAACTTTAAATGAGTTTTTTAGTATTACAATTTCAAATTAAACATTTTTAGATAACCATAATAACAACAAAGTTTATATCGAAATATAGATAAAAAAGAGACAGTTACAAACGTATTTTTATATATACATTGAACACCATGTGTTAAAACTTACACGTATTATTGTTTGAGAATAATTCTCTCTCTCGATACAACACGTTAATATTATCTACAGATCTGACACGTCTGAATATCTGAGTGTCAAAACAAGTCTCTGATTGTTACTAGGTGTTGACTCGGTTATGATGGATTTATTCCTTACTATTTATTATCGTTTTACAATCTGATTAAAATGTCCTAAAATAGGGGACTTCAATTGCCCAAGCAGACATATAAATATTAATAGAACACTCGCATTTGCTAAGGCAAAGTTAAGTCATTTTTTTTAAGCCCTAAACTTTAAAGGTCAATTCTATCAGGATCCCCGTGTAGCATATTTAACTAGTTGTTCGTTTTGTAGGAGAAAAACAAATAACATATAACATGCAAAATTAATTATAAGAAAAAAACAAATAACATACAAAATTAATTATAATGATAATAAGGGAAAATACGTTTATTTAAGAACTGTTTTTATTGCGAGTATCGCGAGTGCCATTTGTAACCACCATTAATACCCATTACTAGGGGTATTTTGGTTTTTTATATATTTTTCCAACCGTGAATTGCGTCCGGGTGAGCCGTTATTAACGAGCGAGTCTTAACTTTTTCAAAATACCCCTCCTTAACGCATCATTAATGAACCGTCATTTTTATTGACCATTGATTTATTTTTAATCAAGGGTCAAGATTGGTTCTCACAGTACTTGCAGTAAAAACGGTTCTCAAATGAACCCTCCACATAATAATAATAATAACAATAACAAGAAGAATAAACAAATATAAAATATTAACACTTAATATAGTAGCGTAAAGGAAACCATCTTCTGATAGCTTACTGAATATATCACTTGCTCTCCATAGGAGGTTAAGGGTTCGAGTCTAATTGAGGTTTCGGTCAAAGATGACGAAGAGTGCTTCGAAAATGGTCACGAGTAAAATCGGTTAGATGTTTAAATACATCTGAGCCAAATGCACAACACCTCCGGAAGAATGCTCTAACAAAAAAAACCTCCTTTTAATCCATACTCTGTTGTTTTATAGTAGCGTAAAGTAAAAAAGGAAGGGCGAGGGAACTAAAGAATCGTCACAGCAAGTCAAACTTGAAACACAATGTCTCTACTTTTGAACTAAGATTATTTCAATGTTATAGCTGAAAATATACCTTTTAATATTTTTATCTTTATTTTCTAGAGAGATAGTATCAGTAATTGCGTCCTATATTAATCTCTATCACACTGTCATATCATTTGTCACTCATACTACACACCGTTATTGTGGGTAACTCATATCACACCAAATTATAAAACTTGTTCAATACTCACTAACCAATAAAAAGGATGGTGATACTTACACAACAAAATTGACCAAACATAACAAATTTATACATTATCGATTTGTAGCATCTGCTATTAACCTGTTGTATATGCTTAAACTTTGTTGTACACAAATCAGCTTTCAACAAAAAAAATAAAGAAGTTTTTGGGCCCTACTGTCTTCTCTACCCCGACCCCTCAAAGACGTCTTCCTCTCCATGTAAGCCCATCCTCCAAGCTGTTACGGAGTGGGTAGCTCATATGACCATGACGTGGTGGCTCCATCACGAGCCCCACTCCGTATATGAAAGGATGAAAGAAGAGGTGTATATCTTGAATCATGTGAGAGATTTTAACATCCAAAATCCTATCAATTAATTAACACTGATTGCGCAACTTAGCTACCTTAATTAATGTTCCTTATAATTATTTGTACCGCATTTTCTAAAATCATCCCACTCTTTAATGAGAATAGATCTTGAAAAAATTAAGCCTAACACGATCGACTTCATGATTACTCTATATATGACCCTTCAACGCAACGACGACCCAACCGTCACACTCCGATAATATATAAGAGGTATGCATGCTTAATCACCGGAAATTAAGACAATCGCCTATTGAGCTTGGAATGACAAACTCACAAACATTCAAAAGGATTGTAATTATAAATCAATTCATTTGTGACACAATAATCATCAAATATTAATTATAATATATATAATCTTCTAGTATAAATAAAAGATTAATTTGATAAATTTTATTGAATCATTCATTTAAAAAAATATTTAATCTTAACCATTCATTCATTTAAAATCTAAAAATCAACTTTGACTCTAAAAGAGTCAAAATTATTAAAGATAATTTCATATATACCCTTAGTAAATCATATAAAATCGTATTTGTCCACCTTAATTTACAAATATCATATTTACCCTTTATAATATTTTAAAATATCATAATTAACCAAATTCTTAGTTTTATCATTCTAAAATATTTTAAATTTCCTTTTTATTATAACCAATAACGTTTAACTTTGTTACCCTTAATTGTAAAAATAATGATTGATGACTTATATAAGAAATACAATCTCGTCTCTTCGTATCATGATACCACGTTTCTGCCATCAAATCTGTCCTCCCACCCGCGTCGATATTTCCACCGCTAGTTAGAGTGTTGACGCCATACGTCGTCGTTTTTTAAATTCTCATTTAATTCGCGTTTTATTATTATTTAATACGTTTTTATTAATGTCTAATATTTAATTATCGTTTAAACTAACTTGTGTATTACATTGACATATAGTCTAGTATATAATATATTTGGTTTGCTAGAATAGGGTGATGGACAAGCCGAATCTCTCTTCTAGTTTACCTTTTATTGCCATTCAAAAAAAATCAAATATTAATGTATGCCTTACACAACCAAACCAAATATAATTACATCGACAATACAATAAAATCATTTAATGTATACTTAAATCGAACCTACATATTGTTTGAATTTTGAATAAAATTCAGTAAACTCACGTAATTGTTTTTTGGTTAAAATATATTTTAACCCCTAAAGTTTATGTTTAAAAATGGTTTAACTCTAACGCTTTTTTAATGAATGTTTTAATCTCTGAATTTTTTAAATGAATGCTTTAATCCCTAAATTTTTTTTAATGAAATGCTTTAACCCCTAAATTTGTTATAATTCATTGTTGTAGCCACTTGACCTTCTATAGCAGGTTACCAAGCTTTTAAAGAACATTTTAATCCCTAAACTTAGGGGTGTAATCGAATCGGGTTGAACCGAACCCAGTCAAACTCTAACTCGACTCGGTCTCTAAAACTTGAGCCGGTGAAGATTGAAGAACCAATTGGTTAGTGGCAACCGGTGTTTGATGATCTACAGATTCACAAATCACCATCTTATGGATTGCCAAAAAAACTCGAAAACAAAGATAGAGATAGAGGAAATCGAAGATGTGCAATCATCAAACTAGTGTAACTATACGAACTTGTGAGTGCAATCGAGATATTACTAGTGCTATCCAAAGAGTTGGCAATGGAACTAAAGTCTGTATGTGAGTTTTCATTAACCAGTTTTTAGAGAATGAGTGTTTCTATTGATATGATTGATTGTAGTTCCCCGCTAATACCGTAACAAGTATTTTAGATTTAGATTAGGGATAAAATTAATAAGGTAAAATAAGATTAAGACTTAAATTATCTAACAAATTTTTTTAAGGGTTATAATATTCATGGGGAGGGTTCAAACGAAAACTGTTTTTCGTACGAGAACCGCAAGAACCAATCTTGGTCATTCAAGTGGTAAGTGGAATTCATGGATGAAAAGTGTGGGGAGATTAAGTGTGGCATGGTGTATGTAAATAATTCATGGGTGAGTCGTTGGTTCTTGCAGTTTTCGTACGAAAAACAATTCTCGTTTAAACTTTTTCCTAATATTCATTATATAAGTTTAGTGGTTAAAACATTTTTAAATCTAAAGTTTAATGATGAAAACATATTTTTTCCTCTTTACTTTTTATCTAAGTCGTCATTTGTTTGCGTGGTTAAAAACTTTTTTTTTTATCTATGCGATACTCGCGCCAGTTAACTTATTTTTCCAACTCATCAATTAAAATCTGAATTGGTAACTTTTATAAGCAAATCTTTTGTTAGTTAGGAGCTTAATTATCAATTTTTCCTATAAAGTCTTGTCCTCTCTCTCTCTCACACACATATATATATATATATATATCACTTAGACCATCTGTTATACGCTACTCGATTCTACATCGGGTATAAAAGCTCGATGAGGTGTATGAACCAGAGATACCCCCACCCCCACCCCCCCCCCACACACATATATATAATATATATAATATATATAATATATATAATATGAAAAAGTTTAGGTAAGAAAAGGGAAGATATAACACTTATTTTGGGTAGGGTAAAGGAAATAAAATAAGAAATGATATGACGTTGATGTGACATTGAGTAAGGGAAAGGAAAATGGAGGATTTAACGCATGGACTTAGGCTTGGTTAAAATAACTGATATGATATAGTCTTTGTAGTTTTAAAGTTTACAGGTTTGTGAGACATTTTTATGGGTTTATATGATTAAATACTACTTAACTATTGCTAATAAATCATTTACTGTTAAACAAATGGTTAATTAGTAGTGTAGTCATAATCTCACAAACAAGCCACCATCACTGTCAACCTTTCTAAGATCATGAGTAGTGGTTTTTTCAAACCTAAATTTCACATCATCTGTTATATTATTTTTTTTCTTTTTCTTTTTTATCTGAAATCTAAGTAGTATCTAACCCAAACAACCCAAATATTTTTTCTCTCCTTACTCTCTCTTATACACTCACAAAAAAACAAAAAAAGAGAAAATGGAACGGGTAACATCGGGTGTGGAAAGCCGTTATTTAACCCAAATGGGGGGTGGTAATGGTGTTCCTGATGAACCCAAAGCAAACCCAACCTCACCTGAAATCATTCGGGTTCCCCGCTACGAAGGCCTAACCATCGAAACCATTTTCGACCACCCACTTTTTTCCAACATCTGGCTCCATTTTTTTACCACCACCGTCACTTAATTAATCAAATATGCTCATCACCCAAATAAAATCCAAAGACATTGTGATTCATGAAAAACATTAATTATTGAATGAGAAACATTCACTATATTTGATCTGGAACATCTGGAAGTTGCATAAATTTGTGCATGGCACCCAAAAACGTTGAACATACATCTGTTCATCTTCATAGACACACACTTGAACAATACACGCAAACAATAACCTGTTGAAGTTCCTCATGTGTACAAATCAAAATCAAAACCTATACCTTAAACGCCTAAAAATGTGAGTTTATAATCTATGATATAAGAATTAGTGAGCAATTATTAAATTATATTTTATTACATGTGTTTATGTTTATTAAATTATAAAATACATAATTTATGGAGTTAGACTAAGTGTGATTACTTAAGTCAAGGGATTAAGATTATAATTCTTTATAGAAAGTGACAAGTATGAAACTAGTGTGGCTATATCATAAAACATAAGGCTAGAAGGGCTAGACTTGACAATAGCCTAAAGATGTGTGTATATATAGGTGCTAGTTGACCATTTGGTCAAACATTGGAAGTGTGTGTGGCTGTGGAATTTGCGAGTGGCCAAGAACAAGGAGGAAATTTCATATTTTGATCAAATTAACAAAGATTCTAGATATTCTAGCTAAATCAAGCCTCAAGATAAGATAATCCAACCCTTTACATGTATATTTTGGGGTTTTTGATGGGTTTAGTGTTCTTTAATGGTAGTGTTGATGAAGATAATGGATTTAAATGTTTTAGCAACCGATTTTAATGGATTTTGTTGCATGCAAACTAATTTTAAGCATGTATGATCTAAAAATAAGAAGTTTCAAGTGGCAAAAAGGTCAAAATTATGTTCTTTGAAGTCAAATGATCAATAAATGCTCAAAGTAAGATAAGAATTATGTTTTAAGCGTTTTTAGTTGTTAGTAAAGTGTTTTAGAAGTTTGGAATGCTTGCATGTTCGTTTTGATTGAATTTTGGCCGGAATAGTGATTGTCCAAAAAAAACAGTCTGCCAATCGTTGAAGGGCGTGACCATACCTTTGGGAGGTTTAAGTGGTTCCTCCTCACGCTGATTCTTCTCCTTCTCTCTATCTCTCCTCTCTCTCTCTCTCTATATATATATATACTTATTTATTTATTTTAAATAGAGAATGGTTAAGGATGATGAATGTAAGAAAAAATGATGTGACGCTTACGTGACAATAAAAAGTAGTGGGATTGAGACACATAGCCTTAAGAAGTACTCATTGAACGCATAGACCTACAAATTATAATTTCCTAATTAACTTTTCTCATTTCCTTTTTTAAAATCATGCAGAAATATTTGTTAGAATGCTATAAAACTAGATTACATGTTGTGGTACATATATTGGTTTATAAATTACAAATATTAAAAATTAGTAAAAATATATTAAATAATTATAAAATAGGAAAGAAATAAAAATGCTAAAAAAATGACGACAGACAGTGTTAACACCCACACCAGCAATAGATCATCCGATATAATATTTATAAATTTAGTTGAACAAAGATAATATTTTATTATTTAAAAAGAACATTCATAATTTTAATTGAAATTTTAAAGTCAAAATTGAATAGTTACTAAAAAAAAGTTAAAAGTGAAAATTATACAAATATAATTAACTTATTAAATAAAAGTAGTGATAAATTTGATCTAAATTATTTTACGAGAGAGTGGCACAGTTTATCTCAAATAATAAATAAAATAATAAGTTATGTTTGACTGATTCCCATAACAAACGTTGTCTTGGCACTAACAAAACTCTGAACAAATGTCAAATAAGACGTGATTCTCATCTACTTATTTTACTTCCAAACAATAATATATTTACTCTAATCTGGATTTTCTTCAATCGCCATCTCCATCTCCATCTCCATCCATTCTACTCTGCAACTTTCCCTCATAAATACGCACCCCACCCCATTTGATCCACCTTCCGATAATCTTTTCCAACTGAGTCCGTGATCCAAACACCTTCCGCCCTAATTCCGTTTCTGCTTGCTGTCGTTATCTCTGTTGAATTTTTGGGGCTTTGGTTAGCTTTTAATTGTCGCCACTCTTGCGGTTTTTCCATTATCGGGATTTCGTGGAGTGAAAGTTGGGGTTGAATTTAGAGCCCCGTCGCCGGACTCTGCAGTTTCCGGTGACATCCGGTCACCGACACAAGCAGATTTTCTTTCATTGACAAAGATTTGATCGTTTTAGTCAATAAAAGCTGATTAAATAAATATTTTCTTAATAAATATCACAAGTCTTACCATTTTCCTCAATTAATTACTCTTCTTAATGACAAGATATTAATCCAATCAAACTTTTACACGCTCTCCCTCTTTCTCTCTCTAAAAACAGAGGAAATCCCGAAAACCCCTCTTATTCTTTAATTCAGTTATAATGATTGAATCCCTTTTTTGTTCATGAGATTTTTTTCTCCCTCTGTTCTTCTTTAGGAGGATTCCTCTGTTCTTTTACAGGGTAGGAGAGAGAGAGAGAGAGAGAAACAAAAACCTCTGAAAATCTCTCATCCGCCCTTCCTTTCTCTCTCTAGAAATGGTTTCAGAGAAAACATCAACGAAATCATCCAACCTTCAATGCTTCCTGGATTCCACAACACCTGTTGTCGCTTCTCAATTTCTCTCCAAGGTTCGTTTCCCTTGATCTTTGTTGAATAAAAACCCCCTTTTAATTTTGTCTTTCACTGTTAAAATTGTTCGATTTTGGTTTGCAGAGCAAGACTAGAAACCTAAACAGACTATGGCATCCATGGGAACGAGAGAGAGTTGAATTCTTCACGTTGGGAGATCTTTGGAATTGCTTTGATGAATGGAGTGCTTATGGCGCCGGAGTTCCGATCAATGTCAACGACGGTGGCGATGAAACCATCATCCAGTATTACGTTCCTTACCTCTCCGCCATTCAAATCTTTACAAGCAGTTCATCCTTGAACTATTTACGGTATTTCTTTCAGATCATTTTCTGTTCAGTTCTCCCTTTCAATGGTAAATATGGCAGTTTTCTCTGAATCCCATTTTAGAATTATTCTTCTAATCTTTTTCTTCGTAAGTATCTAATTTAAATTTCGTTACACTAAAAAAAATTAAATAAATATATCAAAAAATAACTAAAAATTTAACTTAGGTGTTACTAGTATTACATGTATTTTTTCTACTTTTAAAATGATAGATGATAAAAAAAAAAGTTAAATCTAATCCCAAACAAAACCTTTAGGAAAAGTACTGTGATTTTTTTAATGAAATGTCTAGAATATTCACGGCTTTTACAAATAGAGAAACTATATAATTTTTATGGTTTATGAGTATTATTATTATTATGGTCGTGGGTCCATTTAATTTTTATTTTTTCTTATTATCCGGATTGCTGAATAAAGTCGCTGAAGTTCAAAATATTGATTTAATAGTACAAATGAGTTCTGTAACACTGCCTCACGGGATTGGGTAGTCTACTTTTTCGTATACATTGTTTGGTTTTATATATCTACGATATAATTTAATAACGTGAAAATAATACATGCCGCTGTTATTCTATCACTATTTTATATGAAATCATGATAAATAGGCATGTATTTTTATTTTTATAGGGAAGAAACAGACTCTGAAACAAGGGATTCATTCAGTGATACGTTTAGTGACGAGAGCGAGTGTGAGAAGGTGTCAAGATGGGATGGATGTTCTTCGGATGAAGGTGTGTTTGATCAAGAGACACAGATTCAGTTGAATGATCGACTTGGTCATCTTTACTTCCAGTATTTTGACAGATCAACTCCTTATGGAAGAGTTCCTCTTGTGGATAAGGTATATGTTATATTAAACGAAATTATTAATTCTATTCTATGAAACTATCAAAATGTTTTGCGTACTAAACTTTTTAAATAAGGATCTATCTAACGTTGCATAAGAGACTGTCTTAAAGACAACACGCAACCTTATTCTTCTCATCTACAAATGATTTGTGTGTGGGTAACGACCTCAATGAGCATTGATTGTGTGGGAGATTATTTTTCTTACGTTTTCGACATTCATTTCTTGAGTGTTATGCACATATGAGCAAATCCATTTCATAAGTCATTTCGGGGACAATTATGGAAATATACAAAATAAGTTGTTAGAAACCATTTGTTTTGGGAAAATGTATTCTTATGATAAATGACATAACTTGATAAAAACGAAAAGAAACTAAATAAAACTAAAGCCTATATATCCTTGTTATTACGTAGTCAAAAATAATAAACTCTTAAGAAATATTTATTTTCTGTTTTTTTATATATATTTTTGGTGTACTTTGTTATTTATTACGGTTAAATGACGCTTTTGCCCTCACATACAAATGTGCCCATGCTTTCGAGTTTCGAGGACACACGTTTTAGTTTTGAAGTGGTCAGTTGTTTGCTTGTGCTGTTTGATGAGGTGAGAGAAGTAGTTTGCGCGTGAACCACACTGACGTGGATTGTATTTTACTAAACACCCCCCATAATATCATTAGAATGCCATTTAACCACCTAATCTTTCTCTCATTGATTATCTCTCTTTTTATCTTAATTTTGTATTTTCTATTCTACAGATATGCTCTTTATCTAAAAAATACCCGGGACTAATGTCGTTAAGAAGTGTCGATCTTTCACCGGCTACTTGGATGGCCGTTGCTTGGTACGTCTCTTATAATCTAAGAAATTGTTACGATTTTTAGTAAACCATTGATATCACTCATTTTCGTTTTTGAAAATGTAATAGTGTTCATCTTTGATGGTGCAAACATTGTGTTTTAGGTACCCCATTTATCACATTCCCATGGGAAGGACAATAAAAGACTTGTCTACATGTTTCCTTACATACCATACTCTCTCGTCATCATTTCAAGGTACGCTTGTTGTTTCTAACGATTTGTTGTTTCCAGTTATTTCAAAAGGTATCTTTACATCAAACTTACTAAATGATTCATTGATGTAGATATGGATATCGAAGACCAAAATGGATTCACAAATATAAAGAGAAAGCAAGGAGATGGAATCCGTCTTCCACCATTTGGATTGGCCACTTACAAGATGCAAGGGGACATTTGGATCTCGAGTAGGAATCCAAAGGACCAAGAGAAGCTAGTCTCACTTGTGAGTGTGGCTGATTCATGGTTGAGACAGTTAGGTGTCCAACACCATGATTTTAACTACTTTGTAGGAAATCGTCGTGGTTGAAAACTAACTACATTACATCTAAAGAGATATATGCTCGAACCCATAAGGTAGATGTGTGTGATTATCGATTGGTTTTCACCCTTTTAGTATCCCTCGTGGGCCTTTGCCTTTTGACAGGCGGGGAGAGGATGATATGTTTAGACTGTACATGGTTTTGCCATTGTTGAGCTTGTGTGTTGACTGTTGACTTTCTTTTTCCTAGCTAGTTCTCGACTTCTCGTCTTGCCTATAGGACCAACTGGTCCTAGGGGTTTATTTTAGAATGTTTTAATTTCTTGAGAACTTTTATGGAGAGGGGGTTTTATACATTGAGGAATATAATGATCCAGAGAGAAAAGGTTATCTAGCCGAAAGTCTTCTATGAGACAGTTTATTTACCCTTCATGTAAATATATGACCGTCTATGTCTTGCTGTATGTTACTGTTGTTGTGATAATTTAAAGTTGGTTACAAAAGAGGTATAGTTCCTAATATCCTCTCAAATTTCGAGAAAAAACAAAAGTCGTCTTTAACTACCTTGTATATGTTCCATATGGTGGATGTGATGGGCCAAGATATGTGTAAATTGTAATAACCCTTTCCCTTGTGATCTTCGTTAGGCGACTTGAACATTTTGTTCTTTGTATTATTTTTATGCTAATTAAGGTATATAATCCAAAGTTACAAATATTTGGAAGGAAAACATAAATATAGTTTTTATTCATATAGTTAATAATTTAATTGGTCAAATCAAAGCAAAGCATTAGTACAATGTTTAATATACTAGTACTTATTTTCATAAAGAGTTAATTGTATTGGATTGTAATAAAGTTAATTGTATCGGATTGTAATAAAGTATATACATTTTAATATTATGTGTAACGGATTAAACTTTGTTGATATTATTATATTTAATTAATCGAAATTTATGTTTACTGTAATATTTTTTAGTTTGACCTGCAATAACAAGTTAGCAGATCACCTTTGATTTTTTTATTATATTTTTATTTTTATTATTATTTTATCTTATTTTTCATCATCATTTTCAATAACACGTTCTAAAATGCTAAACTTTCAAGAACACATTCAAATCCACATTCAAAAAATCGATTCCATATCTTTAAAGAAGAACATAGTGATGAAGATTAAAGAACAAAAAAAACACAAGAAGATGAACAAGATCTGGAATATTCCTTGAACTATATTTGTGGAACATACCAGTGAAACCATCCGATTTCATAAACCAAAAACTAGAAGATTTTATATCGATTTGGTGCATGAACAAGGAACATATCAATTTAATCATTCGGTGTATATAGCCAAAAGAATCATAGATTTGAAACAACTCGCATATCTAGAACTCAAATCGACCTCATAGATTTGAACCCAAACAAATTGTAGATTTGAAACATATTTGGGTTGCAGATTTGAAATCGACCTTTACCTAATTGATTTCATCAAACCCTAAAATGAATAAGATGAAGCAAGAAAACCCTCAACGGCGGTGGTGGTTAAAGACGGAGGCGGTGACAACGGTGGTGGTTGAAAACGAAGGAGGTGGTGGTTGAAATGGTGGTAGCAGTGGTGGTTGAAGAAGAAGGATGCTCCCATGATGCGGTGGTGGTGGTTGTTGAAGACGAATGATGAGGCTGTGAGGTGATGGTGATTGCTGAAGGAGGTGGTGTATGGGGTTTTAAGATGAGTTGAAGATGTGGCAAGATTTCACACTAGATATTTGTTCTCTCACTTGATCTCTCTTCTTGATTTTCATATATGACTTCATACTTTGTTTTAATTTCATCTTCGAAGGTGGCAATCACTTGTTTATATCCTGCTTAACCTGTGCTTGCAAGTCATGTTACATACAATATAAAATTCAAGTAGTTTAATGTATTAATATCAACAAATTTTAGTTCGTTACACAAATTATTAAAATATAAATACTTTATTATATTTCGATACACTTAACCTTTAATAAATCTTTATAAATACAATAGCTTATCACTTTATCATTTTAGCAACCATTTTATATTTTATATTCGATTAATCTATAACATGTTATAAAAACATGTTAAATTTCATTTTAAAAATTTAGACTTACTTTTAAAGTCGAATTAATATTGATTTACTACATAAACATGTTATAATTATTCACACACATCAACATAATTTTCGAAATCTTATTAATTTCTCTCTCCTTATTTAATGAATATAAATATTTTTTCTTATTTTAATATCTCTTAGTACTTATTTTTAAATTTAATAAACTAGTTGATACAAATAAAAGAAAATTTAAAAAAATGGACATTTGCTTTAGAAAACTTTTTCGTGACATTGAAGCACGCAAATAACATATTATTATATTTTTGAAAGCTACATATTATAAAACAAAAACTATTTACCGTTACAGCATTACGTGAGTACAATGCTAGTTTATCATAACCCATTTACACTTCTAAAAAAACTACGGGCCTAGAGGGTGATCAACATTGGTTTTTAAATAAATATTCATCTTTCTATATTAGATTTTCACAAAACTAACTAGTATAATATTCATGCTTTGCTTGGGATGTTGTTCTTAATTAGAACTTTTTTTTTGTTTTAATCTTTTTTAACTCCTCAAACTATGGATGAGCTCGGTTCAAAAACCGTTTTGAACCGGATCAAACCTAAAAAAACAAAAAAGATATGACTTGAGAGGACCGAACGAAGATATACTAATTGGTTCCAGGTATGGTTTTTCAATTAAATTTATCTTAAGATTTTGGTCCGGTTTAGGATAAAAACCAAACCCGGTGAAATTGAAAACCAAATGTTGTCTTCATATTGGTCATTTATCACAATATCAGTTATCCTATTCTATTTCATTAACTTAACCCTATTTATGATTTTCGAGTTAAAGTTTGTTGATGAAAACCATCTAATCTTCGAACTTTTTAAGAATTGATTTTAAAGGTGACTCCAGGCTATTTTGGAACCTTAAAAACCTAAATTTTTTCATGACTTTTCTGTTAAAAGTTACGATACAATTACATGAAATTATTCACCAAGTTACACATGGTAATTTCCTAAAACCATAATTTGAAAAATGTTTTGACTGGAATAATCATAAATAAACTTAGATACTTGTATAAACTAAAAAACTGTGCTATAAATGAGTGAAATTAATTTGAAAAATGTGAAGTGTAATTTAGTGACATCCATATGATTTTTTTTACTTTATCTTATAAAAAACTAAATTAGTTAATTTCAAAATATGAACAGAAAACCAAGTGAGATTTTAGAAAATAAATAAAATTGAACTAACTTTTTTTAAACAGATAAATACATACTTTTTAAAACTAAATCTAATTCTATATTATTTTATTTATTATGAAACTTAAATCCATAATTTAGAGCCAATATGATTGTATTCAACCAAAACCATCCACTTTTCGATTCATCCATACATGACTCCATGCATGCCTTGTAGTTAATATATACCACATTAACAACTGGTGGAAAGTTTCAAGAATCGTATGAAATGAGATTAATTTGACTAGTTTAGTAATGTTGTGTTCGTATATATATAAAATCACTTGTATTTTCTACATGTTTTTGAGGTGAGGTGGTCGAGGTAGTATAAAAGTCTCTTTGTGAACAAAAAAAAGTAGATAAAAAAAATATATTAACCAAAACCCTCTTCTCTCACTCAATTTCACAAATTTAAGCAAGCCATGGAATTGAAATTCTAATCAACAATGTGTGTAAACCAAAAACTTTGTGCACAATTTTAAATCTTAATTTTTTTTCTTACATGAAAACCATGCTCTCACTAGATCTCTCTCTATCTATCTATCTATCTATCTATAGCATATGTCTTCCTGGAGAGTCTAAATCGCCGCATCTCATCCATCTTCGCTTAAGCCATCGTTTCTTCCTAAATTGACTGTCCTCGATCTGGTAATCATCGACATCTCCCCTGAAATCACCGGCAATAATAATGTCTTCCCCTCCCCTGAAATTGCTAGCAACGGTCGCCCCTTTGTTCACCATCGCTGCTATGAACTGCTAATGGCCACGATATACTCTGATCATTGGCTACCGCCTGCCGCAAGTGTCTACCATCGCCGTTTCCAACAACCTTCAGCACCATCATTACTATCCTTTTTATATATTCTTCCTTTTCTTACTTTTGCCTTTAGATCGGATCATGTTAATTGCAAAGTTTGCTTGCATCAGATCTCTGTTGCGTATGCATAGGATTTTTGGTTGATGGCATTGTGTGCATCAATCTGGTAAAACCTCCATATCCATTGTTTTAGGCTTTTTTAAGTTCTTGCTAGGGTTTTGTGTGTGTTAATTTAGGGATTTGTTTGTATTTTTGTTCAAATGTGCATCAGATTTGTAGAACGTTGTGTGCATCAACGTCAGATTTATGTGTTGTAACTATCGTCTATAAATTAGATTGGCTTTCATAATTTGTTTGTAATACATGAATCAGGTTTGAAATATATGTGTGTGCATCAATTCCGTATGTGTTGTGCATCTAGTTACCAGAAAATAAAACGTGAATTTAGTGGGTGACGTCTACTTTGCCAGAGAATCAAAGATAAATTAGGTGTGATTTTAGGAGTTGAATAAATGATTAGAAGTCTAATATACCCCTAACTATCATTTCTGAATTAATTAATTATTTAAAATAAACAATTTTTATAACTACTAGAGATGAATCCAACGGTTAAGATTCATCTATCTCCCATCTCTCCTTAATTCACCTCTTACAAGTTACAATAGCCTAATCTTATATATATATATATATATATATATATATATATATATATATATAGGGGAAGGTTCAAACGAGAACTGGGAGAACCAATCTTGGTCATTTATTTTGGATAATGGAGTTCATGGATGAAGAGCGTGAGGGGATTGAGTGTGGCATGGTGTATGTAAGGAATTCATTGGTGGGCAATCCAATTGAAGGAGGGGGAATTGGACGGCTAAGATTGGTTCTCGCGGTTCTTGTACAAAAAACAGTTCTCATTTGAACTTTTGCCTATATATATATATATATATATATATATATATATATATATATGTGTGTGTGTGTGTGTGTGTGTGTGTGTGAAAACTGATATATCTTCATATTATTTCTTCCTGTTTTATCCACTTACTCATTACATAATGACATGTGGAATCCACTAATTTTTTTCCTCACCCCTTTTATTAATTTTGATACTTGTATTGATTTTGTAAGTAGAATGAAATAATAAGAGGATATATCATTTCTCTATATAACTATATATATTCTCCAAGATTTGAAGATGTTGAATCATTTTGCAAGGTTCATATATATATATATATATATATATATATATATATATATATATATATATATATATATATATATATATATATATATATATATAGGGTTAGGTTATATATAGAACCACCCTTAAACATATAACCTAAAGAACAAATCTCAGCCACTCATTTAAAAGGGCAAAAAAGAAATTGAAAATTTGATTACATCTCACGCGCCTCACAAGATCATCAAAGCCTATCAGCTTTATTTTTATAAAAAAAAACTCCATTAATCATTCTAACGATCATAACTATGCCATATTTATGATTTTTAATAAAAAAATTATACCATTAGCTTTAATTTTTCTTGCTCTTTAATTCAAGACCACTTTTCCCATATTTCTAAAACTTTTATTTTCAAAATGCAAATATTTTCATCACAGCTGAAATGCAAAAATTTTACTTTGATTTTCATTACAGCTGAAAATGCAAATTTCAAACCTGAACATGCAATTGTGGATTAAGATGATAATCAAATCTGAATATGCAATCCTCTTTAATCTAAGACTAGTCCTGATATATGTTGGATGATTTTTTCAAAAATGCATGTTTATATATTTGCATTTTCATATACCTGCATATACATATATTTGCATTTCATATACCTGCATGTACATATATTTGCATTTTCAGCTGTGATGAAAATCAATGGTATCATTTTTTGCATTTTCAGCTGCATATACATATATTTGCATTTTCAGCTGTGATGAAAATCAATGGTATATTTGCATTTTCAGCTTCATGTACATATATTTGCATTTGCATGTACATATATTTGCATTTTCAGCTGTGATGAAAATCAATAGTATATTTGCATTTTCAGCTGCATATACATATATTTACATTTGCATGTACATATATTTCCATTTTCAGCTGTGATGAAAATCAATAGTATAAATTTTTTGCATTTTCAGCTGCATATACATATATTTGTATTTTTCAGTTGTGATAAAAATCAATGGTATATTTGCATTTTCAGTTGCATGTACATATATTTGCATTTTCAGCTGTGATGAAAATCAATGGTATAAATTTTTTGCATTTTCAACTGCATATACATATATTTGCATTTTCAGCTGCATATACATATATTTGCATTTTCAGCTGTGATGAAAATCAATGATATATTTGCATTTTCAGCTGTGATGAAAATCAATGGTATAAATTTTTTACATTTTCAGCTGCATATACAATATTTGTATTTTCAGCTGTGATGAAAATCAATGGTATATTTGCATTTTCAGCTGCATATACATATATTTGCATTTTCAGCTGTGATGAAAATCAATGGTATATTTGCATTTTTAGCTGCATATACATATATTTGCATTTGCATATACATATATTTCCATTTTCATATACCTGCATGTACATATATCATGAAAATCAATGGTATAGTTTTTTTTGCATTTTTAGCTGTGATGAAAATCAAATTAAAATATTTTCATTTTCAAAAATAAAAATTTCAGAAATATGGGAAGAGTGATCTTGATTTAAAAAGAATTAAAAAACTAGTAAATTGGTATAATTTTTTTGCTTAAATTCTTAAAACTTAATTAGTTATGATAAATTTAAACTTTGGGGGTAATGTTTTATTTAATTCATAGGTTTTTGTTTTCTTTGTGTGGTGAAAGGAAAGAGGAGAGAGAGATTGGAACGAGATTGTTAAAAAAAGAGAAATAAATTAATATTTTTTCATTTATACCCTTTTATTGACTTGTAATTTGGTAATTCTGTATAATAATTACATATTTGCCACTCTTTAATCTCAACCATTGATTAAGTTAATCTAATGGCTAGATTTAGTTCTTTAGGTTATATGAATAAAAAGTGGTTCTATGTTGATCCTATTTCTATATATATATATATATATATATATATATATATATATATATATATATATATATATTAATTAGAGATATCTTGACGCAGGGAGTTCCTCCAACGAGAGGTGAAACTTTTGTTTATTTTGTTTAATGTCTTTCTAAAATAAATTATCTCTTTATATAATGTGTGTTCGTTTATTATTTACAGAAAAACATAAAAGACTTTTCAAAAAATCAAAAAGACCATCTAAATATACTCATGAAGTCACTAAGTGTTGACTTTTCTTCACCGACGTACGTATGCTTGGATAGAAGGTCATGCGGTCAACGTCATCTTGAAAGTTAAAGGTGTCTATTAAGAGCATACGGAGTGTGTTTAAGCATAGTCTCGGCATACTGAATTAGTTGGAATATGGTATTGATGTCAAACATCACCCTTACCTTTTTGGTTTTGAAGCAAACATTATTTCTCGGTATTTGACTACCGAAGAAGAGAGAGAGGAGAGAGAGAAGTTATTTTTAAAAAGATTCCTTATAGTATGTGAAACATGAGTATTTTTTAGGTTTAAACATGCTCCAAACATTAAGAATATTGATGTGACGTTAATTTAGTTTGAAGCATCTCATGCTTAAACATGCCTACTCCCCAAGCTATAATCAATAAAGGTCCGTTCAAGGTCTTCATTTTATCGATAAAAGATAACTTAAACTTTTGAACCCTTAGTCATTTACACTACAATAAAAGTTGGGAACTTTATTTTATGTTTTCATTTAAACTTTCTTTTTTGAATGATTAAAAAGTTAAAGTTTGAAAATAGAATGCTAATTTGATCCTTTGCCCTACAACAAAAGGTTAATTATATTTTATAAAAAATAATAAACAATCCGCTCCGTTTCTTAAATCGGTGATCCGAAATCCAAATACCCAATCCATCCAAGACCCTTTTCGTCTTACAATCCTCTTTGATCTCCTCTCTCGCTTTCCTCATATCAAACCACCCACTTTTCTTCTCCATCCCAATTCTCTCCCTATATCGTTATTGGTACTTAGGTTTGTATATTTATGGTGTTTTACCCACCAAGGTTGTTGATACAAACCTAGAATCCTACCTGAACAAAAAAACAAAATACATTGGTACTAACTCGACATGAAACAAAATTTGGTAAAAAAATAATCAACAATAAGATGACACGAAAAAAGGGGTCATATTCTGGTTAATCTGCTTACTTGAAAATAAATTAATTAACCCTAATTTATTAAAAAAAATTAAAAAATTAAAAGTAAAAAAATTTGGTTCGGTTTTTTCGGTTTGGTTTTTCCGGTTTTTTCAGTTTTTGGTTCGGTTTCGGTTTTTTCTGCTCACCCCTATTTAGCTGTAATTGAACAAATGTTATATTTTCAAGACTGTGTTTTCATAACTAATTGCTAATATTCAGATTTACATTCAGATCAAAGACATAAAAAAATTTAAATAATAAATAAAACCTAAATGTTAAAGAAAAGATGTGGTAAATTTGTAGCCTCTTTTTTTAGGTCGGGCCATTAATGGAGAGGATGTAAAAAAATCACTATTTATGATCATACTAATAATGACACCGAAGTGACTAAACTAACACCTATTTAAATTTATTTATTTTAACAGCAAAGTTATGTTAGTGGGCTGGATCCACAGTGACATTTAAAATGGGCAGTATGCAAACCTCAAGTCACGCGTCATGAGATAATAAAACTACTTCCATCTATTTCCGGAAACCTCCATAGTGGGGCTTGAGCCCAAGACCTACACTATGAGGTAAAACCCAATGTACTATTGAGACATAATGTAACACCGCTTCTGAATTCAGTTGCTTTAATGTCAAAACAGATTTTAGCAGCGAAAATTTTTCTTTTTAACACAAACAACTATCATTTACATTATCAAAGAACATAGGTGTTACCAACGTACAGGAACCGACCATAGCATCTATTTACAATACATCACAAAATATAAGTGTTCCACCCACAAGGGGCAATACAATCCCATAAGCAACCCGCCTCGCAAGCCCTCTAGTCTTTACCTGAAAAGGGAAACATAGTATCATTAGCTACACTAGCTAGTGAGTACATACAATCATAAGCATCAATAGATTAAGTCATGCGTCGTATCATAAACAGTCTTTGCTAGCTTAGCACATAGCGGTGTGCTGACAAGATCGGTAAGAGTCGTGTCTTGCAGGGTAATCAATCCCGCTCAACAACTCAGACCGGGGAATCAGACACGACCAATCCGCGCTGGTGGGGGAGCACAAGGCAGTCCACCAAGCATCGTTCACAGAGCCAAAGGCTCTACAAGTAATCCAGCTACAATCAGCTGATCACCACTCACGTTAAGGCACGGTGGTTCTGCAGAACTTTGACCCGGGATGCACCCCGAGTCACCGTTCAATCCAGAAATGACCGAAGTCCTGTTAGGATCCAGCTAACCGGCTGACCTTAACCATGCGTCAGATAGTCTGCAGACAGGTCACATACACATATACGTACATTTGATCCCACAGGGATCCATCATCTTACATATAGCATCATACAGTTATTCATACGGGCATATCATGATGTATTAACTAAGTGGTTCCAAACTGGACCCACTGGCATGCTCCTGACACATATTCTAACATCATATAGCCATACACTTACCTCCACGAGTATACCTGCAAAAGCAAGTTAGTCATACATAATACATTCACACTGTTACTTAGCAGACAAGCCTTACTCTACTGAGTCTCATGGTCGTAAGCACTCGCCTGAGCTGTTACTAGGCACAGGTATTGGCTTGAGTCCTCTAACAAGTTCACCTAGCATATCACATTGACTTCAATCATTCACATGTGCATTCAAGGCTCACAAAACAACATTTAACTTTGGACATTACACAAATCTGCCAAAACTGTTGGATTTGGGGGAAATCCGATGGTCTTGTCGGATTCATGAAATCCGACACATTCAATCATGAAATCCGATACTTAACATTCGGATTCCAACACATGAATTCCAACCATGCACACGAAATCCGACACTTGCGAATTCCGATACATAGAAGGAAATCCGATACTACCATTGAAATCCGATACTTATCGGATTCCGACACTTTTGAATCCGAAACTATGGAAATCCGATTGACTTACGGATTCCGACACTTTTGAATCCGAAACTATGGAAATCCGATTGACTTACGGATTCCATATTTAAAAGGACTACAAAACATGAAATCCGACAGAGTTGCGGAATCCGACACTTCTATCGGATTCCGACAATTCCTTCGGTTTCCAATACATGCGGATTCCGGCAACTTCATAGTTGCGGAATCCGACAACTTCATCAACTGAAATTCCGATAGCTTCATTTGATCATTTAAACAACTCCATTTTGGCTTGCTTTAAGCCCAGAACATCATAGAACATCATTCTTTATCCATCTAGCCATTCTAAACACATCAAATCATATAAGAACACCAAATATACCAAAACCCACTTTAAAGTAAGATTTTGCATGTTCTTCATGGTGTTCTTGCATAGATTCATGGTTCTAACATTTATGAAATCTTCTAACGTCAATGATTCTAAGTTGCTAACCTTTTGTAGATTAAGCAACCGAGAATCCTAGTTCTTCTTTCTTCTAGAAATCCGAGAGCAACAAGACGAGAGAGAAGGGTGCTTGCGATTTTGTGTGTATGTGTTTTGCTATGTTTGACCAAAGTCAACTAAGCACACATATATACTTTCACATTTACAAGAGGCGGTTGCCTCATTCTTCACATATGGGTTTCCTATCTAATTTAATTACATACACACATACATAATACATACATGTATCCGCACATGCATACTCACATACACATAAATACATAAACATATATTCATTTAATTCAACAAAATATACAAAGTACATCTTATTACAATAACTACGTACACACACGTACTAATTACAACTAGGCCCAAGTTGAGGATGTTACACAGAAGCCCGTTGGTAACACCTATTTAAATGATTTGCGGGTATAATCATTTTCATAATACTAAATCACAATAATTCAGTATGTCTTATTTGAATTTAACAAGGTAAAGTCTTGGATACATCATTACGTATGTAAGAAAATGGGAAATTAACGGTGAAACCTAATGTGGCGGAGGCGGTCGTTTTGCTTTGTCAGATGGTGAGACGGTGATCGATTGCATTCCCATTAAAGCTAGACTTATTTGTACCGTCAACAAACGGACGTGAGGATTTGCAAGCAAAACGTGGACTTGAAGACAAATTAATGAAGAAGAAATCAAAAGCATTCAAGATCTATGGTGAATTAAAGAATGTGATGTTGCCAGAGGTTATACGGAGTCGATAAGGAGTTGGTTGGACCGAAAATCAAAGTCAGCGAATGGGCTGGCGTAAATAGAGCGAGAGACAAGAGACAGTCGACAAAATTGGTTCTCGCTGGAAAGCTTGGAATGCATTAAACTCATATAGGTTTTTGAGTAAAAAATGAATATTGTGACGGAGGTCGGTAGAGGTAGCTTGTCGGTGCCAAGGTCGTCGGAGGGAATATTGTCGATGGGAGGATCGTCGGAGGTAAGCTTGTAAGTGGAAACATCATCGGAGGGAAGGTCAACAGGTTAGGGATAGGGTGTTGGTGGTGATAATTAGAGCATAGAGTAAAAATTGTTTCGTAGGTATATTTGGAAATTCTTGGTGGGCGAATAAAAGACCCTTATGCCCTTTTTAATTAAAAAAATATTAAAGACAACCTATAAATTAATTGGTCCATAATAGTTTTCGCAGTTTTTCTACGAAAAACAGTTCTCATTTGAACTGCTCTCTATGTGTGTGTGTGTGTGCACACATATATATGCTATCTTGATATTATTTTTCAATCTATTCTGTCATTTTGTAGTCTTCAATCATTTTCTTTTGCAGATCAAAAACTCACAAGGTCAGGTTCATGAAATTATGGGATGTATAAATGGTAGATATGGAACTTTATTACTTAAATGTTCAAGTTTACTATCTGGTTAAACTTTCGTCTTCTAAGTTAACATTTAGACTATAAGATTCGTGGCGATAGAAAGTATAAGAATAAAATATGTGACCTTTCAAAAATAAAAAAGAAAAGATGTTAATGAATCAAATTTGCGTACATTTACTAAAAATAAACATCAAACTGATGGGCTAAATGAAAATTGGGTGAGAAATTTGTTGTAATACATGTTGGAATTTACCCATATCTTTTGGATTACATAAAACAAAGATTAAATATTTTCAAAGAACATAATAGAAATTTACATAAACATCATCCATCTATTAATATTGCAAATTCCAATCCAACGTTTTCCATCATTTAATCACCATATTTATAGACTACTAAATGAACCGTTGTAATGGTTCTCAACCAGTCGGTTAATAGACACATGATAGGATGAGCTACCTTAAACGAAGACTATTAGGGTGGTCTAGATTTGGTGTTACTCATGACTATAAAGGTCATTGGTTCAAGTCCCATCGTAGACAAATTTAGCATTGATTTAGGAGCTACTAAAAAAAGGTTAATTAACTGCCCTAAAGTCAGCGGACACAATTACAAACATTTGGTTCTTATAACCGAACTTCCTACTTACACCATCCGCATCCATCACGTGGGAGTGGACTGGTTGGTGCTAGTTACCAACACCATCGCATCCCTCATGCTTGCTTATGTTGTTTCGCTCTACCTGGTATGTGAACCAACAATCCCTCACGCACCATCTCTCTCTTTCTTCTTTCTATTTCTCTCATTTGTAAATAAAAAAAATGGTGTGGGATGAATGTGGGATAAAATAGAATGGAAGAGAAAAGTGATGTGACACTATGTGGCAATGAGAATATATGTGATGAATGTTGATGGTCTTATGGCGACACTATATCAATTGAGACAAAACACTTTTGTGACAGATTTCAGAACCTCCGAAGTGTAGATTGTAATTTCAACAATAAAATGGCTTGTTTATCGAGTATTAAAGAATTATTATGTGATCCTCTTTTTGTGCTTTACTAGTTACTATAAGCCCGCGCTTCGCACTGGGTTATACAGTGTGACAAATTGTATCATACGCAACAAAATTTACATGAAATATTAGTTTGTACATATGTGGTAGTATGAAACGTAGTATGACAGACTGCGTGCATTTTGTTGAGCGTTTAGCTATACGCTTGTAATCAAAGAGGTACAAACATACTTGGTTTGCATGAGTCCTCAAAAGACTAATAACGTTGTACATGCTTATAATAAAAAAGAGGTACGGACTACAACCTTTGTTGATATTTTCGTGAATTGTTAGCATCCGAACGTAGTTGGTTGCATGAGTTTTTTTTTTAAAAAAAAGTGAATTCCCTGCAAAAGAATATATTTATTATTAGTGTTATGTTAATGTATATGTATTTGTTGCAAATATAAGTAGCTCTACATGCATATCACTTCTGCTCTAAAGCTAGAAAAGAGATTCCCGTTTTCTTCATTTATGCTATTTCAACTTCAACTACACATAAGTAACCACCAAATTGTAAGTTTTGTATCCTGAAGTATCAATCTTCAGACCATGAAGATTGAATTTGCTAATTAAGTTTTAATTGAGGCAATGCATTCTAGGTTGAAATGGGTTTGGCTGGCACACAACACTTTTGTTTAAGTTTTATGCTCTTTAATATTTGTTTGATTTAGTAATATTTGTTTGGTTTGATTTAGTATTGATCTTTTTATTGTTAAAAAAGGAGCAGTCATTATCCCTGACATATATAAATCAAACACCCGATGGTCGGGCAATATAAAACACATAATCGTGGCAACATAACATCTATATCATAAATCAAGAAAAATATATATCGTACACATTACATCAAACTGCTCATATGCATTCTCAGATGAAAGATAAACAGAGAAAACAGAACATTCGAAACAAAAGGAACACCAAATTATAATCGGATTAACGTGAATTTTGAAGGCCCTATGCGAAGTTAAAAAATTGGCCCTTTATATATACAGACACACACATAAGCAAGAGTTCACTAATACTACGGTATTTATTATCTCAAAAACTAAAACAAAAGAAGGATAGTAAAATAGTTTATCATGTATAGTTACATGAATCGTGAAGCTCTCATAACATTAGTGAAAACAAAGTTATGAATCAACTTTTCATAATCAATACTCTCCAAGATATCGTTTTTAATAATTATCATTGTCAATTCATTAAGCCTTTCTTGTGACATTTTAGATCGTAAGTAGGACTTCAATACAATCAACTATTTTTAGGTATTTTAAGACATCGTTAGGTCGGATAGTTTTCTTGGATAAAAATGTGTCAAACAGCTTCAACTTCATATAAAGTTAATTTGCATCAAGATCTAATCGTCTATCATACTTAAGTGTGGATTTAAGACGACTAGAACATGACTTAAATTTTTTGTCATCAAATTTCTTCAACTTTTTAGGAAACAAAAAACAAAATACTTTTTTATATTCCTTGTACTGTTCAAATATGGTTTTAAGAGAAACACTAGCTCGATCAACAATATATAAAACTTTATAATTCTCCTGAGCTGAAAGTAAAACATCTTGATCACTTTGATTCTCCTAAAATTGTTTTTTTACGAACCTGACGCCTTTGAGGGAATACCGATCAATATTCATTTCTATGGCAAGTCCTTAGCAACATCAAAAAGCCTTAGATAACTCTCTTTCTTTGAATTCTTTGAAGTATTCGATCAACATGTTCATTTCTTTAATATATTAATAAAAACATGGACAATCTAAAATTTTATTTTTTAATTGTGAGCTTTTGAAAATTATAATATATATATATACACACACATAAACGTGGGCCCCTTGACACGTGGGTCCTGTGCGACCGCACCTCCTACACTCCGTCAAAGACACCCTTGTCTAAAATGTAAAATTACTTTTACCAGAAGTATTTAAATTGCTAGTGTGAACATAAAAGTGAAAGACGATTATAAATATACGAAGAGAGGAGAAGGTAGGAAAAAAAATTAAAATACAAATGCTACCGAAGAGAAGGAAATTGGAGATGGAGAAGGAATTAGATATGGATAATTGAAAGGTTAAAAAAAAGCAGAATAAATGCATCGTAATTGAAATTCGGTAGAAGTAAGCATATGTGTCGGAGAAAGAATACACGTGTACAACTGTGAATAAAGACGTGTACCACTGTGAAAAAAAAAGTAAGTAAAAAGCAAACCGTAAAATAACGTGCTCTAAAATAAAGAGGGATTCGAACCCAGTATCATTTCTGTCAAATAAGGACAGATTTCCAGTGAGCGGGCTGACATATTCGGTTAGCATACAGAGATGAAAGTATTTATCAGAAGCATGTATTTCTTTCCTGGAAATTGTATGGTTATATAATTATCTAGATATCTAATCTACACATAATCATTGAATATATTAGGAATGTGAATATAAATTACGAGATATGATATATGCTTCTAAAAATACATATCTTATATGTTTTTATACTTACAAACATCTTAAATAAAGTGCATATTAATAATTTTATTATTTAATAATTTAAATGTTTATCTTACTCCTTTATAATACATTTACAACCTTAAAAACTCTTAATTTTATGTAACTTGAATGTACTAAAATACCTCTTCTTAACCATTTCATTCTCTCTCCTAACTTTAACTTTTAAAATGCTCTCTTTTAACCATTTCATTCTCTCTCCTAATTTACTTTAACGTTTTATCTATTTAAAATATCTCTCTAACACTAAAACATTCTCTCATACAAACACAATTATCCACACACATCAACATAATTTTCAAAATCTTATTAACTTCTCCTTCCTTATTTCATAAATATAAATCTTTTTCTTATTTTAATGTTTTTTAGAATTTATTTTTAAAATTAATTAAATAGTTGATGCAAATAAAAAAAATAAAAAACTGACATTATACGATACTTTTTCGTAACATTAAATTCGCAAATAACATATTATTACATTTTTAAAAGCAACATGATGTAAAATAGAAATTATTTATTATTACAGCATTACACGGATACTTTGCTAGTAAATATAAAAGCATTTATTATCATAAATGCTTCTATCTTTTCACATTTTTTTCCTACAAAATAAATGGTTTAAGTTAAAACCACAATCTATTTGTAGAATTGGACCACCTGATCATGTGTGGGTTTGGAGAGGTAATGATGCGTCCAGTGCAACATTTCCATTAATTCCTGTTCCACTTATAGAAAAACCATGGTTACTTCGACACTTGTTTACTCGTTTTGGGTTTCCCATGTGACCACCATTCGCCACCGAAGCAAAAAAGCATAATACACTAACCATTTATCTTATCTTTAGGTGACACTGCATATAAATATATAGGGGAGAGTTCAAACAAGAACTGTTTTTCGTACAAAAACTGCGAGAACCAATCTTGGTCATTCAAGTAGAAAGTGGAATTCATGGATGAAGAGCGTGAAGGGATTGAGCGTGACAAGGTGCATGTAAGGAATTCATGAATGGCAATCCAATTGAAGAAGGAGGAATTGGACGGCTAAGATTGATTCTCGCGTACGAAAAATAGTTCTCGTTTGAACTTCTTCCTGTGAGAGAGAGAGAGGAGGAGGAGGAATCCAATAAGAACATATTTAAAATAGAGAATAGTGAGAACACTCGTAGTACAATCATTTATTTACATAAATAAGACTATAAACTCAACATACCTTAATTAAACCAAATAATTAAAAATTCAACATACCTTAATTAAACCAAGTTTAATATTAGCCATTAAATAAAGATCATCAAGGGCTATAAACTGTTCTCAAAGTTCTCACCTTAAAATGTGTTCTTATTTGATCATACCTATATATATATATATAGTGAAAAGTTTATTTGAGAACCGTTTTTATTGCGAGAAACAATCTTAGCTGTCCAATTCCCCTCCTTCAATTGGATTATTCGCCCATGAATTCTTTACATGGACCTCGCCACACTCAATCCCCCCACGCTCTTCATCTATGAATTCCACTTACCAATTGAACGGTTAAGATTAGTTCTCGCGGTTCTCACAATAAAAACGGTTCTCAAATGAACCCTACCCTATATATATACACTAGCATGGTACCCGCGCAATGCAGCGGGATCAAATAGTTTCTACTCGATAACTTGTCCATTTTTGTATTCACATAATACGATGACAATGCATAATTTTACTTTGGTAAAATATCTATTTTATTTGTTTTCATTTTCTTTATTTTTCTACTCTCAATCAACTCGTTTATTATTTTTAAAATAAACTCTTTTATTATTTTTAAAATAAACTTTGAGAACAACTAAATAAGAAAAATGATATCTACTTATAAAATAGGGTAAACTGCTTGAAGATGCAGAGTGTAATTAGTAACTTGAAATTATTTAAAATTAAGAGATTAAGAAAATAGAGTAAACTAATTTGAAATATTGATTATATGAGCTATTTAAAAAATAAAAAAATATGTTTATAAATTTTATTATAGGTTATTCATGTTTATGATTTATGAGTTCTACTTGTACACATTTTCTTATAAATATGTTAAAATATTTATTACATGATAAACTATTTAAAATAAAAAGTTTGGTTATGAAAAATATCTTTTAATAATTAAGTTAATTTGTATTGACTTGATTTTTTTTTAAATATAGAAGGTTTAGTTATTAAAATGAAATATAAGAATCTTATTAACTCTATTTAATAGTTTCTTCATATAATAGTTTCCATTTAGTTTATATTAGGGATAATTTAGTAATTTCAAAATACTTAAAATTTAAGAGATTAAGCAAAAAGGCTTAAATATTTTATAATATAGTATAGATATATAACTCTATATAGGTTGAGGTTCAAGGAAGAACCTTTTTAAAATGCACGACAGTGAGAACATGGGTAAACTTGTAATTTAGCATTTCTCCTTTACGTTCATGTTCACTCATAACTACACAAAAGTCAAGTTTACATCCTAAATCTTAAATCAAAATTATTTCTACAATATTAACAATTTAAAGATTTGTATGCATTGATGCATCAGACTAGCCACTTTTGTATGCATTGATGCATAAGATATATAGTGATACAAATAATCAAAAAAACATGGCAGTTTTTAAACTATTCGATCAATGAAATCAAAGTCTAAAAAAATGACAGTTTTTAAATCATCTGATAAATTAAATCAAAGGTTCAAAAGTGTTCTCTCTATTCTCATTTTCTCATTTTAAGGATGTTCTCATTTGATCCTTTCTCTCTCTCTCTCTCACTCTCTCTCTCTCTCTATATATATATATATAGGGAAAAGTTCAAACGAGAACTGTTTTTCGTACGAGAACCAATCTTAGCCGTTTAATTCCCCCTCCTTCAATTGGATTGCCCACTCATGAATTCGTTACATGCACCTTGTCACACTCAATCCCCCACGCTCTTCATCCATGAATTCCACTTACCACTTGAATGACCAAGATTGGTTCTCGCAGTTCTTGTACGAAAAACAGTTTTCGTTTAAACCCTCCCCTATATATAAATAAATAGATATATATATATATAGGGGAAGGTTCATTTGAGAACCGTTTTTATTGCGAGAACCAATCTTAGTCGTTCATTTTGGATAATGGAATTCATGGATGAAGAGCGTGGGGGGATTGAGTGTGGCATGGTGCATGTAAGGAATTCATGGGTGGGCAATCCAATTGGAGGAGGGGGAATTGAACGGCTAAGATTGGTTCTCGCAATAAAAACGGTTCTCAAATGAACTTTTCACTTTCACTATATATATATATATATATATATATATATATATATGGGAGGGTTCATGCGAAAAGTGTTTTATTTACGAAAAGTACGAGAAATAATTTCAGCCACCGATTGGTTTTTGATCTTATGGTTCATATTAATCATAATTAATATTTTTATTTAATTCAAAAGGGTTTATTAGTAAACAAAAATATTTTCTCTCTCATCTCTCTAATTAATTTTTCTCTCTCTAATTAATTCTTTTAGATTTTGTTTAATTTTTTGTTTTTATTATTTTCCAAATTAATCATTTTTTTAGAAATTTCTTTATATATTCGAATGTTCATTAATGAATCATAACATTTTGGTAGGCTTTTTTTTATCTTTTATTACTAAAACTTACAGTTAATATTCGTGTTCAACCATGAACGAAAATAAATAATTTATGCTGTTTGTTCAATAAAGAAAAAGTGAACAACTTAAAAACAAATAAAAAGAGCATAAGAATCTGAGTTTAAACAATTATCTAAATAACCTAAAAACACACAAAAAAGTTTTGTTCAATAATAAACAAACTCATCACTAGTAAATAACAAACACTAAACAAAACCAAAATCTATTCACTAATAAACAACAAATATCAAACTGTTACATTAACCCAAATTTTCATTTTCAATAATGAAAAATAGAAACAAAACCAAAATCAATTCACTAATAAACAAACAAATATTGAACATCGAAACTTTTCTTATCGATTATGAACGATTTAAAACTAATAAATCAATGACCAGTCATTGGCCGGAACCAGATTCACAAAGCAGATCTCGGAAGAGATGGCGTTGGAGGTCGGAGAGAATAAGACGATACTGGATCTAGAGTTTGGTGGCACCGGTGTCGCTCGATTCACATAAGAAACGGTTTGTCGTCGCCGCCGCCATAATACCGGCACCTCTTAAATAGCCCGCCACCATCGCTTGCTCCGTAAACCATCAACATCATCTCTGGCAAATCCCCGTCGCAAAACGCATGAACCCTCTCCGTTGCAAAGCTACGATCGAATACCGGCATAGTTGCTTCCACCCCGTCAAAAAGCTACTCCTTGCAAACAAATAACCGGCCACCACATCTTTTTTTCTTTTCTCTAAACCTTCACTTGCCGGCGAAAAAAAAGGAAGCAAGGGAAGATGGAGGCTGGAGGTAGTTGGCGGCTCTAGGGAATCGGGGAGGCATTTCCAAATTTAAAGAAGGTATAAAATGAATTGCTTAAATATTGGGATTAGGTTTGAGTTAAAATTACCTTTCTCTCCTTTTAGTGTTAATTATTTTTCCTTTTAATTGAATGTTAATTGCTAAAATGCCATAAATCATCTTAATCATTAATTAGATTATCTAAGGGTTTAAAATGTTTCTCACACTTTTCGTAAATAGGAAGCTTTTCGCATGAACCTTATAATATATATATATATATAGAGAGAGAGAGAGAGAGACTGGATCAAATGATAACACCTTTTAATGTGAGAACGGTGAGAACAGTTTATAGCTCTTGGATGATCTTTATTTAATGGTTGAGATTAAATTGATTTAATTAAGGTATGTTGAATTTTAATTATTTGGTTAATTAAGTAAAGGATGTAAACTCAACTTACCTTAATTAAACCAAATGATTGGCCTACAAGTGTTCTCACCGTTCTCTATTTAAAATGTGTTCTCACCGGATCCCTCCTCTATATATATATATATATATATATATATATATATATAGGGATGAGATCAAATAAAAAGAAAATTAAAGTAAAAAGTGTAAAAAGAATGATTATTTGATCATTTTTCGGTATATATATCAACTGATAATCGTTAGTTCATCGTCTTTATTGATTAAAACTAGTTCTTCATTAATTTCTTTTTGATTTCAAATACAGATTTTGAAAATAAAATTTTGGAATAATTTATTGATAAACAAAATGTTTTCATTTAAAAAGTGATGAATATGTTGGATTCATCAAAAAGAAATTGACGAAGAACTAGTTTTAATCAATAAAGATGATGAACTAACGATTATCAGTTGATATATATATATCGAAAAATGATCAAATAATCGTCCCTTTTACCCTTTTTACTTTAATTTTCTTTTTATTTGATCTCTACCATATATATATATATATACCGGGTAGACGCGGCCCAAAATGTAGCCCAGAATTACATTTTTGACTTCCTTTATCCAACTTTATGTTAAATTTAAATAAAAATATAGAAACATTGCTTTAATATATGATGCCCCAAAAACTAGCACCAATAACTAATGAGAGATAATTTGCATATAATATTATTTGATTATATATAATAATTATGATTTTTTTTATTCTTATAAATTCACTAATAATTTTTATCAACTACATGTTCAAGGTTTTGTAGGTCAAACATACACTTTTTTTATGTATGACAAAAAGTATTTTGTATAACTCATCTGATAGAAGGAAATAACATTACCCGGAGACGGAGACATAGAGGAGCTGAAGGTGCTAAACCCCATAACTAGCCCAATTTTCTTGTCTTTTATAAGCCCATGTCCAACTATTTTTGTTAAGCCCATTATCATTTAAAGTTAGAACTTGGAAGCCAACTATAACACAAGAGGAAAAGGCGAAGGTTTGAAGGATGAAGAGACGATTCTTCGTTTTTAAGATATTTTATTCTGCTGCAAATATGTCTATTGATATTTTACTCTCTATTTTGTCATCCCACAGTTTGTATCGTTCCAATTTATATGTAAATGTTGTTTTTGAGTTTGTCAAAATAGAAAACGAGACATCAGTAAGTCATCAAATAATCTAGAAACTAAAAGAAAGTTGTTCACTTGATATTGCAATTTAAATAAGAGACTAATCTATTTCACTATTTGATTGAGTTTATAAATACGAATTTTATGTTATTGGACTATGAGTCATGTTTATTGAGTTTGCAATATTTTTTTTGTTGAATTATTGAATCATCAATTATTAGTCAACGTTATTGAATTGTAAAATTGATTGTAACAATCGTTATTATTTTTGTTTTTAAGAGCCGAGTTAGTTTTAGTTAATATTTTGTTACAACGAGGTTTTTAAATAAACTAACTGAATTTATAAGAGCCGAGTTATTTTTATTTTTTGGTTCGATTATTGAATCATCAATTATTAGTCAACGGCATTTATTTATTTGTTAGTTAATTCATGATAAAATGAACCGGTGATCGTTAGAAAAGTTTGAAAATTGATTTTAGCAAAACATAAATGTTATCTTAACGCGTAGATTTCTTGTTTTTTAATAAACTTCATTGTTTATTTATCTAACAAATAATAGAACTTTTTTATATCGTTTATATTATATGAGTATTATCAGTGTTATGAAACCATCTTATATTAAAATTTTTGCTCCATCCTTAATTCTATAAATGAGTGACATTAGACCACTTGTAGTGGTGATAAGCCGCTTGTCGTGACGAGTAATGATAGTGATAGTAATAGTAATGTGAATGTTAGTCATGATATTTATGACTAGTGCTATTTAGTCATAAGATAGTCATAAGTTGAAAAAACTAATGTGACAGTCAGTCATAATAATCATACATGTCATAACTAACTGTGATCTTAAAAAATGTAATAATTATTTAGGAAGCCTACTCAACAAGCGTTATTTTTTACATCCTTATTTAAAAAAATAAATAAATGCCACATCAATCATTAACTGTTTACATATTAGCAAATAGTCGATAATAGATGAATCAACAAATTAAATAATATATTTGATCAGTTCAGTCTATTACAAAATAATTTTTAAATTTAGATGCATATCTATACTATATTATAACACGTATTAGATTAGATGTCTGTGTGACATACGGTTGGTTTAAAAATAAAAAATATTTGGGCAAATTGTATAAAATTACAATGAACTTTGTCTTAGTTATCATTGTATACAGAGAACTTGTAACACCACAATTTCAACCCATTTTTTTTTAAAATACTGCGGAAGCGATAGATTAATATATATACATAAGTTTACAAAGCTAATACTTAAAACCAGGGTTAATTGTTTTCAAAACAACATCAACAGTGTAGTGTTACATAAACCAATGGCTCATCAAACAAAATCAGAGTAGCAGTCAATTATTCCCCAAGCATGCCACTCTACAGCTGAACCACCATCTTACCAAAACCTGTAAAAAGGAGTGAGAGGTGGGGGATTAGCACAAAGCTAAGTGAATGGAAGTTAAACCAACAATTAGCAACAATGCAACCGGAAGATACAATAGTAAACAAGTAACCGAGAAGACTGGCGGTTCTGCAGGAATCTACAACCAATGCCGGCCAAAGCAAAGGTTTACCGATAGTTCATTTGCTATTCTCACACAGTATTATCCTTAAGTTGCAACAAATGCATCAAAATATCAAAATACTGATTAGCCGATAGCAAACAAACCCAGCCCATATGCCCAGCCGAAACTGACTTCTCATCCGAATCATGTGCACATACCAATGGTTAAATTAACACAAACCAAGTAATCAATCAGCAGACAATAAGTCTATCCAAGTATTAACCAAAACAATTGTAACCAAACCGTTACAACTAAACCAAGTGTGAGTTAAACATCCACTCACCTTAGATCTCCGAATCTCCAACTCAGTAATCTAATTTCACTGAGTTTTGTCTCCTCCTGAGAACACAGGATAACCCGAATTAGTACTCAATTCATAATTATCTCAAAATATCAAGTTTAGCACCAAACGGGTCAAAACCAAGCCGATGCATTTCACAAATGAAAACCAATATTTAGAACATGTCTAAGTTGCATACAATCTATATTCATGATACTAAACATGTTACAAGCATCAAAACATGTATTAAGTACATATAAATAACAATTTACTTGCAAACGGATCAAAACCAACCCGTTATGCCTAACATGTAAAACCAACTTAAAATACATATCCGATAGTCAAAGATCACTATATATATGATACTTAACATGTAGGAATCAACGGAACATGAATACGAGTCATCTAAGTCCGTTTCTTGAAATTAAAGTAGGCATTTAACGTTAATATTTTCATAATTAATTCAAGACCTTACTAACCATAATTCATCATCAAAACACCTTTATATATATATCAAATAAACATATGTATACAACAAGTACTAACAATGAATAGCAACTCATAAGAGCTTAAGGTCAAATACTAAACAAAATCTTGTTTTACATTTGTCAAATTCAATCTCAAATTTGACACAGCTACTGTAAATCAACTTTTAGGCCAACCTACAGCTCAAATTAGCTTCTGGACTCTAAATACAAATTAAAGTAGACATCTCCAGCTTTCCAACGATATAAAATACGACCTCTAACGATGCTTCGTTGATTTTTAACGATTTTTACAAAACTGCCCAGAAACTAGTACAAAAGTCCGAACAACAGCTCTTAACTACAAAAAAAAATTTGATTTGCAAATCTAAAACTCAACCATAAACACATCCTAACTTCATATTTATTATTAATAACATACAATCTAATATCAAAACACATTTAGGACAATTTAAACATCATAACCCAACAAACCCATTTCCATCTTCATCTTCTTCATCCTCCATTAATGGAGCTCAAGGTTTAAACAATAAAAACACAGAATTTATACATGATTTCAGTTCCATAACCACATAAATTCACTATCAAATTCATATCCAACATCAATTTCATCTATTAGGCAAATACCCAAAACTCAAGAACCCTAACTCTGAAGCAAGAAAAGCATGGTAGAAGCTAGAGCAATTCAAGAACCAAACTAACCTTTAATTAGAAGTAATTACCAACACTAATATGCAAGAATCATCAAAGATAGTGGCTGCCTTCAATTGTTCTCTTCAAACCAAGCTCAAGAACACAACAAGAAGATAAGTCTAAATGGCAAGGAGGTGGTGGCAATGCCTGCCTAATGACTCACGACACATACACGCACTTATCTGCCTTCTAACTCACAGTTAATTAATTAAGCGGTCCTACTCAATTAATTATAAAACAACGAGGTATTATTCGTGACCCTTATCTAAAAACGAATCCAATTAATCAATTAAATCCATAAAAATATAAAACATATATTTCCCCTTTTTAACCTCGTGGCTTTAAATTAAATTAATAATTTTCTAAAATAAAGCAAATAAGCAATTAGCATATATACCAAGACACGTCCTACTAAGCTGGTGAATAGGGTGTTACAGAACTTTAAAATTTTAAAACAATACAATTAACTTTCGTAATCCTCTCATTATACGCAAACAACTTTTTATGTGTCTGTTGTTTAGTTACCATTGTATACAATGAACTTTGTCGTAACTTCCATATAATACAACAAGTTACATACAATGTGAGAATTATGAAAGTTGGTTGTATTATTTTTAAAAAAATAAAGTTGATTATATATGATGGTAACTAAGACAAAATTTATTGTGTTTTAATGCAATTCACCCTAAATATTTCACTAACAAAAAGATATTAAATAATTATAAGACACAAAACAAATAAAAATTTGAAAGAATTATAAATGTAACACCCGCAAACCCGGGCTAGTCATTAGCGGGTTGACGGTTCGTGTTTATTTGCGTTTAAATTGATTATATGGCTATTTAAGTTAATTGATTAATTAATTAATTAAAATATATATATATGTATATATATATATATATAAGTTACTGGAGGAAATTAAAAGGGTATGTAATTATGTATGTATGTATGTATGTATGTATGTAAGTGTGGATAAGACTCTAGTTCCACCTCCTGCTTTCTTGATTGAAATTATGTGCATATGTGCGAAGATTGGAAAGTATCAGCTCATTTATAAACAAAAGTGAAGGTGTAAGTGTGTGTGTTCTAGCTTCTTGTTAAAAAAACCTCAAAAGTTGATTACTTGAAGTTTTGAATTGAAGATTTATTGAGTTATAAATTAAAACAAAGATTAGTATGTGATTCCAGCAGGTTTTTGATCATCTTAGTATGTTTTCTTGTTGAGTTTCTTGATAATATGAAAAAACACCATTAATGGAGCTTGAAGCTCAAAGCATGACAAGTGAGTATTGATTATTTGATGTTTAAACATGAGTTTGATGTGTTCTTGATGCATGTTTATATGTTATTTGATGTTTGTATGAGTTTAGATACGTTATAAATCATTTTCTAGCTTAAATAATATGTTAGGTTGATTTTGGTTCGAGCTGAAAGATGAAGAAAGTTGGAGGTTTGAAACTAGAAAACACGCGACGTGTCCAAGGGAGGAACGCGCCGCGTTCCTTTCGAATTCGAAGTCTATGTCGGTTCGAAGGAAGGTGCTCAAAGTCTATGTCGGTGCGAAAGGGGAGGGGCGCTCGAAGTGGGAGGTGCTCGAAGCCTCCGCTCGAAGCATCCGTTTGAAGGCTCCATTCGAAGTCTCAATGTGAAGTGCCATTCGAAACCGACGTGACGCGTCATATGGTTGGACGGGACGCGTCCGGTGATTTTCGGTATATGAACTTTGTTTGATTGATCTTTTGGATTGTATTTTATGTGTTTTTGATGTGTGGGTTTATTATGGGTATTATGATATAAATATATGTGGACAGATATATTTATGAATTCGAGACTGATTTCGTTGTTACTGTGTTTTCAGGAAACACAAAGACTCGGTGATATAAGATATCTGAATTTCGCGTTTGGAATTACGAGGTGAGTGGATGTTAACTCACGAATGCTAAAGATTATGGTTGATATGATTGATGTGATGCATGCGAATGTGATTGATAGACTGTTGAGTCTGATTATTGATTGATTATATCTGTTGCATGACTATTTGGCCGATACACACTCTTTGGATGATATCGAGTTGCGTTTGAGAAGTCAGCTATACGCGGAATTGGGCTGGACTCGTCTACTGGTTGGTTGAACAGTGGTAGTCCTACTGATGCATGCGTTGTGTCAGCGGGGAATTTCACTGTGCCAATTTAGTAGAGGGCTATCGGTAAACTTTTGCTTTGCCCGGCACTGGTTGTAGGATTTGTGCCGAATCGTCGATCTTCTTGATTGTGTGATTACATGCTTTGATATCGATTGTTGATGTTTGCCTTTGTGTTTAGCTTCTGCTCACTTAGCTTTGTGCTAATTTCCCCCAGTTGTTGCTTTTGCAGATTTGTGATATGTTTTGAATTTTAAAAGGAAATGAGCCATTTTATTTTGTAACACCAAGACTGATGTTTTTGTTGTTTGTGAACAGATGTTTGTTGATTGTAAATATTTTTGTACTGTTTGTAAAGTTTGTTTGTTTAATTAAGCTTCCGCAACGCGTTTTAAAAAATGGCTTTGTTTTTCCGGTGTTACAATAAATAATAAGATTACACAATATAAAAATCAATCCAATTATTAGGTGAAGCTTTATTAAAAATAACTAATGAATCAAATGATTAAAATATTTTGTAACATTTATTTCAGTAGTGAAATAATCTAAACAAGCATGTTGCAAAATCGAAAAACTAAAAATTAAATAAACTTTGATACTATTTAGATGAATTGATGTTGTTCAATTGAGCCAGTCTATGGATAAACAGTCTATCAAGCTCTATAGTCAAAATTGATTTTAGTTTTGATCAAATTAATAGCCCTGATTCCTCGATTAAAAATGTTATCAATTAATAATTAAATTAAAATTGTATATAAATCAATAGATAAGATTTTCTAATAGTTTTTGTATGTACTTGTTTCACCGCGTGTTTGTATCATTGGTTTGTTAAGTAGGTAACATTTTGTTTATTCATAATATGCATTTATAAATAAATATTTAATTTTTTTTGTGCTTTATATGATTATTAAACTTTATTTACCATTCATTTGGTTTATTAACCATTCATTTAATATGAGAAAACAATTAACATTATTCAAAGAAGAAATTTGTAATTATACAAAAAATTTAATATGTTTTTTAAATAAAGATAAAGTATTACAACTATTTAGTTTTAACTTTTTTCATATTTATATTAAAATTGAATTTGAACGTTATCTTGATTTAGAGTTAAAATTAAGTTCTAAGTTTGATAATAAAAGTCAAAATTGAATTTTATTTTTTGTAAAAATAGATGATTGAGATTTGATAATTAAATATTTTTATCTAAATTAATAGTTAGGATTGTTTAATTAATTTATTTCAAGTTAGTCTTTCATTTATGTTACAAGATTATTTCTCCTGTATTATTTAATTTCTTAAAATTTGAGCAATAAAAAGTTTCTAACACATCTTGCAAATAACTTCTATTTCTCTCTTTTACTTTATAGACCAACAATAAACATATACTTCCCTAACTACACACTTCTCTAACAAAAAAATAAACAAAAATGTTGTTTTCTAAAGATTTGTTCTAAAATACCCCTATAATTTACAAAATAGTATGTTATTTAAGTAGAATTTATTTTTTATTGTAACATTACGAAGATACCATGCTATCAATAGCTAAAAGGTATAAAATAAATATATTTTAGTAGCTTAACCTAGTATATAAAACTAACAAGGTCAAAATTTCTCATAAAATAAGATAAATATCAAAGTCTTGAGATATTTTTCAAATATGCATTTGTAATGTTACATGCAGAGGAAAAGGTAAGATAGTAATGGGGAAATGATTCACAATATTAACATTATCTAATTTAAGTATTATTATACTTAGAAACCATTTTAATGAAAAGCAATTTAATCATTTTCATATTAACATATTAAACCGGTTTATAAATGTAATATCGCCTAAGTTACATTTTTTTTAAATAGCGAAATTATATTAGTGAGTTAGATTTATAATGAAATTCATATATGATAGTATGCGAACGTAAGTCATTCGCCATTATCACCTAAGTTACATGATATTAAAATTATTGATTATTTTCTTAATAATAATATAAAGAAAAAGCATGTCTGGTTTTTATCAGAATACCAATTCCACAACACAAGCCCTCTTCCCTCGATCAAGTTTTCTACTCGTGGGCGGTTGGGTGATCCGTTTCCCCAAACCTCAGATCAGATGCCATCCTCCCTCTTTCTCTTCTACCCCCAACCCTGGCTCCACCTTTCTCCCTTAGAGGGCTCCACCATCCTCACCTTCTTTTTCTTCTTCCCATCATCGTCATCACCCTCCACGGATCTCCATTCCTTCTTCTTTAAGAGGTAAAAACCTACATACAATTTTCTTCAATCAATCCATCATTTTATGTGTTCTTGCCTTGATTCCACTGCATGGGTCTTGTTTCTTTTTGTCTTATGCCCTTTTCTTTTGAGAAACTTTACAATAGGAATCATTTCCCTTTCGGAAAAGAATCATGCAAAAGGGAATAACCCTTTGATTGCGCTAATTAATCCAATCTTTTAATTATTTATTCTATGCTTTTGTTCTTCTGAATTTGACTTTCTTCATAATCTTCTTTTCTTTCCTCTAGACATTGATTTGGTATGATTACAGGTTGAATTTTGAGGTTAAAGCACGGCTTTTAACCATGATTTTCCTTTAGCTTTTGAGAACCCACATTGCATTTTTGATTATTTCATTTTGTTTTGAAAGGGTTAGAGAAAGTGATTAACCCCTTTTCTCTTTTTGTATCTCACTGATGAAATTAAGGCATAGGAAATGCATACCTTCTTGTTCTTCCCATCACAGAGTAGCCTTCTCTCTTTATCTCTCTGTTCTTCAACTTGTATACTCTTCAATTCTTCACAGAATTTTGTTCTTCTGTATCAATTTCTCTTGATAATTACCGCATTTTGTGTGTGTGTGTGTTCTTGTTTGTTTTTTCTTTTCTGGTATGATTTTTCACAATTTGGTCAAATATGATTGCTTTGGTTGCACAGATCATCAAGTATAATGTTTATTAACATCTCACTGTAATCCGTTAAATTTTAAAACACGCGTGTAATAATCGATTAATGCATTATATACGCAGAATTCAGATGATTGATTTGCACTGTTCTAATGAGTTCGTGCGGTTCTTCCTAAAATGTTTTTGCTTCCAAGTATGCACTCAAATTTCAAGTTTTCACTCTTATGTTGTCAAAAGCAATAATACAACCTTTTGTAGTTAGTAGTAATCTTTGGAGCCACTCATTTTGTTGCAATTGACTAATAAATTTGTGCATTTGTGTTTTAATTCACTAATCAGGTTGATGAAGATGATTATCCTTGGACACACAACAAGGGCAGCATTTTGGAATGGTTACACAAGTCTCTTACCAGAAAGTCAATTTTAGCTCAATGTATTAGTGAGTAAATGTTTACCCCTTTCAGCTCCTGGATTATGTTGTATACTTAATTGCTTATTATTAAAGTAATTTCGGCTGTTTTCGGGTTTAGCTACTGCTATGGTTGGTCCACGAACATGGATTGGAGGAATTTTTAGCCGCACAGGCCCCAAGCGATCTGGAAGTAACAAATACGTTGATTTTAAGTTGACTCCTATTCAGGTACTAGTGTTATGATTTTCTCGCTTAAAACATAACCGATGTTACAAAATATATTCATATACAAGGATTTGGTAACAAATAAATTTATATACAAATTAACGACATTTATAAATACACAAACACACACATTTAGGATCAAAAGAATGGAAACCATGCGATTTTTGAAAATTTGAATAGACGAACTTGAAAACTTGAATCGTGATATCTAATCTACGTGTATTTAACTATGTACAGGAAGCAAGATATCAGAAGCTTCAAGAACGTACAAATGTAGCTTATGACGAGCTTCTTGTTGAGCATCAGGTGTTTTTCTTCACTCTGTCCACTCCCATTCGTACAAATATTTGTTCTTTGGACATGCATTATTTTGTGTGGATGCACGTCCTGCCTTTGATATTTTTTATACATAATTTTGGTATTACTTTTTGTTTGATGCAATAATTTGATTTATTGACAGAAAGCCCTTGCAGAATTATGGAATTTAGCATATCCAAATGTTACACTTACAGGATTGATCTCCGAGCAATGGAAGGAAATGGGGTGGCAAGGAGTTAATCCGTCGACTGATTTTAGGGGTTGTGGTTTTCTTTCACTTGAGAACTTGATCTTCTTTGCAAAAACATTTCCAGTATGTTTCATCTAGTTTTTTTTTTTTTTAAATTTTTTTGTGAATTTTTCTATTTGTTTGCAAGTTTTTGATATTATTCATGAAATACATGAAATACTACTAATATGAAAAACCAACTAACTTACTAATTGATTGAAATTTCAAAATGAAGACTGCTTTTCGTAGGTTATTATTGAAACAACGTGGAAAAAGGGCGATGTGGGAATATCCTTTTGCTGTCGCTGGCATTAATATATCGTTTATGTTGACTCAGATGTTGGAGTTATATGAAGGTGTGTAATTTTAATCCATCTTGTATAACATGTGTCAATTAGAGTTCTCTTTTTATAGTCGTCTGCTGATTCGTTACATTTCAACTTACCTAGAAATAATCTAATTTGGTTATCATTTCATGGGAGTGTCGAGTTATATGTAGACTAACGATGATTTATCTTGTTGATGAATTCTATTTTGCAGTTAAGCCTAGATGTCACCACTGTATGAATTTTGTAAAAATATTGGGAGGCAAGTTTTAGTCTTGAACCCTTTTGTTTACCGACTAGCTACATTTCACAAGTACTTTAATGGATTCATTTTCCACTAATTCCAGAGGATGAAGAAGCCTTTGATGTTCTATATTGTATAGCTTTTGTTATGATGGATGCTCAATGGCTTGCTATGCATGCATCATACATGGAATTCAACGTAATCCCGTCTCCCCCCTCTCTCTCTACACACACACACACTCTTGTGATGTGGTACTAATTCTTGGCCTCAATGGCAACAGGAAGTTTTACAAATTACACGGACGCAATTGGAGAGAGAACTCGCACTTGAAGATATCCATAGAATACGGGATTTACCCGCGTTTAACCTTCTGCATAGTTAGATTTTTTTTATTAACTTGAATGTTGTACAGTTAAATTTGATATTCATCTTCCTTCAATTTCACTGGTGACTGGTCCAAAGGCGAGTGATTGACACTGAGAGCCTTAACCAAAGAGAAACGCTGTTAAATCCGGTTCTCTGTTGCAGTTTTGTAATCGAAACTTGATGCCCGGGCTTAGTCAATCGTATGCTGCTGTTTAACGGTGATTGTTCATAGATTAAAGATTTTTACATGTTAGATTATTGTTGATTTAATATATTGTTATCTAGTTCCTTACACATTCTGCTGATACCAGTGACTGCTTATAGATATTCTTTGTAAATAACTTGAATGGAATTATGAAAATATAACAGTAAAGTACCCGTAAAACCGAGATCAATCTATACTATCACCAAGAAATTTATAAGAACAAGAACCAAAACCGAAAACAAAATCTTGCGAACACTAGACCTATATGGGGTTTAAGGAACAGGGTAGGATTTGTTTTTACACATGCACTTATAAGCCATAGGACATGTTTCAGCCTCTTCAATAGATGCACATATGAAGCTAACCATGACCAGCCTGCATGGGGAACACGAGCCGCAAGCATGAGAACAGTCTGGCAGCCTTGATCCCGGCACTTGAACCGTATCCGCCTTTTGCTTCCCTGGTGCCACCCTTGGGGTTCCATGGTGATCTGGTGTCCCTCGAGTCTGATGATGATGCCCATGACCGATGCGCCTTGCAAAGATGTGAAAAGGAAGAAGAAGAAGCAAGGAGAGAAAGAGGACACGGCAAAACGAGCCCTTCATGTTTGTGATTGTTTGAAAAGAGCTTAAAAATTTGAAGAAGTTTGTATGTGAGATGAAGAAAGAAAGGGGGTGGGTTGGGGGATGAAAGGATGGATTTATATGGAAGTGAAAGAAGGGTGGGTGGTATTGAAGCAAGTCACAGGCAAGAGGGAGGGGAAAAAGGGTCACATGAAAGAGGGTGAATCACAGGGCAAGACCATGGTGCAATCAAATGGTTTATGATGTATTTCACACTTTTAAGGTCCTTAAATTTAGTGAGAGAGATAAATAGCTTCTTGTGTAGAGTGACATTAAATGCTACTTGGGTGGGTTTTGTTTTTTGCCACAAAACTTAAAAGATAATATAAATGGGTTGTAAATAGAAAGTGGTCAATTGTGATGAATGGAGGTATGAAGGATTAGGATTGGACCACAAAATGATTGGCCAAGTATAGAATTGCAGGAAATTGGGAGCTTGACAACACAAGCAAAAGGGTACTTAAATGGTGTCACATTTTTGTAGCGAGGTACAAGATTTAATGCGGTGAGGACAACAGGGTAAACGTGATAACGACCAACTTCGACGAAAACATTGCAAAAAGAGGCGTGCGTTTGCATGAAAAATCATGTGAGAATTAAATGCATGCAAGTCGACGACTAATTCATGGAATGCGTAGTTTTTGATGTACGTATGTCTCCTGCGACCACATCATACACTTGTGTTTCTTTCAAAGTTTTCTAGTATCTAGGGGATAATTTAGTGTTATATGTTCTCAAACACACCGTATCAGTATTCTTTATCGATGTTCAAATGTATTATTATACTTTTTAAAAGCTGTTTTACATAATGTTTTCGAGTTTAAAAGAGATAGGATCGGAGATGGAAATCATTTGTGTCTTAAAATGAAAATGAGATGTCCTTTTTTAAAAGCAAATGATAGTTACTTTTCTTATAGCGATCGAATACGGAGATATATGAGTAACTTAACTATAAATTGACTCGGTTTTGGTCCAAACTAAAACCGAACATTATGCTTATTAAAGTTCAATTCACTACCAATCGGTTTTAGGTAATAGTTAGGTTGGTTATCAATCACCACAAATGGTTTAGTTATGCTAAGCGGTTAATTCGGTTAACTACATGATAAGTAAAGATTTGGGCTTCTTCTTTCAGCTAAAGAATGTAAATGGTGTAAGAATTTTGTATGTTCAACATACACTTCTTGTATCGTATAAAAAATGTAAACGAGTGGAAATCTTAAGATGGATGTAACAAAATCTCGTCTAATTATATAACTATCGATTTGGTTGGTTATATTTCAATTGGTTTTACGCTGAACGCTGTGTTCTCGAGTTGATTTTTGAAAGGAAAGGGAGGGGAAGAGAAAGAAACATCAAGGTTGTCGTGTGGTCTTAAGTTTTTTTGATTTGAAAGCTACACGTAATCTTCCCAACATTCCACTAACTTTCTTTCTATTCCCATTCCTTCCTTAAAAAACTCTAGAACGGAGCGTTACGGTTTACCTTCAATAAACTTGATTTTCTTGATTCTTCAAGAGAAATTTTATTCTTCAAAGAATCGAATGATCGATGAATTGAAATTCCGACAAGATTGTCAAACAATGCGGACGAACAAAGACCGTACCTATTTCACACCTCTGCGGGGCAGGAAGCGGAGCTGTTTCCGGCGTCTGAAAAGAGATGGAAGCCCCCACCGTCGAACAATAATGTTAATCATCCCGTCTACAAAGTCCTCACTGGCGATTCTCTCTCTACGTCAGAGCCTAACATGTTCAGGTCTCCATTCTTCTTGAAAATTTGTTTATGTTTTCGCTTTCATTTGTTCAAAATTTATTACGCACTCTGATTTTATAATATTCAATTACCCAAAGGGAATTTATTTCTACGTGTATATTGCCGTTTGATTTCTGAAAATAGCCAATCAAGAACCCCGTTTTCGTCTTTGATTATTCTTTTAAAACTTTTGTGGGTTCAAGATTTAAAAGGGTTATCTTAATACCTGGTATTATGGTATGTGTTTAGATTTGCATCTAATCTGAAAGTGATGATTTTGACTTTTCCATAAGTAAGGGTATACTTTTAGTTTCGTAATTCTATCGGGTCAAAATAGTTTTAGAATCTTATCAATCCTTTAACTATAGCTGGTTTGTGATCCTACTACGAGCCATGTTATTTGATAAATATAAGAGTTTGTAGGGCAGATTCCTATGTTTGTAAGTGAATAAGACTGGTTATACAACTTGAGAGCATCTCAATCAAGTGTTATAAGAACCAAAAAAGATAGACGGTTGGACCTTTGGTTCAATCCAGTGTTAATTCACAGTTGATATAGGCTGCTTCTACATTTTGGCGCAAACAAATCCAGAGTCATAGTAATCTCTTAAGAACTCGAATGGGTTTATCAATATTTTCAACAGAAAGGTAAGCTACATACAATAAATTTGTAACCGAATGTCTGAAAGTTAATTAATTTGACCTCCAAAGTCAAATCAGGAATGGATAGACTTTTTGCTCTGAAATTTTTGCTTCTTGAGGTTTAATTTCCTGATTCTTTTCAAGTTTTTTGTTGACAGTTGGTAGACAAGAACCTGAGCAAAGCAGTAGCCATGTTATGGGCTGCTATAAATCTTGGTGTTCGAGTTGATAGGTACTTTAAAAGACATGGAAACAGCAATTAAACATTTGAATAGATGAGATGAAGCAATTGAAGCTATCAAAATCTTTTCGCCATTTCTGTCCACTTGAAGCACAAGAGTCTCTCGACAACATTATGCTTGAATTATACAAGGTACATTTACAGCAGTTACCAATTTTAGTAACCTGCAAGAGTTGTATTCAAATTAACACTATGGACATTTTTGTAGACTTTCAGACAGATAGAAGAATAGATACAATTGCTTAACTCAAGACTAAAACATATCGAGGATGCTACAACACATAATCTGAGCAGAACAAGACTAGCCAGATCTCGGGGCAAAAAAATTCAACTCACAATGGGACAAGAGTATTCAAGATTGCTGGGAAATTTAGGTTGCACTTACTTGCAGCAAGACAAGTATAAAGAAGAGATATGTAGGTACATCTTCTAAGTACTATGCTGCTTTTTTTTAGTCAATAGTTTCATTCAACTCAATTACAAATGGTATACGTATTCCAAAATCCAACGTTACTAGAATAAAAGCTCGACACAAGATAACACATGACCTCTGTTAAACCAATGGAACTATACCCACTAAATGACTTAATCTCTTAAACGATTCCCCATAATTTCTTCTTCAGCTTTCTTTTGCCGATTGCAAATTACAAACACTCTTCATAACTTGGCATATTTGACCACGATCTCATAACGAACACCCACAAATTCCGACATATCACCCACTATAAGCCTGATGAGACCCATATCATATCCACCTCAAAAATATTTAGGTGTTTGAACATATAGATCAGAAAAACTTCTATTAAAATACTAAAAAAAACACAGTCGCCTGGCCCATCCCTTTTCAGCTCTGAAACTTTCATTAATTGATTGTATGTTCACCTTTCAACACTTGACAACGAATCGCATACTCTATAAAACGAAAATTCCATTATTCATCTACTACCGAAATTAATTTCTGTCGAAGCATCTGGTCACATAGTGTCGTATGTTTTCTCAAAATCAAGTTCTAAAATTATACCACTTCGATTCCTTAAAGGTAAATTATGTACGACTTCCAAAATTTATTTTCCTTTTGTGAAAGCAAATTGTTGCCCTCCCACTACCTCCCTTGTTACTTTACTCAATCCCCTTGACAAAACCTCTGTCAATATTTTATAGATATTACCGACTAAAGATATTGGTCTATAGTTTTTTATCGATGCGAGATTAGGCTTCTTAGGTTTAAATGTTAAGAAAAATGCACTTACCTCCAAAAGAACGCTATATGTAAGGATCGAATACCACTTGTTAGGATCAAACTTGAAACTTTAAAAAGATTACGTTAGAAGATTGCAGATAGTAGTAAGAAAGCACACACAAGAATTAACGTGGTTTGGCCATTAGAAACACGACTTACGTCCACGGGTAGGAACATAAACTTCTTTATTGTTGTGTTTAGGTGTAGTACATGACTTGAACCCCTAACTATGATATTTATAATTGCAAAACTAGAAATCCTAATTGTACAAAAATAAGGCTGCAGTGAAGATAAGCATAAAAAGCAAAACAAAGCTGTCATCTGGATTTAAAGTTCCACATCCTGTGCACGTTGCGCACACCTTCGAACCTTCACTTTGTGAACGAAGTCCCCACGCTGTGAATACATCGAAGACTTTTAATCGCAAAACCCGTGCTATGTACGCTCCACGTCATGCAATCCATCTCCACATCCCGACCACCAAATTTGCAATGTGACCACCAAATTAGATTCCAGTTTCCATTCATTGAAGTCATACCTAACATTGCCATGCTCATAGAAATCTTCTATAAATCTGGCAATATGGTCTCCACCTAATTCCAGTGTGCTTTGAAGAAATCTACATACACCCATAGGCTTCGGAGCTTCGCCCGAACAGCTCCATACAACTCGTTTTATTTTCCTTATTTGTAAACTTCAATTCTAAAGAAATCTTAAAGTCATCATATAACTTTTTAAAACCACAATTTGCCTCTTGAATATAACACCCATTGTTTCTATGATGATTCTCAAAGAACACACCAATTCTTTCTTTCACTTCCATAGCCCCAACACTTTTTCATCTCCACGCCTGTTTGAACATAAATTAAGTTGTGTCCATTTATATTTTAATTAAGTTTAATATTGCTATTAACATTAGTCACAGTACAGGGTATGTTTAGTAAATACCTTATGGTATATATACATATCTACAATCCTTAATAATCTAAGCATTCACATATTGGTATTTTTCATTCATCTTTCACGTTTCTACATCTCCTATCATTGCGGTGTTTGCTTCTATTACATTGATACTTTATACAAGTGGAACATACTACAATTGTTATCAGTGCTAAAGAGTGGATGAAAGGGTGAGTTTTTTTAATCAAAAGATTGATTAAAGAAAAGAAGGATCGAAAATTTTCTTTGCCGTACGTGTTCTTCGAAAAAAACTTGAATTTTTCACCTACTTGCTTGCTTGGTTTAATTAAATCACCTGCTTGCTAGCCTCCTTTGATTAATTCTCATGTTTATTTCAAATTGATCATCGGGGTTGCTTAGTTTGATGTTTATTTGAAGATTCGGATTGAAATTGTTTGATTTGTTTGAGTATTGAAGAATCAAAATGGAATTATCGGTGAAGAATGACTGTTTTTGATTTGGTTTTAAGATTGACTGTTGATCAGAATCGCAAAAGTTCTTTATAAGTTCTTATACAGGGAATCACAATTAGTAATCGTATTTGAGGGTTGATTCTTAACTTTGGTTAACTGAGTCCCGTGATCGCAGTTCGCCTAATCACAATTGGAATCGAAATTCCATTTGTATTTCATCGAATTGCAATTTGCTAATCGCATTTTAAATTGCAATTAGTGTAATCCTATATAACCCAATCGAAATTCATCAAATCACATTTAAGCTAATCGTAGTTCACCCAATCGCATTTCACCTAACTGTGATTCACCAATCGCAATTCTTGCAATTCGTTCAATTGCATTTCATTCAATCACATTCACCATCTTTTATCATTTCACTTAAAGATTCATTATCAAGTATCAACCATGTTTCGTGCCAAAGAAGATGAAGTTATCAAAATAAAGAAAGAGAAAAGAAAAGAGTGTATATCTTCTTCTATATGTAAACTATGCCAAGAAGCAGCAAAAGAGAGCAGATGGTTTGGAACAAGAATATGCCAAACTTACTCTACAACTTTCTGAATTGATTGAAAAAGTCAACATGTCAGAAAACAAGTATCATGAACTTGAGATTGAAGAAGGTGCCAATATAAGAAATCTTGAGAAACAATTGTTGGATTTTCAAAGCAAGTCACATTTAAAAAGCATGAATTTTGAGACTGTAAGGAATCAATTTGTGCTTAAAAATCAAAAATTAGAACAAGACGTACAAAATTGTATAAAAAAATGTCGCAACTTTTGATTTTAAAAAGGTCCAAAATGCAAGTCAACAAGACGTAAAAAGGTCCAAAGGAAAATAATTTAAGGTGATTCTTGTAATAGTTCATGTAGGTGGATCATCAAAGAGTGTTGTGTATCCGAGAATTGCCCACTATGAGGTTGATTATTCTACACTCAAATCCAACACAGAGAATAAAGAGGGTCAAGCTTCGCATAAAGCTTTGGAATGAATGCAAAGAAAATTTTGAAGGAACGAAACAACGCCTTCCTCAAAACAATTTTGTTTATGCTCCTCGTATTATTCTTCATCGTGTTGCTCACCATGATATGAACAAGACTGCTCATAACTTTGTGAATCATAAATCTACTCATCCATCTATGCATGTTAGTCAAACAAGATCGTATTGGAATGCTAACGCGAATGCATGTCTTCCTATGTTACCTGAATTGAAATATCCATTTATAGTGCTGTTTGTCAAACATATTTTAAGACTTTCTAAAGAGAAAATTTGTAGCAATACATATTACTTTTCACTATCCGTTTGCTATAAGAAGATTTATGTTCAAAAGATTAAGGGGAGCAAGGTATTGGAAATTTTTCGAGTCATTGTTGAAGATCAAGAGCTACATTCGAGGGGAAGTATATACTTTTGTTTGATAAAAAATAACTAGGATGCTGAAACTAAAGATTTCCTCAACATTAATTCTTTGTTTATGCTCAAGATCAAATGCGTGAAGAAGATAATCTTGATTTATTACGCTCAATTGTAAAATGGACACAAATGAGAAGAATGTTAGAACATAAAGTTGTGTCAATTTATATTTTAGTTATTTTAATATTGCTATTGATATAGTCATACATGATATGTTTAGTAAATACCTTATGGGTATATATACATGTCTACAAACTCTAATCATCTAATCATTCACATATTGCCATATTGGTATTTTTCATTTATCTTTCACGTTTCTACATCTCCTGTCATTGTGGTGTTTGTTTCTATTACGTTGATACTTGATACAATTTACAACACCACGTTTTGAAAAATTTGTTAGATTTCATTCCTTGATGAAGATACTACATGAAATAGTTGGGAATTACTATCTATACCCTTTACCGCAACCATGTCGTAAACCTTCCACATCAGACCAAAACGAACCAACCGAGGATCGGTCCGATTGATCTTCCATTTCCGATTAAAGACATGTGCACTAAAGAAGTCTTCGATTCATTAACCATTCCCTAAGAATTTGGTAAGCAACGGAGGGTGTAGGTATAAGAGTATCCCTTAGCGCATAGTCATATCAGGTGTTTGACCCTTCTTCCCCCTTGCCTTAGTTTTTGATCTGTTTTGCCGCATAACGGAATTTCTTGCTTGTTAGCAGCGAGGTGAGGAAATTGTATCAGGGCCTATTGTATTAGCCTTTCCTTGTTCATCAATTCCAATCTTGCCCTTCATTAAACACTTAATTGACATAAATAAATCGCATAGTTTTTTTTTGGTTTCCTTTATTGTTAATATTTTGGTTTTATAGGAAATTTTTTTTACCATTAGGTTTAGTTTGTTTCATAGAATTCAGAGGAATGAAATTGATTTAAATTTCATTCCGTCCAATTATAAAATGGACTTTACATACTTAAGGGAACTTAAAATCTCAAAAAATAAGATTTCATTTCAAAACTAGTTTACCAAACAAAATGCATCACATAATTTGATTTTATTTCTTCGACTATGCTAAATAAACTGGAACTTAGTTTCATCCCATTATTAAAATGTCTATGAACAATTGAAAGGTTCTTGATTCTTCTGGTTTATTCAAAGGCTTCTGATTAAAGTGTTCGCTTCTATTTGTTGCGTCCTGCGAATATCTTTTTTTTTGAACAGCAAAGTTATGTTAGTGGGCTGAGTCCGCAGTAACATTCATATAGGGCAGTATGCGAATATCTGTTTATGTAATTTTAAATATTCTTTTATTCTCAAAACCAAGAAACTATTATAAAAAATTATCAAGAAATCCAAATAACAAGCGTTGATTGGCCGCTGAAATGCCAACGTGGCACACGATTCCCCAAACCCCCGTTACTAAAACCTTATCGTTCCCGTCCAAGAAGACATTATTTCGTTAGTATCGACCACAACAGGTTGTGAACTGCGCTTAAATACTAGTACATTTCGAGTGACAAGAGAGAAGATCTTTTTTTGCTTATCCATGGCTCTTCGAGCAGCTTCTCTTCTTCCATCTGCAATCTCTGTTCACAAAGAGGTAAAATTATGCAAATTTCGCTGCTAAAATGTTCCCTTAATTTGGAATCGTTTTGCCATTCTGGTCTGATATGCAAGCTGAAACAGGGGAAGCTGAATTCTTCGCTCAAGGAGACTTCGTTTAATGGAGCTTTCGTACCAAAACATGTCAAATCTGATTTCAGTCCTCTTTTGATTGGAACAAAGGTACTGTTTTTATGCCGATTTAAGCTCGAATTTGAAGAAGTCAATGTGAATTGTTTGTTAGCTTCCTTTTGAGTTTTGATTCTCATCTTCATATTTTGTGGTTCATACGAAATTGAAGCAAAATCCTCTGAGCTTCCATATCAATTTCAATTCTTTTGAACGAACCCACTAGTGTAATTGATTGGATTGATACAATCAGTCTTTTTAGAAATTAAGAATCGTTGGACCGGTAATTTGACGTCAGTGTAACCAAATGAGATTATTTTCTGGAAAATGCATTCGATTATTGAAATGACTGATAAGCGAATAATAAGTACCTGCTCCATGCATTGTCGAATTGTACTTGGTGCATTATAAGTTGTATCTGGTCAAAGCATTGTTGAATTCTTGATTGCAGGAGCTTAGAAGGAAGTCATCAGTGGGAGTCATTCGTGCACAAACAGCAACCGTGGCTCCATCGGTAAACGAGGCTGCACAGGATGGCAAGAAAACACTGAGGAAGGGCAATGTGATTATTACAGGAGCATCATCGGGTCTGGGTCTAGCCACAGCAAAGGCTTTAGCGGATACTGGAAAATGGCACGTAATCATGGCTTGTCGGAACTTCCTAAAAGCCGAAAAGGCTGCTAAATCGGTTGGCATTACAAAAGAAAACTACACTGTTATTCACCTTGATCTTTCATCTCTCGAAAGTGTTCGCCAATTCGTGGACACGTTTAGGCGGTCTGGTCGACCTCTTGATGCACTTGTATGCAATGCCGCGATCTATTTGCCTACGGCTAAAGAACCTACTTACACCGCAGAAGGCTTTGAACTTAGTGTAGGGACTAACCACCTTGGCCACTTTCTCCTCTCGAGGTTGTTGCTCGACGAGCTCAAGAAATCGGATTTCCCGCAAAAACGACTCATTATTGTTGGCTCCATAACAGGTATTATAACCATGTCCAAATACTATCTCCAGGTGTTTAATTTCACTACAGCTGATTATTTGATTTTGATTATCCTAGAATGTCAACAATCTCTACTCTTATGATTGTGTTGTGGGCTAATTTAGGAAACACGAACACACTGGCTGGAAACGTTCCACCAAAGGCTAACCTCGGGGACCTGAGAGGGTTAGCCGGGGGGTTGAACGGGCTAAATAGTTCTGCCATGATCGACGGTGGAGAGTTTGATGGTGCTAAGGCTTACAAAGACAGCAAAGTATGCAATATGCTGACGATGCAAGAGTTTCATAGAAGATACCATGATGACTCTGGAATTACGTTTTCGTCCCTGTACCCTGGTTGTATCGCTACAACGGGTCTTTTCAGGGAACACATCCCATTGTTTCGACTTCTATTCCCGCCATTCCAGAAGTACATCACGAAAGGTTACGTATCTGAAGAAGAAGCCGGGAAACGACTGGCTCAGGTTAGTCAACGTATAACTGTTAAAACACGAGGTAAAAGTTGATCCAAGATGACAGTTATATAAATTGAATTGAATTTTCAGGTAGTAAGTGATTCAAGCCTTACGAAATCAGGTGTGTACTGGAGCTGGAACAAGAACTCTGCTTCATTTGAAAACCAGCTTTCCCAAGAGGCCAGTGATGCGGAGAAAGCTCGGAAGCTGTGGGAGGTCAGTGAAAAGCTCGTTGGTTTGGCTTAGTCAAAGACAGAGTAAAAGTCAATATAGTCTTAGTTTTAGTCAAAGTCAAAAAAATAGTCAAATTGCGTGGTCTGAATGTGTTTGTTGTGTTGTACGGTACAATATAACAATGCATTCTTGAAATTCATTTCTCTGTTATGCACTTGTGTTTGTGACATGATCATTTTGGAAGGTATGCAATGTGAAACTGAAATATGAGATAAAACCAATTTGTAAAACATGCACAGCATTTTACTTCAACTAAACATTATAAAATATATAAATTCTCAAAAATTCAAACTATCTTGCTAGTATTAATGTTGAGGAAACAAAAGATGAAGGTTGAGAAGCTTATAGTTGTTAAAACATCCGTTCCAATGTTGAGAGTTGGGTTTGGTTTCAGAATTGTGGATTTGGGGGTCTGAATGAATGCAATTGAGGGTTGTCTCCAAAGCTCTGAAATTTATTGTCATTTGAAGGATAACATGGAGAATGAGATGGTAAGTGGATGGAGAAGGTGAATGGGCTTGAAAAGAGATGGTTCCAGAGGAGTAGGGTATTGTATAGTGATACAAATCAAATTGGTAAATACGCGACTACAGCTAAACACACCGTAAGTCGGAAGCTTTATTGATAAATCCCAGTATTCGACAAGAAGAAGGATAATTTTTCTGCATGCTAGACAATGGGGGTGGCCGGCCCTATTAATAGCCAAAACCCTAATTTCATAATTATGGAAATAAATCATAATAAGGACATTACTACAATTATTATTAATAATAACATCTAGCCCCCTGTAGTTCCTGTTGCTGCTCCTTCTGCTCGTTTCTTCTTGCGCTGATATATTTGACCCCAATGGCTGTTCGTATCAATACCCCCTCCCTGAAGACTCACCTTGTCCTCAAGGTGAAATGCCGGAAACTGCTCCATCACCTGCTCCGCCAACTCCCACGTGGATTCCTCGGTTGGTAAGCTTGCCCAACGAATTAAAACCTCCAGACCATGAGCACCTTGTCGTGTTCCCATTACCACCTCCGGTTGGCAGATTACTGACATCTCCTCTGTCAATCCAGCTGGTAAGGGTGAGGCAGCAACAACATTCCCAATAGCCGCCTTAAGTTGGGAGATGTGAAACACCGGATGAATGGTGGCAGTTGGTGGCAACTTGAGGCGGTACGCAACTGCTCCGATTTTCTCCAATACCTCGAAAGGCCCATAATAACGTGGAGCCAACTTCATGTTCGACCTCCTAGTCAACGTTACCTGCCGGTACGGGCGTAGTTTAAGATAAACGAGGTCTCCCACCCCAAAGTTAACATCCCTCCGTTTCCCGTCCGCCTTATCCTTCATCAGCTGTTGAGCTCGTAATAACTGGCTTTTAAGCTCCTGTAACACCAAATCCCGATCCTGTAAGTACTTGTCCACATCGAAAGTGGTAGCCGCCCCCTTGTCATAGCGGATAATATCGGGTGGATCCCGCCCGTATAATACCTTGAATGGTGTCGTGCCAATAGAAGAATGAAACGAGGTATTATACCAATATTCCGCCCATGGTAGCCAATGAACCCATTGCTTTGGTTGATCCCCAACAAAACACCGCAAATAAGTCTTCAAACTACGATTTACCACCTTCGTCTGCCCATCCGTCTGCGGGTGGTATGCGGTACTATATTTGAGGTTAGTACCTTGATATTTAAATAGCTCTCGCCAAAAATGGCTAATGAAAACACGATCACGGTCTGATACGACCGACTTTGGAATCCCGTGCAACCGTATGATTCCCCTGATGAACTCAACTGCCACCGACGCTGCTGTGTAAGGATGTTTGAGGGGAACAAAGTGGGCAGATTTACTCAATCGGTCGACCACCACCATGATCACCATATAACCGTTTGACTTGGGTAACCCATCGATAAAGTCCATGGTGACATCCTCCCAAATTCGACCCGGTAAGTCCAACGGTTGTAATAATCCGGCTGGAGCGAGATTAGGGTATTTGCTCCGCTGACAGACGGTGCACTCCGATATCATTTTAGTAATGTCACGACGCATGCCAACCCAAAACAGCTCAGCCGCCATTCGTTGATACGTCTTCTGATTACCCCCGTGCCCTCCAATTACCCCGCCATGCATTTCTTGGAAGAACCGTGGAATCCATCCTGACGTTCGAGGGATCAACAGGCGACCTTGATACCTGACATTTGCTCCGTCAATAGTATAGTCTTCCAGGCCAGCCTCCTTGGCTTCGATTCGTTCCCTCAACCGCACCATCTCAGGGTCTGTACGTAAAGTTTGAAGTAAGTCATCGTTGTCGCTGACCCGACTGATCACTAAAGTATTCAGGTCGGTGCTTGAATCTCGGCGGGAGAGGGCGTCGGCTGCTCCATTCTCCTGACCTATTCTATAGAAAATATCAAAGTCATATCGCGACAATTTGGCGATCCATTTCTGATGTTCCCCCGATATCACTTGTTGTTCCAGAAGAAATTTGAGGCTTTTCTGATCGGTTATCACTGTAAATCTCCGTCCCAATAAATAGGGTCTCCACTTTTGAACCGCTAGTACAATTGCCATCAATTCCCGCTCGTATACCGACTTTGCTTGTGCTCGGGGGCCTAGCGCCTGGCTGAAATAGGCAATGGCTCGCCCCCTTACATTAGAACCGCCCCAACTCCTTGACCTGAAGCATCCGTTTCGACAGTAAACGGTTTCGAAAAATCAGGCAGCGCGAGAACCGGAACTTGAGTCATGAGTTCTTGTAATTTTCGGAATGCAACAGTAGCTTCATCTGTCCATTGAAACCCATCTTTTCGAAGTAAATCGGTTAAGGCCCGTTTTATTTCCCGTACCCCTGCACGAATTTCCGATAATACCCCGTTAACCCCAAGAATCCCCGTAGTTCTCTCACCATTTTGGGAATGGGCCATTCAGTCATGGCCGATATTTTTGACGGGTCTGCTCGAACGCCTTCCGTGGTAACAATATGGCCCAAGTACTCGACTTGCTCCTGACCGAAAACGCACTTCTTCCTGTTGCAATACAGTTGTTCAGCCCTCAAACAATAAAAAACTACCTTTAAATGCTCCATATGCTCCTTGGTGTGTCGGATGTAAACAAGGATGTCATCAAAGAAAACCAACACAAAACGCCGTAAGTAGGGTCGAAAAATCCGGTTCATAAGTGCCTGGAAGGTAGAGGGGGCGTTTGTTAGCCCGAAGGGCATGACAAGGAACTCGTAATGACCCTCGTGAGTTCGAAAAGCCGTTTTATAAATGTCCCCCTCTGTCATCCTTATTTGATGGTAACCCGACTTCAAATCTAACTTGCTGAACACGGTCGCGCCATACAACTCATCCACAAGTTCATCTATAACCGGTATTGGGAATTTGTCGAGCACGGTCGATTTATTCAAAGGACGATAATCAACACAGAAAAACCAGCTCCCATCTTTTTCTTGATCAAGAGCACCGGGCTGGAGAAAGGACTGGTGGTAGGTCGTATAACCCCCGCTTCGAGCATTTCCCCCACTAACCGCTCGATCTCATCTTTTTGTAGTTGCGGGTACCGATACGGGCGAACATTAATCGGTTCCGTGCCTTGTTTCAAGACAATGGAATGCTCGTGATCTCTCCTTGGTGGTAATCCTGTAGGCATCAAAAAAACATCCGAATACGCAGTTAGCAATAAATTCAACGCGGGGGCGCTGGTGGAATAGTTACATCCCCCTCCTCCATGTTGGCGAGAGATACCAGGTACCCCTCACTGATGTCTGTGATACCCCGTGCAAGGGATTGGAGTGATGCTTCAGCCCGGCGTAACCCGGGTTCCCCATGTAAAGTCACCTGCTTCGTTCCATTCCAGAATGTCATGGTCAACTCCCCCCAGTTAATCCGTGTCTCTCCCAACTGTCGTAACCATTTTATCCCTAGGATGACATCAGTACTCCCTAACTCCAACGGGTAGAAATCCTCGATCATAGTTAGACCCGGTAGTACCAACTCCACCCTTCGGCACATCCCGTAGCTCGTGTCTGTCTTCCCATTACCCATCATCACTCCTGTCGTGCGTTTCCCGGTCACCTGCAGCTGTAAGGGTTCCACTAGTTTTAAAGACAAAAAATTGTGAGTTGCCCTACTGTCAACGAGAACCACTACCTCAACCCCCCATATCTTTCCCCGCAATTTCATCGTATGCGGTGAGGTGATGCCCACCACCGAATGCACCGAGACTTCCACCGCGTCTAAGTGCATGTGCTCCTGTTCACTTTCCTCTGCATTTCCCTCTTCGCCCTCTCCGTCATCCTCTGTAACCATAAGTACCTTTAAAGTTTTCTCGGGACAGCGATGCCCCGGAGTAAACTTATTGTCACAACGAAAGCATAACCCCTTTGCCCTCTTATCAGCATATTCCGCTTCAGTCATACGCCTGAACGGCTGTTTGAGCCCCCCATTACCTGCCCAATTAGTTCCAGCCACCGGCAAGCCCACTGGTTTCATTATTCCTGCTCCGCCTCTGGGTGGTGGCGGTTTTCCGCCCCCTTACTTACCTCTCCAACACTACCTGTTTTGGATTCATCAATCATAAGAGCCAATTTAACAGTTTGGCCCAAACCCGTGGGTTGTAACAACCGAACCGCGTTATGGAGCTCGGGTTTCAGCCCCTTGATGAAAGTTCCTTCAAGAATTTTTTCAGGAATCCCATCCAATTGTGCTGCTAATGTCTCAAACACCCCACGTATTCCCTGACGGTACCACCCTGATGTATTGCCAGAAATTGTTCATGCAGATTGCCATCTTGCGAGGGCTGGAAGCTCTCTAACAGTTTGAGTTTTAGATGTTCCCAATGAAGGAAGGGTTCCCGCCTATCACACCAACGATACCAAGCCAACGCTTGCCCTTCCAAACATAAAACCGCGGCTCTAAGCCGCTCCCCCGTGGTTACAAACCCCTATATTTCAAAGAACCTCTCGATTTTATAAACCCACCCATAAGCATCGTCTCCATCAAAAATTGGCATCTTTAGTTTTCGCAACCGGTGGTATGCACTAGGGACCCAAACTCGTTCTCCTAGCGGACCAGCCCCTCCCCCCGATCCATTTACCCAAGGTGGTAGTCCAGTACTACCATTCGCATATGTGTTATTCGGAAAAACAAAAGATTCAGAGCTAGAATATAATTTTTCCTTACCCCGATTGCTACTGCCTTCTTGAAACGAGAAACCTTCGTCTGCAAAGCTGTGAGGAATTGCGTGAATCGTTGGCTGATGCATGAAGCCCAGGGACTGTGTCGTCAAAATAGGGGGGTTCATAGGGAACAAGGACGGCAGTGTAGTGATGGAAGTTACCGGCGGCTGAGGTTCCACTGCAGTGGGCGGCGGCGGTGGTGTAGGCCTGGGCTGGTTTAGCAACATGTTCATGATCTCTGCATGGCGCCTCTCTGAATCCAGCTTCAATGTTTCCAGTGAACTCTCGATTTTTTCAAATCTTTCTCCAGTGGCAGCCTTGTATTCTGCCAGGTCGTTATCCACATCTGCGATTTTCTTCGTCATGATCAGCTTTGAAACTCCACAGGTGACAGGAAGACGGCTCTGATACCAATTTGATACAAATCAAATTGGTAAATACGCGACTACAGCTAAACACACCGTAAGTCGGAAGCTTTATTGATAAATCCTGGTATTCGAGACCCGGTAATCTCCCAAAACAAAGAACAAGAAGAAGGATAATTTTTCTACATGCTAGACAATGGGGGTGGCCGGCCCTATTAAGAGCCAAAACCCTAATCTCATAATTATGGAAATAAATCATAATAAGAACATTACTATAATTATTATTAATAATAACATCTAGCCCCCTGTAGTTCCTGTTGCTGCTCCTTCTGCTCGTTTCTTCTTGCGCTGATATATTTGACCCCAATGGTTGTTCGTATCATATAGGTTTCTCCAAAGAGTTCAACAATGGGCATAACTTGGAGGTCTCTCACCAGAAGTGTGTTTTACACTTTAAGATCACGGAGAGTAGATCTGGAGAATTGAACTCAGAGTTGGCTTGAACCACTGTTTAGACAGTTGTGTAAGAGATGATGTAAGAGATGTTACATCTTCCTGAATTCGTATAGGGGGTATTGCTTTTCTTGCTTTATTTATTGTAAAGGTAAAGAAAGCCATAGAACTAGTCAATGTTGGTAGCTGATCAGAGCTTGGCTAAGTGGTAATTTTGTTGATGATTGGTGGAGAGGATGGGTTTACACAAAATGAAATCTGTGTGTCCTGAAAAAATGTGAGGTGCAGAAGAAGGTGATGAAAATATCATACCTTGCACTGGCGAAGGAGGTGCAGGTTGAAGAATATGAAGTCTGATGAGTCATAATGAACACGAACAGTTGATTTTGTACAGAGATGACTCAATCTGTGATTGAGCTTTTGAGCTAATAGAGTGTATAAGGGACTCAGCTGAGACAGTCTTCTGTGAGATGGTAGGCGACTGACTTTTAAATTGACTTGTTGATTTAGAAGCATGAGTCGGGTAATTCAGCTGATTCTCTTGAGGAAGAACTTGAACTTTGTTCATCATAAGCATTCTTTGCCACTCTATTGGGTAATTTTGATGGGTTAAGTTGGGTCATGGGGGTACGGGTCAATGGATTGTCCGAGTTAGATGTTGGTGATATGCTAATGTAGAGGAAGTGTCCACCTTTTTAGGATGGGTTAGGATTCTCTCATGTTTGGGTCAAACATGATTGATCATGTTCTCTCACAAGCATGAGAGTTAACCCTACAAAGGGGACCCATTCTTGACTAAAATAAGGGACTCACTCTAATGTTTGTGAGAGAATTGATGAGTCATATTTGACCCAAACATGAGAGGATCTTAACCCTTTTATGATAGTTTGTTATTTTGTTTTAGTTTAAATAATCCTCGGTCTCTCTCCTTCAAGGTACGCATGATTTTAGTTTTTAAAAGTCAAGAAATAGATTGATTGATGTGCGGTAAGAAATCACAAGTAGCAAGCAAGAAACAAAAACACAAGTAGCAAGAATCAATAAGCATGAAAAGGAGCAAAGACGAGATTAAGACCGGTTTTTGGAACTTGAAATTTTAGCAAGAAATAGCAGAAAAAGCAAGAACTATGATAATTCGTGAGCAAGGTAACGTACCAATTCATTGTCCTTAATTAACTGAAACGAACTACACTTTGTGGTCGATTCCGGTTGAAACGGTGCTAAGGGCATACGGTTTATAGGAGTCGGCAGGAGAAACCGTGGAAGAAAAGGAGAACTACAGCACGAATGCCATTATCTTCCAAACTCTACCGGAAGATATTCTATTGGGGGTCGCTAAACATAAATATGCAAAGGATGTTTGGGAAGCAATTCGGTTTCGGCACCTAGGACCCGATTGAGTCCAAAAGGCACGTATGCAAACCCTTAGGACTGAGTTGGAGATGCTAAAGATGAAGGAGAACGAGACTATTAATGATTTTTTTGGCAAGGTAAGTGATATAGTAGCAAAGTTTAAAAGTCTTGGTTCAAGTCTTGTAGAAGAAGTGGTGTGAGAAAGCCTCTCAATTTAGCCCCGAAGAAATATCTAATAATCATTGCCTCCATTGAATAATACTCAGAGATTGAAATCATGTCTTTTGAAAAAGCTGTTGGAAAACTCAAAGTATACGAAGAAAGATGATGAAAGGGATGAAGAACAAGGACAACTTTTGTTGACTAATAGTAAACATAATGGTGGACAATTTGGAAGAGGTAGAGGTCAGGGAAGAGGATTTGGTAGAGGATAAAGAGGACGTGGAAGAGGGTCGGGTCGAGGTAATAAGAGTGGGTTTAGATGCTATGATTGTGGGGCGTTTGGACATTTTGCAAATGAGTGTACAAAATGGCGAAAGACAAGAAGAACAAAGCCAATTTGATTCAAAAGGAAGAACTAGCTTTGTTGTAATGAAGAAACAAGTTAAAACCATCAAAATTACAAGGGTGGATGTTAGGTAATTTTAACCGAGTTGCTAAGTTGGGTCAGGGCCTCATGGGTATGGGTCAATGGATTAAATAATCATCGGTCTCTCTCCTTCAATGTATACATGATTTCAGTTTTTAAAAGTCAAGAAATAAAACACTAGAATATTCTCCCGCTTTGTGTTATTTTGCTTTGTTCATATTTGGGTTATAGACGATTTCCAACTCTATCCAATATCATCACTATCATTGTTAGAAGTATATTTGGAGCCGCTTAAACTTGAAAACAGTACTAAAAAAACCAAAACAAAAGAGTTTACTTCATTAATTCAATTTTACACGTTTTGCTATTATATGTATCAAATTTTCAAACTTATCTTTTAACATATTAAACTTTTAAAACTTATCATTTGATGTATCTGATTATACATGTAACCAACAATTCTTGTTTCTTTTTTATTTATTTCTTATGCCTTCGTTAATACTAAAAAATTAAAAATAATCGGTGAAAATATATAAAAAAACCTACATGAACATCTTCATCTACTCGGACAATTAAAAACCCTTAATAGTGTACTCAATCGATCTGTAACCAAGTATAATTAAGAATCCACGAGAACAATCGACTGTGAAATTGATTGTTTAAAAGTGTTTTTATAAAGGGTATAGTGCACCGAAATGTAATAAACTATACCCAATTTAATATTGTATGTAACAAACTGAACTTTCTTCGCTAAAATGCATTAAACTACCCGAAATTTACGTTTAATGCAATATGACCTTCAATTGAAGGTTTCCCGGTCACCCCTAATTTTTTTCTATTTTTTGTTATTTTATTGTCATTTATTATTATTATTATTATTATTACACAGATAAATACATGATTTACCACCTTCAACCACCACCATTAACTCCTTCACCTTGAACCCCCACCACCGCTACCACTACAGCCACCGTCACCACCACCTCCTTCTTTGAGAACAAGATCATAATACAAAACAACATATCAAAAATCATATGAAAACCCTAAAACCCAAATCTGTATGTATTGGATGATCCATGAACACATCAAAAATCAAGATGAAAATAATATAATCAAACACACATATCAACACCCAAATGTTCTTCAAATGATAAAGAACAGATGAAAAACACAATAAAAAAAATACAAATCAAACCGAAACTCTTATCTTGAACCCATAATTGAACTCAAAAACCTTCAAATTTTTGAAACTCGTATCTTGAACGAAACTCATATCTGAAAATTTGGAACACAAATCGAAATAAAGATCATAAATAGAAACCTTTGAAACTCAAATCTTGAACCCAAAATCGAACTAAAAAACCTTCGAAAATTTGAAACTCATATCTTGAACGAAACTCAGATCTGAAAACTTGGAACACAAATCGAAATCAAGATCATAAATAGAAACCTTTGAAACTCAAATCTTGAACCCAAAATCGAACTAAAAAACCTTCGAAAATTTGAAACTCATATCTTGAACGAAACTCAGATCTGAAAATTTGGAACACAAATCGAAATCAAGATCATAAATCGAACTCAAACATAAATGATAGAACTCAAACCTTTTAAACTCAGATCTTGAACCCAACTCTGGAACTCAAATCTTGAGACCTTTGAAGCAGGTTGAAGATGAAGTAGGCGGTGGTGTTGATTGAGGTTGAAGCAGGTTGTGATGGTGTTGGTTGAGGATGAAGCAGGCGGTGGTGTTGGTTGAAGATGAAGCAGCCGGCGGCGGCTCATACAAAGGGGATGGTGTTGGTGATTGAAGAGAGCATCAAACAAAAGAGAATTTGAGGGGGAGAGATAGAGAAACCTAGAAATGGGTTTTATTATAAGTGGCTTTGATTTTAAGATTTTATTTATGGTTGAATCTAATGATAGGGGTAAATGAAATCTTGTTGTTTGAAGATGATAAATTCATTGTTGTTCAATTCTTGGAAGATAATGATGAAGATGAGTTCATTGGGAGAAAGAAGATGAAGATTAATAATAGTAATAGTAATAATAATAATAATAATAATAATAATAATAATAATAATAATAATAATAATAATAATAATAATAAATGACAATAAAATAACAAAAAATAGAAAAAAATAAGAAAAAAATTAGGGGTGACCGGGAAACCTTCAATTGAAGGTCATATTGCATTAAACGTAAATTTCGGGTAGTGTAATGCATTTTAGCGAAGAAAGTTCAGTTTGTTACATACAATATTAAAGTGGGTATAGTTCATTACATTTCGGTGCACTTAACCCTTTTATAAATTTAGAATTGTTTTCATATTTTTAATGTTTAAAAGTGTGAAAATTTAGATACTTTTTTATAGTTATACATGTGAGTTTTGACTTCGATTTCACACTTTCAAAATCGAGATTTGATAGATTTTTGTCACACCAAATTTTTCCACGTTTGTTTATAATTTTAAACATGTATAGGTGTTATAAAATTACTAAGAAGGTGTGGGTAGTTGATGTATTTCTTGTAGTGATATAAAAGAGATCGAGTGTGTGTGTAAAGCAAAGAGGTAAATTAGTAGGGGTGAGTATGGTACTGGAACCAGTACCTATTTTATCGAATACCTAATTTGGTTTAAAGACGGTACCGAATACCGTACCGGTACCGAGTATCGGACCGAAAACTCTGACTCGGTACTAATACTGGTTCCGGTTCTGGTACGGTTCGGTATTTTCGATACTCATACTCACCCCTAGGTAAATGTTGTTTATTTAAGTAAATTGGTAGTTTATTGCTATATCAGACAAGTTACGTAATTAGTTGCTAGAATAAATAATTAATTAACCGAATCATGTTATCTTGTTAATTTTATACAAATGAACTTCTTTTGCTTATACTCGGTCATAGATTTTTAGTCACCACAAAACAATGAAGAAAGATATCATGAATATCATATGACCAAAGAACAGTTAGATCACAACTTCAAGCTATCATATAATATTCACAATGATCTCATGGAAACAAGCCCCAAGTGTAACAAATTTTTATGTTAACAAATCCGTTTTTAGAGTGATGAGTATGTCATTCAATTCCACCATACTATCATTTCAATTGTTATATTAGCGTCACATTAGTTTTTATTCTCTCTCTATCTCTTCAGGCCATCCTTCTATCCAAATGAAATTAACGTAGTGGCTAATTTTCTACTACACTATCCCCTTTTTTTAATAAAAGAAAAAATAATCATTAAAGAGCCCAAGAGACCATCTACAATTAGCATGCACATCCCACTTGGCCGGATACCTTCCATCGAGATAGATGGTAGTTGGGATGGTGTTCTATGCTATGCCACCATCCCAAAAAAACCTCAATTACTTAACGTACTATTACCATCAAACTTAAATGTAATTTAACATATGTGAGATGCATACCTTTCCAAGTTCATTTACATTCCGGTGACAAATTTAAAACTTTTTCATTTAGATGGTTATAAGTTTTTTAACAATAAATAGGATTTATTATGTTCGACTTTTAAATAAAAAAAATTCTTTTTAGATTCAGTTTTTTATTCTATTAAATTTGAAACAGGTTTTCGGATACATTTTTTTTTTCAAAAAATTCATAGATGTAATTAAGATGCATGCATATACCATTAATTAATTAACATAGAGATAAAAGAAGTAATTAATTATGCAAAAAGAAGTAGACGTCTAAAATTAAAAAAAAATCAGTAGAAATTATAAAAGAAAGGTAGAATATATAAGAGGAAAATTAATATAAAAACATTCTAATTAAGTAACTTTAACACAAACGTCTCTAGCATCTATAAAGTTTGAAATTAAAAACTCATACAATATAAGTATCCTGGAAGTGTATCTAATTAAGGTTGATTTTTGGTCATTATAATACGATTCCTAATTTACCCCTAGCTAGCTCATACATAAGTAGTCTGCAACTGTAGTTAATACTTTTTAATCCTTTTGGTTAAAGTGAGGAGACTAATTGTTAATCTATATATACTACTAATTACTCGTAAAGCCAAATTTTGATGTTAATCATTTAGGACCTAATTAACTATCCCTTCCTATAAGTAACAACCAAAGTAAGGCTGATCATCCCCCCCCCCCCCCCCCCCCCCCCCCCCCTTCTCTCTCTCTAGAAAAAGACAGAAATGAACGAAAATCCAAGAAAATTTGGGAGAAACACAAGGTTGCTTGGAGGCACCGAGCAGAATTGGTGCAAGGCAGTGGCTAGTGGCACAGGAATAACAGCATTAGCACTTCAAGTCTCTAAAACCCTAAATATAACACTTGTCAAGAACGCCCTTCACAAAATCCAGAATAACCATCCTATCCTCAACTCCATGCTCTACAAGAACACCTCAACAGGCTCAACTTCCTTCATCATCAACCCACCCATCCCTCACCTTCGTCTCAACATCATCTCCCCCTCCACAACCTCTCAACTCCTCGCCACCCTCTCCAACGCCTCCTCCCTCTCTCCCCTACACCTGATCCTCGAGCACGAGCTCAACATCAACGAATGGTCCGAAATCACTAGCCGCTCGTCCTTGTGCATTGGAGGGTTGTACTTATGGTTTGCAAACCTGTACACGTTGCCGGACGAGAAGTGGATCATGGTGATTCGGTTGCACACGGCGATTTGCGACAGAACGACAGCGGTTTCGTTGCTAAAGGAGTTGAGAGAAGCGATGGGGGGGAGGGAGGGAGATGAAGGGTATAAAGAGGAGGGTAATATGGGAATAGAGGAACTTATTCCTATTGGGATGAGTAAGAAGACGATGTGGGAACATGGGAAGGACATGGTGGCTTACTCGTTTAATTCATTTAGGCTTAAAAATTTGAAGTTTAAGGAGGTGAAAGGGCCTTTCCGTTCAGAAGTTGTGAGGTTGAAGATGAACACGCAAGAAACTTATAAGCTATTATCTGTAAGCTAAACATTTTTTTGAAAAACTAATACCTTTGATATTATGAGTTGTGCTGAAATTTTAATATTTATTCACATGTGATTTATATAATTATATGTGAATTACGTACTATAATATATATATATAACCATTTTGTTTTTGTTTTTTTTTAATTAATTAAGGGTTGCAAGTCAAGAGGAATCAAATTATGTGGAATACTGGCAGCATCGACACTTATTGCAGTTTATTCTTCTAAGCATGGCTCTAGTTATACGAGTAAAAGAAAAAAGTATGGAGTGGTATTTTTAAATGATTGCCGCTCATATCTTCAACCACCCCTATCTTCCCATAATTTAGGTAATTTCGATTCTTTTTGCTAATTACTGATTACTAATTAATTAATTAAAGACAAATAAAATCATCATCATCATTATATGTATATATAAGAACAGTGATATTTTTATCTTGTAAAACAAATATACAATAAAAAAGATGGAGGTCTATTGACAATTAAGTTTTTTGGGTGAGATTGTAAAACTATATCACTTTTAACTTGACGGTTTAAGTTTGGAAACCTAGTAGCTATGTTTAGCTCACATTTTTTGTTGTGTTTTTTCTTCATAAAAGTGCTATGACTAGTATCTCTCTCCTCACAAATTAATCCATAATTATACTAATTATTTCACTTTAACATAAATTAATATACATCGATACATAAAACAAATATTTACACCAAACATTAAATATTAAAACTTATAAGAGAAAACATAAAAAATAAATAAAATTATTTTTAGTTGATTTGATAAAGTTGTAATATTTCCGCTGCAACATGCGGTCAATGACCACTCATTATTATTGTTATTATTATTCATGAGTAAATACTTAATCAACTTAGGGTGTCACTCGTCACTTTTTTTTTTCTTTTATTGTAAAATTATATTTCTTGTGCAAACATAAAAGCGACAAATATATCATTTACAGCGAGCTTATTGATTTTTCTTAGTTTTATTACATATTTTTCTAATTTAATTTAACAAATGATAATACATTTTCAATTACTAAATTATTATATATATATATATATATATATATATATATTCAAATAGAGTACATATTATATATATTTTTTAATGTTTTGAACTGACATGCATTAATTAAAAGATTTATTGTAATTATAAATTTTTCTATACAAATCAGAGCATGCATATATGCACTAGACTTCTTACCGTCTGACCTGCTCTGCCTGATTGTTTGCAAACTCCTCCCTTCCCTTCCGGGCCTGCCAAGAGTTTTTTGCGTTTGAAATTTACGCCTTTTCTCATGCTCTTCTAATGATTCTATTATATTCATCGTTTGCTCAATCTCTTCTGTTTCTCCAACTGCAGTTTTTTTCATTAATTATTTAATTATTATTTTTTGTATTAATCTTTATTTTAGCTTTAAATTAAAACTTTAACTTTAACTTTAAATAATCCTAAAGCTTTAATTTTGACTTTAAATAATCCTAAAACTTTAATTTTGACTTTAAATAATCAAAAGTAACTTAATTCAAAGGATTATATAATTTAGTCATTTAAAATTAATTTAGGAACATAAATCATTAAAAAGTAAAATTTATGCTTGATTTTGGTAAATAAAAAATCATCACGTGGTCATTAAAAATTAATTTTACAATAAGTTTTGTTTATAACATGATTTACTAATAAACTTTCAAAAAAAAATAAAGCTTGACTATCATTTATTTGTTCAAATATTATCAAAGTTTACCTATTGTTTATTTTCTTAATTTTAATATATGTTTGTAGATTGTTATACTAAATGTAACAATCATTTAGGTTACGAAAATATTATAACCATTTGATTTGTTAGTTACTTTTAAATTGAGGTGTTTTATATCCTTCTACTAAATGTTTATATCCCTTCTCATGTTGATTAGATCAAACTATATGTCAAAATGAAGAGAGAAAGTAAAGAGCTAGAGAGTAATTGGTAGGAGGAAATAAAATTTTCATATGAAATTTATTAAACATTATCTTAATTATTCACAGGTACCATATATACCTAATTAAGCCAACACATATAAAGAAGGACCAGATAATCGATTAATTAATTTTATGATTTCTAAATTAAACCTAACAATTTAATGCTTTAAGCAAGCAACCAATATATATGATTTAGATTATGTATGTAATACGCCTGCCTACTATACATTAATTCCCGTTAATTTGCATGTTTTTTAGGATTTTATCATTCTGCCATCAACACAGTTCAAGAAGTTAAACGAGGAGAAAACCTCTGGGACCTGGCAACAAGAAGCTACACATCATTTGCAAGCTCCAAGAACAACAACAAACATTTCACAGATATGGCTGACTTGAACTACCTCATGTCTAAGGCGGTTGACAACCCTAGTTTGACACCCAAGTCTTCCTTGAGAACCGCATTGGTTACAGTGTTCGAAGATCCTGTCATTGAGACCGCTAGTGAGACGAGACAGAATCTTTTCCTCGACGACTATGTTGGGTGTGCCTCGGTTCATGGAGTTGGCCCGTCCATCGCCATTTTCGATACGGTAGTAGATGGACAACTGGAGTGTGTTTTGGTTTACCCTTCACCACTTCATTCCAGGGAGCAGATGCAAGAACTGATTGCTAGAATGAAAGTTAGTCTTGTTGATGGTATTAGAATGGAGGAAAACCTAGAGTCTTAGAGTTGCATGATTTTAACATCATTTGCTACCTTTTCTTGATATATTGTTTAGGTTGAATAAAATTCGACATTGTTTGTTGGTATGCTTTAATTTGTCGTTGTTTTCTTATTCCTCTCGAATCGAAAGGGTTTTTGTTACCATTCCAATATATATTACTAGCTTGCTAGAGACGATGTTTGTTGGTATGCTTTCATTTGTTGTTTCATGTTGACCCATTTCTTCGGAGAACAAAATTCGATCAGTGTTTGTTTTTGCAAAAAATTCTGATTTTGGATTGGGTTTCGTGTAAATTGACTCCGTTTTCCAGAAAAAAATTGCATACAGAACTTCGTCGTATAAATTTTACTAAACTTTTATTACACGTTATAATTATAATATAATTGTCTAATTATACATGTTAATTATTAGCAACGATCAAAAATGAAAATTACAAGCAAAGGGATCTCAAACAAGAACCCAACAAACATAAACCATCTAAACACCCACTTGCTATCAACTAGAGATGCTGACTGTCACCACTAGAAGCAGTCATTCATGAGTTAGGTCGGACCAATGTTAGGTATCGGAATTTAAGAACAACAAATAATACCAATCGAGAATCAGAAATTGAAATCAGAATTGATATAAAACTGAGATAAGATCAAAGATTAAATCAATCACCCACAAATCGGATGATGGTCCAGGGATGATCCTTCTCTCAAAGGTGAAACCAATGAGCCAATCTCTCAAGAGACTAATACGTACTAACAGGGGTGGACTCAAGGGTTGTGTAATGGGGGCACGGGACACCGTTCAATTTTGTACGCATAGTGTAAATTTCGATTTTTAGGTCCGGTGCTACCATCCATTTCAAATCCTGGGTCCGCTCCTGCGTACTAATATAAACGTGCAATTAGAAAAAATTGTATAGCTAGCCGCTTTTCTTTTTCTAATTTGAGTCTTGAAATCAACCATGAAATTAGTAAAAAAACAGTATTATAAAAAATGTAATCTTCGTAAATTGAATAGGCATGTAGAATGAAGGAGAATTACTGAAACCAGAGAGATCGATTATTAAAGAAAAAAACGAAAAAGAAAACCTGGAACAGGAAGGGATGAAGGCAAATTCGACCCCAACTAATTACCATGTAAGCATGCATGGTAATAGTTAATTAAAGATAAACACAAGAACAAAGATATATTGTCTGATCATATCTTTGACCTAAATTTAAATAGTAAAACAGGTGTCGAATTATATTTGTAAAGATTAACGCATCTCTAAGTTTGAAGCTTTTTCTTCGGCTTTAAGACTCTCAAGTAGAATAATCTTCATGCTGGCAAGCATTTCTTGCATCTGTTCTCTTGAATGTAGTGGTGCAGGATAAACACAAGCACAGTCCAACTGTCCATCTCTTACAGTGTCAAATAGGCCAATCGATGGACCGATTCCATGAGCAGAGGCACACCCGATATAATCGTCCAGTCCAAGTTCTCGCTCGCCATCGCTAGAAGTCTCGATGATGGGATCCTCAAAGACGCTTACCAATGAAGATCTCAATGAAGATGAAGGTGTTAAACTAGGGTTTTCTATGGCTCTAGCCATGAGGAAGTTCAAGTCAACCATGTCTGAGAAATGTTTGTTGTTGTTCTTAGATTTTTCAAAATCCATGTAGATCTTAGTTGCCAAGTCCCAAAGGGTTTCTTCTCCTTTCACTTCTTGACTTGTTGATATGGCAGAGTGGTAAAATCCTGAAAAAGGGTAACATAGGACCATCCATTCATCATAAATTACATAAAAATATCATGAACTTTGTCTTAATTAATATTATATATGATAAGTTTTTTATTTTAAAAAATAATACAGTCAATTTTTATAATCCTCTTATTTTATATATGCAAGATGTTGTATATAATAAGAATTATGACAAAGTCTATTATATACAACAGTGTATATATACACAATCAAGTACAAACTCTATTTTTCTACTAGTTTTTGAATTCTTTTACTCTTAATTAGCTAGCTAGTTATGCAAAGTCGCTTTCACATGAGACCCAAAGTACTTCCACAACTATATACTTTAGTCCTTCCATTTAGACGAGCTAGCTTGTATATTTTTATTGTTCTCCTTTGTAAAAAAAACTTGCAACTTCATTAGACCACCCGCATCGGAGAAGGAACCCGAGATTGGATTCAATCGGGTATCACGGGAACACCATCGAGGCTCTCCGGGTTACATTGGCTTCCCAACCCCTCTAGTCCTCCAACCCGATCGGCTTCCCTCTCACATTTAATATATTCAATATATATATTTTATTAATATTTGATGTGGGGTTGAATAAGGTTGGATGTGGGGGTTTGTGGGATAAGTTGGGTTGAAGGTAAAAGATGATGTGGATGCTGATGTGACAGTGGGATAAGTTGGGTTGGATGCAGGTAGTCTTAATGAGTTTCAAGTAAAGTGTTCTCGGCTTTTCGCGAAAACTCATAACTCCAAACAAGACTTGATTACACCCTTATATCTATGTATTTAGATAAGGTTGTATTATGTGCTGAATGTGAAACAGTGAATAATTAAGTATACATAAGTTAATTTCATTATTTTGATACTTTTTTTCTGGAAACTTTTGATATGAAATTAAACACACACACAAAAAATAAAAAAAGAATAATAATCCCGACAAGTTCATTAATGAATCATACATGAGCTTTTTAGTGATATAAATATCCAACCACACGTACTTCGGGGATTTATGTTTCACATTCAATGAATAATAAATAATTTACATTTTAGATTTATTTCATATAAAAAAAGTCCGGTCATCAGATCAAACCATGTGGTGTTCTTACATTGTTTGGTAACATAGGTACACGTATTTATTGATACTAATTAGTTGTAGTTTCAAGTCTGAACAGACACAAGAATTATACGAGTGTTTGCTGTTAAAAGTAAAAAGAAAAACTTAAAACTCTGTGAGGCATAATATGTTGTGTTAAAATAGATTTACCGAATTCATGAGCAGATAGAGATGGTTGAAGATATGAGCGGCAATCGTTTAGGAAGACCACTCCATACTTCTTCCGTTGTTTGTTAGTAGGACGGCGCTTTGAGGAATAGGCAGCAAGTAGCGTCGCCGCAGCCAATGCTCCACACAATTTGATTCCTCTTAACTTGCAGCCCTGGGCAAATTAATAGGTGAACAACGATACCGGGCAAATAGGTAAAGGTCATGAATCATGATAAGAAAACATTAACAAAACTTCGGAAGCAACATTAAATTCATTATCTCCATGTCATGCATGACTAACCTTACTCTTCTAGTGGTGATAACAAGTCATGTGATCCCTTTTTACTCTTTAAAAAGGTCATGAACAACAGATTTGACAGTTAGTCAAGGAGCCATCCAATTATGACTACGATTGTTCGTAGTAATTAATTTGTTGCAAGTATAGAGTTTACAATTTAAATTTTATAAAAATATTTAAAAAAGTGTGTAGAATAGAATCTGATTATATTTAAAAAGGAGGTCCAAAACTTCTATAGGCATCTAGATGTTTACCAATTATTTATATATTGCAGGAATTATTTGTTAATATACTATTATATATGTTCCCTTTTCCAGAAAGAAAAACAAGAAACATTAACTAGATGGATTAAAAGCTTTTACCTACTGTATTTTCAGAAATGGTAGTTGTAACTTTAACATAATGGGTAATGGCTCATAAATGCATGTAATCTTTTCTACTCTGTATTTAAGAATTGCAGGTAGCAAAGTCAAGTATAGAGGGACATAAGTTAGGCATAATAGAGATAGTACCTAATCATGATACCATCATAGAACTATTATTATTATATTCATTATATAACTATGTTTAAAAGAGACACTCATTTCTACATATATAACACTAGTTTATAATACATAACAATTATGATTTTAATTTTGTTCCTATAAATCAACTATCTATTTTACTTATCTACACATTTAAGATTATAATCAATTATTCAAACAAACACTTTTAGTTGTGTGTGACAAAATATATAATATTATGCATAAATCATCTTGTATCATTAAAATATACAACACTAAGGCATTTTGTCACTATATATATATATATATATATATATATATATATATATATATATAATGAGAAGTTGTTTTAGCAAATTAACACATAATATGGTGCATTCTTAAACTTTTTTTATTGTGGGAGTAGGAAAATATCATAGATTTACTGTAGACAATCGTTAAAATGTATTGTCATTGTGTAAATTAACCACCATTGGTAAGAAAAGAAAAGGTAATAGTAACAGCAAGTAATAAGATTTAGAGTTAACTTACAGCCAATAACGACTGAGTATCTTGTGTGTTCATCTTCAATCTCACCACCTCTGAACGTCTTGGTGATTTCACATCCTTAAACTTCAAATTTGTTAGAGTAAGTGAGTTGACCGAGTATGCTACCATGTCCTTCCCATGAGCCCAGAGTGTCTTCTTAGTCTTCCCCTTAGGAATTAGTTCCTCTATTCCTACATTACCCTTCTCTTTATACCCTCTTTCTCCCTTCCCCATCGCTTCTTTTAACTCCTTAAGCAATGAAACCGCGGTGGTTCGATCACAGATCGCCGCGTGTAACCTCAACACCAGCACCCACTTCTGCTCAGGCAATGTGTACACATTCGCAAACCATAAGTGCAGTCCTCCCATGCACAATGAACGGCTAGTAATTTCGGACCATTCGTTGATGTTGAGTTCATGCTCGAGGATCACATGTAAAGGTGACAGGCCAGCGTTGGAGCCATGGCTCATGAGGGTTCGCAGGAGTTCGGTAGTTTTCAAGAGGTCCATGATGTTGAGGCGCAGGTGAGGGATAGGTGGGTTGATGATGAAAGAAGTTGCGCCTGTTGAAGTGTTCTTGTGTAGCATGGAGTTGAGGATAGGATGATCATTTTGGAGTTTCTGGAGGGCCTTTTTGAACATCGGAAGATTAGGCTCCTTAGAAATTTGGAGAGCCAATGCCGTAATCCCTGTCCCACCTGCCACTGCTTTGCACCAGTTTTGCTCTGTTCCCCCTAACAATCTTGTTTGGCTCTCAAAGTTTCTTGGAACATCCCCCATTTCTATGCGCTTTATATATGTGTTTGTAAATAAATATATATCTTCGTGAATAGAGAGAGAACAGGGGTGAGAGGAATTGAGGGAGGGGGCTTGGTGTGTGAGGAAGCTAGCTAAAGTTGGATGTTACTTATAGGAAGGAATATAAACCAAAACTCAGAAGTTAGGTTAAATCTTGAATGATATTAACTCTAGTTTTGAACCACTTTCTTGTGTTGGCACAAGATGTGGGCCAATTAACCTCAGCTGTTTGGTTAATTCCAGCATTCTTGTATAGAAATTCTTATGGGAAATTCATTTTCTAGTATATATGAGTTTAGTGTCCATATCATGTTTGAAAAGCTGAATAACCGACACAATATTATAAGCATATATAGGGTTAGGATTCTCTCATATTTGGATCAAACATGACTAATCATGTTCTCTCACAAGCATGAGAGTGGACCCTACAAAGGGGACCCATTATTGACTAAACTAACAGACCCACTCTCATATCTGTGAGAGAACATGATCACTCATGTTAGAGGATCTTCACCCGCATATATATTGGTGGTCTTTTATCATTTTACTATAAATCATTTTTCAAAAGATTTATGTATAGCATCCATCAAAGAATTGAACTTTTTCTGGAATGAGTCTCTACAACAACTGATTTTTGTTAAACGTAAAACAAATATTTAAGTTTGTTTTCAATCCCTTATAATAAGTTGATCAATTCGTCTAAATTAGTTAAAAAAAAGTAATATTTTACAATAAAACATATCATTAACAAATAATAATATATTCCACAGTTATTCAATGATATTAATACCATATATTCTCATTAATATCACACAATATGTCATAAATAAATTATTTATAATGTAACTGATAATGTAACACAGCGAAAAAGTTAGAATTTATTATTACATAATTAATTCAGTATTTAAATGCCAAGTAATGTCTTCAATTCGATGCCAATTCCAAATAAGTTCGATGCCAATTCCAAATAAGTTTGACCGTAGAAAGTTTAGGGTTTAGTATATTCAAATAAATAGTGTAAAGTTAATCAAGTTGCAAGTATATTCAAATAAATAGTGTACTACAATTAAGTACTAGTGGCATATGTATAAAATTTTGAAGTTTGGGGTTGTTAGTGAAAATATGAGACTAACACTCATAAGGTGGACTTGCTCAAAATTGAGGGCATAACCCTCGTTGTTCCTGCTTTGCAACAAGAGAGTTGGGAGGCCTAAGAGATTGAAAAGCTTTGTTAAATACTTGGATATTTGAGTTGAGGTTTGCAACACTGGTGCAAAGGTATGTATAGGGTCGGTTCTGAGTTTTTTAAACAGTCATTACAAGGTTGGTCCATAATTGGGATTCTGTATTCGACAAAAACACAACTATAAGACGGGTAAGATGAAAAACATATTAAGTGGGAGCGCTAGCATTAATCAAGGCAGGATTAATGATGAATAATAACAAACATATTATCTTAAAACCTTAACTTTCATAAACACTCAACATCATCCTTGTATCTAGTTGTGTAGTGACTTTCTTTTGGAAAGAAAGCAGACTTATCTCAGCCTTAAGAATGGTGGAAAGAGCATAATCCCATGCTACCGTTAGTACAACCTTTTCATCTTCGATTTTGAGCCAAGATACAAGATTTTCAGAGTCGAAGATTTCAGCAGGGAAGTATGATTTCAACTTAAGAAGGCGACTTCCACTTGTTGAGATGCAACTATAAGAATTCATAGTCTCAACACTTAAAACACTTGTTAGAATAAGCCTTATGATCAAAATCCCTATGTGTACATTGAAACAAACCAGGCCACATCCTCAATGATACAATACACTAACCAAAGCTAGCTTTTTAAAAGATTCCTCTGATCATACCTTGAACAATCCCAAGAATCAATAAAAGAACAGGAAGACAAACCAAACAGCATGACCCTACATTTTTAATAAACTGGAATCAGCACCAGTACCAGCAGCATACAAGCCACACTGTTTGACTAACCAAAAACACACCCCCATCCATATTTTAAATACACAAAGCACAAAAAAATTGAGGCACGAATTTCATATATGAATGCCCTAAGTCAGCTGTTACTAATGCAAACAAACAAATTAACAAGATCAGAGGGTGCAACAGCCCTAGAACTCCTCGTCCTTTTACCCTCAAAAAAGGGTAGCCATTGAAAGTTTAAAATTAACATAGGATAATAGGCAATTAGGCACATATATAGAAACTTAGCATTTAGCAACATGATCCATGAAATAACAAACTTTGAATAAAGAATTCAACGATTGCAGATAATAAAGCTTTGAAAGAAAGATCGCAGACTTTGCATTTAGCAACATGATTCATGAAATAACAAACTTTGATTCGCTGATGGCCTGATTGTCGCACATTGCCGTTGCCCTCGGAGACTATCCAGCTTCCTTTTTTCAACCTGTAAATGGGCCTGATCTACTGGACCAAATATCTGCTGTCTCGTGCTGGGCCATCTATTTTCTCTTTGTTCTCGGGACTTATTTATCATTAGAATAAAGTTCACCTTTAATTATTTTTTGTCTTTTAGTTATTATATCTATAAGATGTAAAATTTAGTATCACCAATCATAATACTTTCAGATTTTGTTGGCCTTTTTTTTACTTTATATAGCAACAAGATTTTTTCAAATTTAATTATAATAGTAACAATAACAATATATATATTTTTTAAAAACCAATTAAATATGTGTGATATAATTATTTTGGTCTAATCTTCTATTGAAAAGAAAAAAATAACAAATAAAAAGGAAAAAAGAATATAAATATATCTGAATATAGAACTTGTTGGCTTGTTTAAAAAAGAGAAATACATATTTGAACTTGTAGCACCTCAAACAAAAACAAACATGTTACCCACTTCGGTTGTAGCATAATATGTTTATTTTTGCTACTTTATCCATTTATCATATGTCTGTTCTTTTTCCTGATAAATGTAAGGAATATATAATTATTCTTACAAGTAAAAACTAAGTAATTTATAATCAACTTATGAGTGTTAAACAAAGTCTATATGTCCAAAGATTTATTAGACATCAATAAAAAATTAACTCTCTTTGCCTACTATTATTCTTAGTATGTTCACTAGTGAACCGTATTATTTTTGAATGATACAAAATGTTTATCTCACTTTGCCTAATATATATATATATATGTGTATATGAGTTGTGTTCAATAAAGTCCATTTAAAAAACATAGTCCTGAAATTTTAATATATAATCATATGTGATTCAGTATACGATCACATGCGATTTGTAAAAACATCACACGTGAATTATGAAAAATTACGAAATGTCACTCCGTCCAAATTTTTAAAATTTAATTTGCACCATTGATGACATTGATCTAAAGACTAAAATCAATCCCTTAGGACTATGAATTAATTATGGACTATATTGAACATTCTTCATATATATATATATATATATATATATATATATATATATATATATATATATATATAGGCAAAAGTTCAAACGAGAACCGTTTTTCGTACGAGAACTGTTTTTAAAGTTATTAATGACTCATTAATAGGGTTATTTTGGTAATTTAAATATTTACCCAACCGTGAATTGCGTCCGGGTGAGCCGTAATTTGCGAGGCCTGATTTTTCCGAAATAACCCTCATTAACGAGTCATTAATGAAGAATTAGAGAATGTTTATCGTTAAAGAATAATATATATTAAACATTAATAAAAAATATTAAATAATTATAAAACGTGAAAAAAAAATAAAAGTTTTAAAAAATAACGACAGACGGTGTCAACAACCAGATCAACAAATATACTTGTTACCATTAAGGGAAATAAGGTAAACTCTCTAGTGGTTATAATTATAAACAATTTAAAATGATTATAAAATATTTTAAAATGATAAAACTAAAAATTTGGTTAAGTTTGATATTTTAAAATGTTATTAAGGATAAATATGATATTTATAAATTATGGTCGACCAATACGGTTTTTAGAAGGTTTAGTTAAAGTAATATATAAAACTTTCTCTAATAATTTTGATTCAAATTAAAGTAAATTAAATTTCAATTTGTTTTTAAAAATGGATTCAGATTTAATAATTTAAATATTTTATTTAAATTAATTGTTAAGATTATCTATTAGATATTATTTTTTATTATAAAATAAATATTAGAAACAAAAATAATAGCAACGTACAAACAAACATTATTCTTTCTACGTAGTACGTACCATTGCATATCTAGATGTTGACTTGAAGAACACTTATCTTTGGTTCAACGATAATGGATCCATCACAATGTCACATGCAATGTCTTGTTGTACATAGTTGTAATTAATTTGAGAACGTGACAAAACAAGCTATATTAGTGTCGGTTATGATTTCTCCATGTTAATATATATATATATATATATATATATATTATAGGTGAGACTATTTGAATCTTTTTTAGTCTAATTTAACATATTTGATGTGATGTATATAAGTATATAAATTGTATTGATAACTGTAATTAGTTGATTTTACATGTCTGTTATGTAAGATGAAAGATTATATAGTAAAACCTTGTTTATGTGATGTGTCTTAAAGCAACCTTACTTGCATTTCAATTTAGTATATTAGTATAACATGTTAGAAATTCGTGTAATACATGAATTGATTTTTAAAAAACCGTAAACATATGTAACGAGTCATCTAAAAAATTATGAATATTAATGAATGAAAAATTATAAAACACATTTAAAAAAATACTTGCATACAATATTAGATGTTTTTACAACGTATGAAAGCTGTAAAAGAAACATACATAATCTTTGGATTCTAGTTCAAAATATTCGCTAGAATCTTTAAATGTTGTTCATAATCTGTTACAAGTTTGAATGATGGTGCAACATATTTCAACTTTTATACAATGTTTTTAAACCCGGTTTTTTGTTGCCCGATCTCTTTATCGGTTCACGGCGGGTTAACCCGGTTTTCAGAATTTTCAGATTTATATATATGTATATGTGTGTATATATATATATATATCTTATTCTTATAACCTATTTAAAAGAAAAGGATGATGACATCATCATCATTTTCAAAAAATCTGTGTTTTTAAGGATGATGACATCATCCTATGTATAAGAAATTTTATAAATAGGTTATAAGATTGAGGGGACTGGATGAAAATATGAGGGTCTTTTAAGAAAATGTGAGGGAGTTTTATAAAAATTATATATTAATGTAATTAATTATAGGTTGTTTATAAATTATGTTTAGTAACTTGTGATATATTTTGTTTAGAGAAAAAATAATTATATATTTGCGACCATCTCATTTTTATCTACGTTTTGGTGTAAATTTTATTGTAATATGACACTTTTTTTAAAATTAGTATATTCTTAATTTTTTGTTATACATTAATAGTAGTGTGTAGGTAATTTTTTGTTTAGCTGATCATGAGGGTTTTTTTTTTGGATTATGGTGATGAACTGAGTGATCAACTTGAATACGCTATTCAAAGTGTTTAGTTATTGATTTTAAAACATCTTATCTTATAACCTAATTAAAAGAAAACGATGACAAAACTAAATTTCCAGCAATCACAACATCCCATTTATAAAAAATAAATAAAAATCGTGTTTAAGAATATAGTGGCGTCATTCCAAAAAAAACAAAATTTGAATTTTAGATTAGTTACAACTAGAAAACTGTTGTTAAGGGCTGTGTTTGTCGAAGAGGTAAGCGTCGGAAGGAAGCCGGGCTATCGAAGAAGGTAACGCAGAAGGAGTCACCTTTCGTTTCCAGAAACCCTAAGAGTAATCTGTTTCAAATCCGGGTCACTCGTGACCCGCGTTTTTTCTTAAGTTGTTGGAGTGGGATGTGTGACGTTATTATATATTTAACCACGATTTTTTTGTTTTTAGTTGATCATACGTGTTAGTACTATAAGTGCACCATATTGCCCGTGTTAGTACGGGCTTACTATATGTGTTAGTATTTCTTAAAACTATATACGTTTAAATTTGACTTATATCATCCCCGTGTTGACACACGGGTCGCTTAGCTAGTGTGTGTGTGTGTGTGTATATATATATATATAAATATAAACAGCAAAAAAGTAAAGAAAAAATTGCCTACAATAACAAAAAACATAAACCTACAATATCATTAATCCAAACATATTAATTAAGTTCAACATAGCATACAATATAAAGAAAAAGAAAATTCAAACATCAAATAACAAATTCTCATAGGTTCATAATCAAACCAAATTAAAGATTTTAAAACAATAGAAAGTGAGTTAGGGATTTTGGGTTAAAAAAGATTTTTAAAAAATAAATAAATACAAAATTGTGTCAAAAAGGGTGAACATAAACCGGGTCAACCTGTTCAACCATTAACTCGGACGAGTCACTCCGAGCCATAAATCACCAAAAACCCACTCTTGTGACTGGTACGACCGGCCGGATCAACCCGGGTCTTAAAACATTTGCTTTTATATATAGCTTCATTTTAGTAGCATCTTTTCATAAAATTATTTATAAAGTGTTAGTCGCAAAATAAAAAAAAACACACACACACTAGCTATTCTTTATATCAACCTTTTTAAAAAATTTCACTTACAACCTACTTCTATGACATAAGAGTTAATTACAAAATTGGTCTTTTTTGTATATCACTTATTTCACTTTTAATCCTTTAAGCCAAAATCTTGCAATATTAGTCTTTTAAATGAGTTTTATGTACACAATTGGATTTTAACCATTAACTTTAACAGTGTTATGGTTAAATTTTTTAAAATGACTATTTTACCCTTAGTCCTTTATAGTTTATACACTTAAACCCTAAACCCTATTATACTCTTTTAAATTTTAATCCAAACACCATATTTTAAGCTAAACATTTATTTTAACCAAACAATCCCTTCTCCTATCCTCTGATAGGATGAGAAACCCATGGCACCACCACCTTAGAACCGCCATCACCACTAGACTGCCACCACCATGAGACTGTTGCCACCGTGAGACCACCGCCACCATTGGTGCATCACTGCCGCCATCATCATCTCTTCACCAACAACATCTAACACCCCAAATCGCCTCATAGGACCACCACTGTAGAACCACCATCACCACTAGACTACCAACACCATGAGGCCGCCGCCATAGTGGACAACCACCACCGCGAGACCACCGCCACCACTGGTCCATCACTCCTGTCATCATCATCTCTTCACCAACAATATCTAACGCCCCAGATTGCCCTACCCAAGATCTAAGATCAATAACACACACACACACACACACTCGCTCTCTCTCTCTCTCACAAACACACACACCCCACTCACCAAGCAACACCAAACCACTAATCACCACAAATCTGAACAAATCGAAGAAAAAGATAAGAAAAAAAGAGTAGAAAAAGAAGTGTGGCGGTGGTGATCACAGCCAATGATGGTTTTCGCCGGAAATTTCATACACCAACACACTCCCCAAATATGTTGTCGCCGTTGAGGGTCTCTTAGATGGTGGTTATCGGCGGCAGAAATGGAGGCAAATGTTATCATCGTTGTGACATGGTAGTGATGGTCCCGGACGATGGTGGCCGGTGGTAAAGGAGGAAGTAGAGAGAAAATGATGGTGAGGTGGGAATTGGTAGATCCAAAACTGTAAAAACTTAAACAAAATCAAAACTGAATTTAAATATATAACTTTAAACATACAAATAAAGAAAAAGAAGAAAAAATGATGAAGATGATGTATTAGAGCATGGTGCTTGAGGTTACTTCTGATACTAGTCAAAGTGAAGAGAGTTTGTGATTCTTTTTCCACTTAATGTGTACAGTACAATAAAGAGGGTAGAAAATAAAGGACATTAAACTATAAAGGACCAAGGGTATAATAGTCATTTTTAAAAAATTAACCATAACACCAATACTGTGCAAAAAACTCATTTGAAGGACTAATATCGCAAGATTTTAACTTAAAGGACTAAAAGTGAAATGAGTAATGTACAGAAATAACCAATTTTGTAATTAACTCATGACATAATTTGAGCTTTGTTTCCTTGACATTTACCCAACTAAATATAGGACACACAAAATAAAGAATTAGAGAGAAGGGTTAGGTAATAATATCTTATTACTTTAAGTTTAATAATGATTTAATCATCCATCAAAGTTTAAGCTCACTAACTTTTAACCATCAAAGTTTTTTATTAAATGATTTTACCAATAAAGTGTTAAACTTGTTTTGATTTAAACCTCAAAGTTTTTTTCAAATGGTTTAAATCTTGAAGTTTTCTTAAAAAAACTAATTAATCACTTAAATTTTGTATGATTTTTTATTTTATCCACTTTACTTGATTGTACATGTTAGTTTTTTGAGAAACTAATTAACAAAACTTAGAGGGTTAAATTATTTTTTAACAAAATGTTATGAATTAAATCACTTGAAAAAAAACTTTAAGGATTAAGCCAAAAAGTAGATGTAACTTTTAGGATAGAATTATAATAATTTCAAACTTTATGGTAAAACTATTTTGAAATTTTTTTATGGTTAAACTGAAACTAAACTAAAACTTGAATGGTTAAACAGTTATTAAAGCCATATGTATGGCAACTCAATCAAGTTACCCAACCCGAATGTCACTTTACTTTCCCTTTCCTTCCTTTTCCAACCCAAACGCAGATCTATGTTCTTTCATCAATACAAAGAATGATTTAGTTCGGACCAAAATAAGATTTAGATCGGCATGTTATCTTAGAGTTTGTTCCATCGTTATTAACATATTCTGTTTGACAGCAATCGATAGCTACTCAACTTGGAAACACAGAATTGTTTAGGGATTATACGAAGAATCTGTGTCATAATAGACCTAAATAATGGGCCAAAAGAGAAACTGGATGGAGGGAAAACAAAAGGCATCGTCTCTAAAACCATGCAACGTGACATTAGATATCGCATTTTATTAGAATAAGTAGATTTGTTTATCAGCTTTTTAAGTCATAACGAGCAGTGTTGGACATAATCCGAATTTGGTCAAGTGGGCCCTTAGTCCATTTACTTCACGAATTTACTAGGGCTTTATTTTTGAATCGGTGTTCTTTTTTTATATTATTTATTTGTATTTTGTTTTTACGTAATTCGATATATTTAGTTTACAACAAGTGGTATCCAAGTTGTTTTCTGATTACCCTTTTCAATTTACCGGGGCTTTATATCGACATGGCTACTTTGAAATACGATCTTCCGTTGTTAGACCGAGATACAAGATTTTCTTTATGGCAAGTAAAGATAAAGGTGATATTGGCTCAAATGGATCTTGATGATGTGCTATTAGGTCTTGAAAAGATGCCTACGACTTGGTCAAATGAGGCGAAAGAAAGAAAAGATCATAAGGTTCTCTTTCATATTCATCTCCATTTATCTAATAATATTTTACAAGAAGTTTTAAAAGAAAAGACCGTTGCTTCTTTATGGTTGAAGTTGGAACAACTTTGTATGACCAAATATTTAACGAGTAATATGCACCCTAAGAAAATATTATTTTCTCACAAGTTGCAAGAAGGTGGGTGTATGCTTAATTATCTTTCGGTTTTGAAAGAGATTGTTTCTGATCTTGAATCCATGGAGGTAAATATGATGAAGAAGATTTGGTTTGATTCTTTTGTGTTCTTTGTCGAGTTCTTACTCAAACTTTAGAGATACTATATTATATAGTCGTGATAGTTCAACACTCAATGAAGTTTATGATGCTTTGCATGCCAAAGAGAATAAGACAGATATGTTGTCTACCGGAGGTTCAAGTTCTCAAGCAAAGAATCTATCAATTCACGGCAAGAACTCAAAAATTATATGTAGATCAAACTTTGTTGGTTCCAAGTCATGCAGATATTGCAAACGAGATGATCATGATATCTCTAAATGTTATAAATTGAAGAACAAGGAGAAAAAAACTACTTATAATAATTCGCAACCTAACCAGGGCGGTGAATTAAATGTTTCTTGTATTGTTGAAGAAAACTTTTATGGAGAAGTTTTGATTGCTGATATTCCAATAACTAAGTTTGAGTTTTGCTCAAGCTTGGTTGATATGACAATCTAATTTCAAAAGATTATTGGCACACGATTATTTTTTTATGTTGAAAAGTTTAATAAAGATTTATCTTCTTATTAGTTAAAAGTGTAAATTTGTCTCAAGGTAGAGATTATTGGACATGATCTGAATTTGACCGAGTAAACCCTTGGTCCATTTTCTTTACTAATTAATTAACATTCTAATTAATTAGGTTTTTTTTATTATATATATAATATATTGTTAGGGTTTGCAGCAGAATTTGTGAGGGGCTATGGCAGAATTTGTGAGACAACACAAAATTTAGAGAGAATTTATTACTTTTTTGGTTTTTTTTGTTCGTATGCCGTCATCGTAAAACGGCAATAACCAAGATTTAGACCGCAACTTTTCTTTGTTATTAGCATATTTAGGTTACGTTTTAATTGCATGCGTTCTTGTAATCTCCTTAAATTTTTTCCCAATAAAACGATATCATTGGTTGTGTCTGTTTTTTTTCAGTAAAAGTTTTTTCACGTTAAATCTTGGTATTCTCGTTGTCTATTATTTATTTATATTTTGTTTCTACGTAATTCAATATATTTATTTTACAACAATCAAGAATATAAAATCTACATCAGAAGTCTAAAGATTATAAAACATATCATTTAACTTTGAATTACATGATTTATTTTCTTTATTTAACCATGAAATCAGTCGATAAATGCTCCCAAAATGTGAGTTACTTTTTTTTTAAACTAGCAAACTCATGATATTTCAATAGAAAATCTGTAATTTAGCAAAACATGGTATGTGGTTGTGATTAAGTAATTATTTTACAGGCTTCTTAAAATTAGTATATCTATTTGTGAAGACCAGTATAATAAGAAATAAGGTGTTGGTGCTCGCGTGTTGTCGCGAGCGAGTGAGGGTTAGGAAAATATTTTATTCAAATAAAAGTAACTAAGTTAACATCATGTGTATAAATACAGGTATTGTTAAAACAAATTTTAGATGCTTATAGTGTTAAAGATACCTAACATATAGTAAAACGATTGTAAAACGTATATAGCGATATAAAATCTCTTAAAATAGAGATAAATCTATTAGAAATCAGAAATTTATAATCAAATTTGAAGTTTTAAATTTAATCCAATTGAAATATGTGTTTACATAAATAACCATGAAAAAAGGTAAATGTATATATTAAATTATTTGAATAAATATTTTTGTTAAAATATTAAAGTTTTAACAAACTAAATCACATAAAAATGATATTTAAGAAAACAAATTATTCGTAAGTCATTTAAGTAAATAAAAAAGGTTAGATTGATGAAAAAAATTCTATAAATACAATGATGAAATAATAACCCTTTTCTTTTTTTTATATATTTAAGATTTAAGATTTAAGATAAGATAAGATGTGAAAATTATAGAAATCTATGTTTATTTAGTTTAAATGGTTTTCAAACATCGCAGTTTTAAACTTACATAGCTTCCAAGAAATAAAATTTTCAAATAAATAGTTTTAACAAAAGTATATCAATATTACATCTTGTATCTAAAATTCCATAGTTTATATATATTAAGGTCCATTTGTTTTGCATAATTTAAAGGAATGGAATGAAATTGAAATCAAATTCCGTAATATATTATGTTTGGTAAATTTGTATCTAAATAAAATCTCATTCTTTTGAATGTTCACATTCTCTTAAGTAATAAAATTAGATAAGCTAGATGTAATTTATACTAATTCCATTTCTTAGAATTATGTGAAACAAACAAGACTTAAGTAATGCATATATGATTTGTAATCTCTAATAGTTGATTAAGAAAATACAACTTATAGACTTTTTCTTATATCAAATTCTAAAGAACAAGTTTTTTTAACAGTAACAAAAATATTATTAAAGACTATCAAGATGCTAGCAAACATGAAACAATCAAGAAAGTCTGAAACACCAACAAAATTAGAGAACAAGTTACATAGGAATTTCTTGAAGAGGATGTAAACACCACTTAACGTCTTAACTCATAACATCTTTCTCCCAAGCTTACCCCTTGAGTTTAGCCATATAAAGGCCAAACTTTGTGAAGCAATCAAAATATCATGCGAAGGAAAGAGGATTCTAGGAAAGGCTTTAGAGTTTTTGAAGGACCAAATGTTCTAGCAAAGAGAACAGATACTGAAGTTTCAAAAGCCAACCACCGATTGCCTTTTAAAGCTAAAGAATTACCCCAATCAAATAACTCTGAAACCAAAGAAAGATATGGATTTACCATGCCCCCACCATTTACAAAAGTCTATCAGCAACTCTTGAAACATCATACAATGGATGAAAAGATGATTCTCAGATTCAAACAACTCCTTGCATAAGAAACATAAATTTGGAATCATAACTCGTAAGAACACCTCTCCTAGCAAAATTAGAAAGGGTTGGCAACCTTTCATATCTCAATTTCCACATAAATATATTTACTTTAGAAGAAAGCGGTTTCAGCCATCTAATTTGAGAACCAGAATCATCGACAAGACACAAATTATCTATAACATAACTCAATGAAGAAACCGCAAAAAATCTAATTTGTCTAAGGCTCAACACCAATATCGTTTTCATTAATTTGAAATAGTGAAAACGGGGTCCAAATTAAGATCCATAATCAAAGAATTACTTGAAGTAATAGATTTCCAAGTACCTGATTTCTTCGTGTTCAAAGGATCAACCTGGATATGCTTTTTGAATCCATGTAATGCGATGATCACCTTGCGCCATATCGCGTTAGAGTCTATCTTAACTCTTCATCACCATTTTGCCAGTAATGCTATATTTAACGCTTAAAGGGTTGATTCTGAGACCACCCTTTTCTTTTGTAGAAAGAACTTTGTCCCACGCCACCTAGCAAAATTTTGATTTATTTTCAGCTCCACACCAAAAAATCGAAATCTCAAGCTTTCTAATTGGCGAAGAAATTTTAACGGGGCCTTATAAAGTGAGAAATAATAAGAACCTAAGGATCCTAAAACTGATTTACACAAGATAATTCTGCCACTAACATATAACAAAAGGCTTTCCATTTTGATAATCTTGACGGAACCCGTCAATAATCAGCTGCCATGAAGAATCCCTATTCATAGATGCACCAAACGGCAACCCTAGGAATTTAAATGGAAGCAAACCCATTGAACAATTTAATCGAGATGCCATTTAGCAAACTTCTTGATGATCAACACTGACACTAAATAATTTAGTTTTGGCCAAGTTTACTCTAAGACCCGGAGAGAGGTAAAAACATCTTAGCACTCTCATCAAATTTAAAGCATTTGTTGTTGACCAATTGCCTACAAAATTTGAGTCATCCGCATATTGTAGATGCGAAATGACCGGACCACCATGAGGATGAGAAATACCATGAAAGATCTCACAAATTATTGCTTCTTGCATCGCGATATTTAAACCTTCTACCACAATGATAAAGAGGAATGGAGCTAAATGATCGCCTTGGCAGACACCTCTATACATGGAGAATTCCGAAGTTGGAGAACCATTAATAAGGATCAGCACACGCGATGAACTCATACATTCTATAATCCTCCTTCTTCATTTAACTCCGAAGCTCATTTGACTCATTATCAAGCTAAGAAAATCCCAATTTAAAGTTACGAGGCTTTCTCAAAGTCGAATTTCAAAATCATTGCCTTAATATTTGATCTTTTGATCCAAGTAATTAATTCATTGGTAAATTGCACAAAAACACTATGAACTTTGTCTTAATTACTATTGTATACAGAACTATTTATTTTTAAAAATAATACAATCAACTTTCATAATCTTCCCATTGTATACAAGTTGTTATGTACAATGACAATTATGATAAAGTTTATTCTATACAATGATAAATAAAAACAAGACACAGAAAAAAGTTATTTGAATATAATGAAAGAATTATAAAAGTTGATTATATTATTTTTAAGAAAAAAAAAGTTAGTTGTATATAATAGTAACTAAAGCAAAGTTCATAACACTTTAATACAATTTGCCCTTAATTCATTAATAATTAAATGACTGTTAAAATGGTCCAATTTTTAATGAAAGCCGTTTGTTCACGTCCTATAACCAAATCAATAACACTTTTAAGACAGTTAGAAAATGACTTTTGCCACCACTTTGTAAAAACATCCTGGGTTTGTACACAAGTAAATCGGATCACGTACCTTTGGAATTAATGCTAAAAAATAAGAATTAGCACGTGCGTCCATAGAAGTAGATTCTCTAAAGAATTTTGTTGCATCAGAGTCCCAATGATATGCCAAAAATAGAGTTAAGAGTTATTTACATTGTCACGAAATTTAACTTTTAGTCATTTAACTTTAAAATTATGAAAATAGTCATCGTTTTTGCCACTTTATTTCACTTTTGGTTCTTTACACAAACTTCAGTTAAATTTCACTGTTAGTTAAGGGTTAAATACTCTCATGTTTGGTCAAACATGATCTATTATGCTCTCTCACAAACATGAGATTTGAACCTACAATGGAACCCATTTTTTCCTTAAAATAAGGAAACCACTCTCATGTTTGTGAGATAATATGATATATTATGTTTGACCATAACATATGAGGAACTTAACCGGTATGTTAGTCAATTTCCAATTTATCCTTCAAACACACCATCGTTGTCACACTTCTCTTTCTCTATAAGGTTTCTTAGATCTGTAAATCGTTTGGATTTCAGATTTGCACATCCCCAGCGTCACCGACGACCATCCCCTCCCATTCTCTTCTTCTTCTCGGTCTTCCTCTTTCATTATTACGTTAAGTTTTTTTGTTTACCGATTTATGGTTTTTTAGGTTTTCAGATCTTGTTCAAATGGTTGTGTGTTTGTTTCCGGTTTAGGGTTTTTGGTTGTGAAGAATCGAGTTGTGTTCTTCGAGAGGAGCAACAGATGATCTAGGTGTGTGTGTGTGTATGTGTGTATTCTTCAATAGGAGCTACAGATCCATGTGTGTGTGTGTTTGTGTGTTCTTCGCTAGGGTTTTTCGACAGTGTCCGTTTAACGGTGTGTTCTTCGATAGTGTGTTGTTGGTGCATGAACACCATAAAAAGTTCATCTTTTCTTCTTGTTTAGGTTAGTTCCACGACCCTCGTCTTAATTCACCATGAGTTACAAATTTGGGTTCTTGCGTATGAGGTTGTTTTGGGATTTTGGTTTTTTGAACCTACCATCAGATTTGGGTCCTTGTGTGTGTATTTGATTGTGTTTGAATCTAGATTTGGGGGTTTCTCTATGAGTATGTTTTATGTTTGTGTTTGAATTGGCCAACGGCGGTATGAAGGGTGGTTACCTGACGATGGAAGAAGGCATGTTCCTACAGACGATGATATCTCTGCAAGATTTTGAAAAATGGAAAGAAACCTCTTCCTCAGCCTCCAAACACAAAGAGAGATCTGGATATTTGGGTTCTAAGAAATGGAGAAATAAACGTGGGTTAGTACCGAAACTACACTCCAGAGACATTATAGTACTTAAAAATTGGCTTTTTAAATATAAAAATCAAGATTTTATTACATCACTTGATTATATTGATCTAAAGGTTATAATTGGTTATGATTTTGTTGTATATAAGATTTATTTTGTACCTATCCTTATTATATATATATATATATACACACACACATACATACATATATATAAGAGAGTGTTCAACGATAACTGTTTTTATTATAAAAGCTCATTAATAACTCATTAATGACGCATTAACGAGAGTATTTCGTAAAAATCAAGTCTCACTCATTAATGAGGGTTCACTTGGACTCAATTTATGGTTAGATAAACATATAAATGATCAAATACATCTATTAATGAGTCATTAATAATGTTTATATATAAATGTAAATGTGAAAAACTATGTAATAATTTACTAGGTATTTCTTTCCAAGTTTTTAACTAGTTTTTTAATTTGTAGATATAAATTCACATTTAAATAGTATGTAAAATTTATCGGGGTATCTGTTTAAAAATTTGGCATATTAAATGATAGTTTTTAAAGTTCAGTGTATAAAATAGCAAAAGATGACAACTTCGATAAATTTTCATAAACGAACCCCTGTATTATAATAGCATAAGAAATACATATTCAACTAGTTAGTTTCTACTGAATAAATTGTAAGGCAAAATGCGCGAAAATATAAAAAAACTTTGTCAATATTGTCATTGTATGCAACAAACTTTATTTTGTACCTAAAAATACGTACACTTCAGAAATTTTGTTCATTGTATACAATTGGTAACATGATTACCAGGTTACCGGTTATCGATTGTATACAATGAACAAATTTTTAAGTTTTTTGTATTTTTAGATACCAAAGTTCTTTTATTTTTGGGCAAACTTACCTATGTCATAGATAACTTGCATACAATGAACCAAATTTTTAAGTTGTGTGTATTCTTAGGTACAAAATAAAGTTGGTTGCATACAATGAAAATATTGATATAGTTTGTTGTATTTTTATGCAATTTGTCCCAAATTATAAGGGTTCATAATTTCATAACTTGATACCAAAGAATAATACTAAATCAAATACTTATATAATATTGGGTAAAATGCGTGAAAATACAAAAAATGTTATCAATATTGTCATTGTATGCAATTAACTTTATTTTATACCTAAAGATACATATAACTTACGAATTCAATTCATTGTATACGATTGGTAACCTGATTACCAGGTTACTGGTTATCAATTGTAACAATGAACAAAATTTAAAAGTTTTTTTTATATTTTTAGGTAATAAAGTTATTTTATTTTTTGTCAAGTTACCAGTAAGTTACTTATTATCATAGGTAACTTGCATACAATGAACCAAATTTGTAAGTTTTGTGTATTTTTAGGTACAAAATAAAGTTGGGTGTATATAATGACAATATTGACATATTTATTGGATTTTCGTGTAATTTGTCCTATAATATTTGAAGTTTCTAATTGTATATTTGTTACTATTCATTGTACATTCCAGAAATCATGTTTCCTAAACTGAGAAACAAATAATGACATGGAAAACGTTAAAAAAAACTCAAAGAACATTTGTAGACGAAGACACTTTGTTACCACATTTTTTTGTCATTTTTATAGTTGGAATAAATTTCAAAATGTAGTGAACTTTTTTACGCATCTAAATCTTCAGTGCTAAAAAGCCTATATTACGGATAGAAAAATGATATATCCTCCTACTATTTCTTCCTACTTCATCCTCCTACTCACCACAAGATGACATGTGTATTCCACTAATTCTCTTTCCTCACCTCCTCCCTTGATTTTTACACTTGTCTTGATCAAGTGAGTAGGAGGATAAGTAGGAAGAAATAATAGGAGGATATATCATTTATCTTTCGGATATTACGGGGTCATTAGAATTATAGAGACGCAAATACCCTGCTAATTTGAGTTAGGAAAATTATCTACTCGGGTCATTAAAAAAATCTTTTGTTCTAAACATTAAACCTATTAAATTTGAGAGGGTTTAAATAAACAAATTAGACAAAAAGTAGATTATATTTTATATATAGAAGAATGTTCAATATAGTTCATAATTAATTCATAGTTCTAAGAGACTAATTTTAGCTTTTGATCAATATCATCAATGGTTCAGATTAAATTTTAATAATTTGTACGGAGTGACATTTTCGTAATTTTTCGTAGTTCACATGTGATGCTTTTACAAATCACATGTACGTGTACACTGAATCAGCGGTGATTAAATATTAAAATTTTAAAACTATATTTTATAAATAAATTTTATTAAACACGACTATATATATACATATATAAAAATTTTTAAATTTAAGTAGGGACGCTTGAACCCGTCAATATAAGGTAGCTAGTTCCCTGCTCATGACTCCTTGTAATTTACTAAAGTCTCAATGGAGTCGCCGACACGAGCTAAATATGCACGTGCCATTTCAAGTTATATTTTCAACCACAAAAATTTCTATGTTTTAACACTTCGAAAATATTTAGACCATATAATATAGGTTACCATTTAATTTCTTTCATATTTAATGTTTTTATACGTATTTAAAAAAAATATAAACTTATATTACACCTCTAAATTTTTTTAATATAATATTAATATATTTTTTTATGAAGGAGCTTTGTTACGACATTGTAAAGACACAAGAATAACATTATACTGGTGTTATTATATCAAGTATTTAAAATATATTTTTATTAGCCAATTATATATTTGAATCTTTGAAATTGTAAACTAAATGTATTAAAAATTAAATAATAATGACATCAATCTAAGTATACACAAATTAGATCATATAAAATTAAGATCCTAACATAGAATATATTATGTCTTTACCTACGTAAATTGCTTAAGTATAATTTACTCAAATTATATATTGGTTCTCAAATTATTTTCTCTTCATCTCTCTCTCTGTATATATGTACTACTTAATATGTTGTGAGTTCATCTCTCTCAAATTAGTATGTCTTTACCATCGGAATGGCGATTTCATGGTACAGATCAAGGAACACTATACCATCGTTACCACCTGGACCGCGTGGCTTGCCACTAGTGGGGTACCTTCCTTTTCTTGGGCCCGCACCGTGAATTCGCCAAAATCGCTCAACGTTATGGCCCTATTTTTAAGCTGAAGCTCGGAAGTAAGACCCACATCGTGATCAGCTCATCGGACCTGGCTAAAGTTGTTCTCCGTGAGCAAGACGAGATTTTCGCTAACCGAGACCCTCCAGTCGCAGCCCTAGTCCTCACATACGGCGGTCAGGATATACTGTGGTCCAACAACAACTCGTACCGGCGTAACCTGCGTAAAATATTCACAACCGAAATCCTGAGCAACAAGGATCTAGATGCTTCGAGTTTTTATCGACGACGTGAAGTTAGAAAAGCAATCAACCATTTGTACACGACAACGGGAACGGAGGTCAACATCGGTAGCATCGCTTTCATGACGTTGCTGAGCCTCATGACCAGCATGTTGTGGGGGAGAAGTTGGGCTGAAGATGAAATAACAAGTAATATTGGAAGGGACTTTCAGGAGGTTATTGGAAAGATAGTTGAGCTTTTGGGAGCAGCAAACGTGTCAGACTTCTTCCCGGTACTTTCGAGATTCGATTTCCAAGGTGTAGAGAGAGAAATGAGGCGACAGTTGAAGACGATGGAAGGAATTCTTGATAAGATTATCGAGGAGAGAACGGCCATTAAACCCGAAGCCGTAGTAGATCAGCTGCAGGGAAGAAAGGACTTTTTACAGATATTACTAGAGCTTAAAGATCAAAATACTGCATCCTCATTGAATATCACTCAAATAAAAGCCCTTCTCATGGTATGTTTATTCCATGATTATCCTTTCGATCTCAACTACATACATTTAGTACCATCTCAACTATATCATTTTTCCTTTGGTTCCCCCTTCATCCCACTCATATTACTTTAACACCAATATTCATCCCATCTTTCACCAATTTTATTTTTTATTACAACTATTTAATTTAAATAATGTAATTGTTATAAATAATTTAGAACTTAATATAAGATAAAATAATAAATATTATATTTCATAAATTAAAACTAAAAATTTAAGCTTACATACTAAAAATAAAAACTCTAAAAAACTACATAATATTAAATGAATCATACTCCTAGTCCCAATCGTATTTTTGTCGAAAAAAATCTTTGCAGGCTAAAACCGCACTCAGCGACTCAGCGCCCTTCCCATGAGATGTTCGAGTGAGGAGATGTAAAATTCGAGACCTTTTCACATCTGCTTCGACTCCTTTCATTCCTGAATTTTTTTTAATATTTCAAGTTTCTCCCTCTCGAATTTCAAGCCTTCTTGTTCCGCGTTTAGGACTTTTTTGTTTTGCATGCTAAACATATCGACAAACCCCTTCAGTTCCATCTTCAAATCGTTATTTGTTGGCCCTGTGAATGTTGACGCCGTATGTTTACCTTTGTCCCTTCTCCTCGGGCATGGAAGCTCTTGTACATCAACCTAATTCCGTTCTTCCTCGTCTTTGTTGAAGTCGAACCAACAACGTGCGTCGGAACACATAGTGTTTGTGTTGGAATCCGAGGTAGTCTTGCTCCGTTTTGGGGCCCTCGGGTTGTCATTCATAGAAGGTATAATTTTTCATTTTTGATGGTCTTTCACAACTCTCCAAGCCGCCTCGTTGTTGAAACATGCGGTTTTACTTTCCGCCCAATAACACAAGTGTGCCCTCTCCAAATAATCCGAATTACTCCAACCGGAATGATATTTGACCTTTATATTATTATAGATTCCGTTAAACTTTATCATATGTCTTTTCATATCAATCCACTTCGAGATTATTTGGTCTTTTGTGGCTCAAAAATAAGCAAATATATATACATAAATAATTAAATATATATAAATAAATAAGCAAATATATACATAAATAATCAAATATATATAAATATATATCAAATATATATATATAATCAAATATATACACAACTTTTTTGCACGTTTCCAACGAGGACGTCTTCGGAGATGTGAATCCATGCACTTGCCAACAAAACCTCTTCTTCGGTAGTCCATGATGTCGGGCTCGATCTATTTGAAATTTTTGTTTATTTTTTTTATTGCAAGTATAGGAACCGCCTCAGGTTGGGTCTCAGAAACCCCCTCCTCCTCAACATCTACATAGTCTCCTTGTTGCATTAATTGTTAAAACGTGCCGGGGACTTAAACTTGTTGAAAGGCAACGTGTTGAATGTGTTGGAAGTCACCTTGGTGAAAATTTTGAAATTGTTGAAAACCGTCATGGTAGATCGGTTGTGGTGAAAATAAAGGAATTTGTTGGATGTTTGCTTGATATGTTCACGGTGACGACGTTCCTTGGAAAAGATTCCCATGTGGAACGGTTGCGAGCTTGTACCTCTCAATTTTGAAACTCAGCGTGGGGTTGTTAAATTATTTTGTTGGTTTGGATCCATATTTTTTTTAAGAAGAATGAGATAGTAGAAGTGAGAAATAGAATGAGATGGTGTAAAAAATGTGAAGGTTTGATAGTATTTATGGAAGTTAATTGGTGTGTAGGGGAGAGCTCAAATGAGAACTGTTTTTTTACAAGAACCAATCTTAGGCTTTGATTTAAATAAATCAATGGCTATTAATGGTAGTGACTCGTTAATGAGTCATTAATGCCCTCATTAATGGCTCCTTAATGAAGCATTAATGAGTGGTATTTTGGAAAAATCAAGCCTCGTAAATTAATGACGGCTTATCCGGACGCAATTCACAGTCGGGTAAATATATAAATGACCAAAATACCCTATTAATGAGTCATTCTTTGTGTTACAAACAGTTCTCGCAGTTTTTATACGAAAATCAATTCTCAATTGAAATTTTCTATATATATATATATTTGACCGTTACGAGTGGTAATATTTAAAAAAAGAATTAAAAATCTCTAAACTCAGCGGGTATGGGGCGGCGATGCAGGTGTAGTGTGAGCCACGCACCAACCAGCTTAAACACCCGCTAGTTGGATGTGGGTTGCCTAAGTGTGCTTTTTTAATACAAGCAGGATGATATCGTGTATTAGTGGTTCTCATAACGTGATAATATGTTTTAGTTTGAGTGGTAAGGCTACATGTTATACTACACCGACTCCATCACAATCGGGTACCTAAACCCGATCGAGCAATCAAAGAAATACCAAAACATACCTCTTTACTTATCCTTTTCTCGTACCCAACCCAAGAAAACTCCACCCTACCACCCTTTTATCTCCCCCCCCCCCTCCCCCCTCTCTCTCTTCTTTTCTCTTACCTCACTCTTAGCTTCTCTTTTTCTTTCTCTCTATCTCTTTTCAATAAAATAAGACAATAAAATTAAGAAAAGTATGGAAAAGATTGGGAATAGTATAATATAGTTAGTAGGAAAGTAAAAAGAAAAAGGGAAGAATAAGTAATATGGTGATAGTGTGACCGAGAAGAGGAAGAGTATAACGAATGTGTTTATTTGCATAAAAATCACGTACTTGCCTTTTTTGAAGGTTTTTTTTTTGGGAAAAGTATATAATTAGAAAACGTGTTCACATAACCTTACACTTTTTCGGAGAAACATTACTTTTGTCGCTTTTATTCAAATATGTTTTATACGCTTTCAATAATAATAATAATAATAATAATAATAATAATAATAATAGTAGTGGTGGTGGCAGTAATATAAAATATAGTTCACGATTAGTTATAACGGTATTTTCTAATATTGTTTTTAAGTTAAAGTGTAAAATTAATATTACTATAATATTAACATCAAACTTCCATATAACTTAGATATGATAGATGATACTAACTAAATTATATCATACTTATAATAACACCATTTATTTATCATAGGTCATTGTTAACAACTGTTATCACCTTTTCCATCCTCTCTCTCGTAAGCTACCCTTCTGCTTTATATAAGATACTTTAAAGACAAGCGGGACGCATTAACGTCATGATAGACATCCAAAAGAAGGTACACTACAAAATGCATGCCATTTAGTGATTGAAAAGCGTCACTAAAGGTCCAAATTCTGTCGGTCGAGGCGTTTTGGTTTTCTACCTCGGATAGAAAAGGCGTCAGTGATAATTAAAGCCATAACTAAAAGTCTACTCTAACACAATATTTTCCTCTCCCTAGGCATCTCTCGGTTCTTGAGCATTTTGTGAAGAGCTTAGGTTAGGTGGAACTACAACCTCTCGAACTGGCTCGATAAAGTCTATGAGATAATAAATCAAGCACAACTTCACACATAACTTGTGACGAAGACTTGGTGTGAATTAGAACACGACCGAAAGCCCTTGTTGCTTCTTCATTCCAGGTGAAGCTATCTTTATTCAGTGAATTGGTGAGTAGCTTGTTGATAAACCCATAACCCTTTCAAAACTTTCGGGGGGTCAAGTCGCCACTTGTCTATCAAAGGGGGATTTCGGGCGAAGTCTCTTGTTTCGAAGGAAGGAAAGGGTTTTTTGGACAACAAGCGCCTTTTGATCAAAAGAATCAAGTCCCCCCATCATTTCATTCGGGGTCAGGGACCCAGGACTAGCTGCCCCCTCCATGGAAACGGAAGTCGTGTTCCCGTGAGGCACGCCCCCTTCTGATCCAGAATTAGTTGATGGGCTTTCTGTTAATTGTAAATATGTCCACCAACCCTCAAAACTAGAGGAGTCCATTTGCAGGACAATGGAGTTCCTTACAAAAACCTCGAGTAAACAAGGAATGGCAAAAGCAAAGGCTCCGGGCCTTTCACATTTGCTTATCAAAAAAGAAGAAATAGAGCGCCCCCGAGAGAGATCCCCCTTGTAGAGGCTGAGATAAAAGAAGGGGAGAACACTCGCTCCTCTTCCCTTTTCTTTTGAGAACCTGAATCAGTGAAATAGACTCTATATGCCAAACGCCAAAACTTTTATCAACAAAATAATACTGTCAGAAAATTTAAGACTTTTACTGACAGTAGATACCGTCAGTAAGAGTCATCAACATCAAACTGTCCAGAACCTATATATACATACTTTCCGGACAAAAAGTATTTTAGTTACTAAAATCCAGTCACTAATTCTCTTGATCAATTACAAAGATGCAATCAAATAACAATAATATTTAACCATATTACAAAAATGCAATCAAATACATATATGCAAATAATTTAACCATAACAAACCCCAAAATGAAATCACATCAGAATCACAAAAGTGAGTTTGTGGGTAACTAATTTAATTTCACTGAGACTATAATAGAGGAACAACCCCCCTCTTTTGTTCTACAATTAAAATTTACCACAATAAACATGCCGAGAGCTTTTTGAAGAATAAATGTCTGCATGGTCCCTGTTTGCATTACCTAAAAAAGGGTGGCAGTCTAGTGGTAAGGTTGCTTCCTGTGAGAGAACTAACGAATAAAAAAAAACTCATAGATATCTTGTATTATATTTAATACAATAACTATTTATAAAGTATAAATGTACAAAGAAAATCTAATGAAAAACCCTAATGATCCCGAACCTAATCATATAATACCTCTTCCAATTTCACCAATTTTGAGTAACAATTTTTTTTTTCAACATACCAAGTTATTTTAATTTTCTTCGATCTAGTAACCTTCCTGAAAGAAATCTCTTCTCGGTAGTTGATGAATGAGGGGTATATATGGAAATAGAGAAATAGTAAGTTTCAAGATTACCAACTATGCGTTCACGGTGTTATCAATGTTCTTTGTAAATTATACTTGATGGTATACAAAGTGATGTTGCTGATGTAAAAATCACCTCATATTTCAAAAGGCTATAGCCAAATGGTGGTACATAACAATATTTTACATAGATCATTATAAAAATTATTTCACATTTCTTAAATAAAAAATTGCTATACATCTAACTTCTGAGCATGTTTTAGGTAATTATTTTGTGAAAAAAAAATTAAGGTTAACAAGTCAGATTTTATCATTCAATTCGCTTAATGTATCGAACACTAATTTTTTAAACAGGACATGATTACCGGAGGAACAGAGTCATCATCTACAATGATAGAATGGACAATGACAGAGCTAGGTAATGAAGAAAGTACAAGATGAACTAGAGGATGTTGTAGGACCAAAAAATATCGTTGAACAAACTCACCTTCCAAAACTACGATACTTAGACGCAGCAATTAAAGAAACATTCCGATTACACCCCGCACTTCCACTCCTAGTAGGACGATCTCCAAATAAAACTTGCAAGGTGGGTGGATACACTATCCCAAAGGGTTCCAATGTCTACGTGAATGCATGGTCATTGCATATGGACCCTCAATGTTGGGACAAACCATTGGAATTTAATATTAACAGGTTCCTAAATTTTGATGGAACCAAAAGTTTTGATTACAACGGATATAATTGTGACTATCTCCCATTTGGATATGGTAGAAGGATCTGTCCCGGACTTTCCTTGGGTGAGAAAATGTTGATGTACTTCTTGGCTTCGTTGTTGCACTCATTTAACTGGACTTTGCCAAGTGGCAAAGAGCATGAACTATCCGATAAATTTGGCATTATCATGAAGAAAAGAAAGCCACTAGTCGTCATCCCTACACAGAGGTTGTCAGACAAAAATCTCTATATGTAGTGTGATAGAAGCTATTAGTGCATATGCAATAGTTTATCGTACATGTCTGGAAAAACAAAGTATGATCAATAAAGAATATATGTATTCTTAGGGGCTGTTTGTTAAAACAGAATGATTAAGCACGGAATGATTTTGTGGTCTAAATAATTCAAAGGCTTCTAATGAATCTGCCTCTGGATGTGACATGTTGTTTGATAAAAGTTCTGAATGAACAATCTGAATGATGTAAATTATCATTTTAACCTTAATAGTGATATATTATATTATAAGATAAGATATGATTGTTTAACAAGACAACATCTGAAAGTTTGAGTATTAGGGTAAAATACTTGGTGTTTAATGATTTGGAATGCACTTTAAAGTAGAATGATTAATCATTCAACACAGTCTTCATTCAGAGGCAACAATCAAACACGTTGAATGCTTCAATTAAGCGGCAAACAAAGAGCCCCTTAGATCTCATCCAAAGTTAATGCATATTCTTTCTTTTGAGTAAAATCGAGTCTAACTATGATATCTGGTGTGTTTCTATTAAGGGGCTCTTCTAATAATCACAAAAATTATGATAATCAAGTACTATGTGTATATGAACATTTAAACATGGTGCAAGGATTTCTTATTTTAGACAATGGAGAACCTATAAACAAATTACTCTATGGGTCATGGGCCTGTTCTAGTCCACTACATATATATTTACATATTAATATCTGTATTTACATAAAATGTCATTGAAACCTCATACGACCTAGTAAGAGAAGATCAAGCAACAGATGTAGCTTGGATCATAAGGACACAATATGGTTAAAGGATGAGAATGGTTAGGACATCAACAAATTGACCATATCCATTATCCAGAGATGAATTGAACATATAACTCATTACTCGCTACTTTTTCTTAACAAAGTAAAAATCAATTTCAATATATTTAGTGCATGTATGAAAGACTAAATGTAACAAGTACCATAAGTAGACACATGATTATACACATTGGATCATGAGAAGTTTGATTGCCAAGATGAGAAAGAAATTGGAGTTCGCATTACTGATTGTATTAAGAGACAATCAGAAACTACAAGATGAAACTACTTCAAAAAACTTCAAGCGTGACTAGAAATAAGTAAAATTAAACATATTTAAATGAAATGTAATAAATCGGAGATTGAACTGATTCATAATACCTTATCATGATCCAATAATGGGAGTAAATATTCTTTAATAATCTTGGAGAGGACCACGATTCACAAAGGTTAGGGTTCCTTAAAAACTCGGATAGAGAACTTCGTAGTTGACTATTTTCAGATTATGGCTTGACTTATTGGGAGAAATCACAAAAGATTAGTAGAAAAAAAATCATAAATACTAGATATCATTGACTTTTATATATTATAACATTAACTAGTTGCATGAATATAAACCCGGTAATAGTTATAGAACAATGTTCAATGTAGTCCATAATTAACTTATATTCCTAAGGGATTAATTTTAGCCTTTGGATCAATGACATCAATGGTCCAGATTAAATTTTAAAAGTTTGTGCGGAGTGACATTTTCATAATTCACATGTGATGCTTTTACAAATAATATGTGATCGTATACTGAATCACCTGTGATTGAATATTAAAATTTTAGAACTATGTTTTTTAAATAGACTTTATTAAAATTTAGTAGAGATTAATGTTTTACCTAATTTATAGTATATCAAGATCTGTTTTTGCATATCTAACTTCTTATGTGGTTTATTAATAGGATTTATGATTCCCTATTTTGTTGATTGTTGGGTTTTTGTAAGTGAAGGTTTTTCTATTTGAAGTTTCAGTGTTCGGATTAAGAAAATTGTTTAACTTATTTGTTTAATAATATGATTTCTTGTCTTTTTAATGGTTACAAATGTTGAGGTTTATGGGTGTTTTCAATGTAGGTTTATGGTTACAAACATGATTTTTTATCTAACACCGGACTCGAAAGATGCACATGTGAATATATTCACACATGCTTCTATTTGCACATGTACATATCTACATTCGCGCTAGAAAAAAAATAGGTGTGTCTGTGCATAAGCACACGTGCATATATCTACACATGTGCATATATGCACTTGTCGAGACCTATGCTGGAAAAAAATTTAGTTTTACTTCTACATGCATGTACATGTGCATATGTGCACGAGTTGAACACGCGCACAATGTATATATGCATCAAGACACACCTATGTAATATGAACAAGTGGTGCATATATGCACCCGTGCTTGGAAAAAATCGAGTGTTATATGCACATGTGTATACATCTCATGGTGTGCTAGAAAAATATCCGGAAAAATTGAAATTTTTTTCTTTGAAAAAGTATAGAAATACTAATGTCATATTAAAGAGCATTTTTTTCTCATTAATTTGATATAATTTTCGCATTTTAATACCTTTATGTTTGGTAGATATTTTAGTTTTAAGAAAAGTGGGGGTAAGTTGTCCTCATTTTTTGGACAATTTACCTAAAATAGCCCTCCAATATTTTTGGAAAGTGAAAATGGCAGTTGTGTCTTTAATTAATTACATGTTTGCCACAACTAATATTAACATTTGATTAATTATGATCGGTGGCTACAAATGGTTCTCACGGTACTCGTAATAAAACCGGTTCTTAAATGAACCCTTCATATATATATATATATATATATATATATATATATACTATATTATAAAGTATTTAGGCCTTTACTTAAACTCTTTAATTTTAGTGTTTTGAAATTATTAAATTACCCCCCATATAAACTAAATTGAGTAACTATTAAATATTGTTAATAAAATTCTTATATTCCATTTTAATAACTAAACTTTACATATTTAAGAAAATCAAAGTTAATACAATTTTTTTGAAAGTCAAAGCCAATACAAATTTAAAAAGTTAATCATTAAAAAAAATTTCATAACCTTTTTTCGATTATGGAGAACAAACAACTAAAGGAAATGTAAAAAAGATAAGAAAATAGACATGTCACCAAACGAAAATTATTTGATGTCATCGTATTTCATGAATACTATACTCTATACATATTGAAAACGGGCATGTTAACAAGTAGAAATTATTCGATGTCACCGCATTACGTGGGTACTATGCTAGTATATATATATATATATATATACACACACACACACACACACAAAGAGAGAGAGACACACACACACTACATTGTAAAACATTTAACTTTCTCTCTCTTAAAACCTTTTAAGACTACTTAACTTTAAGTAGTACATGAATTTATGCATAAGATACATACATTTAGAGCAATAGCTTAATCAATCGGTTTCTTAATTACCTCAACTAATTTATGGAAACTCAGTTGCTTTGATAAATCATTAAACATTATAACAACAATTTAATTAATCCAATTTTTGGTTAAAGCACTTACATCCATACAATTTTTAAGACTAAATTACCTTCTTATCTAATCATTTAACTTTTTTTTCTCTTAAAACTTTTTAAAACTACTTAATCTTAAGTAGTATGTGAATTTATGCATAAGGTACATACATTTAGAGCAACATCCTAATCAATCAGTTTCTTAATTACATCAATACAATTTTTAAGATTAGATTACCTTCTTATCTAATCATTTAAAAATAATAATATATACTTTTATTTTATTGTTTTTGAAAAAAAAACTAATAAAAGGGTTGATTGGAAAAAAAGAAATAAAGAAAACATGAAAAGGAGAAAAAATAGATACGTTGTTGAACAGATTTCGTTTCCTCACACAAGATTTCACAAATATCATACCCTAAATTTTTGAATTGAACATGTTGTCGAGCACAAACTATTATCATCACCGCAACATTGCGTGGTACAATGCTAGTGTGTGTATGTGTGTGTATAGATATAGATAGATAGATAAAGCATCATATGTGAACGGAACTCCATTGCGAACGTGCGAATGCTTACGACAGCTCAAATTTCATGAAGATATTGAATTTATGTATGGTGGAGATGCATAGATGTCAAATATTACGGCTCAATATATGTAATTTGCAGCAAAATTGAATTTATTTTTTGAATTTACGATGGATAAATTTTTTCAAATTTGTTAGGTTTTAAATTCCTTAATAACGATACAATAGTTTTAACAATACCTTAAATTTTTAATGCATAAAACTGCCAATTAAATAAGGTTTAAGAGTAAATCTGTAATATAAAGTTTTCTTACTCCTACTAAAATCAAATCATCTTCTAAAATCACGTTTAGCAACTCCCAGCAACGTCACCAATACCAAGAGAAAATTGATGAACAACCTAATTAACTACCAAAAGAATTAACACATCGTACTCATTGTCCAATCATAAATTACAGTATGATAAACTACAAATGGAAACTATAATAAAAAAGTGATGCTTAGTTGTATTTGTAAATTAGATCAATACATAGCTTGTAATCATCAAAATAGTTTCCAACAATCTTGTACTATATATTTATCAGACTTTCTAAACTATAGTGTTCGACATTCATCCAATTAAATTAAGAAAATAATAAACATTAGCATTCATCAAAAGGAAAAAAGATATAAAGGATAACGTGTATTTGAAAGAATGAATCACAAAACTGAACAAATCGATAAAACATGAGTAGGAATTATGATGCAGAACTCAAATCACTACAAAACACTATAATAATTTGCGACGAAGTGCGGTTTCCTTACTCTGATGATTTAATGAAACGTGATCCTATAATATTTTAAGCAAACAAACTTTTCTTATAATAATAATTATTATTATCAAATGTAATGAAAAGAAACAAAGTTTCATGCATGTGTTTTATACCGATCCCAATGAATGTAACATTTAAAACTCCGAAATCTTTTTTTGACTTTCTTGCACATTTTCTTAAATTTACTACTACTATAATTACTTTAGAATATACGAACTTTGAGATTATATGGAAAATTTTCCAAATAAAAAGATTATACGGAAAGAAAAAAAAACAAATATATTATTTGGATGTTTAAAAATTAAACAGACAGTAACTCTTTTGCCTTCTTTATAAAACGTCATCTTATAAAATGGTTATTTATACTAACATTAGTGAAAGAAGTTGAGATTAATTTTTTTACATCTTTTAGATTATTGATTCTATAATTTTAAATTCTTTTAATAAGAAATTGAAATAGCAACCTAAATAGTAATTTTGTCCCACTACAAAGTGCGAGTTAAATAAAATCTCGTTAGTACTTAATTCGATGAAATAAATCACAACTAGAGTGAATGAGATTGGTTTACAGATATGTGTAATGAGACTGCTTATGTTATAATTGTTTTTTTTTCTTTTTATCAATTTGTTCAAGCTTGTGAATCTCGTTTGATGCCATTTATTTACATTGGAGGCTTTCAGGTGGTTTGCTCGATTGTTCACAAATTTTGGAAGCGTGAGGATTTGCTTTCTTTTCTCTGAAATATAGTGCTCGTTTCTTCACACTTAAAAGCAGGAAGTTTTATTTATTATTTTTCATATTTTCTTTGTTTTCGCTTTATTAAATATCTCTTTTTTAATTATAGGTAAAATTTAGAACCTTTTCACCATTTAAATGTATAATAAATTCTTATATATTTTCACGTCTAATAAGGTGACAAACTTTGAATATATATATATATATATATATATATATATATATATATATATATATATATATATATATATAGGGGAGGGTACAAACGAAAATTGTTTTTAGTACGAGAACTGCGAGAACCAATCATAGTCATTCAAGTGGTAAGTGGAATTCATGGATGAAGAGCGTGGGGGAGTGAGTGTGGCAAGGTGCATGTAAGGAATTCATGGGTGGGCAATCCAATTGAAAAAGGGGGAATTGGATGGCTAAGATTGGTTCTCGCAGTTCTCGTACGAAAAACAGTTCTCGTTTGAACTTTTCCATATATTTTCATACGAGAACTGCCAGAACCAATCTTAACCGTCCAATTCCCCCTCCTTTAATTGGACTGCCAACCTTGAATTCCTTACATGCACCTTGCCACACTCAATCCCCCACGCTTTTCATCCATGAATTCCACTTACCACTTGAATGACCAAGATTGGTTCTCGCAATTCTCGTTTGAACCTTCATCATATTAATCATAATTAATATTTTTATTTAATTCAAAAGGGTAATTTAGTAAACAAAAAATATTTTCTCTCTACTCTCCAATTAATTTTTTCTCTCTCTAATTAATCTTTTTCAACATTTTTAGAATATATTTTTACTTTATTATTGATACAGTATTCACTACTGAACACAACCAACGACTTACAAAAATTTCTTTTATCTATACACTCTTCATTAATGAACACATTCGCGCCTAATATTTATCGAAATCATTAATAAACTTTTTAAACTTTATAATTCGAAGTTCACTAGTGATCATTTTACATGCATAATAGCAGTTTTTTTTTTCTAAAACAACAAATGTTCATAGTTCATTGTGGAACCAATATAGAAAAAGAGTTTCAAAACAGAAGTAACATAAGAGATAAACATATTTGATATATATCTAATGCTTTAGTATTTAAACATATCATTTATAACTGTGTTCACTAGTAAACTCTTATAAAAAACATAAAAAACTAAAACAACCCATAAAAAACAAGATATGTGTTCACATCAATACATATTTCTCTCTCTATAAAATTGTGAAAATTAGTATTTAACAATGACTAAGAAATGAATAAAAATAAAACTCCACCACTGAAACAGTGAAACTCTTCATCTAACCTATTACCAAAAAGTCATTTCACACAATCTTGAAGCTACTTTAACCCATCATGTAGTATGAAGCAAACTAAAAAAAAATACAATTGTAAAAATCCATCTTGTTCACCAGTGGCATATGGTACGATTGTGTAGCAAAAGGCACAAATCTTTGACTAGAACCCACAGTACTCACAAAATCTTTGACTAGAACCGGCACAAATGGGCGATGCAAGTATTAGACAACAACCGGTGTTGGGAGCATTCGAAGACAGAGACAACGTTGGTGCTTTAGATGTCGTTCGGAGATCGTTAGCGGTGGATATCGGTGCACAGATTTGATGATAGCTTTGAGGGTGAGCCCGATCGCTAGATCTCAGCATAAAAAATAGAAAGAGTTAGCTATTTTAGTGTTCTTGCTTACCTTCTTCTTCAAGACAGTCCATGGATTTAAATTCAGATCTGAATCTAATTTTTTACTTGTTCAAAACCAGAGAAGAAATATACCTATTTTTTACTCGAAAGAGGAGGCGTCGGTGTGTGGTGGTGGTAACAGTAGCCGCCGTCGGTGTGTGGTGTGTGCAACTGTAGCTGACGTCCGGTGTGTGGTGCAACCGTAGCATCGTCTATAATTCTCGAAGATTCAGATCTGCAAGGGAGATGATAGTTGTGATGGTGGGGATGGCGATCGTTGGTGATAGTGGGTAAGAGGAATCCGTTCTACAGTGGCAAAGGAGAAGGCGGCGGCGGCGCGTGACGATGACACTAGAGAGGGCGGCGGCACGCGGCGAGGACGCCGGAGAGGGTGGCGGACACACTGCAGTAATGGCGATGCTAGGGTGGTTAAGAAGTGGGTTCTGATATTAGGTTTAGAATTCTGAGGCTCGTGAGTCTTGAATATTAAAATGAGATTGGAGAATCTAATTTAAAATGAGATCTGGAGAGAGAAGATAGTTATAGATGTATGTTAAAATGTCTAATGTGCTCCTTTTGTATTTAAATAATGTCATTATAGTTTGTTTTTATTACAAATATGCCATGGATGATAATAACTATTGATCAAATAATCTAAGGGTCTAAAATACTTCTTGCACTTCTCGTAAAAAAATCACTTCTCGCATAAACCTTCCTCTCTCTCTCTCTCTATATATATATATATACTTAAAAACGTGAATATAATTTAAATTTATTTGCATTTTGAAATGTGACAAATTTTAATGTTTTTTTTTCACACTTAATCATGTGTCGAGAATTTTTTTACTTATTCACTCTTACTTATAAGATTACATGAACGTTTACCTCACAATTATAAATGGTGTCTTTAATACTCTTTTATTTTTTTAACAACGAATTTAATGATCTGGGTCCGTAGTGACATCTATATATATGTAACACCGCCTTTGAAACCTTAAAATCAGATAAAATTTGAGTTTTCAAACTGCATGGGTCCGTTTGTAAATTGAATATTTATCTGTTTGTAAACAAACCCAAACCTATTAACTATTACAGTTTAAAAACACATGTTTGGTGTAACACCCTGATTTTCAGCCCAAATTTAAATTTTTCAAAATCAATTGTAAACCATATTTATGCAAAATCCTTAAAATGTATCGCGGAAGCAATTTCATTTTCGATAAATATCTCATCAATAAACATTTTCAACATTTATAATCCAAAGCCTTGGGTGTTATCATAGTCAATCTCACAACCATTACCAAAACATGGGAAAATCCAATATTACCGGAAATGCAAGCAAAACTATGCCCAAGGCATCTACCCGCCTCACCAAGGCCTCTGTACAACCTGCGGATACAAAACATTTTTATACACAAAGTTAGCTATATACATAGCTAGTGAGTACATCCAAAACATTTGTTTTATCAAATCCAAGTCATCCTTTTCACTTTTGAAAACATAAGTTTGGCAATCAATATCCTTTTAAAAATTCCACATAATAGCACATAAGGATGCGGGTCTGTCCATTGGGCCACAATGTATCCACGTGGAAGCTAGCCACGGTCAACACGTGCCCACATGGGGGATAACCACATCACCCCGTCAAGGTGGGGGATGCACAAAGCAGTCCACCATACCATGGTTATCTGGAGTGTAAGCCCTGTTCACCAAATCCACTCGTGTTGCCACGGGTTAGGTGGCTCGTCAGCCCAGTGAACCCACACGGTCATGATGGCTACTAACATACCCCTCCACTCTCTGCACCGATCCTTCAGCCACCCATACCTCATGGTTCCCCCAATTGCCGAAGCCACAGTAACCGTTGTGTACGTCTCAATGACTAGGAACCCTATGGTACAGAGTTATATCACACAGTGGTCCGGACTGAAGCACATATACCCCGAAGGGTCACATAAGCACATACCCCGAAGGGTTACATAATCACATACCCCGAAGGGTCACATAATCACATACCCCGAAGGGTCACATAATCACATACCCCGAAGGGTCATAAAATCTCTTACCCCGAAGGGTCATAATCACTTGCCATAAAGGCCACAAACATCTTTCCATAAAGACCAATTAATCCAAACATATTAGCTTGTTGATAAAACGAATAAGTTTCCCAATTTAAATCACTTGAGCATAAATGCTCAACAATCAAAACCATGTTTGGCATCTCAATGCCCAAAAACCACTTTAGTGAAAACATGAGCTTTAATAAGTCAAAACCATGTCTTTTGTTTCAAAATTAAAGTCCACTCCAACATGGAGTAGCATGTTTCAAAACCGTTAAGTAAATCACAATTTAAACCTAGACCATCTCCAAAATGGAGCAATGGTCCTATTTGAAAACCATTTCTCAAAATACATCATTTAATCACATCTTGAATCAATTTCACAACTCCACATTCGTAAACCCAAAGGTTTCATAAAGTATTTATATTTCACAAAACCATAGTATAAAACAATACATGGTTTGCATACTCTGTAAGTTCAAAACTCTTAAACAGTTTCAAATCATATAACCCGCACTTATAAAACAGTTTCATAATCCACAACCTTTGAATCCTCAAGATTCATCAAATCATTGCCAAACAATAAAAAACACAACATGATGACTTGTAATCTTATCAAACAGTTGGGTATCCGCAGGGTGTACTCCCCTGAGGGTGTGATGTGGATCACAACCCCATCCAAACCAAAGCTTAAACACTTAATCGTAAACCTATGATCACCAAAACACAAGGTTAACTTAGTTAAGTTAACCATACATGGAAGTTACACACAAGTGTGAGCTCAAAACACAACTTAACAGCTCATTTCGGGTCTTTCGGAATCCCTTTGGACTCCCTAAAACCATTAGAAACAACCCCCCAACCAATTGCAAGGTCAAATGGGGTCAAAAACAAGTTTTTGGACCTTCTAGGGGTCCTCGCGCCGCGAGAAAATTCTGGAAAAGTCACCTTTGCCAAAAATGCATGTCGCGCCGCGACACTAAGGGGGTCGCGCCGCGACGCCCCTGTGAACAGTGATTCTGGGCCTTCTTTGTTGCCGCAGGCTCCGATTTTTCCACATATATACCAAACAAAAACCCAATCTTTCATAATAAGCTTTAACAACAAAACCACACTACCTCATAACTACTTTATAACCATTTTCAACACATTTGATTAACAAATTAATCATCAAATGTCCTCACTTCTTCCATTTCATATTTTGACCCATTTAGCCAAACAAGCACAATTTTAACTATGATTTCACCAAGATAACTTGTTGAATCACCATCAAACTCATTTATCAATCCTTTAAACACATTCAAGCTTTCAAAATCTTAACTTCAACAATTTCCCCAAACTTGACCCATGGTTTTTCAACATAGAAGTCAAAGATCATGCCAAACAACAACTCAAACTTAAAAATCAAACACCAATTCAAGATTACACTTACTTGATTTGCAACCCACTTGTCTTGTTGCTTCCTTGATCCAAATCAAACCTAAAAGAACCAAGAGATGAAGTCCAAACACCCAAAACTTGAAGTTATGCACTTGAATCTCAAGCTTCCTCCTTGATTTCTCCTTCCCCCAAGCCTTCTCTCTCTAGAACTCTCTCTTCTTGGCTCTCACGTCTCTCTCTAACCATGTTCCAGATTTTTCTTCTTCTTTGACTCTAACTAAAAGAGTCAACATAAATTTATACATATTTACACAATTGGCCCTTGATCTTTCTTTTCCTTTACATTATTACCCATATAAATATATATACATGCCACCTACACCCCTCATGCATTATGTATATATGTATATATATAGAACTTATGATACCATCTAGCATCTAATTTTACCAATTCTTACTAAAACTTGCAATATATGTATATATTTTATAATTTACAAAATTTCGGGTTTTACATTTGGCGTATATACAAATATACAATACAAAAACTTGCCAAACATGCCAACCAGTGTTACATTAATCTAAACCGACCATTGTATATATTAATACCAAAAGCAGTGTTCCAACAAAAGCCTGTACAACAGCTACAAGTGTTCGCCACTCACCAGGCCTGCCTATTCTTTGTCTGTAAAAAGGGAAACAACAACAACATTAGCTATTTAAAATAGCTAGTGAATACAGACAGGTATGAACATAATAAAACAAGTCATGATTCAAGAATGAGCATACAATGCTATCCTAACACATAGTGGTAATGCTGACATGTCCAGCGGTGCTATATCTTGCCAGATAGCTAGTCCAGCTCAATAACAACCACCGGGGGAATCAAACACTGCCAACCGTGCTGGTTTCATCACATAAGTGACTCTACATGCTCGTTACGGAGCCATAAGCTCATTAGGCTTAGCTAATTAAGGCGGTCACCCCAAGAGGTTAAAGGAATGGCACTCGAGTACCATTAGTCCCGAACAATTGCCCGAAGGCCCCTGAGATCCAGCCGAAGCTGACATTCAATAACATATATGTCCGAACGTTCACATAGCTCATCATTAACCCTTTGCAGGGATCATAGTATGCATGCAATTACGTATGGCTTGTATTCATCAAAATATCACAATAAATATACATGTACTTAAATACATGTCAATTATATCGTTCATCATGTCAATACTTGTTTTCTAATCTTATATACATAAATATACAAATCTATGTGCAATAAATAACATACCATGTTCGTTTAATCCAATTAGCATTCAAATACTTCCTTTATTGAATTCATAGAAGCCGGTACTCACCTTGGTGCTTAAAAACAACACAAATATGGATTCGGCCTCCTTGATTGCTTAATTACCTATTGCATATATAGAAGTTCATTTACATTACCACACAACATATACATATACTAGTTCTAGTGTTAAGCTCCCTAATTGTGCCTAAATTAGTAAAAATACATAAACTATCCCAAATACCCCTAAGATGGTAAAAAATGATTCAACCATAGTCCATATACCCTGAACATGGAAAAACAACAATCTGTTTGCTGCACAACAGATCGCGCCGCGACACAGCACCAGGCCTGCGATTACAGCCCCTGCACTTGCTGTTTTTCCATTGAATTCCAAGTTTAACATGTTCTTACTTATTTTCAGCTTTTGTACTAATTTTGGGATATCAAAAAGAGTTCATAAACATCTAAACAACTAACTCTAACATCATATTCAAGATTAATTCATCAATTCACCATCAAAGACCCATTTGGTCAATTTCAAAGAATTACTTCAAACTAGCATCCTTAATTTATAAAATCAGTTCCAAACTACTTGTAAATGATATTATAACAGATTACCATCCAAAAATCTAAGCTTTAATGAACAAATTCGTTTTGCCCATTTTTGACCTAATTACTAAAAATGAAGAACAAGATAGAAGGAGCTTACAAGAAGTGAGGAAGACGATGAATCGAAGCTTATGAACAGATTATGAACAAGATTTGAACTTGATTCTTTGATTTAATCCAGCCCTGGTTGATCTTGACTTGGAATTGCTTCAAGAACACAAGAGAAGAACAAGAGGTGAGGTGTGTGTGTGTGTGTTTCTTCGTAGGTGTGTGTGTGTACAGTGAAGTGGTGACTTAAAAACCGACTTATGGTTTTTGAGTTATCCACAAGGGGTATTTTTTTCCCCTTTTCAACATACAACTCGGCACCCGATTAACCGTTTCAACTAACGAGGATATTTTCGGAATCTTCGTTTGAAACCAGTTAATATTCTATTATTCTTATCTATTTTTATTACTATTTTTAAATTAACATTTAACTGACCAATTACACATTTCCTATTAATACTTATAAATATATTCTTATTTAATTCATTTAAATAAATTTACATACCAAATGGAGCGCACGAATAGACTCGATTTAAGGATGTAACAATATAGCAGTATGCATGCGAGCCCAAGTCACGCACCATAGGGGAGTAATACCCTCCACCATTTTTTTAGAAAAAAAAACCCCACTACCCAAACTTAAACCCAAGACCCGAGCTATGAGGTAAAACCCTTATACTATTGGGTTACGCCTAAGTAGTTAATACTCTTTCATATTATTCATACTTATAAATGTGTAAATTTTATACACACTTAAAATTGTGATGATTGCAAAAATAATGATTGCATTTTCATAAACCCTGAAGAAATAAATACAAATTTTTATATATATACACTTACCATTTAACTATTGATAGTTTTTTTTGCTGTAGCGATTATATAAATAAAAGAGTTAGAAAAAACAATTAAGCATCAATGTATATACACTTACCATTCAATTATTGATGTTTTTTTTTGTATCATTGCACATTAATACAAAACTAACAGCTACAACTATTCAGTGCTGTATTCTAGTGAAATCCAAAGTATATAATATATAAAATTTGCAACTTTGGCCAAGCTGAGTAGCTGGAGTTACCAAAGCACAACTTCTGTCTTTAGAAAGCGTTGTAATTGATCTTCTCAACGAAGTACCTTAAATCAAAACTGCCATTGTTGCATTTCACAGCACTTATGACCTCTCGGAAAACATCAACGCTGCACGGTATCGCGAGCCTGTCTTTCTGCTCGAACCCGAATTCTTCGGCTGTCTTCTCTAATAACATCTGAAAGAGAGGGTGAGAAAGATGGGACGTGGGAACCACAAACCGTAGTCTCTCCTCTCCAACATATATTGCAATACATCCTCGCGGGGTGCTTGGTCGTCGATACCCTAGCTTGTTAGTTTCACCATGATCACTGCTTAACAAACACTCGTAACGCAATGCCTTAGAACAGTCACTCACACAGCCCCGAACCCGAATCTTATTGGCCAGTACTCTCTTGACGAACCCTATTTTCTTTCCCAACATTTTATGAAGCAGTGTGTTAGAAGAATCAAAAAGCTAGCTAGGGTGAGGCCAGGTGGTATGTAATGTGGAAGTGGAGGAGATGCTATATGTAAAATGATCATGAAGGCTTACCTTTTTAAATAAGTATAGCTAAGCTAGGTCTATGATTCTATGTGCCAATATTGTATCTGTCTTTATGTGCTTTATACATATTATATTATATACTTGAATGAATGGTTGCGCATGGCAACTAGCTCTTTACTAATTAAACCTAAAAATTAACAAATGCAGATAGGTAAAGATATACCGAAGATCCTGTCCGTCCAAATACGTTGCATCGATCAATATTTACAAATTAAATTATTTATATATGTTCGTGATTCAAATATATATTCAATCAGATAACTTTATTAACAATGGATGATCGAGATACGCGAGTTAAGAAATACGCCAAAACCTTTTGTTTGAGCATGACCATGCATGCATGCATCTTGTTAATTAATATATATCAAAGACTGACAAAACTAAACTAAACTGATCGACTCGATCATGCTTATATATGAGCTAGCATGCTACTTGATTAATGAATGCAACATTATTAATGGAAATGAGTTAATACAAATATTATGAAATGTGTAAATTAACTCCATAGCTTAATTAACTAGGGTTGTAAAGAGCATTCAATCCTTAAGCCGGCCGGCCGACAAACACATGATTGCAAATTAAATATGGATGATCGAACATACGCACCCAAGTGGTTGTTTCATGTACGTACGTACGCAGCTTTAGATCGATAGACAAATATGTAGATTTTCAACATCGATCTAAGGTGATGAATGAGCATATATATATGATCAAGAGAAGCTTAAAAAGTCTAGATTAGTGACCAATTTTAGTCTCGTGGGTTATGTTTTAAAGAAAAGAAATTAAAGGTTGCAACATAAAATGTGGAGGTATAGCAGGTTGATTAAATTAATCTCAAAAGTTCAAAGGGGTGGTGGGTGGGGTGTTTGACACGAAGCACGATCCGGATCCGATACGAAAAAAGTGATACAAACCAAGAATGGGTTAAGAATTGAATGGATTGACATGGGAAACAAATTAAGGGAGAAGTAATTGTATTGGATATTCTCGATCTATAGAAGTATTTATTATAAATATGTTATTATTATTAGAAAAATAAATCCGTAAATATTTATGAGGAGTAATATATTTATTACTTATAATACATATAGCAAGAATAACAATTTTAATCCCATCATAACAAGGTATATAAAAGATAAAATATAGATAATTATATCTCTACTCGTATCAAAATTTATAGAATGTTGATGCAATCATCCAAAAACTGCCCGTAGCAGAAGGTATAGGAGATATTTGATAGATCGCAATACCCCCAAGCTGCCCCCACAAAAAAATGTAAAGTAAAATTTTTTGTTATTTATTATCATTGTTATAGGAATTTTATATATATATATATATATATATATATATATATATATATATATATATATATATATAGAGGGTGAGGATCTAATGAGAACACCCCTTAAAATAAGAACTATAGGAACCACTGCATCTAGTCTATAAAATCATTGCATCTAACTCAAAATCATTGCATAATATCTAAAAAACATGGAATTCTCTTAAAACTAGTTCATCGTGCACGAATTAATCGATGGATTCTCATTTAAGAACCAATACATCTTGTTTTAAAAACCATCGCATCTAGCATAAAATCACTGCATCTAGTATAAAGTCACTGCATCTTGTATAAAATTACTGCATTTTATCTTTATAAACATAATAATAATAATAAATATATAATAATATTAATAATAATAAAATAATATATAAATCACAGTACATAATTTTTGACTATATAAGAAAAAAGTTGACTTTTTGTTGAAAAATTTGGGTGTTCGCAATTTTGAGTTAAAATGAGAACCATTTGTGAGGTTCCTATATGATCCTTGATCTATATATATATATATATAACACCAAAACAAATAATTGATGGAGTTCTATGATGTCGGGCAAAACATGTTTATGCATGATCAACGACATAATTAGATTTAAAGAAATCAAGTTGCTATTAATTATTTTTATTTTCGTTTTAGCGTAGATCATACAAAATCGATCAGTTAACTATCAATAATTTTGTTAAAGTACGTAGTTTTCAATTAATGAAGTCGATCATACAATAATCATATTTAGATCGAACGCAAAAGCATATATAATACTCTCATAAACTTTAATTTCTAGATCGATCAATGTAATAAATCAGTTTCTAATTTTGTTTTATATAGTTAAAAAGAATTCCAAATCTTTTAACTAGTATTCAAATACTTTAATCAAAATAATCGCAAAATAAACTAGTTGTGGATCATCTCATCACCTCTCTCAAATACTGCAATTGTTCGTATACATCATATTACAGTCTCATATATATACTTACATTGCATAGCGAGACCCATAAAAATTCAAATTAAACAAATGCAAGAAGATTCTTAATTAAAAAAGAAACCAAAAAACAACATTAATTTGCAACTTAATTAAAAAGTATGACTGATTGACTGGAACTCAAAACATGTTGGTTGTTTTGAAGTCAAGAGCATGATAGTGAGTATATATGTTTTTTTTTGGAGCCGTGCGTGTACGTACTTATTAGCAATAAATTAAAGTGTTATATGTATAAAACCAACCACTTCTCGTATCAAAATCTTGATCCATCGCATGAGTATGTTCCTCAAAGTTCAACAACAAAACAAACACACAGGAATATATGACTTGTTACAAAGTATCTTATCTTTGATCTTGGCTTGATATTATATAGCTATTTACTAATTAAATATGCCTCTAGCTCCTTGATCCAAACATAACTAATTATTACTTTTAATTGATACATAATATGAAGAATTTTTTGATTAATTATTACATAAATTAATTATTATCTTAAATAGTTTAATTGAGAAAAAAAAAGAAAAAAAAGATGATCAACTGTAATCAAAGTTACTAATTAATTTCAAATAATCTATATAAATGATAATAAAAAAAAGAAATATAGCAGAATTTTATTAATTTATTAAGAAGCATTGCATATATAGAGTTGGATGATTATAATAATCTTAAATGTAATTCAAGAAGATCGTATTAAGTTTTATATATCAGTTTATTATCTTAGTAAATTTAGCATCATTATACAGTAATCTTTTATGTTATAAGAGATATAAATTACAAATTTGGTTCATTTGATTTAGTTGTTATTATAGATTTTTGTAAGTAAATTTTATGAGTTTTGTTCATTCTAAGTTGAATCTCTTACGCTGTTGATCTCTCATTGACTTAAAATGACATAGAGCCCTAATCAGCTAATTCAAAACCTAAATCGTGTGTGTGCGTTTGCATTGGTGGTCATGCAAATCGTCCTCATCATGGTGATGTATGGTGTCGGAGGCAGCAAGTGACATGTCGGTGGTTGGAGGCAATGTGTGTGTTTGTGTGTGTGGTTGTGAAAGGGTTTATGTGTACGTGAAAGTGTCTGAAATATTTGTAGGTTTACTAGTGCAGGAATTGAAGAAATTAAAGAAATAAAATAATTATTTTTATGTTAAAAAATTTGAAAAACATTTAAGAAAATCAAATAAATTAAAATGACAAGCGCAGTTTAACATTCCAAGTTGAGGAGAACAGTAGTGCAAGAAACTTGGGCCAGGATGTACTAAATCCGTAAAATTTAGAGTTAATTACAAAAATGATCTCTGTTGTTGTCGTTAGTCAAAGAGTATTTTTGTCAATTTCTTTTTTATCCTTGTTTCCAAACAACATTTACCTATTAGATTGGTTACCAAACATGTTTTTCTCTTTTTAACCATTTTTTTACCAAACATCCTCCCTTTATTTAAGCATTTTATCACCAAACACCTACTCTCCTTCTAGCCATTTCTTACTAACTTATTTATCTCCATCCTCCATTCTCTCTCTCTCTCTGGTTTCCTCAAGCCACCACCACACTCCCTTCGCCCAGACGCCACCACCCCCACCACCCTCTTCTTCTTCCTTTTTACCACCTGACTGAAAAGGACAACCAAAACAAAAGGTGTGACAAGGTTTCTCACCACCGCCGCCGCCCCTGGTGTCATAACCACCGCAGTCACTATCCCTCCACCGGATGTGCACTCCGTCTTGACCTTCATCAATCATGTAACAATTACCACCGTAAAACCTAAAAGACCATTGATGCGCATCCGCCATCTTCAACCGTAAATATACTCAAAACAAATCTACGGTTTTACCGTCATCTTCGACCACCAAATGTGCGCCGCCACCATTGTGGGGCTTCGAAGCCAAATCCAACCGAGACCATCTGTTTCAAGGTTCGTGTGTTTAGTTTATAGATCGGGTTTGATTTATTTTTTAGGTTTCTTTAAAGGTTGGGTTGTTGAGAGTTAATTTAGGGTCTCAATACCATATTCTACATGATTCAAAGCTATGTATGTAGGTTTTAGGGTTCATCAGACGATTCAAGGCAGTGTATGTGGGTTTTAGGGTTCATCAGACGATTTAAGACAACGTATGTGGGTTTTAGGGTTCATCAGACGATTCAAGGCAATGAATGTGGGTTTCACACAAAAAGTCAAAATGTTATTCATACATGTCTAGTTTGAAGGGTATTTGTAGATTTTGTTCATTATCTGTAAATTCTTTTTAAGTTTGTTTAGTTGTACATAAAATCAAACTTTATATTTATTTCATCTTAGATTATTTGTGTAATGTGTATGTTTTCTTTGAATTAAAGCAAAACCATGTAAAAATATTTCAAAGAACACCTTTATATTAGGGTTTTAATAACTTGATTAAATATGATTTTAGAATATATGAAATTGATGCATTTAAGTTTGTTTAAAGATAAATTTAAATCCTAACTTTGTTTGAATAATTTCTTAAATTGGTTCAAGGAGTAAATAAAATCTTAATTATACATTTTAAATTACTAAATAAGTTATTTAACATAAATAAATGAAATTAGAAGTAAAATAAAAATAAAAGGGTAGAAAAGAGGTAATAGGGTGTTTGGAAACAAGGATAATAAAGGAATTGATAAAAATGTCTTTTGACTAACGGTCAACTTTAATTGGAGTTAGTATAAATGACCAAAAGTGAAACAAAATGACAACCAAGTGACTATTTTCGTAAATTTTAAAGTTAAAAGACTAAAAGTGAAAATTAGTGACAATCACATGAACCATTTTTGTAATTAACTCTAAAATTTATGACTCAAGTATCAATCAAATCTATAATAACTACTAAACTAGTGGACCAAATTTGTAATTTATTCTTTAATATAATATTTTTATATTCCAGTGAGTTACTTTAAACCATCTTGACTTTAATATTCCTCTAACAATATCTAGGTTAAATGGATTAGAATATATTTGGTAAAAGTAATTACGTTTGAGCTAAAATTAGAATATTTTGTAATATTTGTAGATATGAAGAATGTTTAATATAGTCCATACTTAATTCATAGTTTTAATGTATTAATTTAGGCTTTGGATCAATAACATTAATGGTCCAGATTGCATTTTAAAACTTTATGTGAAATGATATTTTCGTAATTCACATGTGATACTTTTACAAATTACATGTGATTGTATATTGACTTACTTGTGATTAAATATTAAAATTTTAAAACTATATTTTTTACATAGACTTTATTAAACGCAACTCTTGTAGATATATATAATATACGATATAAAACCCACAAACGTTCATAATTTTATAAGAAAAGCAACAATCTGACTGTATTTTCTTTTTATATTTGCATATTACTTTATGATTTAGTAATTTAATTTTCAAAATTTGACGTTAGAGGTCTAAGTTGTTATGATGCGTTTGTTTCAGATTTACAGATTTAATTCCCCACTTCAATCATTTTGTCTATTTTTGATTAGTTGAGATTTTGGTTTTTGGATCTTATTTAAGTTTTATGGCTCGTTTTGATATATGTGCTGGAACTGTATGTTTGGGTTTTTACAGCTAATTAGGGATAATTAGGGATGGTAAAAAAAACAGAACCCGACGAGGAAAACCGAAAATCAAGTTAAACGGGGCGGTTTCGGGGATGCTAAATGGGGACGGGGACAGGGATGGTGAAAAACCGAATAATTTAAGTGGGGACGGGGACGGTGATACCCATCCTGATTAACCGATTAACCGGCCCGATACCTGGCCCGATTACCCAATTATATTATATTTTTATATTTTATATATTTTTTATTCTATTTTTATATTTTTATTCTATTGTTATATTTTACATTCTATTTTTAATTATATATTATATATTCATATGAAGTTGGAGGAGTGATATAATTTATAATTTGAATCGTCCTTAAACACTTAATGTTTTAAAACCATTTGTTTGGATACATTTGAACACTTAATCATTATCTTGGATCGTTTTGTATATATTTGTGGAGAATGTATTAATGTTGTATAATTTTAGTATAATTATTTTTTAAAACTCGTGACAAAATCTTAATAGTGACGATAATCCACTCGGTGAAAAATCACCGTTTAACTTTATATAGGTATCCCAGGATGAAAATTACCCGTTTAGTTACTCATTCACATTAAACGGGGATACCCGTTTCCCCGCGGCTTTCCTCGGTTAATCGACAGGGATCCCCGTTTAAATCTTCGCGGTTTTTTAAACGGGGATGGAGACGGTTTTTTAAACGGGGATGGGGACGGGGGACCAATCCCCGGCCCGAAACCGACCAGTTGCCATCCCTACATCTAATCCTCTGAGTACATTGAGTTTATATTTGGATTTTGATACTAGTCTATGTTTGTCCTCTGTTTTTGAGTTTTTGAAACTAGGTAACATAAATGTTTCAATAATTTCAAGTTTAGGCGAGAAGCAACTAACATTTCATATCTGAAATGGTGGCATTCCACATCTGAAATGACGGCATTTTACATCGGAAATGTTACATTTTTATATATGAAAAGATACCCTCTCCAACGAATTATTCAATTTTAATTTTTATAATGTAAATATTGATATGCTTCATCTCTGAAATTACACATGATTAATCTCAAAACACTCGGTACTCGGTAGATTGACAAAAAATCTAGTTAAGGACTTAAGGTTGATGGAATATTTTATATGTAAAATTATACGTAAACATTTAATAAGAACCCAAATTAGAAATCATAAATATATATATATATATATATATATATATCATATGTGGTCTCTAATTAAAGAGAAAAGAACACTTAATATTATTGTATGATTTTTTAATTAATTTTCAGTAATTTTTACGATATATTTTAATTATAAAAATATGGTAAAATGTTTAAATATGAAGACCAAATTCCAATTTCACCCCAATGAATGTATTTTACCCTTTCTTTTTAACTTTATTAAATACAAAATTGTCAACTTGATTTTAAGCCATCATATCTTGTTGACTAATGGTTCTGATTCGGTCTCATATTCTCATATTATTTTAGATTCTCTTAATAACTCTTTTCTATATATGTGTGTTTATATATATATATATAGACATATATATAAGAGATGGTTTAAATAAGAATTATTTTTAAGAACTGCTAGAACCAATTATAACCATTAATAAAAAATATGGAGAGTTCAGATTAAAAAGTTGTTAATAGATAACCTTAATTAAATCAAACTTATCATATGTTTAAAGTAATTAACGATGGGTAATTTGGACATTATAACATTTATCCCCACTTTTTTAAGCTCATATATCAAACAAAAACAAAGGTTTTAGAATACAAAAATTTATCAAAATAACAAGAAAATTACGTTCTTTAATTTGAGGCTGATCTTGTTATATATTTTGAAGAAAAAAAAGTGTTTGCTGGGTTTTTTTTAAACACGGCATAAGATATGTGCACATGTGCATATAACTAGGTTTTTTTCAAGACAGGTCTGGACAGGTGCACATGTGCTTATGCATATGTGCATTTATCTACACGTGTGCATATGCACAGGTGCACCAAGTTTTTTTCAACGCAAATGCAGATAGGTGCACATGTGCAATTCAGATTTGGTTGGATCGAACTCAGTGTCAAATTAATAATAACTACACATATATAACCTAAATAACCTTATAAATTATTTAGATATTTTTGCGAAACTTCAATAATCTTATTAACAAATGGATAGAAATATTAGTATTCTTTATACTCATTTGCGATAGAAATTGAATTTTAACAACCACTAAAATAATATAATGAATGAGAAAATGGATTACTATTAACATTAGCTAACAACAAATTAAAGATCCTCCAAAAAGAAACTTCATTATAAATGTTGACAGAACTTGTTAGAAATATCAACATAATTGAACCATGAACAAATGTACTTTGATTAAACAAAGACCTAAATCAAAATTGGAAATAAGAAACCCATAGTAAATTAGATCTTTGAACTCAGATATTCAGAAACCCATAAAGGTATTAACTCAAAATTTATGTTCTCAAAACAAATAACTAGATTTATCAACTCAAAATCAAAACCATTCAATTGAAACCTTACCTATAGCTAGCGGATAGCTTCAGATCTGTAACAGGATCTTCAAGATCAACAATCAGATCTATTTATCAGTTTATGACCCTCGTAACAAACAGATAGCTTTAGATCTCAAACCATTCATTGTTGAAAAGTAGATTAGTATAAATCTCTTCGATCTTTGAGTAATCGTTACCGAGATAGTAAGCAATCAAAGCTTTGAGTTGTAAGCTTGTCATCGAGGCAGTTGTTAGATAGAAATCGGATTCCCAATCGAGTGCGCTGGTAGGCGGTGTTAATACTAACCCTTAGTGGTGATCGCCGATCATGGTAGCTTCTGTGGCAGCCATTGCAATGAAGGGATAGAGAAAAGGAGGCCAACACACTATGTTGACATTTGAAGGGATAGAGAAAGAGAGAAGTGGGTGAAAAGAGAAATGGTTGTTGAAGATGAGCGAGGGTATCAAGTGGTTGGTATCATGTTTGTATAGACAAATCTTTTTTGACAAGTTTATCCTTACTGAATAAAAACAAAGTTTTAAGGTTACTAGTGAATTGGTTCTCGCAGTTTTTATAAGAAAAATCTTTCTCATTTGAACCATTCCCTCTCTCTCTCTCTCTCTATATATATATATATATATATATATATATATATATATATGAGGGTTCAAGTTAGAACTATTTTTCGTATGAGAACTACGGGAACGAATCTTGACCTTTGATTAAAATTAATCAATGACTAAAATTTTGGCGGCTCAATAATGGTTTATTAATAACGTATTAATAAGGGGTAAGTTGAGAAAATCAACCATCACAAATTAATGACAGCTCACCCGGACATAGTTAACAGTTGGGTAAATATAAATGACCAAAATACTCCTATTAATCAGTTATTAATCGTGTTACAAACAGTGCTCGAATAAAAATTTTCATATATATATATATATATATATATATATATATATAGGGGAGGGAGAATTGTTTTTCATACGAGAACTGCAAGAATCAATCTTGGCCGTTCATTTTGGATAATGGAATTAATGGATGAAGAGCGTGGGGGGATTGAGTGTGGCAAAGTGCATGTAAGAAATTCATTGGTAGGCAATCCAATTGAAGGAGGGGAAATTAGACGGCTAAGATTGGTTATCGCGGTTCTCGTACGAAAAACAGTTCTCATTTAAACTTTTGCATATATCTTACTACTATATAATGCATTTACCATCTAATAAACTCTTAATTTTAAGAAGAGTAAATTTACTAAAATACCCCTCCTTTACCCCTCATTTAAGTCCACAATTAATGAATTTAAACAAATAAATATTGAAAACATAACTGACAATTAATGAATTTAAACCAATACTTATAACTGAATTATTTCTAACCATATATTTTTAATATTAACTTTTGATTCATAAGATCACCATACTTATAATTGAATTAAGTCTAATAATATATTTTTAATATTAACTTTTGATTTATGAGATCACCTAAATTCCTGTTTTCAATAAATCAAGTTCAAGAGATTTCACAAACACCAAACAAATGAAAGAGTCAAAGAGTTGAAATTTATAAACATTGCATTCTAACTCAATTACATAATAATTGGAACTAAGAAATGTTACACACATATACATACATAGTGAAAAGTTCATTCGAGAACCGTTTTTATTGCGAGAACCGCGAGAACCAATCTTAGCCGTTCAATTCCCCTTCCTTCAATTGGGTTGCCCACCCATGAATTCCTTACATGCACCCTGCCACACTCATTCTCCCACGCTCTTCATCCATAAATTCCATTATCCAAAATGAACGGCTAAGATTGGTTCTCGCAATAAAAACGGTTCTCAAATGAACCTTTCTCTACATACATATATATAATCAGCAACTTCATGATTCAGCTATGCGACAAAACTCTTCCAACAAACTGAAAGACAAATAACTCAGAGTTTAAAATTTAATTATTAATTTCAAAGTGGCTCTCGCAAAGAATCTTCACAAACTCATATTATCTTCATCTCGCAAAGAATCTTCACAAACTCATATTAGCTCTTTGGGATTATTCTGCACAAACCTCATCACAACTTCCTCTTTATTCGCCGCCGTCACATTGCGCGGGTACCCCACTAATATATATATATATATATATGGTGGAAAGTGAGTGTGTGGTTGTTGGGTACCCAACCTTAGGTGTGGAATAATCAAAAGTGATGTTTTAATTTAAATCATAAAAAACAGTGATAAAAAAGTCTACTAATTGGAGACTCAATAAAAAATTCACTAATACCGTTAGCGATTCACATCATACCCTCTTCATTCGCGGTTTTCAAACGCATCCTTTATTCAAAATCGCTGTTACGATCTAGTTGTTAGGTATTTTTATGTTCCAATTTTGAATTTAATTCAGTAGTTGGTTTTTATTCAAGAACAAATCTTAAACTTGATTTAAATCGGTAGTAATTGATCATAAGGTTTGTGCTCTGTTCATTTTTATAGATTTAAACCAGGAAAAAACCTTTTCATCTTCTATTTAATTTAGAGCAGTTGACCTTCATTGGTATTACAAGAATGTGGAAAAAAAATTGGGGTACTTGCAATGATTATTAATTTAGGAGCTAATGTTGTTCGTCTTTTGAATATGGAGACCAAGTTTATACTTGCTCTATTTTGTGTTTAATCATTATATGTTATTTGGTAAGTGAAAACCATGTCTTCCAATGTTCTAAACTGGGTGGTAAAAACTATAGTGAATTGAAGTTAAATTGGTAAAAAAATATTGTTAACCTATATTTAATGGGTCAAACATTATGCATTTAAACGCGTCATAGCGGTTAAAGAACATTAAAATAAACTCAAACACGTCATAACATAATGATATTAAGTTAAACGGGTTAAAACATATTGAAGTAAATTCAAATAGTTAAAATTGACAATTGAAGATTAAACCATACCCATACAAATAAAAATACAAATACAATAGTGTATTAGTATATGTGATTTATACTATTTTTTATAGAAAAAACAATGCCATGGTAGAAGAGTATTTTTACAACTTTTAAACAACAATAATTTATAATTTTGTACATGGAAAAGGACAACACCAACAGAAGGACTATAAAACAATGCTAAACATTTTTGATTTCTTGTATCCTAATTAATAATAAATTAAATAACAACGGGCTTCTGTTCTAATGGTATATGGAGTTTTACCCTATAGTATAAGTCTTGGGTTCAAGTCTCACTATGGGGGTTTCTGGAAATAGTTGGAGGAGAGTTTATTACCTCATGGCGTATGGCTTGGGGTTCGCATACTGCCCGTTTGGATATCACTGCGGATCCAGCCCACTAACATAATTTCGTTGTTTAAAAAAGAATAGCTTGAATAACTTCAAGCTCCGTTGATCTTAAAAAGAAACGCTTTCCCGGAGTTCTTGACTTTTGTTGCTGTAAGTTACTTGGCTGCTACTATGTTGCTCTCTTTGTTTTTGAGTAATTGAATTCCTTGTGTGACAATCTGTAATACAAGGACTAGTTTGGATAACTAATAAATTGTAATTTGAGACAGAATTAGTTTTAAAAAAGACCCTCTTTTAAACATTTAGTCGAACACCTTGTCTTCATTCGGTACATAGTTATTACATAAATCAAGTGATGCCAAATTAACCCCAATTTAGGAGGTCAATGATCACGATAAATCAAAGAAAATAAACTACAAGAGGTCAAAGCAAATCAATATACAGATAAAATCAAATCAGCAGACAAAAATATTATACAATAAGCCTCTTCAAAATTGTTGATTTAGTAACCAGGTAAAAGCATGGAGATGCTATTAACATTAATCAAGATTGCTCATTTCTATAATGTATTTGGAACGAATTGATTAATCTGTTGTAAAAATTTGGATTTTGATTACATTTTTTTTATTTATCAAATATAATAAGTTTTAGAAACAAGTTTGTTAAATATAATATAGTACGAAATTTGATGTCAATTTTATTAAATTCCTTCTAATTACAAGAAATTGGACCTAATTCCTAGATAGAAATAACTGATAATTATAAATGGGTGTTAATTCTTTTGTGTCAGAGAATCGATGTGGCATTTTTGTATTGTGGTCCTCCTTCTAGAAAAAGAAATAATTAATTATTATAATGTCCTTTTCCATGCATGGGACACACGAAGAGACCACCCGCATTTAATGAGCGGGTGTCAAGCAGGTTGGTACGTTAACACCGTCGCCGCTAACATACCCGCTGAGTTTAGCGGTTTCTCACTCACGCTCATTTTATTTTAAATTTGACGGTGTTTATATATATATATATATATATATATATATATATATATATATAAGTGAAAGATAGAATAGTTGAGGGGGATAAATGTGAGGTTAGAATAAACGGTATGGGGAAGGGGGCGGGATGGAGGGTGATGTGTGGTGAAGGGGTCTCCCGACCATGTATGTGTTTGGTAGGAGAGTGTGAGCAGTGAAAATCACATGGAGGGGTGAGTATTTGTGGGTCCTATCAAATTACGTCTCTCATTATTATTTATTTATTGGTAGTAGGATATTAGGTGAGTCCAAGAATTTAATGTAGTGTAAAAGACCACTACTACATAAGGCCATGCATACTGCCTGGCTAGAAAGTCTCCTGGTAACTTCGGGTTACAACCGGGTGACTCTGGAACACTAGTACCCCCCTTGATTCGGGTTTGCTTTCGGCTTCCTACACCCGAGTTCACCCGCTGATTTTTTTTGTGAGTGTATAAGAGAGAGTAAGGAAAGAGAAAATATTTGGGTTGTTTGTGTTAGACTATACTTGGGTTTCGGGTAAGAAAGAGAAAAGAAAGAAAAAGTGATGTGACATTCGAGTTAAGAAATGTTTGGGATAGGTACTACTCATGGTCTAATTGAGTGATGGGTTGAGTGGAGAGAGAAAAAACTGATGTGGCGATGTGGTGACAGGTGAGGGTTACAAGCACTCTTAGAGTCTTAGGAGTGGTTACCACTCACTACATCGCCATGTTAGCTTTCCATCTCCACCACTCAGCCCATCACTTAGACCCGTAGTGATTACTTTCTAAACATCAAATTATGAGACCCGCATAAAACCACACTAATTAGTTAAAATATAAAAATAAAAAAAATAAAAGTATGAGAAGATAGATGATTGAACCCACATAAATACAAACCACTTACCTGATAATCATTCACTTTCTTTTGGTGCACCACAGTCCGCCAACAACCACACAATTTTGGTACGGTAATTTTTGGTTACCGTGACATGATAATTCTATAAAATAGCAATTACATGGTTATGATTTAAAACAACCCTTTTACGACCATCATTGTCATACAAATTAATTTGCCAAATATCTCCTCTTACTTTGAACCCTATAAAACCATAAAAGTTCATTAATTTCCATAAAAAAAACTTAAAAATAATGTCGAAGAGCAAGATCTTGGTAGTGGGTGGCACTGGGTACGTTGGCAAGAGAATTGTGAAGGCTAGTTTGGCTCAAGGCCACTCAACCTACGTCCTTATGCGTCCAGAGATCGGTTTCGATATCGATAAGCTTCAAATGTTGTTGTCGTTTAAGGAACAAGGAGCCCGGTTGGTCGAGGGTTCTTTCTCCGATCATCACAGCCTGGTGAATGCCGTGAAACAAGTTGATGTCGTGATATGCACCATGTCGGGAGTGCAATTCCGGTCACATAATATTCTTCTTCAACTTAAACTTGTTGATGCCATCCAAGAAGCCGGGAACATCAAGGTGTATATATATATATATATATATATATATATATATATATATATATATATATATATATATATATGTAAACATATATAAGTATTATATATATATCAAAACGTGTCAAAAAAAGAACCACTTAAAAAAAAGTTAAAGATAGTTCTGGGTCTCGCACTCTCGCTTGACTTTTGAAGATTCATAGTTGTAAAATAAATAAATAAATATTATTATTTTTATAATAGTCTTTTGGAAACAGCGGTTTTTGCCGTCAGAATTTGGGATGGACCCTTCACGTGTGTCCCTGGCACTTGAATACGGGAAGGAGACGTTCAAGGACAAGATGGTGATAAGAAAAGCAATTGAAGATGCTAAGATTCCGTATACATACATTTCTGCAAACTGTTTTGGGGGTTATTTCGTTGGCAACCTTTCCCAAACAGACTCCCTCATGCCACCAAAGGACCGAGTGTTTATTTATGGTGATGGAAATCGTAAAGGTATGATACGATGAGTGCACTTAGTAGCATTTATTATAGGTGTTGTTAAACTTGCAAACACTTTACCGGATGAGTCTTTTTATCATTTCAAAACTTTCTAACTTAGGTTTTTGTAAGTATAGCATTACTCATCTTACTCAACATGAGTGCCGATAACTGCATAGATCCAATTTTCTATACCAAAATGCTTATAGTCTAGCTGTTTGAGGTGTATTAGCTAGGTGATCCCTATGGTTGTGAGTTCAAGTCCTATAGCGGACATAAGGTGTAGATTTTGGAGTTGCGTTAGAGGTTGTGTGTATTATGTCGTTAAAAAAATTCCAATGAACATTATTCATCTTCCAGAACTTTGATATAAAATGATAAAAATCCTTTAAACTAGGGCTGACAATCCTTGATACGAACCGAACACGAAGTGGTCAACACGAACCTGACATGAAAATAAGTTGTGTCAATAACACGAAAATCTATGGATCAAGTCTAGGTCAATCCGATAAATGAAAATTTACTCGTTTAACCCAATTTACTTAAAGAATATATTACTCACTCCATCCAGAATCATTATTCACAAATAAAAAACACATAGATTAAAAAAATGGCAATTAATACTGTTTTTTGAATAAAATGACAGATCTACCCTTTTATGAACCATTGATTATGAGTTTTTGAAGGCAAAATAATAGTAAACCACTAATTGTGAGTTTTTGAAATCAAACTTTATCAACAAACCAAAAGAAACTTTGCCACCAAATTGTTTAAGAACTTATTAAATTAGATCAAAATTATCTCCAAACAAATTTTGTAACATTTTTATCCCTTAATTTAACCATATTTTGGCTCCAAATTCTCCCTCCAAACTAAATGTCTAAATCTATGAATCTTTATAACACATTTCTATTCACATCTATTTTCTATGTACTAAATTATTGATTAACAAAAAAAAGAAAAAAAAAAGACAACTAATGCTCAACGTCATAATAAAAAAAGCAAATAACAATTGAAATTAGAGCTACAAAAAATTAAACTCGAAATTTTAAGAGATAAATAAAGTAATAAATAGTAAACTGTAGTCTACTTAAAAAATTTATAAATAATTATTATCATTACAGTTATTAGAGATTGAATAGTTAAATACGAAAATTTCAAAACAAAGACCCGAACCAATCAAAATTTGGGTTATCCGATTAATACCAAACTAATAATCGAAAAAAATACCTATTGTTCAAAACTTGTTTGGATCGGGTTATTCGGATACACATTGTTTAAAAGGACTTACCAAAAGTTGTTGATGTTTTAGCTTTGCGAGAAAGTGGGCCAATTCCCCAAATACGACTTGAACGTAATACGAAGTATAGCAATACAGACCTAACCCGACACGGAATTACATCGGATAAAAAATGGATTGACATGAAAATACGTCAACACGAGAATAACACGACCTATTCACCCGAACGCGGCCCGAATTTACTGTCCTACTTAAACTCGCACATAACATTAGTTATTCTATAATTGGGGTGTGTGTTTTTTATGGGCTATAAACCATGCACCCCATTAATCTACTTTGCACCAACACCCTAAGTCCCTATTCTATGCATGTGTTAATAGATTAGGATGTATATAACTTTTTATAGAATTATGTCATGAGGCTATTAGGAGTGTTTTAGCTGAAGTATGTTTAGAAAGATATATCATTACTGCTTATATAATTAAATGTCTGCTTAATTTCATCACTAACTACTCCGATTTAATTTGTTGATATACAGTTGTTTATATGGATGAAGACGACGTGGCAACATACGCAGTTAAGACTGTAGATGACTCTCGTACGTTGAACAAGACATTGTATCTTCGGCCACACGAGAACATTCTTACGCACAACCAATTGGTCGAGAAATGGGAGAAACTTACAAATAAAACACTTGAGAAAGTGCACATATCCACCGAAGACCTTCTTTCTTCCATGAAAGGTGCGTTGAAGTAGGGATTAAGCCATGAAATTTTTCAAGGGCCGGTTTGATAACCAAAGTCCAAAACCCAATTAATTAATAACGTTTGTATACATATAAATCAGTAGCTAGATTAGAACTAAAGGTTATGCAAAAAAAAAAAAAAAGATTAAAATCACACTAAAATTATATTAAATTAAAAAACATAATATTACTAATTTTTTTTACTCTATCTTCCTACTCTCTTAACAAAGGTAATAAGGATAAGTGGATTCCATTAATCTTCATAGCGCATCTTTTGTCTTGATTTCAACATTTGTTTTCATACAAGGGAGTACTAATTTTGTAGATGTGGAGCCTAATCTTCAAGCAGGACTTGCACGTATCTATTACATTTACTACGAAGGTTGTATGATGAACTTTGAAATCGACGAAGGGGGAGAAGAAGCTTCTGAGCTCTATCCAGAGGTCCGATACACTCGTGTTCATGAGTATATGCAGCGATACCTCTAATTAATTCCGTAATTCTTGCAAAGAATGTGTCACTAGCCGGAAAGCAAATTTCAAACATTGGATGTTGTTTCATAAGCATTTCTAATGTGTTGTGGTTGATTTAGATGGACTCTACTTAGTAATGTTTTATGTAGTATTGTGATGATTACGCACAAAAAAAGACACTTGCGTTTATATGTATGTTACAAAAATTATGGTGTTCTCACTACAGGAAAAATAACCTTTTTGCGATGAACAGATGTTGTCGCTAAAGCTAAAAAACTCGTCGCAAAATTGTCATGAGACAACAGTCGTCACAAAAGGTGCGGTTGTAAAAAGTTCGTCTCACATAACAAAAGAGTGACGACAAGGAAAGCAAAGTCGTCGCGATTGAAAAATAAAAAAACTAACACTTATTATTTTGTCTACCCTTTTCGATGACCTTTGTTAGATCATGACTAGATGCATCCATCTAGCTAAATGAAACGTGACCCAACTACACATCATCGCCCCTTTCCTCTCCACTTTGAGTGGCATGTACAAGTTGGTTCCCACTCACGCTCAATTTCCCTTTTTCTCTCTATCTCTCTCATCTCTACATTTATTTATTTATTTTTAAATAGTGAATGGTTCATAGGGATGGATATGAGAGTTAGTAGGATATATGTGGTGGAAAGAAAAAATGATGTGATACTAATGTGGCAAAGGAAAGAAAGGTATGGATGCTCATGGTCTAATTGCTAATATTAAAAAAACAAACTTAATTTCTTTGGGATATTTATATTATGTAATGACGGGTGTTGTTGCTAAAGCACAAACCTTATTACACACTTTTATCCTTTGCGACGACATGTCTTTGATTTTTATTAATTTCTGTTTTTCTAGAATTAACCAATTTGTAAATTCTACGAATCCCAAATTATTTTACATTTATGAAACCTTATTGCTACTATTACATAGTGAAAACACGTTATAGTTAATTAAACCAGATACATGCATAACCAAATGTACGTAAAATGACATACCAAATACATATTGCTAATGTACCAAACATGATAATTTAAACTAAATCAAGTGTACCAACACTAAAATGTATCAATAACATAAATCAAATCTCACAAAGTCACTAAACCAAATGTACCAACTCGTCATATTCTTGTCCTCATTGTTCTCGTCGTCGTCCTCATCATCATCATCATCTTCAACGTCTAACGGAGGGACTTAAAAGTTAGGGTTTTTCTCACACGCCAAAGGGACCCACTTTTGAAACGGGGTTTTCCATTTGTGGTTTACTTTTTTGTTGTTTCCGTGCATGATTTCTTTAACTTGCTCGTTTCTGAGGGATGGTTTTGATGAGATGGCTAATGATGAAGATGGACACAAATAAGCGGATAGACGTATTCATCAGCTTTTGGTCGTGACGGACATTATGGCCACGTTGTTTCCTAAACACCTAATGCACTTGATTTGTTAATAGACTTGCAAGAAATTTAAGTTGATCCAAAATATTATACTAATTAACCAATTAAATATGTAAAAGATATTTACTATTTTATGTCGACCACAACCTGGGTCAAAATGGGTTCAGGTTAGAATAGGTCGTTCTATAATATATATTAAATAGGTTTAGATCAAAACAATTTCGCACTTATGTGTACAATATTTTATACTTTTTTATCATCTTTTTAATTATCTATATAATTATACAAGTAAATCTAAAAGTATATTAACTCACTGAGTTTGCGTTGACCCATTTGAACACATTGTAATGACGTAGAGTCAACTTTTTTATCTGAATTATGTATAAAAACATCTTATCACAATTCAAATACAATTCATCTTATCATAATTCATAAATAAAATATTAATGATTGTTCTAAAACCAAACACAAACACAGATCAAGTCTTTTTTAAACACAAATAAGCACAATCTTGTTGCAATTTTCAACTAACAAGTTTAACAAAACTTCAAGTAACAATTTTAATAAGTTTAGCAAAGATTCTGAACATGAAAACATGATAATTAATAGTGAAATTATTAATAGTAAACATAAAAAAATTAGTACTTAATTGTCTCTTCTCTTTTTTTTTCTCTCTTTATTAGTCAACACTCGGTCACAATTGTCCCTCTTTATGCATATAGTTTGGAAAAAACAATATTATGATTCAAGATTGTCCATACTAACTCAAGATTCATACATACAAAATTAAAATCAAAATTAAAATTTACATTTAAAATAACAAATATACCAAGAATAAAGAATTCAAGAACTAAGAATTAATGATAAAAACCAAGAATTTGATCATACTAAGTAACTATATTAAGAGTAAGCACTAAGAATCAGTAATAAAAATCATGAAATGATACATACATACTAAGTTACTCGCCAAGAATCAGATTAAAAATAAAAATTCATATAATTGAACTCAAAATCAGTAAGATTAGAATAACAACAATTGAACTCAACTGAAGAGAAGTAGAAGTAACCAGATTCCAACCATTTAACTCATAAGATGCTAGTGCAAAGTTTCAAACAAAAGAAGATGAGAGATGTAGTGATGGATAAAAAATAGTAAGATTTAAGTGTGAATTTGTTACAATTAAGATAAAAATTTAATGACACCTTAAAGCAAATTAATCAAATATCCAGAATAAGATTATAATGAGTACTTTAAATAATGATTGAACAAATCGATAACATTTAATTGAATAGGTGAGTGAAACACCTACTATCGAATTAAACATGTGGTGCAGGAAAACCAAAGTAATAATAACCATTTAAAATTTGCGAAACGGATTATAATGAGTATATTAAAATTTAAAAAGCACACTACATGAATCTAAATATGACTAATTTTCTAAATAGGATGTCACTGTTATGTATGTCATTTAATTGAAACACTAACTTTTCAATTAAACATAGAGTGCGAAAAATAAATAATAAAAATAAGCGTGGAAATAAATGAAAATTCAAGTTCGGTTTGGGAATGCGACATTGATCAACTACAAACACTAATCAAACTAATACAATGAACCAATTTTAATTTAGTTAAAAATGTTACCAAATAGTTAAACTACAAAACTAATCGATCATAATACAATGGTCAAATTACAAACACTAATCAAACCAATACAATGAATCAATTTTAATTTAGTTAAAGATGTTACCTAATACTCAAACTACAAACACTAATTAATCACAACATCATGGTCAAACTACAAACATCAATCAAACCAAATAGTCAAACTGCAAACATTAATCAATTACAACACAATGGTAGATCAGAACTTCAATTTTGAATCCAAATAGTCAAACTCAAAACAATAGAACCTCATTCTAATTAGTAATGTTTTTAACCAACAATGAACATTTCACAAAATGTGGCTAAATCAAAAATTCAGAATTGAATGATATAAACATGAAAATTGTGAGCATGATATGGCTAAATCAGAAATTCAGAACCCGTACGTACGTTTCATGTATCAAATAACTCTAAATTAGAAGAAGAAGATTAATACTTTAACCCTAAGTCATTAAATTAGAATTGTTCAGGTGTTTAACCAACATGGAATTGAGTGACTTGAGGTGGGATAGTCGCCGAGGAACCCTAAATCAGATGGAGGCGGGACTAAAAAGAACCGTGTCAGAGGGGACGGCAACGGTCGGTGGTCGATGGCTGGTGGAGTCAACAATTAACGCTAAACGATGAGAGTAGTCGACGATGAGCGTAGTTGGAGGGGTCGACGATCATCGGTGGTCAATGGACGGTGGTCGGAGCCAAAGTTAAAGAGTCGGAGAGGCCGGTCGATGATATATGAATGTGAGAACAAATCGAAAGAAAGTTTAGTTAGGGTATATCAATACTTATTTCTTATTTTTTAAATATCTCTTATTTAGCGACTAACACGTCATCGCAAATTAAAATTACATTTAATTTCATTCCAAATACATTAAATTATTCTAGAAAATATTTTTAAATGATTCACGACGAAAATTAGGTGAAAATATGTTTCGACTTTTTTATTTTGTTTGTTGGCTGCCCAATTGGTTGGAAATTGATAGCGTATGTATATAAACATAATATTGAAAATAATATGCTTATCAGCCCAAACTAGAACCATGCTTCAAATCTACAGCCCAAAAGCCGAAGTTAAAAGAGAGTGCATTAATTGTATTTTGCTCTATCGGACAAGGAACAACCAATCACATCAAAGTCTTCCAAGTCAGACAAGAACCACATCCCTAAGCAGATCACAGCTGCAACAGACAAAAAGGAGCTGTACCTATCCAACTGAAAAGCTGAAGGAAGACACTGTATTAACCGTTGGATAAAGGAATGTTCCCCTTTGACTTCTTCACTATAAAATCAAATCTGAGGCAGAGGAATGAAGGTAAGAAAAACATACAGCATTTCCCTATTCCACATACACTTATACACTTTTATACGAAACATCAACTTATCCTCACGCCGGAGCTTGGTCACGAGGATTTCCCCCTCGTGACGAGGCTAACGGTGTCTTGTTTTGTAGGTACGTCGGAATCCTAGCTGAAACTGTCGAAGTTCATTGCCAATCTTCTCCGGAACATTTGTAGCAACAGAAAATTTCCAGCACATCATTAGAGACGACTTGTCAACGCAAATTTCATATGTCATCACAAAAGTGTAAAGTTGTCGCAAAACATCGTTGCAAAATTTTCGTTTCTTGTAGTGTCTTAGGACGAGGTGGGTAGTTGAAAATTTGTGAACTGTGAAAGTGGGCCGGATACTTGGTTTCACTTTTCCAACTCAAATTAACCCTGAATCACGAGTAGACGGTATGATCTAATTTAAATAAAAACGAGTATCTATGTATCATGGTAACCTGAAAATCCAATATATCAGCAACATATATGTTGTAGATTAAAATTTACGAAAAAAAAATGAAACTATCATGTAGCAAAGATTCAAACACAAATCATTACGTACGTATGCAATAAAGAGATGTTATCACAAATAATAACACTGGCAAAAAGAAAAAAAAAAAGATTCAAACAGAAGTTGATGATTTATGCGAAGAGAAAAGGAAATCAAAATCATGTGTGGATATTTTTGAAGGCCATAATAGCCACTGTCGAATGATTATTCTGCAACTAAATATCATGTAAGTTAGAAAATTCAAAATTCTTGATACTCTTTTCTCATTTCTTGGAACGACCTATTCATGCGTTTTGTGATTTCAGTCATGAGTTCCGACTTTCAAGGTTCATACTATTTATTTTTACTTGATCTTTTCTACTTTATCCTCTTAGTTACTAAATGATATCTTATGGAATCTGCTAATTCTATTTTTTGATCATATTTCTTGATTTTGACATTTATTATAATCTTATGAGTAAAAGGCTGGATAAATAAAAATACAAGGTAGAAAGATATAAAAACTCATAAATGTAAAGTATACACACTTTAATATTGTGCAAAAAATAAATAAAGCAAGCAAGTAAAAAGTAAGGGAGTAAGTGGATAGAAATGATGACACCTGATGTATAGTAGTTCAAACTAATATTAACAAATCTAACTATTAGAAAATATACAATATGGCTGAGTCTTACTATACTAAATCCTATTAGAAAATATAGATTAAAGTTTAGTATAGTATGACCCAGCTATCAATTTAATACAAAATATATATGGGGTTTTCATTATTCTATACTGACCTAAGTCCACATCTTCGCCTTCATTGTATTTACTATCAACGTCTCTCTTAATTTGAAGAGGTCATCGTCCCAACGTGTCACTAAGAAGGTAGTAATTACGTTTACAATGACTCACTGATTTCTCAAGGTATTGACACTTTAAGCAATGTCTCACTCACTAGTTTCATAAGATAGTGACCAACTTAAGCACGTCTCATTAATTTTCCAAGGTAGTGATTACCTTAAGCAATGACTCCACACTAACATAAGTAGTGATAATCTCACGACAACTTTCATACAATAGTGAACGTATAAACAAGTCTATCTTTCTCACAAAATACAAGTGCGTATAACAATATACGAAGAACACTTGAAGCACTTGACTCTTCTTTTTGATCTTGAGTTGTTCTTTTGATGAACTTTGTTGGAAACTTAATAATCACACTTTTAAATTTTAAATTTGAAAACTCACAAGATTTTTAGAATATAAATATTTTTAGATGTGCAAGAGTTGTTTTAAAATGACCATAAGTGTAGCTTTTATATACAGAAAACAAAATGCCAAGGTCACTCTGGATGTCTAGTGGTCGCACCTCATGGTAGACTATGGGCAACCTAGATCTGTAGATTTTCTCTTTTTAACGTTATGTGATGTCTTACTATGACTATTATTTTGAATTTCATATATATCCTTATAAACTTTTTTAATTATATATATATACTTATAAAAATCAATATTACATTAACATCCTTTAAAAACTTTTTAAATTCTTAAATATATCCTTCTACTTAATTTAATAATAAATAAATCATCTATATCCTTAAAATGTGATGTGTTTTTGAGTAATAAACTTTCTTCTTTGTTTTTCTTGGGCACCTGCCATTTTTGTTTGGAATTTGTGGTTGAAAAGGACAAATGATGGGGTTTCAGTTTCTTTTTTCTTTCTATTTATTAAGTAAGATATTTCCAAAACTATTAATTTTTCCAAAACGAATTTTATTTGTAAAAAAATTTAAAGATTATGTTTTTCAAATTTTAAATTATTAATAACTATTAAATTAAGCAAAGAGACATATTTGAGAGTTTAAAAGGTTTAGAAGGATATTAATGTAATATTGGCTTTTACAAGAATATATATGTAATTAAGAAAATTTATAAAAATATATATGAAATTAAGCAAATAGTTTGTCTTAAAAGCATTCCCAATTTATAACCCAGTAGTCAATAGACAAGATTTGTCTAGATTTGTTTTCTAACTTTCTACTTTGATCCTTTAACCAAAGAGTTTGAAAGTCACTTTCCAATGAGTTGATTGTGTTGGAGCTTTACCAACAAGAGGAAGATATGCTTAAATCACCCAAATCTATGATCAGTGGAAAATTGAATTTTATAAAAATTGATCTTTCAGTGTAAAAATGGGTTTGGTTTAAAACTCTAAAAGTGAGGTTTCCATTTTTTTAAAATAACATATGGTTATCATTTTATAATTTTCTATTTGTTTGTGATCCAACAAATCATTTTAAGTAACACAATAATAAGTATTTTGGTAAACTTACTTGGATTTAAACAGATTGTAGCATATTAAATCTAATATCGAATTGTTATCATCAAAACATTAAAATAAATGTTTTATAATTTAGGAATTGATTGTACTAACAATCCCTTATACTTGAGCAAATTTTGGTTGTTGGTATGTCGCGTTTACATTAAACTTGAGCGAATTTTTCACACACAACTCGAGTTCTTGACTTCTTCTTCTTCCCCTTACTTGTGTCTGCCTTTATATTCTGCCCATTTTGATTTGATTTGAGTGGATAGTTGACTCGCACATTTTGTTTTTTGACTTGAACTTGGACTGAACGTACCCCCACCCCCCCACCCCAAAATCCCTTTTAAAATTTGCATGGAGTAGCTCCCTCTCAAAGTTGTAGCTTCCCCTCAAGTAATATGTATCCAAAATGAGACTAGCAAAGAGTAAAACAAAGAAGTTCTTCCCAATCTATTGGATTGGGGTTTAAACAAGTGTAGTATTTTAAGATATTATGAATAACTGGCTACCATTTCATTAGGTTACAAATTACATGTACATGCAATATTAATTTCGAAAACTTTAACACGTTAACAAGTTTTTTAGTTCACTGCATACAATATTAAAGTTGGTATGTTTCTTTACGTTTCGGTGTAATAAACCCTTTTAAAACTATAGTTATAAAAAAGGGTTATATGTTGAAACCCTACTCTATTTTTTTCAAAACACCCTACTTTATAATTGACAAGCTTTTATTAGATAGTGAGTTTGCTTTTTATATTTCCTAACCATGTTTAAAAGGATATATCATTAATGTTTATATAAACGTATTTACAATAAAACGTGATTGGCCAAGCTTTTACTACTGCGGTTTAATTTCTCTTGTTGTAAAATAAATATATATCGAAATCACGTAGATACAAAATACGAATAAATAAAAGAAAAACGAGAACACCAAGATTTAACGTGGAAAACCCTTTAAGGGAAAAAACCACGGGCACAACCGATGATATCACTATATGGGAAAATATGAGGAGGTTACAAGAACGCAGGTAATCAAAAGAGAATCTAAACCCGCGAATAACAAAGAAAAGCTAACAAGCTAAATTATTGGTTTCTACCAATAATAATAAATCTTTCTCTCTAAAATCTCATTGTGAAGCTTACGATCAAGATATATATATAGATATGTTGAGTCATATCTTAAGTACATATCTTAATTTTAAATTTAAAATACTCCTAATTAATTTGGATAGATCTCAAAGTGAAACTTGAGTCTCACGGCTCATATATATTAATATATATATATATATATATAAAATAATCCTAATATTAATTAGAGTCCTAATCCAATTCGTAAAGATAAATTCGGATCATATTCAACATCCCTAAAATGCAATTGTCTTGATGGACGAAGACGATGTGGTAATATATGCAGTTAAGACTGTAGACGATTCTTGTATGTTGACCTAGACACTGTATCTTCAGCCACCTGAGAAGATTCTTACGTACAAGCAGTTGGTCAAGAAATGGGAGAAACTTGCCAACAAAACACTTGAGAAAGAGCACGTATTTGCTAACGGCTCTTAGGAGAAGAAATACACGAACCGGTTAGAAAATAATAAAAAATAAAGAAAAATGAAAAAGTTGTTCGACACCCTGGGCACCCCTATTGATTGATCGAAGAGCAGTATATGATAAGTTATATATATGACTATGTAGGCAAAAGTTCAAACGAGAACTATTTTTCGTACGAGAACCGCGAGAACCAATTTTAGCCGTCCAATTCTCCCTCCTTCAATTGGATTGCCCACCCATGAATTCCTTACATGCACCCTGTCACACTCAATCCCCCATGCTCTTCATTCATGAATTCCATTATCCAAAATGAACGGCCAAGATTGATTCTCACAGTTCTCGTACGAAAAACAGTTCTCGTTTAAACCCTCCTTAACTATGTTTATGGATATGTATGTTTTATGGACTTAGTTATTATGTTACTTAGAAGATGAGTTCGCGAGGAGTGGAAAACATGACTGGGCCGACAAATAGACTCAGCCCAACAGGAAATAAAAGAAAGTGAGTCTTGTACAGTATATATACTATATGGGCTGGATAATTATAGGAGCTACGTAAGCCCAACAATCGAAAGAATTAAAAAGAGAGTACATTAATTTGTACCACATAAACACAAGTCAGAGACAACTCTTGTTTGGGAGTATGAGTGAACAAAAAGAAATAAAAAAGCCGAATCATATGTGGGCCGTTGGTGAGGCATTTGGGCGGAAAAGCAAGGTCGAAAACGGTGGCTGTGGTTTTCGTGTTTTTTAGGCTGCTGTGCGACAGAGAAAAAAACCAGGGTTGGAGATTTTTACATCTTGGCTCGTGCTTGCGGCTGAGAAACAAAAGCGACAGCTGTACACTTTATGGGCCATGGTTTAGATGTGGGCCCAACAAGAAGAAACAGCATATGTTTCTTGGGCTGGCAAACAGAGGAGGGGTTTTGGTAACTTTTGTGGTCCGGGAAGTGTGGACCGAAAACAATAAAGCACAAAGACGCGTATATTTGGGGCGGCTACAATGGAATTCTTTCTTACGAGCAATGTTTTTATGAGTTATTTATGACTCTTGTTTACTTAGATGATTTGAACCATGTCATGTTTCAAATTTGCTATCTTTGGTTTTTGATTTGTTTGATCTTAGATCTTATGATTTGATTGAATAACGGATGCAATTTGCCTTCGGAATTGTGAACAATGAAGCTTCAGAGCCTCCTGGTTTGTCAATGATGGATAGGGTTTCAATGTAAACCTACTATATGCCAAATACGAAAAAATACAGATACTAATAAACTTGAAGTTGCACTGTGCGCACCCCTAATCTTTTGATATGTTGTACCCTCTGAGTTTAGCTTACTTGGCCGCTTGACTCACTTTAATCCGAATTTGGATAAGTGAGACATGGTGAAAACAATGATACTATGCAAAGGTTGTCTTGCTGGTTTCTAATTTTGCACATAGTTTTCTCCGATATTGCTCCATTTTGGCTTAATTAATTCTAGATGCTTCATGGCCTTAAATCATGTAAATACGAGGCATAAATAACACAAATTCATGAAAATCTCGGCTAAAAGACGAATATTAATTATGTCAAACATGTTTGAAATTAGTTATATCACTTATCTCTACCTATTTTAAAATCCATAATTGGAGAGCCATTAACCAATATTGAAATTGATCCCCCTTTTAGGCATGCATTCATCCAAGATAACCATCTTATATTGAATCACATTATTTTTAGTGTCTCGAGTAAATAGTTCTTATTCAAACAATCAAAGGCGTTTTCAGAATCAACTTAAAAATCTTACATTTAATTTTCTTTTGCTTGACAAAATTCACTGTTTCATTTGCAATAAAAACTCTATTGAGAATAAATTTGCCTTCAATAACTGCAATTTGGACCTTCCTTATTAACACCCCCAATAACCGTTTTTAACCATTCGGCTAAAATTTTAACGATTATTTTATAGAAGCATTCAATAAGGCTAGTAGGTCTAGAATTCCCGAAACCAAAAGGATTACCGATCTTTGTAACTAGAGCGACTAAAACCGAGTTACACCATAACTAATGAAACCATGCTCCTGAAACTAATCCAAAGGCTTTCATCAAGTCTTCCTTTATTAATTTCAAGAATACCTGAATAAATTTAAAATTAAAACCAAATACACATTATATATTTCCTTATATGTATACATTTTCAAGAAAATAAAGAACTTATGGCAATATTAATGATGTTGATTTATTTTATTAAAATTTATAAAAAAAAATATGATAGAATATCTTATTTCCTTTTTAAAAGTAGTTGCCATCGTCTATGGTTTCCTCGAAAGCTCCGGTTCATCTTTTCTTCTTTTAAATTGTTTTAAGGTTTATATTTCTTTTTAAATTTAAGTCTCCCTTTTAATTCCTCTCCCAATTCTCTGTAGACAAGTATTGCCTTATATCAAAATTATAAAAGGTCCCACTTGCTCATAACTTTCAAATAAAGATATAAATATATATTCAACTTCTTGATTTCTTCCCCTTCCCAGATCTGATCAGATGAGATGAATTAACCCAATTCATTACTGGGTTATTTTCATCAAACATCGAATCGAAAAACCCATCAACCAATTTCGATCTAGTTGATTCGAGAACTACTTTACGGATCTCCAATCGTACGTTTTTACAGTATGGGGGTCCAGGAAAACGGGAGTGGTGATTTGGGTATGTCTGCTGTTCCTCTTGGAGCGAAGAACAAATACAGAAGAATGGATTCTGATTACAGTGAAGGTGATGATGATTTGGAAGTTGTACCGTACAAGCAGACACAGCAGGAAAGGAGCTCAAGTACAAGGAAATACGTGTTTGCCTGTGCTGTGTTTGCATCTCTCAACAACGTTCTTCTTGGCTATGGTACTCGATATATAATCTTTTTAATTCTCTTTAATGGTAATTCAAACCTTCAAATCCAGCTTTAGAAGTCTGTTGCCGACAGGCAAATGTACAACTCTTTCAGCCGATGTTACAACCATTTTTCTGGGCTGGATTTAAGGTTTGACTTTCTTTATCCCCTCGTCTAAATTGGTCCTTTTCTTTTCTTTTTCTTCTTTTTTTTTAAATTTCAAAACAAAACAAGATTTGAAACATGAAATTGATCGAAACTGCAAAGATTCATGTGATCTGATGGTTTTAGTTGTCAGCTGTTTTATGGCATTGATGTTTTTTTGTTCCTGGACATAAATGCCTAACTTTGCCTAAATTACGGGAACGTCAAATGCGTTGGGATACTTGTTACGTACAAGTATCTGCTGCATATTGTACAATACTGAACTCCTATGCGTTTGTGCTAATTGTCTACTGTAGGATTCTTCTTTGTGTCAATGTGATTATGAACATTTTGTTAGGCTGTTCTGTTTAGGTAAGATTCAGACCAACCATGCTGTTATAACTTGTACATTATGCTTAAAAGGTTGTTCTAGGTTGTTAGCCTCATTGGTTGTAGGTGATAAGCGGGGATTTGCCAATTTGGCATTCTAGAGTTTGTTATATGAACAATTCTTACACCTGTAAAACGCCTTTAAAACTATGTTACAAATAGTGAAACATTCAAACTAAATATTATTGTTTTGTGACAGTGTGGACAGGTTGGTTTTGACATAAAATCAAAACGAAACTAAATATTTTGGTTTTTTAATAATGGAAATTGAATTATTTCGGTTTTAAAACAGTTAGGTTTTTCGACTAATGCGTGTTTTTGGGCCCGCTCAATAGACAGTATAAATTAAAAAGAAACTTGAACATTGAGTCATATAACAACTAAATTAAGATAATGCAAAGCAAGACATTACAATACCATATCCTTAATCAACATAAGTTGAACATTAGCAGATAACTTTGGTTCTACATAAATCATTTAAACATAAGTCATTTATGGGATGAAGTAAAGTAATAAACCCTACTTTTAACGGTTTGTTTCCGTTCGGTCTTTAGCGTTAGTTTATGTTTGGTTATTTTGGTCGGTTTTATAAACCAAAACCGACCCAAACCCAAAAAAGTTCTTTTTTTTCTTCTGAAAAGACGAATTATATTTGACTCAAACATAAGATGATTTTAACTCATAAAAATGCTATTGAGAAATTAAAGTATCATTGTATTTGAGTTTAATGGTTTTTTAATCCTATTTGATATCGCCTGATTTGATTCCTGATTCCCTGTGATTTCCTTTTCATGTTCATTCAAGTCCCAAAAGACAAATTCAAATTGAGACTTTAATGGAGAGAATATTCTTGAATTTGCAGATGTGGGTGTTATGAGTGGAGCAATCATATTCATCCAAGAAGATTTAAAAATCACAGAGTTTCAAGAAGAAATACTCGTGGGTATCTTAAGTGTCATCTCACTATTGGGCAGTCTCGGCGGCGGCCGTGCGTCCGACGCCCTTGGACGGAAATGGACAATGGGAATAGCCGCCATTGTCTTCCAAATCGGCGCCCTTATAATGACCTTGGCGCCGACCTTCCAAGTTCTCATGATCGGTCGCCTCCTCGCCGGAATCGGAATCGGCTTCGGTGTCATGATCGCTCCGGTTTACATCGCCGAGATCTCTCCGACGATCTCAAGAGGCTCTTTCACTTCCTTCCCTGAAATTTTCATAAATCTCGGAATTCTTTTGGGGTATGTCTCAAACTACGCATTTTCCGGCTTCTCTTCTCACATAAACTGGCGAATTATGCTCGCCGTCGGAATCCTTCCGTCTGTGTTTATTGCATTTGCGTTATGCATAATCCCGGAATCACCCAGATGGCTGGTAATGCAAAACAGAGTCGATGAAGCAAGATCGGTTTTAATGAAAACAATGGAAATCGAAGCAGAAATTGAAGAAAGACTATCGGAAATTTTGAAAGCCGCCGGAATCGGTACTGGAGAGAATCAAGAACAGAAAGCTGTTTGGAGGGAATTACTGAATCCATCCCCTTCTTTAAGAAGAATGCTAATCACCGGATTCGGAATCCAATGCTTCCAACAAATCACTGGAATCGACGCGACTGTTTACTACAGTCCCGAGATTCTCCAAACAGCCGGAATTCAAGAGAAATCAAGACTTTTAGCGGCTACCGTCGCAGTAGGAGTTGCGAAAACCGTATTTATTTTGGTCGCTATACTACTAATCGACAAAGTCGGAAGAAAGCCGTTGCTATACGTAAGCACGATCGGAATGACGGTTTGTTTATGCGGTCTCGCGATCAGTCTTTCGGTTTTCAAAGGGACGTCGCTCGGAGTGGCGTTGGCAATTCTATCAGTTTGTGGGAACGTATCATTCTTTTCAATCGGTATCGGGCCGGTTTGTTGGGTTATAACCTCGGAAATCTTTCCATTACGGCTTCGAGCTCAAGCGTCGGCGTTAGGGGCTGTCGGGAATCGGGTTTGCAGCGGGGTGGTTGCGATGTCATTTTTATCGGTTTCTAGGGCGATTTCGATGTCAGGAACATTCTTCATTTTCACGGTGATTTCGGGTTTTTCCGTCTGGTTTGTTTACAAGTTGGTTCCGGAGACGAAAGGGAAGTCGTTGGAGCAGATTGAGTTGCTGTTTCAAAAGGATCGGAATTGGCAAGAAGAGGAAATCGAGTTATCGGAATCGGATACTCAACATTTGGTGCAACAGAAAAATGAGTCGATGGCGGTGTGAGGAAGTTTGAATTGGAGTTTTAGAGAGTTTTATGTGGTAAGGACTTATACTATATGCATAGGAAGTTGTACATTCATGGCCATATTTTTGTATGCCTTGGAGAAAGGCGTAGCAATTAATGTATTATTTGTGTTCGTATTGTTGTCATAAAAGAATTTGAGAAACAGAATACATTTACACATGCATGTAGAAGAAATGATATTTGTTGGTATTTTTTTAAGAATTTTGTTTGGGTTATTTTATAAATTTTAGTGATGATAGAAAAATCAAAGCAATGGGAAAAACCGGAAAGTGATGGAGAAAACTGAGTACCAATATAAATAAGACGAATGCGGGAAAAGGTAAAAGGAAAATCCAATTATTTTCAATGGGGACGGAGACAAGTTTGTAGGGATGGCAAAAAGAAATCGAAATAGATGGGAAAAATCGAAAACTGACATAAATGGGGGGATAGGGACGAGAAAAACCTTTTTATTTAAATGGTGACGGGGACAGGGATGGGTTTGATAACCCGCCCCGATTACCCGATATGTGATTATAATTAAATAGTAATTATATATATATATATATATATATATAGTGAAAAATCATTTAAGAACCGTTTTATTGTTAGTTTACATGCTGTTTGGGGGTGTAGGAAAACACCCCAGTAGAGTTTTATGTGAGTTTTGTTGGGTTTTTTGTCAAGAACACCGACTGTTATGAAGAACAGTCGGCTGGTCTGTAGAGTACACGACCCATGTAGCGGTACATGGCCGTGTAGTGTACAAGGCGGTCACAGGGCCATGTTGGTATACATGGTCGTGTAGAGATTGAGGTACACGGCCCGTGTGAAGGCACACAGCCCGTGTAGGTGAGTTGTCAACATCGTCCATGTAGCTGAGACATGGTCGTGTAGCATGTAGTGTACACGGCCCGTGTAGGTGACGTGGACAACACTGGCCATGTGGTCATGTGTGGTCGTGTAGAGTGCTTGAGACACGGCCCGTGTAGGGGTACACGGCCCGTGTAGGTCCCCTGCCTTGTTTTATTTGTTAAGTGTTGATTAGTACATGTCTTAATTATATGATTATATAATTGTAGGGGTTACTATTTGACGTGTACTGAGTTATCTAGCATATATCTGTGTGATACTAGTTGCTAAGGTGAGTTTTCTAAACTCTGATTCATATCTGTGATATGTGTGTGGTACATTGCAATGTGATATATTATTGATCAGAGGATCACCAGAGAGAGCTGTAGCTGCTTTGTGCAGTAGTTGCTACGGGCAGCATTTTAGCCTTCTTGGCGGATGCTAAGATGGTGCAGTACTGTGTCCATAAGAACTGTTACAGCACTCGTATATGTGTATGCGCATGCTTATATGATTTACAGTTTAGTTTTCTCACTAAGCCTTGTGGCTTATCAGATACTACTTACTGTTGTTTTGCAGGGCGTGATTCTTCCAAGGGCAAGGCCCCAGTTTGACAGAGGTTGTGATTTGGGAGTAAATATGTATTTTAAAACATAACGCCCGGTGAATTTTGTTAAACAAATATTGGTTGTAAATATTTAGTACTACTTTTGTAACTGAACCAGAGGGTATGCTAGTGATACATGGCCTAAGCATGTGAATCGGGACTTTTTGTGATAAAGTTAAGATCGAACGTGTGTAGTGTGTTATGGATAATATAAGGGCCCATATTATTACAGACACATGATACATGTTAGAACTTGATGGAATCATGAGGAATCTTGTGAATCGGGTGAGGGGTATTTGTAAGAGGTAGTGCACTTGAGACTATAGATGCCTTAGTAAGTATAGAACTACTTTGGATCTGAGGATAAGTGTACTGAGATATTGTTTGTACTTGAGATTGTTTGATATAGAGGATGGCGTGGTAAAGCTACCTTTTGTTTTAATGTTTTATCTATGCTACCAGGATGGTGAATACTAGAGGTTTCCGAGCTACGGATTGTCATGAGGGTGGTCCTAGTAATAGACGAGAGGGGGTAGATACCAGTGCAAGTGGTAGGAGGAGGCCAGCCGTGGCCCATAATACTCAAGCAGAAGAGACACCAGAGTTGCATCAGGGGTTTGCTGAAACTCAACCCAGAGTGACTGTTGCTGAGGAAATCGGCAAAGCGTTAGGGAAAGCCATACCGTTTATTATTACCCAAGTGGTAGATCCTTTGAAAGAAAGTACAGGGGAAGCTGTACGACAGGAAGTGGCAACTGCGTTAGCTGGGAGGGAAGAAAGAGTTAATCCTCAACCGCAAGTGATTATCAGAGATGCGCCGAAAGGGTGTACCTTCAGAGATTTTGCTGAGTGCCAGCCACCGTTGTTTAATGGATCTACTGATCCGATTGTGAGTCAGAGGTGGATATCAGAGTTAGAGGGAGCATTTCATACTTGTTCGTGGGCTCCGGAAAATAAAGTGAGGTTTGCTACAAACCAGTTGAGAGGTGCTGCCAAAGATTGGTGGGATCTGGAAAAGAAAATGAGGGGTGAGACTCAGATTGAGGCTATGACCTGGGCGGAGTTTAAAGAGGTTACTACGGAGCAGTTTGTTCCGCAGTCTGAGATTGATTGTATTGTTGATAAGTTCCATAAACTGAAGCAGACTATAGAGACCGTTCTAGAGATTAATGCAAAGTTTCATGAGAAGGCACGTTTTTGTCCTGACTATGTAGCCAACGAGAAGATGAAAATGTATCGTTACATGATGGTTTTGAAGCCGAGTATCAGGGAGTTCATTGATTCGAGCAAACATCAAACTTTGAAGTCTATGATGGATGCTGCACGAGCCAGAGAGTTAGAGTTGGAAAGACAGGTGAAAGAAAAGAGGCCTGTGGAAAGATCAACACCACAGAACAAGAAGCCGAGGGTAGAGTATGGAGAAAGGAAGGAAGCACCGAGGGTGTGCCTGTTGGTTCTATGTGCACAAGACACAAATTAATACGATATTACTGATAATAAATAAACCCATAGGGTCACACATTTACAATCAATGGACACCAATTACATATTTGAATATGATTTAAATATGTTTCCAACTCATTATATATATATAAGTATATATGCATTGTTGCATATTATTATTTATGTGAAATAATAATATCACTCTTATATATTGATATAAGGTAATGCATATCAAATACATAAATATAAACATATGATTTTATATATATGTATGAATATATATATATATATATATGTATAAATATATATTTGTTACAAGTAAATTGTTACTAGTAACAATTATATAAATGTATGTATATCATTGTTACAAGTAAAGAGTTACTAGTAACAGTCAAGTATGTATATAAAATACATGTAGATGTATTTTATACATAGTATGACATATCTAGTATATCTTTTATATATTTAAAAGATTAATAGCTAGAAATTCTCACAATGAGCAAGAAATGGGCCATATGGTGTATTCTTGCATAAGACTTAACCAAGACATGCATGTTTGGGACAAGTAAGGAAGCAAGAGGCAAGAGGGGACCCTCCCCCCTCTAATTTTCGTCCATAATGCAAGGGAGGGGGTCCTCCCTCTCTTGCTTTGCTTCTTGACTTTTATAATTACATGCATGGTCCCTTTTGTAACATACTTGCATGCTATCACCTTTCGTTGTGTTCTTAGAATTGTTCTAAGTGTTATATACTTGAAAACATCCTTACTCTCTAGTATTGGTGTTCTTCAAGTTAGCAAAGGTGATACATAAACACATACTCAAAATACATACATCTAGTTCAAGAAGAAGAACAAAGGTTGTTGCTTGCATTCTTGAATATCAAGGGTTGGAGAGACTAGCATCTTAGAGGTGTTGGACTCATTGATTTGTGGATACCTTGGAGGAAGTCTTCTCTTGGCTTCTCATAGATCAACCACTTCACCAACGGTTTACTCACGCTACAAAGGTTGTAGTTCTAAACAACCTATGGTTGGTTTTGTTTCTTAAGGCTTGCATATGGATCATTGGTGGGGAGTTTTAAAAGGTTTAAAATTGTTGTTCATGCTTCCGTTGCTAAAATATATTTTAAAAAACCGAACAAACCCCAACAGTGGTATCAGAGCCACTTATGTATAGTTTTAAGAAACTTTATTTTGAGTATGTATTGTTTAAGAAAATGGACAATTTTTCTTTTGTTAGAAAAGTTTTGGATTTTCTTGTTGGCAACTTGTATATGTTTATATATTTATTTTGGGAAACAACCACACCACATGCATGTTTGGTTGTAAAAGTTGCCTAAATATCAAGTGTTGATATATATATATGTTTGTTTGAGTGTATGTTGTGCATAACAAGTCATAGACCTTTTGTGATGTGTTGGAAATTCGATTTGGTTGTAAAATTATTCTTTCATTTTGTATGTAATAATAATTTTAGTTTTGTTTCATCTTGTTGTATTTTGTAAGTAGTAGAATAGTTTAGACTAGTTTACTTTTATAAAAATGTAACAAGATGAAGAAATGACCAAGTTGGAGTTTTCAAGTGTGGTGAAGTCAACCATGAAGGCTTGGAATCATTTGCACTACAAGGAGTTGTTTTGGCAAGTGAGAGCTTCAAATTCATCACAAGAGGAATATTTGGTCCTTAGTTATGACTTGGTATTTTTGTATGGCTCACAAAAATACCACTTAGGATAAATGGCTTGGTTATGCACTTATACATGTTATTTGTGTGTGTGTTTATATTTATATTATTATGCATGGTTGAAAATAGGATTTTTGCATGCTAGATAATATTTTTGACATAATATAAATCACACAATGGGAGTTTGGTATTTTAAGTTGACATAACATAAGATGTAAAATGAATTTTATATAAAAGGAGTTTTGTAAAGATTAAAATTCATTATGTCAATATATATATATATATGAGTTTTATAAAATAGAGATTTTAAAAACTCAACCAAACCCCATTCAAGCTTAATAATAAAATGGTTTTATTACAAGCTAAAATTGGTCGTATTCGCGCGCTCGAAACTACACACGTTAATATAGGATATTAATACTAGTTTAAATTGAACGCGTTGAGAGTTCGTAAAATATGGATTTTAAGAATACTCAAGACCAATATATATATAAAATATGATTTTATCAAAACATGGACTTATTATTGTATGCATGCAATACTAGTCACACGACTCGTTTTGTTTTATTTAATAAATATACAAAACGGTAAAAGTCCTTTTTCAAAACGTAAGTCTATGCCATCCCATTTTAAGACACTCGCTTGTTGCAACGACACTCACGTGGAGAGAGCATTAGCCAAACGCGTGGATTGTTTTTGTAACAACCGAGGTGTTTTCCGCGAATTCCATGAACGTCTTGGGCCGGAAATTCACCGTCTTGAAATAGGACGACTTAATCGGAATCTTATTACGGAGAGAGCATTAGCCAAACGTAAGGAAGCCCGAGGCATAGATGGGATCAAACATGCCAAAATTGACAATCGTTGTCTAGGATCCCATAAAGATCTAGGAATTACATACGAGATGTAATTGGTAAATGTTACCTACCTTGTTGTTTAACTTGATGGAGAGAGCATTAGCCAAACATTCAAGGTTAAGTTCAACTTGGATCCTAGCCTTTAAAAATTAAAAAAATTTATAAATTCTAAAGGGTATTAATTATTAAAGGATTAAATATCGAAAATACTAAATTGAACTTTGTTAATTTTGTAGATGGCCCCTAACTCAACTACGCCCGTTAACAACTTATCTCTTCGTTAAATCTTAGAGAAAGAAAAACTCAATGGTACAAATTTCTTAGACTGGTATCGTAACTTGAGAATCGCTCTTAAGCACGAAAAGAAATTGTACGTACTTGAGGATCTCGTCCCTGAGGAACCTCCATTGACTGCGGCCAAAGCCGTTAGGGATGCTTGGGTGAAACATTCCGACGACTTGGTTGAAGTTGCATGCCTCATGCTTGCTACCATGTCTCCGGATCTTCAAAAGAACCTTGAGGAGCATGGAGCATATGAGATGCTTCGCCAGCTTAAGGAAATGTTCCAAAAGCAAGCGAAGCAAGAACGCTTTGAGGTCACTCGAGCCTTCCATGCATGCAAGATGGAGGAAGGTCAATCAGTTAGCGACTATGTGCTAAAGATGAAAGGATACATTGACCAGCTTGCTAGGCTTGGATCTCCCATAACCAATGAGTTTGCACATGATATGATCCTTAACTCGTTGACCAAAGCCTATGATCAATTTGTCATGAATTATAACATGAACAATTGGGAGAAATCTGTCTCAGAGTTGCATGGGAAGCTTAAAACTGCTGAGAGTAAGATTCCAAGCAAAACACCTCAAGTCTTGATGATTCAAGAAGGGAAAATCAAGAAGAAAAGGAAAAACAACTCAAAAGGGAAAGGCAAAGCGAAGGCAAAGGGAAAGGACAAAGGCAAGCAAGTTGCCAAGGCTCCTACACCCAAGACGGCGGGAAAGGTTCCCAAGAATGACTCGTGCTTTGAATGTGGGGTGTAGGACATTGGAGGCGCAATTATCCAACCTACCTCGCAGAGTTGAAAAAGAAGAAGGTTGGCGAGGCCAGCACTTCAGGTATATATATGATTGAAATGTATACTTTTTCTATAAATTCCTGGGTATTTGATACCGGTTGTGGAACTCACATTTGTAACAATGTACAGGGGCTGAGAAAAAGTAAGCTGCTGAAGCCAGGCGATTTGGATCTCCACGTGGGCAATGGAGCAAATGTTGCTGTTGAAGCCCTTGGAACTTTTGAATTATTATTACCAAATGGCCTGTACTTAATATTAAACAATTGTTGTTATGTACCTAGTTTAACTAGGAATATTATTTCAGTAACTCGGTTAAGAGAATCTGGATTCACTTTTGGTTTCATTGATGATGGCATTCGTGCCTTCAAAAACGACGTTTTGTATTTTGAGGCTCGCCCTCTTAATGGAATATATGAAGTTAATCTTAAAAGATCTCTTGATGATAATTCTATATATACCACTAGCACCAAACGACCTAAGCATGACTTAAGTCAAACATACCTATGGCATTGTCGACTTGGTCATATAAACAAGAAACGCATTGCAAAACTTCAAAAGGATGGAGTTTTAAAATCAAACGATTCTAGCTCATTTGAAGTTTGCGAATCATGTTTATATGGGAAGATGACTAAGGCTCCTTTCTCCGGTTCAAGTGAAAGAGCCAAAGATCTATTAGGAATCATACATACGGATGTATGCGGTCCTTTTAGATCAATGTCTAGGGATGGTGATAGATACTTCGTTACATTCACCGATGATTATAGTAGATTTGGTTATGTTTATTTGATGAAACATAAACATGAAACATTTGAAATGTTCAAGTTGTTTCAAAACAAAGTACAAAATCAACTCAACAAAACAATCAAGGCCCTTCGTTCCGATCGAGGTGGCGAGTACTTAAGACAAGAGTTTATGGATCATCTTAGTAATTGTGGGATTATCTCACAACTTACTCCTCCTAGAACACCACAACATAATGGTGTATCCGAAAGGAGGAACCGAACTCTACTAGATATGGTTCGGTCTATGATGAGCCGAAGTACTCTACCCTCGTCCTTTTGGAGTTATGCTTTATTAACTGCTGCGCGCATATTGAATATGGTTCCAACCAAGAAGGTAGATAAGACACCATATGAGATGTGGTATGGAAAGGTTCCAAACTTATCTTACTTGAAAGTCTGGGGTTGTGAGGCTCATGTACGACAACAAGCTTCAAGCAAACTCGATCCTAGATCTATCAAATGTAATTTAGTGGGATATCCTAAAGATTCATTAGGATATTATTTCTACAACCCAGCTGAGAACAAAGTGTTTGTTTCTAGGCATGCCACTTTCTTAGAAAAGGAGTTTCTTTCGAAAGAGGCAAGTGGGAGCAATGTAGACCTTGAAGAAATTCAAGGACCACAAAATACAAGTCAGGTTGGCACTAGCACTCAACAAACGGTTGTTAAACCTGAACAATTGGTTGTTCAAGAACCTACTGAAACACAAAGTGTTCGTAGATCTGGTAGACCTCGTCAAGAACCCGAGAGATACGGATTTCTCGTGTCCAATGATGAGATTTCTTGGTAGACTCTTCTGAGCCTACTAACTACCAAGATGCTATACCGGATCCGGAATCCGATAAATGGCTTGATGCCATGAACACTGAGATGCAGTCCATGTATGAAAATCAAGTATGGGACTTGGTTGATCTTCCTCCCAATAGTAAGACTGTAGGGATCAAGTGAGTCTTCAAGAAGAAGACAGACATGGATGGAAATGTACACACATTTAAGGCAAGGCTAGTGGTGAAAGGTTTCACTCAAACTCATGGTATTGACTATGATGAAACTTTCTCTCCGGTAGCCATGATTAAATCTATTAGAATACTTATTGCCATAGCTGCATATTATGACTATGAGATATGGCAAATGGATGTCAAAACGGATTTTCTAAATGGACACTTAAGTGAAGATGTCTATATGGTTCAGCCCGAAGGTTTTGTAGATCCTAAGTATCCTAACAAGGTGTGCAAGCTTAAAAGATCCATCTATGGACTAAAGCAAGCATCTCGAAGTTGGAATCTTCGATTTGATGAGAAAATCAAAGAGTTTGGTTTTATCAAATCAGAAGATGAACCGTGTGTTTACAAGAAAACTAGTGGGAGCGTAGTAGCATTCCTTGTCTTGTATGTTGATGACATACTACTCATTGGAAACGACATCCCGACCTTGCAAGACATCAAGTCTTGGCTTGGGAAGTGTTTCTCAATGAAAGACTTGGGAGAAGCCGCCTACATTCTTGGAATAAAGATCTATAGGGATAGATCTAGGCGTCTTATTGGCCTAAGTCAAAGTGCATATATTGACAAGATCTTGAAACGATTCAAGATGGAGAATTCTAAGAGAGGATTCTTGCCAATGGCACAAGGCACGGTTTTGAGTAAAGCTCAAAGCCCTAGCACAAGAGAAGAGCTAGATAGAATGAGTGAGATCCCATATGCTTCTGCAATTGGATCCATCATGTATGCCATGCTATGCACTAGGCCAGATGTCTCGTATGCTTTGAGCATGACGAGTAGACACCAGCAAAAGATAGCCATTGGATGGCAGTCAAGAACATTTTAAAATACTTGAGAAGAACCAAAGACATGTTCTTGATCTATGGGGGTTTGGAAGAAGATATTTGTGTAAAGTGTTACACAGATGCTAGTTTCCAAACGGATCGAGATGATTCTCGATCACAATCGGGCTATGTCTTCGTTATGAATGGAGGCGCGGTTGCTTGGAAAAGTTCTAAGCAAAGTGTAGTTGCACAATCCACTACAGAATCTGAATACATTGCTGCGTCTGAGGCTGGATAAGAAGCTGCATGGATGAAGAAGTTTATTGCTGACCTTGGGGTAGTAACAAGCATTCAAGACCCCATAGAGATATTTTGTGATAATAAAGGTGCTATTGCCCAGGCAAAAGAACCTAGATCACATCATAGCACCAAACACATCCTCAGGCGTTTCCACTACATACGGGATATAGTGGATAGAGGAGATGTGTGTATTCGCAAAGTTCATACAGATCAGAATCTTGCAGATCCTTTTACGAAACCTCTTGCCTCGACTAAGCATGAGTCTCATACTAGGGCAATAGGTCTTCGCTTTGCAAGGGATTGGATTTGAATTGTAATTTAGTATTTGGATATTTTGGAACATTATGACAATATCTATTTTATCTGAATGATGTATGGGATATGATCACTTCATTAATATTTATTGTGTTCTTTATTAGCATGTTTAAGTCCATGAATAATTCTTTATTCTAAAACGTCCATAGTCGGTTATAACTATGGGAGTAGTTATGAATTAAGACTAATGTGAATCGGTTGGTTGACTTTCATTCGTGATAAAAGTAGCCAAAAGGGTTTGCAGCCAAATTCACTAATGTTTGTTAGGGAACGAACATTGGACATGACCCGCTCTTAAGATCGCTTCATGGATCAGTGTCATAAGTAAATCTTGAGAAAAAAGTGGTATCTTTGTATCATTAGACCCGAGACACATACTGGGACTCGAGTATGAGGAGTATCATGCTTTAATGTGGTTAAACTCTATCTTTAACCGGGTAGTTTTAAAGGCCATTATTAGGTATGATATGAGTCTTATAAGAGATGTATGTGGTCAAGATGGAATTTGTTTCTCTCATTTAATTGGGAGTATAATATCTCTGGGCCCTAAAACAAGTTGAACATTATATGAGAATTGAAGACGATCCATGTCTCATGTTCAACGAGATGTTAAAACAAAGGGATAATTGATGACTTGCCTATAACAACGATTTGTAGCTAGTGAGTTAATTTCGTTGGTGAAAGTGTTGATCAACACACTTTATTTATTATTAGGGGCAATGAGATGTTGCTAGACGTTCTTACCATTGTCTATATTGGCTTAAGTTGTAACTTGTGCAAGTGGGAGATTGTTGGTTCTATGTGCATAAGACACAAATTAATACGATATTACTGATAATAAATAAACCCATAGGGTCACACATTTACAATCAATGGACACCAATTACATATTTGAATATGATTTAAATATGTTTCCAACTCATTATATATATATATAAGTATATATGCATTGTTGCATATTATTATTTATGTGAAATAATAATATCACTCTTATATATTGATATAAGATAATGCATATCAAATACATAAATATAAACATATGATTTTATATATATGTATGAATATATATATATGTGTATAAATATATATTTGTTACAAGTAAATTGTTACTAATAACAATTATATAAATGTATGTATATCCTTGTTACAAGTAAAGAGTTACTAGTAACAATCAAGTATGTATATAAAATACATGTAGATGTATTTTATACATAGTATGACATATCTAGTATATCTTTTATATATTTAAAAGATTAATAGCTAGAAATTCTCACAATGAGCAAGAAAGGGGCCATATGGTGTATTCTTGCATAAGACTTAACCAAAACATGCATGTTTGGGACAAGTAAGGAAGCAAGAGGCAAGAGGGGACCCTCCCCCCTCTAATTTTCGTCCATAATGCAAGGGAGGGGGTCCTCCCTCTCTTGCTTTGCTTCTTGACTTTTATAATTACATGCATGGTCCCTTTTGTAACATACTTGCATGCTATCACCTTTCTTTGTATTCTTAGAATTGTTCTAAGTGTTATATACTTGAAAGACATCCTTACTCTCTAGTATTGGTGTTCTTCAAGTTAGCAAAGGTGATACATAAACACATACTCAAAATACATACATCTAGTTCAATAAGAAGAACAAAGGTTGTTGCTTGCATTCTTGAATATCAAGGGTTGGAGAGACTAGCATCTTGGAGGTGTTGGACTCATTGATTTGTGGATACCTTGGAGGAAGTCTTCTCTTGGCTTCTCATAGATCAACCACTTCACCAACGGTTTACTCACGCTACAAAGGTTGTAGTTCTAAACACCCTATGGTTGGTTTTGTTTCTTAAGGCTTGCATATGGATCATTGGTGGGGAGTTTTAAAAGGTTTAAAATTGTTGTTCATGCTTCCGTTGCTAAAATATATTTTGAAAAACCGAACAAACCCCAACAGTGCCAGAGGTGTAAGAAGAGTCACTACGGGAACTGTCAGACAAACGTAGTTCACTGTTTTAAATGTGGCAAGCCGGGCCATATGGGTAAAGATTGTCGCAGTTCATTGAGTGTATGTTTTCACTGTTATCAGCCAGTCCACCAGAAAGCCAATTGTCCCCAACTCACTGCATCCAACCGTTCAACCGGATCGAGAAATACTCCATCTTTGCCACCACTGCGGATTTCAGAGAATAAAGAAGTAAAGAAAGAAGATACTTCTAAGAGCAAGGGGAGGGCCTTTCAATTAACTGCTGAGGAAGCAAAGAGGAAACCCGATGTGGTTGTAGGTACATATCTTGTGAATTATCTGCCTGCTTTAGTATTATTTGATTCGGGTGCTAGCAAATCGTTTGTATCTGTTTCTTTTTGTAAAAGTTTCAAGCAAGTATGTGATAAGCTGAGTCCCCCTCTCGAGGTAGAAATAGCTGATGATAATTCTGTGCTTGTGACTGATGTTTATAGAGATAATGTGCTAGAGATAGACTCTGTTAGATTCCCTATTGAGCTTATACTATGCCTATGAGAGAGTTTCAAGTGGTAGTGGGAATGGATTGGCTTGGGTGTTACCAAGCAACCATTCTGTGTGGGCAAAAATTGATACGAGTTTAGACCCCAAGTGGGGAAGAACTATCAATTTTTGGAGATAGAGAAAGTAAGAGAATGTGTTTGTGTTCCGTGATTAGAGCTCGGAAATACCTTCAGCATGGATGCACAACCTTTTTAGCTTATGTTATTGATTCGAAATTAGAAAAGAGACAGGAGAGTGTGAATGATGTGGCAGGGTACGTGAGTATCCAGATGTTTTTCCAGATGATCTGCCTGGTATACCGCCTGATAGGCAAGTAGAGTTCAGAGTTGAGTTGGTACCGGGGGCTGCACCGATTGTCAGAGCTCCGTACAGACTTGCACCGCCAGAGAAGCAGGAGTTGTTGGATAAAGGTTTTACCAGACCTAGCAGTTCACCGTGGGGCGCTCCCATTTTGTTTGTAAAGAAGAAATACGGTACGTTTCGTATGTGTATTGATTACCGTGAACTTAATAAAGTGACTGTGAAGAATAAGTATCCTTTGCCCAGAATAGACGATTTGTTTGATCAGTTGCAAGGGGCGTCGTGGTTTTCAAAGATTGATTTAAGGTCGGGTTATCATCAGTTGAATGTTCGGGAGGAAGATATTCCTAAAACCGCGTTTAGGACGCGGTACGGGCATTTTGAATTTGTTGTTATGCCATTTGGTCTTACAAATGCACCTGCAGCATTTATGGATCTTATGAATAGAGTCTGCCGTCCGATGTTGGACAAATCTGTTATTGTGTTTATTGATGATATTCTCGTGTATTCAAGAAACCTGACAGAACATGAAAGGCATTTGAAAGAGGTATTGGAGACGCTGCGAAGAGAGAAGCTGTACGCTAAATTCTCCAAGTGTGAATTCTGGATTCAAGAGGTGCAATTCTTGGGTCATTTGATTAATAAGGAAGGAATTAAAGTTGATCCTGCGAAGGTTGATGCAGTAATGAAGTGGGAACCTCCGAGGAACCCTACCGAAATCAGGAGCTTTTTAGGGTTAGCAGGTTATTACAGGAGATTCATTCAGAATTTCTCAAAGACTGCAGTTCCATTGACCAAGCTAACCAGGAAGAATGCAGAGTTCGTATGGGGAGATGAACAAGAGGCTGTGTTTTCAACTCTCAAGCAAAGGTTATGTGAGGCACCTGTTCTTGCTTTGCCAGAAGGAGTGGAAGACATGATCATGTTTTGTGATGCTTCTTATTTGGGGTTGGGATGTGTTTTGATGCAGAGAGGTAGAGTGATTGCTTATGCTTCGCAACAGCTTAAGCCGAATGAGATTAATTACCCAACTCACGATTTAGAGTTAGCAGAGGTGGTTTTTGCATTGAAGATCTGGAGACATTATTTGTATGGAGTGAAGTGTTCTATTTATATTGATCACAAAAGTCTGAAATATTTTGTGGATCGGAAGAATCTTAATATGAGGCACAGAAGGTGGTTAGAGCTACTGAAGGATTATGATTGTGAGATACTTTATCACCCGGGGAAAGCCAATGTTGTGGCAGACGCTTTGAGCAGGAAGTCGGGGTCAGTACTTTGGAAGAATGAGTTGTTACGGATGACAGTGACTACGCCATTGATGGTTGTTATAAGAGATGCTCAGCTGGAAGTAGTTAAAGAAGGAAACCATAATAAAGAGCGGATTAAGGGGAAGGTAACTAATTTTGTTAAGGATAGTCGTGATCTATTCTTATGTTGTGGACGAGTGTGGGTACCTAATCATGGAGAAGTCTGACAAACTCTTTTGAGTGACGCTCACAGATCTAAATTCTCTATTCACCCGGGGGAGACAAAAATGTATAAAGATCTGAAGGTAGAGTATTGGTGGCCAGGTATGAAGCGAGATGTGGCTAGGTATGTGGAGAGGTGTCTTACGTGTTTGCAAATGAAAGCTGAACACCAGAAACCGCATGGGAAATTACAACCTCTGGATATACCAGTGTGGAAGTGGGAGAATATTACTATGGATCTAATCACTAAATTACCTAAGACCCCTAGAGGTCACGATGCTATTTGGGTAATTGTGGATAGATTGACTAAGAGCGCGCATTTTATTCCCATTAAAGAGACTTACTCATCAGAGAAGCTGTCAGAGGTGTATATGAAAGAAATAGTATCTCGTCATGGTGTGCCAGTGTCTATTGTGTCAGATAGAGATACTCGATTTACTTCCAGGTTTTGGAATAAGTTTCATGGCGAAATGGGGACTAAGCTTCATCTTAGTACCGCATTTCATCCGTAGACTGATGGTCAAAGTGAGAGGACGATTCAAACCCTGGAGGATATGCTACGCGCGTGTATTATTGATTTTGGAGGGAGTTGGGATTCTTATCTACCACTTGCAGAGTTTTCTTATAATAATAGTTATCATTCTAGTTTAGGAATGCCGCCTTATGAAATGTTGTATGGTAGAAAGTGTCGAACTCCGGTTTGTTGGGGCAAAGTGGGACAGAGAGAATTGGGAAGTACTGAGGTGGTACAGCGTACGACAGAGCAGATTCAGCAGATCAGAGATAGATTTCTAGCAGCTCAGAGCAGACAAAAGAGTTACGCGGATAAAAGAAGATCACCACTAGAGTTCCAAGTGGGTGATTATGTGCTATTAAAGGTGTCACCGTGGAAGGGGGTTATTAGATTCAGAAAGAGAGGTAAACTGGGTCCGAGGTTTATTGGACCGTTAAGAGTTAGTGCTCGTGTGGGGAAAGTTGCATACAGACTAGAACTACCAGAATAGTTATCCAAGATACACAATACCTTTCACGTGTCTCATCTTCGGAAATGTTTAGCAGACGAGTCTGCATTTGTGCCACTGGAGGATGTATGCGTTGATGAAAAGTTGAATTATGTCGAGCATCCTGTTGCTATACTGGAAAGAAAAGTTAAAGTTCTACGTAATAAACAGATTGTGTTGGTTAAAGTTCAGTGGAAACACCGTAAAGGGTCGGATTATACTTGGGAACCAGAGAGTGGGATGATACGTAACTACCCAGAACTCTTCAGCAGTTGATTTCGGGGACGAAATCGTTTTCAAGTGGGGAAGAGTTGTAACACCCAAGGTTCGGAAATTTCTATTATTAGTAACTTATCGATATGATGCGTTTTGGTATTACCTAATTGAGATTAGGAGGTGTTTAGAAACTTGAGGGACTTAGGTTGTCATTTTGAAACTAGAAAAGTCCAGGGGCCAATTGTGTCAATTTCCAAAGATATGTGTATAGATGGCTAGCTTTGACTATTGAGAGTCAAAGTTTGCACATTTATCTTCTGTTACCATCGAGAGAAAGCTAGAGCAGAGTTCCTTTGGGTTTTTGAGCAAGAAATAGCAGAGAACAAGTGATCTCCATCTGGTTCTAGTAGGCACAAGTTGAGGTAAGCTTTCCTTGTCGCTTGTTCTTGATGTTCTAGTGGGTTTTAAGATGATTCAATGGTGAATCATGATTCTAGCTTATTTTCATTGTTATGGTTAGTTTACATGCTGTTTGGGGGTGTAGGAAACACCCCAGTAGATTTTTATGTGAGTTTTGTTGGGTTTTTGGTCAAGAACACCGACTGTTATGAAGAACAGTCGGCTGGTCTGTAGAGTACACGGCCCGTGTAGCGGTACATGGCCGTGTAGTGTACAAGGCGGTCACAGGGCCATGTTGGTATACATGGTCATGTAGACATTGAGGTACACGGCCCGTGTAGGTGAGTTGTCAACACCGTCCATGTAGCTGAGACATGGTCGTGTAGCATGTAGTGTACACATCCCGTGTACATAACACGGCCCGTGTAGGTGACGTGGACAACACTGGCCATGTGGTCGTGTAGAGTGCTTGAGACACGGACCGCGTAGGGGTACACGACCCGTGTAGGTCTCCTGCCTTGTTTTATTTGTTAAGTGTTGATTAGTACATGTCTTAATTATATGATTATATAATTGTAGGGGTTACTATTTGACATGTACTGAGTTATCTGGCATATATCTGTGTGATACTAGTTGCTGAGGTGAGTTTTCTAAACTCTGATTCATATCTGTGATATGTGTGTGGTACATTGCAATGTGATATATTATTGATCAGAGGATCACCAGAGAGAGAGTTGTAGCACGCTGCTTTGTGCAGTAGTTGCTACGGGCAGCATTTTAGCCTTCTTGGCGGATGCTAAGATGGTGCATTACTGTGTCCATAAGAACTGTTACAGCATTCGTATATGTGTATGTGCATGCTTATATGATTTACACTTTAGTTTTCTCACTAAGCCTTGTGGCTTATCAGATACTGCTTACCGTTGTTTTGCAGGGCGTGATTCCTCCAAGGGCAAGGCCCCAGTTTGACAGAGGTTGTGATTTGGGAGTAAATCTGTATTTTAAAACATAACGTCCGGTGAATTTTGTTAAACAAATCTTGGTTGTAAATATTTAGTACTACTTTTGTAACTGAACCAGAGGGTTCACTGTTATCAATAGCTTCCGCTTTGTATAAACTCCTTTTAATTCTAAAATACTTCTATTATTAGAGTTTTATTTTATTTAAGATTTTGGGGCGTTACAACTTGGTATCAGAGCCAAGGTTTGAGAGATCTGGAGGTGTGTTATGCATCGTCTGGACTTAAACCATGGTTCTGAGGATTTTTTTAGTCAAACTGGAGGCTTGCAGCTTGGTGGAGGTACAGAGTGTTGCATTGAGAATATGCTAACTGTTTATGTTGCTATTTGTGGTATAGAGATACCTTAGATATTAATGATGTTAGTGTCAGATACGTGATGCTTTATATGATAAGATATGCTAGTGATACATGGCCTAAGCCTGTGAATCGGGACTTTTTGTGATAAAGTTAAGATCGAACGTGTGTAGTGTGTTATGGGTAATATAAGGGCCCATATTATTACAGACACATGATACATGTTAGAACTTGATGGAATCATGAGGAATCTTGTGAATCGGGTGAGGGGTATTTGTAAGAGGTAGTGCACTTGAGATTATAGATGCCTTAGTATGTATAGAACTACTTTGGATATGAGGATAAGTGTACTGAGATATTGTTTGTACTTGAGATTGTTTGATATAGAGGATGGCGTGGTAAAGCTACCTTTTGTTTTAATGCTTTATCTATGCTACCAGGATGGTGAATACTAGAGGTTCACGAGCTACGGATCTTCATGAGGGTGGTCCTAGTAATAGACGGGAATTACCTCTTACGAGATAGAAAGAACCTCAGAGAACGGCAACGAATTTACAGTCCGTCCCCATTAACCACTCGGGCATCGACCCAACGCCTAATTCATTTTAGACGTTCCATAATCAACTTACTTTCGTCTCCTAGGAAAACTTGACAAATACATATCACTTGATATAAAATCCACCATTCTTTCCCTGCCGAGCCGCCTCTCTTCGCCATTCGATGGCTTGGGTGGCTAGGGCACATGCTATCGAGGTTACACGCCTGGTCCCGAAACCACATCTGGCAGATGCGAAGAATCTCTTTACCTTTTCCTTTCAAGCACTTGGACTCTCTTTGCCGGCATTCATAATCACAGCTAAGCTGCCTACTATGACGTTCTAGCCGTTGCTTCATGCTCACCTTCCTTCATAAGATAAGAATAGGCTAGGATTAGTCCGGATCTAGCCTTAGTGTAGTAAATACCATCAACAGGATGAACTATAGAGGTATGCAGTTGCTAGGAAAAGTAGGTAGCAATTCCGTCTTAATAACATGAGATCGACATGATGCAACATTTTGAAAGAAAATTCCATCAGATCAAAGGAGTTGACATTTCTGACATCTCTTGACACCCTTACTTTTAAGAGGCCGAAAGAGAAAATGCTCCGTGGGGAAGTCATTTCCATCTAGGATAGCGTATTCGTTAGCCGTCCGAAAGCATTCAAAATGTATGAACTCCGGAGCTATCTCTCTCTCTCTGTATATATATACTTTAATATACATAAAATTAATTTTAAATAGAAAATATATAAATCTTTATACACTTTCATACAACATAATTTTAATCGATGTCTTATTTGAATTGTTTGATTTTGATATTTTGGATACCTGTTTTTTCGCGGTTTTCCCCGGTTACCCGACAGGGATCTTCGTTTAAATCCTCGCGGTTTTTTAAGTGTGGACAAGGACGGTTATCTTACATGGGGATGGGGACGGTGGGACCAATCGTCGCTCCGAACTCGCCCCGTTGCCATTCCTACAAGTTTTGTGATGTACCCCTATTCGTAATAATTATTTAATATTATATATATACTATATATATAATATAACTAGAATAGAATATTAGAGTACACTTGTCAATTTTTAGAATTTAAAATATTTTTAAATACATTTTTTAACATTTTTAAGTATTCACAATTGTAAAAATTATAATCCGATTTGTTTAAATTATTCGATTTATAACTATCTATTCCTTAAATTCTTGATATAAAATTACGTGATTACTAATAATCTTTTATTTATCCACCTTTTTTTAAATTATCCATTTTTTATTTTCTATCTATCTTATCCCATCATTTTAGAATAAATCTATTTTTCTTTAACGTATCAATCATTTAAATTACCTAATACTTAATTATCAATCTTTCATATCCCATTATTTTAGAATATCTCTTTTGTTTATGAAAAATGACCCAATGTTTAAAGATATTTTATGTCACTTACGTTTTTTTTAAAAATTATATAATAATTAAAAGATACTTTTATAGAGTTTTTTAAAAGTAAAAAATATTAACAGGTGCTTAGAATTGCTATGTATGTTATCGAGGTAAAGATAATTCCAAAATATATATATGTAGAATAACCTTCATTTTGAGAATTCGTTTAAATGTTTTAGACAAGAACAATGTTTGTTACAAGTTGGTTTGCACTTGAAGCAACATATTTTCACCCATGAAAAATTGTTTGTTCTATTATCTGACGAGAAGAGTACAAATTACACGTATTAGTTTTAGATAAAGATTGGACAACTTACTAATTGCATAACAAATATCGTATATAAAGAAACCTTACAAGTTATATGTAGGGGCATCCTATGGATTTTGGAGGCCCTGTGCAAAGTAAAAAAATAGGCCCCTTATATATAAACACACATATAAACAAAAATGCACTAATACTAAGATATTTATTATATCAAAAACTAAAACTAAAGAAATATAGTAAAATAGTTTATCCTATATAGTTATATGAATCGTAAAGTTCTCCAAGCATTAGTAGAAATGAAGTTATGAATCAATTCTTTATAAACAATACTTTCCAATATATAGTTCTCAATAGCTATCATTGTCAATCCAATAAGCCTTACTTGTGATATTTTGGACCGTAAGTAGGATTTCAACAACTTAAGTTTTAAGAAACTTTTTCCTGCAGATGAAACATGTAACACCGGAAAACTCAAGCCATTTTTTTAAAATTGCACCGCGAAAGCTAATTAAAACCAACTTAGTTACATAAAACCCAATATTTACAAATGTACAATAATTGTTCAAAAACCAACAACAACAATAACATCTATTTGGTGTTACAAAATAACTGGCTCGTCTCTTTAAAACAGAGTATCGGAGTGAGGTCAACTCTTCCTTCTACAATCACAAACACAAACCTTCAAAACATCAACTGAGGGGAATTAGCATAAAGCTAAGTGAGTAGAGGCTAAACACCAAAAGCAAACATTCACAATCAACATCAAAGCATGTAATCACATATCCGAGAAGACCGGCGGTTCGGTGCAGAACCTACAACCAATGCCGGCCAAAGCAAAGGTTTACCGATAGCTCTCTACTGAATTGGCACAGTAAACTCCACCTCTGAAGCAACATATGCAACAGAAGGGCTACTACTGAAGCAACATATGCAACCAGTAAACGAGCCCAGCCCAAGTCTACGTATAGCTGACTTCCCAACGCAACTCAAAATCATCCTAAGAGCGCGTATCGACCAAATAGTCATGCAGCAGATATCAACAATCAATAATCACAATCAACAGTTCAATCAATCCAATCTCAATCACAATCATGCATCACATCAATAACATTAACTGTAATATTTACCATCCGCGATTAACGTCCACTCACCTCAATTTCAGCACGAGCTCAGAAGTGTAATATTACTGAATCTTAGGATTTCCTGAAAACACAGCAATAACTAAATCAGTCTCAATCTCATAAATATATCTGTCCATATATTTATAATTCATTCATAAAAATAAACAAACTGTAATACCCGAACTTCGAAAATAAGTAAAGGAAATATTTTGTTGAGAAATAGAATTGTGAATTGAATTGCAAAAATATATTAGATAATTATGTTGGACAAGTTGAGTCTTATTGGGTTAAATATGTATGTCCATGTTGGACTTGAATTTATATTATGGGACTTAATGTTATTGGGCTCTTCAAATGGGTGTTGGGCTAAGCCTTCTTAAAAGATGAATATATATATATATATATATATATATAAAGAGGAATAGGGCACAGCCCCCAAAGGGTTGTTACTGTTACATTGAGAGAAAGTGTAGTGTGTGTTTGTGTATGTTTAAACCCCAAGACGAAGCAAGGAAGAAGAGGCAAGAATCAGTTGGGAAACTCAAAGAATTACTACAAGAATCATCAGATAATGTTTCTTACCTCACTAGGATACTGTAGGTATCAATTTTATCTTGTTTAAATGATGATAGCATGATTTAGCTTCTGGGTTTTGGGTTCTGGGTTTAAGAAGAACCAGAGAAAGAGAAATGTAGATATGAGTTTGAAAACTTGATGGAATGTGTTTAAATCTTGAAAGAAGTGCTTAAATGAGTGGAGAAATGTTTTGAAACAAAAATGATATGATTTGGTTGAGTTTTGAAAGAACATGATTTTGGCCATGGAGCCTGAAAGTTGAAAAAGATGAACTGACAGGGATGAAATGAGTCATGCGACTTTTGTGTTTGTGTCGTGCGACACTTGAGACCCAACCATGCGACTTTCGCATGGCTGCCACTGAACCCCATGCGACTTACTGAATTGTACCATGCGACTTTCATATTGAACTATCATGCGACCTTTGAACCTTGCTCCATGCGACTTTCACCTTAACCTGTAACCCACCCATGCGACTTTCAGTTGAAACTCACTATAACCTCATGCGACTTATACACCAAACCCACCCATGCGACTTTCAGTTGAAACTCACTTATAACCATGCGACTTCCACATGGCCAAGGTGGCCATGCGAACTTCGTATAGCCATGTAACCTTTACATGGCCCAACTTATGAATTTCAGTAACGGGGTCCAACGCGAGACCCAGATAAAGTATGTGAATAAACAAACAAGAGTTTTGTGCATGATATTGATTGATTAGACCTATTGTAGGTAACGGTCGGTTGACAAGTAACCACAAGCGTACTAGTGAGCTAAGAACTAAGACTACAGACAGGTGAGTATTCTTACTTACTATCTAAACCTTATGATGTATGTGTTGAATGTGCTATGTGCTACATGAATGATGAATGATGAACTGATATTTGTATCATGTTATGCTATTGTTTAGACCGTTCACTTTGGTGGCGGGAATGATTGGACCGTGCACTTCGGTGGCGGGAATGATTGGACCGTTCACTTCGGTGACGGGAATGATGGGACCGTGCACTTCGGTGGCGGGAATGATTGGACCGTTCACTTCGGTGACGGGAATGATGGGACCGTGCACTCCGGTGACGGGAATGACTAGACCGTTCACTTCGGTGACGGGTATGATGGGACCGACTACTACGGTAGCGGGAATGAAAGATGTAACATGAATGTAAAGCAATTGATGTGATGCCATATGGTTGATTGTAAGTAAGTGTACTCGCTAAGCTTCGTGCTTACGGTTGTCGTTTAACCTTCTTTTCAGGTGATGGCCATGGCGGGGCTCCAGCACGCGGTTGATAGCTCATATCTCCACAAGCTTCCGCAATGTTTTTAACTATTTTGTTTTAAGGATGTATTGAAAACAATTACATTTGAATTTATGGGTTAACACCCGGGGCTGTAATTAACTTGTACAATGTTTTATTGGTGGTGAATTATCAAGCATACTCTTTGTTTAATTGTTAAAAAAAAATTTGGGGCGTTACACAAACAATAAACAAATATAAATCTAAAACACAAAGTGTCGGATTTCCCAAAACTATCAGATTTCCAATAATCCGAAACTTGAAGTGTCGGTTTTCATATTGTCGGATTTCACCATAGTCGGATTTAAGTCTCGAATTTTAGCACTTAACGGATTCCCATAAGTATCGGATTGGACTTAATCGGATTTTGGAATGAATCGGATTTAGGCTTCGGATTCCAAGTCTCGGATTTCTAGTATAGGATTTGAGTGTCGGTTTTGCAAACAATCGGATTTTGGGTTCCTAATTCAATCTCTCGGTTTTAAGGTAATCGGATTTCCTACATTCGGATTTCATAAGTATCGGTTTTACAAGTGCCGGTTTTCACCATCTTCTTCAATCAAATCCGAGAACTTCATAACTTCATAATAACTCAAAAACCCAGAATTTAACAAGTTCGTCAAAACATTCCAGAAACATGTTTTAACATCATTTAAACATGTATTCATGCATTAAAACATCATATAATCATACAAATCATATGAACACTCAAAACCCACCAAAACTCATATTTTCTTCAAAAACCGATTCTACTATTTTTCATAAATTTCATGTTATTTCAATCATCAATCTCATCAAACTAACATGTAATCATAATAAGAACAAAAACTAACCTTTTACTTGAATTAAATCACACAAATATTATGGAATCCGATTCTTCTTTCATCTTGTTCTTCTTCGGGTTCTTCGGCAGAGAGAAAACACCACACACACACTTTCACTTTCTTAATTTTTGATAAATGAATTGTTTAACCAAAACCCATACACGTATACTTAGCAAACTGCAGGAGGTGGCAATCCACCTCTTGCACACATCCACATACGTACACATGCAAAAATACATACATACATACATACACATAATAACATGCATACATGCTAACACATACTTTTAATTTAATTAATCAAATAATTAACGATTTAACAAATAAACACATACCACAAACCCGCTAATCTCCTAGCCCAGGTTTGCGAGTGTTACACAACAGTTACTAGAATAGTCAACAATGCTCTATATGCAACAATTGCATTGGGAAAATAATCAACTTCTTACAAGTACTTTAAGACATCGTTAGATCGGATAGTTTCCCTAGGTAAAAACGTGTCAAGCAACTTCAACTTTATATAAAGTTCATTTGTATCAAGATTTGATCGTCCATCATACTTAAGTGAGGATTCAAAATGACTACAACATGACTTAAGATCTTTTTCATCTAATTCCTTCAAGTTTTTAGGAAACAAAAAACTAAATACTTTTTCATACTCTTTGTACCATTTAAATCTGCTTTTAAGAGAAGCACTAGCTTGATCAACAATATATAAAAATAGTTAACATTATTATTATCCTAAGCTAAAAATAAGACGTCGTGATCACTTTGGTTCTTATCAAATTATTATTTTCTACGAACCTGACGCCTCTGAGGGAATACCGGATCAATATTCATTTCAATAATAAGTTCCTTAGCATTATCAATAGCTTTAGACAACGCGGTTTCTAACTCTTTGAAATATTCGATCAACATGTTCAATTTTTTAATATATTAATCAATACACGGCTTTCTAAAATTTTATTTTTTAAATGTGAGCTTTGAAAAATTGTAATATATATGTATATAAGTGGGCCCTATTCGACCACACCTCCTACACTCCCTTAAAGACACCCTGGTTATATGACTCTCATATGTTAGCTTAAAAAACTTTAATTCCCATAACTATTTTATATACATTTATGTTATTCTCTTAGATAGCATTTAACAAATATTATGTACATCTTAGGTTTAATTTGCTACTAGCTAGGAGTAGCTAAATCATACTAGAGTTAATAAGTTCATAGTGAATTATTTCTAATGTATTTAGCTAGGAATAACAACAAATGCAACATACATTAAAGTACAAGAATTGCGAGAACCAATTATAGCTATTGATTAAAAAGATGAAGATCCAGATTAAAGAGTTGTTAATAGATAACTCTAAATAATCAAACTTATCTTTAATTAATTAAGGCAGTTTGATATTTTTACATTACCCAAACTTTTTTTAAAGTAATATATCCATCAAACGAAAATGTGTTAAATTATGAAAGTTATATCAAATTAACGAGAAAATTATGCTCTTTAATTTGAAACCGATCTTGATATATTTTTTCAAAAAAAAAAGTTCGCATTTGCTGGGTTTTTTTAACAGGTGTCTCAACATATGCACATGTGCATATCTACATCTATGCTTGAAAAAACTAGGCGCATATGTTCATATGCACATGTGCATATATTTGCACATATGCATATGTCAAGACCCGTGTTAAAAAACACAACAAACGCGAATTTTTTATGAAAAAATATGCAAGTTCGGTCTCAAATTAAAGAGCATAATTTTCTCGTTAACTTAGTATAATTTTCGTAATTTAACACATTTTAGTTTGATGGATATATTAGTTTAAAAAATTTAAGGGCAATGTAAAAATGTCCAAACTACCTTTTTGATTTAAAGGTAAATAAAAAAGGCAAGAAATTAAATGTTGGTTCATATTGGTACTCGCAGTTCTCGTACGAAAAACCATTCTCGTTTGAACCCTCCCCTATATATAATATATATAGGGGAGGGTTCAAACGAGAATGGTTTTTCGTACGAGAACCGCAATAACCAATCTTGACCATTCAAATGGTAAGTGGAATGCATGGATGAAGAGCGTGGGGAGATTGAGTGTGGGAAGGTGAATGTAAGAAATTCATGGGTGGGCAATCCAATTGAATGAGGGAAAATTGGACAATTAAGATTGGTTGTCACAGTTCTCGTACGAAAAACAATTATTGTTTAAACTTTTCCATATATATATATATATATATATATATATAGGAATTCATGGGTGGGTAATCCAATTGAAGGAGGGAAAATTGGACAACTAAGATTGGTTGTCATAGTTCTCGTACGAAAAACAATTATTGTTTAAACTTTTCCATATATATATATAGGGGAGGGTTCATGCGAAAAGCTCCTTATTTGCGAAAAGTGCGAGAAGCAATCTCAGCCACTCATTTGTATTTGATATAGTGGTGTATATTAATTATGTTTTTTTATTTTTTTTAATTTAAAAGGGTATAATAGTAAACAAAATTTTTCTCTCTCCAATTTATTTCTCTTTCCTATTTTTCTCTCTCCTAATTTTAAATAAATAACCAAATAATTTACTAGAAATTATTAATTTTACGGAATTCACCATTGAATATACCCCAAAAAATTTACGAGTTTTTCACCGATGTTTTATTCAACAAACAAAATTCAATATTGAACAAGGCTATAGATACGTGAGTTTTTCTATTAAATAATACCCGTTCACCAATAATCGAATAATTAACTATTCATAGTTGGAACCTTAAATGTATCGTGTTACACAATTTACAAGTTTTTCGCCGATGCTTTATTCAACAATGAATACATCCAAAATTCGATAAGCCGTTGTTTATTATTGAACGATGTAGTTACTCAAAAAAATACCTTTATTTCTTTGATCATTACTGAACAACCAATCGTTTTTTATCTTTGTTTTTGTGTGTTCATTAGTTAATAACCTATAACAAATAATCATTCGTTATCTCCAAAAAAATTTGTTCATCAGTTAATACCCATAACAAATAATCATCCTTTATCTCTATTTTCTATTCATTAGTTAACAACTTATAAACAAACAAAGCTAAAAAGAACCAAAAACCTTATCACTGTTACTCGTTATTGAACAATCATAAACTAAAAAATAATGAACATTTCTTCTCCTTACAAATTAAAACCAAAAAAATTAACTAATATCAGTAACATTAGGTAAAACAACCCAACAACCAAAACTAAAAAAACCATAAATCTTTCTTTAAGATCAATATCATTGAACAGATCCATGAACCAAAAAAAAAAACAGATCCATGAACTTAAAGCAGATCTATGAAATTGGAAACAAAAACATATTCTTGAACCCATGAAAAAAAAACAGATCTTTGAACCTTGGTGTAGATCGGCACTTGGCGGCAGTGTTCAAAAGAAGGGCAACGATGGTGGTGCAGCGGCGCTATTGAAGAAGGAGGTGCGGTAGTGGCGCTGTTTGAAGAAGGTGGTGCGGCCGTTGTTGAAGCAGAGATCGGTGGCGGTTCGGCGGCGCCGTTGAAGGAGACAGAGCGGCGACCATTGGAACAGAGGTCAATGTCCGGCGCTGTCGAAGGAGGTGGAGCGGTGCTGGCGACGGGTTGGATCGGCGGCGGCCTTTCTTCGACTTGGTGGCGGTAGACATAAACACGACGGTGGCGAATCTTTTCCTCAATCCCGCCGATTTTGTGATTTTTGTTGTGGTTGTCGGAGCTTCACGGAGGTGTTTTTGGCAAAAGGGGCGGCTGGTGAAGAGAGGAAAGCAAATGGGGCGGCTGGTGAAGAGAGGAGAGCAACTGAGATCTAAGGAAAATGGGGTGGGGTGGTTTAATTTAAGTAGGTTTGAATTATGGAAGTTTTTAATTAGGGTGAAATTTTTTTAGGTTAAAAGACATTTTTGTCCTTTTTATTATATTTAAAACTCCTAATAATTCAATATAATTACATAATTTCCATTACTAATCCTAACCATTGATTTAATCATCCTATGGTCTAGATCGCTTCTCGCACTTTTCGCAAATAAGGAGCTTTTCGCATGAACCCTTCTCTCTCTATATATATATATATATAGGGGATGATTCAAACGAGAACTATTTTTCGTACGAGAACTGCGAGAACCAATCTTGGCCGTTCATATTTGACAAGGGAATTCATGAATGAAGAGCGTGTGGGGATTGAGTGTGGCAGGGTGCATGTAAGGAATTTATGGGTGGGCAATCCAATTGAAGGTGGGGGGAATTGGACGGCTAAGATTGGTTCTGATGGTTCTCGTACGAAAAACAGTTCTCGTTTGAACTTTTGCCTATATATATTAGCAAGGTATCCGCTCAATGCTGCGACAGCAAGTAGTTTCTATTTTACATCATGTTGCTTTTAAAAATGTAATAATATGTTATTCATGAAAAAGTATCATATAATGTCAGTTTTTTTGTTTTTTTATTTGCATAAATTAATTTATTAATTTTAAAAATAAATTCTAAAAGACATTAAAATAAGAAAAAGATTTATATTTATGAAATAAGGAGAGAGAAGTTAATAAGATTTTGAAAATTTTGTTGATGTGGGTGGATAATTATGTTTGTGTGAGAGTGTGTTTTAGTGTTAGAGAGATATTTTAAATAGATAAAAAGCTAAAAGTAAATTATGAGAGAGAATGAAATAGTTAAAAATGAGTATTTTAAATAGATAAAAAGTTAAGCTAAGTTATGTGAGAGAATGAAATGGTTAAAAAGAGGTACTTTAGAACATTCAAGTTACTTAAAATTAAGAGTTTTTAAGGTTATAAATACATTATAAAGAAGTAATATATATATATATATATATAGGAAGGTTTATGCGAAAAGTGTTATTTTTACAAAAAAATGCAAAAAACGATCCTAACCACTTATTTGTATGTGATCTAATGGATTAGATTGAGGGTGATTCTATATAACCTTCCTTGATTGACTATATAACCCCCTTGATTTGACCTATGTGAGTGAAAAAGTTACATTAAAAATGTAACATTCTTGATTTGACATTTGAGTTTGTGAGGAAAAATGGGCTAAATAGTAGCATCCTTAGATTAGTTATATTTTTTAATTTGTTTTAATTCAAAAAGGCATAATTGTCAACTATATATATTTATGACTTTCTTATTTTATTTATGGAGTGGTACAACTGAGAATTATTTTTTACTTGCATAGTACCCGTGCAATGCAAGGGCTAGAAATAATTTCTACTCGATAATATGTCCGTTTTTAATAACGTAAGACTATTATATGCGCATTATACTGACATTGGACAATTTTCGTTCGCAATGTATCTATTTTGTTTCTCATATTTCCATTTCTTTTATTTCTCTTTTTCTTATAACTCTTTAATGAGAAACAAAAAGAATATTTAATATATTATAAATTAAACCTTTTGATTTAATTACACGAGTTATTTAAAAAATCTAAAAATATCTATAAATTTAGGTTACATTTATTAGGTTTATAAGTTCTAGCTATACGTATTTTTTAATACTTAAATTAAAATATGTGTTATATGATAAAATATTAAAACTATTATTTTTATGAAGATTCATTTTATATAATTTTTATTTTTTAATTTGTATTTAATATCATGTAGATTGAAAATTAATTTACATTGACTTGACTTTTTTAAATATTATTTATTATAGAAGGTTTAGTTATAAAAATGGTATTTAAGAATCTAATTAACTCTATATAATATTTCCTTATAGGGTTAAATAAGGGGTAAATTAGTAATTTTAAATTACTTAAAATTAAGAGATTTCAATTGTCTAAATGTTTTATAATATAGTATAGATTCGGGAATCATTTTAAGCTAATCATATATATTTCTGTCTTTTTTTTATTTTATTTTAAATCAAAAAGGTATAACCGCCATTTTATCATTACATCTTTTACACGTATCACACTTTCAGATACATTTCACTACATTCTCTATCCAAACAAAGCATATCAATAATCTTTGTTGGCTTCCTCACCATAGACCTACTCGCTGTTGACCACCAATCTATCGTCGCCGACCACCAATATATCACTTCCAACCACCAACATATCAAAGCGGACCACCCAATCGATCATCCTAATACCTTCTTATAGTTGATCGCTTCACGGTATAAAAACCCAGATATGAAGCCACATCTTGCTCTTTCTCTCTCTTCGAGCTTCAAAACTCCGGCAATATAGACTGACGAGTATGACAACGACTTGCAGATTTCGGCTTAATGTAGTGGCAATACTCTCCCTGAAACTTATGTCTGAAACTAGATCCAACACTCTCTTTGTCTTTAACCACCATCTACATCATCTTCTAGTCAAGAAACTCAAATCTAAAACTAGCATGGTCAAAATACCTTATGTTCCCTATTTTTTTAGATCTGAATTCAAAGAGGTGGAGAATGGTCCTTCCCACCGACACACTCACCGTTGCTGCCGTGGAAGTTGACACCCTTAACCCCTTCATCATCACTGGAGTATGCCTCTCGGCCTCTTATCTATAGTTTTAAAATTTTAACTTGTGATTATGTGAAAGAGAGAAATAGATGAGACAGGGCAAGTATTCAAGTGTGCAAGTTTTCAAGAAGTAAAAAAGAAAGTGTAAAGGTACTAAAAGTCTATATCAATATTGCACCTAAATTATTTATTATTTTATAGTAATGGCATGTTATGTTATAAATTGCACTAGTCACTTGTTAGTATAAAACTATATTATTTATTATGTTGTAGTAATATACAGTGATATTGATCCATATGAAAGTCTACACCAATATTTATTATTTTCAGCCTTTTTGAATCGCGTGTAAATATGAAAGTTTAAATCAACAATTATAAATAATAAATTTATAATATATAGTGATTTTGATACTATATATACTTATGGAAAAAATTTGTTAGACGTCAATTTTGAAAATCACGGAATTACACAAATATGGGACAAAAGGTGCAGTTTAGGAATAGATTTATAATGTACATATGTTCTGCTGTTAAAAAAAAGAATACCAGAATCATAAACTAGCAGCAAACCACAACCACCTACTATCAATAAACCTTGTAATACCAGCCACCCAATCAAACGTGCACATACATAAAGCCATACACATATATGGTAATAAAACACACACAAACACCAACAAAAATACCAAATCGGATGCCATAAACCTCCAACCAAAATGATCCCAACATCGGAGAAGAGAGAGGAGACACATGGATGGCAGTGGTTAGCTAGAAGGGAAGGTGAGAATAGTACAAAGGAGATATTGCGTGTGGTACTTTGGTTAGAGACGGATGGTGACTGTGGTGACTTTCATAGTGGTAGGAGAGGGACTGTGGGAGAGGTTAAAGGTATATATATTATTAACATTTGGGTGGTAGGAGAGGGAATGTCACTCATGTCTAAGGGGTGGTTAAATGGTAATTATTTGTGGGTCCAAAGTCATAATTTGTCTCTCTATTTTAATTTTTTTTATATACTTTTATATTAGTTAGTGAGTATTAGGCGGGTCTCAAAACGAACACCCGTCAATTAGGCATCTCTTGAAAACGATTAGAAACCGTATGCAGTCATATCCATTGTCCAAAGGCTGCTTGTAAATCTTACACATAATCATATCTCAAGACAACAAGATTTGGCTTCCCATTGAAGAAATTAATACCATTTACAGAATACTGCATGTTTTTTTCTAAACACAAAAGACAAGAAACTCATGTACCAAAAGGAACTGGCTATCATTTTCCAATTATCTTTACTCTGTTTACAGATTGTATAGATTTTCAAAATTCATGACCAGGGAATCTAGAATTATCAGGATTAATCATGTCGAGAAAGAGATACGCCATACCTCCAATCCCTTCAAACAACGAGTAGGGATTATCACCTCCATGCATTTTCCCTTCCGAGATCAGCTTCTCTCCTCTATCAAGTAAAAAACAACCAAACGCTTTTGCCCTATGTAAATACTTCTCATTGCCGGTGAACCGAAAAAGTGATAGAAACAGATATGCATTTCCGCTGATCCCATGACAAAGACCGACTTTTTTCTGCAACCCACGTTTCCAAACAACTTCTGCTGCATCAATCGCTGCTTTCACAAACTCTTCATCTTCAAAAACCTGCTTAACTCACATCTTTCAGGTGCTTAATTACTTATATTCATAATATATGTGAATATTATGTGTGTGTCCGTGCTTTTTTTTTTTTTTAATTTACCTCAGCTGCTTTGACAAAGGTGAGTGCCATCCCAGTTGCTCCATGACACCAACATACAAGATTGTCCGTGGTCATGTCTTCTTCACAAGAGGGGTAATTTCCACTTGGCAACTTATTCCTAATCATGTATATGAGGGTGTCCTTGATTTCCAAAAGTACATTCGGAAGCAGGTCGAAATGCATCAAAACATACATAATCCCTGCCAAACCATGGGCAGCACCCCAGTATCTAGTACCATTCCACTCATACATTAACGGGTATTTTGAATCCACGCTCAGTTTTCTCCCATTGTTGATGAGTATATTCACGGCAGTATACTGTTCCAGTTGAACATAGTTCTTGAATCATAAGAAATAAAATATGTAAAAAAGCTAAGAGAAAAATCCATAAGAAACCTTACCGTGCGGGCTGGAGTAAGTGTTACATGCCTCAAGTTCTTAGACAAGAACATACATGCCCATAAGTATCCAGCTCTCCCGTATAACATTTCATTTGGGTGATCTTTATTTACTTTAATCTGTTCCCAAAAATGAACACAGTGAAATCACTGGTATCATATGAAAAACAATTTTTCTCGAGCAATAAAAAGACAAAATTTAAAGATTACCCTATCGAATTGGGTCAGATAATAATCAAGCATCGGCTTATTATCTTGGTACCTCGCCACAACAGCACCAAGTGCACAAACTCCTGCCCGTCCACATAAAAACGTAATATCCCTGTTACGCCCAACAGATCACAAACAAACCCAATTTAAATTCATTTTACTGAATCAACTCCAAGTTAAACAAGCCAAATGACATGGAATTAAAGACGTTCTTGAAATTAAATTTAAGTTTTGAGTAAAAGATATAATTACAAGAGATGGTACCTGGAGCGTGCAGAGGCAGAATCACAAGCGTTGATGATCTCAGAAGAGAGGTCGAGATCATTCCCATTGTCAGTTACTTGAAATGATTTAAAGAGCAAGAGAGCAGTCCCCAGAACACCAGAGTAAAGACTAAAGTCGCGTACATTTTCTTGATTAGACCCCCATGTCTTGGCCACAATCTGTGAAACATTTGAACAATCAGATGGTAGGCATGCGAATTCAAAAAAACCCAAGAACGCACATTGCCCCCAAGAAATTCCCAGAATCATCATTCATCAAACAAACAAATAAAACAGACAGGTTGGGATAGAGATAGAGAGAGATAGCACGTACAGTTTGTTTGAGATCCAATGCGGCTATTCTGAATCTGGCAGAGAGATTGGGATCAGAAATAAAAAGAAGGTTCAACAGAGAATCTTGAGTCCCTTCTTCTGTATCTTCTTCTTCATTAGCTACTGTTGATGATGTTCCATCCGTGAAGTCCTGCATGAAATTCTTGAAGTATCGGTCTGTCATTTCTGTTTGGGTTTCCGTCGATCGAGGCTCCGATGATGATATACACTCTGACTCTGAGAGAGAATCAGAGAAAGGGATATGAAGAAGAAAAGATCGGTGGTGATTGACTTTGCTGACATCAAATTCATAAAGGATGTGACAACTGGCGTGTTTAAATGATCTGCATGCATCATACGCAGGAATTGCCAACGTGGCCGCAAGGCCTTTCTTTAATGTAACAAACAGTTGAGGAGTGTAAATGAAAAGTGTGAGAGTTATTAGTTAGTTGCCATGTGTGCATTCAGTTAGTTAGTTAGTTGAGGAAGTGGTTAAATTGACTATCATAAGACCATTCATAGTTTAAATTTTAAAAACTAAAGTTTTATAAGGTTGTTTACGCCGGGCTAACCTCGTATCCGGAATCCTATAGATCCGAACCGAATCTTCCCTAAGGACCAACCCGTATACAATGATCACGTGTCTTAACTGCTTGAGTAAGAGGTTGGAATTAAACCCGAGACTATTTAATTAAAAATTTTCCTTGCAGAACCACCAAGCATTTACAACATTTAAAAACTAAAGTTTAATACTAACATATCAGTTTATTTATCTCTAAAAACTTTTGAAAACTCTTTTCTATAGCATTTAAGAGACCTATTGTATTTACATTAAATAATCTATAACTAATTTATTAAAAATATTTATATAATATCATTTTAAATTATAATTTATTAATTAGTTTACACTGTAGTTTTACATATATGCTAGTGTTAACATAAAGTTTACATAAACGTTTGTTTTCAATATAATATATAAGACTATTAATATTCATCCCTCGTAACATTCTTATCTCTTTTATTATATCAATGTCACATCATCATATCTTTTATCACTCTTCTAACCTTATAACCCAACACCATTGAATCTCTCCCCGCCCTTCTTCTCTATTTTTTATTTTAAAAAAAAAACTTTAAAAAAGGTAGAGAGATGATAGAAACATAGAGAAAGAAGAGAGCTGGAAGGGAAACTAGGAAAGGGTTGAACCCATAGGTTGAAGGGGTTGTAATAGTGTTTCCACACTGCCTTTGCCGTTCCTAAACCCCGACAACCTAAACAATTAAGATATATGTGAGATGTGAGTTAGTGGGGTGGGGTCCATGTTCACTCCCATCGTCAAACAAAATAGGGTGGATTAAAGTGGGGAGTGGCCCACGGTTCAAGTTCTTCACTCGCCCATTCTTACGGACAAATCAAGTTTTTCAAAACCCCGGCAACCCGGAGGGACATTTTAGAATCGTCCGTAGTTGGTTTTTCGTCTCCAAAAATTTGCATTGAGGACCTAAGGATATAAATACTCTTGTATAGATTGTAGAGGCATTCAAGTTGTAATTCTATTCTCACTCAAATTGTATCTCACTTATGACTCAATAACAATCACAACCTTTCGCTTTCAATTCTTTTTCTTTATGTGAGGATTCTGAGTGAAGTGCTAGTTAATACTCGATCATCTGATCCTGATTTGGCATATATAACAATTGCTATCAGACGTCACTACCCTGTTAATCATTTCTCTTATGGTTAGTACTTGATCTCAATCAATGAATTAATAGATGAAGAAATTCATCACATACGTCATAGTTGTTGCCGTTCATAACGCGATGGCATAAACCAATCAATGTTTCGATTCAATATTCTCTCGGTGGAGTGCATAAGTTGGCTGAAGGTTTGTATCAATCCTTGAAAGGTGTATATGTCTAGCAAAACTTTATTCCCAGTGAATTACAAAAGAATTCGAGTGAAGCGACTAGTTTTGGTTCAAATTGACGGGGACAAAGATCAATCAGTTCTCGAAAGTAAAATTTCCAAAATTCAGTGTTGACGATGTCAAAGGATGGGTTTATAGAATTCGCTACTTTTTTGTGCAATTGAGGAAATTGATGATGTTGGTTCTGTGTGCACATAACATAAATTAAGACGATATTGCTAATAATAAATAAACTTATAGGGTCACACATTTACAGTTAATGGACACCAATCACATATTTGAATATGATTTAAATATGTTGTCAACACATAATATATATAAGTTTATATGCATTGTTATATATTATTATTGTGAAATAATAATATTACTCTTATATATTAGTATAAGATAATGCATATCAAATACATAAATATAAACATATGATTTTATATATATGTATATGTATATTTGTTACAAGTAAATTGTTACTAGTAACAATTATATATTTATGTATATCTTTGTTACAAGTAAAGAGTTACTAATAACAATCAAGTATGTATATAAAATACATGTAGATGTATTTTATATATGGTATGACATATCTAGTATACTCTTTTATGTATTTAAAAGAAAAAGCTAGAAATCCCACATTAATCCTCAAAAGGGGCCATGTAATGCTTCTTGCATTAGACTTGACAAAAGCATGGGACTCATTCACCGAGTGAAGAAGCAAGGCAAGAGAGGCTCTCCCCCCTCACCAATTTCGGCCGAAAATGGCCCTAGGGAGGGGCCTCCCTCTTGTGCTTTGTTGCTTGGTGTTTTAAGTGTTGATGTATGGTTGATTTGCAACTTAAACACACCACCACCTTTGCTTGTTCTTTCAAGTGTTATTGCAAGAATTACATGCATTCTTACATCCTTATATCGGTGCATTAAGTTGGCTAAGTGTGGTACTAGAATACATACTCAGATATATACATAGTTAATTCAAGTAGAAGAACAAAGGTTGTTTATTGTTTTGCTTGAACTTTAAGGGTTGGAAAGACTAGCATCTTGGAGGTGTTGGACTCATTGGCTAGTGGATACCTTGCAGGAAGTCTTCTCTTGGCTTCTCATTGATCACCATTTCACCAACGGTTTACTTACGCTACAAAGGTTGTAGTTCTAAACACCCTATGGTTGTTTTGTTTTCTTAAGGCTTGCATATAAGATAATTGGTGGGGAGTTTTAAAAAGTTTAAAATTATTGTTCATGCTTCCATAGCTAAAATACATTTTGAAAAACCGAACAAACCCCAACAGATGATTCATAGAAATTAAGATAAGCTCACTCCACTCCATCTCTATGATAAAGCTTTAGCCTGGCATCGACAATATACAAGAGCTCAAAATGAAAACGTGAATTTGAATTGATATTTAGAGGCAATTCAACAGCGATTTGGTGAAATGGTTCTTGGTATAAATATTCAACAATATACCGTGTGTTTAACCCTGTGGAATCTTAGTGCTTATCATACATTTTTTAAGCGTTATAACACTCCTCTCTTTAGTTTTCTCTATGTTATCTTTTAATAAAAAAAATATTCATATTTTAACCTATTCATTTTTATCACATATTTGTATTATAAATATGTTTGTATATTGAGACATAGAAAGAGGGTGTATGTGTTTGTGTGAGAGAGAGAAAGAGAGAGAGAGATAAAATGGAGTGAAGCGGAGTGAAACGGACAAGGGTTGGGATCTTGCGAGGTTGAGGGGGGAGAGAGTGTGCACGTCGGGGCTGCACGCTCCACCTGAGCCACCATTCGAGGTGGAAGTGACTATATCGTATGTCATTAAAACATGTAATCATCTCAAGATGAAATAATGATGAGTAGCCTAAAAGTCTCAAAAAAGGACTTCACTTGATGACCAAGGAGAGTATAAGAAATGATCATGAAAACTATTAGGCAACATACATTTTAGGACTAATTAACGCTTTTCACAATATCATTTATTGTAAGAGCTTTTGGCATATTTTCATACACACGAACACATATACACATACATATCTATATGACTATATTCCCCTTAAAATATATACCAAACTTTTTTGTGTACACACGTACTTACACACATATGTATGTTTGTATACATACACATATATTTATATGCAAGTACACACATATGTATACGGCTACATGTATCGACTCTTGTAAATGGACATTTATATGTAAAGACACTTTTATTTTGAGTTTACCTACATATATATTCAAAATCGTGGAGAAATACCTAAAATATGCAAATACTAGTAAAAACTTTTGGAAATTTCCAACGGACTTTCCCTAATATCGTTTATTTTAAGAGTTTTGGGCTCACAAAAGCTAACACACATATACACAGGTATGTGTATTCCCATAAAAAAATATCAAACTCTTTTGTGTCGTACGCTCGTACATCGCACATATGTATACGTCTCTATACGTAAACACATATTTATATGCAATCTATACACCGATGATAATGCGACTACATGTATTGACTCTTGTAAATAGACATTTATATGTAAAAACGCTTCTATTTTAAGTTTACCTACAAATATATACTTCATTTGCACATATGTATTTGAACATACATGATTTGACTACTTATTTTTTACATTTTAAATTTTGTTTAGATTTTGTTGTAGTAATTTGCGACAAGACAAGTCTTTCTTTATATATTTCAATAAAATAAAAGTGATGAGTGACGTACATGATCAATGAAAAAGAGATTACTCTATAGGCAAGGAAAATCGAACATAAGAAAGTGAAAATCATTAACCAATTAATTAACTTGGTCTTCGAAGTTCAAATTATAAATTCCATATATTGTCTTCAACATATGTATCCATTGTCGACCAGACAAACTCATCATTTATCATCATCCTCTCGCAAGAAGATTGAGAGATGAAATCGTCGACATAATTTAATGCTGAAAATAAGTTTTCGCCCGATGGTACGATGCTATCATTGTCTTGAAGAAACGCGTCGGTCCAGAAATCATTCGAATCTGTACAGTTTACGCCTGATCCACGCAACGAACATGAAAATAAATCTGTGCTTGAAGAAGATGACGGCGATTCACAGGGTTCTCGGCACAACGTTATGTCAACTTCCTGCTGATTCACAGGATTTAGTTTCGGGTTAGTCGGATTAGGTTGGAGGGCTCCACTGATTTCACAGCTTCCTGAAAAATTAGTTTGGTCATTCTGAACTTGTTTCTTCAAACGTGTATTCCAACGATTTTTTACTTCGTTATCACTTCTTCCTGGTAAGCTTGCAGCTATTGTAGACCATCTGCCAATATATGAGCAAATAGTTTCTATCACAAACACTATTTACGAAGTAAATTTATAAACATAAATTTTGATCTGAACGAACTTGTTGCCAATCTTGTTATGTAAATCTATAATCATATCGTCTTCTTCTTCTGTAAAATTTCCATGCTTCATGTTTGGGCGGAGATAATTCATCCATCTTAACCTGCAACTTTTGCCACTTCTTGACACACCTAAGAAAAGAAGTCAAGGTAAAAAATAATAATAAGCAAATGGATGATCGATCAAACGTTAAAAAAAGTCACGAATTACCATGAGTGATTCGTACACAATAAAATTATCCATACACAACGTACACTTTTATATTTCATCGACGTATGTACTTGTACCTGTTGTGTATAGAAAAAGTTTGTTGTGTACGAATCAACTCCGATCTAGCTAATACCAGCAAACTTGGGAAGTAGAGCCCAGTTCCAATGGCCGTATCGCTGGATGTAGGCTCTTAACTTATCATCTTCCTCTTCACTCCATGCACCTTTCTTCAATCCTTTTTTGTGATCATTATAACATGATGCTTTCTCCATCTTAATTTCTGTGTCTTAAATCTAAGCACACGTTAATGGATCTACTACATAACAACACTTATATATACTGCTACTTTACCATCGATATCGCGCTGTGTGAACGGAATAAATTGTATTGTGGTGAATTAATATATACAACTAGGGAATTTTAAACAATTTTGAGGTAGACCGAGACGAGAAAGTGAGAAAACATTAATGGCTCATTCCAACAAACTACTGATTGTTTTATTAGGGTACGTATAATCTAATTAACTTGTTGTAAAGGCAAAAATATTTTTCTTTATTATTATTATTATTGTTTTTTTGTTTTGGGTAAATTGTATGAAAATGCTATAATTTTGTCTTAGTTATCATTGTATACAATAAATTTTAAATCTTTAAAAATAATACAATTAACTTTCATAATCCTCTAATTATATGCAAACAACTTTTTTATGTGTATGTTGTTTAGTTACAATTGTATACAATAAATTTTGTTATAACTTTTATAGCATACAACAAGTAATTCATATATGTCATGTCTATGTTTATTTATAACTTATTATTTTTATTATATATTTATGCCAAACTACTAGTCCCACTAGTTATTGTAACTTGAACAACTATATTTTAATCTTTAATAATATATATATATATATATCAAATATAGTTTTTAAAATATCTCAACTTTTTAAACATGTATTTATGTAAGAATGAAAACCGAATTGTATAAACCGATCCAACCGAATTGTAATTTAGATGGTTTGGTTCAGATCTTAAGATTGTTTGGATGGATCAGATCTCACTTTTCAAAACCGAAATCCAATTAGATTTACTCAATCGGATCGGATTAAACCGATTCATTCGAACGTACACCCCTACTTGATATAAAGTTACCAATTGACTTAAATAAAATTCAGGGCCGGCCCTGGCCAGGGCCAAGGCCAACAGGGCGGCCGCCCAAGACCCGACAATTATAGGGGCCCATATTTATATATCTGTAAATCTAAAATACACATAGGTTTAGCCCAGTGGCCAGTATAATGAAAAGGGGCTATGTGTGCTTGTATCCCTCCGCCTACCTATACTCCATGTCTTCATCTCCTTAAAGCCTTGGAAACGTACAACTCATGGAAACTCAAAAGTTTGCATTAATCAACAACTAGAAGTGTGCAAATGAACAGACGCATTGGAAACGAACCCAATAGGCAATACCCAATAAGAAATCAGGAAATAAATGAAGGACAATTAGTAATGCAAATCAAAAAGGCAAGTCCAGATCAACGTTTACAATCGGCGTCCGAAAAACGACATCTGATACAATTAGTTGTTGCAGAACCTTTCAACCTTCAAAAATTCGAGTCTTAATTGTTGCTTGCCCTTGAAACTATCTTCAAAGACTTGAAATTGTCTTCTTTCGGTAAGTGTTTCTATTTCCATGATCTCGTATGCTCGAATGATATACGAAATTGAATCAAACCCTAGAACTTTGGGGATGGCTAAGACTTATAATTCATTTGAAGCACTGTTAAATGGATAAATTCGAAAGAACGTGAAACACATTCCAGAACCTAGTGAGAACATCTGCTTTTATAGCTTGTAATTTGAATGCTTGCCCCAAAACATAAGCTCATGATTCTGTTCCGAACAATTCTTGTGGTAGTATTTTCCATGGTACAACTATTCGATGCGTCTTATGTTGCTTCTTACAAGCATTTACGCCCTGTTCTCGAGTTTAAGTAGGGGAGGAAAGGAAAAGAAAGGAAAGGATTTCCTTTCCTTCCAAATCATCCCAATTAGGATAGTTTTGACATCAAAATAAGCCTACATTCCCCCTCCAAACCCCTCCATTTCCTTTCCGTTCCTTCCTTCAGCAAAACTCAAGAACACCTTTTTTAAAGTTTTCCTTCCAAATCCTTTCCTTTCCTTTCTTAAAAAAAACTCGAGAATAGAGCGTTAGAGCATATAAGACCCTAAAGTGGGACTATTAGTTATTATCAGATTTGAAAAGATTGAAGAAATTAGAAATTATCTAGGGATCCAATATTTTTTAATCAAGTGTGTATGTATTACTACCATTATTCATGAGGGATGAAAATGCAATAGCATTTGTTTTTTATTTTAACCAACATTTGTTATGGGTATTCCTTTCCCGAGAAGACGATTGATGTATTTAGCTCTTATTTGTTTTTATCACAAATATGTTACTTTTGATTATGATAAAGAGTCGGTATGTAACACCACAATTTTAACCCATATTTGTTTATAATTGTTGCGGAAGCGATAGATTAATATATATACATATATGTTTACAGAACCAATACATTAACCTAGGGTTAACTTGTTTTCAAAACAACATCAACTGTATAGTGTTACATAAACCAATGGCTCATCAAAACAAAATCAGAGTAGCGGTCAATTATTCTCCAAGCACGCCACTCCTTAGCTGAATCACTGACTTACTGAAACCTGTAAAATGGAGTGGAATGTGGGGGATTAGCACAAAGCTAAGTGAATGAAAGTTAAACCAACAAATAGCATCAATGCAACCGAAAGATACATCGATAAACAAGCAACCGAGAAGACCGGCAGTTCTGCGGGAACCTACAACCAATGCCGGCCAAAGCAAAGGTTTACCGATTATTCTCACACAGTATTACCCTTAAGTTACAACGAATGCATCAAAAGATCCAAATACTGATTAGCCGATAGCAAACAAACCCAGCCCATATGTCCAGCTGAAACCGACTTCTCATCCAATCATGTGCACATATCAATGACGCAACGATTAATTAACACATAATCATTTAATCAATCACCATACAATAAGTCTATCCATGCATCAATCAAAACAATTGCAACCATAACCGTTACAACTAAACCATGTGTGAGTTAAACATTCACTCGCCTTAGATCTCCAAATCACCAACTCAGTAGTCTAATTTTACTGAGTCTTGTCTCCTCTTGAGAACACAAGATAACAAGAATTAGTAATCAATTCTTAATTATCTCAAAATATCAAGTTTAGCACCAAACAGGTCAAAACCAACCCGTTGCATTTCACATGTGAAAACCAACATTTAGAATATGTCTAAATTGCATACAATCTATATTCATGATACTAAACATGTTACAAGCATCAAAACATGTACAAAGTGCATATGTATATATATATATATAACAATTTACTCGCAAACAGGTCAAAACCAACCTGTTATGCCTAACATGTAAAACCAACTTGAAATACATGTCCAACAGTCTAAGATCACTATATATATGATAGTAAACATGTGGAAAGCAATGAAATTTGCATAAACCTTACCAATTTTCATTTCATATATTCAAGTAAGCATTTATCTCAATTAACAACCATATACGCTAACCACCAAGAAACTAACTTAAGTATAACATATGAATCATGATTAGAATCAAGTACAAACCATAAAAACATAATACAATTGAAACTAGGCAGAAAACAAAGCAAAAATGTTTCTGTCAGCAGGAGACGCGTCGTGTTCCCTCCCTTGGACGCGTCTAGGACCGAAGAGACCTGCACATTCTCTTTTTCTGCATAGCTTCAAACCACACATCTAAACACAATCTCAAGGCCTGGAAATGTACTTGTAGCAATTGTAAAGTGTTACCAAGCTCAAATAACATGTAAACCATAACTACAAACACATTAACACCATCCAATCATCAAACCCAATTCCAATTTCATCTTCTACCTCCATCAATGGAGTTCAATGCAATAATCAACAAAAACATAAAACTTGAGCATGAATTCAATGCTAAATCATCATAAACTTACTATCAATTAGATAACCAATATTAATTTCATTTATTGCTCATAAACCCAAAACTCAAGAACCCTAATTGAACAAGAAATATATGGCATGAAGCAAGAACAATTCAAGAACATAACTTACCTCAATATGTAGTAATAATCCACACAAATTGCAAGAATTAATCAAGATTAGAGGCTACCTCAGTGTGTTCTTCAAATCCAAGCACACACACACACACACACACACACTTTGAAAGAGATAAGTTCAAATGAAGCAAGAGGTGGCTTAAGGCTGCCTATGACTCAAGCTTAATTACACACACAATGCACTTATCTATCTTCTAAGTCACAGTTAATTAATTAATCAGTTCTACTCAATTAATTATTAACTAACGAGGTATTATTTGTGACCCTTATCTAAAAACGAATTAATAAAACAAGTAGACGTATGTAATAGATACGTGTGTGTGTAATTTAAGTAAATTAAAAAAATATGTATATTTAGTTGTTAAATGAAATTATAAAAATTGTAGTAGTATAAATGAAATAAATAAATTAGTAAACGGTTTTGAATAAGGATTACGAAAATATCCCCGTTAGTTGAAAGTTGAAACGGGTAAACGAGGGTTAAGTTGTAAGTTGAAAAGGGGAACAAAATACCCCTTGTGGATATGTTTAAACCCACAGTCAGTCTGTATACCCACGTACACAAGCACAGACACCTTCATTTGAAAACTCCTTGTGTTCTTGAGTCCTTGAAACCTTGTGGAGAAATTAAGAAGAAACCTTTCAAGAATCATTTCAAGTTCTCCATGTTCTTGTGTTTTGGGTGTTAAGATCAAAATGGGTCAAGTGCTAATTGAATCTAAGAACTGAAATTTGATATCTCAGCCAGTTCCTACAATTCATATGTATGGATTAGAACACAAAATAGACATTGAAATGGTGATTTTGGTTAAATTCATTGAAATTATTCAAATGGGCCAAAATGACTAAATTGATCCTAAAATCTTGTTTGGTTTGTTAAAAATGATGAAGTGAATGTTTTTAGACTCATATGGGTAGTTCCTATGAAGTATGAACACTGGAAATTGATTAGGAACTCATTTGAAGTGGTTTGAGTTGAAAACAGTCGGACTAGGGAACTGTCGTCTACTGAAACAGGATTGCTTGCGGGCGCAAGGGTAGTCCTTGCGGCCGCAAGGGTTGATCCAACTTAGTGGTCCGACCTATGCTTGCGGGCGCAAGGGTGTTGTTGATTATATTGCTTACGAGTGCAAGAATTGTGCTTGCGGGCGCAAGCATGAAGGCTTGTGGCCGTAAGGAGGTGTTTTGCAGCAACAACAAACAGTTTGTTTGACTTCTGTGTTTTAACATTGGGAAACCCGTGTGGACTTGTAATTGGACTTAAGGTGACATTATAAGATTCCTAACCGTATTCTAGTAGTAATACTTCGTGTGTGTAAACGTCTAATGTAAGTAATGATGTTTTAGGTGAACCTGGCGAACTAGAAGTGTCAGAGCATTATATTTTTTGTTGTAGCTCTACAGGTGAGTACCGGCTTTCATAAGTCTCAATAAAGGGGGATTTGATTGCTAGTTGACTAACCTGGTTAACTGAATACTATAGTGAGATATATGTTCTAGATTTCAATTCAGAGATACATAGAGATGAAGGTTTGAACCCTACCATGTTGATTTGATATGATATATGTGTGCTCATATACATGTGCACAAGATATGATATGCCATGTTAAATTCTTGTTGATTATGAAATGCATGCATGCTATTGGATACAGACTGGATCCGCCATATTGAACTTGTTGATATGCATGCGTATTAATTGATCCTGATTGGATCAACTATGTGTATGTGAATTGGCCGCGGACCTTGTGTTGCTATGATATTAAGGTCAGCTTATGGCTAGATCCCAAAGGGGCTCAAGTCTTAGTTCGGGATCAACGGGGACTCAGGGACCCATGCCGTGTCATAGGTTCTGCAAGACCACCGTTCCTTAATGAGATGGGGTATTCAGCTATTCGCTGAGCCCAAAAGGAGCCTATGGCTTCATAACTATGCTTAGTGGACCGCTATATGCTCCCCCACCAACGCGGATGGTTGTGTCTGATCCCCCGATTTGGGTCGTTGAGCTGGACTGGCTATCTTGCATGATATGACTCTTACCGATCTTGTCAGCACTCCACTATGTGATATGATAGCATTGATTGCTTATTCCTGTATTATGTGGCTCGCTTTGTTGATACTTGTGATAAGTTTGTACTCACTAACTATTTATAGCTAATGTTGCTTCGTTGATCCTTTTTACAGGTAAACATTAGGTGGTCTGGTGAGATTGGGTTGTCTGCTGTTGGTTGTACTTACTTTTTGGAGGAATACTTGTTGTATTATATGATATTTTGTTGTGGTTGTTTGTTGGTAAAAGTAACACCAAACAACGTCGTTTCAGAATTTTGGGTTGTATATATATATGATGTTAAATATGTGATTAACTATCACATAAGTAATAGAGTTTTGGTTTTAATTTCCGCGGCTTATTTATGAAATTATTTTAATTTCAAATGGACCCACACAGATTTAAAACTTGAATTTTACCAAATTTACTGTTTACGAAGGTGGTGTTACATGTTTAGACCGCCTACTTCGGTAGCGGGAATGTTTAGACCGTTTAATTCGATAACGGGAATGTTTAGACCGCCTACTTCGATAGCGGAAATGTTTAGACTGTGTACTTCGGTAACGGAAATGTTTAGACCGTCTACTTTGGTAGCGGGAATGTTTAGACCGTTTACTACAGTAGCGGGAATGCTTCATGTTATGAGTGAGAGATTGTGATATGCTTGATGTACTGATTTAGTATGTAAGTGATGTACTCGCTAAGTTCGTGCTTACTGTTGTTTGTTTAACTCTTTTCAGGAAATGACCATGGCGGGGCTCCGGCCAGCACTTTAGAGATAGCTCATCGTTGAAAGACTTCCGTTGGATATTTACGTAGCCTTAGTGTTTTAGTTATTTCAGTTGTTATCATGAACGTGTCTTAAAGGAATTGGAATATAACTAAATATTCAAATACAATTGTGATTCTGATATATACATATAGTAGTTATGTGCTTCGAGTCTATAAATTTCAATTTAAAAAAAATTGGAACGCTACAGAATGCATATAAAATTGACCTACCTGTTCATTATAATGTTTCAGCTACTTTTAATGTGGTTGATTTGTCGCCATTTGAAGGGAGTGTAGATGAAGTGGCAACCTCGAAGGTGGATCTTTTCCAAGGTGGGGAGAATGATGCAGGGCATCCGATCATAGCCTCATGGCTTATCATTTGAGTATATAACTTATGTATTCAAGTATTAAACCTGTCCTTTTGATACATTAAAGTTTCATAACTAGGCTAATGAATGTAGCCAAAAACTAATTTAAAATGTACTAAACATTATAACTAGTTGATAATAACAATTTGAAACTTCAATAAATTAAAATACAAGTTTGAATACTACATATATATAATAAGACAATGTTTAGTGCATTTTAACTTAGTTTGCTCTTTTAAAAATAGATTATATGTTTTATTAATCAAAATAGGATAAAAATAATGTTTAGATTTGATTATGTCATTTGATATCATAATAATAATGTTTAGATTTGAGTGTTTGATTAGTTAAAGTAATTTATGATTTAATTAGTAAAATGTCGAAAAAGAAAATTACGTGAATTTCATCATTAGAATTTTATCAAGCATGTATAGATTTATAAATAGTAGACAATATGAATTTCAAGGGAAAAAGTTAAATATTTATATAATGAAAAATTCTATAATTTCCTACTTCATCCTCTTAAATAATGACATGTGAAATATAGTTATTCTCTTTTTTAATCTCTTTCCTTGATATTAACACTTGTGTTGATCTAATAAGTAGAAGGATTTTGTAAGACGATATAAAACCTCTCATTTTTAAAATATAAATTATTGATTTTTAACGTTTTATTTTATTTTATCAAACAGTAGAAACAAATTATCGTCGTTATAAAATTACAACAATCTAAAAATGATTTTTTAAAGGTAACAAATCTAGGAATCTGACGTATATTTGCTAACATCATAAGTTTTTCTAGGGAAGATGATCATAGAGTGTAGTCGTCGTCATGTGATTTATTTATAATTTTAGCACCGTCTTTGTAGTTTCGAGTCTATTTGTTTAATCTCCGTGACTTAATAAATTAAGAATATTAATATTATTTCTTTATTTTAATTATTAACCGCGCAGATACGTTTAATCTAAAGAAAGTAAGAAATTGGGTGGAGCAGGTACAGAATCCCAGGACTAAAGATGCCCTTTATTTATTTATTTTTATCAAATTGCTATATCAGGCATTACTTAATTACCATTAGTTACCATGTTCATCATTTGTTTAATTAATCGGTTATCGGTTTTATAGATTTAATTGTTTCTGTTTAATTGAATATTAGAAAAAAATTAACCCGTCATGTACAAACCAAAAGTTTAGTAAACCAAATCAATCTAACTGAATAACTACCGGATTAATTGTTCCTGCTTTATAAAATCAAAAGAAATTTACCAAAAAAAATTACATACAAGAGTTACCATTAGTCACACTTGGCACTTTATACATGATTATTAAATTCAAATAACCCATATTACTATATTAGGTATAAAATAATCAAGCAATTTGCAAAACCATAAGATCGCTATAATCTATACTATATTATAAAACATTTAATCTTTTGTTTAAACTATTAAATTTTAAGTGTTTTAAAATTACTATGTAATACCCGAACTTCGAAAATAAATAAAAGAATATTTATTGAGAAAATAATATCTATGTTGGATTATGGATTTAACGGTGGACTAGTTAATTTAATTGGGTTTGAGTACATGTATATATATATATATATATATACTAGCATATTACTCGCGCAATGCTGTGGCGGTAAATAGTTTTTGGTTTATAATATTTCGCTTCCAAAAATGTAATGATATGTTATTCGCGCGAGTCAATGTCACGAAAAAGTTCTCTACAACAACATGTCTGGGTTTTTTTTCAAATTTTCTTTTATTTACATTTAACTATTTTATTAATTTTAGAAATAAATTCTAAAAGACAATAAAATAAGAAAAAAAATTATATATGAAATAAAGAGAAGAGTTAATAAGATTTTAAAAATTATGTTGATGTGGTGGATAATTGTGTTAGTATGAGAGAATATATTTTGAATAAAGTTAAAGTAAATTAGTAGAGAATAAAATAGTTAAAAATTGAGCGAATGAGATTAATTTAGATTAAATGAAGGGTCAAGATTTTATATTGATTGAATTTTAAGAAGTCTTAAAATTTAAGAGGAGTGAGAATGTTAAATGCTTTATATAGTAGTATAGATATGATTGGCTTAATGGACTAGTATGGATAATTCAATTGGAGTAAGCATTATTAGGCTTATTGATTCAAAGTGGGCTTAGGCCTTTTAAGGGAAGGTATATATGGAAGATTTAGGGCACAACCCTCAAAAGGTTGTGTTACTGTTGCATAGAGAGAGAGAGAGAAGTGTGTGTTGGTGTGTGCTTAAGCCCACGAGAAACAGAGGAAGAAGGATTCAAGAATTAGCTGGAAACTCAAGGAATTGTCAAGAGAATCATCAGGTAATGGTTCCTATCTCATTGTGGTAGTATAGCTATCAATTTTATCTTGTTTGGATGATGCTAGCATGAGTTTTAATCTGGGTTTTGAGGTTGTGAGTTTATGAAGTAGTGAGAGAGAATTTGAGATATGATCTTTGATACTTGATGAAATATGTTTAAATCTTGAAGGAAGTTTCTAAATAAATGGAGAAATGTTTTGAAACAAAAATAAAGTGATTTAGTTAAGTTTTGAAAAAGTTTGATTTTGGCCATAGAGCCTGTGAAACGAAAAATGACGAGCTGACAGGGATGAGTTCACCCCATGCGACTTTCGCATGGGGAGGGAGGGGGTCCATGCGACTTTCAGTTGTGTAGGTATAAGTTCATGCGACTTATAGATGTATCATGCGACTTTTAGTTGGTTATGTATGATTCCATGCGACTTTTAGCAGTAGTGCATAGTCCATGCGACTTTTGAGAATGACCATGCGACTTTCGCATGGGGTGCATGCGACTGTCGCATGGGGTATTCATGCAGGATATGATTTCATGCGACTTCCAGATGATTATGTGTGCATTTCATGCGACTTTCATATGATTTTCATGAACCATGCGACTTGCACATGAACCATGCGACTTTCAGTTAGCTATGTATAGTGTCGTGCGACTTTCACCTTCGAAGAAACACCCCATGCGACTTTCCATGGTGCGACTGTCGCAAGGGGCAACTCACGGAACACCCATGCGACTTATGCATGGGGTTGAGAATCCGACAGTTTTAAGTGAAATCCGATGGTTTCCATGAGTTGGAAATCCGACAGTTGCATTATGAGTTAAGAATCCGACAGTTTGGAATCCGGATGTGAAATCCGACACTTTACCTTGACGCGACGCGTCGGTTTGATGGACGCGACGCGTCCCCGACTTAATGGAATTTAATGCATTTCTTATTGTTACATGCCTTGTGAAACCCGAATGTATTACGGGGATAAACGAACGAGGGATTCATACACGGTATTGATTTGTTAGACCTATTGTAGGTTACGGTTGACTAGCAAGTAATCGCAAGTGAGCTAGTGAGATAAGGTCGAGAAACTGAGACTGCAAGACAGGTGAGTATTCTTACTTACATTTCTAAATAGACATCAAATACGTTTGATAGTGCCTAAGAGAGTGAATGATAATTGTTGAATACATGAATACTATGTGTAGACCAACACTTCGGTGTCGGGTATGTTTTAAATAGACTTTCCATACGACCTATGAGGTGTAAGCAGATGATAAGTTATGAGACTTGTGAATACACTCAATTACATGATAGTAGTATGTGTGACGTGTAAGTATGTGGTCTGTGATAATTAAACCATCAGTATGCTAGAGACCGTTACTTCGGTGACGGGTATGTGGAGACCAATTGTACATGATAGTAATATGTGTGACGTATTATGTATGTGGTATGTGATAAATATATCATCAGTATTCTCATTATGATCTAAATAGATTCCAGTTGTTTATATATGCATGTGAATACGTGAACAACTATGAGATTATAACTGAATGTGATTAGACCGTTTACTTCGGTAACGGGTATGTTAGACCGTTCACTCCGGTGACGGGTATGTTAGACCGTTCACTTCGGTGATGGGTATGTTAGACCGCACACTTCGGTGTCGGGAATGAGACCGTACCCTTCGGTGTCGGGAATGAGACCGTACACTCCGGTGTCGGGAATGAGACCGTACCCTTCGGTGTCGGGAATGAGACCGTACACTCCGGTGTCGGGTATGAGACCAACGCTCCGGTGTTGGGTATGAGACCAACGCTCCGGTGTTGGGCATGAGACCAGTACTTCGGTGCCGGGTATGTAGACCGTTGTGACGACAACGGGTGAGAAGAGACCGTCTAACAGGCGGGTATGAGATACGTGTTATTTGATGAGACCACTTATTTCAGTAGTGGGTACGAAGAATGTGTTCTGATGAACTGTTTGGTTTGTAAGTAAAAGTACTCTCTAAGCTTTGTGCTTACGGTTGTTGTTTAACCATCTTTTCAGGTGATGACCACGGCGGGGCTCCAGCTCGTGTTTGATAGCTCATCCCCAGCAGGCTTCCGCAATGTTTTCACTCTCATGAGTTTTCTAATGTAATCCAAATTGATTGTACTTGAACTTAAGATTTTTATGGGTTTTCATCCGGAATGTAAATGGTATCATGCAGTGTTTTAATTATCGTAGACTTTTAGTCGTATGATAAAAAAAATTTTGGGACGTTACAACTTGGTATTAGAGCCTTGGTTTAAGAGATTCGAATACGTTTCCGCGTGTTTGAACTTAAACCTTGGTTCGTAAAGGATTTTAGATAAAGTTTTGAAACTTTCTCAAATGATTAATGTTACGATGAGCTATCGGCTGGAGCTAGTCCGGGTGGTCACACGCGAGTACAAGGTATGAATTTATGATACGATGATCATGTTAACTGAGATTTTGGAATTTAACTGCTTTAGTAAGCCTTTCTCGGCCAAATGATAGAGGCGCAGGGGATTCATTCGGGTTCTCAGCTAGCTGCCATCTAGAGTATATAAAGAATCAGAATAGAATGACATGATTGTTTTTACCTGATAGCGGACTATATGCTGATGAGATGATTGATAGATGGCCCAAGCCAGTGAATCGGGATTTTCGAAGGTGATGTTAGGATCCAGTATGTGTAGTGTGTCGGTAATAATAGGGCCCATATTATTAGTTGCACACGATACTTACCGGAACCTACCAGCATCCAAGGGCATCTTGTGAATCCGGTGAGGGGTACTTGTAGAGATAGAATGCCTATAGCTAAGGTGCCTTAGAAAGTCTAAGGTTGCCTACTAGCTAAGTTTTGACATGTGATACAGGATATGAACTAATATAGTAGTGAGGACTGTATGGCAAAGCCGCCTATTGATTAGTGCATTGCCTATACATCTAGCATGGTGACTACGAGAAACCGATCAGTATTACCAGCGGGTTTTGGAAACCCACCCATTGAAGTAAAGGATAGCGTGACAGTAGTATGCTTGTAGAGTAGAAAGGCCTTAGTATGACTAGGGTTGCTCCAGATTATGCGGTAAGCATGTGACAGTTCACACGTTAGGTGGACGCGATGTACGTTATGACTAAGATGGTTGATGAGGCCACCGGTTGAGGGGTGCGCTGCCTATACTTCCATTTGGCAGTAGAGCGGGAAAGAGTGGAACATGGTATTGTGTGGTAAAAGTTTTAACGAATCAGTAAAACCAGAGACACCTCGAGAGGTGGAATTAGCAGATGAAAAAAAATCCGTAAATATAGTTGTTATATTTAGAGACAGTGTGATGGAGGAAGGTGATGTCGAACTTCCTATAGACTTTATTCTGACTCACGCGGGAGTTTCAGTTAACGATGGGAATGTACTGGCTTGTCGTTACTAAGCCAGTATATTATGCAACGAGGAGCCGAACGGGTTCAAACCCCAAGTGGGGGAGAAATTCTAATCAATGGGGGACACGATGCGAAACCGCATTTTGATTTTGCTAAAAGCTGCTATAGCTGCTAAAGTAACAGCCGACAGGATGAAGGAGCTGAGGGAGATGCTACCTCAGATAATGACTGAGACAAAGGAGGATATACGAGAAATGACTATCATAAGTTGAGCACGCTATGGCCTGTACGAGAGACTGCAGCTACTACATCAATTGATACTCCAGAAGCAAACCGGATACAGAGGGGTTGCGCCTACATAGATTTCTCTACATGTCAACCAATGGCCTTCGAGGGGAATCCAGATCCCATTAAGAGCACAAAGTAGACCTATGAGGCGAAAGAAACTCTCCACACATACCACTGTGTAGATGAAAGGAAAGTATGGTTCGTATCAAGCTTGTTAAGTGGAGCACCAACGTGATTCGTTAAGAATGAGCAAGACATGTCCCTTATGTGTTAATGGGAGAATTCCAAGTGATTGTGAGAATGGATTGGCTGGAGCGTCACCAGGCCAACATCTTGTGCAAACAGGGTATTATCCGGATTCAGAATCCAAGTGGGTGAGAAATCTCCATCTAAGGTAGACGGCAAAATGGATTGACGGCATGCTGCACCGTGGCTGAGGCGGTGAGGTATCTACACTAGGGTTGCACGGCCTTCATAGCTCATGTGGTTGACGCAAGGCTGGAGAAGAAGAAATTGACAGTTTTCAATGTATTAGCGGCATGCGATTATCCGGAGGTATTCTCGGAGAAACTACCGGGGATCCCGCCAGACGGGCGGGTGGGGTTCAGTATGGACCTAGTGCCGGGAGTGGCACCTATCGCCAAGGCACCGTAGCGCAAGAAATGCAAGAGCTAACGTCACAACTTCAGGAGCTGCTTGATAAGGGCTTCATACACCCAAGTAGCTCACCGTGGGGGAGCACCGATCCTTTTCGTGAAAAAGAAAGATGGAACCTTCAGAATGTGCATAGACTACCGCGAGCTCAATACGGTGATAATTAAGAACCGTTATCTGCTACTAAGGATCGATGACTTGTTGACCAACTGCAAGGAGCGGCCTGTTTCTCAAAGATAGACTTGCGGTCGGGATATCATCAACTCGAGGTACGAGAGGAGGATATAACCAAGACGGCCTTTCGCACGCGCTATGGGAACTTCGAGTTTGTCATTATGTCCTTCGGTCTCACTAACGCACCAACAGCTTTCGTGGGTCTAATGAATCGGGTTTACAGGCCAAATCCAAATGAATACATTTTCAAAAAAATACCTATCATACAAATTAAAATGCAACCTCTTTATTTCTTTGGGTATTTGGGGGGCCTCAAAAGGTAAACTTAAAATCCAAATCCAAATCATAATCCAATTGAATATTCGGGTGAATCCAAATAACCAATTCAAATCCATTTAAGTCATAAGCAATTAACAGAAACTCATATGGATTGGATGGATTTTCAAATGAAATTGTACATCGTTATTACCAAAATTTGTCATTTTCAAAAACTTTTAGTAAATAATTAACTAGTAGTAACGGAAGTCTAAAAGTCATATGCATAATAAAAGCTAACTGCCACCTGGCACGTTTAAAACCGTTTAAGTCATAGTGTCACGCCGTAAATATAAAACCGTCATGTAATTCAAAACCAAAATAAAACAACAATCCAATTGGTATCCCTGATCTAATGGTGGTGAGGGAGGTCGGTGATCGTGAGGTACGTGTCCTGTGGCAGTGGTGGTGACCGTAGGTTGAAGGAGAATGGCAATGTTTGTGAGGAGTTCTCGCAGATCTGCTGGCAAAGAGGCGTCGGAGGATATGTACGTAATTAGCAACGTTTTCAAGGACATATATGAAATTATCCCTATAAACAAACAGCGTGAATTAAACCGATAAATAATAATATATAATTTACAACTTATGTAATTATTAAATGGCGCAACGTGAGTTTAGAAATAAACATAAAAAATGCTCGAGTGAATAATGTTGCTATCGAATAACGATAACGTTTAATTGTGTAAAATCCTTAGTCTTTTTTTTATCTCTATGTATGACTTTCTCGATCTTATAAAACTCTTGTTCAATCTAGCTTCCATTGACTCATCACTAAGTGATCATCACAATCGTTAATTAATTATGTGGCTTTCCCTAAACATTCATTCAAAGTTCAAACAAATAATAATATTAGTAAATAAAAATTATATTTTATTTCAAATTAAATAATAGCAAATTACAATATATATAATTCTATATTAATCAAGACGTCAAGTTGAGAGTTGCTAGCAGAATTGACTTTTCATTAATGCTTCCATGTTATGTAACTGAAAAACATGAATTTAAAGATTTTACTAAGATTAATAATCAAACAAATTAAATATCTATAATTATATTAAAGTTTTCACCGGCCAAGCTATTAGTTATATGTCAAAAAAATTATACAATTTATATTTAAGATATATCCTGCATGCTAATGTTGTCGCATAGCATGAATACCCTACTAGTGTTTATTTGAAATCTAAAACTATCTCCTTGTTTAATCTTATGGAAACGGATAATTATACTTTATTAGCTGGATTCAATTGTGGGTGCGTTTGAATTTGGAACTTTATTAGTTGAATTTAATTTAATTAGCCTAAGTTAATTGAATTTTAAAAGAATCAATCAATTTCATTTCACTCAATTTGAAACCAGGGCCCGGATTAGATCAATCAGTTTTGATCCTGTGCCACTACCGCTAAGGTGAAGCTGTTAAAAAAATGTAATTAATGAAATTTAATTCAATTTTATTTCATTCGTACTTTCTAATTTATTTATACATTTGTTAAAAGAATCGGAATATATTCTATCAAATGGTAGAAGTATGTTTTATGTCTTATGAGTTCGGATCAAAGAGTATTAAATAGAAAATTAATTAAAATTAAAATTGTTGTTGTTGATTAGGGGTGTAATATATCGAGCCGAGCCGACATAGTGTCAAGCTTGAGCTTAACTAGGTTTCAAAGCTTAAGCTCGACTCGAGTAAGTAATCGACACTATCAAGTTCAACACGACTAAAATTAATTTAATAAAATTTTGTAGCAACAAATGTTAAAATACATTCCGGAATTTAAATTTCACCTTTTCGAACAACAATTAACAACCAGCTTCAATTTTCAAGCTCGAGCTCGACTCGAGTAAGTAATCGACACTATCAAGTTTGACACGACTAAAATTAATTTAATAAAATTTTGTAGCAAGAAATGTTAAAATACATTCCAGAATTCAATTTCATATTTTCGAACAACAATTAACAACTTACAACTAGCTTTAATTTTCAAGTTTGAGCTCGACTCGAGTAAGTAATCGACACGACTAAAATTAATTTAATAAAATTTTGTAGCAACAAATGTTAAAATACATTCCAGAATTCAAATTTCACATTTTCTAACAACAATTAACAACTAGCTACTAAGGGTATAAAAAGTAAATGGTGTGTATCTAAATGGGTAAAATGGTAATTTATTACAAGCTTGATTAGGCTCGCGAGCTGAGTATTTCAGAGCTCGAACTCGGCTCGACACTCTACTCAAGTAGCTCGAGCTCGACTCGGTTCAGCTCGAGTCGATTTCGGTTATTTTTCGAGTCGGTCTCGAGTAGCTCTCAAGCTGTCTCGGCTCAATTACACCCCTGTTGATGGTGTTGTTCTTTGCTACCAGGTAAAACAAGTATATATTGAGGCGGAGGTGGAGGAAGAGAATGAGATTTATCTTTTATAAAGGTGGCGACATGGGTGGTGGTGGTGGGCGACGGTGGTAATTAGGCGGTAAAACAAACATGAATTTATCCTCTTGTACCATCATTTAAGAAACAAAATGAGATTAATCTGTACTCCCTAAGGAATGCAAATTCCATCCACTAAAGGAATAGTTAGATCCTAAGGAATATAATCCGATTCCAAATTTGTCAAATACTTCAAAACAAACAACAAGGCTATCATGCAATAATGGTTACCGTCAAAGCAAGTTGATCCCACATGGCTGTCATAGCATAATAAAACTCCTGAATGCCCAAATCATTCGGAAGAAGAGCACATATATCTGTCTCTGATTGATATTATTTGGCAAAATTAGTCTGCATAATAAATAAGACAAATGATCTCATGCCTCTTTTGCAATATCATATTTCATCTGTTGAGAATTAGTCGAGTGTGTAACAAAATTGTTGGGTGCAAGTGATTGTTTTAGAATTTTAAGCCTTCCATACATCTAATGTAGTAGCACAATTATCTGCTTAGGTGTTAACCGACTTAGTCTTAACACCTTAAACATAAGACCACATAGACTTTTCACGAAGGAAATCTTCATAACCTAACTCTAGAATGGGTAATTTTTACCAACTAATTAAACACTAATGGGCCTCAGAGAATCATCTTTACGAGTTACCATAACAAAGAGAAGGAAGGGGAATTGGACGGCTAAGATTTGTGCTCGCGGTTTCATACGAAAAACAATTCTCGTTTGAACTTTTGCCTATCTATATATATAATAGGATCAATATAGAACTTAGTCTTAATCATAGAACCTAAAGAACAAATCTGGACTATTTGATCATCTAAATTAATGATTGAGATTTGAAGGTGGCAATTTTGTAAATTATATGAAAACTATATGAGGTAACTGCATAATTAAGGGCAATATGGAATTCTCTTTTGGTAACCACAAAATGCAAATCATTAGGTTATTTGCATGTCAATGACTTAATATTGTTTGTATTTTTGGTTATTTACATTTTTGTTATCTTCTTTTATGTCGGTTGCATTTTGCCTTTTACATTTTCTTTAAACAATTTGCATTTTTGTTATCTGTTCTTTTCATTTTCGGGAGAATTTTGCATTTTCATAAATAAAAAAAAATTAGAAAACATTTCAATCATGGTATTGAATTAAATAGGATAAAAAACTGAATCTAATGGTATATTTTTTTTTTGCTAAAATTCTTAAACATGAATTTATTATGACTATTTGGATGTTTAGTAGAATTTTTTTTTTAAAATGAAAGTTTGGAGGTTTAATGAGGAAGAGGGGAGTGAGTATTAATTTGTAATTCTTTTTACAGTTTTACCCTTAATCTTAATGTCACGTGTCATCACCAGATTTGTTTTTTAGGTTCTATGAATAAGCAAGGTTCTATATATAACCTCATCCTATATATATATATATATATATATATATATATATATATATATATATATATATATATATATATATATATATATAATATGCCAACTTCTTTAAACAAACACGTCACATACATACATTCATACTTACACTCCAAGAACCACCTGGGATTTTAACAACATAGAAACAAGATTTTACAGCCACTTTTAGCATCATAATATCATCATATCAATCCACATATCATCAAGGTATGATTAGTTTGTTTAGTTTTAATATTTTAATGGGTCAGAGTGATTCAAATGGTTGAATCATAGTATACAAGATGTAATTTATGTTTTGTGTTGTTTAAATTGAGGTTATACATTATATGGGGTGTAGGAAAACACAGGCTGCAGAGTCAGTCGTGTACACGACCTGTGTAGTAATAGGTCGTGTAGCTTGGCCCTGTAGTAACCTAAGTCAAACACAAGCCATTAAGCCTGAGGTGCCATGTATGTGAAGGGTACACGACTCGTGTAGAACTCCTACACGACCCGTGTAGGACTCCTACACGGCCTGTGTAAGCCCTATTTCAGGACATAATATGTTATTTATTATATTTTGCTATTTTTAATTATATAGGAAGATGATTGGATAATTGATTAAGTCATATAAGTTTTTCGCATTAACTAAGTATAAGGTGAGGTTACTAGATTATTCTTCGTATTTACAACATGTGTGTCATCATACTAGAATATAATACACGTATTAATGATGTGTGTTGATTAGCATACTGCTATGTGTAGTACTGTAATAGGGCTCGGATATGATACAGTACTGTGACCTATAAGTTGCTACCTTGGGTCTAGAACAAGAGGTTGGCATAAATTACGTGTTATACGTATGATATCTCTATGTGATTTTATACATATGTTTATATGATTAATAGTTTGGCATACTCACTAAAATTTTATAGCTTATTAGATACTATTTAAAATGTTTTGCAGGGCTCAACAAATACAAAGCTCCTGTATGACCATCTTATAAATCTTTTGAAAGACTCTAACGCCTTGTTTGTGTAATATGGAAAACTATAATAGTGTGTTTGAGTAGTACATATGTGAATGTCTAAAATATATATATGTGAATTTTGTAAAGGTATTTTATATATAAATATCAATTTTATAAATTGGGGCTTACAAAACCCTAACTATCAAGTTGTAGAGATGTCGACAAAGCTGATCATTAGATGCAAAAAACGAGTCTCAACCAATCAACAGAAGAAAAAAGCAACTCGATCATAAGCTAAAAAGACAAATCTGAAACCATAATTTTGCAAAACCAACTCTTAACAAGGATAAATGGATAATAGACCTCCATGGGGCCGTTGTTTTGTATCAGGACTAAGGATTTCATTGGGCTTCTCCTGGCAGCCCATTTATCATTTATTAATAAAAATTAAATTAAATTCTGCTTAAAAAATAAAAATATCCGAGGGAAGAGAATTGCAATGGAATTGTTCACAGTCAGTGGCGCGTGCCATTATTACCCTTTTTGCGACGAGGATTTTCGGGAACGTACACGGTACACCACTTTTCCATTACAACCTCATAGCGACGGTTTTTACCGTCACAAAGGCCCTGATTATAACAGTGGTAATTATGTAGCCCACCACAACCACCTTGCAAGCCATAGACCGGCCGATATAAATCATTTATGTGGTTTCAAGTCTTACTTTTTGGTTTTTATATCATATCAGCAAATGATAATCCTGATACAGTTAACTACTATGACCCATTGGTTTTCAAGGTAGGGGTAGTAATATAAATATATATTTGAAACGAAATACGAATAAATAATAGAAAACGAAAACACTAAGCTTTAACCTGAGAAAAACCTTTTACAGGAAAAAACCAAGAACACAACCGATTATATCACTAAACCTGTGAATAACAAAGAAAAGTTGCAAACTAAATTCTTGGTTTGTAACGTGTAACGGCGTATGAATAAGAACCCAAGAGAAATAAAATCTCTCTATTTGTGTTGCCTTCATTGAACTCTTCATCATAATAATCATCGTGTGTCAGCAATCCTTTGAAATTAAATTGTCATATCAACCAAGGTTGAACTTTAACTTCGTTGATGGAACATTAGTGATCAAAACCTCTCCACAAAAGTTTTCTTCGACAATACAATAAGCGTTTAATTAACCACCCCGATTAGGTTGTGAATTATTGTCAACAACTCTTTTCCCCTTGTTCTTCAATTTATAGTATTCAGAGATATCATGACCATTTCTTTTGCAATATCTGCATGACTTGGACCTCCAAAGTTGAACTGCCTCTAATTTTAGAGTTATTATATTGAACCGATAGATTCTTTGCTTAAGAACTTGAACCTTTAGTAGACATAATATCTTTCATTTCTCTCTGGCATGCAAGGGTTCATAAACTGCCTTGAGTATTAAAGTATTATGACCATATAACATAGTATATCTAAAATTTGAATAAGAACTCGACAAAAAAACATAAAATAATCAAACCCAAATCTTCTTCATTATATTTTAACTCCATACATTCAAGATTAGAAAAAATATTTTTAAAACCCGGACGATGATTAGTATAATCCACCTTCTTGCAACTTGTGAGAAAATAAGTTTTTGTTTAACGTGCATCTTACTCGTTAAATTTTTAGTCATACAAATTTGTTCCAACTTCAACCATAAAAAAAAACATTCTAACTTCTTGTAAAATATTATTAGATAAATAGAGATGAATATAAGATAGGGCATTACGATATTTTCTTTCTTTCTCCTCATCTAACAAAGCCGCTGACATCTTTTCTAGACCTAATAGCGCATCATCAGAGGCGAAGAGAAAGGGATGTTGAATGGTGCTAGGCCCATAATTAGCCCAAAAATCTTTTATTTTAACACATATTTTCTTCTCTTTATGGGTGTTATTAATGTTATAATAAATGAAGTCCCCTTCTATTAAAATCCTAGCTCTACCCTGCACATCATCAAGATGCATTTGAGTCAATTTCTCTTGAATCTTCACTTGTCATAAAGAAAATCTTGTATTTCGCTCCAATAATGCAAGATTGTATTTCACAATAGTCATATCGATATAAAACCTTAGTAAATTGAAAAGGGTAATAAAAAACAACGTGACTTTGAAATGAGTTGTTGTAAAATAAATATACACAAACAACGTAGAAATGAAGTACGAAAACTCTTGGTTTGTACCGTCTTACGGCGTACGAATGAGAACCCAACCCAAAAAAACAAATTCTCTCTATTGTGTTGGCTCACCAAAACTCACGGAAGCCCCCAACATATATTTATATATGTATTAAACCCTAATAAATTATTAGGCTATAAAGATATAAATGGGATATGGGCCTGGGCCCACCGTTGAAATTTGGATCACATCTAACAAAAGCTACCATAGGAATTAATTAAGAGCTAATTGCTCTCACCTTTTATGTTAATTCCAAAATACGACCTTAACAGTTGCTGTGGTGTAGTGGTTATCACGTTAGTCTTACACACTAAAGGTCTCCAGTTCGATCCTGGGCAGCAACATTCAGATCTTTTTTCTCCTTTTTTTTCCTACTTACAAAAGCTGGACATTGGCCTATCCGGGAAAACTACTAATTTATGCACAGCCCATTAAAGTCAAACAGAACAGCCCATAAGAATTGATAAAAGATAATGATCACATACCGAGTTGCTTGGTCTGGTATTTTATTTGGAGAAGTAAACGAGAATAGTACTACATTTGAGCTTCATCTAAAGGTCTATAAATTCGAAAGCTTCCTTCTTTCTTTTTTCGCTTTTTGTTCAAAGATAATGACGATATTAGTGAGATAGTTTGTTTAGGTGGAATGGAGTTCATTATTTGTGTTAAATCTTTTATTCTTTATATATGAAAATTGATCTTTATGCTTTATAGGTGAAGAAAGTAAATGGAAATAGTACTACATTTGAGCTCCAACCAAAGGTTTATAAATTCAAAAGCTTCCTTCTTTCTACACTTTTTTGTTTAAAGATAATGATGATATTAGCGAGGTAGTTTGTTTAGTTTGAATGAAGTTCACTATTTGTGCTAAATATATTATTCTTTACCTATGAAAAATGAGCTTTATGCTTTGTAGGTGAAGAAAGTTTTCATTGTTGTTTTCATTTGAGCTCTAACCGAAGGTTTTTTAATTCAAAGGTTTCCTTCATTCTTCGCTTTTGTTTAAAGATAATGATGATATTAGTGAGACAGTTTGTTTAGTTAGAATGAAGTTTACTATTTGTTCTAAATCTTTTATTTTTTTTACCTATGAAAATTAACCCTTATACTTTGTAGGTGAAGAATGTTATCATTATTGTTTTAGGTGTTGTTAATGTAAGTGATGACCCGAGATAATTGCAAACTTTCCTTTGGAGGTTGAATTATTGAAGGTATTCTATGTCTTTAACCATGGTTATTTAACAATGATAAGTACATAAAGAGTACAAAGAATTACGAAGCTTACTTTATTTTTTTCCTAATTTTAATATAGGATGACGATACAAACAACAAAGTTGTGATTGATAGTTATGATTGTGAAATTGTGACTCCTAAGGTTGGGTCGAAAACAAATACGGCGGGTCCATCCGGAAAACGTCGCAATATTGATGACAAAGATGAGATGTAGAAGGATCTGCTCTTGTGAATATGAAGTTTGTGTTTGTGAAGAATGGAAAAAGTTTGAAGGATTTGAGATGGCTACCGTTAAAATTAATGTATTTTGCTTTTTACTTTTATCAAATAAGTAGGTTAATTATCTTTGGTAGTATTTTCCAAACACTAATCCATTTCACCGTATGATAATTAGGTCATTTGAAAATAATATACTTTGATTTGAGTTTTATAATATAAGTTTTCATGTTTGGAATTATTAAGCTTTTTGGTTTGAGTTTTAAAATATAAGGTTTTGTGTTTGGAATTACTAAGTTCTTTGTGTTGTGTGTTAGTATATATGTGTATATTGTTCAATTAATCTCTACACATAATATGTTTGTATTTCAGCTTTGTTATACAACGATTTCTTAATTTTAATGTAAGATGACAATACAAACAACAAAGTTGTGATCGATAGTGATGATTATAAAACTGTGACCCCTAAGGTTGGCTCGAAAATATTTTGACTTTTATCAAATAAGTAGCATAATTATCTTTTGTTGTATTTTTCAAAACACTAATCCATTTCAACATATAATAATTAGGTCATCTGAAAATAATATATTTTGTTTTGAGTTTTAAAATATAAGTTTTCATGTTTGGAATTCTTAACTGAGCTTGATAATGATTTACGCCATATCTATTGAAAATGATGTTGTAACTTATATGTTACTATAGTAATATAACAATACCAATAAAACAATTCAAATTTATTACACATTAATATTAATTATTACACTTAAATAGTAACATATAACTATAAAATTCAATTTATATCTTTTACCCGTGTCCATAATTGTTATATATTTTTGATAAATTATTTGTAACTTATATGTTACTAGAATAACCTAAGACCATATATTAAACTATACAAATTTATTAGACAATAATGATAATTATTGCTATTAAATAATAATTATTATTTATCATTAAAATATCAATTATTGTAGGTTAACAATATTAATGTAAGTATCAAAATTTATTACTCATTAATATTAGTTATTACTCATAAATTGCAATTATGATTTATCATTACTTTATACTCTATTAATCTATTTACAATTTCATATGCACAAGATTGTATATGAAGATTCTTAAAAAAATCCAACAATACGATAATGCAATGAGTGAGAATTCAAGTATTTCTCATTTATAACAATATAAGTCTTTATCATAAAACGTACTCATTATTGTTTTACCTATTTTAATATTGTTATATGTTTATTGATTCTTCTAATTTTTAAAATTGTTAATGCCAAATATATTTACAATTTAGCAAAGCCAAAAGAATGATTCTCAAAATATCAATTAATATATGTTAACAATACTTATGAAATTATCAAAACATATTACTCATTAATATTAATTATTACTCTTAAATTGCAATTAAGATTTATCATTATATTTTATACTCTATTACAATTTCTCATCCCAAATCTATTTACAACATCATTGCACAAGATTGTATGATAATATTCATAATTGTGACTTATTACCTAAAAATTCTCCCACAAAAACTACTTTACAGACTACAAACCATGTTTATAATATCCAATTCATAAAAATTAATCGAATTAGAATGCATGGGATGGATTGGTATCAATATATTAAAGATTATGCAATTACTCCCAAAACAATACTATATTTCCAAATAACCAATTCATTCAAACTTAATATGGTTGAATATCATATGGAAGGCGAACAATCACATATATATTATACATAACAACAATACCTTGAGACACCAAAATACTTCACCACATTTAGTGAATTGTTGGTCCCAAAGATGGTAAAAAAGCAACCGATACAGTGTAGAAGGGGGGATGAATACACTTTATACAACCAATTAAATTTAATCAAATGTATATTGATTAATCAAATGAACTGGTTACAATTTTTACTTTCTAATCAAATCAACAGAATGATTTGATATTACACTGTTATAAACTCAACTTCTCTCTAAACACTCTTGAATTACAAACTAATTAATGATCGAACTTCTTGTTAAAACTAATTAACAAGAATTCTGGAAAACTCTCTTTTAACTTTGAACTCACAAAGTTATCGCAACACATGCGTATCAAGTATGAACATAGGCTTCGCAACTTATGTTGTTCTTGTTCTGTGTATCACGCATACATCTTGTAAACCCATAAAAGGTTTATACTTATACTTGATGTATCTACGAATAAATCGCAGTTTAAAGATAGAACTTATTTTTTCTTTAAAACCGTAACAAACTCCTTAATTAGAACATATCTAACTAATTCCGTTTGAGATTTCTATCCAACTAATAGATAGTTTAAATTAGGTTCAGATACTCTAATTTAAATGTCGTAGATATTGAGAGTTTATAGCAGAATTTAAAACTTACTTAAATTCTTTAAACTGACTTCTGGCGCTGAGCTGAGTTCTTGAATCCTTGGTTCTTGAATCTTCAAGTCTTCAATTCTTTAAGTCTTCACTCTTGAAACCTATCTCAGCTTAGAAGTCACTGAGTTATCAAGTACTTACATAGAAAACTCTATATCTGTTTGTACGCTGACTACTCAGCCTAAGCTGACTAGTCAGTCTACAGCAGACTTACATAATTCCTAATGTTTAACCTATCATCTATACATATCTATGGTTTGTCTCATCAAATCTAACTTTTCTGAACATAGGACAAACATGAATAAACCACAACATATCAGGTATGTACAAATTATAGCCTTATTCTACGTTCAAGAAATATATTGTGATTTCACAAAAGATAACATGTCAACAACCTCATATAGGATTTAAGCAATTCGTTTCTACAATCAATCAATTTTGACACCACCACAAACATTCAATATATACTCACTTACGAGTGTATGAGGTTGATGTGGCGTTTGATGAAGCTCTACCAGTTGGTTTATGTGGACCAACATGGCAAAAATTATGTAAAGATTTTAAAATCACTCCAAGACAGTATCTCATGTTTGATTATATAATGGAAGGAATAATAAGCCTTACACACTTTGACATATCCGACCAAAAAATTATCCCTAAATATGAAGAGGTGAATAAGGCTACAGAATAAGATATTAAAACAATGAATTATGGAAGAACTGGTGGAGGGATTTCAAAAAACATTTAAAGTTAAGACAACGTACGAAGTTATTTTTTGCAATTGATGTGAATGCCTTACAAAACAATCATCAAATGGTGTTTACGGTTACATTACCTTGTCGCTGCTAGCATACTTAAAGTAACTATGATTGTTTTGGGTGCATTACTTTAAAAAAAAAATACAAATAAACAGTTTTAAGGTAGCACAATAATAACCACATATATCAAACATTGCATAATTTAGAATATATTCTGGTAGTATAATTACTTTGTAAATTAAAGAAATAAGATATTTGTATGATAGTGCATTATAGTTTGAGAAACACTTTCTTCTTTTATATATACCAATGAATGGATACGAGCTTACTTAGAACAACATAACAAACTAAAAAAAGAATATCAAAACAAAGCAAGACAATTTAACAATTTGTGTAGAATGAAATGTATGGTCAGTAACTTAATTAAAAAAACATTAATATTAAACAAAATTAACAAATACATTATAACATGTCCCGTGTTTACACGAGTTTGAGATCTAGTGATTAACTAAAGAACTCTCTTTAGTCATCTTCAAATTGAACAATCGTTGCTTTAAATACAACTTGTTGCTTAAGCTTTTCGTCATCAACAATTCTCCAACTTTAACCATGAAGTAACCACAAAAGTTTTCCTTCAACACATTTTGCAAAACACCATAGGTTATATTGTAAACTAATTGATGTGTCCTGTGACTGCAAGTTTTATTCATTTATAAAACCAACTCATCACTCAACAATCACACTAGAGGCAAGTATATATACCCGGTAGAGAAAATGGTGCATATTCAATGACAAACCTCGATTAATAGAACCTAGAAACATCCTTTAGATAGATACTTATAACTAAGAAACGGAAAATAAATATAAAGGAGATAAACCTAAATTAATCTAAGAACTATGCAACATAGGATTCACATGAGCTTTTAAACAAGTAATTCAGTTTCACAAAGTCAACACCCAAGCCCTATTGGTCTAGCCGTAATGAATGGAAACTATATAATCAACTCTCAAAGCAAAACTATTTGCATGTTTAAACCATGCCCTTAATGCTCATGATGTACACACCTAGATAAATGGTACTTTCGGATCTCTACTTGCCACCATAGCTCTAACCTGATCTTTACCGGAAACTCATGATCAAATTATCTCATAATCAATAATAGAAATAAGACTATAGTATAAACCAACAAATGATCAAAACACTCACATGAATACTCAAAGGCATAAAATCTAACATCACACAGAAGCTAGACTAATATTACTATTAACCAAACTGACACTAGGCTACAATTCTACCAATCATATCCCAACGTTGTATGATAATCACTCAAGTTCTAAACTAACTATATAACCTCATTAAACACATCAAATAACCTTTATTCCGAAACGTAAACAAGGAAAACCAAGAATCAAAGCAATCAATCAACCATATGAATAAACATAATTATAACCAAATTAATCCATACATACACATACGGTTACTAGTCTAATAACATACAAAAAAAGTCAAAAGATTAAATCCGGATCTACAACCCATACGAATGGAAATTGCAACCGGATTGTAAATCTAAGCCGGATCTTCAATCCTAGACGAAAAATCCATGAAGAATACCCGAATACATCCCAAGTGGATCTGAAAAACAGTTATACAAACCTAAACTAAGAAAGAAATAAAGATATATAGCGATCTGGTATTCACCGGAGCAAAAACGTGTAACTGGATTAACCAAGACGGAGAATTTTGGTTCTCGAGGCTTCGCCATCTTCCAAGTCTTCAAGACCAGACCTAGAGTGCTCTGGAAGTAGCCCTAGGTCGGCCTCCAAGAGGTGCCAATGAATCTCCAAGACAGAATCTAGCGTCCATGCTTCGATTGGGTTAAAACTAACGATTCTTATGTTAAAATACAAAGGAAAATGCTTCTGGTTCATAAGAACCCTAAAAACAGCGCATGTGAACCCTAGGAAGGTCTATTTCCGAAAATGAAGAAAAAACAACAATTTATATTTTTCGAGGTGTGCGGTGCACCCTCTAAACTTGCGTGGTGCACAAGTTCAAAAACTTGAATATCTTGTTTTTCTGTTCGAGAGTTTGTTATAACTCTTAGCACATGGAACACTTTCGTAGAAATTGTGCGGTGCGTAGACCTCTATAAGTACGTGGTTCAAAGTCTCATTTTTTGATATTTTGTATGTGACCACTTGAATCCCCTCAATCTGAATTCGTATGAGGGAGATATGGCCAAATTAGTGAAGGTACTTAGAGCTATTTTGTTTTCTAATTTTGCATACTTTTTCATCCTTTTTCCTCCATTTTCTTTTCAATCTCGTCCAAACTTATCATTTACCTAATATGAACAAATTCTAGTATAGTTATACTTTATCCGCCATAAAAATGGTGATAAATAGAGGGTAAAATATATGTATAAGATAAATGTTAAATGAGGGAGGCAACTCAAACCATGATAAGAATACGAAGCTTTATTGGTTAAATTGTTGGAATATGACTTTGAAATTAAGTTCATTGATGCCTAAGTGAGGAATTTTGTGCATTTTAGAATCAAAACGAAATTCATATCAAAACTAACAAGGAATTTGAAAAAAAAATGCAAACTATATTGGAAAATTGTAATGGATAGTCACTAGAAACAACCCGAACCCAATACAAAAATAAATTGGTCGATACAAACTTGATATCTGAACCTGTAATGCCTCTATTTTAGAACCATTTTTTTCAAAACATCATACTATAATACATACTTCGAGTCACCCAACTCTTATAAACCTTTTCATCTCCGGTGCAGTCGGTCTTTAAAACATAATTAGACATACTGTAAAAAACATGGTCCATTATATAAAACATTGTCTTGGAAACAATGTTGTCAAGCATGCGTTGGACCTTTCCCTTCGTTTAATCCGAGTGTGGCAATACCTGCAAAATGTTAAATATTCCATCATAAGCAATGCTTAGTGAGTCCAACTAATCTTAAACATATTATATGACATGTGTACTTCTATTATGTTAACATTATAACCGTATCATTTTATTCAAATCTAAGCGTAACGTACACAAAAACTAATTAAATATATAAATCTCACGTGGCACATCAAACAAAACACATATTTATATATCCATATGGCCATCATCTAGTTTGAGACCCGAAACCTAGTCACGCGTAACTGATCTCGTGTCATACTAGGACCCCTAGATCCATGTCAAATTCATATCATGTGTCTATGCAAATTATTTATACAATATACATATGTCTAAAACTACACATACTTAATCTCACACATGTTTACACGATAGTATACAAAATACGAATAAGAATAGTGAATTCACTTTGGTCCTTAAGCAATCCAAAAGTCTCCAAATGCTTTATAAAGTATCCTGAACAAAGATGATTAAGTTAATGACAATCTTGGTAATTATCATAAAATTTACACGTCGCATAACACACCCCCAATGTGTTATGTAATTGATATTGCTTATTTTATGTAGATTATTATTCACCAATATCATATATTTCTTTACCAAAAGTGATAATTGAGTCTAAATATGTTGTTATTCTGTAAAAACAGGAAAGAAACACTTGGAATCGAAGAACAAATCAAGAAACGAAGAAAAGTGCAAAAATCAGGACAACTTACACTACTTCACGCCATGAAGTTTTCCTGCACAAAGATGATTAAGTTAATGACAATCTTGGTAATTATCATAAAATGCATTTCAACTGAAGACAACTTCTAGAAGAACATCAAGTGGCATGAATTATCAGTCTACTAGAGTAGTCATGGGGTAAATAGTGAAATAGGTGAGTAAAGATGGGTAAAATGTACACAAAAGTCAAGATCTGGCGTAATAAGCATCTTCATGCCGTGAACTCCCTTGGGTTCATGCCGTGAAGTTTCCCAGAACTTCTCCTATAAATAGCAACCTTTGCAAGCTCATTTGGGACACCTTTTCATAGACTTATACACTCTCTTTCTCTCTGTAAACTCTGCTCTTTCTCAGTATTATAGTTGTAGGAAACCCTCTTTGGGTCTGTTTAAATCAATTAGATAGTATCTAAAAGAGTAGCTTTGTTCTAGTTACTTTGTTTGTAATCAAGGAAGGTTTCATCTTAGTTCCATGTACAAGTTTAATTCATCAATGGGGTAACTTCTTTCTTTATTCACTATGATCTTATGAATCCTAGATAAAGATTTGATTTAACATTTGGTATTATACTGGTTCTTATAACCAATTACCATAATAATTGAAAAGAACCTTAAAAGTTATACTCTACACATTTGATTAATAAGTTTGTTAATCATTTTTATCATTTGGACATGGGAATGAATATTTGATGGGTGGTTTCTATTATATTATTAATTCGGTAATATATCGGTTATTATGAATAACAAATGAAATTTTATTAATTAATAACGGAATAAACTTTAAGTTAACCTATGAACGGCAGTTCATAAGTTAAGGATGATGCGGGAGCTAATTCCAACAATTATATAGTAATGGAGGTGTGTTGTTTAAGAAGATCATTAACGGGAGTTAATGAACCCTATTAAATAGCATTGCGGATAGTTAACGGGAGTTAATCGTCCAACCTCTTGGTAGAACCAATATAATCGGCTTTTAATAATCAAATCTATATCTAGGAGGATTAAATCATAGTAAATTACGAAATCAATCTTTCAAAACCCTCCTTTAATAAGTTAATTATTTAAAATTGAACTGTATCAATTTCCAATATATTTTTCCTGTGGATCGATCCTGACTTGCTTCATCTATACCACTACACGATCCAGTTATACTTACTGTAATAATGTGAGTTTATATTTGACGTAATTCTTAAACTTAAATTGTAACTTGCAAAAAAACACACTCATCAATAATCTAGTTTACAGCAAAAGTTTTGTTTTTCATCATGTTTGATCTATTCAATCTCAAGCCTTTCTAAAACGTTTCTAATCACTCCTAAACTCTTTTTTGATCATTTTGGTGTTTTTTTACATCAAAACACTTATTTTCTATATCAAATGTTAAGATTTCTCATTTGACTCGTTAGTGAGTTTTTTCCCAAAACTTGTTGTTTTCACGTATAGTTTGTACCAAAGTGCTCTATATGAGATCGTGAACTCATTTCCACTTTATAACAATTTTGACAAATCACTCCAAAGTTTGGCCGGAAATATCTTTCTCCACAAAGGTTGGTTTTACTCCAAACTTGTGTAGAGTGTTCTAAATATGATGGTGAACACTCGTAACCCATTTGGAGCAAAATTACAAGTTCTAATAAAACCAAGTAACAAAAGAAACAAAGTTTAAGAATGAGCTTCCTTACCTTCTAATACGGTTCTTGCAAGCCTTTGCACTAGGATACGACGTATCTCTCTCTAAACAATACTTCTAACATCTCATGGTGTATCACGCTCACGATTGAGCACTCTAAACCTTCTACTCAAAGTTCTCCCGGGATAGAGTTTGCATGGAGAAGAATTTTACTAACAGTGAACTAGGGATAACATGATGTAGGACCCGTGATATCAAGTATCAATTAACAATTAATATGAACTCGGTTAAACGTGTGTATATGAGAGAAAATCCGAGAACAAAGACTGTGAAACATAATACGAATTGCTTATTGAATTAGGGTTAGTTACATTGTTCATATACTTATAAGGTATTTTCACAATATATCCTATACTTTTAGAAAATACGACTAGAAACAAAACTTAACTAAAATGATAAAACGGACACAACTTTAAGTTCTTAGGATACAATGGCAGAAATGGATGATTCCGGAGGCAGAAATGGTAGTATATGTTAGGGGTGTTCATAATACCCGAAATCGAAAAACCGAACCTAGAAACAGGCAAACCGTAACGAAATATAGGTTAACCAAATATAATATTTTAATTTTTTCGGTTTAATTAACCGAACCTAAAAAAATTTTGATCATTCGGTTCGGTTACGGTTCATGAATTTTGAGACGGACGGTTAACCGAAAAACCGAAAACTTAAAAAAATCAAATTTTAGTTTTTACAACAAATTAATCAATATTCACATTCGATATTTATCTACTCATAACGAATTGTTACCCAAAGTCGATGTCTATATTTCATTTTTTTAATATAGATATTTATAGATACTAGCATGGTACCCGCGTAATGCGGCAACATCAAATAGTTTCTACTCGATAACTTGTTCGTTTTGGGAATTTACGTAATACGGTGATAACGAATAATTTTACATTGGTAACATGTCTATTTTCTTTATTTTCTTGTTCTTAATCAACTCTTTTATTATTTTTAAATAAACTTTGAGAACAATTAAATAAGAAAAAAAGTATTTACTTATAAAATAAGTTAAATTGCATGAAAATACTGAGTGTAAATTAGTAATTTGAAACTATTTAAAATTAAGAGATTAAGAAAATAGTAAACTAATTTGAAACTATTAATTATATGATCTATTTAAAAAATTTTAAAATATATGTTTATAAATTCTTATTATAGATTATTCAGATTTAAGTTCTATTTGTACACATTTTCTCATAATTATGTTAAAATATTTATTACATGATATAATATTTAATATAAAAGGTTTGATTATGAAAGTATTTTTTAATAATTAAGTTAATTTATTTGAATTTTTTAAATATGGAAGGTTTAGTTATTAAAATAGAATATAAGATTCTTATTAACTCTATTTAATAGTTACTTTATATAATAGTTTCCATTTAGTTTATATGGGGGTAATTTAGTAATTTTAAAAGACTTAAAATTTAAGAAATTAAGTAAAATGCCTAAATGCTTTATAATATAGTATAAATATGTATTATTTAAGTTTACGAGTCAACTAGATTTATAAATCTTATCATTTACTATTTATTTACTTAGTTTTACTCTATTTTAGTCACATTTTTGTTCAGAATATTTCCTTTTATCATAATTAGTTGGTACATATCATTTATTATTTATTTACTTAGTTTCACTATATTTTAGTCACATTTTTGTTCAGAATATTTTCTTATATCATAATTACTTGATACATAAATAGCGCAGTTCATAATGTTTTATAAATTTCAAATTCAATCCTTGTTTGAGTTTAGATATGAATATTATATTTTAAAACCTTTTGTTTTAAAAATATATTTAGTAGTTAAAAATGGTTAATTGGTTAACCGGAAAACTGAATCGAAAAAATCGGTTAACCAGTTTTTCAGTTTAGGTTTAGGTTCATGAAAGTTACGAACTGATACTTCGATTAACTAGTTCTCGGTTAACCATCCATGAACACCCCTAGTATATGTCATGAAAGAGGTAGTAAGGGTTGGCATGTGAGTTACACAAAGTACACGTTAGTGTTCTATTCTCTCGGAACTCACTCAAATGAGTGGGTACAATCATCCCTTTTCCGGGTATTTTCTAGAATAATTGATTTATTTCTCATAATAATATATATTTCTAATCGTATCCGATCATATAACTCATGTTCTAAAAGCGTGATATGGATTAATACACACATAACTCGGAAAGTTGTTCAACAAAAATACCTTATGTATTTATCACAAAGTTTGGGGACCCGAATTGCTAGCTTAGTGAATGTAATAAGGGGGTGTTTGGTTCGTGGTATTTTCTGGGAATCTTTGGGATTGAGATTTCAAATTCTGAGAAATCTTGTGTTTGGTTTGTAAAAATGGGATGGGATTTCAAATCCTAGGAATCCTTGAAATCCCACAAATGAGAGATTTCTAAATCCCCCCACCCCCCCATGGTATTTACAAATCCCACAGATGAGGGATTTCTAAATCCTGTGTTTCGTTCGTCGTTCGTCGTCCGCCGTCGTTCACCGTCGTCTGCCGTCGTTCGTTCGTTGTCGCCGTCGTTGGTCATCCGTCGTCGTTCACCGTCGTTCGTCCGTGGTCGCCGTCGTTCGTTCGTTGTCGCTGTCGTTCATCGTCCGCCGTCGTTCACCGTCGTTCGTCATCCACTGTCGTTCGTCATCCGCCGTCATTTGTCCGTTGTCTCTGTCGTTGGTCATCCGCCGTCGTTGGTTTGTTGTCGCCATCGTTCATCGTCCGCCGTCGTTCGTCGTCCACTGTCGTTCGTCATCCGACGTCGTTCGTTCGTCGTCCGCCGTCGCCGTCGCCGTCGTTCATCGTTCGCCGTCGCCGTCGTTCCTCGTCGGCTGTCTTTGGCTGTTGATGGAGTTTAGTGGTGGTGGAAATCTCACCTAAGAAATATGAACCAAATACAAGATGAGATTTTAAATCCCACTAAATGCAAATCCCATCAAATATCAATCTCATTTGAAATCTCAATCCCTTTAAAAACAATATTTGAACCAAACACCCCTAAGAGATGAAGGCCGCGACTTTTGAATACAAGTAAAGGAGAAAGGAGAAAAGGCAACAACGCACACCATGGGCAATTTAATTACCGGCAGAAAATGGTGGGGTGAAGAGCGGCTAGGAATACTGTGTAAGATGTTTAAATACAAGATACAATAACCCTATTGGGCTTGGACTTAGCTATACAAGGCCAAGGTGTATACTAATGTAAATCTACATTACATATATAAACACATACACTAACTATTAAGAGTGTATAGATTTGAAACATATAAAAAGACGAAGAGTAGAGGTGTACGTTCGGATGAATCGGTTTAATCTGATCTGATTGAGTAAATTAAATTAGATTTCGGTTTTGAAAAGTGAGATTGTATCCATTCAAACAATCTTAAGATCCGAACCAAACCATCCAAATTACAGTTTGGTTGTATCGGTTTTACAATTCGGTTTTCATTCTTACATAAATACATGTTTAAAGAGTTGAAATATTTTAAAAACTAAATTTGATATATATACTATTAAAGATTAAAATATAGCTTTCTAAGTTACAATAACTAGCAAGACTAGTAGCTGTGATATAAATATATAATTAAAAATTATATGTTATAAATAAACATAGACATGATACGTATGGATTATTATGTTCCAGTAGTGTTTATATATATATATATAGGGATGAGATCAAATAAAAAGAAAATTAAAGTAAAAAGTGTAAGAGAGATGATTATTTGATCATTTTTCGGTATATACATCAACTGATAATTGTTAGTTCATCATCTTTATTGATTAAAACTAATTCTTCATCGTTTTCTTTTTTATGAATCCAACATATTCATCACTTTTTAGATGAAAACATTTTTTTCATCAACAAATTATTCCAAAATTTTGGTTTCAAAATCTATATTTGAAAATCTCTTTTGTTCTGTAAAAAGTGATGAATATGTTGGATTCATCAAAAATAAGTTGATGAAAAACTAGTTTTAATCAATAAAGAGGATTTTTTATTGCATCTTACTCTTTTTACCATAAAATCCTTTTTACTTGATCTCTACCATATATATATATATATATAGAGAGAGAGAGAGAAGGGTTCAAACGAGAACTGTTTTTCATACGAGAACCAAACTTGGCAATTCAAGTGGTAAGGGGAATTCATGGATGAAGAGCATGGGGGGATTGAGTGTGGCAAGGTGTATGTAAGGAATTCATAGGTAGACAATCCAATTGAAGAAGTGGGAATTGAACGGCTAAGATTGGTTCTCGCAGTTCTTATACGAAAAATAGTTCTCGTTTAAACTTTTGCCTATATATATATATATATATATATATATATTAATTATTCAATTTTGATCCATTTCAATTCTTTAGTGAACACCCCTATGGGGTGTTTGGTAGAGAGAAAAGAAATTTGGAGAAATGGAAATGAAAATAGGGAAGAAATGGAAATGGGGAGAAATAGAAATGTGTGGAGAATTTGAATTGATTTCCTTGTTTGGTATCAGAAAAGAAATAAAACGGAGAAATGGTTGCTCAAGTTTCCGGACGGCGGTTGCGGCGTTGGCCGCCTTGCCGGACATCGACGATGATGATTAGAATGCCAGAAACATATCGCAACCGGACATCAACAATAATGAGTAGACATTGATTGTCATTTCTCTCCATTTCTCCACAATTTGAAGAGAAATGAAAATACAAAGGAATGAGATAAATGAAAATGGATGGAGAAACAATTTCTCCTCCCAAAACTATAATCATTTCTCTCAAACAAGAGAAACCAATTCCCTCCATTTTTTTCAATATACCAATCACACCCCTAAAAAAATGGTGTAAATTGGCAATTTCTTTCGAGCTTGTTTTATAAAATAAAAATTTTAAATAAAAACGCCGTCGGCTCCGTCGATTTGATCCCTGAACCCACATGGAACGATCGGTTGACTTGAGATACATGTCTTCCAAGTCGTTGATCGGTACGAAATTTCTTTGAAACTTTAGCCTGCAATCTGTCTTGTTCTCCGGTTCCTCGATCAATTATCCTTATGCTTGAACTGCAATGCTCCTCTGATCGATTAAGGAGACGAGACACTCAACTACTTCGATCGTGGTATGTCATTGAGTCCCTTTGCTACGTCTAGCCGTAGTCTTCGCCGGAGATATAAAGTGTTCATTAGCTTTCGAGGCGATGACATTCGCCGAAACTTCCTAAGTCATCTCTACGTTGCTCTTGACGGAAGGGGAATCGAAACTTTCAAAGATAACGAAGGAATCGAGAGAGGCTCGGAGATTGGGGAGACAATTGAGGACATAATCAAGGAAGCGCGGATAGCTTTGATCGTATTATCCAAGAACTATCCTAATTCTTGTTGGTGTCTTGATGAACTCGTGACGATTATGGATTGCCGTAGGGAGAATAGGCTGTTGGTTTATCCTGTCTTCTATGACGTGAGACCATCGGATGTAAGGAAGCAGACGGGGGATTTTGGCAAAGAATTTTCGCTACACAAAAATGCAGACAAATTTGATTTGTGGCGAGGAGCTCTGGTAGATGTCGCGGGTCTAGCAGGGTGGGATCTCAATGATTCGACTGTAGCGTGAGTCACCAGGAATCATACATGAATTCCATACTACTTTTTTCCCTATAATAAATGCTTTTTACACTTAATTAGATGACCCCTTCCTCCCCAGTTCTGCTGCAATTTGAATTTAACATATCAAAATTTAAACCAAAAACCGGAAAATTCAACATTGAACGGAGGTGTTTGGGTCGGTGGATCCAACAATTGAATCAAGAAAGAATGGAAGAAACTATAATAAAAGAAATGAAGCAATTGAGTAATTTTGAATTTCTTGTTGAACACAAGATACCTATTAATAGTAGTTACTATTACAATAGAAGACCAGCTTTCTATTTGTTTTTCTTAGAATACCCAATTGAATCCTCCATGGTTTGTATGAAAATTCTAGTGGCTGTAATAACTCTGTAGAAGCTGATCTGATTCTTACTCGTGTCACATTGTTGGATCTAATATAGGACATGCTTCTCGGAATTATTAATGATACTCTTCCTTGGGTAACTATAGCTCCACGTGTTAAAACATTTAGATCGACCCAAACTTGAGGAATTCATGCAAGGTCTATGTCTTATGCTGACTAGGTTTCTTCAATAGCCAGTTGAGTCAACAGTTGCTGGGCAACAGCTACTGTAGTTTGTTTGCCTTTTCGGGTATATGATTTCATAGTTAAAGTCTCATCTTGGTGTTTATCCATTTCTGCTGCGATGTGTAAAGGAAAGCATTTGAGTTAGTTGTCACCAAGTAGTTATGGAACCTCTTTTAACTCCTCAACTTAGTTTACATTAGTTCGTATTCACATATAACATTACTTTTAAAAAGTACTCATCGGTACTAAAAAAAACATCATTTACCATCTAAAATATTGCAACAATCTATGTGAAAGGAAATGATATTGTACATGAGAATAGGGATTAGTTAATATTTCAAGACAGAAAAAATATTTGTGCTTCAATTAGTATTGAACTTCAAAAATGACTTGCACATTAGAAATATGCTCTGAATGCTGGTTGAAAAGGATAAAAATAAAGTTGATTAGCGTCGCAAGTCCTGAAGGTGCTAATTACTGATCAACTTTTAATTTGCAGGGATGAAGCAACCTGCATAAATGAAATTGTGAAAAGGGTTTTTGGTCAGTTAGGTCACTTACCAAAGAGTATTCATCAAAACATTATTGGAGTAGATTGTCGCATCCAAAGCATGATGCCGCTTAGCTCAGGTGAGCATGATGTTGGCATGATAGGAATATTAGGATTGCCAGGCTCAGGCAAGACAACAGTTGCTAGAGCAGTGTATGATGATATGTGTGAACAATTTGATGGTCACTCGTTTGTGGAAGATATTAGTAAAGTTTCAAAGAATTTTGGTCTAGTACGTTTGCAGAATCAAATCCTCTCAAGTGTTCTAGGACCTGGAATGGTGCAAGCCATTGATAAACACGATGGCTGCAAGAAGATAAAAGAGTGTCTAAGTCAAAAAAAGGTTCTAATTGTTCTTGATAAAGTAGATTCAAGGGAACAATTAGAGGCATTAGCTGGTGCACGAGATTGGTTTGGTAGTGGGAGTAGAATTATAATTACCACAACAGATGAACGATTGCTAGTGGCTCACAAATTAGTGGATAGCACACATAATGTCATTTTGTTAGATGATGAAGAAGCAATTCAACTCTTTAAACGGCATGCTTTTCAAGATGATGGCCCAACAAAAGCACATAAGGAGTCTCTAGAACGTGCTATTCGGTATGCTGCTGGCCATCCTGGTGCCCTCAAGTGTATTGGTTCGAAACTAATTGGTAAGCCAATAGGCCAGTGGAAAAACACACTAGATAGCTTCGAAACATGTCTAGAAGCTGGAATCGACAATATGCTAAGATTGAGCTTGGATGGACTCAGTGCTTTGGAGAAGGAGTTATTCCTAGATATGGCATGTTTCTTTAATGGCTGGGTAAAGGATGATGTAGTTGATATACTTGATAGTTGTGGATTATTTGCAACTTCTGGGTTAACAACTCTTAAGGAGAAGTCTCTGGTTACTTTTTCAGGGGAGTTTGTACATTTACATAATTTAATACAGGAAATGGGTCGGAATATAGTCCGCCATGAACATCCTGGTGAGCCAAGCAGGCAAAGCCGATTGTGGCATCCCGAGGAAGTTAAAGACGTACTCATGGAAAATAAGGTACATAAATATCTTGCAAAAACTGAAGGTTTTATGTTAGGTGGATAGTGTATGCATATACCATCCAAATTTCAAAAAACATTTCAGGCAATCCAAATATTAATTTGGTTTTGTTTATTGCTAATTTCTGATAAATGTGAGCTCATAACTTGCTAAATTGATTCAGTTGTTAAATTCAGAAATGTCGTTACGAATGTTGCTCATTTTGATAAGCTTAACTGCTTTCATTCACACTTGAAAAGTTTGATTCCTCCTGTTTTTTCCCCTAAAGTCCCCTGGAATTTTATCATTTTATATTCATCAGCAACTTTTGGCTTGAATAGGCAGAAAAGGAACCAAACAGATACCTAAGGGGCCTGCAATGTAGTTTCGATATGATATGTATCTATTTAAATTAGGATAGAATATATCCTATTAATTAGTTGTTGTCTTATTTCCATATTTTAAATTGTTTCCTTATCTTAATTAATTAATTTCTAGGTTATAAATAGGGGGGCTAGGGCTAATTAGGGGGAGGAGAGTTTTTGAGTTATTTAATTATTTTCTTTGTTTTAGCTGAGTCTCGAATATCAGACCCTTTTTGTTCCTACAAGCATCCGATTATGTGTGTGTTCTATCCAATTTTCTGTTTACCAATTTAATTCGTATCAATTGGTACCAAAGCCACGGCGATTTTGAGTAGCAAAAAAAAAATACTTTCATCGCCACAGTTCACGCCGGAAAACACTGTTCATTGTCACTGTTCATGCCGTAAAGACGATGTTCGTCCCAGAAAAAAATCCAGAGCCAACGATCACAAAATGTGAACCCTACGCGCCGTCATGACTAAAGTTCAAGACCTAGAAGCTGAGTTGAACCAGCAACGGGCGGATTTCGAGTAGCACACATTGAAACAAGGGAGAGGTTCGAAAATTTTGAATGTACCATGGAAACCCCACGTGAGGAATCTGAAAAATGGCTTGCTGACATGATGAAGATGATGTTGCAACAATTTCAGGTGCTGAAACAGCTGCCACCGCCGCCATCAACTGGGGTTCTGATGTCCACGGTGGGGACGACCCAAACACCTGCTTCAAAAATCAAGTTTGGAGTTTGACGAGAACGGATTTCCGCTGCCATTGCATCAAGAGGGGAATAACGCAACTAAAGGGTCCTACAAGCCGGTTCACAGACACAAGGTTCCAACATCCGAACAAGGTAAATTTAGTTTTTCTAATACGGGACTAGCTCCTTTTGGCAACAGATATGGGCGTGATTCGGGACTATCCGGTGAATGAGTTTGGGTTCCGGGAACTGAATACCGCTTGCGTATGCTTAAAATGCCCTTGTTCAAGGGGGAAGATGCATACGGGTGGGTTTACCATATGGAAAGCTTTTTTGAAATTCAAGGGTTTGTGACTACGGGGAAAAACTAAGGGCTGCTATGTTGTGTATGGAGGATCAAGCTTTGGCGTGATAAAGGTGGAGTGACACGTGGGATCCATTCCGTCATCGGGAAATGTTAAAAAGTAGACTTTTAGATCGTTTTTAGCTATCTTAGGAAGATCCTCACCCATATGCCGAGTAGTTACAAGTCCTCCACCTTGAGGACAAGGTAGATTTTTGGGGCCGGGGTAATGATACGTATCTATTTAAATTAGGATAGTATTTATCCTATTAATTAATAGTTATCCTATTTCGGTATTTTATGTTGTTTCCTTTTCTTAATCGATTTCTAGGCTATAAACTAGGGTCGATTCGGAGGAGAGTTTTTGAGTTATTTAGTTATTTTCTTTCTTTTGGAGACCCGTGAGTCTCCCGTGAGTCTCCAAAATCAGGCCCCTTTTGTACCTACAAGTATCCGATTACGGGTATGTTCTATCCAATTTTATGTTTATCAATTTGATTCATATCATGATATTTGGTTGGTTATACCTTATTTTTATCATTTAATATATGTTTAAGTTACTTTTCAGTTTCAATTATAGGGAACAGAAGAAATTAGAGCTATAGTGATCAGCAATCTCCACAAATTAGACGCGAGAGGTGCTTTTGATTCTTTCGCAATCATGAAAAAGCTTAGATTACTACACGCCAATACACGAAAGATGGTTTTTCCAGGAGGACTTGGTTCTACAGATCAATGGATCATCCAAGGTTCCGGTTGTCTGAAGTATCTACCTTGTGACTTGAGATGGCTTACTTGGGATCACTTTAATCTGAAATCATGGCCAATAGATTTTCACCCCAAAAAACTTGTTGGACTTCAAATGCGCCATAGCAGCATCGTAGAACTTCGTAGCAGCAGAGACATAAAGGTATAATCAACACTTCAACTTTAATTAGTGTTTAGCATGCATACATATATTGCTGTATATATGGTCTTATGCTACTAATTAATCTTCTTTTCTCGTTTCACTATAGCAGTTTCTACACAAGGTGCAATTTCTTGATCTTAGTTTTTCAAAGGACCTCATTAGAACCCCTGATTTTGGATGCATTCCACATCTAAAGAAGCTAAACCTTGAGTTCTGCTCAAGTTTAGTAGAGGTTCATCCGTCAATTGGAATTCACAGCAGCCTCGTTCACTTAAATTTGAGATCTTGCAAGAAACTTGAGTCCCTACCATCAAAATTGGAGCTGAGATCTCTTCAGGTCCTCAATCTATCTGGTTGTTCAAACTTGAAAAAGATCCCAGAATTCATAGGCATGGATAATGTTTTGGAGCTTGATCTGAGTTGTAATTCAGTAAAAGAACTACCCTCATCAATCGGCGATCTTCCCAATTTAATTTGTTTAGATATTAGTAACTGCAGAAATTTGACTTATATCCCAGAGAGCATTAAAACTAATCAGGTAGAGATGATATCTTTTGGTTGCTGTAGCTTGTAACACGCCATTATTATTTAGCGATCACTATTCTAATTGTTATGTTGTTGATCTTAATGCACATGTTCATTGAACCACTTCAAGCATATTTTATCACACATAACATTTTTTGCTTGAACATCAAAAAGTAAGTGTAACGAATCAAGGTAAAACCAAATAAACAAAGAGACTTAGGAATGCTGTTATAAACCAAATGCTTGTAGAAATTGTTTGGCTACATATATGATGTATACGGAATTTGATATTTCGCCCCTGGTGTCTAGGTTATAACAAAATTCAAACTATGTGAATAATCCTACAACAAGGATCAACCCTGAATCTTGACACCGAATCAAAGTCACGTTGTATGCTTTTTTCTTTGTGGCTTTTTTTGGTTTTTCTTCCTATATATTTGATATTTATTATTATTATTATCAGTACGTTCATTTCATATTTATTTGCTAACGTAAATTCTTACCACCTCGTTTCATCCAATCTATATTGTGAAAATAACTATAATAATTGGTAATTAAGACTACTAATCTCTTTAATTTTTAACAGCGTCAAGTACCCCAATTAAACTATAATTATAGAGAATATATTTCTTTACCTTTCTTTATTTAATAAGTAATTGTTTATATATGTTTGTTATAAAGTTTAATTTGACATGATTTGATAAAATCAACCCAGTATGTATTTTAATTTAAACCAAACAATGTGAATATATAGTGGACTTTTTAAAACAAAACTTCACTATATATATATACAAGTCTAGTTGTCTCATTTTTATCTGATATGATTCATTTCAAGTATTCACGTTTAAATATAGCTTTAATATTACTCGTACTTATTTTTCCAACCGCAACACGCGGGTACTAACCACCTAGTTTTAACTGAATGTTGCACGTGTGAAACTGGTCAAAAACACAATAATCAGTGAAATGTTGCATATATGCAAGCCAACTATACTAACATAAATGGCATATGTACAACCTAACAAGACACCATAGATTTGTGTATGAACGTAGTCGTTAAAGGCAGCAAAGTTGGTCGCACTTATGAGTTTTTCTTACCGCAAGGCTACATACGCTTGTGCAATTCAATATTACCAACACAAATTGCACATGTGTACACCAACACAACGATGGTCTTTGGCGATAGCAGTGGTGGTCGGTGACAACTACAACGTTATTGTTGCCAGGGGGTTGAATGGGGGAGAAAATTAGTTTAAAACTCACTTGACCAATTTACTATTTTCATTTCAAAGAGAATCAAAATGGTTGAAAAATAAATTGATGCTTGAAAATTTTAAAAGTGGAAGTAAAATTGATGCGACTCATATAATGAGTGGTTGTAAAAGTAAGAGTGAAAGAGGGAACTGTTTGCCAAGGCCTAAAGACGTTAGAAACTGTTTCAACATGCCATAATTGACTATGTTCCCAGGCTCATTAGGATGCATAACGATTTGCCTATCAAAAAAAGACGCACCTTAATGCACCCATTTAAAATAGTTGCCCGGAATTTCTGCTCCAGCAATTTTATATCATTTTCTCCAGAACCCGCAACCAAGAAGACAAGAAGCATAACTTACCATCTGGGGCCCAAAAAGAATGAGGGAACAAAGGTTGCAAGTGGTACAAGAAACTCACAGACCGCAATAGTGGCATACAGAACCAAAATAAAAAAATGCAACGTTTTCTCTTTCATGTGTGTTGCTAATAATTTAAATGAGGAATTTGAATTGTATCAGATTGTATGTAGGGATGAAAATCACTGGATGTTGAGTATTTGCTACCAGGGAAACTTTAAGTACTGCAATAATACAGGCAGACAGGAGCCATTATCTTTACATTACCTAGTATAAAGCCTTCTGTACTGGTTACATGACAATACAGTTTTAAAACCCAAATGACAGAGATTTAAACACCCTTCCATGGTAACAAGGGAATCTTTTCTTTTTTATACTCAATCAACTTCTGTGGATGTTTCACTCTCAGATAGCAAATCATCATCACTAGGTGAATCAAGAATCCTGTGTTGCACATCCAAGTTTTCACAAGCACGCAAGGTATGAAAATTTACTAGAGGCCTGTCATATAAATAATAATACGATAGAGGATATCTGAACTTTATCTCATACGGTGGTGGAAAACTAAGTTTTAACCTTGTAAGATTACTCAGAAATCCAACTGATGTAGGTGCAGCATTTATCACTGGGCTAATAGGACGAAGAGGTTTATATGATCTCCACCACGAAGTATATGATGGAATAATTTCACTTCTTGTAGTTGTGGCTTTTATCACTGGGCAGAGGTTTGGACAGTCACTCAAATCAAGAGTTTTAAGTGATTTCAGTTGCGAGGAAGATAGTGGAAGAACTTTAAGTTTTTTGCAACCTCGGATGCTTAAAAAAGATAACCTATCAAGATTTGCAATAGTTTCATGTACCTCTATCAGGCTTATACAGAATTCAAGTTTCAGTTCTTTCAGATTTGGAGTCTCTGTGAAATCAGGAGTCTTGATTAGGTTCAGAGAGTAACTGAGATCAAGAAAACACAATGTCCCCAGACACTGGTATAGAAACATCGAAACCGTCATTATAGTGAAAACAGTTTCTAAATTATAGGTAAAAAAAGGAAGGCAAAAAAATGTACCTTGGAGTCACTCCATAGTGCAGATATCCTACTCCCAAGTAATTCGAGCCCAACAAGCTTATTGCCTTTAAAACTTCTTGGTAAGTATGACAGGGGGTAATTTTCCCACGTAAGCCAACGTAAATCATTAGGAAGATAGTTGGATCCTTGAAGTCGCCTTGATTTGTCATGGCTATGAATTTGGAGTAGTCTAAGTTTCTTCATTCTCTTCAATGCTATACTCATGTCCACAGCATCTTGGTCATACACATCATCAACAACTATTGCACGAATCTCTATTGTACCCTGAAATGAAGAAGACGTAATTTACAACAAAAGGTTATGAAAGCTGAACTTTTGTCATGAATTACTTATCTTGACCCTTACCATGTTGTCCAACAATATGTCAGCAACATCCTCAGAATGCCACACTCGAGTGCGTTTTCCAGGTTCATCAGGGTGCCCCTGCCATACAATATTCTTACCCATTTGTTCTATTAATTTATGCATGCAAATGTGCCCCTTGGAAATAATCACAAGCGATTTCTGCTCCAGTAATCTAATCCCCTCGTCTCCAGAGAACCCAAAGCTATCAAGAATATGAACCACATAGTCCTTCTGCTTACCATTAAAGAAACATGCTATATCAAGAAAAACTTCCTTTTCAGCAGCATTTAATTCATCATAACTTTTCTTAAGTGAATCTTCAATCTTTTTTTCAGGATATACTTGTAACCTAGCCAGGGTACTTTCCCACTCTTTCTTGCTTTTACCGCATAATAGAGAACAAAGAACTTTAAGTGCCAAAGGAAGACCAGCAGCATAGCGAACCACCTGGGGCAAAAGGTCTTCATATTCCTTTGTAAGACCATCACTCTTAAAGGCATGCCTTCTAAGGAACTCATAGGATTCACTGTCGTCTAATGGTTTAACACAATATATCTGCGTGATATTATGTGCCACCAACACATTTTCATCTCTTGTTGTGATTATGATTCTACTTCCCTTAAAAAACCAGCTGCATGCACCAGCTAAAGCTTCTAGTTGGCTATTGTGATTCACGTCATCAAGGACAATGAGAACTTTATGGTCGACTAACTGATCTCTTATAAGAATGGCTCCTTCATTAACATTTCTTACATGTAGTTTGCTGTCCTTTAAAAGTCTTGAGAGGACCTCTTTTTGTATATGTTCAAGACCATAATTTTTTGAAACTTCCTTGATGTTTTCAACAAAGCATGAACCATCAAAGTAGGTTGATACTTGGTCATAAACAGCTCTAGCAATGGTTGTCTTACCGATGCCTCCCATGCCCCATATCCCAAGCATTTGGACATCATCCCAGTCAAGTTTCAATAGTGATCTCACATGTTTCATGCGTACCTCAATCCCAATTAGGTTATTATCAACACTTGAAGGTAAGCAATTCAAACTTCTTGAGATCTCATCAACAATATTTTTGATAAATGTAACTTCATCACTATATAACAGAAAATATTGTTAGTGGCATTTCAGAAAAAAAAAAAAAGAAAAAAAAAGCAACATTAGCAATATTTCAGTTAAATATCAGCAGATATATAACATACAACAGCAACTGTCAGCGAAAATGAAGTATAAATCTATCAAGCTTATCAGATGAGTATAAAACCTTGCTACAGTGCCGTTCAAGTACCACCCAGGCAAACTAACTGCTTTAACAAGAGCTTTTCTCCACATTTCTACTTTTTCAGGCTTGTTTTGCTTGAAAACTTGCTCAAAAACTCCTTTTGTGTTCCGCACATAAGAAGGATCTATGTCATAGAAAACTGGCAATACAATTTGTTCAAATTCCTCATTGCACTTGATGATTTGCACAAGTTCATCCAAGCACCAAGAAGAAGAAGCATAGTTCTTTGAGAAAATCACCACTGCAATAGGTGATTCTTCAATCGTCTTCAAGTGATCTGACCCCGTTGATTCATCTCTGGCATTTCTTTGGTTGTTACTGAAAGCATAAATTTCTTGCTGCTTTAGAGTGCAGTGAAGCTGATAAGCAAAGTCCTTACAGGTGTCATTGCCATTAAAGCACATGAAAACATCATAGGCCCACATAGAAGAGCGAGCTGATGAAGATGCCAATGCAGAGTTGCTTACAGCTTTCACTAAAAAGTGGACAAACGTAAAAGATCAACAAGACAGCAGAATGGTCTAGTAGCTATTGGCTCTCCATTTTAGTAATAAAAATTACAATAACAAGTTTCAAAATTCTTAGTTTGAGTGCTTGTGCAGTAACATATACATATATCTACCTTGTGTTAACTCACCTGTTTTAACTTCTAACAATTCTTTCACTTGCTGCACGCGTCGCTCTATTCCAATGAGTTTCTCCTGACTTGAGGCTGTATGTCCTAGTGGGTGTGGATCAAGCTTCTCCCCAATTGTATTTTGATTATAACTTAACTTTTCAAAATTTATATTGCTCAAAACGATTTCTACAATCTCATGGATATGCCTTGCTTGATATCTACAAGATAAGTAGCAATATTAGCAAAGGGATAAAAAATGCTGGTTGCTAATATACCAACAAATGTCAATGATGAAAATGAACACATGTGTCACATATTTTCAAGGTGGAGTCTTAAAATTGGAGTTTAATAAGTTCAAATATGAACAAAAAGAACCCTAATCCATCACCTCCAACGTATTTGCGGTTTAGAGTATCAAGCATATGAATATCAGCCCCTTTTCTAGGGCTTAGAAACTACATCGTAAGATTCACCCTCTTTCATTGTGTAAGTAACCAATAGACGTGCTCAAATGCGATAATTTGTAACAAATAGACGAATGGTAACAATTTTATGTATTATCAAGAATGATCTGGTTCGTTCGGCAAATTACCTGTAGTCAATCAAACCTAGCCCATACAAATTGGCTGCTTCCACTAGCGCCGATGCCCATGCTCTTACCTTTTCCATGTCGTATTTAGCGAATAGGTCTCCAAAAACAGATCCCTGTCTACGCAAATTAGAAGGATTGAAATCATAATAATAAACAGGTAACATATGCCACCCGCTTTTATTGCTACACTCCATTATCTTTACAAGTTCATCCAAACACCATGATGAAGAAGCATAGCTTTTTGAGAAGACTACAATCATGAACCTAGATTCTTCTATTGCTTTCCAGATAGCATGCGATTCTTCCTTATCATCGTCGTCATCATCCTTGAAAGTTCTAATTCCTTCTTTGGACAGAGCAGCATAGAGATGATCAACAAAAGTCGTACGAACGTCTTCACCACGGAAGCTCAAGAAGACATCATACGTCGATTGGTGTGAGAGAGAAGATGAATCCGCCATTTCTAAACCTCAAACGGATTTTTCCAAAGGTAATTGGTAACTGAAGCGATGAGAGGAAGAAAGACTTGTCTGAGTCAATGTACTTCGCTGGATATGTTCTAATTTCTTTACTTGTTTTATACACACCAGAACACCCAAACTAAATTACGTTGACTTTTCCCATTCCCACTGCCTTTGTTGACTATTAGCCCTCTCAATAAGTTATGTTAGAATTTTAAAAGTTAACCATTTATTTAAATAGTTACAGTAATCATTATATGTTTTGCAAATTAATTAAAAATCTTATGAGAGATAGTAGTCTATGTAAATAGTAGAAGATAAATACTAACTTTATAACTTAAAACATTGTACTAATTGTATGTTACTCCATTTGTTTGAATGCTTTTTAAAAATATAATATTATTTTATCTAAGAGTTTGATGTGATTAATTTAATATCCGTTTCCAACCTGTAACAAATAAGACATGCAAATATGAAAATTTTGTTTTCTCCTATAATCAAATATCATGTGTGCATTATAATACATATGAGAGATGTGCATATTAAAAGATTGAAACGTATTAACTTATGATTATGAGAGATCTATTAATTTATCATACATCAAGTATTATTTTTAAAGAAGTAATCAATATTTTCCTTAGGTTTTGTTCTTGATTGCATTGTCATGAATTTCTCTATTTTTTCTTGTGAGTAATTTTAAAAATGTTATGGAAATCGTTAATTTCACATGTACCTTAATTTTGTTTCTATTTTCTTCGTTTTGTAGACGTTATATAATATGTCAATGTTGTTGCCATGAGGACTTATACCAAAAACAAAAGATGCAGTGTTAAAGAGTACACCATATGTTTTCAGAGTTGTGTTATGAACATATGGCTATGTAAGTTCAAGTTTAATTTTCAAATAAATCCATCCATCCATCCATTTATATAATATTTGTCTCAAAATATGTCGGAAAATGAGATAAGTCTTATGGTTGGGTTTTAGTTTTGTACGGCATATGACTTGATTACCTAAATATGTTGCTTCCTGTTGTGAATTAAATTTATAATGCTTAAAAAGTGAGAACAAATAAATCTCATTAACCTTGTCATCGATGAATATGTTTGGATCGGAAAGTGTTTTTTTTTTAAGATTTGGAACTGGAATTCATAGTGATAGAAGTCATGAATCGATTAAAGTTCACCGATTAATATTGAGTGAATCAAGTCCTAAATGTGCTCTGTTTCTCTATTAGTTCATATTATTCCTTGATTTCGTTCTTCACTTGTGTATGCATAATCTTCAACTACAAAAAGGAATTTAGCATGGTTAGGTTGAGGATTTTGCCCACTTGATTGAGAGGTCGGAGTTGTGGTTGTAAACCAGTCAAGGGTCTGCATGTTTTTTGCATTAAGATTTCGTGTGTCGGTTTCTCTGAAAATTCTCCAACTAAATAATTATTTGATTGCATAAACAATTTCTTTCACAACCAATTAATGAATATTATTTGTTCCTTATTTGAAAGATGTATTTCCTTCGCCAAAGATAACAAGTTTAGGGAATTGGTGAGTTTTTTTAATTTTTTTATTTTAAATATTAGAGTTTTTTGATGTTGGTAGTATGTAGAGGGCCGGTCCAACTAGGACAAAGATTTTAAAGGGGCATTTAAAGTAATAAATACAAGGTTTACGTAACAATGAATTAGAAAGAAAAAATATTAAGGGTGTTTGGTTCAAGTATTGTTTTTTAAGGGATTTGCATTTATAATGGGATTGGTATTTGGTGAGATTTGCATTTGGTGGGATTTAAAATCTCATCTTGTGTTTGGTTCATGTTTCTTAGGTGGGATTTCCACCACCACTAAACTCCATTAACAGCCAACTACCACACCTGTTGCCACCATCGAAGAGGAAAATACGACGACGGCGAACGGGTGATGGCGGCGGCGAACGGGTCACGGCGACGGCGAAGGGAGACGACGAACGGGTGACGGCGGCGGCAAACGGGTGACGGCAACGGCAAACGGCGAAGACGAACAGGTGACGGTGACGGGTGACGGCGACGGGTAATGGCACGACGAATGGTGACGGTGACGACGAACGGGTAACGGCGACGACGAAGACGAACGGCTGATGGTGACGGGCGGCGACGGCAAACGGGTGACAACGACGGTGAACGGGTAACGGCGACGGGTAACGGCACGGTGACGGAACGGGTGAAGGCGACGGCGATGGCGAACGGGTGACGGCGACGACAAATGGGTGACGGCGACGGCCTTGCCACGACGGTGATGGCGAAATCGGTGATGGTTCACCCGAATATTAGCTTGAGAGTCGCCAGAGAGAATACCTCATCTGAGGGATATCAAAATACCGGGGGGTGGAAGGATTGATTTTATAAAATCCTAGGATTTGAAATCTCATCCCATTTTGCCAAACCAAACACCACATTTTGAGGGATTTGAAATCCCAATCCCATGAAATCCCCACAAATGACACCAACCAAACACCCCTTAAGTGTTTGTTTGATTCGAGGGATTTCATAGCATTTGTGTTTTAAATCCTTGAAATCTCATGTTTGGTTGAAAATAAGAAGGATAAGATTTGGATTTCAAATCCTATAGATGTTAGATTTCAAAATCCTTGAAGGAGGAGTGGTATTCCAAAATCACTAGGATTTCAAAATTATGACCATCTAACCAACAATCCACGATGGCCTTCACAACATCAACCAACACTTCACTTTCGTCGTCATTGCTGCCATTATCGGCCACCACCACAACCGTCACCGACATCACCATCGTCACCCTTCTCTGTTTCCGCCTCGGACACCGACATCACCATCGTCACCCTTCTCTGTTTCCGCCTCCGACACCGACGCTCTTATCTGTCTCCGTCTCCGCCTCTAGAGTCGTCATCGCCCTTCTCCGTCTCCGCTTCCGCCAACGTTGCGCTTCACCGTCTTTGCCGTCACTCTTCTCCGTCGTCGCCCTTCACTCTCTCCGCCGTCACACATCTCCATCTATCCGTCGCCCTTCTCTGTCTCCGCCTCCACCGCCGTCGCTCTTCACCGTCTCCATCATCGCCTTTCTTCGTCTCCGCCTCCGTAACTTCCGCCCTTCACCGTCTCCGTCTTCACCATCGTTTCCCTTCACTGTCTCCATTGTTGTCGCCCTTCCCCGTCCTCGTCTCCGCCACCGTCACCCTTCACTTTCTCAACCTCTGCCGCTGCCGCCCTTACCCATCTCCCCCGTCGCTCTTTTTCGTCTCTGCCTCCGCCCTTCACCGTCTCTTCCTTCCCCGTTGTCTCCTTTCACCATCTCCGACTTCCCCATCTCCGAGCCAATGAAGGTGAGTCAACTTCTTCACCATATTCGCCCTAAAAATCTCATTGTCTTTTACATGAGCCAAACAAGGGATGTGACTACATTTGAAATCCTATAGGATTTGGAATCTTTAGGATTTCAAGTCCATGAACCAAACATCCCATAAGTATTATTAAGAAACTTTAACACCTCATGCTCGGCACAATTGTATGTAAATCAAGCCAAACAACATTTCCTGTACCGAAATTACAAATAATCCATTTTCATAATTATAAAATCTGTTTTCATTGTTTGTTCAACCCTTCGAGCAATGGGTATCGACTAATTGACCAGATTAAAAGAGTAACTAATGAAATCAATTGAATCCAAATCTAAGTATCTAATGTTCAGCCAATATCCATTGTTTTTGAATTCACATTTAAAAGGGAATTTAAAAAGAAAAGAAAAGAAAAAACACCAGAGTAACAAAATATATAGTTTAATTCGTCAAATGCATAATGAAAATATCAATCCAAATGAATATATAGTTTATTCATCAACACTAATAGGATTAAGAAAACCAAGGCAACAAACTACAGATTAATATTTCAAATCGAAACGTAGAAAAACTTAGAAAGCAATCACAGGTATGGGTTTTAAAAAATCAATATGAAGCAATCACCGACAATCAGTTGTGTCTCTGATTTAATAAAGAAAGAGTTAATTCTAGGGGTATGTTCACCCGAACTAAAATAACCGATAACCGAAATTGGTAAAAGCTGGAACCGAAAACCGAACCGATATAAGGGAATCGGTTCCGGTTATTAACCGGTTATTTCGGGTATAGAACCGGATAAGACCGAAAATTTACTTTGAAACCGGTTTCAAGAGCATGAACCAAAATAACTGATAACCGGTGAATATTTTTGTTATTAAAGGCAAATATGATACATATATATTAGTTATTTTTTACCTATAAAGGTTAACTAATAACCAAAAAACTAAACGGTTTAAATTTAACACTAAAGTTACTTGAAATCGTAAGTGAACATGCATGCATCGTCGACACTAACATATGACCAATAAATAATAGTTCGTTGACTTCGTTCTTACAAACAATAACCAATAGCCATATCGCTAATGATAATGGTTCAATAATCAACAATATCACCAAAAATAATTGTTCATAGCCAACCATATGACAAATACAAAATTTCATACAAACCGGTTCCGGTTCTAAGACCGAATTACCCGATAACTGGTGGAACCGGAACCGAAAACCGAAAACCGAAAATGAGGTTTTACGAGAACCGATAACCGAACGGAAAACTCTAATCCGGTTCTAACCGGTTTCGGTTCGGTTTTTGATCAAAAAACTCATCCCTAGTTAATTCCATATGGTAACGGGAACCGAAATGTCTAGCCAATGAGCTTCCCTTGTTCCCCTTCAAACTTCCGGCATTTGGACGGTAGGCTAATAGGCCTAATTTTTTTTTATGGGCTAGTCATATAACATACACATATATATATATATATATATATATAATTATAAGAAAATTTTTGGGCCCTTTATCCCATGAAACCTAGGCTATTGCCCTGCCCAGGCTATGGGCCGGCCCCGGTATGTAGTTAATAAATGTTTTACTTACACCGAGTTACTCTTTTTGTGACATTTTATCTTAAAAATTTTAAAACAACTTAGCTATTCATTCATCTATCATTGCGGGCCATGACCTTTATTTACATGCATATATTTTTGGGATGTTGAACTTTATCAGCTTATCTTTCGGTTGTGAAAAAGTGCAACCCCTTTTAATCAATGAAGTTTTTATTCCTTATAGGTTTACACTTGACAACAATCCTAGCTAAATGGCTAAATGGTGATGTACCCATCTTCTTGATGCAGCTAATCCTTTGTTTGTTTATATGGCAACAAGTCAAAGGTGTGTTTGCCTTACAACCTTCATATTATAACAGTTAAATTATTCTAAATATCAGGATTACCTTTTTTGTTTTCAAAGCATGGACGCAGTACACTTATACAACTGATGAAACTTCGCTTATAGGCATCTGGATTTCTCATGCTCTTTATTTACTCTTATAGCTCAGGTTGTTAAATTATTGGTGGCCTAACTTACCAGCTAACTTATGTCAACAAGCATGCTCAACTGCAAAATAGTTCATGTTTAAAATTTTGTATAAACATTTAGTGTGTCATGTAACTGGAAATGACCCATACATGCATAAGTTAATAGGTTGGATTTGCAACCTTTACTATTTTTGATTGTGTTAATTCTTTGTGGAAGATGAAGCTGACACATTGAAAATCATCTACCAGTTTTGATGATTTATTTGGAAACAGGGTTGTCCTAGCTAGGATCAACCAGGCTAGCATTTACCACATGTATCTCTTAGTTAACTAATATATTGAGGATTTATTTGGGAACAAGCTGTTTGATTAAATGATTTGGTTCTATGGTAAGTATTAGTAATTTTAAAAGTACATATTTAGATACAAATGCATAGATATTTCTTACCTTGTGAGAGGTTGACCAGAAAATTTGGATTGAATTATGTACTTGTTGAATTATGTTTTTCCAGGTTAAAATGAGTACATAATTGAAACTTTGATTCTTGAATGGTATAGTTGATAATCTTCTTTATTCACTATAAGTCAAAAGGGAATTTTTAGTGATGTATATACAGATAAGAGGCTTCTACTATGCTTAATGTGGTTGGATTAGTTGCAGGAAAAAGTTCATGTTTTTTAAGTCAAATTGGATGCATGACATGGTAACAAACTCTAATATTATATGTACTTACGAAATAAAACATAATAAATAAGTCCGTATTTATATGGGCCTATCACCTAGTATTTCTACTACATTATACGTTAGGATCGCAACCAGGGACCCAACCAATGATATTGTCCGCTTTGGGTTGCTCCTCACGGCTTTAAAACGTATCAATTGGTAAAAGTAAGATTCCCCCTCCTTATAAGGAGGAAGAATCCCCCTTGCATCACCGATGTGGGATGCTCCTGCATTGCTACAAGAGCGGTAGGTTTAAGAGTCGCGGATTTACCCGGCTCGAGGGAACGATGAGCCCCATAAACCCAACATTATAACTATACAACACACACACTCTCTCCCCTATAGTTTATTAAAACTTCTTAAAATTCAATTCATTACATCCCCACCATTCTTTTTTATCTAAATTAATCTCATCCACCTACCCGCTAACACACCAACCAACTTTTCATCTTTTTTATGTTTAAGGGAAAACAACAAGAAAAAAAGGGGGAAATTTCATTTTTAAAATGTATACTAGTAGAACAACTCAATAATCACAATCACCACATCTCTTTATTTGAGTTTCAAACATGCCCACCACCATCAAGGCATCAATGATATCGTAGAGAAATTATTGCAGATAAAAAATTAGTTTAAACAATAAGAATTGATTCTTTTATTAGTAGCACGGAGATTTCAACATAGAATCATTTCTCTTGTTTGGTACATCAGGAAATTCAACACAAAAGTTTACCAACATTTGCACCTGAATTGTTCATAACAATCCTTTATTCAAACAAAAAAACATAAAAAACATGCATAAATTAATAATTAAAATTCATTATCGATCAAATCAAATTGGGTCAAATAACAATCTAATTTCAAGTAACAATCATATTGAGTCACAAATAAAATTCGGATGTTATTCTTGGTAACTCTAGTCTATTGACATTCTTAGTTTTTAATTTTTTATATGTAAGTCTTTTTTTATAATCAAATTTCATTCCAACCCATAACTTATAAAGTACACCGAATAGTTAAAGAACAAAACATGATCAACACCAACAAACTGCATAACTAGGGGTAAGCATCAAAACCAAAAAATCAAAATTAATCCGTTAAAATCGACAAAGCGAACCGATGAAACTAAAACCATTTCAAAATAGACGGTTTAGTTTTAAATTTTGAAAAAACCTATGGGTTCAGTTCGGTTTCGGTTTTAACTAGCCCCATTAAGAAACCGGCCCACTAATATTTAATATTATATATATATATATATATAACATCAATATAGAACCACTCTTAAACATAGAACCTAACGAACCATTTTGGACCTTTAGATTAACTTGATCAAAGTTTGATATCAATTTGTGGCAAAATTGTAATTATCATACATAATTATTACCTATAATTTAAAAAAATGACAAAAAAGGAAATGAAAAAAAACTCACGCCTCCTCGTAACTATCATCAGCTTTTTTTTTAAAAAAAACCCATTAAAAAATTATACAATTAGGTTCAGTTTTTCTTCCTCTTTAATTCAAGACCACTCTTCCCATATTTCTAAAAATTTGATTTTGAAAATGCAAATTTCATATCTGAACAATTAAACAATATGTAAATGCAAACATATATCTCCAAATCAATGTTACAGTAGTACAAACAGCATGTAAATGCACATATAATTCATTTTGCATTTACATATTGTTTGTAGAATTGTTACATTGACTCTTATAATTAAGTCTGTATTTAAATATTATTTGTAAAATTGTTTGATTGACACTGTTATATCAGTTTGCATTTACATTGTTATATCAGTTTTGCATTCACATATTGTTTGTAAAAAATTACATTGGTTTTGAGATATCAGATTGCATTTTACATATTGTTCGTAAAATTCTTTGATTGACAGAGTTATATTAGTTTGCATTTACATATTGTTTGTAAAATTGTTTGATTAACAGAGTTATATTAGTTTACATTTACATGCTGTTTGTAAAATTGTTACATTAACACAGTTATATCAGTTTGCATTTACATGCTTTTGTACTATTGTAACATTGATTCTGAGATATATGTTTGCATTTACATATTGTTTGTAAAATTGTTTGATTGACAGAGTTATATCAGTTTGCATTTACATGTTATTTGTAAAATTGTTACATTAACACAGTTATATCAGTTTATATTTGCATGTTGTTGTACTGTTGTAACATTGATTCTGAAATATCTGTTTGTATTTACTTATTGTTTGTAAAATTGTTTGATTGGCAGAGTTATATCATTTTGCATTTACATGTTGTTTGTAAAATTGTTACATTAACATAGTTATATCAGTTTGCATTTACATGGTGTTTGTACTATTGTAACATTGATTCTGAGATATTTGTTTGCATTTAGATATTGTTTGTAAAATTCGACGTCCATGGTTCGACATCTGATCTGTTCTTTTCATTATCGTAGTCATGCCTTGCGACAATCTGGGTATCCTCAACGACGATGGTGACCATCGCTGCCGATGATTTCTCCCCGGTCGTCGTTCAAGGCCATGAAAAATGCAAAATTTCCAGAGCAAAGGTCATTGTTTGCATTCACGAAAAATGCAAATTGATTCATCTGGTTTGCATTTTGATTATCTTCTTCATTTTGGTTGCATTTTAGTTATCTTCTTCATCTGGATTTGCATTTTTGTTATCTTCTTTATGTGGATTGCATTTTGCATATTCGTCAAACAATTTGCATTTTGAAAAAAAAATTTAGAAAACATATCAATTTTGGTCTTGAATTAAAGAGGATAAAAAACTGAATCTAATGATATTTTTTTTTGCTAAAATTCTTAAGGATGAATATATTATGACCATTTGAATGTTTAGTAGGATTTTTTTAAAAAAAATGGAAGTTTGGAGGTTTGAAGAAGGGGGAGGCGTGAGTGTTAAATTGTAATTCAGTTTCCAGTTTTGCCCTACCCTTGATACCACGTGTCATCGTCAGGTTTGTTCTTTAGGTTCTATGAATAAGTAAGGTTCTATATATAACCTCACCATATATATATATATATATATATATATATATATATATATAAAATATTTTTATAGTTATTAAATAGAAGTCAATGAAACTCATTAAATATTTCAAGGTCCAATTACTATGGTCACTAACTTTTCATTCCCTTTGTCATGTACACTTTTCAGATTGATGTTTATATTATAATTATATGATACAAAATATGTTTATATCTTAATTTTTTATGCTAAAAATGGTATTTAGTGCTGAAATACATTATTAGACATTGAATTAATGCTGAAAATTAGATATTGTTGCTGAAATTTGTATATAATGCTGAAAAAATGAAGGTTAGTGCATGAACTTATTAATGTTGAAAACTAGGCGGGTTTAGTTTTTTAACCAAAACCAAACTGTTAGTGACTAGAACCCGCCAAAATCGATACCAAAAGAAACCGGAACCATTAGGTTTGAAAATCTGAAAACCGAAATTAGTGGATTGGGTTCGGTTTAATCTTAAAACCACCCCTATACATAACTAGACATTTACGAACTAAATTCAACAAGAAGATTTTTAATAATAAAACAAGTTTTAGCTTGCATGACACCACACATAATAACAAAATTTAATTCTTGATTTCACAACATACACAAAATGAAATCGATGGTCAAATTCTAAATCTGAAATCCTGGTCAAAATGTAGATATGAAGAGAGAGTGTGTGAGGTAGAGAGTGAGATAGATACATTACCGCCTCTGGAGAGATGCCGCTGAAAAGAAGCCGCTGCCGGAGATATGAGCTGGAGAGAGATTAGCCTAGAGAGAGAAGTGGTGGCAAAGAAGCCGCTGCCACAGGAGATATGCGTTGGTGTAACACCCTGATTTTCAGTCCAAATTTAAAATTTTTCAAAAACCCAATTTATACAATTTTGTGTAAACTTATCAGGAAAGCATTGTTATCCTCTTGGAGTATTTCAATAAAATACCGTATATTTAAACAATAAACTTATCATTGGATATAACCCAAAACCTTTAGGTGTTACCACAGTCAATCTCACGACCATTATCAAAAGCATGGAAATCCAAGATTACCGGAATGGCAAGTAAAACTATGCCCAAGGCATCTACCCGCCTCACCAAGGCCTCTGTACAACCTGCGGATACAAAACATTTTTATACACCAGTTAGCTATAAATATAGCTAGTGAGTACAACCAAAAACATTTATTTTATCAAAACCAAGTCATCCTTTTCACTTTGAAAACATCAGTTTAGCAATCAATATCATTTTAAAAATTCCACATAATAACACATAAGGATGCGGGTCTGTCCATTGGGCCACAATGTATCCACGTGGTAGCTAGCCACGGTCAACACGTGCCCACATGGGGGATAACCACATCACCCCGTCAAGGTGGGGGATGCACGAAGCAGTCCACCATACAACGGTTATCTGGAGTGCATGCCCTGTTCACCAAATCCACTCGTGTTGTCACGGGTTCGGTAGCTCGTCAGCCCAGTGAACCCACACGGTCATGATGGCTACTGACATACCCCTCCACTCTCTGCACCGATCCCTCAGCCACTCGTACCTCGCGGTCCCCCAATTGCCGAAGCCACAGGAACCTCTGTGTACGTCCCAATGACTAGGAACCCTATGGTACATAGTTATATCACACAGTGGTCCGGACCGAAGCACATATACCCCGAAGGGTCACATAGGCACATACCCCAAAGGGTCACATAGGCACATACCCCGAAGGGTCACATAATCACTTACCCCGAAGGGTCATAAAATCTCTTACCCCGAAGGGTCATAAAACCACATACCCCGAAGGGTCATAAGACCATTTTCCATAAAGGCCACAAATAATCCAAACTTTACAAGTTTATCAACCAATGCATACGTGACATAATTATATATCCTTGAGCATAAATGCTCAACAATTAATATCATGTTTGGCACCTCGATGCCCAAAAAACATCATTTGTATGAACATATCTTTATTTCTCAAAAACCATGTTACAGTTGGCATTTCAATGCCCGAGATACACAATAAGTGAAAACATGAATTTCATTAACTCAAAATCATGTCTTTTGTTTCAAAATCAAAGTTCACTCCCAAATGGAGTACCATGTTTCAAAACCATTCATTAAATCACAATTTGAACCTAGACCATCTCTAACATGGAGCAATAGTCTTATTTAGAAACCATCATTTAAAACACCTCTTAACTTGAATTCACAATTTCCACATTCTTGGAAACCCAAGGGTTTCATTAAACATTTGCATTTCATATAGGCCATATCAAAAACAATGCATGGTTTCCATATTCTTGAGTTCAAAAGCTCATAAACAATTTCAAATCATATAACTCATGTTATAAAACAGTTTCATAATCCACATCCTTTGAATCATCAAGATTCATCAAACAATTGCCAAACAATTCAAAACACAACATGATGACTTGTAATCTTATCAACAGTTGGGTATCCGCAGGGTGTACTCACCTGAGGGTGTGATGAGGATCACAACCCTATCCAAACCAAAGCTTAACACTTGATCATAAACCTATGATCACCAAAACACAAGGTTAACTAACATAAGTTAACCATACATGGAGGTTACACACAAATGTGGACTTAAAACACAACTTAAACACTCATTTCGGGTCTTTCGGACTCCCTAAAACCATTAGAAACAATCCCCAACCAATTACAAGGTCAAATGGGGTCAAAAACAAGTTTTTGGACATTTCAGGGGGCCTCGCGCCGGGAAGAAATCTCTGGAAAAGTGGCCTTTGCAAAACATGCCTGTCGCGCCACGACACATGGGGTGTCGCGCCGCGACGCCCCTGTGAACAGTAACTCTGGGCTTAAAATTCTGCTGCAGGCCCGATTTTTCCCAATTCTTCCATACTAAAATTTCCAACTTCCATTATAACATTACTACCACTAACCAACTACTTTATATCTCAATTATAAACATTTTTCAAACATAATAACAACCATTTAATCATCAATTCCGCTTATTTCTTCCATTTTCCAATCTTTGGCCCATTTAACCAATCAACACAATTTCAACTATTAATTCACCATCATAACACATAAAACCATCATCAAACTCAATTATCAACATCTTAAGCTCATTTCAGCATACCAAACCCTAACTTTGGCAATTACCCAAACTTTGACCCATTTACCAAAAAATTTCAACATCAAAAGTCAAAGATCACCACAAACAACAATCCAAACTAAAATCAAACACCAATTTGAGGTAGAACTTACTTGAATCAAGTTTCCAAACTTGTGTTGATGCTTCCCTTACCAAATTCCAAGCTCAAAGGATCTATGATGCAATCCAACACCCTATTTTAAGCCAAAACCACCACCAAACACCAAAAACCCCTTAGATCCTTCTTCCTTCTTGAAATGGTTGAAGCTTGAACTTTCTCTCTCTCTCTCTTCTCGATGGATTCTTCCAGAAAATGGAGGTTTGACTCCAATTATTGGAGTCTACCAACATATATATCTATATTTACAAGCCTAGTCCTCCAACTTTGTACATCCTTACATCTATTACCCCTTTGTTGGTTCATGTTTATATGTTTGGTCCTTGATCTTTCTTTCATTATGCATTTTATTACCAATTTAGGTTGTAAGCATCCATACCTAACACATAGCATTTAAATAGCATTATATGCACATAATTTACTAAGTGCAAGTAAACTTGCCCACATATATCATTTTTGTAATTTACAAAAATTTCGGGTTTTACAGTTGGAGAGTGAAACGATGGAGAAATGCTGCTCAAATGTCGCCGATGAGAGAAATTTTCAGGGATAGGATTTGATGGGACTTGGGAGATGAGCCGATAGAAGAACAACCTTTTCTCCATGTATTCGGTCAATTCTCTACTCCCTTCCTTTTATCTAGGACTCAATTACACAATCGCCACCCAAACTCCCAAAGTCAATCATCACCACCACACAAGTCCACCACACCGTCAATCATCACCATCACACAATCTCCGAATGCCCCGCAGCAATAACAAAATCAAGGATCTGTCCTTGACTAAAACCGAGGAAGTTCGACAAATATTAACATAGGAGTTGAGAATACATGGGTTTGAATGGAGGTGCGGTTGCTCCCATATCCATAAACCAATCCATATTACCTGGATCATCAATAGACATAGTGTTAAAAATTCCAGGTGATGAAGTGGATGTATCACGTGAAAACCATTGCCATGGTGGATGCATAGTTGAGTTTTCTATCAAGTGGGGCTGTGGAGAGCTCAAGATACTTCTAGCTTGAGAGTTAGGGCTCAATCGGTACTGTGGGTCTGGAGGTCGAAAACTGGGCCGATTTAATAGTCACGGAGGAGGAGATAACCACCACTGAGGCGATTGACTTTATCGAAGATCAAGGGGCGACCAACTCTAGTGTCGATCAAGGGGCGATGGACTTTAGCGGCGATCTGAACGAGTATTCTACGATGGCGGTTGGCGACAGTTTTGCCAGCCGTTTGAGCAAGTTTGATCGGCGTTATGTCGGTGGTCACGATTGGTGTACAAAATAAAGGGCTTGAACTATTTTCGTTGTGATGTGGGCTGAGTGTGTTACGAGGCTGATTTAAACGTTATTCCTTTAACAATAACATCGAACGAGCTTGAAGGAATCTTGGTAGCGGAGTTTGGTGACGGATAATAGTTGCAACGAATCTCTTGGTTATGTAAAACCCATTTTCTTATTTTTATTTAAATTATTAATATACACTTTCAAAAGTTATCACCCACTTGTGACTATAGTTGCAAAAGAACCACAAAACATTTGCTCGTTATTTACACATATACTAATTATAATTAAAAGATGTCCCAAAAAGATCAGTTTCTTTCTTTTTACTTGGAGCTATCCAACCCGTCATGGTGCAGGAACTTTACCCTTATTAGAACTCGAACCACTTATAAAAATAACATCAACAATACATAAGCTTTCGCTTAGTGAGCATGCTAGCTTAACTATAATAATAACACATCTAGAACAAAACTTCCATAATAGTAACTGCAAAGCTATACCTCTTGCATAGCGATGCGGCTGTAACTCCATAATTACATATATATAAATAGAGACCGATTGGGTAAGTATTATACCTCCCACCATAATTTACGTGGTACTAAGTTAACTCTATCATTTTGCAAAGCTATACCACTACATAGTGATACACTATAACTCCATAATTGTATATGCATCATAATCACATCATATTAAGCAAGGATAACATATACGTCATACAAGTAAATTCATTATACACATATATTAAAAGAGAAGCAGTAAGCTCACCTCGTAGCTACTTCAAAGCGTTACACAACTTATAGATTTCAGATGGGTAGCCAATCACCTCCCTATATAATTAAAATAACAAAATATCACAAACTGATCTGAAATAGGTCTACACGGGCCGTGCACCCTTCACATTACATGTCCGTATCAGGCTACATGGCCCGTGTTTAGCCTAGGTTACTACACGGGCCGTGTTGGTCTACACGACCACGCTACACAACCAGCCCATTTCTACATGGGTCGTGCTCATGACCGACTCAACAGCCTTTGTTCTGCACAGCTGCTATTCTTGACCCAATTTCAAACCAAAATCAATTCTAGACATAAAGGGATGTTTCCCTACATCCCAAACAACATAAAACACTGATTTTGGTCATAAAAACATAATTTAAAAAAACCATACTTAATTCTATGCTTAACACCTCTTTTTTGAAGTTGTGTTTGTGTAGAAGAAAATGCCCAGCCCTTTCTTCTTGAATTTATTGTGCAATTATATATCTCATTTAAATTGAATTCTTTTGCTCATATATAAACAACTATAGCCAAATGACAATTCAGTCCCTCAACTTCATAAATTTCAATACTGACAATTTAAGCCCCTATATTTATGTTGCACACCTATATAGTTATATAAACATATATAAAATAAAGATGGTGTTTCGAACCTCGGGGTGTTATAAGTAAAGCCATTGATGATATAGGTAACAATTTTTTTCAGCACCATATTATCGATGTTATCCAATAAATCCGCCGGTGCTGCAATGTGCTTGCAATATTTAGTGATGGTTCGATCCCTAATAGTTATTGTTCATAATTCATTATCGAGTTGAATGGCCCTTGCGTCCTTGTTATAACAAAGATTCGAGATGAACCCACACATCTCGAGTAGTTGAATTCTTCTTAAGGATCATGATAAGAAGGGATATAGAAATCATACAGTAAATCCAAAGTATGTAATTTGCAAGGACCGTAGGCTAGAGAGAGAAATGGAGCTCGAATCTATAGCATTCTCCATGCACCCACCATTCGTTAGCATTACCGGTGGTGGTATACAATCGGTTTACGAACTAATGAAGATATTTATAAGACGGTCTACTGCTCCCTCATGATTGCAGATGCCTATGTTTGATTCAAAGCGATTCCTCTCTCCCGCCTTCTTCATTAAAGCGAGCTTTTCATTATGGAATCCAATTTCTACCACTTGGGATCATTAGGACGTTGATCGGTGAAGCCGTCAATGTGATGTATCACACCGAAACTAATGCAGTGTGTTTGAAAGAGTTCATTCTAGGCATCATAGTTTAATTCGTCCAAATTGAGTTGCAGTGGGATGTAAGCTTTTAATATTGGTGATTCCATATGGTTTCTCTATGGCCATGGTGATCGGCAGAGGGGAGAAGAAACAGTCGAGAAGGATATGGAAGAAAGGGATGAGACATACAAAGGGACAGCAGGCCCTAGAGAAACTCGAGAGAGGATACGGGAGAAAAAAAGGAAAGGTAATCAGAATGGTTCTACTATATTAATAAATATAGTGATTTGGAAGGAAGGAAGAAAGAATTAAAAAAAATTGTGTTCTAGAGTTTTTTTAAGGAGAAGAGAAGGGGTTTAGAAGGAAAATTTTCATTAACATTCTCTTCTAAACTTTCCTCCTAAAAGTTGAAAGATTTGGATAGAAAGGAAAGGAAAAACTTTATTATTTTTCATTAGTGACTAAATTACCCCTACTAACAACTAATAATATTAGAAAATAAGGGTATTATTGGAATACAACTCAATTTTTTTCCCTTTCTCTCCAACTCGGAAACACAAAATAAAAATAATACTCTTTCTCTTCTTTTCATCTCTTTCAATGAAAATACGAAAAACTAAAACTGTTATCATTTCTTTTTAATTGTTTTTTGTCTTATCTAAAATTCTGGAAGATAACATAAAGAATCATCTCATTCAATAACCACGGTAAATAACAATAAAAATGGGTTTAGCCTAACTAACGGGACTTGGGCCGAATATCTAAACTCAATCCACAATTACATATATACACTAACGTGGGTCAATCTGCGGTGGTGGTGGTGGGTCAATCTGCGGTGTTGACTCAATCTTGACAAGTCGCAGATGAAGATATCGATCGTGGTTGTTTGTGTGTGTGAAGCTGATGAAGATTTCTAGACTTGTAAATTTCGTTTGAAGATTTCCCTGTTTTTCTTTGAAGCCTTGATCCTTAAACAAACCGCTGATAACTGTAGCTTTCTGGAAAATTACGTATTCGGAGAACTATTGGGGAAGGAATTTTAATTAAGATGAGTTCAGGGAATCTGTTCATCTATCTCAATTAAGATGGGTTCAACGCATGTTCTTCAAGAACAAAATAGAAGTATTCATCAGTAGTTCTTTACTAGTTTACCCTAAAGAAAGAGGGAAAAGGAGGGAGCGTTTAAATTTTGAAATACATTAAAGAACCCGTCACTTTAATCTTGAATTCAAACACCCAGACTCGTTCAGTGGCTGCTCTCTCTTTCTCTTATCTACTCTGTTGACATGGTACCGGCACCTAAAATTGCAGCCACGGCTTAAAACATCACCAAGGGTCCGAGACCACAATCTTCAACAGTCATCTCTCCTGTCAAACGTTCGCAGTGAGGTATCGATTTCTCAATAAAACAGATCCAGGCCTTCGTTTTTGTTATATAAACATAGGTGGTTCTCTTACGCTTCTTCCACCCTCTTTAATGCAGGAACAACAAGACCTCTGGTATGAATGAATAAATAATAAATAATTACTTTTTACCTTGTTGATTCTTGTTTAGATATTATATGTTTGCCCATTGACTGACAGTAATGTGTTCTGTAATTAAGTAGTTGTTTTTTGGTATGCTTTAGCGACGATAGCATTTAAGGTATCTATTGTTGATAATTTCCGATTATAAAGGGATAATGAAATCAGTTAATACGAGTTGGTATTTGACTAGAATTAGAAATCCTGGTTTTGTGGTAATCCACATTCATACGTCTAGTATATATAGATAGGTTGATATCGAGTTTAGGGTATCACGAGAGGGAGAGATTGTAACAAAGTTTTGAGTTATTTTCTTTGTATAATAAGAGATATTCCTGCAATTCTTTGTGTTCTTCATTCACTTTTATATAGTTTGCTTTCAATAATTGGTATCAAAACCAGTTTGCCAATTATTGAGGGCCTCGGATCATGGCAGATAACGCTTCACCATTGACTGGAAGTACGAAGGAGGGATCGTCATTTTCATTCCATGTTCCAATGTTGAATGCGACAAACTACACGGTGTGGGCAATTCGTATGAAAGTTATTCTCAATGTACATCAGGTATGGGACACTATTGATCCAGGTTCAGACGACTAGAAGAAAAACAATGTTGCAATAACCGTCTTATTCCAAGCGATTCCGGAAGATCTCATCCTGCATGTCGGTACGATGAGCACATCGAAAGCAATCTGGGATGCAATTAAAACTCGGAATCTTGGAGCAGACAAGGTGAGGGAGGCCCGACTACAGACCCTCATCACGGATTTCGATAACTTGGAGATGAAGGAATCAAGCACTATAGATGAATATGCGAGCCACTATCAGGGATCGCATCAAAGTCGGCCTCGCTTGGAGAAACTCTCGATGAAAAGAAATCAGTGAAGAAGTTTCTCATCAGCTTACCAAGAAAATTCATTCACAGTGGCATCGATTGAACAAATCCTTGATCTACCGACAATTGGTTTTGAAGATGTGGTTGGGCGCTTGAAGGCGTATGAAGAACGTATTCGTGATGATGACTCAATGAACGACCAAGGGAAATTGCTGTTTCACAATCTCATATAGCAGAAACAGAAGACTAGGATCCGCAACTATTTATGGTCAAGACTCTCTATGAGACGGTTTTCTTGAATGAATAAAAGGTAATACCCAGCAAGTATGCGATCGGAAAAGACGAAAACAACATATGGTACTTAGACAAAGGTGCAAGTGAAGTATACTGAACTCAACAGACGCATTTGGAGGGCGAGTGAAGTTTGGAGATGACTCTTTTGTCGAGATACATGGCAAAGGATCGATCTTATTTGAAGGGATAGGTGGAGGTCAGAAGTTGCTAACTCACATCTATTATATCCCTAATCGCAAAACCAACATTATTAGTTTTGGTCAAGCAACAAAAACTGGGTGTGAAATATCAATGAAAGATGAATATCTACACCTATACAACAGTCGAAAAACCCTTCTTTTTAGGGTTAAACGCTCAATAAATAGACTATACAAAGCAAGGATCTCAGTTGGAAAACCTATCTGCCTACATAGTCGCCTTGAAGATCAAGAGTGGTTGTAGCATGCACGACTCGGTCACGCAAATTTTGACACAATTTCAAACATGTCAAAGAAGGATTTAGTCATCGGCTTACCAACCATCTCAGGTACAAACCAACTGTGTGAGTCATGCCTAGTTGGAAAGCAAACTCGAAGATCTTTCTAAAACAATCGTTGTATCGAGCAAAAGGAACGTTGGAGCTAGTTCATGGTGATTTATGCGGACCAATATCACCATCAACTATTGCCGGAAATAGGTATATTTTTGTTCTAATCGATGACTACTCACGGTTCATGTGGTGTCATCTCATGAAAGAAAAGAGCGATGCTATTACCTACTTTCGTAAGTTTAAAGTAAGCGTGGAAAGCGAAAGCAACAACTCTATTTGAGTTTTTCGAACAGATAGAGGAGGCGAATTTACCTCACACGAGTTCAATAATTTATGTGAGGAACATGGGATGATAAGACATCTCACAGCTCCATATACACCACAACAGAACAGTGTAGTGGAAAGACGAAACCGGACCCTTCTCGAGATGACTCGAAGTATTTTGAAAGCAAATCAAGTTCCTAACTACCTTTGGGGTGAAGCGGTAAATCACTCAACGTATATCAAAAATTGAACTCCAACAAGAGCATTAAAAGAATCGACACCATACCAGCTCTATTATGGCCGTAAGCCAAATATCGAACACATTCGAGTGTTCGGATGCATTGCCTACGCTAAAATTGTTGGACCGATTTTAAAGAAACTTGACGACCGCTCCAGGAAAACTGTTCATCTTGGATCAGAATCAGGATCAAAAGCCTACCTCTACTCGACCCAAAAGGCAAAAAAATCATGCTTTCCAGAGATGTGATTTTCGATGAAAATTCAAGTTGGAAGTGGGATGAAGCGCCCGACCCCTCACACAAACCCGTCATGTTTTGGGTTCACTGGTCAAGTCTCGTTGATACAGGAGACGGACCGGTAGCAGAAGTAGTGAACACAGAAGGAGGTGATGGGGGTGGGGCGGAGCAACTGCCACCTTAAGACGAGGGTGAAGGTGGGGAGAATCAAGCACCTCAATTAAGAAGATCAAATCGAACTTCACAACTGCCACGACGATATGAAGGCTTCGAGTTGAACTTCTATGCTGAGGAATTCCAACTCTTGCTATCTCTTAATGATGATGAGCCATCAAACTACCATGAAGCCAAGAAAAATCCAATGTGGGTAAAAGCAATGACAGAGGAGATTGACTCTATTGAAAAAAATGCACCTGGGAGCTTGTTAAGCGACCAAACAATGCCACCATCATTGGATTGAAGTGGGTGTTTAAGGTAAAGAGAGACACAAACGGCTCTATAAGCTGTACAAGGCTAGAATTATGGCGAAAGGCTATCTTCAAAAGCCAGGGATTGATATTGAAGAAGTATTTGCGCCGGTAGCTCGTATCGAAACAGTTCGAATCCTAATCGCTCTTGCAGCCTCCAAAGGGTGGGAACTGCACCACCTCGATGTGAAATCTGCCTTCTTGCATGGTGAATCACAAGAAGAAGTATTCGTTCACCAACTAGAAGGTTTTGAAAAGAAAGGAAGAGAGGGTTCAGTTTATAGATTGATAAAGGCGTTGTATGGGCTGCGACAAGCTCCACGCACATGGAATATAAAACTGGATGGAATCATGAAAGATAAGAAGTTTCAAAGGTGTGTGCAAGAACAAGTTGTGTATCGAAGGCGTATTGGAACTGATCTAATTCTTGTCGGAGTTTATGTCGGTGATCTAGTGGTTACGGGATCTAGCATAAATATCATATCCAAGTTTAAGCAAGCTATGGCTTCAAACTTTGATATGACTGATTTGGGTGTACTCAGATACTACCTAGGAATTAAGGTGTATCAACGGAAAGATGACATTATTATCACACAGGAAGGTTATGTAAAGAAAGTAATTAAAGATGCAGGTATGTATGAGTGCAATTCTACTTTAATTCCTATGGATTCAAATGTGAAATTCTCGAAGGAAGAAAAAGAGGAGGATACGGATGCCATGGAGTATCGAAGTCTAGTGGGAAGACTAAGATTCTTATTACAAACAAGACCCGATCTCTTGTATGCGGTTGGCATTACAAGTCGGTACATGCAAACCCCAAAGAAGTCTCACATGGTGGCAATAAAACAAATTTTAAGGTATGTAAAAGGAACCTTGGGATTTGGGATTAGATATGCACGTGGAGAACCCGTGGAATTGATCGGATATAGTAATAGTAGTCACAATATAGATCAAGATGATGGGAGGAGTACAACTGGACATATCTTCTATCTTGGAAAGGCACCTGTGACTCGGTGTTCACAAAAGCAAGAGACAGTGGTGTTATCCTCGTGTGAAGCAGAATACATGGCTGCATGTGCAGCAAGTTGCCAAGCAATCTGGTTACGTGACTTACTTGGAGAATTAACCGGTTCTAAAATGCAAGAGGTGGTAATTAAAGTTGATATACATCTGCCATCGCATTGGTAAAAAAACCCAGTTTTTCATGGCAGGAGTAAGCACATAAAGTCTCGCTACCACTACATTCGTGAACGAGTACAAGAGAAGGAAATCTTGGTGGAGCATATTAGTGGGAAGGAACAACGTGCTGATATTCCAACAAAGGCGCTTGCTAAGATCAAGTTTGTTGAAATGCACAAGCTTCTTGGGGTGGAGAATCTCTCAATTTCCATTCAGAAATTAGAGGGGTGAATGTTGATAATTTCCGATTATAAAGGGATAATGAAATCAGTTAATATGAGTTGGTATCCGACTAGAATTATAAGTCCTGGTTTTGTGGTAATCCACATTCATACGTCTAGTATATATAGATAGGTTGATATCGAGTTTAGGATATCACGAGAGGGAGAGATTGTAACAAAGTTTTGAGTTATTTTCTTTGTTATAATAAGAGATATTACTGCAATTCTTTGTGTTCTTCATTCACTTTTATATAGTTTGCTTTCAATATCTCTGTCATCTCGATTTTAATTATAATTTATAATTATACAGCCTCTTAACATGCCATGGTCTTAGTTACAAAGTTATATAAAAAAGGGTGGTTATAGCTTACGGGCTGCTATTTTCATTTCTATTCGCCAACAAAATTACTTTCTGTATTGTTTCAGAAAAACAGGAAATCTATCTCCATGAATTTGATGTCAAATGGCGAGCCTTTCAACTCGAAATCAGTATGAATCAAATATTAGAGATAATGTATATTAGGGTCAAGAGGATTGCGACTCGTAGGGTTGTTGCCCCTGAGAATTGTTCTGAGGAGGGCCACAACTAGGATTGTTGTCACGACCATAGTTGTCATTTGCAAATAGCGATGGGGCTACCTTATGCTATATAGCGAATAGTGATAAACAGCGGCCGCTATTTCATATTTAGTGGTAGACTTCTAAAACGTAAATTATATATTTTTATGTTAGTATATTACCTTAAAAGTCTTAAGCTATTCTATATATTAGAGAACGAAATATAATACTATGTCTTAAACTATTATAATTAAAATCAAAGATCATCCAAATCTTCATATTCAGGCGCATCTTCCTCTGACTTCGATCCCGACACACAATATTTATAACCCGAAGCGTCATGTTCTTAAATTACAAAATGTATATACATCAAAAGCTTGTCAAAGTAGGTATATGACTTGCTAGGTGTAATCATATTGTTAAAAGGAGTAAAAATTTAAACTGATGTTGGGTTTGTGGCATATGACATATCTTTAACCATACAGATAATACTTTTGGTTGGAGCTAAGTTAAATGACAATAACAGAGATTGGGAGAAAAACTCATAAAAATGGTAGATGTTGTGAAGGGTACACCAATGGTTCAACTAGGAGATGATCTCTTTTGGTTTGGTAGACCTTGGCTCATACTTCTCTTGATCATTTTTTCTCCTAGGTCAACGATTCGACACTTTTTTATATCAATTTTGCTTAGTGTGCTACTTTTTTTTTGACAGCATCTCCTAAAAATTTTATATTATTTCTACAGTATGCCTTTCGGTCAGTGTTTCTCATGTGGAGTTGGCTAAGCATTTTCACATTGAAATATACAAGAAAAGTTTTAAGTGTTGTGCTTTATGGTAATTAAGTAATTGTTTTACATTCAACAGGTAATTACTAGCTTTTTGTTGGGTTTATGGGGCTCATCGTTCCCTCGAGCCGGGTAAATCCGCGACTCTTAAACCCACCGCTCCTGTAGCAATGCAGGAGCATCCCACATCGGTGAGGCAAGGGGGATTATTCCTCCTTATAAGGAGGGGGAATCTTACTCTTACCAATTTACGCGTTTTAAAGCCGTGAGGGGCAACCCAAAGCGGACAATATCGTTGGTCGGTTCCCTGGTTGCAATCCTAACACTTTTGATAGCTTACTGTCACGAGCTTCAAGGTATTCCTTGTGACTGACTTAGTTGAAATTTGATCTGTTTAACCACACATCTTGACTAACACTATATATTCATTTTGCCTCTTCTGCTCTGAATCGAGTATTTAAAACTCAGAAGATCCGAAAGGTCTTTGCTAACTGATCATATTAGTTGTGATTTGTATTATTGTTAATAATCCCCTTTAACTGCGTCTGGACTTTGAACCTATTGACATGAAGATCAGTTCACATGGCTTGATTTGAGTTGTAGTTTAATGGTCCTGTTAATCAGTTATCCTACTTCATTGATTAAACCTCTAATCTGTTGATTAAAATCAAATAAGATTGTAAATAGTTTAGACCTATCGCTGTGATAGAATTGCAACATAGTTGTGCAATAAAAGATCGATTTTTTTTACATGTTTATGCTGGAATGTCCATGCGAGAATATCAGGTAAACATTGTGCTTCTTCCTGATTCCTCTTTTTATAAGTTAGTCATTTGAAGGCTGTTTGGAATTTGGACTAGGATGTCAGTGAAGCACCATTTATTAATCAATATCACATAATATAACTCTTTTCAAGTGCTTGATTCTTTATGTAACAATTGCCTTAAAGAGAGTATAGTTTCACAGCTGACCATGATTCAAATCATATGGCATCCAAAAGGTATAAATAGTTACGAAATACGGATTGACCAAGCCTGCAAATATATAAAAGAAACAAGAATTAATTATGAAAAACTTTTTTGTGTAAGTAGCTAACTGCTTAACTTCAACTAATGTGTTGTTATTTGCAACTTCACTCCTATAACATAACCCAATGAAAATAGATGTCTTTTTGTGAATCTATAGTTCAATTTTATTTCTTAGCATTGTAAATGCAATTTAAGTAATATGTTGTTAATTAGTACTTTCAATAACACTTTGACGCCATATTGTGAATTAGTAATCAATCGCTCTACGTGTTCACCTATGTTATTACAGGGCTTTCAACATGATTGCTGGTCCACTGCATTGTGATTCAGTTGTAACTAATAGTAGGATAATAAAAGGTTAAGGTCTTCAAGTTACCAAAAAGTCAATTGCCACATCTATGAGACTATCACGAGGTATGCGTTCCTTTTACCATAGATCAAGTTTATTTGAAACTTTGATGGTTTTTCCACTTGGTTACCTAAAATAAAATCCAGACTTAACTTGTTGAACTCCTATTAGATATGATCAAACTTTAATCAGTTTCACTTGAAATATCGTGTGCGTGGGCAATGTAAAGCTATGTAAGAAGGTGGATATCTGATATATGAATATTTGTTATACAATACATTTTCATGTTTTATTCAAACATGTTTCTTTTTTCATGATTCGTTTACAAGGGAGCTGAGCTGCTTTATTGGTAGAAGCTGCAGATATGGGTGATACAGATGATCAATGTGAATTGAGTGGTAATTCAAGAATTGAGGTTTGGAGAGAGAAGAAAACAGAATATAAAGAAAAGAGAAAAATAAAAGAAAGTAATATTTTTTCGGCATATTCTCAAGTTGGAAAGAAAATGAAAGAAAGAAAGAGTCATGTTTAATGTTGTTTCATATTCTTAAACCAAGACGACCTACACGCTAGAGTTATTGCTGGCGTCAGAAATGGACTTTCCTAGGAAATCATTTTCAGGTTCTTGCTGCCAACTACAGATTACGAATTTCCCCTAAATTCGGTTTCATCTTTATACGCCATTGTAAATTTGCTCTACTATGCTATCACGTATTGATATACTCATTGATTTATCAGCTATATGAAATGCAGTTACTTCATTAATTAGTTAGCATAGTTGCTTAGTATGTTGTTTTTTTAACAGCTTAATTGGTATGTTAAATTGTTTATATGAATCCTGTTGAAGTTGAAGTTGAAGCTTCAGTTATTTATTGTCTTTTAAATATGATCTTATGACAGGTATTGGATGAGCTTCAAATATATCCTTGCCACCAATATTTTGAAGAGTGTTAACAATTGCGTGCGATATGATACTATTACTCGTTGTACTTCAAAATGGTCAGTTTTCTTTTTAGCTCTTTTCGGATCAGACAAATACTAATATTAATTACTATATTTGTAGTATTATCTTTTTGTAGTTGTTTAATTGATATGTCTTTCTTAGCTTCCAATATTTCAAGTTTGTTAGAAAATCAAGATAATGGTTATGCCCGGGTTTACACACGCTTGAAGCTAGTTAAGTCAAAATTAACCTAATTTACTGTAAAAATGTTTTAAAAAGAATAGGATATCAAGTTATACCCGATATCATTTGATCAATAGCTTGCCTTCATGTTTCTTTCACTTATGTTCTGAATGTGTTGATTGTTCTAAGCAAGTTACCAGTGTTCAAGTCGAATTCGTTGTGGTATAGATCGATTCTTGTTTCTTTTCCCGATTTGAACGATTGTTGTGAGTTACTGTAGTTCGTTATCGTGTGTTTGTGTTTGAACATTTTGCTGTTTGATTGAGATTTAGGGCTCGAATCTGGTTGTGGTTCAAGGTTCAACTGGTTCATCAAGTATTACCGGGTACCTGTGGTGGTCCAATTGTTGTTTGTGAAGATTCGATCTGCAGTCCTTCATAAGGATCGGTTTGTTTGGAGCCATAATTTGTGAAGTTGTTGAACCCGGGTTAGGGTCATCAAGTGTTGTTGCTTACGTTGGATAAACTACTAGTTGGGTTCCATTGGTTTGTTCTTCCAAGACTAATTTGTAAGGCATTCTTACCCCTCTTGACTCCCATCTTGACTATGTAGCAAGTTACTCCATCTGTGAGCTTCTGTGTCGGACAGGGGGTTAACTGTACACAATTGTTGAGACTTGGCCTATAGACAAGAATCCGCTTCATATGTTGATTATCAGTTTTTTTAGAGTTTTAACTATAGTATTATAAGGTTTGTTGATTCATCCTATACTTGACCGAAGATCTTGAATCTTTTGGAACCCTGTCACTTACAGGCTTCATCAACAAAATCTTTTATAATATTGGTTGTATTAGTTTCTGTCTTTTTTTTATTGTTGTTGATTTGTGTATCTGTTTGTATTTGTATTATAAGAGCGTCGACTGATGGGATCACTCAAGTCAGTAAACTTGACTTTGTTAATCAGTTATATTGACATCCTAGTGATATTTCACGTACTCCACTAATTTCTTTCAAGTTACTGGGGATCTAAAATTATAATGTGTGGAGCAATGCTATGAGACTTGCTTTAAAATCTAAAAATAATTCTAATTTTGGCAAAAGATTTTCTAGTGTGTTTGAAAAGTCATATGGTTGTACTTCAAATTCTGTCACTGGTTCTTCTTCTTTACCTTTACCTCATATGGCAGGTAGTGTTTGTTTTAAGCGACCATTTTTAATTCAAAAAGTTCTTTCAAATCCAAAGATCATTTGGGTTGAATCATAGATTCTGCTGCTAATCAACACATGACGATTTCCGATAAAGGCCTTGTAAATATGTCTAATTTAAACTTAATTGTTGGTCATTTGAACGGAACTAGTGCTAAAATTTAAAAAATTGAAGATTTGAAAACTTACCGGCATATAGTTTTACATGATGTGTTGGTTGGGCCGATTACTTTAGATAATGTTGTTTTTTTATAATTTGACTAAAAATCAATTTAATAATGGGTGGATAATGGTTTAATCATCAAACTTTTCGTTCAATTTCGGTTTAACCATCAATTTTTTTTCTAAACAATTTTACCATAATGTTTTGAACTTGATATGATTTAAACCTCAAAGTTTTTTTCAAATCGTTTAAATCTTGAAATTTTGGTTAAAAAATTGATTAATCACTTAAGTTTTGTATGGTTTTCTATTTTACTCTCTTTAGTTCATTATTAATTTTAGTTTTATTAAAAACTAAACAAAACTTAGAGGGTTAAACCATTTTTAACAAAAATTTAAGAGTTAAATCGTTTGAAAAAAAACTTTAAGGTTTAAACCAAAAAAGAAGGTGTAAATTTGAGGATTAAATCATAACAAATTCAAACTTTACGGTAAAACCATTTGAAAAAAACTTTGATGATTAAACCGAAACTAAACAAAACTTTGATATTGACCCTTTAACAAAACAGTTAAAGTTTTTCGTAGTGATAATGGATCCGAGTTTATAAATAATGGAACTCGAAGTTTTTTTGGACATTGAAGGAATAGTTCACCAAACTTCTTGCACTTGTACTCTCCATCAGAATGGGCTCGTTAAAAGGAAACATAGACATCGATCTTCTAAATGTTGCTAGATCTCTTTTGTTTAAGGGGAAATTCCACTTAACATGTGGAGTGAGTGTATCTTGAGTGCCATATATCTTAAAAATAGAACTCCTTCCTCATTATTCAATGGAAAATCTCCTTACTATTTAGTTTGTGGATATTAACCATTTTTAACTCAGTTAAGATGTTTTGGTTGTTTGTGTTTTGCCATTAAACTGAATAATTTTAATAAATTTGGTCTTAGGACAGAAAAATATATTATTATTGGTTATTTCCGGGGATGTAAAATTATATGAAACTATATTTCCTCACAACCAATGTTCTAAACTATTTTAAATGTGTTAGAATTTATCTGTTAGTCATTAAATTTTTGTTGACACGTCTTATTTTGATTTTGAGTTCCGTTTAAAAAATCCAAATGATGAAGAGAGTAATATCCCGAATTTTATAATATCATTATTATTAGTTAAGGAGGTGATTCTAATGTTCATTAGAATTTGCATTTCAAGTTTAGAAAGAAACCATGATAGATCAAAGATTTAGTGTAAAATTAATGATTATTACGATGATTATACCAATTTAATGTTATATGGTTATGAAGTACAACTTATAGTGCACAAAGTACAGTTGATTAAAACTATGAATGTTAATAATGGAAGATTTTAAAACTTATTGTATGATGTACAAGTTCCTAGTGCACAATTAGTTGGTTGATAGAGTAACAATAAAGTTCTAAGAGTTGCATATGATAAGTCTAAAACCTTGTGGGTTGGATGTGTAAATTTTGGGTTTATAAACCCAAATATGGGACCATTGACTCATTTGAGTCCCATCTTCCCCTGGAACAATCAGAAGAACAAAGAAAACGCAAGAGGTTGAGGTGTCTTTGAAGAATTTTAAGGGATTTCAATTCTATGTTGAGATTAGAGCTACCTAATGGAGTTTTAGCCTTGATTCTACTCATTTATGGTTAAGATTGTTTAGTTTTGGGCATTGAATAGATTTGATAACCCTCATCAAGTAAGTTTTGATCTTTGATAGTGTTTTTCTAATGAAATTGGACCCAATTTTGTTGTATGTTGAAATTATAAGTCAAATGGGTCACAATCTTCAAGTTAGGGTTAATCAACCAAGTTCATGTTTTGTTGTAGTTAAATGGTTGTTTTACGTAAGTATTGATGTGTTATTGAGTGATTTGTAAGTTTCAAGTGTTATAGAGATGATTTGGTAGCTAAATCTTAAGATAAAAAATGGATACCTGCTGTGCAGCTCAGTTCGCGGAACTACAAGCTATGTGTCACGGCGCTACGCGTCCTGGTGATGGAGCTTTCTTTTCCAGAGATTTTTACGCGACGCGAGTAGTGGTGCTTTGTGGCGCGAGGCACCCTGTACCCTCTAAAATTGTATTTTTGACCCTCTTTAACCATCTAACTTATTGGGGATTGTTTTTAATGGTTATATGGGGTTTAAATGGAGTCCTTTATGGCTCTCGAGTTTTAAGATAGATTAGACCTTGAAGCTTTTAAGGTGCTTTGACTTGGTTAATTATCTAAGATGATCTTGTGTGTTTGGAACTATAGGCTTGATCATCGAATGAGTAATATTGGATTTGTTGGGTTGTAATCCTCATCATACCTTCAGGTGAGTATACCTTGCGTATACTTAGTTTTCATAAAAGATAATAAAGTCATCATGATAGTGTTCATGTATATTTGGCAATTTGTATTGAGGAATCTATAGATCAAAGGATGTGGAACTCATGGAATATATTTATGATGTGTATTAGTAATGAAAATTAAAGTGAGGCCAATGCTCCACTTAAGAGAGGCCTATGTTCTTGATATGTTTTATATTTAATATTTGAGACAACATACTCCATGTAGGAGTTGATGTGAATATGGTATCAACTCAAATGATTATGATTTGATGAAATATGTATTACACACGTTGTATGATATGGGCATTGAGATGCCAATTGTGAATATTGATTATTGAGTTTTTGTGCTTAAGAAGTATGGGTATTGTGATATCCAATTATTTTTGAGCTTATACGTGCTTGAATTACTTGGCCTTGATGGCATGTGCTTATGTGAGTATGTGACCCTTGTGGTATGAGTTATAGTCCGGACTAGTGTGGTTTCAATTGCACATCCAATTGTGTTTTGACCACTATGGGCGTGTGTGTGGTTCAAGAGGCTGTGGCTAACTGAACCATGGGACACGTGTGTGGTATCATTAAGGGATGTTGCAATTGGTGGATTCGGGATGATACTACCCATTATGACCGTGCGATTCAAGAGGCTGATGAGCGAACTGAACTAGTATATGCACGAGTGGACTTGGGGAAAAGGTCATTCGCTCTAGATAATCGTTGTATGGTGGAATGCTTCGTGCTCCCCCACCTGGATGGGGAGATGTGGTTATCCCCCATGTGGGCATGTGTTAACCGTGGCTAGCTACCACATGAAGATGCTATTGCTCAATGGACTGACCGACATGTTTATGTGCTCTAATGTGTGCTATTGTCTGTTGTTCTTTATGCCAAACCCGTGTTTTTGAAACATGATGACTTGGTTTTGACAGATTAATGTTTTTGGTTGTACTTACTAGCTATATTTTATAGCTAACATGGTGTATTAATTGTTTTGTATCCGCAGCTAGACTAATGGCCTTTGTGAGGCGGGTAGATGCTTTGGGCATTGCTATGGCTTGCTTTAGCTATCCGGTAATCTTGGATTTCCTAATTATTTGTTAATGGTTGTGAGATTGACTTTCGTAACACCAAATAAAGTTTAGGTCTTATTGATAATTGTTATTTGAATCCATGATTGTACTATGTGCTCAAATTTCCAAAGAATATTTTAAAATGTACTTTATAATGCTTCCACTTTATAGTAAATGATTTGCATAAACTATCCGTAAAAAGGGATTTTGAAAAGTTTAAAATTGGACTGAAATTCAGGATGTTACAAAGAGGGAGACATAATGATTTCAGGTCTAGTTCTTTTAGCGACTCTGAGAACTTTGTTGATACCATGCTGTATATTAGGACAACAATTTCGGTTGCTAAAGTGAAGGGTGTCTTATTATCGAAGGAACTCAAGCGTAGGGTTTCTGGCAATAAGGGGAGTACGGTTCTGCTTTGTATGTGGGGGGGGGGGGGGGGACTGCTAGTTTGGTACAGGGAGATGGAGGCATAGGTGATGTGTTGACCATATACACGGATAGTCTTGCAGATACTTGTACTAGGACACGAATGCATCTCATCACATATGTTTTCACATGATCAGTTTATTTCTTTTAAGGATTGGAATGATAAAGTGAATTTGGGGGACAATGGGATTCGGTGTATCGGTACGATGCAGATAAAGATGCATGATGAGATGGTTAGAAGGTTTAATTGCTGGTATCTTCATGATCTTCGGAAGAACTTGATTTCCCTTGGTATTTTGGCTAAGAATGTATATGCTCCGGTGATAATGCGAGGCAGGCTACGATGTGGTATTTACATTCTAGAAGGCAATTATGTGAGGTAAGAATGTATAGTCTTCGGAGCGGAAAATTGACCGGACTTATCTCATTATGAGAAACGACTGATTTATTGTTATTCAAAATCGTTGTTACTTATCTCATGCGACTTTATCATTTAATTAGTATAGGATTTTTGGTTGTATGAGTTATAACTATCTAAACATTTAATTAGATTAAGAGGTTTTTGTGCCCGTGGATGTAGGTCCTTTCCTAGACGACCGAACCATGTTAAATCTTGCGTGTTTATCGTTCTATTGTTATCCAAATCTTCTAACGTTCTCTTATTAAGGTTTCAAATTAGATCTTAACAAGTGGTAATTCAATCCTTACAGTTTCATCACATAAAACGTGTTAAGTTGCTTCAACTTTGTTGGGAAAAATAGGCTTATAAATAAATCCTCTTTTGTTGACACAAAAGTATACAACTTGTTTATATAATTGTATGTATTAACATTAACATATGTGCAGATATACATATATATATTCAATCAAATATATTCTAATCCATAATCTACAAAATAAGCTTCATCAAATGGCCAAGCTTCAATCGTCAAGATCCGAGTTCAAGTAGAAGTCGATGTTGAAGCCTCCTACAAATAAACATTCAAAGTCTATGAGCTTACAAAATAAATAATCAAATAAGTTTAAATTTTTATAAAATAACTTTTATAAAAACCTTTATAAAAATTAAGACAATTTTTATAAAAATCACAAGCTTGGAAGTCAAAACATAAATTCCCATTTTGGCAAATACTAAACACAATCTTATATTGAAATAAGCCAAAACCATATTTAGCAAAAGGAATCTCCCAAAGAGGTAAACTTCCAACATGCTTTGTGCATTTGGTTTTCAAACTACCATTTTCATGATTAAATTCAAGCTTAAGAAGTATGACACTTACCCAACTTTTCTAAAGCTTCTTTTCAGTGCATTTTTATAGTAAAAATGGGTTGTGTGTGGTTTTGGTAAAAGCCCAACGTCTATATGCACAAGGCTCAAAAATCTCCAGCAGTGCGACGGTCGATTCCACGGTCGACCGTGGATCGACCGTGGATCGTCTGGACACTTTTTGAGCATCAAACTTTTTCCTTATTTAAAGCAACTCAAGTCTTGTGTTTTACTCACCTCTTGCAATCTGAAAAAACACAGAATACATAAAAATCTTGTGAGCTCATATTCCTTAATAATTCAATCTTTCAAGATCAAGAATCAAGCAAGAGTGAAAGCCTTCAAGTTCATATACTTCTTTACATTCATATACATTTGTAATAGTGTGAGGATAATCTCTAGCCTATAGAATTAGAGAGAAGTGAGGATCAACTCTAGCCTTTCCAATTAGAGTGAAGTGAGGTTTATCTTAACCTTGTTTGCAAGAGTGAAGTGTAATTCTTGTAAGCTAAAGAGAGAAGTTGTAAAAGGTTTATCTCTACCTTCAAAGAGAGAAGTTAGTGGAGCAACTCTTGGTGGGTGAGGCCAAGGAGTGGATGTAGAGCAAGGTTGTTAACCCTTGCTTGAACCACTATAAATCATTATGTCCAAACTACTTCATTGGTGATATCTTCCTTCCTTAAACTCTTTAATTATTTGCAAATATTGTTAAAAACTTTAAAAAGTGGGCATATAACCTATTCACCCCCCTCTAGGTTCTAACAAACTTCATATAAAGTTATTTGCATCAAGATGTCATAGTCCATCATACTTAAGTGTGGCTTCAAGACGACTACAATAAGACCTTATAAGCAATAATGCTAATGAATTGTCGGCCGCACACTTATATAGTATACATAAACAATTGGAATTAGTCAATAATATATATACCACGAATTCTTTCATTCTTAGCCGCATATACACAAACAATTAAAACATTAAAAGACATATTTTATATATAGAGCGAGAGAAAGAGAGAGAGAGGAAGGTTTATTTGATAAACTAGGCCCTTTAAGATTTTTTTTAATCTTATGTTCTACTAATAGTTGTAATACCTACGAAGTTTTCATCATTCTCGATCTCCCTTGCTGCCGTTGTCGTGGCACCTCTTGCAGCAGCCACTCTTATTGTCATCACCATAGTTGTAACTCTTACCATCGTTGCGTGCCACCACCGCTCCTTTTTCCATTGTTGCCATTGTTGCCATAGTGGTAGACTGGTAGCCGATGCCACTGTTGTTGTAGTTCCTACTGCCGTTGCGCTCTTCTTGCCCTCTCTTTGGTTACCGCCACCTTGCCGTCGCAGAGTTTCCTTTATATATATATATATATATATATATATATATATGCTCTTTTCTTTTATATTTTATATGTTGCTCCGGTATGATAGTCTGATATTTTACGGCTTTCACTACGGAAGAGTAGGAGAGAGATGTGTGTGTGTGTGTGTGTGTATGTATGGGTTTAATCCGATTGTACCATAGATGGATTAAAGTCCATTAGAATTTAATTTGTACCTTGTTACTCTATAAACATTGTTCAATATAATATAAAATATATAGTTAATTACGGAGCTTTGATTATTCTACACTCTTTAATACGTTAGAATTCTTGGTTTTCGATTGCTTGGATTACCTAGAGTCGTGATACACTTTCAGATTGAAAATTTTTGATGGTACAATTGAAATCTCAATCGGATAAAATTCAGTATATAAACAAAGAATTTTCAAGAATTGTTATGAAATGTTTTGTACCAAATGATGACAAAAACTATCAATGGCAGTTAGAAGCTATCAAAAACTACCATAAACGGGTGGGTCAAAAAACTGGGTCGGGATCCCCGTCGTTCAGTGGCTTCACTCCTAAATATTAGTAAACTATAAATCAAAATAAACTCAAAGTATTATGCACTCTGTATCATTCTTACTTGTTTAATATTTATTAAGATTACATCGATCAAGAAGTTCATCCAATTACACTTAAATAATATTGATAATACTAATTACTAACATATATAATACATGTGAGCTGGAAGCTATTTATTTTAGTTATATTATGTGTTCGGCAAATTAGTTGGTAGCTGTAGCTTAATAGTGTAAAATGACAAAAAGGGACAAATTATAACAATTGAAGGAATTATAAAACAATTAAAGAGGGTATTTAGGTAATTTGGTATATAAAAATCTTTTAGCTAGTTTTAAAAGTTACTTCAAGAAGCTTTTTGTTTCGAAGCTTTTTTGTTTTAAAAATAAGCTTTCAGTCTTTTCATCCGAACATTACTTGTAGCTTTTTCTTTCAAAATAAAAAGCTATTATCTTCAATAAGCTTTAAAAAACTCCATACCGAACATACCCGATATATAATGGTTAAGGGTGAGATTTTTCGATCAGTTGATTTTATAGAAGTTAGATGATAAATAATAATATATATTGACCCGTTGACTTGTATAATTTGTTATAAATATTTTATACTTGACCATTGATCCCTTTATTACTTCATTCAAATTCAACGTACCTATATATTTGACCCAAAACATATATAATTAATAATGCTTTAAATTTCTAACGTGTTATCATTTTATACCTTTTTACATTGTCGTTAGCTGACGTGTATATGTCTTGTATATATAACTCATTTGACTAGTTTTCTAGAATCATCATTTTTATATTATTTGGTGAAATTGGTCAAAATAAAGTAACTTAATTTGACATTCACATCCGAGAAACGATCGTTCCTTGTTTTTCGCTACTGTCGTAGATAACCAAAGAATTAATTGCACAAACTCTATGTCACTCTAGAGACCACATACTAGCTTCTACCTCTATTTTTGTTCAAAACTAAGGTTTAGTTTGTTTCACAGAATTCGAACGAATGAAATTGATATTAATTTCATACAGCTAAATTATGGAATGGATTTTTCATTACTTGAGGGAAGGTAAATATTCTAAAGAATGAGATTTCATTCAAAAACAAATTTATCAAACGCAATACAACACAGAACTTGATTTAATTTAATTTCATTTCTTTGAATCCCGCAAAACAAACTGTAACTAATATGTTGTAGAAGGAACATGCATGCATGTGGAAAGGATAATACACACACAATGTGTGTGTTAATTTATAACTATTATAAAAAACTTACATTTTTTTCCTTTTTAACTATTAAATCAAACTTTATTAACCAATCAGAACCTATAATTTTAAAATCCTTTTATTTTACAAAACAATTTTAGAAAAATTAAACAAGTATCAAATTCAATTTTAAAACAATTGGGAGAGGGCCCGGATGAAAATTGTGAGGGGTTTATGAAAGATGCGAATGGCTTTTAAGAAAATGTGAGAAAGTTTTATATAAATTGTATATTAATGTAATTAATTATAGATTGTTTATAAATTATGTTTAATACTTTGTGATATATTTTATTTAGAGAAAATATAATTATATATTTACGACCGTCTCATTTTTATCTACGTTTTGGTATAAATTTTATTGTAATATGACATTTTTTAAAATTAATATATTCTTAATTTTTTGTTATCCATTAATAGTAATGTGTAAATAATTTTTTGTTTAGCTGAGTGACTTTTTCTAGGATTATGGTGATTAGCTGAGTGGTCAACTTGAGTATGCTATTCAAAGTGTTTGACTATTGATTCTAAAGCATTTTTCAAGCTTATTAGAAAGATGTATGAAACCTTTTATAAAATATGATATGAAATAAAATGTATCATTAAAAGATGATATTTTATAGGGTTTAGTTCACCAAAATATATTTAAGTTGTCATGTTTTGCTATTGTATGTATTGGACTTTAAAATTTTCTATTGTGTGTATCAAACTTTTAATTTATGACTATTGTGTGTATTAAACTTTCTATTGTATGTACTAAACTTGTAATTTTTTTTACTTTTTTATGTATCCAAAATATATACAATAGCAACAAATTAAAAGTTTTATACACACAATAGAAACTTTTAAAGTTCGATACACACAATAGCAAAACATGACAACTTCGATACATTTTATTGAACTAAACCCTATTTTATATATTTAAAAATCTAAATTTAGAGATGTAAAGATAGTTGTTCTTGAGGGTTCAAAAACTATTTATTAGTATAGGAAGTTAGCTAAAGAAAACACTAAAATAGAAGTGTTAATTTTTTTACACAAGATAGGAAACCGTTCTTGCTTTTTTAATATTTAACACGTGAGTCGTTTTTTTTCTTTTACTTGCAAGGTGTATAAAAATTTGGCTTTAGAAGGAAAATGCAATGGAGCCTATTCAAAAAGTAAGACACGTGCTCATTAGTAGCAGATTTAAACATGGAGATGAGCCTCTTTATCAACTAATTTAATTCATTAAATTATCAAACGATTCTCTATTGGATTATGTCGTGTTTCAGGTTTAGTAATGTAATGCTCGTGTGTACAAATTTGTATGTATATTTTCTTTTTCTTAAACTTGTGCGCTTAAATCGTCACTAACTTATTTGTTATGCAAATTTTGATTTCCATTTTCTTTAAATATGAAAAACATTTAGTTGTTCTTTATATCTGATCGTTTATACTGACTATCATTTTATTTTTTCCCAATGATCAGGTTGATCAAGTAAAATGATTATTTATTAGAATGTTGTTGCTTTTGCTTGATTTAAGAATTTGTGTCTTGAGTAGATTCACTTCTTTTTCTTATCTACAAAATACAAGTTTTGTTATATATGTACTTTAAACAATTTGTTTATGTCCACTTTTCGTTATTTTTCTATAAATATGAACAGATTAGAGTCATTCAATTATCATATATTTCTTCAATTATTTCAGTTTGATACACATGTTATCGAGACAAAAATCATCTTTGGCAAGAATGTTTGTGCTATTATGTATATTTCTAGAATGAAAATGATTCAAACATTTCAGTTAAGTTCCACCAAAAACATTTTAAAGTTATAGAAAATACTCTTTTCATCATGCATGATAATTTAAAAATTAGAGATGCAGATGAACCAACGGAAAAGAAAATAAAAACAACCATATCTCTTTATTCTATTTTAGTTTTAAGATCATCATTTGATTATTGAGTTGAAATCTTTTGAAATCTCTCTTTGCTTTATTTGAAGATAACAAGAAACGTTTAGTTTCTTAGTTACGTATTTGAAAGTTTGTGTGTATGTATACTTCTATCATTTTTTATTTGATTTTGATATATCTCAAGTTTACTTCGATAATACCCGTATGTACACAGGTCTATAAACTAATTAAGTAAATGTATAAATATACATGATCAAATTCGTTAATTCTTGGAGTTTTTTAATCAATATTTAAAACTCAATCCCTCCCTTACATATGAAAACTCATATCTTTAGAGTGTACGTCAAGTATTTTGGTGTGGTGATCACAACACGATTATGAGGCGAGACCTAGCTTGAAACAACCACAGTGTGGTGGTGTTGAGTTGTGAGACATGATATATGCCCTTTTCACATATGAAATGCAACGCTAGCCGGATAGATCTTAATTTTGGTATCTTTTTAACCCTAATCTTATCCAAAAGGCAGAAAGCATATATTTAGCACTATGCTGATCAATACATGCATACTAATATTACTCTAGCTAGCTTAATCATGGATCGGAGATATAAACCGTACGTTGTTGTTTCTGGTAGAGTACAGAAGTTCATATAAAAATAAGAAATTAAATGTCCTACATAACACGATGACTCGGATGGCTGGTATGGAATATATAATTAAATACTTGTAATCTTTATTAATATATGATTGTTCTTACTTGGAATTAGCTGTGCGGTGGATGAATTGAATGACGACATGCATGACGGTACTGCTGATCGAAATTTCAAGAGCAATCCTTATGTCTAACAATTAATATATCAGTAAACCGAAATGTAACAAAGGATTAATTAATATTTAAATTGAAAGTTTAACAATATAATACATGACCATCCTTCTCACAATGTAGCTAGCTAACGACGCCACTATTTAATTTCTCAAGAATATTTTTTTATTTATGACACATAAATATAGTTAAAAAATGATACAAACTAGTGACAAAGAGCAGGGAGAATTGAAGCCGACAGAATTAACAGAAGTACGTTCGACTTACTTATGAACTGACTTTAATTAGATCGATCACAATAAATCCAAATTAGACCATAAAAGAACATCATCCATTATGTAATCCGGGAATGATGACTCGCAGATGAGACCATCATTGTCTAAGCTCAATGGCGAAAACATATTATAACTTGACGATACCACACCATCGTTATTGTCGGGTAAAAATGGCTCATTCGATACATTAGTAACCGCTGGTTCGATAATATCACTAGAAACTGCATAATCCGAGATACTCAATGAACATCGTGACGATTCACTTGTCGAACAAGATGATCGCGATTCAGATGATAACACTGCCAATAAAATTTCAACTTCTTGTTGGGTTTTAAAGTTGGGTTTTTTCACCAGACATCCTAATTTAGGGTTGGCAGCAGGTTCAAGATTTCCAATTTCTTGATCAATATTCTTTACCAAAGTATTAAGATCTCTTTGAGATCGGTTCTTCAAATGGGCATGCCAATGGTTTTTGATTTCGTTATCACTTCTTCCGGGCAATCGTGCAGCCATCATTGACCATCTGTAATCAAGTATAAACATAGAAATTTATTTAGATCATATCGTGAAACCACTCCAAGTGTTAAGAAATTTATATTCTAGATCGATGAGTAGGGATGAAAATTAATTAATTTATTCGAACTTACTTGTTCCCGTGTTTGTTACGTATTGCGAGAATGATATCTTCTTCTTCTTTTGTAAAACTCCCGTGTTTTATATCTGGGCGCAAGTAATTCATCCATCGTAGTCTGCAACTTTTTCCACATCTAGACAAACCTATATAGGATTAACCAAATAAAACAAGTATAAGCAAGTGTGTAATTAATCAATCTATCATATCGGTCTGGCTGAAATTGAGTTGAAGTGGATCATAATTAATATATATATTCATACATACCAGCAAGATTGGGTAGTTCACGCCAGTTAGAGTGGCCATATCTATGGATATAGGCTCTTAGCTTGTTGTCTTCATCTTCACTCCAGGCACCTCTCTTTACTCCATTTTTGTCAAATCTTGGCGCTCTTACCATCTTCTTGTGTTGCAGACTCGATTTCTGTAAATCTCAATTTATCAGTATGTGGGTAATTTATTATGAAGATCGAAATAATATACTTCTGGATCTAGCTAGCTATCTTTCTTCCAGCTTATATATACATACAGCCAAAAACGTGTGCAAAGAAGAAATTAATATTAAAAGACGACCAAAAGAAATACGTACCCGGACTCAAATCATGCCTGCCCTCTTGTTGAATTTAATTAATTAATTTTATGATTAAACATATTTAAGCGTTGAGTAAACGTATATTAGTCTTCACTCGGAGTTTAGTCTAATTTGTCATACTAAATAAATACATGTTAATTTGTTCTCTTCCCCATGGTTGGGTAGATGCCTTTCAATCTTTCATCTTCGAAATATATATTAATCAACTGCATTTTTTGCTACAGAAGTGCTTATGTTAAATAGGTTAAGATCCTTTCTTGTTTGGTTAATTATTATCCATGATGTTCTCTTACAAATATAAGAATGAGACCCAAAAAAAATATTTTTTGAATTAAAATAGTTGACTCAATCTTATATATGTTTGTAAAATAACATAATAGGTCATATTTGATCAAAATATGAGAGAATTCTAACCCATATTAATTAATTAGTTTTTTGTATATATATGTGAAGTAGCGTTTAATTTTTTATATTATAATATAGTTTTTTTCTTATATAATTTAATTAGCTCATTATTCCTAAAGGAACTTTTCACGCATAAGTAGAACAACAGCATTTTGAAATTATAAATTTACTTCTAAACACGTGTCTTGAAGTACATAATAGAAAAACTCTTTATGTACATTTAAAGAAGGTTGACGATAACAAAAGGGGGTGATTTATGCATCAAAATGGTTTCTTACTAGGAGACATTTGAATTTGATAAAGTTAACCTTACACGTACTTCATATACTTATCACACACGCTTATCACTAAATTAAAAACAACTTCTAATGGTTAAAAGATTATCTATTTCTTATATATTAAGTAGTCTAGCTCGTTTACGGGTTGATATTATCATGGTCGTAAAATTGCGTTATGTTGGTATGGTAGCCAACAATCCCCGTCCTAACATGTGTACCAACTGCTTTTAGCCCTTGCGATTCCAACTTGTCACAACATATGAGCAGATTAATTTAGAAATATAGGGGCCAATGACTCATCTATCCACCCCTCTGCAATTTTTTTCATAGATGTAAGGATCAAACCCATGACCTCCCTCTAATACCAATTGTTAGGATATATATAATTGCGCTTACCACTAAGTCAAAAGAAATTCCTAGTGGTAACGTCACTACTTCTTTCTTTTATATTGAATAGCTTAGCTTACTCGCAGGTTGAATCTGTCAATATTAACCATCATCTCAACATCAATAACTCATCATTAACCAGTCGCAGTTATAACTAGTATCACTGTTATCGCTAACCTTCACGTCAGCAACAATTTCTTTTTTATTTTCATGTTTCTATTAAAAACATAATATTTATAAAATAGATATTATATTAACATTTTCAAATTAATTAAAACAAATTAATTAGAATAAAATAATTAAAATTTCATTCTATAAAATTAAAATATTAAAATACATAAATTTAAAAAACATAAAATGGTATTGAGTGATATTAAAAATTAAAAAACTTAAACTACTATGTTAATACTAGATATTATATTTTTCACGAATTTGTTGTTTGAAGTCGAGTATGCCTTTCTGTTCCTTCTCCTCGTCTATGACAGTCGTTGACACTCAACTACTACAACTTTAATTCTTTTATCTTTATTTTCACATCTCCATTTTATCATATCCTAACAACCGTCTTCTTCTTCTCCTGCGCCAAGCCGGTTAACCTATTAAGTCGTTCAAGGATCTCTAGTTGAAATGAAGAAGAATGCCCGGAAGTGTCCGAACTGGATGAACTTTTTTGGCCTTTATCTTTTCTTCCATTCTCAGACGGACGTGCATGAAATAGGATCCTTACCAAATAGCTCGTTTTCAAAATCAACATCAAGAACAACAACTGGTTTGTAGTCGACTTCATCCACCACTAAAGGAGCTAGTTGTTTCTATTTTTACCAACCACTACCGGATGAGCTTGCCCCTTTGGCGACTCCTTTAAGATATATCGTGGCTTGTCTCATTAGCGTATAACGTAGAGGCTTGTCTCATTATTTCCTCTTTCTCACACGGACTAGAGGTGATCAACAAATTCCGTCCTGGTCTCTTTTGGTGTTGGTCCGGTCCTCGGCGGATCGGTCCTCGCGTAAAACCATTCGGATTTTGTGCGGTCCGGTCTTTTTTCAGACCGGTCCAACTTCGGTCGCTAAACCCGTCTGGTTTGTTCGGATATTTTTCGGTTCGTTTTAGACATTTTCGGTTTTCAGTTTCCTTTTCGTAAAAACAATTTGGAAATTAAATTATAAAAAATTGCAAGTTATAAACATATATAATTGTTGAAAATATATGCTCATCTTATTGAAAATTTTAATGATTATGCATTTGTACGAAATAAAATTACATATTGTTATATTCTTCGAAATTAAACTACATGTTGTTCAAAATAAATAATGTGACAAAGTTGAGGGAATAATATAGAGAATTTGTAGAAAGAAGTTTGGTGTAAAGAAAAATGTAAGAGGTGGTGAGGCATTTATAGAGTATTTGTAAAAAAAATAGCAGTTGGGACCGGTCCGGACCGGTTTGGACATACAGGTCCGAACCTGTCGGACCAGTTCGGACCGGCTCGTTTTTTAGGACCGGTTTAGAGTTTTGGACCGGCTCGGTGTGGACAGACTTTCGGACCGGTTCGTGGCGGTCATCTCCTCCGGACCAGTTTGGACCGTGGACCGGCACGGCTGTCTTGGACCAGTTTAGGATCGATCCGGTCTTGCGGTCTTCGTTGGACCGATCGGACTAGTCATATTTGCCACGTTTAGTGATAGGGTTCTCCACTAGGAAGAAAGTTGATCACAGGTTTGTATCGTTGATACAAGCATGTTGAACTGCTCTTGAACTTGAACCTGAAAGTGTCGGCGTTTTGAGTGTTGCTAATTTGAACCCAAAAGTCGGTCACGTAGTGATGTTTTTAAAGAATGGATGATTACATAGTTGTTATTTGGCTGTTTGATTTTATAAAATGTCTAAATATTTGTAAATATGTCTTTTTTCATATTTGATATATATTCATAATTCATATAGTTTTAATACTACACACACAGATATATGGAGAATTAAGTTCATTTAAAAACCGTTCTTACTTCGAGTTCTAAGAGTATCATTTGTAACTATCATTAATTCTCATTAATAGGGGTATTTTATTCTTTTACATATTTTCTCAACAGTGAATTACATCCGAGTGAACCATCATTAAAGAGCGAGGCTTGATTTTTCAAAATATCTCTCATTAATGTGTCACTAATGAGCTATTAATAATTCATTAATAAGCCGTCATTTTTATTGATCATTGATTTATTTTAATTAAGCGACAAGATTGATTCTCACTGTATTCGCAATAAGAATGGTTCTCAAATGAACCATCTCCTAAAGGGCCTAATATGGTGCTTTAATACAACCAAAATTTCGAGCCCTTTTAATTGTGAGCCTCCCTTTGGTGCTTTAAGAGTGCTAAAGCCCTGTTTAAAACGGTATCAAATAGGGTCCTGTATTCCCATTGACAAAATACGGTTTCTCTTAAGTCAACTTATTTATAGAATCTTTTTATTTCCTTTAAAGGTCAACCCTTATCTCATTTCCCTCCTATCAGAGAGGAAATGTCGGGTTGTTTTAGCGTCCACTGTTGTTAGCTACCATTGTTTTGAGGTGGTAACAATAGCATTAAGAACAGCCGGGTTTTTAAAAAACACGTTATGGCGACGCCAAGGCGCGACTCCGCCATTAAGAAATAGCCCTTGGCGGTGGGGTTAGGCGTGGCGTAAGACAAGGCGGCATAAGGCGCGCCTTTACGTGCCAAATGACGAGTTTTTAAGACGTGGCGCGCAAAAAATATTTTTTTTAAATCTGACTTTTTTTATATACATTTTGCAATCGTGTGTATTAAACTTCTATACATTTGTATTTTGTAATTTGTATATGTTACTCTGCTCCTAATTTGTGCAATTTTGTGTAATTTGTATATTAATAATGACAAATTGGATATAAATATTTATAAAATATATACAAAATTGTCACCTTAAAAACGCCATGGGTCGTCATGGCTCCTCAAGCTTGAGGCTTGACCTCGCCGCCACGCTGCACCTTACGTTATTTAGAACCATGAAAACAACTATAAGAAAGCAAAACACTGTAGGGGAACTAGCTAATTAGTGTTGTTTCCTGTTGTTAGGTTATAGATTCTTTTTGGCGCTCCCCCTCCCTAAGGGGGGAGCACAAAAGAATTGCTTTCAGATTCATATAACTCATACTAATAGAGTAAAACACTATCGCTCATGCTCCTCACACGAGAAGCACTCTCTTGCTTTGTTAGATATTCTACATTGCAATACAAGCCTTGTTGATCGCTCACTCCCGCTGGCTTGCTTTGCTTGGTGCACTCCGTTTGTGCTCCCCCCTCCCCGGGGATCACTTTCTGCTATGAGTTTAAAGGCTAACACATTATCATCTCTTAATCCCAGCTTTCAGATTTATGTAAGTGACCAATTAACCTTCCTTATAAAACCCTAGAGGCATAAAGTCTGACTGGTATAGCCAAGGAAAACAAGACGGGATTGGCTGAATCGGTACCATGAGAGGCCTATAGGTCGGGTAGTCAAGAGCTACTTTGGTGCTTGATTCATTCAGGTGGGCGTATGGTGCTTTAAACATTACTATAGCTGACTATCAATTGAACTATGAGAGTGTGTGTACTGTGTGTGAATGTCAAGGGAAGAAGAGGAAACATGATCAAATATGCACCAAAGTGATTGGAATTCGTTTGATAACCTTCAAGTATGATCCCCTGGATCTTTGTAATCATCTTGATATTAATATCAATTGATTAAGTTAATGAGGCTTTTGAGGATGATTTTTGGACTGTTCGAGAAACAAGAGAAAACCGAGAACACCAAAGAGATTTGTAACCCTTGAATCTTGTTAGAAATCAAATTAATTGATAAGGGTTTGTTCTTATGATGTCTAGAATCTAATGCAACAAAAATTAAATGGTTTGGTTAAGATTTTGATTAAGTTTGACCAAGCTTATGAATCGAAAATGTTCTAGTGGGTTGCAATCGTAAATTGTATCAAGGTCTAGATCGTACACCTGAATAGAGAACCTAAATCATAAACTAGTAGTCATGTTAAGATCGTAAGTTATGTGTTGAGCTCAAATCGTATGGAAGTTAATGGGTCGAGTTCCTTGAGAATTCCTCAATTGAAAACGCTTGAAATGAAGCAAATCGTAAGTCTTGGTTAATGAGGAATCGAAAACTTAACACAATGAAGGCACAATTGAAAACTGTTATCTAGTGATGAATCGTAAGACGAGCCTTAGTCTAGAACCAAAAACCCCAATCGAAAAGTGTGTGTGAGGACATTGAAACGTGAATCAAAACTTGTGAATGTATTGTGTCTAAGTGGGAATAAAAAATAGTGTCTTTGGATAGAATTGTAAATCATGTAGGAAGTGTAATCGTAAATCACGATTGGTCCCAATCGCAAATCGGATTTAAGTGATAGAATCGTGAACTATCCCTTAAGGAGGATCACGAATCAAAATAACAAATGAAATCGAAAACGGACACTGGATCATAAAAGGGAGTTTAAGCAATCGCAAATCATACAGACAACCAAATCGTGAAATCCATATGGGAAAGGAATCATGAAATATGATAGGAAATGGGAAATCCTCGAGTGTGGACGGTGTTTAGAATGTAGGTGTGACTAAGTTATTTATTTAGATACGGTTGTAACCCTAGTAGTTTACTAATAATATGGTAACCGTAAATGTAGGTGATCAACAATAGACCCATACCTTTGAACACTCACCGAATAGTTCTGGTTTCTTTTGACTTGCAATCTGGTGAATACTTTTACTTATATTCTATGCTAGTAACAATAATGAATGATGATGTGTAAGTACATCTGTGTGAATGTTGCGGAGGTTATGTGAATGATAAGATGAGATTGATTACTACGATGTCAGGTATGTTAGACTGTTAGTCCGGTAACGAGTATGGTAAGACTGTCCGAAGTTGACACTAACTATATGATAGACTACTATGGTAGCGGGTAAGTCATGAATGATAAGAAGCTTATGTGTTGTGTATGTGAGAATGATATATGGGATGGTGTGTCGCTAAGTTTTATGTTTACTATTTGTTATCTTTATTTATTTTTTCAGTAGGGATCATGGTAAGGCTCCAGCACCTTGAAGATAGTTCATCAATTGAAAGGACTTCCGCTAAACAAATTATAAAGTTTATAATTAAATGAAATATTTTGTTTATACTTGACTTTAAGTATGATGTTATTAATCTAGAATTGGAATTAAATCAATTAATGGTGTCTAATGGAATGAAATTGATATGGATGTGGTTATAAAAAAATTGGGGCGTTAATCTAGAAGTGTGAAAACGATAGAAACAATCCGAGACTGTAAGTAAGGTGGTGAAGGTCGAGGCCAAAGTTTGAGTCAGCGACAATCAAAGAGTTTGAGTTCGTCGACAACTGTCATGTAAAGAATTTTAAAGCCAAAACAGAGACAGGAGATCGAGTGGTGCTAGGCCGCCCTCAATTAGCCAACTTTCCATACATATAATTAGCCATATTCAATTGTTTGGTAGTCAAGCCACCCTAATTAAAGTTTAGATCATGTATAACGAATGAATAAGGGTGAAACGATGCTATTCAATGTGTGATGTATAATACCTAATCGGCTATGTTGATTTACGAGACACAATTTAGTGCTTTCTTGATTCTATACTTATGAACTTTGACAAATTTCAAATAATTAAGACCGCGAATCCACCGAATCGGTTAATCTTTCAAGTTTTCCACGTAAAATTCATATGATTTCAGTTCTTCGATGCTGTTCTTGGCTAGTCGTTTTTCATTTCTATGCTTTCTTCTTTTATTGAGTACGTCTCGAGAAATGTTCTCTGATTTTCCATTGTAAATTTTGGGTTTGTGTTACTTAATTACTCTATCAAAATTTTAACTCCTCCCGAGGGCACTCATAATTTAAAGTGTGAAGATTAATGTGTAAAGGATAGTTTTCTTGAAATTAGATGTTATTTAACTTTACGAGGTTTTGGAAACATAAATGTATCTCTTATTCGATTTGTGCGTTTAAAGTTTTTGATCTTAATTAAAAAAAATCAAACTTCATTTACATCTAAAACGATAATTTATTTTTGCAAGCCGCTAAATCATTTTGGTGCCCTCGGACAGTTTTGGTCTCTTTTAAAAAATGAGTCAATCATTACTATTATAATTACAAGAAGACTGAACGATAGAATCATTACTATTAATTTCTTTTAAAAAATGAAATTAAATACGACGTCAACATCAAGACCAACGATAGAATCTTCGACGTGAGTCGATCATTACTAATATAATTACAAGAAGATAAATGATTAAAAAATTATTTATAGTACGATAATTTAAAATTTCATATATATAGTCATATAACTTCCGAAATTAAATTGATCAAAAGAAACAAATAGAATTATCTAATAAAAATAATTAAAATTAGTTTTTTATTTATATTTAAATATTTCTTTCTAAAGTTTCTTATATAAATCGGCATTGTATCGTCAGTTTTCTTATGGTATTTAACGAATATTTTAATAAATTATAAAATATCAAGTATTAAATTGATTTAATTGTTTTGTAAGTTATCTTATACAAATTGTCGGTATATTCTTGGAAACTCTAAAGATTTTCAGACAAAAATTGTAATAAATTATAAAAAATTAAATATTAATATTTTTTTCTAAATTATGTTATACAAACCTTCGCTATACTCATAGAATTCTTGACGAAAATATTACTAAATTATTAAATATCAAGTAAATTAGATGTATTTAAAGTTTTTCTAAACTAATTTATACAAACTGTTGATATTTCATTGGAATTAATTTTATTTTAATGTTTTCGTCGGAATTTCGTTACTAATTAGTTGTTAATTAGCCACGATTTTCCAATACAACAAATAATGTCGCATAATGGTTGCAAAAGCTAGCGATTGTTAATCATCGTTAGTGGTATTATGGTTCTTAAGCTATTGATGTAAATTTATCAAAATTAAATGGCGGTTATATTTATAACTATGAAGTTTTCTAGGTTATCACTTGTATTATTTATATAATGTAATATTTTATAATTGACCATTGACCAATTTTTTACTTCTTTTATATTCAACCATTTGACTCAAATATTTTAATGCTTTAAACTCTTAACTTGTTTTTGATGATATTACACTCAAAGACTAATTGAATGAATAAATATAAAACTGACTAAACTACGTTTCATTAAAATGATTTGTGATTGTTAAGAATGATTTTTATTTTATTTGCTTGAAATTATATAAAATATAGTCATTTTTCATATTCACATCCTAGAATTTGTTGCATCATGTTTCTGGCTACTACGTAGATGATCAAAGTGTTGCATTAACTCTGTGTTTATTTAGAGATCAAAGTGTTGCATTAAACCGGAATTGCGACCGCACCAAACCGATTTACACACTTTTGGTTTGCTTCCACTAGAACATATATGCGATTTCGTTACACCAAAAAAGTGTGACGATATGCATATAGTCACACTTGCGATTTCAGCGTTTATGTGACGAAAGGTCGAGTGACCATAGGGTATATACAGTTACATTAACGGGTTAGTGGCCGTATCCATTTAAAAACAGTAACCAAAACCATAAAATGTGTGACTTTTTTTTGGATTTCGTTACATACAATTAAGCCAAAAGTGGCCAAAACTGTTAATAAGTGTGACCATATGTTTTTTAAAGTCAATTAAATGTGTATTTTGTTTGACTATTGTTCATCCAATTGCCACATGAATTTCATGTTTGTGTGGCGTTTTGTAATATTTAGTTATACAACAATTGAATTTTATGACTTTTATGCTGAAAGTCGGATTCAAACTTGAATCCCATCACATCCATCAACAAATTAAGAAACATGCGTTAGACCAGTGAGCTAAATGTTACTTCAATTTAAAAACCTAATACTTATTATTTAACTATACAAATTAGCTTTTGGCTACACTGAAATCATGTGTGACGAATATCAAATTTAATGATAATCGTTTTTGCCCATTTTTACTCTAAAAAATAGCCACATGAATATTTCACGACGTGACTGTTATGAATATATTGGTCACGTATAATCACCTAAAATGTGGCCATAAAAATCATTTAGATACACATTTGTGATATGGTGTGACTATTATAAAGCCATATAGTCACACGACCGTGTCAAAATAAATGTCACTATACACATTAGCTTCTGGAAAGCTAACACACTGTAACACCCAGAATTTTATTATTAAGTTTATGAAAGAAAAGTACAAGGTGTTACCCGAGTTATAAACGGATATACGTGATAAGATGGGGTTTTAAACTAGAGGGGCTAAAACTGCCAGATTTCAAGTTGATTAAGTCCAGGGGGCTGTTTTGTCAATTGATGAAACTATGTATATATATGGTGCACCAACTTTGACTTAATAATCAAAGTTTCACATTTTGCTTCCTGCAATTCACGAGCACATAAACATCAGTCCATAATCTTTCCATTTTAGTAAGCCAAAACAGAATTTCAAGTGCCTATAGCCAAGATCTAGTAAGTATACAACTTGAGGTAAGCTTTCAAGCTTTGTTTTTGATGTTTTGTAAGATTAAACACATGGTTTCAATGGTGGAATCATGTTATAGTTGTTTTGTATAGTTTAGATCATATATATCAGTTGTAGGAGGTGTAGGAAAACACCTCTAGTCAGTTTATGTCGAAGTTATGGGATTTCTTGGTGAAATCCGACTGTTCTTGGTAAGAACAGTCTGCTGAACTGATATGTACACGGCCGTGTAGTAGTTATGACGGTCACAGGGCCATGTAAGGATACATGGTCGTGTAGCATAAGTGGTACACGTCCCGTGTAGCGGTACACGGCCGTGTAGTAGTAAAGGCGGTCATAGGGCCATGTAAGGTTACATGGTCGTGTAGTGTAAAAGGTACACGGCCCGTGTAGAGTGACTAGACCACACTGGCCATGTTGCCAGCTTAGGTCGTGTAGTATTGATGGGACACGGCCCGTGTAGGGATACACGGCCCGTGTAGGCCCTATTTCAGATCAGAATGCCTTATGTGATTTTATGAATTGTTTTTATAGGAGGTGATTGACATATTACCTGTATCATTGACATCTGTGGATTAATTCATGATAGTATGATCAGAAGGTGAGTCTTTTAGACTTCACTTCATATGTGCAGCATGTATGCTATTATAGCAGATTATTGACATGTCATGTTATTCATGTGTATATGTAAGCTTACTGCTAAGTCCAGTAAGGCTCAGATGCGGTGCAGTTTTGTGACCTACGATGCTGCCCTGGGTCTAGAACCAGAGGCTAGCTTTGATTGACAGACATACGTATATTATCTTCATATGATTTTATACGTGGGTTTATATGATGTTTAGTCTGGTTTACTCACTAAGCTCTCGTAGCTTATCAGATACTATTTTTAAAATGTTTTACAGGTTTTATCAAAGGCAAGAGTAAAGCTCCGGTTTGACTTCCAACTGATAAACTCTTTGAAATTAACGCCTGGTTTGTAAATATCAAGTTTTTGGTACCAAACTTATGACAGTATTTATGTGAGTATCTATTGATACGTCAGGTTTTCAAACAAATTGCTTCCGCTTTTATGATAAACTTGGAGATGCGAACACTTATAGGTGTTTGATCTTAATATTTTAAATTTGGTTTTTGGGGCGTTACACACACACTAAACTTTAGACACACATAATAAGTTACATGACCATATCATATGTACTAGATTTTGGCTACACTTAAATCGTGTGTGACAAAACTCGACTATATGATTTAGACACATAAACATTTACTTCATGTGACCATATATGGCAATTGGTCACATATAATCACCTAAAATATGGCCATTAATGTCATTAGTTATAGATTAGTGATATGTTGTGGCTATTATAAAGCCATATAGTCACATGACCGTGTCAAAATAAATATGATTATACACATTAGCTTCTGACAAGCTAACACACGCTAAACTTTAGACACACATAATAAGTTACGTGACCATATGTACCGGATTTTAGCTACACTTAAATCATGTGTGACAAAACTTGACTCTACGCTTTAGACACATAAACAATTACTTCATGTGACCATATATTGTATTTGGCCACAGTGTTCAAGTGTGTGATATAAATTTATCACATTTTATATGTATATCGTGACTAATGCTTTGAACTTACTCTTCATTTGTCACACGTTCCAAATTAATGTGTGGCTAAATAATCAGCCAAAAAATAGCAGTGACCTTTTGCCACATAAATGTTCGAAGGTGTGGCAATACATTTCTGAATAGTCACACGATCGGAGTTAATATGTGGCTAACTAATAACGTAAATTTTATTTTGGTACCTTTAGACATATAAATATTCGAATGTGTGGCCGTTTAATTCCGACTATGTGTGACAAAATCACAGTTTTGTACTAGTGTTCTTGGTTCGTATATTTTTCTTATTTTGGTTTTTGGTTTCAGTGAGTTTTGTTTTTTTACCCGAAACTGGACTGGAATTTCAAAAGGCATTTAACCGAAAAATCAAAACTGGAACCGATTAGTATATTACGATTCGGTTCTTGGTCCTAACTTATGTGTGTTTTTTCAGTTTCAGTTTTCGGGTTCGGTCTAATCTCGGAACCGAGCTCATCCTACTAGGCAACTCAGTGGGGGTGATGTGGCACCTTTCCTCATCAAGGAACACCATCTCACCCCCTCGTTCCCCACCGAACTTTCCCACCATGTCTCCCTATTGGCACCATAAGATTTTTCTCTCTCACACTCTTTCTCTTTTTCCCTCTCACGCTTATACATATACACAGCTGAATATTAAAAAAAATACAATGGAAGTAAATAGGTCTAGAGATCATAGGTATTTTCCAATTAGAAATGAAAAGAAAGATGAAGTGAAAGTGATATAATACTATCGTGACAACTAATATGGAAGGAAAAAAGAGAGTATGTAATATAGTTTTATAAGCTTTATACAAGTTTCCTAAGCAAGGATCAAGACTACAAACCATTTTGGTCCAAAGGACCCCATTGGTGATTTGATATACTTAGTTATTTACTATGTGAAAATCATAGTAGAGGGACCTCTCTGCTACATGAAAATAGTTTAGGGGTGTCGTAGGAAATTAACAACATTAAAACATGTAATAGATCTATTCGGACGTAGGTTTGCTGATGCAATGTGTGATGACGTCATATTAAAAAGGGACAGCTGGACGCCTCTTCCGGATCTTGTTCTTGGTCATCGCTTCGTTGGTCTTTTGGTCAACTTACCGATAATTGATGTTGAGAAAAATACAATTTTTATCTTGCTATCCACTAAATAATTCGAGTTAAAATTAATAAGTAATAAAAATATTTTATTACAAAGGTCGACGATGCTTCTGGAAACTATTCAGTAATAAATTTGAATAAATAAAAAGAAAAATTTTATATACAGAAGAAATCGGGTACTATATTCCCTAAATAACCATAAATTCTAACTTAAAGAAAAAGACTATAATCGTCCCTTAGAAAAGATATATTTTTTAATGACACAAAATAAAATTAATTTTAAAAACAAATACGGAGTATTTTTCTTTTTTTTTCTTTGATAATATTCATGTCAATCATATATCTATATATATATATATATATATATATATATATATATATATATATGGGAAGATTTAAACGAGAACTGTTTTTTGTACAAGAATTACGAGAAACAATCTTGAGAATCGTTTAGGATAATGGACTTCATGAATCAAGAGCGTAGGGGGATTGAGTGTGACAAGGTGCATGTAAGGAATTTATGGGTGAATAATCCAATTGAAGGAGGGGGAATTGGACGGCTAAAATTGGTTATCGCGGTTTTTGCAATAAAAACAGTGCTCAAATGAATTTTTCAATATATATATATATATATATATATATATATATATATATATATATAAAATCGAAGAAAATAATTACCCCGTTGATCGAAAATTACATGAAAAATAAATAATCAAAATTATTTTTAAATAAACGAGTCTAGGAAGAATAAACGTTAGACCTTTTTTTTTTTTGAATTTCAAAGGGAAATAACAAAATTAAGATAATATAGTCATACCTGCGGGCGGGTTGTGATCCAATTAAAGCTACCCCAATGGGAATAAAAAATTAAGAATTAATTTTATAAATGGTCTTTTAACTAATTATAAATTATAAGTTTAGCCTTTTCTTTAAAAAAGTTGCAAGCTTCGTCTTTTAACTATCATTTTGTTGAACCCACGATCCTTTCTAACAGAATTTGTTAGTTTGCTCTATTAAGTCCCCTCATGCGCATTGTACATGAGGGTATATTTGTCCTTTTAGCTATTTTTAATTTTTAATTAATTTTCAGTTTTAAATACTATTTTAACATTTAAAAAAAATCATATCTTCATCTCCCTACTTTCTCAGTCTCTCATGTCTCTCTCTCTCCGTCTCTGTGAACACACACACCACCGTACCTACGCCACCGCACCACCACCTCGTCGCAGATCTACCATCGCACCACCTTAAGACCACCACAAATCTACTCTATCTCTCCCTTTAGATAGCCTCTCTCTCTACCCTCTTGCTTCATCATCTTAAAGTGAGGCATGTTTACGATCATGTTCTTGTTCTAGGTCTCATCATCTTCGGGAGTTATGGTTTCTGTTTCTCTCTATTTGCCCTCGTGTTTCTGTTTTTTTGTTTTTGTTATGGATTTAGGTTTAGGGTTTGAACGACTTTTAGGAATAGGTTTCTATTCTTTTGTATGTAGGATCAGGTGTGTGGTAGTTCTAGGTCGGAAAGAGTATGGAAAGGAGAGAGAGATAAAGAGACCAAGGAGAGAGATGATGATGATGAACGAGGCGACGATGGTGGTGGTGGGATTTGTGAGGCGGCGACGGTAGCTATGGGATTTGTAAGGCGGCAACGGTGGTGGTGGGAGCTGTGGTGTGGTAACGGTGGTGCTGGTAATTGTGGTGTAGAAGAAGATGATGAGATTGAAATGAGAAGGGAGGAAGAGGAAGGCGACGATGATAGGGAGAGAGAGAGAGAGAGAGAGAGAGAGAGATGTGTGTGTGTGTCTAGGAGAATGAGAGGCTGAGATGGAGAGAGTGAAGATAAAGTGTTGATTTTTTATTTTAAAAAAAGTTAAAATAGTATTTAAAATTGAAAATTAATTAAAAATTAATAAATAGCTAAAAAGACAAATATACCCTCATGTGTGCATATGAGGGGATTTAACAGAGCAAACTAACGGATTCCGTTAGAAAGGATCGTGGTTGTAACAAAATGTTAGTTAAATGACGAAATTTGCAACTTTTTCAAAATAAAGGACTAAACTTGCAATTCATAGTTAATTAAAGGATTATTTATGAAATTAACTCTAATAATTAAGCTTAATTAGTTGTCCTGCAATCCAATTAAAGCTACCCTAATTAAGTCCACAAAATATGTTTATTTATCTTTGCCTATTAACGTTTTGCTTTCTTTAACAATGTTAGAAGGATGCATGTGTGTTAGAAGGGTGGCAATGTCAACGCTAAGGTGATGTATTGAAGAACTTTCTGTAAACGGTAAACCATTCAAAAATTCTTAAACTGTAATTAACTAATTAATTATATTTGTCAATTAGTTATAAAGTAGAAATTTTTTATAAAAAAATAGAAAGAAACCATCTATTTATATATGACTTGATTCAAGGTGATATTAAATATTTATATGAAAGTATAACTGTTGGTAGAAATTTGAATTGCTAGAAATTAAATAACAAATGAAAGAGGTTTTGATTAAAGGGTTTAGTTCATTAAATATATATTTAACTTATACCAATAAAAATGCATTTAAGACATAATTTATTCGTATATTTTGTATTTAAGGTCAAAGTTTTTTTAAAAAGTCAAAAAATAAACATTATTTTGGAACGAAGAGAGTAATTATCTTAAGAGATCGAAATGGTTTATAATATCCTATACATGAAATATTTTCAAAGCTTAAAAAGTTTGGTTTTGACCATTTAAACATGCTTTCATTTTTCCAACAATACGGCATTTGTGTTGTTTTTTTCTCTTTTGATATGCTACAAGATAATTAGATAAATAAATACCAATAAACTATTAAATCAACGTACACCGAACCCGTTTAGACGTGTGGTTGGCTTGTTTTGACCAGCTTAATTGGGCGGTTTGATTTGAGATTTTACTCACATTTTTTGGCTTAAAACATTTGAACGGATTCATGAAAACTCCTTTTGCAGATCACTCACACTTTCATTTATCATGTGTATGTTTGACATAACAGCTAAAGCTTTTATTTACGGTTAGAAGTTAATTAGAGTTTTATTTATTTAAATTAATGTTTGAGAAATTAGCAGAAACCGGGGCTAGAAATGTAAAATTAATTGAAATTACACAATAATAAAACTCCAATTAAAAAACAAAATTAATTGAAGAATATATATGTAATTTGATTTTTAAAAACTCCTGTAGTTTTTCATTTTTGTTCTCAAGGTTTTTAGAGATTTTGTTTTTTTAAAATTAAAAGTTTAAACTTTGATAACAAAAGGGTGTTTTTATTTGGATGACGCATATATTAAAAAACAAAACGGAGTTTTTTTTTTTGGCAAGTAACCATTTTGATGTATTAAATGAATCAAAGCCATTGTTTTTACCACATGTTGTCGTGGAAGATCTTGAAGAAGCCTCCTATGTAATAAGCATCAAAATTCACTAAGATCGTGTCATTGGAACATTAGGCTTTTCTCGAAATGCATACACTGAACATTGGAATGTCATAACTTAGTCGAATCCGACATCAATAGTAGATAGGAGTGATGTTATTTTCATAAATAAACATTGGTCTTATATGACACAACACGTTTTCGGTCACAAGCATAATAAATCTCATGAGAACTCTGCAATTAAGTATACTTAGACAAGAACAGTCCTAGGATTTGTGTTCCCCCTAGAAGTTCATACCTTGCTGCTAGAATCAAAGTCGTAAGCAAATGGGACATAATTAACAAACAATATTGTGTTATGATAAGGTAAATTATTACATGGAAGAAACAAAAGAACATACTTGATGGAAATCCGATCTTGGTAAAGTTACATGATTATGCTATGTTTCCTTTCTATCCTACGTACGTTTCTGATTTTGTAATCCTTTGGTGAAGAAATTCGTTGGAACAATATGCTCGCAGTCTTAGAATTAATTTATTTTCTTTATATAGAATCACAAGGGTGTTACCATAATGTCACCCCCTAATGACACACATTCGAGTATAATTTTTATCAAATAATACAATATGGTTATGTAAAAATATCTTTATAATTCATAGATTACATAAATTAAATGGTTATATGACCATATTATCGGAAACGATCCAACAATAGTAACATATAAAGACACTTAAAAATGCTTTAAGCTTTTGTTCTTTTATTCAATCTAAGATGAATAAGTAGATTCTGTAACATCGTAATTTTGAAAACAGTTTTATTAAATATGCAACGGAATTAGTACAAAACATTTAAATCTATTTAGCAGGTATTATACATACATATATGTATGTATGTATGTATGTATGTACATCAAAAGATCTACTTAAAGTTCATCCCAATTACGGTGCTAATATACCAAACAGCCGACCATCACAAACATCAAGTAAACGAAAGTATGCTCCTTGCGAACATAGTATCCAAAAAGCAATATCCCATTTCACCAACCCATATACTAATCACCTGCAAGCGGTTAACAACTATATAGCTAGTGAGCACAGATTTATCAAGTAATCCATAATGGCATACAATGTTGATAAAAGCATTAACCAACAATTAATACTATCCTATCACGTTAGGATGTGTAGCATGATCATGTGGCATCGTCTATTATAGGGTATCTATTCTCGCTCACCGATCCTAACTATGAGTCTAACACACTATACCGATTTGGTGCAGAGTGGAGAGCAGTCCACCAAACATTGTTAACAGAACCAATAGATTCATGAGAACACATTCAAACAATGACCACCTCCTTACATCGAAGAACGATGGTCATGCAGAACCTATGTCCCATTGGTCACGGTTGATCCCGAATTCCACATTAGGTCGGTGGGATCCAACAGTATTCCCACGAGTCCCTAGCTAACTTCGATTCATGACTATAATGCAATGATCATATGTCTGTGATTTCATACACATACCAATAATTAGTCCACGAATTAATTTAGTCTTGTAGAGTTGCATGAAATTCAAATGATTTTGACCACACATTTACTCCTATCATCATTTACATAACTAACAATCTACAGATACATGGTAACTATAAATAGCTAATCATACACGATCTTCACATAACATACATAGCATATAATCAGTGTTCACATACTTGTTCAGAATTCATCCTTGAACAAGATCATACAAGTTCATGTTTATAGGCATATATACCTTTGTAGTCTTGGTTATTCATGTTATTGATTTATTGTCATCAGTGCAACCCTTAGATAAACCTCTACTCAAAATCCGTATTTATAGATGTACAACGACTCTTACCAGCCAATTCTTCCTTACCTAGAATTGTACTAGACATGGGGCTTTCACGACCCCTTCACTAGACCCTCGAGGTCCATGAAGGTCTACATGACCATCTGCACCATCCTAAGCCCTAGACTTACACGACTCCGTAACAAGCAGTAAAGACACCGTGAAGCTCAAATATAGACCTGGACAGTTCGTCCAGTCCTTTGTTATGATACAATTCAAACCCTAAAAAGTACCAAATCTAAAATCATTCCCAGATGTAAAAATTAACCCAAATTGTTTGCCCTTTCATTAAATAAACTAAACAAACACTACAAGAAAATCACGCATTAGAAACGATTTCCCACAGATTCGGTGGGAAATCCCTAAGAAATCCGAGGAAAATGATTTTCCCATTCCGTGAGAAACTTGAGAAACAACATTTCCCACTGATTTTCCACAGAATTGTCCCATACAAAAGAAGGTGTTGTGTTTTAGTGAAAGCATGAATATGAAAAACATGAAGCAAGATCAAACAATATCTCAAAGAAATCGAACACAAATTCAACAATAGAATTTAGACCAAGATGAAGAGGTTAGAAGATGACGAAGAACCCCAAAAACCCTAACTTCCGTGAAACATGAAATCGAAAAAAATCAACAATAAAAGATGAATCAGAGGTTAGAAACAAGAATCTTGTGTGTGAAGAACCCATTTGTGGTTTTTAAAAACCATCGAACATCCCATCATTACTGATTCATGGGTGTTTGCATGTGTGTCAAAAGTTGAATCTTGAACTACACCAGATTTGTAGGTGTTTGCAAAATATTCGGAGGTCAAAAACAAGAATCTTGAAGTACCTTCACATTTGGAAACAAACCGAGTTTTTTACCAAAGGGGTGTGATTGAAAAAAATATTTACCATAATAGCGTCCTTTTACTTTTTATATTTAAAGAAAAAGAAAAAAAGAATAGTCACCACCTAAATGTGTTTGAAACAACACCTCTATAGTAAATAGTTTTATAAACAACACCATTTTACCAAAGGTGTACTTACAAAAATATTTACCATAACAGTGTCCTTTTACTTTTTATATTTAAAGAAAAAAAAAAGAATGGTCACCACCTAAATGTGTTTGAAACAATACCTCTATCGTAAATAGTTTTGTAAACAACACCATTGTAGTCAAAAACTCAAAACAAACCTATGAACTTGAAAAAATCAAATATTGAAGCTTTTGAAGCAGCAGCAACAGTGCGTAGCAGCGGTCAAAGTCATTGTTTCAGAAGAAAGAAATCATTCGATGGTCGAAGTCATCCAATTATTGGACTCCATCAAGCAGGAAAATGATATATCTTTCTACTTCATCTTCCTACTCATCACAAGATGACATGTGGAGTCCATTAAATATTATCTTTCCTCATCCCTTCCATTGATTTTGACACTTGTGTTGATCTTGTAAGTAGAAAGATATATCACCTCTCATCACGCAGTGGTTGGAGTCATCGTTCAAAAGAGAAAAAAAACAAGGTAGATAACTAAATTAGGGATAAAGAACCCCAGATCAATAAATCGATTCTGATGGAGAAAGACACCCAAGTGTTCATATTCTTGAAGAATAGAAATTTTTTTTAAAAAACTACCATGGTGATTACCGGTTTAACCGGTAAACACTAATAAACTGAAACGGTTATGAAAGTCTATTGTATTGTTTAAAAAAAAATTAAAGGTACTTATATACAATAATAGCTAAGTCAAAATTCGTTATATATTCAAACAAATACTTTTAACTTCGTAATTTCATTGAATATTAAGGGTACGTTCTACAAAACGAAACGTACACATAAGCTTAACTTCGGGATGTTACGGATTCTCACATACTTAATCTTAGAGTATACGATTGTGGTTGTTAAGGTTGAAGATACGATTGATAAAATTGATTTTGTTGATAAAGTCATTGTTGGTGTTGAAAGTGAAGTTGGTTGAAATAGCTTGCGTCAATTCGGGTCGTTATTGTTACGGTGCAAGTTAATTTTTGCTTGAGTGAGTACTCACCGAACCCGATGAGTAGTTCACTATATTCTAGAAGAACGGATTGTTTTGAGACATTGTGGCTACATATTTTAAAAGTCATGACGAGAAAATACAAATAACCTGAAATAGATCGAAGACCATGACGGGAAAATAGCGTTCATAAACGATTCTTAAAAGTCAACTTGTGATATTCCACATGATCGACTTCGTTCACTATTTTAGTAAGTGTAAACATAATTTTGTTTTCATACTATTATTTTATTCAATTAAAAATAAAAGGTATTACTTGTTATCATGCGCGATGTTTATCTGTTTAAAGAAATTCATTTTGATAACAAGTTGACACAGTTTTAATTATTGTATAAAAAGGTTATTATTCGATTGGATTTTATGTACTTAATTAAGTTGATTTTTAATAATATAAGTGTATTAATCATAATTTTAATTGTTGGATAACTCACAATGTTAAATTGGAGTCTACGGCTCATAATATATATATATATAGAGAGAGAGAGAACGCTCTATAGCAGAGAACGGGGAGAACAATCCTCGGCCGTTGATATAATATCAACGATTAGAGGGTAATTAAGTAATATCATCATTCCATCTAATGTCGCTTTACCCACGTCGTTTGTAGCGGTTACTTCTTTCATGTGTATCCATTGTCTATTAATTTTATTTTCTGATATTAAATTTTAGTTTTCATATTCAATACTAATGGTTTGGATTCTTTATTTTTATTTGGTGAATGGACGACACCTATTAAAAACTTATATTATATTGTAATGCATACATTTGTAAATGTTAAGTAAACATATGAAAAAACGTAGATGCATGATTCATCCTAACTCATGCATAAATTAAGGTTTCTGATGCATACAAATTCATATTTTTGGTGATGATGCATCAATTCTCTGTTGATGCATGAGCTCGTTAACTGACTCACGTTCGTTAACTGTGTTTTTTTATTCATTATTCAACCCGTAATCAAATTTTCGTTACTATCTCTACTTATTCATGCTTGATTTCTTCAATTTTGTTATTCAGATTTCAATTAGAAGAGGTGGAGACTTATTACAAGGGAAGAAAGTGGGTTGGCATATGTCATTTACGCATTTCCGAAATTGCCCTTAGTTGAATTAATTGATTTTAAACAGTCAAAGTTCGAATTAATCCCATCCCTTCGTTGTTAATAATCGTACGGCAGTCAAATGTTCTTTCTGTTTTGCTATGACACGGTGTTCTCCACCAAACTCAACCCTATATCTATATATATATATATATATATATATATATATATATATATATATATATATATATATATATATATATATATATATATGGTAGAGAGCAAGTAAAAAGAAAATTAAAGTAAAAAAGGTAAAAGGGATGATTATTTGATCATTTTTCGTTATATATATAAACTGATAATCGTTAGTTCATCATCTTTATTGATTAAAACTAGTTCTTCATCAATTTCTTTTTGATGAATCCAACATATTCATCACTTTTTAGATGAAAACATTTTGAAGAACTAGTTTTAATCAATAAAGATGATGAACTAACGATTATCAGTTGATATATATACCGAAAAATGATCAAATAATCAATTCTTTTACACTTTTTACTTTAATTTTCTTTTTATTTGATCTCATCCCTATAATGCTTGTTGTAAAATAAATATATATCAAACCACGTAGAAACAAAATACGAATAAATAACAGAAAAATGAGAACACCAAGATTTAACGTGTAAAACCCTTTAAGGGAAAAAAACCACAGGCACAATCGATGATATCACTATATGAAAAGAATATGAGGATGTTACAAGAACGCAGGTAATCAAAAGAGAACTTAAACCCGTGAATATCAAAGAAAAACTAACAAGCTAAATTATTGATCTCTACCAATAATAATAAATCTCTCTCTCTAAGTATAATTTTTGAAGCCTCGCGAACTAGATATATATATATATATATAGAAATAGCATCAGTATAGAACCATGTCTTATACATAGAACCTAAAGAACTAATCTGGGGCGTGAATTTCATCTGATCTCGTTGGTATCCAAAAGGGCATGATCGGAATTTATGTTTAAGACATTACCATGTTCGACAGTTTCCATTTTTACAGTTTTTCCAAATATGACGTATGATTCAATCGTTTTTTTTGTAAATGATACTACGGAAATTTGGAAGTTTGGTCGAGATTTTCTTAACATATTCTTCGGATTACGAATTTCTTTTATCGTTTATCATAGATTTATTCGTTAATGGCGTAAACGGGTATCTTCATGGTTTTTCATGTTCATGAGCATTATTCATATTTTTATTGTTAGATTTTTCATTTTGGATATGTATGTTCAAGTTTCTACATTTCTTGGTAATGTATTGAATGAATATATGTATGATAGAAGGTACTTGTTGTTTTTTTTTTGTATTTTGACATGTTTCAACAGTTTTTTTTGCATGTGTATATGTATTACTCATTATTTGTTATGAATGAATATCTGTATAAGAATTTGCATTTTTGTTTAATGTTAATAGCTTTGATCATATTTATATTTGATCATGATTAGGTTTTAGATTTCTGCATTTCTTATATTCAAATTTTGCATTTATGTATGCATACGTATGTTTTGCATTTGGATATGTATGTTCAGGTTTCTGCATTTCTTTGTAATGTATTGAATGAGTATTTGTATGATAGAAGTTAGTTTTTTTTTTTTTTGCATTTTGACATGTTTCAACAGTTTTTTTGCATGTGTATATGTATTACTCATTATTTGTTATGAATGAATATCTGTATAAAATTTTGCATTTTTGTTTAATGTTAATAGCTTTGATCATATCTAATTTTGATCATGATTAGGTTTTAGATTTCTGCATTTCTTATATTCAAATTTTGCATTTATGTATGCATACATATGTTTTGCATATTGATATGTATGTTCAGGTTTCTGCATTTCTTTATAATGTATTAAATGAATATTTGTATGATAGAAATAGTTTTTTTTCTTTGCATTTTAACATGTTTCAACAGTTTTTTGCATGTGTATATGTATTACTCATTATTTTTGTTATGAATAAATATCTGTATAAGAATTTGCATTTATGTTTGATCATGATTAGGGTTTAGATTTCTGCATTTTTTATATTCAAATTTTGCATTTATGTATGCATACGTTTGTTTTGCATTTTGGATATGCATGTTCAGGTTTCAGCATTTTTTGGTAATGTACCGAATGAATATCTGTATGATATAAGGTATGTTTTTTTTTTTTTGCATTTTGACATGTTTCAACAGTTTTTTTTGCATTTTGACATATTTGAACAATTTTTGGAAAAAATGTTGTTTCCGTAATTCTAGCATAAAAAATGGCAGGTCTATTAATGGGCCAAGAAATTTACTTTTTTGCCCTTTTATGTTTACTAAATAACGCTAATTCATTAATCAAGATGCTTTATATTTAAATTCAATCCTAACCATCTATTTCTAGATCTAATGGTCCAAAATTGTTCTTTAGGTTCTATAAATAATAAGGGTTCTATGAATAACCTAACCCTATATATATATATATATATATATGTTGAGTCATATCCTTAAGAATATATCTTAGTTTGAAATTTAAATTAATCCTAATTAATTTGGATAGATCTCAAAGTCACATTTGAGACTCACGGCTCATAATATCTTACTCTTATATAATGCATTTACCACCTAAAAAACTCTTAATTTTAAGAAGAGTAAATTCACTAAAATACCCCTTCTTTATACCTCTCCTTTACCCCTATTTTAAGTCCACCATTAATGAATTTAAACAAATAAATATTGAAAACATAACCGACAATTAATGAATTTAAACCAATACTTATAACTGAATTATTTCTAACCATATATTTTTAATATTAACTTTTGATTCATGAGATCACCATACTTATAACTGAATTAACTCTAATCATATATTTTCATATTAACTTTTGATTCATGAGATCACCTAAATTCCTGTTTTCAATAAATCAGTTCAAGAGATTTCACAAACACTAAACAAATGAAAGAGTCAAAGAGTTAAAATTTATAAACATTGCATTCTAACTCAATTACATAATAATTGGAACTATGAAACATTACACACACATATACATACATACATACATACATATATATATAATCAGCAACTTCATGATTCAACCATGCGACAAAACTCTTCCAACAAACTGAAAGACAAATAACTCAGAGTTAGCAATTTAATTCTTAATTTCAAAGTGGCTCTCGCAAAGAATCTTCACAAACTCATATTATCTTCGTCTTGCAAAGAATCTTCACAAACTCATATTAGCTCTTTGTGATTATTCTGCACAAAACTCATCACAACCTCCTCTTTATTCGCCACCGTCGCATTGCGCGGGTACCCCACTAGTATATATATATATATATATATATATATATATATATATATATATATATATATATATATATATATATAGCGGACGGTTCAAATAAGAACTGTTTTTCGTACGAAAACTGCGAGAACCAATCATAGCCGTTGATCAAAAAGATGGAGGGTCCAGATTAAAGAGTTGTTAATGGATAATCTTAAGTAATCAAACTTATCCTTAATTAATTAAGGGTAATTTGGACATTTTTACATTACCCCTACTTTTTTTAAACTAATGAAAAAGTATTAAATTACGAAAATTATACCAAATTAATGAGAAAATTATGTTCTTTAATTTGAGACCGGTCTTGCTATATTTTTTCGAATTTTTTTTTTGTATTTGCTGGGTTTTTTTCTAGTACAGTCGACATTTGCACATGTGCAAATTTGCATATGTGCAAATATATGCACTTGTGCAAATGCACATATTCATCTAGTTTCTTCAGCACAGATGTAGATATGCACATGTGCATATGTCGAGAGCTGTGTAAAAAAATCCAGCAAACGCGAATTTTTTTCCCGAAAAAATATAGCAAGATTGGTCTCAGATTAAAGAGCACAATTTTCTCGTTAATTTAGTATAATTTTCGTAATTTAACACCTTTTCGTTTGATTGATATATTAGTTTTAGAAAATGGGGGGTAATGTAAAAATGTCCATACTACCCTTTCCTATTTAAAATAAATAAAAAAGACAGTAAATTAAATGATTGGCCAGAAATGGTTCTCGCAGTTCTCGTACGAAAAACAGTTCTCGTTTGAACCGCTCCCTATATATATATACACACATATATAGGAGAGGGTTCAACGAGAACTGTTTTTCGTACGAGAACTGCGAGAACCAATCTTAGTCGTTCATTTTGGATAATGGAGTTCATGGATGAAGAGCGTGAGGGGATTGAGTGTGACAGGGTGCATGTAAGAAATTCATGGGTCAGCAATCCAATTGAAGGAGAGGGAATTGGACGGCTAAAATTGGTTCTCGCGGTTCTCGTATGAAAAACAGTTCTCGTTTGAATTTTTGCCTGTTATATATATAAAATAAAAAACTAACCCGGCCTAATATTAATTAGAGTCATAATCTAATTCGTGAATTAAATGGACCACCGGCCCACTTGGCCAAATTCGGATCATATCCAACATTAATAATAATAACTAGATTAAATACCTATGTATCACATATATTGGTCTAAAAATAATAAACATTAAACATTAATAACAGATATTAAATTATTTTTAAACGTGAAAAATGATAATTTAAAAATATAGCGACAAAGAGTGTCAACATGCAGACCATGGTGGAAGCATTGATGCTAGTCAAAGGGCAGATATAACAATAGAAACGTGATATAATGGTATGATGACATGTGATTGTACTTCTTGTACAAGTTATAAATCATTATTGTTACAATTAACCGAAATACGGTCAAGTCTTGCTCATTAATGACGGTTCACTGTGACGAAATTTACGGTTAGGTAAATATATAAACGACGTCCAAAATACCCCTATTAATGGGTTATTAATGATGTTACAAACGCTTCTCGTATGAAAAACAGTTCTCATTTGAACTTTTTCCCTATATATGGGAGGGATCAAACGAGAGCTGAATATCATGCGAGAACTACGAGAACCAATTTGGGTCAATAATTAATTAAAACAAACTAATAACTAATAATGTTAATGACATAATTATATATAAGAAATCAAACACCACTATCAACATTAATGACTCATTAATATTTTATTAATAACGCAATAATTGGGGTATTTTTCACAATTGTATGTCTCTAATATATGACCCAATAACTTTTATTAATGAGTCGTTAATGAAGTTACAAATGATTCTCGTACGAAAATCAATTTTCATTTGAACTCTCTCTATATGTGTGTGTTTGTTTATTTATACATACACACACAATAGAGTATACTAAATAAGTTTTACATTTATAATGTAGCGTGTTAAAAATAAAATAATACATAAAATGATATAAATTTATATGAAACAACTATATTTTAAGACATTTATCTACATCTATACTAATATATAAATATTTAGCTCTTTCTCTTCTAAAAGTCTTAATCTCTTAATTTTAAGTAATTCGAAATTATAAAATTACTCTTAATTTATACCTAAAAGGAAATCATTAAATAAAATTAATTAGATTCTTAAATATCATTTTAATAACTAAATCTTTCATAATGAATAACATTTAAAAATATCAAGTCAATTCAAATTATTTTTTATCCTGTACGATATTAAAAACAAGTTAAAAGTTAAATAAAAATAATAATTTAAATATTCTATCATATAATAGATATTTTAATCTAAGTGTTAGAAAATACTTATGACCAGAACTTATAGAACTTATAACATGTAACAGAATCTATAAGCATTTTCATATTTTTGTAAATGACTTATATAATTAAAATAAAAGTTTAATTTGCAATATATTTAACATTATCTCTTTTTTACTTTATTTATAAACTCTTTTAATTTAAGTAATAGAAAATAACTAATATACTTTTTTATATCTTATATTTTTTTAATGAGAGCTGATTCTTACGCAATAAGATTTGTCCATACACAACAGGTACAAACATTAATTAATAACTCACGTTACAAGTTGATAATGTTTAAATTGTTTTGTATGAACAATTTTTATTGTGTATGAATAATTACCCTCTTTTAAAACACACAAATCGAACAATATACTCTTTCAATCCCACACAATTCCCCATCACATAACATGATTCCTAAAGTCATGATATGATTTTATTATTTTATTTTACAAGTATAGACTTTTTTTATTGTTTTTTCAAAAATTATTTAAAAATTAAGAAAAGATTTGATATGTAAAAGAAAAAAGAAATACACATGTTGCGAATGATAATTATTCGATTTTAGCATAATATATGAATACTATATCTTTACGTTATCAATTAAGTGGGAAATTTTCATTGTCATTACATTACGCGAACACCGTCTCCTTTAAAGAGTAAGTACCGCATCCTGAATCTATATATTGTTTTGGACAAAGTGAGTTTTCTATTGTTGAAAGTAAATAATTTAATACATACTATAAAAAGTAAAAAGATGATGGAAAATCTGAAGAAGGAAAGTTTTATGTGAAGTATATGAAAAGAAAAAAAAAGACATGTGGTGCTGTATACACTCAATACAGACTATAGAGTGTACATAGCAACACCGGCTCTTGAAATAATTAAATCCAAATTAATTTCACCATAGAAACACGTCATCGGTGATGTAATCCTCGTAGGAAGCTTGGGTCGTCATAAGATCGTCAGCGAAGCCCAAAGGTGAGAACATTTTGTAGCTAGATGATTCGACACATGAATCGTTGTCTGCAGGTAAGAATGGATCTGTCCAAAAATTTGCTACTGGTTTGGAAATTTCTGGTACTGCTGTAACATCACTCGGAACCACATCATCCAAGGCACTTAACGAAGAAGATGAAGATTCCCTTGTTGAACAAGATGATGGCAAGTGATCAGATGATAATACAGCCAATAAAATCTCAACTTCGTCTTGGTTTTGGAAGCTGCGTCTTTCTATGAAACATTCTTTAGGGATAGCAGCAGTTTCTGGACTCCAAAATTTATCAGTTTGATCCTTTTCAACCCGGTTTTTCATACGCGTGTGCCAGTGGTTTTTTATTTCGTTGTCGCTTCTCCCAGGCAATTGTGCCGCCATCATCGACCATCTATATATATGTACATATACCGATTAACCCGGCCATAATTCGATCAATATATATTTCCTAGCTATATATATTAACGAGTAATTAAATTTTATTTATATATATATATACTTACTTGTTTCCATGCTTTTTATGTAAAACGGCGATAATATCTTCTTCTTCTTTTGTAAAATTCCCATGTTTTACACCTGGTCGCAAGTAATTCATCCAACGTAGCCTACAACTTTTTCCACATCTAGATAAGCCTAATTAATAAGAGTAGTAACCAAATCAGACAAGAAGATTAATTAATCTATTTAAGTGAAAGTCAGGTTGAAACTTTCTTAGAAACTTGAAAATTAAGGGGATGATTTATATATACATACCAGCATCTTTTGGTAGACTACGCCAGTTAGAATGCCCGTTTTTCTCGATATAGGCTTTTAGCTTCTTGTCTTCTTCTTCACTCCATTCTCCTTTCTTCATTCCATGTTTGTCAAAATATGGTGCCCTCACCATCTTTTCCTCAATACACACACACACACTCTCTATCTCTCTCTCTCTCTCACACACGCTTATTTTCAGAGTTTATGTTAAACTAATGATCGAAGACTTAAGGTTCTGGATCTACAGATAGTCAGATATATATGTGTGCAAGCAAAAACGTGTTGACATCTATTAAGGATATGAATTTAAAACGATCGACCAATAATTAACAACATATATATAAAACTATTATTATGCTTTAAATTATTGGAGGGGTGAATTAATATGCATGCACTCAAGTTGCATGTACTAATTCTAGTGTTGATATCCATGTGGTTTCTTTCTGGTATCTCAAGTCTTCACTGATAAGTCCAGTCTTCAGTTCACACCGTACTAGCTTATCGATGTCCAAGTCCAAGTCGTCTTGTTTATTATTGTTTTCTTTTTTCTATGAAAAGTGACACTCTTCAAAATTGTCAACTACATATTAATTTGTTTTTATGTAAAAGGTTGTTTTTTGTTTTTTAGAAGCGAAATCATTACACACAAGTAACAACCTAACCACGTACTCTACCAAATTATATATTCAATATATCGATCGATTTACAAAGTAAGTGTGTAAAATATCATGGAATTTTTAGGGTATTTAATTTGTTAACTTTATTAAAAATAATATAAGAAATTGAATTCTCGTAAGATATTATATTTATTTTATTTAAATGTTATAACAAACTTTTTTCATTTTATTTAGGGTGGTCTTTAAAAAAATCGTTTAATACATCGATCTTAATATGATCTTATTAAGAGCTTTTAAGGTGTAATAGAAGTTTGTTTTTCTTTTTAGTTAAGATTTAAAAACTTCTTAAAAGATCTAAGTAAATAACAGATATATCGTATTTGAAAACCTCTTCTTAAAGTTATAACATGTTCAATTCAAGAAGTCATCGACCGCCACCTCAATGCTCAGGTAACAGTAGCCAGCGGTCGCAAACTTCTTGATCATCGCCAACTCTAGCTTCTCAACGATCGCCGACCTATTGAGACTCTTCAAACATCTATATTGTTTTCACACTCTCATACTGTCACTGTCTTAATTACTTACATTTTTTGACACTTGTCGTCATAACCAGACTCTTTGACCTTCATCGTTGTACTCACTTTTGGCATGGTGGTTTTATAATTTTGAGTGCTTAAAAAATTTGATGATTTTAGTTACATAATTAAAACTTTGATAAATAAAAAAAAGTGATAAAACATGTGCATACAAACAATAAACACTCAAATACGAATAAGACTCATGCATAAAGACTATTTCTAATTACTTAGACGTGGTATCAAATTTAGACACAAAATCACTTGAAAAATTAACAAACGACGCCTTTTCTTCTTTTTATAATTTGTAATATAGAAGCGACATATCATAAACAAGTAAGAACTTAATTTCACAAGTAGTTAAATCTAATAATTAAATAGAGCTTAAATTATCAGACAAAAATCACAAAATTAGTACGTAATTCACTAACATAAATACGTTGTTTCTTTAAAGTTAAAACGAAAAACAAAAAAAAAACCGGTTTTATAGATTGAGCTTGACCAGACTTAGAACCTATATAGCTATACTTTTCTTCATAACATAGTCTCGTACGTATATAGACCAAGACTTTTAGTCTTTTATGATTTTTTTTGTTTCAGATTGTAATTAACATGCATGCATGTTCTATGTATGTATGGTTATTAAAGTTACAAACATTATTAATTAGTTTATTTTTGCTTTTTAAAATACTTTTATATATATATATATATATATATATATATATATAATGGGAAGGTTTCATTGAGAACCAATATTAGTGTGAGAACTGCGAGAACTAATCTTAGTCGTTCATTCTGGATAATGAAATTCATTGATGAATAGCGTGGGGGATTGAGTGTGGCAAGATGTATGTAAAGAATTCATGGGATGGTCAATCAAATAGAAGGAAGAGGGAATTTGACGGCTAAGATTGGTTCTCACGGTTCTCGTAATAAAAATGATTCTCAAATGAACCTTTCACTCTCTCTCTCTCTCTCTCTATATATATATATATATATATATATGTCTGTGTGTGTGTGTGTGTTGTATTCAATAAAGTCAATGTAAAAAACATAGTTCTTAATTTTAATATTCAATCACGGGTGATTAAGTATACAATCACATGTGATTTATAAAAGTATCACATGTGAATTATGAAAATATCACTCCGCCTAAAATTTGTAAATGCAATCTGCACCAATGAAGTCATTGATCCAAATGCTAAAATTAGTCTCTTAAGACTATAAATTAAATATGGGCTATATTGAACATTCTTTATATATATATATATATATATATAGGGGAAAGTTCATTTCAGAATCGTTTTTATTGCGAGAACCGTGAGAACCAATCTTAGCCGTTCATTTTGGATAATGAAATTCATGGATGAAGATCGTAGGGGAATTGAGTGTGTCATGGTGGATGTAAGGAATTCATGGGTGGGCAATCCAATCGAAGGAGAGGGAATTGGACGGCTAAAATTGATTCTCGCAATAAAAACGGTTCTCAAATAAACTTTTCATTGTATATATATATATATAACCTTATTAAAAGAAAAGGATGATGATGTTATCAACTATTTTTTAAATTTTTTTCCACCAATCATAACACACCACTTCAAATAATTCATTTGATTCAAGGAGTTTAACACATTATCATATACAAACTACTATTATTTATACCTAACAAATTTCAAATGGGTATGCTTAGTAATCAGATAGATTGAATTAACTTTGAGATGTAAACATATTTGAATGAGAATAAATAAATAGATTAGTTTGTTGAAGTTTACATTTTATTTTTTACGTAATATGTAATTAAAATTGAATTGAATTAAAAATTTATTAATTTATTGTAAACATAATTTAAATTTGAAGATTAGTTATTACGAATTAATAAAACATTCAATACTAACTAATTATGAGAAATGTTAGAGTAGTTAAACTAAATTTTAAAACATTCAAATTTAATTTTTAAAACGTAATTTTCAAATTAAAGAATACTATTCTTTAAAATTCTAAAATTTTCAAATCACAATCAATATTTTTTCAAAATCAAATTTAAATAATTTTAAATTATCATATTTGATACTCTTATTTGTATCCATAGTGAAAAAAAGAGGGGAAAAAATCAACTTGCTAAATCAATTAATATTCAAAGAATCATTGTCGATCATATTGCACAATTTCATTATTGTCTTTTAGATAAATAAGTTTTGTTTACATTTAATGAAAGCGATTCACATATCCTAATAAAATAAACAACCTCCTTCGTCTTCTATAAAGCGACCATCATTGGGACAATATTCAAAAGAAAGAAAGAAATCAAATGTGATTCATGCTACACATGACAACTCTTTTCATAAAAATTCAATATCAATTGAAAAAGATAGAAAAAGTTTACGGACTCCTTTAAATGATGCTAGCTAAGCATTGCGTATATAAACACGGGGATGATTAAATTCACCTTTAAATTTTTTTATTTTTTAGATTACTAACATGTATAGAGAATAAAACTGTAAAACATACATAGAATATAGAATGTATTTAAAAATCTATAAATCTAAACACATTTGGAAATTCATATATAACATCGTCATCATATTTTTTGTAGAACTTCTTTATAAACAATATTCATAGTTTTATCAATGCAGTTGCCTTCTTTATCGTACATTAGAAATTTCAAACCATCCTTACTTTTCACTCTAGAAACCGCCACATATAACTGTCCATGAGAGAAAACGGACCGTCTAAAAAACAATTCAAAATTAGACAACGATTAGCCTTGACATTGCAAAACAAACCAGGAGAAGAAACTGTTTTCGTTGAAACTTGAATGGTATTTTAGGATCAGATTGAATCAACTTCAATATTGGGATATAGGTAATATCACCAACAATCTTACCAGAAATAACTTTTGCTTCATCCAAATGTGCACCAAGTCAAGTAACTTGTAATCTTGTTCTGTTGTAGAGACCTTTAGATTGTTCAAGATTACGAAGCAACATTATAAGTACACCAACTTTTAAGGTTAATTTGTGGTTTGAAAAACTAGATACCTTTATTGAATTTAAAATATCGGGAGAGTGTAATGATTCTTTAAAGGTATTAGATTCTTGGTAGAACATATACTGTCGGAATTGAAATATGATACCTCCTCGGCATTTGTTACTATTTTTAGAAAAATTAAGTTTGTTAATATTATAAATTTTCATGTTGTGAAAAAGATGTTAATCCTTGATAGATGGGTTCCAATCCTATTAGGTTTGAATAATTAAATTAAGGACGTATATAAATTAAATTATATAATTTCATCATTTTAAACTTTACATCCTTTATGACGTAATTACTAATATATATAAATCTATATTAGTTGTACTTTATTAAATTAAATCATGTTTAGTCTTTGAAAAAAAATTGTATAGATATCAAAACAAACTGATTGAAGTTTTCAATTAAGAAGAACATTTGGACATTAATATATATATTATATTATTTATAATATAATAACCATGATATAAGTATCAATTTAAGCGTATTAAGAGTCATTAGCTTTGTACCTAAATATAAACTAATACTAAAACTTGGTTTTAGATTATATTTGTAGAAGTTTTGCGCTAAAATGAACTAAATTTCAAACACTGATATGATACATTGATATAGCTACCTTTATGTAAAATTTAATGATGATACTAACATATGGCTCAATAATACTTAATGAATATTTTTAGATGAACACGAGAAACTTACGAAGTGGAATAGAAGTCGATTTGGAAAAATGAATATGGGAATGAGGCATCAAATGTGCATCTAGCGGCCACGAAGATTACCTGAAAATAGAGGTTTTCAAATTTTAAATTGATGATATACGTTTGAATTAGATATAACTAATAGCCTAATTCTAAGGAAAATAGTTGAAGTTTAGATAATGCTTTTGTTTTTAATATCCTATTTCTAAGGCTTATATTCGAAAATGTGTTATGAATATAGAATCGTAGTTTAGGATGATGATGTGTTAACCTTCTTTATTTAAGGGAATTCTTTGAAATGAAAGTTATGATTTGTCAAAAATATATTTAAAAAATAGACGATGATATCAGAAACATTTTTTTTAATTATAATATTTTCTTTTATAATTTGTAATATAGAAGCGGCATATCATAAACAAGTAAGAACTTAATTTTACAAGTAGTTAAATCTAATAATTAAATAGAGCTTAAATTATCAGACAAAAATCACAAAATTAGTACGTAATTCACCAACATAAATACCTTGTTTCTTTAAAGTTAAAACGAAAAAGAAAATCGGTTTTTTAGAATGAGCTTGACCAGACTTAGAACCTATATGGCTATAATTTTCTTCATATCATAGTCTCTTATATAGACCAAGACTTTTAGTCCTTTATGATTTTTTTTGTTTCAGAGAGTAATTAATATGCATGCATGTTCTATGTAGGTATAGACGTATAGTATGGTTACAAAACATTATTAATTAGTTTATTTTTGTTTTTAAAATACTTATATATACATATATATATATACACACACTAACATGGTATCCGCGTAATACGTCGTTGGTAAATAATTTGTAGTCGATAACATGTCTGTTTTTTATAACATAGGGTATAATATTCACATACTATCTTAACATTGAATAATTTCTAATTTATATGTCGATTTACAATCCATAGTATTTTCAATTTTCTGATTTGAAAATCAAACCATATATAAGATACTGATTGCATTATAGTTTTCGAATTAATTTCTACTCTAGTTATGACATTACTATCAAATATATTAAGGTGGCGTTTGGTTCGTAAAATATTTCTAAAGGAATTGGAATCTATGAATGAATTTGAGTCCGATAGGAATGGGAATTTAAATCTTTAATCTATTTGGTTGCCAGGAAAAGAATTGAAATTTGATTTCAGCAATGTAAAATGACAGAATTGTTCTTCTTATTTTTTTTACTTATTTTTAGTTTGTTTTATTGATTTCATTTTATTGATCTGGTATTAATAGCATTAAGATATGAAAATCATACGAATAAACATCATAAGTTAAAATCATTACAATACACATCTACATAAATTTAAGTATCACCAGTCTCAAATCAGCACCTTCTCAAATCATTAGTTTCACATTGTAAGTCGGATAGATTCAACATTGTGGAAGAACACAGAGAGAGAGAGAAAGGAGACTCAAATGAGGTTGAGACAGAAGGCGGCGACGGAACGGCGAAATCTGGCGACTGCGAAAAATGAAGAAAATGTTGCCGCAGAGGGTCTGGAAGTGTAACACCGTCATTTTGAGAACCAAATTTTTCTTTTTAAAATACAATTTAAGTTTTCAAACCGCGTGGGTTTGACTGTAAATAGAACATTTACACCTGTCTTATATTTTAAAAATGCAGTGGAAGTAAAAACAGGTGGCACATTATATAGACACTCAAAATGTTGCCACATACAACGTTTGGTGTTACGGATACTAAACCGGTTGACCAATATCTTAAAACAAATACAAACATAATATAAAGAGAGTTTTAAACATAATAATGTTCCTCCCAAAGCATTTAACTACCCGCAGGCTCCCAAGCTCACTAAGGATCACCTGCACATGTGAGAGGTAGTATCTGTTAGCTATAATAGCTAATGAGTACCGGATAGCATGCAATCAATATAAACATATCACATATCATCAATCATGCTCAAACAGTTCTATCCTAGCATCTCGCGATGAGCTGGCGTAGTCATAAGGTGACATATCTCGCGGGGTAGCGAACCCGGCTCAATGCACCAAACTGGGGTTCCAGACACATCAACCGCTCCGACGGGTGACCTGTAAAGAGGTCCACCATTGCGTTTTGGAATCAACCGATTCCTCTATGTACAGCCATAAGCTATACCAAGGAGGACTGCTTAGTCCTTAATGTAGAACAGCTTTGTTCTTGTTGTAGGACAGCTTTGTCCTTGTTGTAGGACAACTTTGTCCTTAGGGTCTGGATCGTTCACAAACACATATCTGATCCAATCGGATCTTCATTGCGCGCATATAATCATATATCATCATAATATACACCTAATCAAGTGCATATCATTGTGTATCAATAAGTTAAGCCTAGCATCATCATGCTATACAATCTACACTTAATCAAGTGCATATCATACCGTGTCAACATGTTAAGTCTAGCATCATCATGCATTACAAGCTACACTTAATCAAGTGTGTACAAGTCATGGTATACAATTCTCAATTCATTATTAATAAATTTTATAGATATATTAATTGTTATGTTATCAGACACTCACCTGACGAGCTAGAATAAGCAAAGACCTTGCTTTGGCACTTACGGATTGTCAACTTGACCTATAATACCAATATCTACGCATTAATTACTTGAACACGTAAGGAACGTTTAGGATACTTGAAACAATACCCTAATGGTGTTATTTGACTATTTTTTTAACTTATTATAGTAGTCCAAGCAACAACATGCGAACGAATAGCACAAAACAACAAAACATGCTGAAACAGGGTGGACGCGTCGCGTCCCGTGCAGTAGTACACAGAACCTTCTTTTGCACAGCAGTGCCAATTTATCCCATTTCAACTCCAAATCAACTTTAGTAAAGTTCTAGTGTTTCATATGACCATTTGACACTTGTGGAAGCTTTCTAACATCAAAAACTCCTATCCAATAAATTCATACGAAAATCACAATTAAATGGACAAAGAGGTATGCATATTGGCCAAAACTTGGTATTGACCAATTCTAACACTTTCAACACACCATATACACCTAATATGATGTATTGAAAGTGTTGCAACTGACCAAAACCATTAAAATCATTGTTTGATACATTTTCCAATTTCTTGCCTATTTATGGCCTATTTTTCACTATTTTAGCCAATTCAAGCAAAACTACCATTTCAATTCAAAACCAATGTTCTAATCAATTCATACAAGTCATATGAACCTATTATAACCTTAAAAATCAGTATTTGATGTGTAAAAACAGTTTGACCTCATTTATAGATATATTATAATGGAGGGTCTATAGGCGGCAACGGAGGAAGGTTGCGGTGGATGGTGTGGAGGCGATGGCGGTGGGTCTGGAGGCGGCGTCGAAGGAAAGCTATAGTGGAGGGTCTGGAGGCGGTGGTGGAGGGTCTGGAGGCGATAACGGAGGAAGCCTGTAGCGGAGGGTATGAAGGCGACGGCGGCAGAGTGTATGGAGGCGGCGACGGAGGAAGACTGCAACAAAGGGTCTGGAGGCGACGGTGGCAAAGGGTATGTAGGTGATGGTGGAGGAAGGCTGCGGCGAAGGGTCTAAAGGCGGCGACGGAGGAAGGCTGTGGTGGAGGGTCTGGAAGTGACGACGGAGGAAGGTGGCGACAGAGGAAGTCACTGGCGACAGACTGGAGGCGGCAACGAAGGAAGGTTACGGAGGAGGGTTTGGAGGCGGCGGCGGAGAAAGGTTGTGGTGGAGGATCTAGAGGCAGAGGAAGAATATGTCGGTGTTTGGAGGGTAGAGTCGGCTCACGTGTTATGTCGATGGAATAAGATAAATATATTAGGGCTATAGGGATGTTTAAGGGTAATAAGGTAATATACCACATTCTATCTTTCAAAGGATTTTAAAATCCCTCCATCTGGTTATGGAATTTACTTCCCTTCATTTGATGAATTCTAATTTCATCAGATTCCCTCATTAAAATTAATCAAATGCACGAATCCTTATGAATTGGATTCTAATTCCTTCAAAATCTCAAGGATTTCTGTCAACCAAACGCCACCTTAATGATGTTGGGGTAGTAAAGTAATTTCAAGTTAGTTAAAAATTAAGAGATATAAAATGTATAAATGTTTTATATATAGGATAGATGTAAACGTTTCTAACAAATTAAAATTTTTGAGTAAAATTATGTTTTTACCTTAGGCATGAGCTATAAATTAAGAAACTCATTGAGATCGATCAATTCCTCCGTAATTAAAATGATTTTTCATCCTATGTCAGTTTTCTTTTTTTTTCTTTTTTTTTTTTGGTGATAACGGGTTTGTATTATAGCAACGTAGAAGCTGATTTTTTTATAACGTTGAAGGCGGTTGTTTTTTTTTAAATAGCAAACACATACTTAACTATAAACCGACTTCATTGTTTACAATATAACTTGAACAGTTGAACCTTCAATCTGTTAGAGAGACATATTTTACAAACATCTAATATTGTTGAGCCTACAATCCCTTTGGTAGAAGGCGGTTGTTGAATAAAAATCGGTTTGTATATATAATAAGTCTATCCATCCTTTCCCCAACCAACTTGATAGAATAGTAGTAAATAATGGTTTTTATTATATTCATTTATATAAGTTGAATAATAAGTAAAATTAAAATTTGAATCAAACCGAAACAAATACCGGATTTAAAGTTCGAATACAATCGAAACGAACATTGAATATTGAAGTTAGAATATAAACGAAAATCATTTTGGAAATTCTTACCGAAAGTTGGAAAACAAATATGAAATTTGAAAGGTTGATAAAGAAAATCGTAGTTGAACCGGAAAACCGTATTTGAAAATTGTACTCGAAAACCAAAAAAATATATGTCAATCACATTGGCCTAAATGGGTTTGACACGAAGATCGACACAATCCCGACATAAAAAAATTGACACAACCCGAACTTCACATGAAAATAAATGGGGCAAAATTGGGTCAACGGGAAACTAACTTGAACCCGAACGACACCAACCCGATAACACAAACTTTACCCAAATTGATGGCCTTAATTATAGGATGCTACCATCATCACCACACCCGTTGTATTCTTCCTTCATCACCATGACCTTCTTCATCATTTGCTACGATTGAAACCTCTCAATTCATCATCGATTCAACTAGGTTGTTGATTTCATCATTGTCAATTCAAACTTTTACACTTCCAAGTTTGATTCATTAATGTGAATTTCAATACTGACGATTCAACCTTCTTCATCATCACCAAGATTTAACCTTCGTCGTTCTAGGTTCAATTCATCTTGGATTTCATCATTGTCGTCATCTATTTAGGGAAAAGGTTGATTTCATCACTCAATTTCGTTAGCGACTTCGATTACTTTTCTAAGTTTAGGGAAAACGATGATGTTGGGGAGAAGGCGACGGTGTGGTAGTGGCCGTTCTAGGAAAACTTCGGTGGTGAATGAGATTCTTTCACAGGTAACAAAAAAATATACTCAAGGTATCAAATTCAAATTCCAAGTTCATTAGGATTTAAATTTCTAAGAAATGAAATTCCAACATAAAGCATGTTAACAAACCAAACACCTTCAGAGTTGTTACATGAAATGCTACTAATGATAACGAGGTTCTTGATTTATCTTGCGAATCTAACAAAAATTGATATGCTCGATGGGATTAGAAATCAAAATAATACATGCATGTCAGATGATTGTACGTTGTATACAAATGATAACAAAACTTACATGAATGTAGAAGATGTGGTACGTCAAGATATAAATAGAAGAGTGAAAAGGTTAATAGCGTTTTGACAAAGAACGATCTTTATTCAGTGATTTCGAGATTTATATGACTCGAAGAAAAATTGATTTGTAAAGGAATTAAAAAAATTATGCTCTCAGGTTTTTTCTTTTTTGAACGAGAGAGATCACAAAGGATTATGAAAAAAAATAATTAATTAATCTCTTAAATTTTTCTCCAAAAAATATGAAAATAATGATTTTAATTGAAGTAAAAGATCGAAGACTTTTTATGATTTTTATTGGTGACTATATTACTCTCATTACAACTAATATTTTTAAGAATATAGTGATATTATTGTAAAATGGTTAAAGTTGTATGTAAAAAATGTTTTCAATGTTTCATTATTTTATATGAAGTTTTTTTTGTGTGTTTACATATACTCATTAATATTTATAGAAGGAGTATCATATGTTTAAAAATTTGGAATAAAAAATGAGCGTAATGAAACGTCATTCTAAACATTAATGAGTATAATAACGCATTTTGTAAAAATTAATAGGCATAATGAAACGTTTGTAAACTTGTTATGCGTATTTGAACCAAAAAAAACTTATGTACCATAAAGAAACATTTGACAAACATTCTTTGTGTTGATCAGTTTTAATTCATCGTAAAATGACCCATTTTTCTCTAATATAAAATAAAAATATTTTTCTTTCCCTTTTATTTTTTTCAAAATAAAAAATACAACAAAATAAAACTATTGTTATTTCTGTTGTATTTTATATCCTAAACTTTGTTTCTGTTTATTTTTTTCTTTTCTAACTAAACTACTTCAGTTATAGCTAATAATTTTAAAAATTATATATATATATAGGGATGAGATCAAATAAAAAGAAAATTAAAGTAAAAAGTGTAAAAGTGATGATTATTTGATCATTTTTCGGTATATATATCAACTGATAATCGTTAGTTCATCATCTTTATTGATTAAAACTAGTTCTTCATCAATTTCTTTTTGATTTCAAATACAGATTTTGAAAACAAAATTTTGGAATAATTTGTTGATGAACAAAATGCTTTCATCTAAAAAGTGATGAATATGTTGGATTCATCAAAAAGAAATCGATGAAGAACTAGTTTTAATCAATAAAGATGATGAACTAACGATTATCAGTTGATATATATACCGAAAAATGATCAAATAATCATCCATACCCTTTTTACTTTAATTTTCTTTTTACTTTATCTCTACCCTATATATATATATAAGGGAGGGTTCAAACAAGAACTGTTTTTCATACGAAAACAGTTCTCATTGAACTTTTGCCTATATATATATATCCCCTTCATAATTGTTTTTCTATTATGATCCATATTGCTATGAGTAAGATGCAGGTCCAATTGTAAAGCCCAGCCAACTCTTAAAAGTTAAAACTCATCTTAAAAGAAAGTCTCACTCTTTAATAAAAATCCACCTGCACACAATTCTCGGTTAAAAAATATATAAAAGATCAAAATATACCTATTAATAAGCATTAATGTTGCTTACTAGTTGTGCTTGTGATACTTACAATAAAAACGATTTTCAAATTAACTTCTCTCGTAAGAATTAAATGTTAACCGGAACTACGGTAATATGACGTTCTCTTGGTCTCCTGCTCTCCTCTTTCAAATCAAAAGGCAAATGGGGAAAAAGTAGTAAACGTTAAAAAAACAGTTGATTAGAGGGATCGAAACCTAAGCCTGCTAGATGATGATATGCTTTCCTAACCAGTTCATTAAAGTCAGTGTTGTGTATAAATATTAGCATAAATTTTATATAAATAACATTTAGCATGTTACTATTCATTACCTTGCTAAATGTTATTATATATAATTACTCCGTGTAATTGAATTCACTTATCTATTATAAACATCTAATCATCTAATATTAATAAAAGAAAAACATAAATAAAATCTATTATACAATACAAACCATTAATTAGATAAAAATTTTAATAAAAAAATCTTAACTCTTTATTTTATTAAAAATTGAAATCTAATTTTAACTTTTGTTCGTCAACAACTAATTACATTATCTCTAACCATTAAGGTTTCAAAATATTTATCTGTACTTTTATAAACAATTCTTTTTGTTGAAAAACTGAATAAAGTTATTTAGATTAAAATTAAGAATAATGATGATTTTTATGAAAATATGAATGAATGTATTTAGTATGAAAAGTTTTTATATAAAAAAAAGTAAGCCCATATTGTGTATTGTTTAAAATGGGCCGTAGAAACATTAGGTAATGATAAATTTAATTGTAATTTGTTTTATAAAAAATAAAAATCAAAAAGATTTGTGAAAATGAGAATGAGGAAAGAATATGATAAATGGAATGGATGATTTAGTTGATAATTCTTTTAAAAAACACAAGTTTTGAGTTTTTTTAAACAAGGACGAGGAAAAGATTTTACATAAAAATGAAATTTTGAAATTTTCATGAAAAATTTATTGAAAGTCGACTTGATTAAAAAACGTTAACGAATATTGTATGAATTTAATGAAAAAACAAAAAGTTAACATTTTTAATTTGAATGCATTAATTCATAGGAAAAGATTTATTAAAAAAATAAAGGTATGAATTTGGTTTGAATTGTTTTCTGAAAATTTCTGGAAAATTGTCTTTTCTAAAAATGTGGTTTGGAGGATTCGAAAAAAAAGTTAACAAATTTTGTTTAAAAGCTTTATGATGAATGTAAGTCAACTTTAACACTTTTTGAAAATGTGGTGAGAAAGATTTTGAAGAAAAAAAAAGTTTGAAAATTTAAATAAGATGATTTTAATGAAAATATGAATGAGTGAAATGGATTTATAAAAAGTAAGACATGGAAATTTGATAAATTTAGAATGCATATAAAAATGAGAATGAGGAGATGTGTTGTAAAATTGAATAAATTTACTTATATTGAAATTTACTTATTTGTTGTAAACTTTTTAAACGAAACTGACAATAGTGATGAGCTTTGAAACATTAGATCAAATTTAAATGAATAAAATAAATTTTAATATTTTATAAAAAAATGTAATTGAAAAAAAATGATGACGGGGAAATTTTTTATGATAAATGGAATATATGATTTATTTGGAAATCCCTTTTTAAGAAAAAACACAGGTTTTGGTTTTTCTTTTTCTTTTTTTTAAACAAAGTTGAGGAAAAGTTTTTACAAAAAAAATAAATTTTTAATTTTTAATGAAACACTTATTGAAAGTTGTCTTGATTAAAAAATGTTACAGAATGTTGTTTGAAAACTTTACGAAAAATTTAAAAGGTTGTACCTTTTAACTTGAATGTATTACATCAAAGGAAAAGATATAATAAAAAAGGGTTTGGTTCACTAAAATGTATTCAAGTTATCATATTTTACTATTGTGTGTATTAAACTTTAAAAGTTTTTATTGTACGTATCAAACTTTTAAGTTGTTGCTATTGTATATATTTTGGTTACAAAAAGAGTAAAAAGTTTACAAGTTTAGTACATATAATAAAAGCTTAATACACACAATAGCAACAAATTAAAAGTTTGAGACATGCAATAGAAAATTTTTAAATCCAATACATACAATAGCAAAACATGACAACTTGGATACATATCGGTGAACTAAACCCAAAAAGAAATGTATGAATTTGGTTTGAAATTTTTTTTTGAAAATTTATTGAAAGTTTTCTTTTCAAAACATAAGGACCGGAGGATTCAAAAAAAGTTAACAAACTTGGTTTAAAAAATTTATGAAAAATGTAAGTTAAATTTAATATTTTTTTAAAAAATATAACAAGCGAGATTTGTCATAAAACTTATTAAAAAATGAAATTTTAAATTATTTATAAAAAACTTATTGAAAGTCGACTGGATTAAAAAATGTTAAAACCAATATTTAATGAGCAATAGAAACATTACATAAAATTTGATTGAATAGATTTAATTTTATAATTTTTATGAAAAAACGTAAGTCAAAAACATTTATGAAAATGAGGATGGAGAAAGATTTGATGATAATCGGACGAGGATAATTTAGTTGAAAATTACTTTTTGAGAAAAACCATAAGTTTTGAATTTTTTTTTTTTGAAACAAGGAAGAGGAATTCTTTTTAAATGTGAATGTATTAAATCATAAGATTTAAAATAAAACAAAGGAACGAGTTTGGTTTAAATTTTTATTCTGGAAATTTATTGAAATTTTTTAAAAAGTGAGAAATTGGTGGATTCGAAAGAAAAGTAAAAAAACTGTATCCTGAAAATTTATTAAAATTTTTCAAAAAGGTGGATTTGAAAGAAAAGTTAAATAACTTTATGAAAAATGTAAGTCAGATTAACATTTTATGAAAATGTGATGAGTATGATTTTAGAAAAAATTGAAAAGAAATTAGTTTGAAAATAAGAATACGATGAATTTAATGGAAATATAAATGAATGATTTAGTTGGTAATTTTTTATAAAAGACATATGGCAGGATTGAGTTTTTTTTAAATAGGGATGAAGAAAAGATTTTATAAAAAAATAAATGTATGATTTTTTTTATAAAAAACTTATTAAAAGCCTACTTTATTAAACTTTCAATGAATGATGATGATTTTGATGAAAATAAGAATGAATTATTTTAATTTAAAATATATTTTTTGTAACAAGGATGTCAATATTGACATTTTTATAAATGAGCATGAGAAGCATTTGATACATTTTGAATGAATGAATTTAGTTTTGAAAATTTTTATGATGAAGAAGTAACTTAAAAACATTTTTGAAAACAAGGATGGGGAAAATTTTATGATATATTGAATGGATGATTTAGTTTAAAATTTTTTTATTAAAATCTTACTGAAAGTTGTCATTCTTTAAAAATGTTAAACGAATTTCGTTTTAAAACTTCAAAAAAAAAAGTGTAAGTCAAAGTTAACTATTTTTTGAAAATCAAAAGCGGGAGATTTATTGAAAAATTGAATAAACAAATTTAATTTGAAAATGTGAATATGGATGAATTTTGATGAAAATAAGAATAAATGAACGTAGTTTGAAATTTTTATTTATAAAAAGTATGCCAATATTGATTTTTTAAAAATGAACATGAGAGCAATATGATAAAGTTTGAATACTTTTATGAAAAAAGTAACCCAAAAACTTTTTTGAAAATAAGAATGTTGAAGATTTGAAAATAAATGGATGATATATTTTGAAATTAAACACGACCGCACTGACTTTTTTCAAAATAAATATGAGGAAAAGTTTTAATAAAAAATGAATGTATGATTTTTAAAAAAAATTATTGAAAATTTACTTTTTTTAATGAGGATGGGCAAATTCGAAAAAAAAGTTAACGAATATTGTTTCAAAATTTGTCAAAGTTAACTTTTTCTAAAATTAAAGTGAGGGAAGTTTTTGCAAAATTGAATAAATAAATTCAAATTTGAAATTAAATGGTTTTATTGAAAATATGCATGGCTGAATTTAATTCGAAATTTTATTAAAAATGAGAATAAGAAACATTTGATAAAATTTGAATTAAGAATCTCATTTAAAAATATTTATGAAAATACATAAGCTAAATTTTTTTGAAAATAAGAATGGGGAAGGATCAATGATAAACGGAATGAATGATTTAATATGAAATTTGTTTATGAAAAACCACATGTCAAAATTAATCTTTAAAAAAATAAGGATGAGAAAAATGGAATGGATGATTTAATAAGAAATTTGTGGTGAAGGTTTTTATTAGGGAGTTTGGACACTTGAATTCTTGTTGTAGATTAGAATTGATTTGAAAACATGGGAAATGAGGATATTTACTTTTTAAAGGTATTGTAGTGAATTTTTTATTAGGAATGTGTAAGAGTACACTTGAGTTGTTATTGTAGAGTAGAGAATTTTTAAAGATATAGAGAACGAGGATATTTCCTTTTTTTAAAGACATTATAGTGAAGTTCTTATTAAAATGTGTAGGGTACACTTGATGAGTCCTTATTGTAAAGTAGAGTTCTAAGACATGAGGAATGAGGACATTCCCTCCTTTTGAAGACATCGTGGGAAGTTCTTATTAGGTAGTGCAAGGGTAAATTTAAGTTTTTGTTGTATAGTTAAGATCTTTTGAAAACATGGGGAATAAGGACATTCCATCTTTTTAAACGCATTGTGGTGAAGTTCTTATTAGGGAGCGTAGAGATATACTTAAGTTCTTATTGTAAAGTAGATATCTTTTGACGATAAGGGAAACAAGGACATTCCCTTCTTTTTAATACATTGTGATGAAGTTCTTATTAGAAAGTGCAGGGGCACATGGAGTTCTTATTATAGAGTAGAGATCTTTTGAAGATATGTGAAACAAGAACATTCTCTCCTTTTTTAGGCATCGTGGTGAAGTTTTTGTTAGAAAGTGCAAGGACACACTTGAGTTGTTCATCGTAAAGTGATCTTTTAAATACATAAGGAACGAGGACATTCCCTTCTTTTTAATACATTGTGATGAAGTTCTTATTAGGAAGTGCAGGGGCACATGGAGTTCTTATTATAAAGTAGAGATCTTTTGAAGATATGTGAAACAAGAACATTCTCTCCTTTTTAATTAAGGCATTGTGATGAAGTTTTTGTTAGAAACTGCAAGAACACACTTGAGTTGTTCATTGTAAAGTGATCCTTTAAAGAAATAAGAAACGAGGACATTCCCTTCTTTTAAAGGCGTTATGATGAAGTTGTATTAGGCATTTAATTTGTGTAATATTTTTTGCTATTGTTACTCAATAGGGTATTAATTAATTAATTAATGTTTGCCATAAATCATTTCTTAGTTTAGTATAAAATAATATATACCTAATTAATATCCCAAATAACTAGCTAGAGGTTTTGTATAAACGTAAGTACATCTAAGTTGCTAATCAAATTAAGCCATGAATGAAAATAGATCGAGCACATACCTAATCGAAAGGGGCGTGCGTGTGTAGCGCGTATATAGATGATTTTCCATAAAAACTTGAGCCAGCAGCATGAAAATTAAGGTCATGTTTAGCAGCATGAAAAGATGACGTTTATCCATCAACTGATAGAAACATGAAATGAAACACTAAAAGCGATCTGTCATTATGTATGGATGATCGTATGTGCGTGAAACAGAAACAAATTAAGACTTCTATTGCATGTACCTGAGAAATACAAGTCAGACTCTTCTACCAGAGAGCATGAATGAATGAGATCCAAAGAGTTTCTTACTATATATAAAACAAACAAACAAAATGCGTGAATCCTTAATTAAGTTGATAACCACCACGACTGCATTAAACTAACGACATTAAAGGCAAATATATGTGATGATGAAAACAGAGCACCTACATACCAGATGGAAATGGGCATATATATATATATAGCTCTTTCCGACATGCATCTAGATTGATGAGGCGAAAATTCCAGCAGCATGATTTCGATATATATATATATATATATATATATATATATATATATATATGCAGCCAGCTGAATACGAGATTAACAACATATATAAGAATCACAAACAAGCTAGCACACATTGTACAACAGAAAACCAAGTTATATATTAAGGTAATTGTCTAATTGATGATTAATGCAATCTGAGATAATATAATATTAAAGAAACTCAACAGCAAAGTAGGTAATTAATTAGTGCATATATGTGGATCGAAATATTACTGGTGGAATCCAAGACAACACACATTCATACACAAACGAACCAATTAGTTATAGTTTTAAATTAAATAAAAATCGGAATCAAAAACTAAAACAGAAACTTGATGAATTGGCTGAATACTAAAATGAAACCAATTTGTTCATTCTATGAAAACTAAATTAAATCGTCTGATCTGGGTGGGTGTTTTCTTGAAAGAAAGCAAAATGTAACGACATGTTTAATTAATTAGATTGAAACCTCGACTTAGCTTAATTACCCCATGAATTTTCAATACCAGATATATCATCCAATTGATATATGTAGAACAAATTAATTAACTAAAACAAACAAATGAATCCAATTGATGGAAACAAATTAATTAACGCGATATATGGATCTCCAAACATTTAACAGAATCATATATATGTAGTCATTAATTTCCACAAAGAAATACCTACTCTTAGAACAGATCCAAGAAGGCAGGCGACCTACCTGTAGAAGATTTACTAAATCTTGCACCCGTGAACGTGACCGGCGTGGTACGGCTAGGAACCGGCGTGAAGTGGCCGGCGGCTATGGATGGTCTGGCGGAGAGACGAACTGAAGGGGTGCATGGCGCGCGGTGGTGATGGTGGGTGGCAGGCGGCTTAATTAAGGAGGGATCGCCAATCGTTTTGGTGTCACCACTGTACGTACGTACGTAAACTGATAATTACTCTGTCTGTGATCTGAACGACGTGACCGGCGGGCGGAGAGGAACACGTACTAGAGAGCAGAGAATGAAGTGGCCGGTGGAGAGACGACGATCCGATGGTCTGCCGCTGTAAATGTTTATAGGTTAGGTTGGGTGGTGGCCGGCTATAGATGGCGAAGGAGAGACGAATGGCGGTGGTCAGTGATACAACGTACGTACAATGTTTGGTTGCTGTCTTCTGGCCGGCCGGTAATCAATATATTTAAGTAGGTCGAGTGAGGTTTGGGCTTGGGCGGTGATAGAACGACGATGGTGTTTGGCGATGGTTGTAAATCCATCCGAAGGGTTTAGGCATTTTGAGACGATGGGGAAGGAAGGGATTGATTGATGGATGGAATTAAGGAAGGGTTTGATCGAGTTTAAAACGATCGAATGGAGACGTAAGTACGTACAAGACCGACGGGACCAAGATTCGATCGTATCTCTTGGTATCTTTAGGCCGTTAGACTTTGATCTCCTTCCTTAATTCAACAGGCACATTCGTTTCATAATAATAATAATAACAATAAATACTTACTATGTTTTTTAAATAATAATATTTCATGTTTATTACATATATATATATATATATATATATATATATATATATACATACATAGAGTAACGAATTCTAAAATTAAACATTACTATTCTATTTAAACCTTGTGACAATAATTAAATGTGTAGTATCTCAATTGTAATAAGTATCAATATAATTATTATCATATACTATAATTATTATCATAATAATAACAAACTTAACTAAAATATAAATATAAACGAAGTTAGTTCTAAAAAAATCTAGCTAGCATTGATGAACATTATATATGTAGAGTGTGCTTGACGGAAATAGCTTATAGCTGGAGCTTAAGAATAAAAAAAACATAATTACGGATGACAAATAATAAACATTAAAACCAAATCAACATAAATATATAAAACTCTCCTAAACATTTCAAATAATATTACAACGATATATATATGAAGAAAAATATTAAAACCAACTTCTGAAATTCTCTTTGTTTTGTTGGAACGCACGTACGGATGATTGCCGCTTTTGGTTTCTTTTGCGTCCACCGTGCATCGCAACCTCACTTTACAATTCCCTTTCTCTTATTCAGTTGAGCCCACCGTAGAACTAGCCCAAATCTCCTAAAACTCTTGAAATGGTCTCTTTTAATTCTATTGGATTATCAGCCCATGCATAGTATACATATATATATATATATATATATATATATATATATATATATATATATATGTATATATATAAATTATATATGCTATATATACATATCTAATATAAATATGATATCTACTATAAGATATTTATTTATATATGCTATATAACATATATAAAAGTCTTAAAACGAACCATCCTTTTTGGTAAAAATTTAATTATCAAATTTGAACCATCAATTTTAGTTAAAATCGTAATCCACTTTTTGATTTTTTTATCAAATTTAGATTCAACTTTATCTTTCTTTAAAAATTTGTTAGCTTATATATTGTCAGGTAGGCTTCGGGTATGATCGATTTAGGAAAGCCAAATTGTTTCTCATTAATGCAAGATATTTCATTATTCTTCAACGATGATTCAAGAAATCAATTCAAGCATAATATGATTCTAATGGACTAATTTTACTTTTTCATAATTTGTACTATCTACGTCCCAACAATATTGACTACTTTTGACTTTTTAAAGTATTTTTATTTCAACTTTTACCTTAAATATTTTTGCTTGTCTTATATAATACTTGATGCAAAATATATAAATGATTTATGTTTTAGATGTATTTTCATTTGTAGACTTTTCATCAAATATTATATAACATGGGTAAAATCAAATTTGAAAAATAAAGACTTCAAATAGTTAAAAGTAGACAATATTTTCAGGACGGATGGAGTATTACTTTACTTGCATGTCATATATGTATCTCTAACGGGCTTACAAAAAACTAAAAGCATTAGAAAAATATTGCTTAGTATGTTTAGTTATCGGTTAAAAGAAGATGGTTTTTATATAATTTCGAACTATGTATCAACCATTATATCCCTATGTATGCTTTATAATTGTTTAACTATACATGTTAATACTTTTATCACCATAAACATTTAAACTTTAAGTTAAATATCCACATATTTATATATACATGGGGCATTAAGATAGCTATATATAAATTTTACCTACTAATAGTTTAATTTTAAAATAGTCATTTTTTATATTTCAAAAAGAATAAAAGCATTTTTATATTTTGTTGATTGATTAAACTCCCAAACTTTAGTGAATAATATGTTTATAATTTAGGATAAATTGTATAAAAAAATACAATAACCTTTATCTTGGTTACTATTGTATAGAATGGACATTTTATTTATACAAATAATACAATCGGCTTTCATAATCTCCTATTGGCCTATTGTACGCAAGTTGTTGTATACAATGGAAATTATGACAAAGCAATTGTATACAACGATAACTAAAAACCAGCACAAAAAAAGTTGTTTGCATGCAATGAAAAAATTATGAAAATCGATTGTATTATTTTTAAGAAAAAAAGTTGATTATATACAATAATAACTAAAACAATGTTCATTTTATTTTCATGCAATTTACCCTTATATTAACTACATATGTTTTGTATATAGCTCTTTAGTTGGATTCATTATTTTGTTACGTCGAACTTCATAAAACAATTATAGACCTCAATTTTATGTCCTTTGGCAAAAGCTGCTCGAAAGATTACTTGAATAAAAGATATTAGACACATTCATAACTATTAATTTATATAATAACTAGACTAAATGTCCGTGTAATACACAGGTTGGTTTAAACGACAAATACAATAAATATGAAACATTAATAAAAACGTATTAAATAATAATAAAATACGAATTAAATGAGAATTTAAAAAATGACGACGTACGACATCAACATTCTAACTGGCCGTAGAAACATCGATGTGAGTGGGATGACAGAATTAACGGCAGAAACGTGGTATCATGATACGAAGAGCGTGATTGTATTTCTTACATAAGTCATCAATCATTATTGTTACAATTAAGGGTAATAAAGTTAAACGTTATTGGTTATAGTTAAAAAGGAATTTAAAATAGTTATAAAATATTTTAGAATGATAAAACTAAAAATTGGTTAGTTATGATATTTTAAAATATTATAAAAGGTAAATATGATATTTGTAAATTAAGGTGGACAAATACGATTTTATATGATTAAGTGAATGAATATTAAGATTAAACATATTTTTAAATGAATAATTTAAATCGTCTAATAAATTTTATCAAATTAGTCTTATATTTATATTATTAGAAGATTTTAATTATCAATGGACAATCTATTTTATTGAATATTGAAATTCAGTTTTAATTTCTCTTGGTCAGCAAAATTACACACGCAGATCTTTATCCCATGAATTCACTTGACCTTTTAACCCATGAAAACTAAATAAGCAATTGTTGTGGTTTGTTGTCTTTGAGAATAACACTAAATTTTAGGAGCCTCTACGAAAATCTACATTATTGGTAAAACTAAGAAGACGTTTGGTTTGCTGGAATTAGAGGAAATTGGACGGAACTGGAATTAAGCATTCCTAAATCTTGTTTGTGTTTGATTTATGGAATATACAGAATGAAATTTGACCATTTCAATGAATTCCTTAAATCAAGAAATTGGGAATTTCTTCTCCAAAGTGATGAAATTCTTCAAATTCATAAGTTATCTCAAAACATAATTGTTGTCTCCAACCCTACCCCACCCCCGCCACCACCCTACCCAACCCGACCTCTATACCTACCCCACCCACCCCACCCTACCCGACCCCTACCCAGCCCTACCCCACCCTACCCCTACCATCAACCGCCACCACCACCCGTTACCTCTCTCACCACCCATCACCGCCACCACCGTCACGGACGCCGTCGTCACCACCTCCACCCACCGTCACCGGCCCTAACACCTACCACCCCCACCGCCATTGCGGCCGCCGCCGCCCATTACTGCCCCCACCACTTGCTTCCACCACCACCGTCGCCGCTGCCACCACTACTGTTGCCACCACCACTGCTACCACCACCCCATCGCCGTCGCAGCCACCAGCATGGTCACTACTTCAACCACCACCGCCGCCGCCACCACCAATTCGCCGCCGCTGTCATCAACACCACTGACCCCCCGCCGCCGGCCATCGCTCACAGCCACCCCCACACCACCCGTCGCCGTCGCCACCGCCGCCCTAGGTAGATTGTAGGGTGGGGTAGGGGTGGAGGTAAGGTAGTGTAAGGTGGGGGTGGAGGTAGGGTATGTAAGGTGGGGGTGGGGTAGTGATGGGATAGGTAGGGTGAGGTGGGGTAGGTGTTGGGGTAGGGGTGCGGTGGGGGTAGGATAGGGTGGTAGAGTAGAAATAGGGGTATGGTAGTAGTAGGGTGGGAGTTTGTTGTGGTAAGGTGGTTAGGGTGGGGGTAGGGTATGGTATTTAAGACGAAGTAAGGTAAGGTGGAGATTGAGGTAGGGTAGGGTGGCGGAGAGGGTAGGAGATAGTGGGTGGTGGGCGGTTGATTGTATAATTTATTTTGGTTTATACATATTGAATTATTTTATTTTTGGTCAGATTTCAATTCTGGTTTTTACTAACCAAACAAGATATAGTTTTTCACAAATTTCAATTCCAATGAATCCAATTTCTTGGTCAAAATCCAATTTCTTCATATTTATTCCGCGAATCAAACGGACCCTAATTGAAACTTAAAGGAGCACATACTACTTTGTCTATTGTTGGTTGGCGTTGATCGTGACATTCTCAACAACCTTCAGAAGAGTGAGGAAAACACGGTGTCGATATCTCATAACCGTAAGAAATATGAAATCAAATGTTTTGTACAATATGTATATAAAATCGGATTTGTTGTGGTTTTTCTCGGTGCTCTTCACCGTTTGTGTAGTCACTGATGCTGGATTGGATTTTAGAGTGGAGATTAAATATTAACCACGTGTAATGGAGAAGATGAGTTAATAGAAAAAACTTCGAAGAAAATAAAATTATTATTTTTTAAATCAATTCGTGTATCACATGCATCTAATCTAACAATATATAATATTAATAAAACAATGACATTCATTAATTTAATTATACAATCTCAACCATTCATAAGGGGTCGTTTGTTTTTCTAGAAAATGTCTTAATACATCTTAATCTGAATCAATAAGAGGTATTAAGATGTAAGGGCGGTTTGTTTTTTCTTTTCATTAAGATCTGAAAATCTCTTAAAACCCCTTAACGAATAAGAGATAAAATTACCTCTTATAACATCTTAACAGATTTTATGTTTCATTATCCTATAATAATCAAACGCATTCACTAATTCATGTCAACATCCACTCCTCCATTACTCTACATACATGGACACCTTTCACGGTCGCCGTCGACCGCCGCATGCTACCGTGCATCTCTCTTCTATGTATTTTGAATTTAATTCCCTGTATTATTATTGTTTGATAATTGTTATTATAATATTTTACTTTATCATTAGAAAATTTTAAATTAGGTTAAATATGTAACAATTGAACATAAAATATTATAAAACAGATAGTTACAACCATTCAGATATTTCAAAAAACAAGCAAAATATGAATAAACATTCAGACATCAGAATCACCTCTTAATGTTAGATATGATATGAAGTGGTATTTGGATGTATTTTAAAATAAAATTTAGTTATGTAAAATAATAAAAAATGCAAATGAATCATGATTGATATCTAAAAGTGGGAGGAATGGTAACTCCCTGTTACATTGTTACGTCAGTTTTTTCTCCCACCATTCTGTCCGGTATTGGTCACTTCCAACCACACAAAATTTTAAAACTCATCTAATAACTAATAACTAATAACTAATAACTAAATACTAATAAAAGTTAAAAGAAAGAAAGAAGAAGAAGTGAAAGAGGAAGAGAAGTAAGAGAGAGGAAGTGAAGTAGCTCATATGCTTCACTCACCGGCCACCACTCCACGCGGTAACCACCCCAAGACCACCACCATGGTGCGGTGGTGTGGCAAGATACTTGACCACGATGCAGAGCCCCCACCACACCTTCACTGCATGAGTCAATACGTTTACTCTAAATGGGTCCATCTTAGTTTTATCATGAGTTTACTTTAAACAAGTCATGTTTGTATGTTCCATTCAATTTTATTGGACTAAGAAAACTAATGATTAAGAAAAACTAAAATCGCTAATTTCAGCCAGATTTTTATGACTGAATATCATCAAAACACCACTATGAATTATGAAATCATTACTAACCTTACCTGCCCGCCAGATTATAGCATCTACATTGGTTTATTTTGCTTGTGTATGTTAAAAGGGTAAATTGTCAAGAAAGGTAATATAAATATTGAAATTTGTCAATAAAAGTAACGTTAATTTTTTTGGGCCAAGAAAGGATTCTAAATTTCAATTTCTAACATTAAAGGTAACCAATTACCGTTGTAGCAGGTAACATGTTAAATTGATGACGTGACTAATTTTTATATTATGCAAATTGACAAAAAAGGTAACATAAATATCAAAATTTGTCAATAAAGGTAATGTTCATTTTTTATAGATCAATAAAGGATGATGAATTTCAATTTGAAACAAAACATCAAGTTTGGATCTAAGTTCGTGTTCGTGTTCTTGTATGTGTTTTCTCTTTTTTTTATATAATAATAAAGTATTTAAAATCAAAATAATATTACATCATTTTTGTATATGATATTTGGAATATATAATGTTGGTACTTTCACATTTGACTACTTGCAGTTGATATTTTGATACTTTAATATCTTATATTGGCTTTATAATTGTATTAAATGAACGTAAACAAAATTTGAAGTTCAAATTCGATTCAAACTAAAACGTACACCAAATTTGAAGTTCAAATCAAATCAAAATGAGTAATGAATTATAAAGTTTGAATTGAAAAATATCATATTTGAAGTTCGTATCAAAACAAAGAAAAAAATACCAGTATTGAAAAATCGAAAAAATACTTGTCGAATACATTTAGCCGAAATAGGTCGACCCAAAACATGACCAATAAATAAATGGTCAAAATGGGTTGACACGTAATTAACACGAACACAGTAACAAGAACTCGTCGCAAATTGTCAGCATACCCTTTTTTATTACATATTGAAATTTATTATCCTTTTTTTGACTTAAAAAATTAGACATTACCTTTATTGGCAAATTTGGACAATCTTAACCTGCTGACTAAGCGCTCAGCAGGTCATTCAGGTCACCATTCCTTTTTTTGTTAGAAATTGAAATTTAGAGTCCTTTCTTGGCCCAAAAAAATTGACGTTACCTTTATTGGCAAATTTTGATATTTATGTTACCTTTCTCGGTAATTTGCCCATGTTAAAATGTGTTAAATGTATGATGATTTCATGAAAAGAGGCTTGCCTAATTAATACGGGTTAATTAATAGCGGATATTAAAATTAATTTTAACCTTATAGTTTGGTAGATCGGAATCTATATTAAATTACAAAATATTTAACTTTCTCTCTATTAAAATTTGTAAGACTTCCTACTTTTAAGTAATACGTGTTTTTATACATACAATATAAACACTTCAATAGACTAATCAATAATTTGCTTAATTACCTGAACAAATATATGACAATTGTTCCTATAATTAATCATTAAACATGACAACAACTATTAATTTAATTAATTAATTTTTAGTAAATCATTTACTTCAATACAATTTTTAAGTCTTGATTGTCTATTTCTCTAATCATTAATTAATAATAATATATTTTTATTTTATTCTTTTTCAAAAACTATTTTAATAACTAATAGAAGGGTTGAATGAAAAAAAAGAATAAAGAAAATAGAAAAAAGGAGAAAGAACAAATTTCATTTTCTGACACCGTATTCCACACATATAATATACCCTACATTCTTGAAATTGAACATATTTTCGAGCATAAACTATTGTTATCGCCGTCGCATTACGCTGGTACAATACTAATATATTTAAAATATCCAAACTTGATTATTTTATTTAACAGAAAGACCCAATCATCAATGTTGGAAAAGTTTCTTTAAATAAAATTTCAATTAACCACTAGGAGCTATTCATTTTTTCAATTTTGACCAAAAAAACTCAATTTTAATTACTACATTTAGCAAGATCCGATTTATAGGATTTAATTGGATCTTTAAACTCATTTACATAATACATGGATCTTTTAACCGATATACAATTTGTTCGTTAGTTTAATACTTTTAAATTATTTTTAATAACATTTATTCGTTTGGTTTATTTTAATACATATCATTATTATGCTTATAATACATTATGAATTAATGTAACAAACGTATTATGTTTTAAAAAATGTATTATATTATAATATGTTTAACAAGGAAACATAAATACTTTTCATATTCTTTATCATGCAAAAACACTTTAATAAAACATGGTTAATATATTAATATTTTTTTTCATAAAAAAAGTCACAAACCTATCAAATACTTTTCCATGACCATATTTTCAAACATTGATGTACAACCTTTTAGTATGCATAATATATATATATATATATATATATATATATATATATATATATATATAATCAATTAAGAATTGATAACATGTATTTTATTATTAATTTAATATTTTTACAATATATATGAATTTCTTTTTAAAATATGTATTACTAAAATATTTTACTTTAACATATTATAAAATCCTATTATGTATTTTTTTTTTTACAATGAAAATGATAATTATTAAGCATATGATATAATAGTTTTTATTATGTTGTTCGTAACATGTCCATTATAGATTTCAATTTTGTAATTCTATAATAGCATTCATATTTATTAATTATGATTTTCTTTAATAATTATTTAATATGTATCAATCTATTATGCTGTCATTTCAATTTTAATTATAAACTATAATTTATTTTATTTCCGATTCTAAAATATTAAAGTAAGTAATAAAGATACCTAACAGCATTAGAGATTATATATGTGTGTGTGTATTATCCTAAAATAATTGTATCGTAATGTTTCATTATTCCACAATTCTCTCTTACTTTCTCAAATTGGGTCATGAGTTGTAGAATGCTTAAGTTATATATATATATATATATATATATATATATATATATATATATATATATATATATATATATATATATATATATAGGGATGAGATCAAATAAAAAGAAAATTAAAGTAAAAAGTGTAAAAAAGATGATTATTTGATCATTTTTTGGTATATATATTAACTGATAATCGTTAGTTCATCATCTTTATTGATTAAAACTAGTTGTTCATCAATTTCTTTTGATTTCAAATACAGATTTTGAAAACAAAATTTTGGAATAATTTGTTGATGAACAAAATGCTTTCATTTAAAAAGTGATGAATATGTTGGATTCATAAAAAAGAAATTGATGAAGAACTAGTTTTAATCAATAAAGATGATGAACTAACGATTATCAGTTGATATATATATCGAAAAATGATCAAATAATCATCTTTTTTATCTTATTTACTTTAATTTTCTTTTTACTTGATCTCTACTCTATATATATATATATGTATGTATGTATGTATGTATGTATACACACACACACTCCATTGTATTACTATGAGCAAAATAATATCGATTTTAGAGGAGGAAGGATGTCGATTACTACATCCATTGCAACATATAAAGATGTCAGATTTCTAAAAAAAATTGATGGTAAATCGAATATGTACCGTATTAAAGTGAAAATTATTTTGAAATGAAAAGCATATATATTATACCAACAACCTAGATTTGGAAGCCAGTCTTGACAAGATTTTGGAAGATGTCCTAATTTGCTTCTACGTAGGTCAAAATATGCATATTTTTTAACGTGATATGATCTTAAACACAATTGGTTTAAGTCTTGGTTCGCAATGACCACTATTACAACTATGTGATATTACAAATTGATGGTCAATCTAATACTTTATCAATTTCTTCTTAGCTTGTGTTTTCATTTGTCTTCTCATGGATTACTTAATTAACTATTGTTTCGAGTTTGAAAGTTGTAGGTGAATTTTCTGTTGTTATGACGAGACTACAAAATTGAAAGTTAAAATGTTGCCTCCTCCTAAAAACTTACATGCAATACCAGTACGTGCACGGGTCCCTAAACTAGTTAAACACTAATAATTAGTTAATTTAAATTTATCAAAGTTTATTTAATTTTTATTTTTAAATTTTGCGGTATACTATAATAGATTATTCTACTATTAAAAAATTATACCATAATAAAACAACTTTTATAAAAGTATTATAACTATTTGATTTGTTAGTTTGTTTTAATTGAGTGTCTATAATCATTTAATTGATTTGTAAACCGTTTAATATATAAACATTTTTTACTGTTTAAATATATTATTTTTTAACTTTTTAATATTTTTTATGTCTTAAACATATTCATATGATACCCGGGTATTAATATATCTTATAATATATAATAATATATTAGCAACGAAAGACACGAGAGGACTGAGTTTCTAAAGTTTAAGAAGTCAAGTCCAAGAAATGAAACCATTTATTACTCCACTTTGGCCGTCTCTTCTTCAACTTCATCTTCCCCTCTTTATTCAATTCGTCTACCCCTCAAAACCGACAAATCTTCGTCACCGGCCGCCGGCAGCCGGCCCTCTCCCACCCCAACAATTTTTTACAACGAATTGATCTCCATTAAAAGAAACACCAACACAAGATCATCGAGATTTCTTATGTTTGTTTGTTAAGATTCTTGATTTCTTGACACGCAGGATGAAGACCAAGTTCTTTCTCTGTATTCGACCATCGGTCACCGAAACAGATGACGGAGACTACATAAAATTACCGCCGACTGTCGGATCATCATGTACTACGGTCTCTGTTAAGACCTCCGGTCGCCATAAACGTGATCCACGACAGAGGAAAAGGGTTGCTCCAGAGAAATACATCCGTCAACTATCCATTAAATCTAACGGTAGTTCCGGTAACATATCGGAGGGTATGCCGGAAAACCCAGTTCAGAAAGATTCCCAAACGCCTCAGAAACCCACTAGCCCAGTTTCCGAAATAAATTCGTCAGTATGTTTTTCCGATGCTGAATCAGTTTCTTCGAAAAAACAGAATATGATCTCAAATCGTGAAGTCAACGGTGGTCCTGAGTCAAACCTAGGGGTGTATTTAATGGCTAGTAGTCTATTTTTCACATTATTTTTGGGGAAGTTTTTTGGGATTCTGTGCACACTGATATTGGTTTGCTCGATCTATCCTCGCCGGAAAAATGATGGGAATGATAGTCAAATAATGGAAAACATGGTGGTGAACTCGCCGGAGAAAGGGTCGCCGGAGTATAAGAAGAGAGTCATAATGGAAGGGTTTCTGGAAAGGAAGAACTATCAGAGAGAAAACGTTAAATTTTGGAGTTGATGAGTGAGAACTTTGATGCACATCAACTTTCACTAATCTGAAACACACTTTGCTTTTTGTTTTTGGTAAAAAAAAATGTAAATCGTCAGATCTTTGTTGTTTGTATCGGAATGTATTTAACAAACGCAAGATGTATGATTTGAAATCTTTATTTTTTTAATAATGAAAATCATCCGTAATGATAGCAAAACTTAAGTTACGAGATGCTATATTCATAAGCATTTTAAATTAAAAAATATATATTAGTCATTTGATTTTTTATTTGGTAAAAATGTTTGTAAGTGTAGTTAGTGTAACAATTATGTTGTTTTTAGTTTAACGGGTCACTGTCACAGATTGATTGGTTTGAGTGTTAGGAACACATAACCTGTATATGATCTATTTATTTATTTGGGTTTGAATTCAGAATACTAACTATATGCGACACACAAACATCATTCGCGGAACTTGTTTAAATTTATATGTATACATATACACATACACACACATATATAGAATATGGACCAATACAGTCCCCCTCTTATACATAGTCTTTGAAGTCCAATTTACACCCATTGATTTAGTTAGATTTGAAAAAGGCGGGATCGACTTTTTCCTCTTGGTTCCATATGGCAGTTACCATTCATGTAACAGTTTCCTTATTCCACGTTCATTTTCCATTTTCTAGTATGTCAACATTCGTTCTATGTTTTATCCACCACGGTCTCTTTTAAGGATTCAACCGTTCATAGTATTTGTTCAGCCCCTCATCTTTTTCTGTTATTGTGATGGCATCTGGTTCCTCTTCTATCAACAGCGATGATGATGATGTATATGATGGTACGTTTTTTCAATGTTCTTTTGTATGTTTGTTCATGTTGCAATGGATTTTTCACTAACATCGTTTGTAGAGTTTTCACTTTCATTTGCAGTTGATATTCACTATCATCTTTTTGTTATGTTATTTTATATGATGTATCTTATGCTCAGTTAGTTCTCATTTATGCAGAGTTTTCCAAAAATGATGAAATTCATCTACAGTTGATATCCATTTACCATCCAGTATCATTGTTCTGTAATTGTGATGTATATGAAGTATTTGGCTTATGTGAATTTTCATTAATATTGTTATTCGATTCATTATGTTTACAAAATTATCATTTTCGTATCTTCTATAATGTATTTAACATACTTATTAATCAGTTTTGATAGCACGTCATTTTGATACTTGTAATTTTGATATTAATCATTCAATTCATCAATTCGTCATTTTCATGTAGTTTATCGTTCAATTCATTATTTTCAGAAGTTATCATTCATTATATTTACAAAATCATCATTTTCGTATATTCCATAATGTATTCGACGTACTTATTAATCAGTTTTATATGCACATCATTTTTGATACTTATCATTTTGATATTAATCATTCAATTCATCAATTCATCATTTTCAGAAGTCATCATTTATGCAGAGTTTTCCGAAAATGATGAAATTCATCTGCAGTTGATATTCATTTATCATCCAGTAACATCGTATTAATCAGTTTGGTTATTATAATAGCATTACACAAGTATATAAGTTAACTCAAAATGATAAATACTTTATCTTAGAAATCTTTGAGTATGATGAAATTAAGGTTTAAACAGCCATACTGACATAAAAATGTCTGAACATGATGAAAATGATAAACAAGGTTTTGTACAGCCCATACTAAACTGTAAATATACTCAAAATGATGATTAAGTTTGATGCAACCTTTATTGAACATCAAAATGATGTCACTTAATAATCATTTATATACAAATGACAATACAGTCAAAATGATATAAATAGTCCGAAAATGATGATTTGATAAACAAGGTTTAATTGTACAGCCTATACTAAACTATGGATGTTCAACCAGTTTTGATTATTATAATAGCATTACACAAGCATGTAAGTTCACTCAAAATGATAAATATTTTATGTTAGAAATCTTTTGAGTATGATGAAATTAAGGTTTAATCAGCCAAAATAACATAAATAGTCTGAAAATGATAAACAAGGTTTTGTACAACTTATATTACACTGTAATTGTACTCAAAATGATGATTAATTTTGATGCAGCCATTATTGAACATCAAAATCATGTCACTTAATAATCATTTATATACAATTGACATTAATATTGATACTACAGCCAAAGTGATGTAAATAGTCCGAAAATGATGAAATGTAAACCAGGTTTGTATAGTATTAACTAAACTATGGATGTTCAAGCAGTTTTGATTATTATAATAGCATTACACAAACATGTAAGTTCACTTAAAATGATAAATATGTTTTATTAAAAATCTTTTGAGCATGATGACATTAAGGTTTAAACAGCCAAAATGATATAATTAGACTGAAAATGATGAAAATGATGATCAAGGTTTTGTAGAGCCTATACTATTATCATTTTCATAATGTTCTGTTATATTATTATCATTTTCATATTGTTCTGTGGTCGTTCAGATAATGAACTCCGAAGAAAGGGATGGAAGTTTGAATTTTTGAACGTGGGAGGTTTTCTTTCCATATATTTAGGATTTATATACGGAAAGTGGATTTTTGTTTATTTTCTTTTTGACATGTTTACCCTTTTTTATTATATAAAAAGGAGTTATTTAAGGATTAAATTTTTTATTTTCTTTAATTAATCATGTCCATCCATTATAAGATTTAATGGTCAATATTGAGCCTTTGAGATATCTATTTAAGGTTGGGACTATATTGATCCTAACGCGCATATATATATATATATATATATATATATATATATATATATATTGTTGACAGATGAAAGTGTTAATTTGTCAAAAATTAATAATGATAGCAATTGTTACATGAACAAATCCTAGGCTCTGATTTTTAGAAAGTAGAGAAACCGTTACATTAAATTCAAATTAATTATGAGAGTTTTTATGAAATATGTGAGAAGTTTTATGAAAATTGTATATTATTTAATTAATTATAGGTTATTTATAAATTATGTTTAATAACTTATGATATATTTTGTTGGGAGAATTTCGTTTCTTTCTTTAGAAATTTTAATAATCATGAATCTTAGTTAAATTGGAAGAAGGGTATTATTGCAAAACTACTTGTTATTAGGTTTTTAATAATAATAAATTAATTTAAATATTATCTTTTTAATTTTTAAAAGGATTAATTAATATTAAAATAGGAGATTGGATATATATGAGAGTTTATAAGGTTTACAATGATATAGACGTGGTTTCTAATTTTACAAGGATATATACGTAATTATTAAAGTTTATAAGAATATAAATGATCTTTTTTTGTTTAGAGAAAAATAAGAGCAAAGTACGTAAAAATACAACAAACTTTGTCAAAATTGTTATTGTATACAAAATATTTATTTAGTATCTATTAGTACAACTAACTTTTTAAAACTTGTCATTGTATGCAATTGTTAACTTAAATGGTCGGTAGCAGGACATCTTCGTGTGTTCTTCACCCTCATCTTCGTGTGTTCTTCACACTTAAACCCAAAATCTCATATACTAAATAAAAATACTAATAAATAAACTCAAAATCCCTAACTAGATCTGCAAATCAAAAATCCTAAACATCGTAACATAGATTTGTGAAAAACAAATCCAAACATTATTGAACCAGGTCTACAAACAAAGATTTGCAAATTGAAAACCATAACCAAAGTCCGCAATCTGTGAAGAAGAAGGAAACAAATATGTGAACTATGAACAAGAAGCACCCAAATCGACCAAGAAGCACCAAATCAAGCTAGAAGCATTACCGGTAACAAATTTGGAATGAACCATCGAATATTGTTTATGGAATCACAATAATTTGTTCTTTAACCATGAACAAGAAGCACAAAAATCAAACAACCAAAATCCCAATCTAGAACATTCAAACCATCACCAAAACAAACCGAACAAGAATCCAACCAATAGACTCTAATAAACAAACAAGACTCATTTCTCAACAAGAATCCAACCAATCCGGAATCGTAATCGTTTCCTGAATCGCAACCAGATGAATAACCAAGAAATCACACGAACACAACTATAATCATATTCATGAACAAAAATCGTTCCCACAAATCCGATCTACGATTACATTCTCTTCTTGAATCATCTTCGTAGTTTTATTCGTTAAAAAATAAAAAATATATATAAAAAGGGTAAAAACCGGATATTAACTTGTGCTTGTAGGTAAGATAAATACATGAACCAAAATTGCAAGTTGAATGCATTTGTTTGGTACAAAATAAATTTGTTTGCATACGATGACAATTTTAACAAAGTTCGTTGTATTTTCACGCACTTTGCCCAAAAAATAATTATATATTTGTGATCGTTTTATTTTTATATACATTTGATATAAATTTTATTTCAATATGACATTGTTTAAAAGTTTTATCCATCGAGAGTAGTGGCTAGGTAATCCTTGGAAATTTTATTCTTTTTTATATTTATTCATCTACGTATCATCGTCAGTATGATAACTGGTTTCTTGATGTTTCGATAAAAGAATTAAATAAGCTATTTTTAAAAAAAAATGTATTGCGATAAAATTTATATTAAAACGTAGATAAAATTTATAATGAACTAAAGTTATGTTAAATTGTTGATACACTCAAAATATAATAAGAATATATTATATTGATCTATTATGGTTTGGTAACCTAATGTTGTAAAAATATTTAAAGAGTTATCATTAAATGTAATAGATAACCCAATTTACGTATGTATGAACAGAATATAATTTATGTTAGGATCTCAATTTTATGTGATGTAACTTGAGTATACTTATATTGATATTATTATTATTTAAGTTTTAAAAATTTTAGTTTACAGTTCTAAAGATACAAGTATATAATTATCTAATAAAAATGATTTTGCTCAAATTATGCCATAACATTAACAATAATGTTATGGGTATTCCCTTACAACGTCCGGATAGAGCTCTATCACGTAAAGTTATACATGTTTAGAACTGTTAGTATTCAAGAAAAAGAGGTTAGATTGAAGTACTAGATAATACATATAAAAAGGTCATTCTTTTTAAGGCAAATTGCATTAAAATACAATAACTTTGTCTTAGTTACCATAGTATACAACTAACTTTAAATTTTTAAAAATAATATAATTAACTTTCATAATCTCATCTTTATATGCAAACAACTTTTTTATATGTCTGTTGTTTAGTTACCGTTGTATACAATGAACTTTGACATAACTTTCATAGTATACAACAAGTTATATATAATGTGGGGATTATAAAAGTTTGTTGTATTAGTTTTAAGAAAATAAAATTGATTGTATACAATGGTAACTAAAACAAAGTTCATTGTGTTTTAATGCAATTTGCCTTTTTTTTAATTTAAGTTTGTTAGAATTTTCCTTATATTATTTATATATGGCGTCCATTTAACGAATATATATATATATAAGTTCATTTGAGAACGATTCTTATTACGAGTACCGCGAGTACCATATGTAACCATAATTAATGCTCATTAATAGGGATATTTTGTTCTTTTTTCAACCGTGAATTGTGTTCGAGTGGGCCGTCATTAAAGAGTAAGGCTTGATTTCCTAAAATACCTCTTATTAATGCATCATTAATGAGCCGTCATTTTTATTGGCGATTAATTTTAGGGTAAATTGCATGAAAATACAAAAACTTTGTCTTAGTTATCATTGTATACAATTAATTTTATTTTATAAAAACAATACAATTAACTTTTATAATTCTCTCATTGTATGCAAGTTGTTGTATACTATGGAAATTATCGAAAAGTTCATTGTATATAATGGTAGCTAAATACTAGAAACAGAAAAAAGTTGTTTGCATACAATGTGAGAATTATGAAAGTTGCTTGTATTATTTTTAAGAATTTAAAGTTAGTTGTATACAATGATAATTAAGACAAAGTTAATTGTATTTTCATGCATTTTACCCTTAATTTTAATCAAAGACCAAGATTGGTTTTCCGGGTACTCGTAATAAATGCGGTTCTCAAAAGAACAGTCTCATATATATATATATATATATATATATATATATATATATTGAGAATTGTTTTTAATACGAGAACCATTTGTAACCACCGCTAATGCTTAGTAAAAGGGGTATTTTGATCATTTTATATATTTATCCAGCCATGAATTGTATCTGGGTAAATTAGTCATACTTTAACGAGACTTAATTATCCCAAAAATACCCCTATGAATGAGGGCTAATAATGAGGCATATTTAATCTTTAATCTTTATCTTTAATCTTTAATTTTTAATCTTTAATATATATTTGTAACCATTTTAATATACATTTTTAATCATTTTATATATTTGTAACCACCGCTAATGCTTGGTAAAAAGGGTATTTTGATCATTTTATATATTTAGGACAAACTGCATCAAAATACAACCAACTTTAGCTAAACTACCATTGTATACAACGAACTTTAAATTTTTAAAAAAAATAAAACCAACCACATTATCCCTTCCGTTGTATACAATCTGTGACCTAGAGTCAAGGTAACCGGTCACCTTCTAATTATTTTTGTATTTTTAATTTTAAATTCTAAGTGTTCTTGTTCATCTTCATGTGTAAATGAAGAACAAAACACATGAATTAACCAAATATGTAAACCAAATCTAAAACCCAGAATGAAACAAGAACAAAACCCATACAAATATGTAAACCAAATCTAAAGATCTTAATCTATAAGAAGGATCAAATTTGTAATCATAGATCTGAAACCAAATAATAAATACAAAAAAACCAAGAATATTTAACCCTAATCTATTACAGATCTGAAATTATGTTGTTCAAATCATAAATTAACCCTAAATATAGATTTCTGAAGTAGTGACAAAAATCTAAATCTAAAATCAAACAAAAACCATGAAATTAACCCAAAACTATGACCTTATGACTGATTTTGAAGGAGATGAACACAAAAATACCAATTTAATTGAAGATTAACCCAATCTCTGACCTTAGAACTTTGCGGCAGTGGTGGTGTGAAGATGGTGGTGGCGATGGTGGTTTGAAGGCCGCGATGGTGAAGAAGGTTTGAAGGCGGCGGTAGCGATGGTGAAGAAGGTTTGAAGGCGGCGGTAGCGATGGTGAAGAAGGTTTGAAGGCGGCGGTGACCTTAGAACTTTGCGGCAGTGGCGTTGTCAAAGGTCGTACCGACGGTGGTGTCTGCAATCTCCTCCCCATTAAACAACTTTAACCTTTAATTTGCAAATCTAGGATCCTTTAAAGGTATCGGCGGTGATGATGGTGGTTATGAAGGTATCAGCGGTGGTGATGCTGGTTACGAAGGCGATGGCGGTGCTTAGAAGAATTAGGTCGGCGGCGGTACCTGGTGCTTGAAGGTTGGCGACAGTGGTGCTAGAAGGAGGTTGGTGACAGTGGTGCTAGAAGGAGGTTGGTGACAGTGATGCTAGAAGGAGGTCGGCGATGGTGATGTTGAAGCTTGAAGGAGATGGCAACAGTGTATGAAGTTTGAAGGTCCAGATCTGCTATTTTAATTTATGAATAAAGGTTTTTTAATTAAAATTATTAAAGATGCATAAACATAAAAGAAGGTAACCGGTTGAATAAAAAAATGACCTGCTATAAAAGGTCATTTGTATGTAATGTAATAATTATGAAGGTTGGTTGTATTTTTTAAAAAAATTTAAAGTTGATTGTATACAATGATAGTTTAGCCAAAGTTTGTTGTATTTTGATAGTTTAGCCAAAGTTTGTTGTATTTTGATGCAGTTTGCCCATATATTTATCCAACCATGAATTGTATCCGGGTAAATGAGCCATACTTTAACGACACTTAATTATCCCAAAAATACCCCTATGAATGAAGGCTCATAATGAGGCATTTTTAATCTTTAATCGTTAATATATATTAAAAGAATAGGCTTATAACATCATCAAATTATTTTTGAAATATATTTTACCAATTAGAATCCTTTATTTTAAAATGGCTTCAAATTATTCTTGAAAATTTTTCTCATTAATCATCCCTATTTATTTCTTAAAATGGCTAAGAACTATTAGCGCAAATCTGTAAGTATATCAATGTTTTTCTTCATCTTCTGATTTTCATGAATATTTCTTGATTTGTTATTGATTTATGAACAATGAACTTTGTTTTGGTTACCATTGTATACAACAAACTTTAAAAATTTTAAAATAATACACTTAACTTTAATAATACTCTCATTGTATGCAAACAACTTTTTTATGTGTCTGTTGTTTAGTTACCATTGTATATAATGAACTTTGCCATAACTTTCATAATATACAACAAGTTGCATACAATGTGAGGATTATGAAATTTGGTTGTATTATTTTTAAGAAAATAAAGTTGATTGTATATAATAGTAACTAAGACAAATTTATTGTGGTTTAATGCAATTTGCCCAATTTATTATATATTTATGATTTCACACTATAAATGTTTAAAATTACATCAACAATCCCCATGTTTATACACGGGATATTAAACTAGTTAGCATTATAGTCATTGAATTAGTTTAATCGTAATAAAAACGATTATCAAATGAACCGTCTCATACACACATTTATATATATATATATGCATATATATTACTTTATTAACAATAACAATAGTATACACGCCAAACATATAATTATACAAAAAACTTTTAGACGTGAAATATAATTTTGTATATTTTAAAGAGTATGTATTAAATATAAAAGTTTTATTTATGTACCCGAGCACCTCAAAGTATAACACTACTTATATGTGTTGGCGAGTCATTTATTGGATTGGTTATGTTGTAAACGGTTGGACGGTCAGCAGATTTAAAAATTACACGAACAACTAAAAAATATAATTTTAACATCGAAAGCTTTCCTGTTTAAATTTTTATAAAATAAAACTATCAAAAAGGTGTATTGTGAGAGTTTGGAGATGATAATTTGGAGAAAGATTATAAAAATATTAAACTGGTTCGTATGTTGACTAATAAAATTTATATGTGTTCAATAAAGTCGATGTAAAAAACAAGTCCTAAAATTTTAATATTCAATCACATAATTCAGTATACAATCATATGTGATTTGTAAAAGCATCATATGTGAATTACGAAAATGTCACTTCACCCAAAATTTTAAAATACAATCTGGACCATTGATGCCATTAATCCAAAGACTAAAATTAGTTTTTATAACTATGAATTAAGTATGGAGTATATTGAACATTCTTCTTTGATCATAACCCGAATTAATCATTATACAGGTTACATAAGTTGAGTTATGTTCAATAAAGTCTATTTAAAAAAACATAGTTCTAAAATTTTAATATTTAATCACAGGTAATTTAGTATACAATCACATGTGATTTTGTAAAAGCGTCACATGTGAATTAAGAAAATACATGCTACTCCGTCCAAATTTTTAAAATTTAATATGGTCCAATGATGTCATTAATCTAAAGGCTAAAATTAGTCACTTAGGACTATAAATTAATTATAAACTATATTTAATATTCTTCTATATAAGTTAATTCGTTTATTGTAATTGTAAATCCAAACCGGATTCTTTTCTTATCGTGACAAAAAATTGTCTCCTGTACATAACGACATATACAATAAGTATTATGAATTATAACGACATGTCGACATATAACGTAGGTACATCAAGTATTATCAATTATTTTCCTTTTTTACAATATATTGGTCGTTCTCTTAAATAAGTTAGTCAAACAAACGTCAATGTATATGGGGTTGTTTATAGAATCAAGTCTTCTCTTTGAAGTTTGACCATGTTAAATGTTTGAACACGTTTTTATTTAAATCTTGAATCATATATTATATTATTATAAATAGAATCTTTTTATTTAATATAAATAAAAGAACGATAATTTATTTTTATAAAAACTAATATTCGATTTTGATTTTTATTGATTAAATTTGAATTTAATTTTAACTTTACTTTAAATTAAAAATAGGTAAAATGCTCGAAAATACAATAAACTATATACGTCAATATTGTCACTGTATACAACAAACTTTATTTTGTATCTAAAAATACAAACAACTTACAATTTTGATTTATTGTATACAAGATGACCTACTATTGCAAGTCATCTCTCTAACAACCGGTTTCTTGTGACATCTCTTCTTTCCGGTGAAGTTTTTTCAGATTCCGGTATCTTCATTTTCTTTATTTTTTTATTTTTACTTTTTAAAACATTGAATTAGCTTGGGTATATATATTAGTTCATTGTAGGTTTCACAAGGAACCAATTTGTTCAAAGAAACCCCAAAATCTCCAAATTCATAATACACATACAAGATGTTGAAAGAAACCAAACTTGTTCAAGAAACCCCAAAATCTCCAGGTTTCACAAGATCATCGGTTCTACATACATTTCTTTGTTATCTAGTTATGCTCAATCGAGGGTTTCATCTTCTTTACGATTTACAATTCTTTATTCTCTTCCTGAAATTGATTTAGGGTTCTTAGGTTTCATCTGCTTATGAATTTGTTGCTTCATCTTATACTCGACGAGGTTAAGGTTTACCATTCTTGTTCATGATTTCAGTTTGTGTTTCCAGGTTAGGGTTTGCGAGATCAGTTTGCAAAATGGCTTCAACGAAAATCGATTTCTTGTAACGTCTTCCGTCAATTTCTTGGTAGATTGAAGATTTGGGTTTTTGTAACATATTTGGAGGTTTAGGGCTTCTATTTCTTTGTTATCTGACTTGGGTTTCTATTGCATATTTGGAGATTTGGGTTTCTGAAGATTTGGATATGTTTTTGGTAGAAGAACACAAAACTATTGTTCATTTTGTTTTTGTGGTTCTTGAAAGCTTCATTTGCTCATATGGTTAATTTCATATGGTTTTATGTGCTTATCTTCATCTAGTTCATATTCATCTTCATGTGTTCCATATTTGATTTCTTCATATTTGGGAACTAAATTTTAAGGTTGTTGTTCATGTTTCACACAATTTTTATGTATTTGCTTTTAAAATGAAGAACATGAGGATGAACCTTGAAAAACACCAAGAAGATATGACTTTGCTAATAAAAAAAATCAAAATCCATGTAAAATACCGGTAACCTGATAATCAGGTCACCGATTGCATACAATGAATTAAAATTGTAAGTTGTTTATATTTTTAGGTATAAAATAAAGTTGGTAGCATACAATGGCAATGTTAACATAATTTATTGTATTTTCGCACAATTTGCCAATTAAAATTAGGGTAAAATGCGCGAAAATACAAAAAAAAACTTTGTCAATATTGTCATTGTATGCAACCAACTTTATATTGTACCCAAAAATACATACAACTTACAAATTTTGTTCATTGTATACAATTGGTAACCTGAATACCAGGTTACCGGTTACCGATTGTATACAATGAACCAAATTTGAAAGTTTTTTATATTTTTAGGTAACAAAGTTTTTTTTATTTTTGGCTATATTACCGGTCGTCATACAATGACAATATTAACATAGTTTGTTATATTTTCATGCAATTTTCCCTTAAAATTATTAAAGAGTATTTCGTATATAACCTTCTTAAACCATAAATATCGTTTTTGCATACTGTGATTTACAAGATATCATATTTACCTTTCGTAACATTTCAAAATATCATATTTAACCAAATTCTTAGTTTTATCATTTTAAAATATTCTATAACGATTTTAAATTTTTTTCAATTATTATTGATAAATACTTGACCAAATTATCTCTAATTGTAACAATAATGACTGACGACTTCTACAAAAACTATCGTCACTTATCTTCGTATCGTGACAACACGTTTCTACCGTCACGTCCGTCTTTCCCCACCCTTTGACGCTTTCACCGTTGTTATGAGTGTTGACACCGTCTTTCTTCATGTTTCAAATTCTTATTTCTTTCACGTTTTATAAATTATTTAATATATTTTATTACTTTTTAATATTTATTATTTTCTAAAACCAACTTGTATATCAAACGAGTATTAGTTCACCAATAAAGGATTATTTCTCGGGAATAACTATATCATATGAAAAACCCATAAACTATTTAAAATTAGTGTATTTAAATAATTGTTAGTATAAGTAATTAATTTAAAATTATATGGGTTGGGAGAAATTATTAAAACAACTTTCTTATTTCATGATACATAGGCTAACACTACTGTTTAATGGCGTTGCTTTGGATATCCTGATCTACTATATTTTATAGGTACTTTTATCTCTTAAATCTTATCATCATGGTTTAATTATTTGAAATAGAGGTGATTTTATTGGTTAAAATCTTTTTCTTTAAGGTGTATAAAGAAAGTAGAGTGTGGTATAGAAAAAGAAGTCATTTTCTTATCAAAGTATAATATACACTATTATAAAAGTATATATCAACCATTTTTCTTGAAAGGTTAAAAAGAGATATTATTACTTATATCATAAGTATAAAAAGTCTATAAGTTAGAGATAAGGATCAACAGCACTGTGATAAGTTATATATCAACCGAATTGAAGTCGATGGATTTGCTCCAGCCTTCTTATTATATATACCAAGCTTCACAACTTCCGTGCATGTATAAAACTACAAATTTCTTCCATTTGATGGAAATATGACAAAAAGTTCGAGTAGGATCCCCATTATATAAAAGGTCAAAAAGAAACTCTATTTTAAAAACCGAGCTTATTATTTGATGCCACCTTACTTGATCTACTCAAATCCGTTTTTTAAACTTTTGGAGCTTGCTAATTTGCCCTTCTTTAGGCCTCTTTCAAACGTCTTTGAAAGTATGAGGGGTATTTTTTTGGAAGGTGATATCTACACAACTTTTAGATATACAAAATAGATTTGAACTTTATACGGTTATACCGTTAATTATCATGCATTTTTCTCATCCATATAATTAAGGATATAAATATCTAAATAAATCTTTTTGTTGCGTGTGGCTAATAGTTGTGTAGATATCACCTCCGTATTCCTTTTGAGGTGGTAGATTTATGATAGAAAGATTGTTTTAGTACTATGGAATTCATTTCTAGTGCCCCACATACTATAAAGTTTGCACCAAATAATTAAATAAATAAAGGCTTCTAAAAGTGTGAATTCCTTTTTAGACTTTTTAAATAGATCGATTATTGAGTGAACAAAAAAAGAAGCCTAAAAGTAGAAACCATAAAAATAGTATAACAAAACTAGGTTTCTATATTATGAATTGTGCCATATTACCGTTAGAGCAAAGCATGGCCGGTTTTAATCAAAGTAAACCGGGTCCAAAAGTGATAAAAATGGAAACGGGTTGAAGATTTAGACTCGGCTGTATGTGAAGGGAAGGGGGCTTGATGATCGCTTGAAAACTAAGAACTAGGATTAAAAGTATTTAGACCCCATTGTTTAACCGGGCTCTATTTTGTTTAGAAATCTCCTTGACTCTTGCCGTATAATCAGGTTCTATGTGATGTTTGAGTGTGTATCAAATAGCGTTTGTCTAGTTGTGTTTGCCTTGGATGGAACAAGGTTCCTTCTCCATTCACAAATGATGAGCTTACATTGTGTTCCCGAGTTTTAGATACGAAAGAAAAAACTGAAAAGAAAATTAAGGAGAAAATAAGAGAAATGATAATAGTTTTAGTTTTTTGTGTTTTCAAGTTTGAAAGAAAAGAAAACAAGAAAAAGAATATTATTTTTATTTTGTGTTCTCGAGTTGGAAATAAAGAAAATAACGAATTATATTATAATAATACCCTTATATTCTAAAATTATTAGTTTTTATTAAGGGTAATTAAGTCACTAATAAAAAACCATAAAACTTTTCCTTTTATTTAAATCTTCTTGATAATATATAACTATATACAAATTATCATAAAATTAAAGAAACTCGATGGTGCTGACTTTGTTAGAACTAATATAGCAACTTGAATAGAGACTGATACCTAAAAGTCTTAGAATTAGTAACTTTGTTAATTACGTACGGACTTAATTATATGAGCAAGTCTTAAAGTAGCAACTTGGTAGTGACTTGTTTGAGCAAGTCTCATAAAGAGGTTACTTGTCTAAAACATAAATTGTGATGAAGATGGTGACATAGAAGTTACAAACGTTGTTAAAATATTTGTGTCAATTTGAGTTGTGATTTTAACTCAAATGGGTCAAAATAGATTACTTCGAAAACTGGTAATCACACTCTCTTGTCGTCATCTCTTTTGTTGTCACAACCATGATAATTGTTCCTCGCCCCTCCGCCACCATCACCACCACCACCGACCGACCAGCATGCCACCACCCTCACCATCACCCAGCGCCAAGATTACACGCCACCACCACTACTTGCTGACCCACCAGCACTGACCATTGCCACCTCCATCACAATGATCACCACCGACAAACGCCGTTACCCCAACACTGTCTGCCATCACCATTACCTACTACACCACTATCACTGTCTTCATCGATTGCCAATATTGTCACAATCGTGACCACGACCACCTGCAACGTCCATCACCACCTATGCCTCTACCATCACCACCACCACCAACTGTCACCGTGACTATCACGGTACCGCCCACCATCACCACCAACCGCCATTATTGATCACAGGCGACGACAATAATTTTAGTGGTGATGACAACGGAGATGGTGAGAGTTGTTGGACGGTGGTTGCGGTGTGGGTTGTTGTTGGTGATTTTGACCCGAATCTATTAACTAATACTATTTTATCATGACCTAAACTTGTTTTGATTCACTATCTGATCCGATCCGATTAGTTTGTTTTGCCAAGCTTGCCTATTATGATAGCTTCTGGTAACAAAACTTAACCCTTAAATTAATGTTTTTTTCGCAATTACCTTGACATACATTATTTGATAACGTCAACAATGGATTCCAAGATAGGTCTACGCATTCCACACTCATTTTGAGATTTTTTTTATTTTTCACTTCATGATTATTAAATTATTAAGGGTATTAGTAGTAGTTAGTAGTTACTATCAAAATTGATTGTCACATCAACACTAATGACCCAAGATCAACGGATCCTAGTAAAGATTGGACTAACTATTTTTTAATTTTTTTAAGAAAACATAAACTAAATAAAAATAAATATAAAAATACTTCACTAACGAAAATTTAAGTTAAACTAAAGCTTAAAGAAGCAGCATTAATTAAAACTTACACTAAAACGTATGCATAAATTGTATTTTTGGGTCAACCCGAAGGTTGATTTATAAGACCACTTCATGACGAGTAGTGCGCATGTTAAAATTGACTAGTATCTTGTTGTCAATATATCTAAGATTTTTTCTAAACTCGACTAATTCTTCGCCTCTTTTACATATCAATCACTTTCATTACTTACATTGGCTTTGTCTTGTTTCTTCTACTTTGTGTGATGACCTTTTTTATAGCCTCAATAGTTATTTTTTTAGAATAAGAAAATGATGGGTAGTTTATAAAAATAATATGTTATTTTTGTGGAAATTAATTTCTTATAGATGCAAATTTTGTAGTTTTAACTTTGAAGATTAAACTACAAATTAAAAATAACAAAAAGTACATATCACAAATATTATGCTAGTAACGAGAAGGGATGATGACACATCAAAGACAATAGAGCTAGTGGTACCATGGATGTCATAACGCGATAACGAGACATGACAACCCTTAATTAATACGCATGTTCTAAAAGTATCTGCAGTGATAATTAACATCATCATTATCACTAATCATCGTCCCAACCATCAGTTTTATTTTAATTTCAATTACTCAATGTAATGAAGAAGAAAAAAAAATAGATATAACGAGTTCTCGACTGAAGCATTTGGTCGCGAAAATATAATGGAATGCTTGCAATGACAATCATGAGGGTAATGCCTCGCTATACATCCTTTCTGCTCGTGATGGGGTGTATCACAAGCTCCATGCGATCGCTCTAACTTAGCACTAACCATCCGTAGTTATAATTACTATTACTGCAATCGTTGGATCCACACATAAATATTTTAATATTTTTCCTAAATCCTATTCGTTGAAAAAAATGGATAATGAGGGGTGTGCCGGGTTACCCTGATAACGGGTCGGCCGACAACGACATTACCACGAGGCATCAACAATAGAAATGACGAGGATATCGCATCATTTTACCTCGTGATAGAAGGAACTGAACACCCATTAGACTACCCGCAGTCATGACATCCATGACTGTCATGTCTGACTACTACATCAGCTTTTTCAGTCTATGATTAGCCCATGACTAAACAATCCTAGTTATAACATGCATGACTAACCTTTACATTACCATTACTATTATTACTAGACCAACATAATATTAATCTAAAATAATATGATTGGTTGAAAATTATTAAAAAAATAAGCAACGAGCTTCGTAGCTCGTCAGCTTGTCACCACAACGACGAGACGCCAGATGACGAGTCACATGACAAACCCACCATAGTGGATAAAAAAGCGGAGATGGAGATGACGAGTGCTAGTCATCATTAATGACAAGCACGAGTATGCCTGGTCTTAGGGGTGTTTTAAGTATATGAATAGTTATTATTACTTATTTATTACTAGGATGTAAATTGGCCGAGTTGAGTCGAACTTTACACTAATCAAGTCAGACTTATTTAAAATTGTAGAAGCTCGAGCTCAAGCTCGGCTCGCGAAATGTTTTACAAATCCCGTAATAGGCTCGCTAAAGCTTTTTTTTAATAACAATAGTTTAAATTATATAAGTAATAAACAAAAGACAATTTGTAATGTTTATTTTTTTATATTTAATTATATAAAAACAATTTAAATTTTGAACTTTGAATTTTTTTCATACTTAATGATAAAAAATATATAATACAATTATATATGTAATAAATAAAATATAAAAAATAAATATTGCATCAAAGCTCACTTAAGATCGCGAGTTTAAACGAGCCTAGTATACAAGGCTTGGGCTCAAGCTCGTTTGATAAATGAGCTTTAATTTAGGCTCAAGCTCAAAACAAGCTCTCAAACTCAGCCTCGAACTCATTTAAACTCGTCACAATTTAAGCTTTTAATGATTCAAGTTCAAGTAACTTATAAATAACTCGGCTTGTTTACATCCCTGTATTTTTTTCTTTACTCAATTCAATGATTACTACTTTTCTATCCATTTTGTACTTTGTAAGGCATATCATGTGTATATAATGAAAACTTGGACTCCCATCATTGAGCAGAAAGCACTTTTCAAAACTATTCTTTAATAAATTTATTATTAATTAATTTTGTCCTCTGGATATTTTGTGTACTAATCATTCAAAGGAAGAAAATTTTCAAACACTGATGGTCATAGATATCGGTCATGTTGTCGTACAATTAAAATAGTTAAGCTTATGTTTAAATAAAACTCACTAAAATTGTATGTAAAATAACATTATCCATTTAATACTCTTTAATTTTCTCATTTTGAGTACACCTTAAACTATGTTTGAAACATCAGTATTATGATTACATTACAACTATTGTAATATACTAATAATTAATTAATAAATATATTTTATCAAGTATGTGAGGTATTGGAATCTCCATACTATATTAAGATGAGACATGTTTTTATTGTTATTATTATTGCGTGTATATAAGATAATAAAAAAACATTAAAAACCTTTTCTCATCTGTTTTAGTTATTTTATATGATTAATACTTGTAAACAAAGTAAAAAAACATTTAATAAAATATTTGAGCACCCTTGTTTATTACTTAAAACTAGGGGTAAACATGGGTACCAGAAATACAAAACTGTAAAGGAATCGACACCGGTGTCGAATTAGAGTTTTTGGTCTGATACTCGGTACTTGAAATATTGTTAAATCGGTACTCGGGACTCGGTATTCGGGACTAGTACCGAACCATCTACGTAAAATAGGTAGTCGGTACCAGTATCATAAATGAACAATCAGTATAGTATTCAATACCATTTTTAAATCAAATTCGATATTCGATAAAATCGATACCGGCCCGATACCATACTAACCCCTACTTAAAACATTATAATGCATCTCCTACCTTTAGATCTTTTAATACAGACATTACTATAAAAATAAGCTTTCTATCCCACCACCCACAATAAATTAAAAAAAAAACAAAAAGAAAAAGAGACAAAAGGAAATCCACACGTACTCTTCTTACGGGCTAAATGAGCACGTCGTTTTAAGAAATAAAAAGTTCAATTATTTAATTTTTCAAGTAGTTAATTAATATAAAATATACATTATAGTGCACGAATTATCAAGTTTTAAATAAGTCATTAGGTATGATATTGTTAAAGTTATTATTTCTTCTTAAAACAATTTAATTAATAATAAGTATGTATATAATAATGTTACGAGATTGTGACATGTATGACTTAGTCATGAAGTAATATAAACTTGGCGACTTTTTTTCTTCTAAGTTAAAGTGGAAGAGCTTTTCGCACACATTTTGCTTTGGTTTCATTACATGCAATGCCACATGCGGACATACGATTTTATGTCTTTAATTATGCAATGTTTTAAAACCCAGGTTTTTTTGTTGACCCAGGCTTCTCACCGGGTCACGGATCAACCGGTTCAACCGGCAGGTCAACCCGGTTTTTAGATTTTTAAAATTTTTAAAATATATTTGCATATATATATGTATATATATTTATATAAATTTGGAAACAATTACTAATCTGTTAAGAAACTAAATAATTTATCAAACATAAAATGAAATTCTATTGAGAGGGTTACGTGAACTTAATAGAGGTTTATGCTTGAAGGATAGTCGCATGTCGGAGATGACAGAGAACAGGAGTTGTCGTCGACTGCCGAGAGGGGTTCACAACTCATTTTTAGGGTTTCTGTCGAGTGAGGCTGTGATGGTATCAAAGTATCAATTGTCGAGATAACTAATCGCTAAACTTTTATGTTTTAAAAAAAATTAAAATGAAAAAACAAAAAACCAGGTCAACCCGGGTCGACCGATTCAACCATAAACCCAGGTGGTTCAATGCAGGCCAGAAATAAGCAAAAACCCGGTGTACATTGACCCGGTCTCCTCACCGGGTCACGGGTCAACCGGTCGGACCGGCCGGGTCAACCCGGGTTTAAAACATTGGTTAAAGGGACATTTAGTCTAACGGTATTGAGAGGTATAAGATGCGTTTTTTCATATCGAGGGTTCAAATCTCGTTTGAAATAATGATGGTGAATATATCGCGTGTCCGAGTTTGTTGTCCAAGAAAAAAAACCATAAGTTTCAAACCTACAAGACATATATATTTTGAATTAAATTAATGACTAATAGTAACTTATAATAATTCTTTATAAGAACCGTTCGTAAAGCGGTAAACTTTATATAATTATTATTATTCTTGATCGTATTAAGATCGACAATGATAGACTAATTGGTAATTATTAAGTATACATGAAGATTTGCTTTTAAAAGCTTTCACTTAAACAATAAGTAAGAAGATATTGTTAAAAAGGAACAAGAAAACTGACTATTTTTTTATATATTAGTGGGTATCTGCGCAATGCTGTGGTGACGATCAATGAATGATGATGAATAATTGTAGTGACGAAGACGGAGGAGACAATGATGTTTGTGAATGAAGCTTGAATGTTACAAAAAAATTAAAATAATTTAAGTGGTATTATTCATCAAATTTATATCATATAAAATTTTTTATTTAATAGTGTGGTAATATTATTTATACATTTTTACTTAATTAAAAGCAAAATGAGACGGTACAAATACTAATATTATATGTTAAACTTGAAAATCATAAGTACTATTTAAAAAATTGAATTATATGTTTTTAGAGAAAAATAAATTATACTTCCTATAATCAAGACATTTATTTGTTAAAAGAGAAAAAAAGATGAAAGGTTTAATGAATTGATAGATGGGATTAATGACTTAATGTAAATAAAATTAAGGGTGGAAATTTAGTATTGATTGAAAAATTAAAAACTCTTAATTTTTTAAGAAGAAATGGTGAAAAAAGACGATACAAAAAAATTATTATAAGCAAAAAACATTAATTATTGTAAACGTTTTTACATCATAAAATTATTACACGAAACTTTAAATCCAGTCAACTTTGTATCAAACATACTTAAGACATTTAAGCATATTTGTACATAACAAAAATTATTTATGCAATATATATATATAGAGAGAGGGTGAGAGAAGAAAGTTTATTTAAAAACCGTTTTTAATACGAGAATCAAGAGAACCATTGTGAACCAATCAATTTAGATAATGTTTTAATAAACCTTAATTATATCAAAAGGACAAAACTTTAATTAATATATATATATATATATATATATATATATATATATATATATATATATATATATATATATATATATATATATATATATATACACGCATGATGTAGGAGTGGCTGCCTTTTTTGATATCAAAATATTTTATTTTATTTTTCTTTTTTTCCTTTTTTTCAATATTTATAAGTTGAAAGAATTACGTTTTTTATTTATTTATTTATTTATTTTTCCTTTATCTCCTTCTTTATTTATTAATCACAACCATTTATATTTATATTAAATTTTAGTAATATATTAGATAATTATACCCCATCGATCTTTTTTGTTACAATTTTTTGAGTTAAAAATGAGTTTGACCAAACAAACTTTGAGTTGACGTGCACTAGAGTTCTAAACGAAAACAAACGGGGGCTTGTTCGTGTTCGTTCATTTAACTTTAGCCGAACAAAAAAACGAACACGAACAATATTTTCCTTTCATTTAATTAAACGAACGAATACAAACAGAGCTTTCGTTCATTCATTTATGTTCATGAACGTTCGGTTATCCGTTTTTTATGTTCGTTTATACTATACATATTTATATATTTATATTATATGTGTGTGCGTATATATAGAGTTTATTTGTGTTTAATAATGTTTAGATTTGTATTATAATATGTGTTCTTTCGTTTAAGTTTGTTTATCATTTAAAAACGAACAAAAATGTAGACGAACGAACCATCTTTAAAATAATTGAACACAAATGCTCGTTCGTTTCTCCTTTATTTATTCGGCTAAAGTTAAACACACGAACATGAACACAAAATTCCGTTCGTGTTGATTTATTAGTTCGGCTAAAGATAAACGAACGAATACGAACAAGCCCCATTCGTGTTCATTCGGTTCATTTATAGTCTTAGCAATGAGTTTGACTAAACCAATTTTAGGTTGCATGTGCACAAATGCATCTAGGTATACATGTACATGTGCACGGTGCATATATGCACCTAGACGCACCTGTGCAAAAATAAAACCTAGTAGTATGAACAGGTTGTGCACATATGCACCGTGCATATGTGACTTTATTGTATGTACTGAAAAAAGACGATGGTATATGCACATGTGCACCTATTGTAATTTGCACATGTGTACCTATTGTAATTTACACATGTGCACCTATATGCACCTGTGCTCGAAAAAAAGACAATGGTATGTGCACATGTGCAAATATCTAATGCTGTGTTAAAAAAAACTGGCAAAAATGAAAAAAAAATATTTAAAAAAGTATAGCAATATGGATGTCATATTAAAGAGCATAATTTTCTCGTTAATATGGTATAATTTTCATATTTTAATACTTTTGTGTTTGGTAGATATTTTAGTGTAAAAAATTAGGGGTAAGTGTCCCCCCCCCTTTAATTAAGCAATTTGCCTAAAATACCATTTCAACATTTTTGAAAGCTAAAAATGACGGTTGTATTTTGAATCAATTACATGTTTGCCACAATTAATATAAACCTTTGATTAATTATGATCAATGGCTATAAATGGTTCTTGCAATAAAATTGGTTCTCAAATGAACCTTCACCTATATATATATATATATATATATATATATATATAGAGAGAGAGAGAGAGAGAGGGGGGGAGCGGTTCAAACGAGAACTGTTTTTTGTACGACAACCGCGAGAACCATTTCTGGACAATCATTTAATTTTCTGTCTTTTTTATTTAAATTAAAAAGGAAAGGGTAGTATGGACAGTTTTATATTACCCCAACTTTTTCAAAACTAATATATCCATCAAACGAAAAAGTGTTAAATTACGAAAAGTATACCAAATTAACGAGAAAATTATGCTATTTAATTTGAGACCGATCTTACTATATTTTTTTGAAAAAAAAAAGCGGCGTTTGCTGTGGTTTTTTTCAGTACAGCTTGCCATGTGCACGTGTGCAAATTTTGCACATGTGCATATCTACATCTATGTTGAAAAAATTAGGTAAATTTGTGCATATGCACACGTGCAAAATTTGCACATGTACACATATCGAGCTGTGCTAGAAAAAAAACCCAGCAAACACAAAAAAGAAATTTGAAAAAATATATTAAAATCGGTCTCAAATTAAAGAGCATAATTTTCTTGTTAATTTGGTATAATTTTTGTAATTTAACACATTTGCGATTGATGTATGTATTAGTTTAAAAAATATGGGGGTAATGTAAAAATGTCCAAATTGTCTTTAATTAATTAAGGATAAGTTTTATTAGTTTAAGGTTGTCCATTAACAACTTTTTAATCTGGACCCTCCATCTTTTTGATCAATAACTATAATTGGTTCTCGCAATTCTCGTACCAAAAACAGTTCTCGTTTGAACCGTCCCCTATATATATATATGTATATTTATATCTTACTCATTTATAATACATTTACAATCTTAAAAACTTTTAATTTTAAGTAACTTGAATGTACTAAAATACCCTTTCTTAACCATTTCATTCTCTCTCCTAATTTACTTAAACTTTTAAAATACCTCTTTTAACCATTTCATTCACTCTCCTAATTTATTTTAACTTTTTATCTATTTAAAATATATCTCTAACACTAAAACACTCTCACACAAACACAATTATCCACCCATATCAACATAATTTTCAAGATCTTATTAACTTGTCCATCCTTATTTCATAAATATAAATCTTTTTCTTATTTTAATATCTTTTAGAATTTATTTTTAAAATTGATAAAATAGTTGATAAAAAAACTAACATTGTACGATACTTTTTCGTGACATTAAATTGCGCAAATAATATATTATTATATTTTTAACAGCAACATAATGTAAAATAGAAATTATTTGTCGTCGCAGCATTGCGCGGCTACCTTGCTAGTATATATATATATATATATATATATATATATATATATATATATATAGTACTTTATAAACCATAAAACTTTCTCTTTCCTTATCAATTTAAAAGTTTTTAATTTTCAATCAATACTTCATTCTCACAATTCAACTTATCTTCATTAATCACATCCATCCAATTATTAAACTTTCAAAATAAATTAAAGTTTTCTAAAAGTTGAAACTTAGTTTCAACTTATCTATTAGTCGCCACCGTATTACACGGGTACCCCAATAGTATATACATATATATAGTGAAAAAATAATTTGAGAACTATTTTTATTATGAAAATCATTAATAACTAAAATTATAATGTTTCAAACTCATATAAACATTAAGTTGTATATAAATTTGGTTTTATTATTTATTTAACAACCAAAAACTCGATTAAACCGGTTTGAATAACCGAAAACCCGGAATAACCCTGAATTTATTTAACTTCACTTTTGTTAATATATGGTGCCATCAACCTTCAAAAATCTGAAATCCGCCACTACATATTGTATCAATTTATAAAACATAAATATATTATGTATAGACAATTTCGTTATGTATGATCATAAATATAAAAAAAAAGTTCCATATCTTATATATATTTGTGGCTGGTCATTGCATTAAGATAGCCATAGACGTATAATGGATTTTAAAGTAGTTTTATATGTGTGTGGAGTAATGGAGATCGATTGTCTTTTTGGATCCTTAATCCAAGTCGCTTTCACAAACAAGAGCATATATATAGAGAGAGAGTTAGGCTATTCTAAGAAGTGAATTAAAGAGAGATTGAAGAGAGGTGAATCCTAACCGTTGGATGCATCCAATCTGGTAGTTACAAAAATTATTTATTTTTAATAATTAATTAATTCAGAAATGGTAGTTAGGGGTATATTAGACTTTTTATCATTTATTCAACTCCTAAAATCACTCCTAATTCACGTTTGACCACTAAATTCACGTCTGATTTTCTGGCAAACAAATGCATATTGAAATCTGATGCACAACATATATGGAATTGATGCACACACATATATTGCAAATCTGACTCGACAAACAAATTATGAGTGACAATTTAATTGATAGATGATAGTTACAACACACAAATCTCATCTTGATCATTTGAACAAAAATACAAACAAAGCACTAAATTAACACACAATAAAAACCTTCTAATTCTCTTCACGTTTGCCACAACAGCAAATTTTTGATGCAGAATTTGGTGCACACTAACCACAAAAATGATGCACACTCATTTTCAAACACACATAAGCTATGAAGTTCAACCAGGGATGATATTTACACAAAAAAGTTCAGATTGTTACTCACCAAATACAAAATAACTTGAATTAAAAAAAACAATTAATGAAGAATTGTTTAAAAGGCAAACAAAATTCTATTAAACCATCTAAGAGAGATCCAACCAAAATCTTTATGCAAGAAGCAGAAATCTTAAAAAACACAAACATAACACTTCTCTCAATCCTAACTAGAGATGAAGCATTACTGATCACAAAAACATAAGAAATTTCTATCACCTCCACCAACCAATAAAATTCATTGCACCATCTACGATTGAACAACAAAAAGAAGAACAAAACACAGTGGCAAGCTTTCAACCAAAATCAACGAAGATTTTGATGAAGAATAGGAGCAACATTGAGCCAATCACGAAGGGGGAGAATCGTCGATAGCTCTTTTTTCTCGATGACACCGAACAACGATTAGAGGCAGGAAGTTATTTCAGGTTTGGTCGGCTGCAATCTTCAGGGAGGTAGGGATTCACGTTTTGTAGCTGCAACCTAGTATCTCATAGCCAAAATTAGATCCGATCGTGAGCCGAGTACATAAAAAACCACTTGATTGATATTTGAAGAACATCATTTGTTGTCGTTCCGGATATCTCAATGGTTACAAGGTCATGCGAATTAAGGTCGCTACCAACAAGGATGAGCAGAGGCTGTGAGCGGCGATGGTGGACGGCGATTAGAAGGGGGAGTGATGAGTTCGCCTACCCTTCCTTCAATGTCGACGAGCCTGAGGGGAGGTAAAAAATGGAGCGTGTGTGTATCTTAGGGTTAGAGAGACCAGTGAGGCCGACTATTAGGGGGGGGGGGAGGATGGGTTATATAAAGTCAAAAGTACCCTTTAACTGATTTGTATAGGTGTTGTCTCCACAGTCCATTTCTTCCATCCTTCCTTAACCACATCTCTCTTGATCTCATTCATATATATATATATATATATATATATATATATATATATATATATATATATATATAGGGTAAGGTTATTGTAAGAGGTATATTAGAGTAAGAGGGATAAGAGGGAAGGAGAACCATTGGATGTGGCTTGATGGTCAATGATTGATGAGCTGGCATTAAAGTTAAATCAGCTCCAAGGGTAAATTGGGAAGAAAACAACAATGAATTCTTTTAACGGTTACAAATCTGAGTTATATTAGGTAAAGATTGATAAAAAAAATGATGAACAAATTTATTCAAATACATCGATAAAAAGATAACATTAATTTAAATCTAGAACTTGATGAACACCTGGATAAACAAAGATTGATGAACTTAAAACTATAATTATCACAAATATGGTATTCATCAAATCTAGAGAACATTAATTCAAAGTAGGTATTCATCAATAAAAATTTAAATAAGCAACTCTGATTTCTTATTGAGCAATGAAAAATAAAGAGCACAACCCATTATACATAAAGTAATACATAAACCAACAACAAATCTATGAACATTTAGCTTCTTGAGCTATAATATACCACCAAAAAAATTGATGAATTTCTCCGGTCACTGTCTAAACCTATAATTTACACAACAAGAATTTCATAAATAATAAGATCTTTGAACAACAGACCATGAAGAATACAAAGACCTTAAAACAACATGATGAATCAAAATCAAGCCTTCTAATAACCAAAATCAAAAAATTCATTTCAAAACTTGGAACAAATGAAACTGATGACCAAATAACCGATAATCAAAAAGTGTTAAATACCAAATATTCAGAGGTTGTATTCCCAATTCACCCAAAGCTGCAATTCACACTAAACCATTCACTATATTCATCAAATATAAATAAGACATTATATATTTCAAATTTAAACTTTAACCCATGTGGCAAACTGTGCTAGAAACTAGACTTTAATATCGAAAAATGAAGATATTAAACCAAATAAATCGAGACTTCCAACAATAAATTGATCGATCTTAAGTTGATGAATCATGAAATCAAAAAACAATATAAACAAGAAACTCAAGAAGCACATAGAATATGTTTTGAAATCAGGTTTCAAAATAGAACCAACGACCTTCAACGTTTATTCAAAACAGTGAATCAGTCTTGGTTTAGGCTTGCAGACATAGAACAGGACATGAGTGGCACCCGTTGTAGCTTTTCAGATATGCGGTAATCGTTTTTGCGTGCGATGGTGGAACACTGCCAGATGCGAGGGCGAAGAACAAGCAGATGAACTCTACCTACCCTAAAACGCTAGATCTACTTACCTTGGATGCAAATCTGGAATTCTTAATCAGGGATGATGTAGGAGTGGATGACAGTCGGTTTGGAAAGGAGAAAGTTCCGAGAGGCAATCGTCGGTTTCGTCAATGGAGATGATCGGAGAGAGCTGTAACGTCCCAAATTTTTTTTTATATAATAAAACATGACAAGTAAATATATTCCGACCATCACCAAAATCAACAGTTACAAACGTAGCACCATCAAAGTTAATTTGTTTGTTACAACGGAAGCAAATATAATGTAAAATTGTTTGACTGATAGTTGAATCAAAACATGAAACGATGCGGTCGCCATCAACGAGCTGGAGCCTTGCCCTTATCCAACCTTGAGGGTCCTGAAACAGAAAAATAACGAGTAAGCACAAAGCTTAGTGAATCACCACTACCCTTACTCTTCACAGGAATCACATCATGCCATCTATTAACACATAACTAGGGACTCGCCCTCTGCCGCATCTCGGGTCCCACCCGTTTGATGCCTGAACCGGGCCTCGCCCGCTATGACTCATCACAGGTCCCACCTTTAGATGAAGCCATCTGCCCCGATCGACCATGAAGGCACGGTTGGTTACTGACATCTTACCATGATAACACATAATGACTTTTCACATTTAAGCACATACTTGGCAATGATAAGCATCATACAGATCACTTACACTTCGCGGGAAATAAAGTAAGTTAGGGTAACTCACCTGGATGACGACACGATAAAGTCAGAAATATTTCTCAACACTGCTTTGACTAACTGGGTCCTGACGGTAAACCTACAACACATTTGCTAAGTCAGGTCAAATATCATCCTCTAAGTCACACGAGTTAAAAGTCGCATGGCGCCTTAAGTCGCATGGACTAAGTGTCGCATGGACTATGAGAGTCGCATGAATCATGTATCGCATGAACATAAGTGTCGCATGAACTCAAGTGTCACATGACAGTAACCTCCCTTGGAGGTTGTGCCCTAATCCCACATATATATATATATATATATATATATATATATTCTATAAATTGGGCCAAGCCCATTTCTTTATTATCTTTTGGGCCACTCTTAGTTCATTAAGAAATGGGCCAATCCATTAAACCTAAGTATACTCATATATATATAAATAAACTTTCAACTCCATTTCTTGCAATTGAGGTAGCATAATAATACTAATAATAATGACTCGTGAAATTCATACATTCATATATATATATACGCCAATAATTGTAGATTATAGATTTACGTCATGAATAAACAGAACTCCGAAAAATGGATATTACAACTCTCCCCCACTAAAACACGACTTCGTCCTCGAAGTCATCCCTTGAATAGCTCGGGGTAATTCAACCTCATTTCGCTTTCGGGTTCCCAAGTCCATTCTGACCCTCTACGGTGCTCCCATTGTACCTTGACTAACCCAATCTGCTTGTTTCTGAGAGTTTTAATCTTTCGTTCTAGTATTGCCACTAGTTTCTCTACGTAATTCAGCTTGTCATCTACCACAATATCCTCCATGGGTACGAATGTTGACTCGTCAGCTAGGCACTTCCTCAAGTGTGACACGTGGAAGGTGTTGTGAATCCTCGATAGTTCCTCGAGTAGTTCAAGTCTGTACGCGACCTTCCCCACTCGTGCCACTACCTTGAAGGGCCCGATAAACCTTGGGCTCAACTTTCCCCGCTTTCTGAAACGGATGACTCCTTTCCACGGCGAAACCTTGAGTAGTACAAAGTCCCCGACTTGAAACTCTAGTTCCGAGCGATGCTTATCCGCGTAACTCTTCTGTCTACTCTGCGCTGCACGCAGTCTTTCGCGAATTTTCTGAATGTTCTCAGTCGTTTTCTGTACCACTTTTGTACTCCCGAGCTCCCTCTGCCCCACCTCACCCCAACAAATAGGGGTTCTACAACGCCTGCCGTACAACATCTCATACGGCGGCATCCCTATACTGGCGTGGAAGCTATTATTATATGAGAATTCTGCTAATGGAAGGTAAATATCCTAGCTGCCCCGAAATCTAGCACACATGCCTGCAGCATGTCCTCTAAGGTCTGTATCGTCCGCTCACTCTGACCGTCCGTCTGCGGATGATAAGCTGTACTAAAGTGCAACCTCGTGCCCAAATCACTATGAAACTTCCCCCAGAATCTAGCCGTGAATCTCGTATCCCTGTCAGACACCACTGACACTGGCACCCCGTGCCTCGAGATCACCTCTTTCATAAACACATCTGCCATTTTCTCTGACGAGTACGTCTCACGGATCGGGATGAAGTGTGCACTTTTCGTCAACCGGTCAACAATGACCCATATAGCGTCATAACCCGTCGGGGTTCGGGGCAACTTGGTTATTAAATCCATCATGATATGCTCCCATTTCCACTCTGGTATTTCCAAAGGCTGAACCTTTCCGTGGGGTCTTTGGTGCTCGGCCTTAACTCGAAGGCATGTTAAACATCCTTCTACGTACTTTGCTACAGAGCGCTTCATCCCCGGCCACCAATAATCGGATTTTAAATCTCGATACATCTTTGTAGCCCCCAGATGAATTGAAAATTTAGACTTATGAGCCTCGTCGAGCAGCGTAAGCCTTGCATCCCCCATACTGGGTACCCAAATTCGTCCATGTCGAGTAAGCAAATCTCGACCATCCTTCACGAGCTTAGTTGCTTGACCCTTAATCCTTTCTCTGTTCTGGTTCTCATCCCTGATTGCTTCCTCCTGGCTGGACCTTATTAACTCAAATAAGGAGGTCGTTACCGTCAACCGCAAACACTGCACTTGAAGTAGCATGCAACCTGCCCTCCTACTCAAAGCGTCCGCCACCACATTGGCCTTACCTGGGTGATAGAGTATTTCACAATCGTAATCCTTCACGAGGTCTAGCCACCGTCGTTGTCTCATGTTCAACTTTTTCTGATCTGCGAAGTATTTCAAACTCTTGTGATCTGTTTAGATCGTACACTTCACTCCATACAAGTAATGTCTCCAAATTTTTAATGCAAAGACTACCGCCGCGAGCTCTAGGTCATGCGTTGGATAGTTGCTCTCGTGCGGTTTCAATTGCCTCGACGCGTATGCTATAACTTTCCCTCTTTGCATTAACACGCACCCCAAGCCACAGTGAGAAGCGTCACAATAAACCACAAGATCCTCCATCCCCTCGGGTAGAGTTAACACTGGCGCTTCGCATAGTTTGTTACGTAGGGTCTCAAACGCCTTTTGTTGCTCAATTCCCCAAACAAAACTCGCATTCTTCTTAGTTAACTTGGTCAAGGGCACTACAATTCTCGAAAAATCTTGAATAAATCTCCGGTAGTATCCTGCTAAGCCCAAAAAGCTCCTAATCTCAGTTGGACTCTTGGGCTGTTCCCATTTCATGACGGTCTCAATCTTAGCCGGATCCACCTTTATGCCGCTCTTGTTCACGAGATACCCTAAGAATTGTACTTCCCGTAACCAAAATTCGCACTTTGAGAACTTAGCGTAGAGATTCTCCTGCTTTAGCGTTTCCAAAACTTGCCGTAAGTGTTTCTCGTGTTCCTTTCGTGTCCTTGAATACACTAAAATATCGTCGATGAATACGATGACCGACTTGTCGAGCATCGGCCTGCATACCCTGTTCATAAGATCCATAAACGCTGCTGGAGCGTTGGTCAATCCGAACGGCATGACCACGAACTCGTAATGGCCATACCGCGTTCTGAACGCCGTCTTAGCAATATCCTCTTCTCGCCCCTTCAACTGATGGTAACCGGAACGAAGCTCGATCTTCGAAAACCATGTAGCTCCCTGAAGTTGATCGAATAAGTCGTCGATTCTCGGTAGCGGGTATCTGTTCTTTACGGTGACCTTATTTAGTTCGCGGTAGTCGATGCACATTCTGAAAGATCCGTCTTTCTTCTTGACGAAGAGTATAGGCGCGCCCCAAGGCGAACTACTTGGTCTGATAAATCCCTTATCTAACAGCTCTTGGAGCTGACTCATGAGTTCCTTCATCTCAGGTGGAGCTAATTGGTAGGGTGTCTTGGCTATTGGTGCGGCTCCAGGTACTAAGTCGATTCTGAATTCAACCTGACGGTCAGGTGGTATCCCGGACAGATCTTTCGGAAATACTTCTGGAAATTCTCTTACCACTGGCACGTCTGACACTTCTAACGTGCCCTTCTCCTTTTTACTGTCGAGTACATAGGCTAGGAAGGCGGTGCATCCGTGACGAAGGTACTTCCTCGCTTTGGTTATTGTGCAGAATGTTGTTTCCTCCTTCCGGCGTTCCCCTGTGACGACAACTTCTCCCCCACTAGGGGTTTGGATCCTAACTCTCCTCCGGTCACATTCAATGGTAGCTTGATGACGACTCAACCAATCCATCCCCACGACGACGTGAAATTCCCTCATAGCAATCGGTATAAGGTCAATCGCAAACTTCTCGCCCTCTAGTTCTATCACGTTACTTCTATACACTGTCGACACACTTAAAGCCTTGTCATCGGCTATTTCTACTTCCAAAGGTACCTCTAGTTTCACAGGTGCTTGGTTGAGGTTTTTGCAAAATGTAAAAGAAACAAACGATCTACTCGCGCCAGAATCAAATAAAACAAGTGCAGGTACTGAGTTTACAAGATGAGTACCTACAACCACATCAGGCTCTGCTTTGGCTTCTTCGGTAGTTAGCTGGAAGGCTCGCCCCCTTCCCCGAGTCGCCTCACTCTTCTTACCTTGACCTCCCTCATGATCCTTAGGGTTGCAAGCGCAGCAGCTTTCACTTCTCCCTTGTTCAGCTGGGGACACTCCAACCTTAGATGGCCGGGCATATAACAGTTGAAGCAGACCTTTGCTCCCCCCTGCAATCTCGGCTCAGGTGGACCGGTTGGCCACACTTGAAACACCCTGCCGATCCCAACTTGCATTCCCCAGCATGGTTTCTTCCGCATTTCTGGCACCGGGGTGGTTCCTTCTTCCCTCCCGGCTTAGGCATCGTAAACCTAAATTTCTTGTTGGACCCCGCTGCTGGCTCCATCTTCCTCTTGCTCTGCCTCTCAACCTCTTGCTTTTCCAACTCGATCTCCCGGGCCCTGGCGGCCCCCGTCATCTGCTCTAGAGTTTGGTACTTCGATGAATCCACAAATTCACGGATCTCAGTCTTCAGCACCCCCATATACTGGAACATTTTCATCTTCTCATTGGCTACGTATTCTGGACAAAAGCGAGACCTCGCAAGGAACAGTTCGTTCAATTCCGTGATGGTTTCAGTTGTTTGCTTCATGGCAAGGAACTCGCTAGTGATCTTCTCAACTTCGATTTGCGGTGTGAACTTTTCTTTGAACATCTCCTTAAAACTATCCCAGGTAGCGTCAACAAGCGCTTCACCCTTCTGTAACATCAACAGCGACCATCAGTCCTTTGCTGCGCCACGCAGCAGGTTAACGGCAAAGAGGACCTTACGGTCTGCCGGACAGTAGCTAGTACGGACTGCTGATTCAACCTCGGCTATCCAACGGGTACTCAGAACTGGGTCGGGTTTTCCTTCGAACACAGGTGGTTGCAAGCCGCAAAGTCACGGTAGGTGCACCCGCCCTGGTTGGCCCCCAGGTTCTCAGGACGGCGGTTAGCTTCCTTGGCAGCCAACTCTCTTCTTACTGTCTCCGTAACCATCTTTTCCATCTCCTCAGCCATCTGCTCGAACATGTTAGGGAGTATTTATTCCAAGGCCCTCCCTATCGTTGCTACCAACCCATCATCCACGGGTGGATCCACAGTTCCACCCCCGACGGCTACTACGGGTATTTCCGGCTGGCGTCTTGGACCAGTTTCAGCCGTGTAGCTTGCAATCTCCCCATCCCGGGGCACATTGGCGGGACCCCCCGCTAGTGGGTTTGGATTCCTTCTTGTGTTAACCATTCTGAAGTATAGGTAACGCACTGTAAGTCAAGTAGGCGTTACCGCATATAACTTCCTATCGCACACTTAATTCATTTAAAAGTAGCCCTACGTGCACTAAGGCCGCCCTAGCTACATACACTTCATAACATACAAGTAACCTCTCACCAGATTCACCAGATTCCTCATGATTCTGTCAAGCTCTAGTGTGTACCGTGTATCTGTAACAATATAGGCCTTCATACTATTACCGACACACTATACATACCAGATCTTAGCATTACCACTAGGCCTCTTGCATCATTAAGACTCTACACATACAAGCTTCACGTATAGGTTATCATGCATTATTTAAGGCGTTCACACTACACTGAATGTTGCTATTATCTGTTCATGATCATAGGAATAACATTTACGTTTCGTAAATCATCAATTCAATAAGTGCTTACCAGGACCTTTGGCTCCAGCTGACAGCGCGCTTCAACATGGTTTAGGGAATTCGTTTAGTTTGAAAATATCATTTTGAACCAAGGTTTAAGTCCAAACACACCACTTGCGCGCTTGAAGCGCTTAAACCAAGGCTCTGATACCAAGTTGTAACGTCCCAATTTTTTTTATATAATAAAACATGACAAGTAAATATATTCCGACCATCACCAAAATCAACAGTTACAAACGTAGCACCATCAAAGTTAATTTGTTTGTTACAACGGAAGCAAATATAATGTAAAATTGTTTGACTGATAGTTGAATCAAAATATGAAACGCTGCGGTCGCCATCAACGAGCTGGAGCCTTGCCCTTATCCAACCTTGAGGGTCCTGAAACAGAAAAATAACGAGTAAGCACAAAGCTTAGTGAATCACCACTACCCTTACCCTTCGCAGGAATCACATCATGCCATCTATTATCACATAACTAGGGACTCGCCATCTGCCGCATCTCGGGTCCCACCCGTTTGATGCCTGAACCGGGCCTCGCCCGCTATGACTCATCACAGGTCCCACCTTTAGATGAAGCCATCTGCCCCGACCGACCACGAAGGCACGGTTGGTTACTGACATCTTACCATGATAACACATAATGACTTTTCACATTTAAGCACATACTTGGCAACGATAAGCATCATACAGATCACTTACACTTCGCGGGAAATAAAGTAAGTTAGGGTAACTCACCTGGATGACGACACGATAATGTCAGAAATATTTCTCAACACTGCTTTGACTAACTGGATCCTGACGGTAAACCTACAACACAGTTGCTAAGTCAGGTCAAATATCATCCTCTAAGTCACACGAGTTAAAAGTCGCATGGACTAAGTGTCGCATGGACTATGAGAGTCGCATGAATCATGTATCGCATGAACATAAGTGTCGCATGAACTCAAGTGTCACATGACACAATAAGTCGAATGGTAATGAAAGTCGCATGGACCAATGTCGTATGGAAACTAAGTGTCGCATGGAAGTGAAAGTCGCATGGACCCTAAAAGTCGGATGAACCCTAAAAGTCGGATGAACCGACTATCGCATGGGCATAAGTTGCATGGGATCTGAAAGTCGGATGAAAAGTCGCATGGCACAATGCAAGTCGCATGGAAAGTCGCATGAACTAAGTGTAAGTCGCATGAGCTAAGTGTATGTCGCATGAGCTAAGTGTAAATCACATGAAGGTCGCATGACCAAAAACCCAGTTACAGTTCTTATTTTAAATTTCTGAAATCTTTCAAAACTTAACCAATTCATGTCATTCTTGTTCCAAAAGCTTCCTAATAGCAAATAAACAAGTCCTTTTGAAGATAAACTATTACAATCTCAATTACTAGGGCTAGAATCCCATTTTTAGTTTCTCACATGGTGTTTCACCAAAAACCCAAGAACAGTGAATGAACCTCAACTAAAACCCTTCTATAACATCTAGAATCTGCTTAGCTACTCACAAAAGATAGAATACAAGTTTTAGAACCATTACCTGATGATTCCTTGATGATTTAGCTTCAAACCCTTGCCTTGTCTTCTTTCTCCTTCTTCTTTGGAGGAACTCACGTACACCCACACACACTCTCTCTAGGTTGAACGAAGAAGAAGAAGAGTGAATGAAACAGTAACCTCCCTTGGAGGCTGTGCCCTAATCCCATATATATATATATATATATATATATTCTATAAATTGGGCCAAGCCCATTTCTTTATTATCTTTTGGGCCACTCTTAGTTCATTAAGAAATCGGCCAATCCATTAAACCTAAGTATACTCATATATATATAAATAAACTTTCAACTCCATTTCTTGCAATTGAGGTAGCATAATAATACTAATAATAATGACTCGTGAAATTCATACATTCATATATGTATATATATACGCCAATAATTGTATATTACAGATTTACATCATGAATAAACAGAACTCCGAAAAATGGATATTACAGAGAGAGCCAATGAAGAAAATAGCCAGCAGCATATGGCCGGATGTTGCAGCGGTGGTGGCCGTAGTGGCCGACATAATTTGGTCAAGAGGAATTGATTAAGGGGAAAAATTGGAACTACAAATAGCGGGTATGGGGGCGATAGTTTAGGGAAGAGATAGAATACTAATAAAATTACCATAGTAACCCTTACCTTATGAAGCCACGTGTCAAATCTATATTCCCTCTTACACCTCTTACAAATGTTTACCTCTTATTTGATCTCAATTCTATATATATATATATATATATATATATATATATGGAAAGGTTTATTTGAGAATTTTTTTTATTACGAGAATCAATCTTAGCCGTTCATTTTGGATAATGGAATTCATGGATGAAGAACGTGGGGGATTAAGTGTGGCATGCATGTAAGGAATTTATGGGTGGGCAATTCAGTTGAAGGAGGGGAATATTATGTATGGGAGCGGTTTAAACGAAAACTGTTTTTCGTGCGAGAATCAATATGGACAATCATTTAATTGTTGTCGTTGAAACCCTAAACTATGTCATCTGAGTCGAGATTGTCGCTGATCCAAACCCTAATCAAAGACGTCGATCGAAGATGGAATGAGGAAGGGAACGTCGGAGGTCATCGGATATGGAACGAAGGTTTCACGAGAGATGGAATGAGGAAGGGAACACCAAAGGTCGTTGGATATGGAACGAGGAAGTCGCCAGAGGTTACAAGAGGAGAAAGCAACCAATTTTGAAATCCTTGTTTGATGAAATGTGAATTCTATCCAAATTTGGAAGAGATGTGAAATCCCACATTTGATGGAATATTTGCCTCATTTAGGAATCCATTTCCTTACCAAATTTAGAACCAAATAATGGAATTGGTTAAATGACTATTTTATCCTTTTTTTAAATTATAAAGTTGTATTTTTAATTACTTCTTAGTAGAAATATTTTATATATATATATACATATACACACGCAGACTAGCTTAACACCCAGTGTATAAACACGGAGGATGATTAAAGTAATTTTAAATGTTTCCGGTGTTAAACAGTATTACATGTATAATAAAACAATTGTAAAACATACAAAAAATATTAACAAACTAAATCACTCAAAAAATGAAAATAAAGGCATTTGAGAAAATAAAGGGACATGATTGGCTTAATGTTATAATTATATATTTTAGTGTTAATTAAATAACCTAAAAAAATAAAAATCTTGAACAATATAAAAAGCTTAAGGTTTTTGACGTAAAAACAATTAATTCTAAAGATGTGTGAGAAAATAAAGGGACATGATTGGTGGAAAAAGCTCTAGATGACATCGTAACCCTATTCTATTAAAATATATTAAAGATTAAAGATATTAATGATTAAAGATTAAAGATATATATATACACTAGATTAAATATCCGTATGATACACGATTTGGTTTAAAAAATAATAAATATTAAAAACTAATAATATAATTATAAAGCGCGAATGAAATGTGAATTTGAAAAATAATGACAAACATCGTTAATACTTAGACCACATTGGAAACATCGACGTAGAGGATATCATGATATGAATAGACGTGATTGTATTTCTTGTACAAGTCATATATCATTATTATTACAATTAGAGATAGTAAGGTTAAGCGTTATTGGTTATAATTACAAAAATTAAAAAGATTATAAAATATTTTAGAATGATAAAACTAAAGATTTGGTTAAATATAATATTTTAAAATATTATAAACGGTAAATATGATATTTGTAAATTAGGGTGGGTAAAATATGATATTTTGGGTTTAAGAGGGTATAACTGAAATTGTATTTAAGAACTTTGAATTAAATTAAAGTCAAAATTGGATTTTAATTTTTATCAAAATAGATTATTAAGATTTGATCATTAAACTTTTTATCTAAATTTAATGGCTAAGATTATCTAATAGATTTTATTGAAGTTAGTCTTTTATTTATATTAGAATATATATATATATATATATATATATATGTGTGTGTGTGTGTAAAATCTTTTTCTTTCATTTCCCACTACAAAAAAAGTGTCATTTAATGGCATACAAAAAGTACCATAAAAAACCAAAAAAAAGTAACTAAAGACCTTTTTAGGAATCACCGGCACAAAAAAAATGTCACTAGAAACACTACCATTAAAGCCTTTTAATGGTATTTTTAGTGTTTACCTTGCAAACTATTAAGCTTTTAATGGCACTTTTTTTGCCACAATAAACAAAAAGGTATTTCTAGCGCAATTAAATTTATGCCGGTAAAAGCTATTGATATTTAATTCATATTATTTTAGTGACACATAACTTTTGTCCTAAGAATCGGATTATTAACTTAAAAAACATAGAAAACAATGTTATTTATCATATTATTTGTAATTTATTATAATCATTATTTATTTACAATATACAATGAAAACAAAACCAAAATATGTATAATAGCATCACTTTGATTAAAAGTTCAACTGTCTTATAAAAATATTCAAATGTCTAATAGGTATTAAACAAGTGTAAATATGAAAACATAAAACACATGAAACTATCAAGTGTTTGAATAAAAACACAAAACTTCAACATGCTCGTGAACCTCTTTTGCAATCTTTATGAAAGCTAAATAATCCTTGTGTTAACTCTTTCTTAACAATGATATTAGCAGTCATATGTTAAAAAAATAAAGATTTTTGAGTAATGATAGTATTCAAGATGCAAACAATAAAATATATTGACTACTAATGAGTAACAAGTTCTTTAAATTGAGTTCCATAACAATATATATTAGGATAAGAAAACACGTCAGCAATTCCGAATTTGTCCAGATTGGTATTGGAAAACAATATTTAATGTTTCTACTTTCTAGCCAAACTTTATTTTGATGGAATTCACAAAAGGGAAATGCTTAAAGAAAAGGATAATTGGCTAGAAATCTATAATTCAATCCATATATGACCAATCACATACCTTTTGCTGCTTCATGAGATGTTGAATCATTATTCGAACTTTTTGTCCTTACTTTTAATTTTGAAATATGTTAACTAGAAATGACCAAGATATCCTATAACATTGAAAAATTCTAATATAAATGATTAACATACAACAAATTCAAAATTAAATGTAAGAAACAGAGAACAATGGAACTACCAAAGAGGCAAATGCGGTTGTAGAGTTTGACTAGACTATAATAAAAGTACTCTGATATGTAGTTTCTAGCAATGGGGGATGTGCCTTAAGGAGATTTATGCATGAGTCCCTACCGGAGCTTATTAAGAGGACGATTACCTGCAAAGCCAAGAGTTTATTACATGAGCTATACATCTTAATTCACAAAATCTTTTTTTGAACATATAATCAAATCATCAAAATTAGATCATTCTATAGCACTTAGCATTTATGTTTTTAGATACTCTTTGGTGAATGTTGTGTCTAGTGTAGCTTAGAGTTCTTTTCTTGAATACACTTTAGTGAAATTAACAAGTTTCTAGTGAATAAGTAAGAAACTCATCTCACTTATTTCAATAAAGCTCTAAAGTACGTCAATAGGAAAAGTAAATAATTTGTCTTCCAGCAGCACTGCATAACCACCATCGACCCTGCGCCCTTGTAAGACAATTAGATTACAAATTGCTAGGGTTAAAATCAGATTACAAAATTGCTAGGGCAGAAATAATCGAATGTATAGAAAATCAGAAGCCGAAATGGAATATAACTAAGAGATTATTCAATAACTTGAAATGGGAAGATTACTAACAGATGGCTAAATAATTGATTATGAATAGATTGTTAAATACCTTGTAGCCAATAGTAAAAGAAGAAGAAGCCGACGTCTCGAGAAGGTATTTCGCTAACGGGACACTGTAGTTGATGCTTCGATGGTGAGGGGGTGTATGAAAGGGATTTTGGTACTGGTAGGGAAGGGTTTTTGGTTTTCTATTCTTTCAGAAAGAGGAAAAGGCGCAATACTCGAATTATGAGAGAGAAGATGAAAAAATTACATTCAAAATTTCATTTAATATGTTTTTAAACTTAACCAAATATGGCGCATCTAAAAATGTTTAAATAAATAAAAATTTGATTTAGTGGTGTAACGCAATAAAATACTTTTATGCCACTATTTGACATAAAACATGAAATGCCACTAAAATCTTTTATATATTTAGTGGCATTTGTAAAGTGCCATGAAACCTTCCAATAGCTGCACAAAATCCATATGCCATAGAAAATGTATGCCACTAGTTGGGTTTTTTTGAAGTGTCCCCAGCATTGGTTCCCCAATCATTCAATCTCTCTAACTCTCTCCCTTTTCTGTAATTTCAGGTTACATCTAATTAGGGTTCAACTTGGGTTAGGGAGTGGACTTGCCTATGATTTTCTGTGTGTGGATGTGGAATTGATTTAGATTTTAAGAATTAAACTTAACATTTATTAATTAATTAGTTAATAATAATAATAATAATTTTAGGTATATATGTTGGATAAGTTAAATTTATATACACAAGGTGATGAATTAGTGAATGTACCTAAGGTTAGATAAAGGTACTTTCAATATATGATATTTTCCAAATATGATGGATTTGGAGCCTGTGTATACTATAATGACTCTCGCTAAGAATAAAATAGTAATTCACACAAAATGTAGAAAAAGAAAATAAATGATTGATTTGTGTTTTTTCCTTCCCGCTCTAAAGATTAACACGAGAACACAACATTAGAGAGTAGTGCTAGTAAATGAACAAAAACCTTATATTATCGCCAATTATATAATACGATTCTAGTTTTGACAGGCATGCATGTCGAAGTCTCAAAATTACAAACAGATAGTTCTCGATTCAATTAACTCAAATACCCAAGAAATCAAGTGATTTACATTGAAACTAAATAGAACTAAAACATGAAAATCACTAAAAACAGGAGAAACTTATTCTTTTTGTTCATAAGATACATCACATAACTCCAAGTACAAAAAAAGTTATGGTTGTTGAAAGTTCGATTTCTTTTTTCACCTTTTCCTTATGTTGCTAACTCTTGGATATGCCCCAAATTATATTGACCCAACGATTTCAACTAACATGGTGTTTGACTGTTTGTTTTTCCTAAAAAATAAATATATTTTTATAGCTTCACTTATGTTTCAAGATACACAAATATTAGTGAAAATGATTGTTTGTTTGTAGGAAGACAAAATACATTTGTTTAATCATCTTAGGCTTGGAGATGATTAAGTACCAGATTAAGGGATAGGGTCAATGAAATTGTGCTTGATTTCCTTGCCTAGAACATATTGAGGAACATGTATGATGGTTCTGCAAAACGAGCAATTACTCATCAGCGGTGCCATAGGCGGAGCTCCTGTGGTAGACCCTTCGATAATCAAGTAAGGGGGTGTTTCGTTCAAGTATTTTTTTGATAGTATTTGCATTTGATAATGGGATTCTCATTTGGTGGGATCTAAAATCCCAAATGGTGTTTGGATGAGATTTATAAGATGGGATTTCCACTGTAGTAACCACCACCTACAACCTCCATTGCCACCACCGACTAGGGTTTTGCCACCATCGGCAACCATCTCCATCACCACCACCGACTAGGCAAAAGGTCGACAGCGAAGGCGAAACCCTAGGTCGCCAGACACGAAGTTGGAGACGAACAACGAAGGCGAAGGGAAGGAAGACGGAGACGAAGACAAACAGCGAAGGGACGGCGAACTGGTCGCCGGAGACGAACATCGAAGGCAAACAGGTCGCCGGAGACGAACAACGAAGGCGAAGGGACGAAAGACGGAGACAAAGACGAACAACGAAGAGACGGAAGACGAACAGGTCGCCGGAGGAAATCCTCATCTGCGGGATTTTAGAATACCAGGGGGGCTAGTATTTCAAAAGCCCTCATCCATGGGATTTAAAAGCCATCAAATGAAATCCATCGATTTGAAATCCTTACCTACTTTGCCAACCAAACATGATATTTGGAGAGATTTGAAATGCAAATCCACTAAAAGAATGAAACAAGCACCCCCTAAGTATATAGGAGTGGAGAAAGGATGATGAGTAAATATTTTAACAGAGTTTTGGCTAAGAGAAACTTACTTGTAGACTTGGAAAATTTTCGTATGTATAAGGTCTACACATCAGTCACCTTCCAGTAATGCGCTGTGGTGGGATCGTGGCTTACAACTGTAAGTTATTTAGTCATAACCGTCGCTGACCTAGTCATCTTCGGTAACGGTTATAACTTCACATCACATGCACTAGTTATCCGCCTAGAGAGACGACTTAAGCCCCTCTCCAGCTCTCCTTATGGAGGGATACATCATACACAATCAACATTAAAACCTATATTCCCCATTTCATTTAGAAGCGATATAGTGTTCATTTCGAATCTCTGGAGGCATTTATCTCCACAAACATAACCCTGAAGGACCCTTGACGATTATTACTTACCTCCCATTTCGTATGTTTAATTTAGCTACTTCGTTTTTGTAAGTGCTTTGTTTTTACAGGTGCTTAGGTTTGTTGTCGGTGCTTCAATTCTAATACTTTGTTTTTTAATTTCACAAATTCTACAAATAGGTTATAATTTGACAAATCGATTGTGTTAGAATTTAGGCTTAAAATTAGTGTTACAATTAATTTGGTTTGATGATTTTGGGTGTGCAAAAAAATAATCTTCTAATATAAATAAAAGACTAACATTCATCAATCTAATTTGAAGATCTTGACTATTCATTTAATCATAATTAAATCCTAACCAATAATTTAATCAAAATTAAAAATCTACTTTTCACTTTAAATAGTCAAAATTGAAAACCCAATTTTTTAAAGTTTAATTATTATAGAAGATAAGATAGTTAATAAAAAAATATTATTTAGACAATAAAATAAAGTAAATGTATTTTTAGACAATATATTTACATCAATTTAAATACACAATTATACCTTATAATAAGTACCTCAAATATAAACTATTATCTACATTAGATTAGATTTAAGATAATAATTTATTTAATACGTGTAATATTACATTTATTTAGTTTAATTTATGTATATTAAAATTGTGAAATACCAATTAAATTAATTCATAATTGTGTAATACGTAATCAAATTAAATTTATTTACTACGTGTAATATTACGCATATAAATTTTTATTTGATATTCAATAAATTTAAATTTAAAGTTATACCAATAAGAATTTAATAAGCAATGAAACCATGTATAGTAACTTAAATTTGTTTTTTAAATTCTCGTTTATTTCGTGTTTTATAATTATTTGATATTATTTAGTTAGTATTTATTCGTTATCATTTTTTTTAAAACCCGTATATTACACGGGTATTTAATCTAGTTTAATATAATATACAAACATTTTTCTTTTTTATGAAAAAGAATTTTATTTCAGCCCTTCTCTCATAAATCCTTTTTTTCTTTGAAAAGAGAACAGATATTTTAAATCTTCAAGGAATATAATTAGAAAACTTCAAAATAATACCTAAAGTATTATTATTTTATGATTATATCATATGGATTTTATATTTAATTGAGTATCGTTCGTCAATATCGTAAGAATTAAATGTTGGTCGTAAATATAGTATTAAAACACGTGACAAGTACTGTTTGTTACTTTAAAGTTTTAATATTTGTTTTTTATTTTTTAAATAAGAAAGTAGTTATGAAAGTTATGATATACAATCCGTAAAAATGTCCGCGCACATGGAGTTCGTGAAATTGGGTTTATCCTATCCAATTCTCCGGCCTTATCCAACTTCCTGAAAATGGGTTCTCCAAGCTCTTCATTTATACTCTTTTCTTATGGTTTAATTTGTTATTGTTTGTTTTTTAAAATAACATATTAAACATGGACAAATATTTTTTAAAAAAGGACTGCTTAGTAAGATTAGGTGGTGTTTGTTTTCGAAGACATAAATGTCTAATGTCTTATTTCATGTCTTCAGGAGAAGATGTTGTTTGGAAGGTCTTAAGATTGAGAAGGTCTGCGAAAAAAAGCTATAGATTTTAGCTTCTCAAAATAAGCAAAAATAAGACAGAATAAGGTCTTATGTCTGCAAAAAAACAAACAACCTTATTAGAAACGTCTGCGGGCGCGCAGACGTTTCTTTGAAAAAACAAACAAGCTTATCAGAAACGTCTGCGCACCCGCAGACGTTTATTTAAAATGAGGCCTTATTTAAAAAAACAAACAAAGCCTAAGTGATAAATGCTTCAAAGATCTTATCTTTGGAATTGATTGAATATCACTTATTTTTTAACAGATCTTGAAATCTTTTTCACATTTTCTCCAGCATACTCGAAATAACACATAAGACGTTTTACATCTTTTAAAACAAGCAAGACCTAAGTTTTTCGTCCTTTTCATTCATGTTGTTTTTTCTACAGAAATATTCGAACAATTTGAAAATAAGTACGCGTTTGTTTTTACAATTAAGATCTTATTTATGTAAACAAGCAGAAGTTTTAAAAAGTGGTCTTGTTATATCACATTTCCTTTGTAACCCTAAGCTCAAGAAGTGCCTTTCATGTTTGGATTTGGATACTATTACCATGTTAGATGTTATGTTTTTTTTTTTTTTTGGATATTATATGATATCTTATGTCTTTAATGTATGGACTTGAATAGCTAATTTGTTAGTTATGTTTTTATTTTTATTTGAATGGTATGTTATAGATATTCATATATTAGTTTTTTGTTCTTTTGAATTGAACATATACGTTAAGCTTATTGATATTTTAACTAGTGGGTCACGGACAGAGATATAAAATGTACTCATAATTGTTATCTACATGTATTTTTATGTATTTCCAGAATAGAACTTTGAAAAGAAGACAAGATAATACTTCGGTAATGTTGGAACATCGATCTACAGTAGAATTGTTGAAAGGAAATGGCAGACAATGTATTGAGTTTTTACGTATGTCACGAGATTCTTTTGTCTGTCTTTGTGCGTATTTTAGAGTAAAAGGTTGAATAAAAGATAACAAACATGTGTCGGTTAAAGAAAAGACGACTATGTTTGTTTATGATGATTGGTCATAATAAATGTTTTGTTGTGGTGAAGTGTAAATTTAAACACTCAAACTAGGGATGTAAACGAACCGAGCTACTCGCAAGCTATTCGAGCTCGGATCGTTAAAAGCTCGAAATGAGCCAAGCCTTAACAAGCTCGAGCCTAGATTAAAGCTAATTTAATAAACCAGCCGAGCTCGAGCTTCAAAAAGTGGGCTTCCAAGTTTAAACGAGCCTAAACGAGCTCAATATATAACATAGTTTATATTTTATATGTTTAATTTTTAATAATTATATATCATTTTAATAAAAAAAATATCAAAATAGCTAAACGAGTCTAGCCTAAACGAGTGCTTAGGTTTGTTGTCGGTAATTCAATTCTAATACTTTGCTTTTTATTTCCACAAATAGGTTATAATTTGACAAATCGATTGTGTTAGAATTTAGGCTTAAAATTAGTATTACAATTAATTTGATTTAATGATTTTTGGTGTGAAAAAAAGATAATTTAATCTAATATACAAACATTTTTCCTTTTTTATGAAAAAGAAATTATTTCAGTTCTTCTCTCATAAATGATAAATCTTTTTTTTTTGTGAAAAGACAACAGCTAGATATTTTAAATCTTCAAGGAATATAATTAGAAAATTAAAAAATATATAATACCTAATTTTTTATTAGTTTATGATTATATGTATTTATATAATTAAGTATCTTCGTAAAGAATTAGATGTTGGTCGTAAATATAGTATTAAAACACGTGACAAGTACTGTTTGTTACTTTAAAGTTTTAATTTATACTTTTTTTTTTCATTTATAAGAAAGTAAGTTTTGAATTTTTGATCCGTAAATGTACGTCCAACATCTAATTGGGTTTATACTTTATCCGATTCTCCCGCGGCCTTATCCATCTTCGTGAAAAATAAGCTAGCAATAATTAATTAATTGATAAAAAATAGTTAAAAAACAATATTTCTTATTATTAATAGCTTTAAAAAATAGCATGATATACGTAGTTGGCCTTTATCATATGAAAGCTACATGTAATTTGGTAAACATGTTTAGATTGTAGTCTTTTCTAATGGTTTTTTTTTATTTTGTTCTTGTTTGTTTTTTAAAATAACAATGTTTTTAAAAGTATAATGTGTATTAAGAATAAGTGATAAGTCTTTCAAAAATCTTATTTTGATCTTATCTTTATAATTGATTAAAGGTCGCTTATTTTTTAGACCTTAAAACCCGTGTCACATCTTATGCAACGGATTTGAAATAAGACATAAAAAATTTTACACCTTTTAAACCAAATAACACCTACCTATGTTTTTTCCTTTTCATTTACGTTGTTTTTTCTAAGAAAATATTTGAACTATTTGGAAATAAGGGCATGTTTACTTTTTGAATTAAGATCTTATTTATGTAAAACGTTTGTAAACAAGTAGATGACTATATATGTTTTGATATTCTATACCAAGCGTCTAATCCCAAAGCAAAGGTACAACACTTCATATAACTCTTCTTTGTTACTAAACATTCATCTTTCTTTTCCTCCAACCAATATACTTATTCTTACACACTAGATCTTTGGGGTGAGGCGATTGATAATTTGATATATAGTGCGTTGGAGGTTCTAAGATACCTCCTATTATACAGTAGTCTCTTGTGTTACTTTTCTTTTTAGTCAACCTTTGTGGCCAAAAGACCAACATTCCAATCACTAGAGATGTGACTGATCCTGAAGATTCATAGGAGTTGACCTTCGGTTGTAGTCCATTTTGAAGGATTGTGCATGTCTTACTTGAAACAGTGACCTTACGTACCTTTTGATGGTCTTTTTGGTAAGCTGTAGAATAGCTTTTCCTTTTACACTATTCAGCCCATGTCTTGATTTCCCAAGCCGAAGTTTGTGGTTCAAGTAGCTAGAGGTCATAAAGTCCGCACATGCTTCAGTTTGTGAGGTCCGGTGCATACATCATCATAAAGTATTAAGTCGCTCATATAGTCAAAATATAAAATTAATCATCTCTTGTTTTATGCAAATATTTACTAATTAATTTTAAACAATACCATATTTTGCGTATGTTACGATGCATGAAATAATTTTAAACAACTATGACTATAATTTGAAACCCTGATAAAAATTGTTAGCAGCCCAAAATACCATAGCAACACCCATGTCCATGTTTTGATATTCTATGATCCAAACTTAAGAAAAATTTAAAGTTGCTACAATTTGTTGGAATATTCACCAAGGTGGTTACAACACTCTAGCTATTGATATACAAATATCACTAGAATCAAGTGATGATGGATATGTTAGCTAGAGAAGACTATCACTCCATAGTACAATAGTTATATGATACAGTTTGCAACTATATGAAAGAAAATAATGACAAATGCTTCAAGAAGATGCGATCTTAGACGGGGAATCACGACTCGAGGAATTTCTCTCTACTTGTGAACTCCCAGTTTTGGATGACTCGATGAAAACAAGATGCTCATTGCTATCATCGTAAAACTGGACATATCGCGGGATTGGAGGGGTGTTCACTTCTAAAACCCCTTCAAGAATCTGTTCCACGACACTCATCGAAGGCCTGTGGTCTTCCGCGCCTTGGATACACCAACATGCAACTTTGAAAATTCTTGTGATTTCTTCAACATCAGCTTCCCTGTTTAATCTACTGTCTAATAGGCTAAGGATATCACCTCCCACCATAAGATTCTTTGCAACCAAACTTGGAAAGAATGTGAAACTTGAATCTTCAGACTTTGCTGCATTTCTCCTACCCTGTACTAACTCAAACAACATCATTCCATAGCTAAAAACATCTGCTTTTGTAGTGATAGCCATCCCTGTTAACCATTCTGGAGCTAGATACCCTGGTGTCCCTCTCATAGTTGTCAACACCCTACTAAACTCTCGACCCACGAGCTTTGCTAGACCAAAATCAGAAATTTTTGGACAGAAATGGGCATCTAAAAGGATGTTTTCTGGCTTTATGTCACAGTGAATTATACAGTCTCTACACTTCTCATGAAGATAAACCAATCCTCTTGCAGTTCCAAGTGCAATATGATACCTTGTTTTCCAGTTTAGAACATTATCTTGTTTCTTATGAAAGAGATGAAAATCTAGAGAGCCGTTTGGCATGTAATCATACACCAACAACTTACTGTTATCTTCTGCACAAAACCCGCGAAGGCGTACAAGATTAACATGTTGGATGGATCCGATTGTGCTAACTTCACTCCTGAACTCCTTCTCACCTTGGTTAAAACTTTGGAGTTTTTTCACTGCCACAATCGACGAATCACTCAATACCCCCTTAAAAACTGAACCAAAACCACCTCCTCCTAATTTTTCTGAGAAATTTTTGGTGGCTTTTTGCAAATCTTTGTAGACAAATGCCATTAGAGATCCCTCCATTCTTGTTTTTCCAACCCATATCCTTTTTCTTTTATGAATTATAATCAAAATTAGACATAAGAGAATAACCATGCCTACAACAGACCCAACTATAGTATACATGATGATCTTGTTATTCTTTTTATGACTTGGGAGATCTTTTGAAGCAACCTTGATGTAGATTATTTTCCCATTAACATTATCCTCTGATAGATTCAAGAGCTCTCCATCCCAAATTGAACACTCATCATTGTCAAAAGAGTAAGCGTTACACAAGCAATTGTTAGAACATGTTCTACGACATTCTCCAGCACTCTCAGCTGTCACATAACTATTCGATGGAAGATTTGTGACTTTGATCATGAGAAAATCGTGATTTTCCTTGTTCTCACCGCAACTCAGAATTGTTTTTCTCGTACAACCACCCGAGAAATCACTCTGATTCCACTCACTCTCTATTCTAGGCTCGAAACCAGTCATGCAATTACAGAATGAAAATCCATTCTGTTTGCAAATACCAAAAACCCCACATAAAGCATAAACATCACATCTTCTTTCAGGTTGAGCCCAGAATACATTCCACTGTTTGGTAGATTCTAACCATGTTTGTTGCTGGATTTGACCAGAAACATCCATTAAAAATCTAGATACAACGTAAGGATTATATGCAGCATAAGTGAAGTAACTCTCGTTCTCATTCGTTTGGAAGCTGAAATTATAAAAATCATTAATCATCAATGGATCCCAAGATCCTGTATCCCAATAACGCCGTGACCCGTTCCACTTAATTATAAACATCTTTTGAGATGGAACAAGCTCAAAAGAGAAGAGTCCTACTGCAGGATCATTTGTGCTTTTCCATGAAGTAAGAAGCTGACTTTTGTTTGTTCTCTTATTATAAGAAAACTTAGCACCAGTTAACCAAGTATGAGCTGGGTGGTCAAAACTTTGCCAAATTGGCTCAACTGAACTTAAACTCTCTTTTAAAACTAAGTTTCCATCATCAAGAATAACAGCAATTGCAGACTCTAAATTGGCATTAAAAGTGACATTTGTGGACCAAATTGGTATCTTGGATTCATTTAAGAGCACTAAATTACCATCTACAACTTTAAATTCAGAACTGAATCTATCAGAGATGGGTGTTTCTCTGTTTGCTACCCAAACTATTGTAGGAGGACCTGAAGAAAACTTCTTATACCAAATGCCAATGTAATAGTTAAAAGAAGTACCTGCTTTAAAGAAGCCCAACTCAAAGTTTCCACCTTTGGATATGATTGTTTCATCACCAGAGAGAGAACTATTTGCAGATATGATATCAGCTCCAGATGAGATAGAAGTGGTGAGAGATAAACAGAGGAAGAACATAAAACCCATTACAGACTGTCAACTTTTTGGTGAAGCACATAGAAAAGGAGATGGTTAAAGAGATAGAGAGCAAGTGATCTTATAGAATAGTAAAACTTCATCTTTATCTGCAGATTGTAGCAGGCTATGAAACATTCAAACAATTATATTTATTAATTTTTGACATAAGTACACAAAATTTGACAGTCAATGGCTTAACATCTACGGTGTTACTGAAAGCTGCTATCATGGATTAAGAGTTTGCACTACATCCACAGAGTTAGTAGTAACTAATACTTGTTTTCAACAAAAAGTCAATGACATTGACAATCATGATATTGACTACATCTGCAGATTTAAAAGGCTAAAACTCACAAGCACAATAACTCATGAAGCTCTTTCATTTGAATAAGAAATCAAAGCAGTCTACAAAAGCATATGTTCATAAGAGGGAATCAACAACACAATGTGGGTAGACTAAATATTATTTAAAAAGTACAAATAGAAGAAAAGATTTATACAAAGATTCCTTTAAGTTCATCATTCCATAGTGTCGTTGACTAAAGCTGTTTATTTTCCACAGAAACACAAATAGTCAGCCCAGCAACTTAGGAAAACAATGAAAGGCACTAATTCACTTTTGACATAACCGATCTCTTCTGAATTCGTTGAAATCTCAAACGGACTATAACACCGTTATGGCATGCAATTCGGGATACCCAACCCAAATGTCATATTAGCGTTACATCACATTCCTATTTCAAACGAACCCAAAAGTTAATATATACGAGCAAAAGTAAGTATGTCTGTGCATGGTTTGATGACCGAACCGACCGGTCTTTAAATAGACTGAACCGGTGGATCGAAAAAGTAGAATATATGAACCAAAGAACGAACTACAGTTTTCATGCAGAATCATCGCCTTATCCAAATGAATGATCAAACAAAAAAATTAGTTATTTAAATTATTTACACAAATTAAATGAATATTTTTTATTGGTACGTACGTTATCATGTAACTATAATATTACCGTCGTCAGTCAGACAGCATGCGCAAGTGTAGTTAGGACTTTTAAACTTGTCGTCCACTCATTTACGGTCGAGTACGTCCAAATGATTGGTTAAATATATAATATTAAACATTTATCTATATTTTGATCAAATCATCAATAAACAATAAAAACTGATATATTCGTCCTCGATATATGGAGTCCATTAATCCTCTTTTCTTATCATCTTTATTGATTTTAACACTTTTGTTGATCTTGTGAATAGGAGGATAAATAGAAGAAAATAGTAAAAGGATATATCATCTCTTATACACAATATTAGTTTTACTGTTTTACGATTCGGTTTTTCGGTTCGAAATGATTTTACTTTAGTTTTTCATTTTGGTTTTTTCAAACAATTTAACATTAACAATTTTACAAATTATAAAAATATATTACTATTTAATTAAAACGTTAACAATTAAAGATAAAAATACAAATTATATATAATAATTGAGAGGTGATATATATATACTCCTACTTTTTCCTCCTAGATCAATACAAATGTCAAAATCAATAAAGAAAAGAGAATTAATTAGTTGATTTCACATATCATCTTATTATTAGTAGAAGAACGAAGTAGAACGAAAAAATAGAAGGATATATCACTTTTCATAATAATAATAATAATAACTATAAGGGAGTCTATGATATAGGTTTTTTTTCACGCTATAATTGTGTACGTGAAGTGAATTAAGTTCAGTAAAATGATAGGAGGTTAAGAAAAGCATAGCAGGTTTTTTGTTTGGATCCGCACCTAGGGATGGTAACGAGGTCGAGGTATTAGAGATTGCCCTCTTTATCTCCGTTACCCACCCCGAGTCCCCATCCTCACCGAGGAATTGATTTGCATCCTCGTCTCCGTCCGCATCGGGTATGGGGAACCCCGCGGGAAATCGGGGATTTTCTTTGTCTACAAATGCTAAATAGATAAACATCAAAATTTTCGTACAAAACTAGAATTACAAATGTAATCTAACCCTTCCAACCGGTTCACATCAAAATGTAATTAATCAAGTATTTTAATAGTTTCGTAAAATAGATAATATTTTTGATAAAATATATAATATATTATTAAATTGTTCTATAATACACAAAATTATCAATCAAATTTTCATAAATGATTCTAAAAAAACTATATTAGTAATTTTATCGTATTAATGTTTATTCATTCTCTATGTTTAATAAATCATATGAAACGATTATGTATGTTAAAACAAAAAATAATTTTATTTTAGCAAATAGTGGAAAAGATTTATACAAGGACTCCTTTAAGTTTACCATTCCATAGTATCGTTGATTAAAGCTGTACGTATATTTTCCACCAGAAACACAAATAGTCAGCCCAGTCAACTTAGGAAAACAACGAAACCCACAAATTCACTTTAGACGTAACCGTCGGTTCAACCAAAAGATCCATATCCGGTTATCCTATCCGGTTTCAAAATATCCGGACCGGATTAAAAAAAACCGGTTTTCCAATAACCGGTTTCGGATAGTTTTTGCGCGAAATCGGATATTCGGATTTTCCGTGCACCTCTAGTAACCGATCTCTTCTGAATTCGTTGGAATCTCAGATGGACTATAACGGACACCACGTCAAATATATCGTTACAGTTTCTTGATCACACAAAAAAACCCTAAATTGGATAAAACAGGTGTTACCTGTCAACGTGAGAGTACTCGACTAACATTAGCGCAGACTTAGATATGGTGATCCAGAGATGGAATGTAATAAATCATTCCGACGTAAGAATCATTTTATCATGAAATGTAGTGGAATTTAATAATGAATCAAAAAAATTTAAAGTTTTTTTACTATCATATTTTAGATATTTATAAAATTTATTAAAAAAGGTATTTTCTATAATGACTTAACTATATTTTTAAAATCTTTTTATGCTTAATCTTTCTATATAATAAGTTATCGATCTACATACTTTTATTAAATTATTAACTACTTAAAAGCAAAATATATATTTAGAAATGTGTGTATAAAATATGAAAATTTGATAAAGAAAATATTATTTTCAATACCAATATATAAATAAAAAAGTATTTTCTCTTTCTCTAAAGATGTCATGTAAAACATATTCTAATGAAAATTTCATTTATACAAATCAAACCTGATAATGGAATGTAATATATCATTCAATTTCATCTTTCATTTTATTACATTGTCAATTTTATTCCTTTATCATTACATTCTGTCTAACCAAACATATTCTATGCATAGCTATAAGCATAAAATTCCTAGCCCAATTATTAGTTTTATTAATTCACGTTTATTATTAGTTTACTTTTTTTAATTGTATTATAAATAATATAACTATCTTTGTTTTTTGAGTTAAACCTATGCATACGAGCAAAAGTAAGTATGTGTGTGCACAATCTGATGAATGAACCGATCAATCCTTGACTGGATCGAACCTCGACTCAAACCAAATTGGGTTGAAAATGGGAGAACAAGACTCAAATTGCCAGTTTTAGTGGCATGCATGACTCATGGTCAACGAACCCTTGTTCTCAGATAAGGTCTACGTTGCAGGGTAGACCCAACGGTTATAGTGGACTGCTGTTAATCCACCATATCGGGTGAGGTCAGGTTCCCTTTAATGAGATGTTGATCACAATGAACTACTTCGCATGATATGTATTTAATGCCTTGACATGCTAAGTAAATGTCTAATGTGTAATTGTTTGTTTTAAACCTATTTGTTGATTGAGTCTCTAAATTAGTTTTAAAAAAAGTTCAAATTTAGCACAAAAAAATCAGAATGTTATATTTAAGTAGTTCAGCATAACTTTTATATGGTTAAATTAGACATAAAATACACAATTGGACCCCAAACAGTCACCATACCATGATCATATGCAATCAATTATGAAACAATCGTATTGTTCGAATTCAAAACTTTTATCCACGCATAAAATTCACCACCAATATGTGAATTACCATAGAAGAAATTGCCTACCTCGTACAATCACAACCGAGGCGATTTCTGATCACAAACCCGGCAGATCCTTGTTCACCTCCTAAATCGATTAAACTGTTTTCTTTTCTGTGTTTTGAGAGCCATTAGTGATTTACGATCACGAACCCAGCAAGACCGCCATCATCTTCGAGTTGAACTCGATCGGAATAAACTACGGTTTAAGAACCAACACCAATTTCAGACAATGTGACCACAAGTTTTTTTCAAAACATAAGTCTAATGAAAACAATAAACATTATGACTACTCTAATTTAATCAAGGTAAGTAAGGTAGGTAGACCTTTAAACTAACAAAAAACGAAAGCTTGCACGTTTATTTCTAACTTTCATCTTACTTTGTTAATTAATTAGAAAGAAAACATAAAACGTCAATGAATCCTTTATTCTAATACATGGATACAGCAAAGAAATATTAGACAATTAGCTTCAAGAAGATGCAGTCTAGGGCTGGGAATCACCACTTGAAGAGCTGTTTTGTACTTGGGAGCTCCCATTTGAAGAATCTTCGGTGAAGAAAACAATAGGCTCCTTGTTATCAGCAAATAACGTGACATATCGTGGGATCGGAGGCATGTTCACTTCCAAAACCCCTTCAAGAATCTGTTCCACCTGACTCATACAAGGCCTATGATCTTCCTCTTCTTGAATACACCAACAAGCAACTTTGCAAACTTTGGTGACTTCTTCAACACTAGCTTCCCTATTTAACCTACTGTCTACTAGGCTAAGGATATCACCACCCTCCATAAGAACATTAGTAACCAAGCTAGGGAAGAAGCAGCTCGTAAGACTTGAATCTTCAGATTGCTCTACGTTTCGTTTACCAGAAACTAATTCAAAAAGCATCTTTCCATAGCTATAAACATCTGCTTTGGCTGTGACAGGAACCCCTGATAACCATTCCGGCGCTAGATACCCTCGTGTACCTCTCATAGTTGTCAAAACCCTACTAAAGTCTCGACCCACGAGCTTAGCCAGACCAAAATCTGCAATTTTTGGGCAGAATTCGGCGTCTAAGAGAATGTTTTCTGGCTTTATGTCACAGTGAATTATACAATCTCTGCATTTCTCATGAAGATAAACCAACCCTCGTGCGATTCCAAGTGCAATCTCATACCTCATTTTCCAGTTTAGCAGATTATCTTGTTTCTCATGCAAAAGATGGGAATTTAGAGAACCTCTTGGCATGTAATCATACACCAACAGTTTTTTGTTACCTTGTGCACAGAACCCACGAAGACGTACAAGATTAACATGTTGGATAGTCCCAATCGTGCTGACTTCACTCCTGAACTGCTTCTCTCCTTGGCTCATGCTTTCAAGCTTTTTCACTGCCACAATAGATGAATCATGGAGTACCCCCTTAAAAACAGAACCAAAACCACCTCCTCCCAGTTTATCTGAGAAATTTTTGGTTGCTATTTGTAAATCTCTGTAAACAAATGACACCAACGATCCCTCCATCGTTGTTTTTCTAACCAATATCCTCGTTCTTCTATAGATTATAAGCACAATAAGACCCAAGAGAAAAACCAAGCCTGCAACCGACCCAAATACAGTGGCCATGCTGACCCGGTTGTTCTTTTTATGATTAGGACTAGGAAGATCTTTGGAAGCAACCTTGATGTAGATTGGTTTCCCATTGGCATCATCTTGTGAGAGATTCAAGAGCTCTCCGTCCCAAATTTTGCACTCGTTATTAACAAAAGAGTAAGCATTACACGAGCAACTGTTGATACAGTGTGTACGACATTCTTGAGCATTCTTAACTGCCACGGGATTATTTCGAGGCAGAGTCGTCACATTAACCATGAGAAAATTGGATTTTTCCCTGTTCCTCCCACAACTCAAATCTGTTTTTCTCACACACCCACTAGAGAAATCACTCTGATTCCAGTCATTATCTGATCTAGGCTTGAAACCGGTCAAGCAATTACAGAATGGCAATCCAGTCTGCCTGCATACACCAAAAGCCCCACACAAAGCATATACCTCACACCGTATTCTAGGTTGAGACCAAAACAGATTCCACTGTTTACTAGATTCCAACCATGTTAGTTGCTGAACTTGACCAGAAACATCCATTACAAATCTAGATATAATGGAAGGATTATACACTGAATAAGTGAAGTAGCTCTCGTTTTCGTTTTCAAAGAAGCTGAAATTATAAATGTAATTCAACCTCATTTCAGGTACTAAGCTAAATATCTGTGACTGTATATCCCAATCCCCACTAGTCCAATACTGTTTGGACCGATTCCACTTGCTTACATACTCCTTACTAGACGGGAGAAGCTCCAAAGAAAAACGTCCCAAACCAGGATCTTCGTTGCTTCTCCATGAAGTAAGAAGCTGGCTCTTTTTCGTTCTTTTATCATAAGCAAGTTTAGCACCAGGCAACCAAGTATGAACCGGGTGGTCAAAACTTTGCCAAACGGGTTCAACTGAATTCAACCCGTCTCTCAAAACTAAGTTACCATCATCAAGAATAACAGCAGTTACAGAATTCGAACTAGCGGTAACCGCAGCGTTTGTGGACCAAATTGGTAACTTAAACTCATTAAAGAGCACTAAGTTACTATTTACAATTCTTAACTCTGAAATGAATATATTAGAGATGGGGGTTTCTCTGTTTGCTACCCAAACTATGGTACGAGGATCGGAAAGTACATTTTTATACCAGATGCCTATGTAATAGTTGGAAGAGTTACCTGCTTTGAAGAAACCCAGCTCAAACTTTTCACCTTTAGATATGATTGTTTGGTTTCCAGATAAAGACTGGTTTGCAGATATGGTATCAGCTCCAGATGAGAGAGAAATGATGAGAGTGAAACACAGGAGGAGCAAAAACCACCCCATTAAACTTTTTACTTTTTGTGAACCAAATGACTGATGATACATATATCACATTTCCAGTATTGGGTTTTATATATAGAGCTGACATTTGAACATGAATTATACTCTAACTTGTTAAACCCGCTTGGAACAATAATCAATAAGAAGTCAAGGAAACTGAAATACGTGCTTCTTCAATATTTCTACATAAACTGTAGAGTTAAAAAGACTGACGGAAGACTTTTGAAACATAGGTAGGGGGGAAAACACAATTTAAGAGTAGAATGATTCCACATGCTATACATATAGACACGTAACCACCCCCACTCACCACATATAAATTCTTAGTCAACTTTAATACATCGTACTGGACGTTCCTGTTCTCTTAAGTACTAGGTCCAAGCAAATCTATACCACACACATGTATGGATCAATGTCTAACATGTAATGGGTTGAAATTGTGAATTCAACCTACCTCTAAGGCCCCATTTAGTGGGACGGAAGGGAATTGAATTGTGAATTCCTAGGTAGTCTTGTTTGGTTGAAGGAATGAAGGGAATTGAATTTGACTTACCTTCCAATTCATTAAACCATGGTTTTATTATTCTTTCTCGACTGCAATGGATTTACTATTCCTTGATCCAAATGAATCTTCTTTTACTTCTGCTTCCCATGCCATTTGTTCATCATCTCCGCCGAGCCCCCCTCTGCTGTGTTCATCCATCTCCGGCGACACTCTATTTTCTATTTTTCTTCTTTCATCCATCTCTGACAAACCTCCATCCATCCATCTCCGGCGACACTCTCGCTTCTTCATCCATCCATCACACCTGTTACATTCCATACTCTTTCTGCTTCTGCTTTCCTCTAGCGACACTGCATCTTTGATTTAGGGTACCATGGCTTCGTCAAATGTAAATAAGGTCTATCACATCGCTGATTGCGGTTCGAATAGAAACATATGGGGTGTCAACAATTTCGAGTACCATCGCCGATCAGGGTTCCCTAACTTCCTTGACATTGTTGATTAGGGTACCATCTTTGACTAGGGATCTACGACTTCCATAACACCTTCAATTAGGATTCGAACAAAAGCAGATGGTCCGATAACATCGTCAATTAGAGTTCTATAACTTCCATAACATCGTCGATTAGGGTTCCATTTGAACTAAAGCAGATGTGGCCAGAGACATTTGAATAGAAGCATGTCTAGTCATCTCCTAAGTTCACGTTCACACTCTAGAAACAATAACTGCAAATGTCATAAACGCGTGACCAAAAATTTGATACACAAGGATTCATCAATAAAATTGATGCACAGACATTTTTAGGGGAATTCATATTGACCGCAAAAAATGATATAACGGGATCACATTCACAAAAGTTCCCGATCCTAAACTTTTTGATGCAATACTAGAACACAATAATAGTTTTTTTTATGAACATAAATAAAAATACTATTTCATAACCTAAATTAATATACAAATTTTTATGACGAACATGTTAGAATTGAACTCAGCAATATAATCAAAGATAAGAAGAGATCTTCCGGTAACCAAAAAATCAAAAAACCCTAATTGCATTGAGAGAGAGAGAGAGAGGCAATATGTATGAGCAGTTGTGTACAATGAACCGGGTGTAACATGGTGACAGCGCATTGACACAAGAAGACGATGAACCACATCTACGGCATGGCGGCAGCATGTTGTTAATGTTGAATTCGTGTGGTTGCAATGTTATAAGGACACATTAATGGTTGTAGTTGTCCTCGCGTCGAAGACTATAGGAGAGGGTGAAGGTGGTTTAGGTTTCATCTCGCCGACGATGTTGAGTGTTAGGGCGGTGGTGGTTTCTTGTTGCACTGAAGATGTAGCGTTGAATGTCCTTGACAAAGAGATTAAATCGTGAGGAATTGTGAATTGTCAACCACGGTTCATATCTGGAAATAAAGAATACACACACACATATATATATATAAGCATGTATGATAAACAGTGTATAACGATTAACCATCAAAATATTCTATTAATCTACATCAGTTAGCTTGACACCGCATTTATACTTTCTTAACAAACTTACCCTAGTTTTACGATAGGAATTATACTTTTTGATCCTTCTTCTCTTTAATTTCTCTCCTATTAAAGTGCCACAATCAAGTACACTCTTACATTTGGCTTCAACTCTTTCCCTTTCTTCCTTGGTCACATGTTTTTGATACAAACTCGACATTCCATACAGGTTTCGAAGATGGAAACAAGGATCAACATAAGCAGTTGATGAAGACACAATACCTTTGATGTTGTTTGGGCATAGAAGCTTCACAAACTCCACTATTTCAGGGAAACATGAATGATCAGAATAAGGAACTGTATAGATATACCTATGGTGTTTTTCGATATTATTTGTACATCTATTTCGCATATTTATATGAAAATCGATGCCCATCTCTGCCTTCAGTGAAAAAGGACCAAAAGATTTATGCTTTAGTGCCCATGGAAGACCAGATGGCATGATTCCAATTGTGGGGCGAATAGTATTTAATCCTTCTAATGTTTCAACTGAAAAACTATAACGTGGAACAGCTCGCACTCTTGTCAATGTGGTTTTTGTAGTGAAGGTGTCATATAGTCCCAGAAGATGCATGGTCTGCAAACGCTCTGGCCATACCCAAATCTTCCATAAAATTACAGTAAATAAATAAATAAAGATGAGCTTATAGTTATTTGACATGAGGAAAATACATTTTTAAAACAATTACTGGTGAATTACCTTTACTTTTAGCATTTTTGAGATGTAGAGTAATAAATCCTCTTTTCCCAAAGTGTCTATGCCAATGATTATGTCATGGTCAGGATAAGAGTTAATGATATTGACAACCTGCAGATGGTTTTTAAAAAAAAAGATAAGAACTTTCATTTGTTATAAATCATTAATATTGACCACTAGATTAAAATTCAGAAAAGAGTAGAAAGTGCATTGTGCAAGAACAAAACATTACCTGCTGAGCAGCAACTTCCCGAGAAGGGAATGAGTAATAAGGATTACAGTAAGTATTGTCAATGTAAAGTGTATCAACTTTATCACTCTTAAGAGCACTAAGAAGCATATTTTTTCCCATTTGTGCAATCTCACTTGCTTCTTCCCAACGGAAATCACCAGTATAAAGCCTGATGCCAAATTCACCACGGAATAGAAACATAACTGCACCTGCCGTATAGCAAAGGAATGATTCAACTATAGAAACTAATGAACTTTATATTAATTATCTAAAATCTGGGTTAGGCACACTGATCAGGAGTTCAGGACAAGCGGACAAGGTAAGAAAATCACATTAAAAACAGAGGAGATTATTTGAATTAACTTACTTTCATAAAACCATAGACCTTCTATCTTAATGTTATATATAATTCAATGCAGTTTCATTAATTCAATTTCTGCAGTTGGTTGTTCAATTTGTTCTCTGTGGTTTTTACCAGTTTTGATGAGGATGCCACCAGATTTGCTCAAGTGGACTGTTCATTGATTTGGGACATATGGTAGAAGTCCATCCAGAAAAACAGTAAGCAAACCAACAAATAATCTTATGTTGGATATCCCATGTAATTTGCAAGGTGACAAGCTACCTTGGATATTTGAAAATCAGAATAGGGTGTAAACTGATTGAACAAATAAACAGATAAACCTTATAACATGGAGCATTGTTTTTCGACTTCCCAAATGAAACCAGGAGCCAGAAAGAAAGTACAACCTACCATCAATACCACTTGGTAATTAGGAAAAACTTATGCAGGATGTGAGACTGTTCATTAATATATTCTTTTCTCTTCATAGCTGTCAAAATCTTATAAAGAACACGCTAAAGACTATAAGAACATTCCTTTCAACATAATGAATGCACCACAGGCTCATTCTATGCCCTGGAATGAAAAAGCGTGTGTAATACTTGTACCAAGAGAAGTTTTATGCCCACCATGATTGTAATTGCAGGACAACATACGGAAATGTTTTCCTTTTACAGTGATGGAATTATTCTAATTTAATTGAAGTATAGAATATGGACATGGATATGTTTCAATACCAAAGCCCGTCCCAGTATACAAAACCAGTTATTTCAATTGACAAGACGCTAAAAATGAACGAAAATCATTAGCAAGTATGTGAAATGGTCCAGGTTACACAATCATGTTCTTTAGTTGCACAGACGCACAGTTCAATATTGATGATCTTAATAGAAATTCCTTCCAGCGAGAAATTTAAAAGTTTACACTAGTTCAATAACTAAGCAAATCCAAAACAAACAAGTGATGACCAATCAAATAACAGAGGCATACCAGGGCAATGATTGGCATCAATGGTGATAACTTCAACCTTAGTTTGCAATCCAGACGACAATGAAACCAAAGATAACGAGTACCATTGGCCGATTTCCAAAATTCGAAGCAATGAGAGATCAAAACCGGGGAATTTGGGCGGGAAAAGCCTGGCAGTGATATGAGAGCAGAAAAGTGGACCTTTGTTCCAACGGGGAGACAAACCAACGGTATGATCTGCGTGAAGATGAGTTAAGAAATACGCCTGGCTGCCATCAGCCCACCGATCCACTGATATCATCCCTCTCTCCATTTGTTGATCTCCAATTTTCGTAGCATCGGAATTCAAGATTAGGGTTCTAGAGTAACCAGATTTGAAATTTTCTGCGAAATCTAGGGTTTAAAGGGTGATATGTACACATGACATGTTCAGTTCTCTTTGGCGGGTTTTAATCTTTCCCAAATTTCATGTTTGGCCTGTTCTCGAGTTTTTCAGAGGGAAAGGAAGGGGCGGGTTTTAATCTTTCCCAAATTTCATGTTTGGCCTGTTCTCGAGTGTTTTTCAGAGGGAAGGAAGGGGGAGTAAAGGAAAGGCTAGGGAAGGCTTAAAAAACTCTGGAAGTATGATTTTAAAGAGTAAAAATGGTAAAATTGTCTTTCCTTCCCCCACCCTTCCTCTCCCATTCCCTATTTAAAAAAACTTAAAAACACACATCTTTAGTGGTTTTTTTTCCTTTCCCTCTCTTTCCTTTCAAATATTAACTCGAGAACGGGCCGTTAAAATCGGTGATAATCTGTCTACTACACGATCTTTTAGTCGGGTTTTGGGCTTTTTTGTAAATGGGTTTTTAGTAATCTTTTAAAATGGGCTTTTATAATAAGTCATATTCACTTAATTAATAAAGTTGAGTAAATATAAAAAATTATAAAAGATAAGATCTTTGTTTTAAGTTTATTTATAACTTATTTCAAACCGAATTCATTTAAACATTCAGACACTTTATACAAACAAAACTTAATAAAACAATAAAACAAACAATCCCTTAAAACTAGAGCTCTAAAGTCTAAAAAAACCAAATGTTCTACAAAATATCTATGAATCAGTTACTTGAGATTTCGTTCATGATCTGGTTACAATAATCTTGGGTGATAATGGAGTTGTTTTTCGGGGAGAAAAAAACCAAGGTAAGATGAAGATAGACCCTAACTTTAGCAACATATTTTTTTCTTTTGACTAACTTCATCAAAGGGGAGGGTTCAAACGAGAACTGTTTTTCATACGAGAACTGTGAAACCAATCTTGGCTCTTCATTTTGGATAATGGAATTCATGGATGAAGAGCGTGGGGGATTGAGTGTGGCAGGGTGCATGTAAGGAATTCATAGGTTGGTAATCCAATTAAAGGAGGGGGAATTGGATGGCTAAGATTGGTTCTCGCGGTTCTCGTACGAAAAACAGTTCTCGTTTGAACTTTTACCCTTCATCAAATTGTATTCAAATTCATATCATGTGTACTAAACTTTCAATTTGTGGTACTATGTATTATGATCTGCTTAGAGCAATAGGTTAACTTCACGAATTGTCTTCTCCAACACAGACGATAGTCATTTTCCTGTAGTGAGGATTGTAGGTTCAAGCCTTCGAGCATTCTAACTAAAAGTTTCAACAATCTCGAGAAACAGGAAGTTGTAGGTTTCTGTATAGGTTATAAAAGGTTTCCAGAGGAATCACAAGATTTTTATAAAAGTTACAGGTTTATGACCTGCTTATAAATTGACACACAAAAGGCTTAAGATATAAATAATATGAAAAAGTTTACTTTGGTCATTAATATCAACTTGAGCAAAAACACATATTGAACTACAAAAATATACATTTTTTATGCAAAACGATTTTACTTTATAGCATGTTTAAATCTAGGAAAAATTGTCGAGAAAGAGAATCAAATATCAAAAATTGCCAATAAAGGTAACGTCCAATTTTTTTTATCGAGAAAAGATTATAAATTTCAATTTGTAATAAAAAATAGTATAATAACGTCTTTAGACCTAATAAAAAGAGGATTATAAATTTCAATTTGTAACAAAAAAAGGTATAAATTTCACACATTATACTTTTTTTTATTACATGTTGAAATTTATAATCCTTCTCAACCAAAAAAATTGATCGTTAACTTTATCAACAATTTTTGATATTTAAGTTACTTTTCTCGACACTAATGATTAATCAAGAAATTTGAGAAACATTTCACTACTCAGAAAAGGCAAACCAATACAAATTTGACATGTGCCCTTTCTCTCTTCCCACACCAATTTTTCACTTATACACATTTCCGAGGGAAATTTTCGTTATTTGGGGGTTATACAAGTCCAAATCGGCAAACTGTATGGGCTCGCAAAATTTTCTGCCATCCAATTTTAACACACGAATCCTAATTGCCACCCATTTTGGAATTTGAGGAATCCATTTCGCTAATACAAATTTCCACACAAATTTTGACCAAGAGACCCTAATTTAGATGAACAGGAATCCAAGATTGTCGAAGTCGAAATGTAAAATATTTCACTGTGATTTCCATTCATATCAGGTAATGATCATCAATTACAGATTCTTAGTTAGAAATCTTCAATATATAGAACCAAAATGTCCTAAAATCAAAGGATTCATTACATTCATCTAAGCATGATGTTATTAACCTCCGAATCCATACAAGGTTCTACCTTGCCTCTTCAAAGCGAAAACAACATCCATTGCTGTCACAGTTTTCCAACGAGCGTGCTCTGTGTACGTAACAGCGTCACAAATAATATTCTCCAAAAAGATCTTCAAAACACCTCGAGTCTCCTCGTAAATAAGACCACTGATTCTCTTCACTCCGCCTCTCCTCGTCGGTTTTGTGATTCCCTAAATGTAATCCTGGAGAACCTTCCGATGACGCATTGCTCCGCCCTTACCGGCCCTTTTCCACCCTTTCCGCGGCCAGACATTGTGAATTTAGGGTTTTGATTGAGCTATTAGTTCTTAGATTACAAGGTTTGTTTAGGAGATGTGTTGGTATTTGAATCGTGGGTTAGGGTTTATAAAGGGATTGATTGATGAATGAATTGGGGATTTTGAATTTTGAGCGGCTAATGGGTTTTTGCGGGATTGTCAAAAAGATCGACGGTGCATGTTGAAGATCCGCATGATGAGGTTTAAATCGATACGAGACGTTGATGGAGTTACTTATTAATGGAAAAGAGTGTTTTAGGGGGAGTGGCGGATTGATGACGTGGAATGTGGATGCGGAATATCTTCCGGTTGAACGTTGCGTAGCAATAGATGCATTGTGCTAATAGTTGTTTAACAAATATTCTTAATATAATCTCGAAATTAAAATTAAAATTTCTACATTTTTTAAGACTGCGTGTGTCACGTCTTTTATTTTATTATCCATAATATCTCTAAAACAATTAATTTTGTATCAAAAAAAAATTTAACAGGTAGAATATATGTTTTATGTAACACCTATAATAAATGAAGTGTATGTTAGTTGATCATTATTTACTTATTTAGATATTTGTGAGTGTAAAAACACCTAGTATAAATATTTCTAGTTAGATATATTGGTTGTATATATCAAATAGAGTTAATAATGGTTTAACTATAAAGGTTTTAGTTCACTTTCGATTTAATTATCAAAGTTTTTTTTCAAACGGTTTTACCATAAAGTTTGAATTTGTTATGATTCAATACTTAATGTTACACCTCATTTGTGGTTTAAACTTAAAAACAAATTCCCAAAGGATTTAACCCTTAAATTTTTATTAAAAAATGGTTTAACCCTCACGGTATGTTCTCGAGTTAATATAAGAGGAAAGGAAAGGGTTTGGATGGGCTATTTTACCATTTTTATGTTATAAACCTTTCCTCCCACTTTTAGGATGACTAGGAGGGAAAGTTTATCTACTCATCCCTTTCCTTCCCATCCCTTTCATCCCCCTCCTTAAATTAACTCGATGATGGACCGTTAATGTTTTGTTAAGTTTTTAATAAAACTAAAATGCATAATCAAGTAGGAAGGATAAAATAAAAAATTTAAGTGATTAATCAGTTTTTTTTAAACAAAACTTCAAGGTTTAAACCATTTAAAAAAAACTTTAAGTTTTAAATTACAAAAAATTCAAAATTTTATGGTAAAATCGTTTAGAAAAAAAACTTTAATGATTAAACCGAAATCAAACAAAAACTTTGATGATTAAACAATTATTGACGTTATCAAATAAATAAGCAAACTTAAAATCAACAAAACAACAAATTGTGTTCCCAAACTAACACCAACGAGAATAATCATGTGATAGTTAACAAGTCAAATCCCAGATCTGAAAAAGAAAAAAGCACACCCACAAATCATAGTTTTTTTATCTCCACTTCCAACTCAAACAGCTCTCAGCAATCCTTCACTGTGAGTTCTTCGAATAGCAAGTTCAGGCCTGAAGCTCCCAAGTTTGCTACTCACGTCATGAAACTGATGCCTATCACCAGTCGTCACCTTAACCCCACTTGGCGGCAGTCTCATATGCCGCCCACGACCACCCACCCCTTGATTTTTCCGACCATGTGTTGACTTTTTTGATTCTGACCTTAGCCCACGGTCAATTTGATGTGCAGAAATCCCAAGTCGGGCAGCTCGGTCAGCCGAGTCTTTCATGGCACCAGATTTGATTGACTGCCTGTTGAAGTAAGCAAGATGAGGGAGCAGACCAAGAAGAAACTTCTTGAGTTGTTCATCTCCTATGTTTTTCTGTGCAGGGTTGCCCTCCAGGCTGATGGCTTGTAATGAATTGTAATTAGCCGCGAGCTGCCCCAGGTTTTTTGTGGTGGACAGCTTGTTGAAACGAAGGTCCAACACGTTCAGTTTTAGGAGACGATGAAGACCCTCCACCTCACTTATTTTGTTCCCCGCCAAATATAGTTCTTTCAATGAAGAACACGAAGCAAGACCTTCCAAACACACAAATTTCCAGAGTTCAATTGTTTTTATAAAATGAATAGATTTGGAAATCAAAATATATAAACTGAAAGAAAAATCAAATACCATGCCCAATTCTGAGAATCCGGTTGTAGCTAAGATCAAGTACACGCAGTCTCGTGAGTTCTCGAAGCCCTTCGATGGTGGAGATACTATTCTTTGACAAATTCAAAATATGAAGTCCTCGAGGAAGTGCACCCGCAGTTATCCTCACTATTAAATTAAATAATATCATTTATAAAAAGAACTATACAACATATAACTAAATTTTATACGAGTATAACAAAAGGAATCAAACCTATGGAATTTCCTGACAAATTAAGCGCCCTGAGGCTCGAGAAAGCACTTAGAAACGGGATCACAACTAACCCATGGTTTGCAAGCTGAGCGGTCGTGGCTGCAGCATTTAAAGAAGAAATGTATCTTTTAGCTGCATCCATGCCAAGAACGGCCTTAGCATCATTTTTTGAGGCTGCCATGGGATCCAAGATAGTGTTTTTACCATTGTGCCCATGGTGATCGAGGTCGGTAAGCACGTTGGTTTCTTCTAATGAAGAAGAATGCTGGAGATCCATAACCCATTTCTCAATACGTTTGATCTTGAAATCCTCATTAGGTAACTCCTCCCATTGACAAAACGAATAATCTTCTTGGACGCTTTTACCCTTGCCAAGTTCATCAACTGCAGGGACAATCCAGTCTTTTGCCAAACCCACATAATCATATCCATCATCACCATCACCATAACCGTCATCACCATCAGTTTTGTCAACATGACCCACACTGTCAGTTTCTAATTCCTGCTCAGGGGAATTTTCAACAGCATCATTTTCAACTGATTTATCATTCCGTCTCGAGTCTAATGCCTTCAAGTCCTCAGAAGATCGAGATTGATGAACCACATTGGAGTTAGCCAAATGAAGATACGGCAAAGAGTTCGACTTCACAATGGTGCGTGGAGTGCATGGTGCATGGCCGCTAGAACCACCGCCAGTACACACACCAGAAAACTGAGTCTCAGAGTTATCACCAACTTCTTTCTCAGATTGTTGTAGGTGATCAGGTGACAAATCTGATGTATGATTAACCAAATTCGAACTTATTTCTGGAGAAACAGAAGCACGAGCTTTCTGATACTCATCACCGCTACGAATACCATGAGAAGAAGACGTATCTTCGTCAGATGCAACGTCCTGATAGGCCGCTAGCCCACTTCCTAAAGACACACTTTTTCTCATTCTCCTCGTATCATGGCCATGTTCACTATCAGTGTCATTCATGCTTTTAAGCCCTTCGGATTTCCAATCCTGACCCATGGAAGATGGAGATGGATTAACATCGTTGCGTTCATCAATTTCTTTGGAATAAACAGGATCTTTCTTTGGTTTATTTGTGTTGTAATCTTCCAATGTTTTTGCCATCACTTCAGTGGGCAAGTGGACTGTTTTCTGCATATATATGGTGTGATTCAGTGATTCGGGTTATGTTTTTCTCACAGGTAAAACATGTGGGAAAAAAAGTTAAAAAACAAACACGTCAAAACTCAAAAGGGTCAAAAGCATGTCAATTGTCCAAAGTGTATTTTGTATTCAGAAAAAATATACTATTAGTGAAAAAATTATTATTTTCACAATCATAGCTGACAGTAATTAATTATAAATTCTGAAAAACTCAGGCAATTAAATGTTCCCTGTCAACCAAACCCAGTGCCCCCATTTTTTACCCGAACCAGCTTTGACTGTTACCCAACAAGCCAAACCCACCCATTTTGCCACCTCTAGTCCAAATCATAGAAACCACAATATCAAATGCATTAGTTTTCATTTAGCCAAAAAAAAAAAAAAGCTTGCTGACCTTGGGTTTCTGAGAATGAGTGGGAGAATGAAAGCACGAGAACCTAAACATCTTGGTCAAACAGGCTGAGTTGACTCGCGTTTTATTGACTTTTAAATGTAACAAGAACGAACTCACTGATCAACTACATCTAGAAGACTGAAAAGATCGAAACAAACGCCTATATCTCCATATTAAAAACTTTGTAGATAATAATAACAGGTCTTAGCCGTAGTCAAGTGATAATCCGACTGAAACACGCCTCAATCTCCAGATGTGTGATGATCTAGATCTTCTCAACACACAGAGTAGAATCACTCCTTCATTATTATCACCCACCACTGGTTTACTTCTAGTGGTGTGAGAACCGTTTAGATTTTCTGTAGCTGCCAGACTGAAACAACTCCTTTGGGTCCTATTGGATCCCAGTTTTTGACATGCGTAAGAGACAAATGCCTGATAAATTTTGAAAAGAAAATAAATGACAATAAAAAGATGTTATTGAGCAGAAAATATAGATACATATTCTTATGAAATAGATGACAGGGTACAATCATGTAGTGTGTGTGTGTGAGCGCGCGCTCATGGGTGATAACATACTTGCATACATAGGTATACATACATAAGTTTAAAACTAGACCAACAAGAGAAAAATGACATAATATTCTTCAGGAGCAAAGAAACACCACTCTTTGTTTCATAACCATCTAATCAATATGCATCCAAAGATTATGTTGCAAGGATATGCATACATGGGATACGATTTGAATCTAAAAGGTTGAACATATTTGGTGCATTCATATGCGAGTATAAACACATATACATCTCATGATTCATGAATCAAAATAATAAGCACAATCATAAGCTCAAAGCTTATCTTGTATTTATCTTTTACATACATTACCCACATAATACCAAACTATCAACAAACATGAAATCACTGAGACACCCTTGTTTGCTCACACAAGTTTTCTTCACAATATTTACCCTTAACTTATAACTTGATAAACCATCATCACACCCTTTAACTTACAATTTCATATGCATACTGCATACATTAACTCAGTCATACTTTCAGTCTTTCATATAATTTAATTCACAAATATCACAAAATAAACAACAGGGTCAGAATCATCCGATCAACATTAAAAACATGCAATTCTCAATCAAAAGTATAACAGTGATTGAGCTACATAAACTAGAGAATCTTTCAATAATAACATATTCATTTTTAAGTAAAGAATTCATGAGTTAAAAATAAATTCTTTCCTGATATGCTTAAAAATTCAACATTAGAACACCAGCAATTTTACATATCCCATGTGAACCAAAAAGTACAGGCTGAAAATACATAACAGTTAAACAAAATCCATATGTGTATATATGGTCAGCAAGCAAGTAAGTACCCCTAATAATTGGTATTTTAATATAAGCAAGAATGCGACGTACTTGTAAACCAGAAGAAAATTTGACGAAACCCTTGTAAATACAATATTCAAAAGATATAATATTTCTGCAAATAATCAGAGATTTGAAGGAACGCAGGAGATACAATAACAAAACGATGAAAACACACAACTTAAAAAAAAAAGTTTTAAGAATAACCTAAAAACTAAAATCGAAAACAAGAATGGAGAAGTTGAAGAAAAGCCATAGATAATATTGAAGATCTAACCTCTTTTTAGCCAGATTTGACGTGAAAATTCAAGCTCTTTTCCCTAATTTTCCTCAGAAACTGCGCTTGTGTTGGTGTTGGTGTTCATGTATATAAGAAGAAGCGGAAGATTGATGAGGAATAATGGTGGCGTTGGATCGAAAACTTAGTTATTGAAATATATTTAGATAAAAAAGTGTGTGGATTTGGGGGAGGATGAAAAATAAATAGCACCGGCGATGGAAAAGATAGGAATTTTAATTTGAGAAAAAAAGGGGTTTGATAATGGTTGGCTGAGATTTGGAGATTATATGAACGGCGATGAGTGAGTTTGTTATTATTATAATATATATATTTTATTTTATGCAGATTCTAGGCAAACGTGATTTACATCAATTATCATTCAAGGATGTTTAATGCGATTTTCTTGTAACTTGTTTATATCGTTTATAAATAAGTTTCGTGATTTATCCATTTTCTAAAATAATCGTGTTAATTAGCGTGTTATCTAAATAACATAACGTGTTAAGAAAAGAGAGTAAGCAGTTTTTAATATGTTGCCATCCGTAAGTCAAGAATATTCTTCTTGCAATATCTTAAATTTATTTTATTTAAAGATTATTGTGTTTTAGTTGTAAGTTCTGCAACAATTATCACTCATAAATAACTTATCTTCTTAAAATTTGAAAAGGTAAGTTTGCTTTCTTTAAAAGCTAATATAAATATATATATATATATATTGAAAATTTCATTTAAGAACCGTTTTTATTTTGAGAACTGGGAAAACTAATTTTAGCCGTCCAATTTTTCCTCCTTCAATTGGATTGCCCATCCATGAATTCCTTACATGCACCCTGCCACACTCAATCCCAGCACGCTCTTCATCCATGAACTCCATTATCCAAAATGAACGGCTAAGATTGATTTTCGCGGTTGTCGCAATAAAAACGGTTCTCAAATGAACATTCCCCTATATATAGAGAGAGAGAGGGGGGAGGTTCATGCGAAAAGTTTTTTTTTACGAAAAATACGAGAAGCTTTTACAACCACTAGATCAATTGATCGATGGTTACTATTATGTATGGCATGATTGTAATTATTTAAAGTTTAAGGAAGTTACAATAACATAAATGGGGGTACCTAAGTCTTTTTACATTAGTAATTAAATAATATTCCTAATTAAAAGATATCTTCTTCATTCTCCATTCCTCCTTCACGTATGAGTTGAGTCCCACGTTCTCTCTCTCATTCATTCTCTTTCTTCAAACATCTCTCTTATTCATTCTCTCTCTTTTCAAACCTTACAGTGACCTTTCAATCTCTCTCTATTAACCACCGCCGCCTCCTCTCTCCCCCGCCACCTTCAACTGCTCCAACTAAAACTGCTCGCAACACCAACCACCTGTTATTCGACCGCAGACCTCACCCCCTTGCCGACGTAGATCCGTGAGGCGCTACAACCACCACCGCCGATGATGAACAACACCTGCACTGCCGTTCTGACGAAGCACCGCCGTTAGGTGTCACAGAAGGTGCGGCGAATGCGACCAACCACCGCCGTTGAGTTTAAACGAACCACCGCCGTGACTTAAAACCGCCAACGCAGTATCACATTAGATCTGGTCACCGGAGATTGATGAAGTGTAAGATCCGTGTTCATGATCGCTGGAGAAGGTTATTCAGTTTTTTTTGTTCTTTTGCCCAAGTCAATGAAGTGTAAGATTTGTGTTCATGATCCATAAAGAAGACTATTCACTATTTTTTGTATGCAAATAGAGTAAGATTTGTTTTTTTCTATGATTATTAATGAACAAAAGATTTAGATTAGGAAACCAAGTTTTTGTGTATTAATGAATGAAACTTTTGTGTAGATCTGGGTTTTTTTATATATGTTCAATAGTGAATTCAATTTTTTTGGGCTTCTTGATTATTGTTTGTGTCTTGTGATGTTCATCATTGAATTGAAAGTTAGAAATAGGTTCGTTTTTATTGTTTGTTCATTGTGGTTCTTATGGATGTTATTATTATTTTATTTGTATAAACATATTAGTGAATAAATGAAAAAACATTAAAAAACGTATAGTTGCATAAAAATTAGAAATTAATAATATATATTGTTTAATAATATATATTAAATATATTATATATTTATATAAATATATATTTTATATGTAACTAGAAATTAATATATGGGTATAAAATTTCTATAATTTTATATATGTTTTTTTGGTAAACATATAATTTAATATTCAAAAAATAAAGCGTATGAACCTTCTGTTATTTCTATCAACCGTTTAATGATGAACATGGTATTGTTTGATTTTATTTTCTTTTAAATGGTTAAAACATTTTGTGTTTGACTATATTCATTGGCGAATAAAGCAATGATGATAAAAAAAACTAGTAAATACTTGGTTGTGTTCAACAGTGTACACCGTAAAATTAATAAAATTTTAAAAAATTATTTTTAATTTAATTTTTTAGGAGATAAAAATAACAAATAGATTGGAAAGAGAAAACAAATTAATTAGAGAGAGGTGAGAGAAAATATTTATGTTTACAAATTTATCCTTTTTAATTAAATAAAAATATTAATTATGATTAATTTGATTCACAAGATCAAAAATTAATCAATGGCTAAAATTGTTTTTCGTACTTTTCGCATAAACCCTCCCATATATATATATATACACACACACACACACATATATATATATATATATACATATTATCTATAAAGCCTTTACATATTTTAAATCTCTTAATTTTTAAGTAAGTTGAAATTACTTTATTACCCAACATCACAAAATTATTTAATAGTAATGTCATAATTAGAGTAGAAATTAACTTGAAAACTATAATGCAATCAATATCTTATATATGGTTTGACTTTCAAATCAAAAAATTGAAAATATCATGGATTGTAAATCGACATATAAATTGGAAACCATTCAATGTCAATATAATATGTGAATATTATACCCCTACGTTATTGAAAACAAACATTATTGACTAAGGAATTATTTGACGACACCGCATTACGCGGGTACCGTGCTAATTTAACATAATGTATTGATTAATTAATTGTGCTATGTGTATGGGACATCATAGTTTGTTTATAAGTTTTGTGTATAAAATTTTCTAAATTGATATATGACTGATGGCTTATGCAACTTGCTTGACTTTTCTCCTCATAAAAGTCACATGAACATGTATTAGAGTGCATATGATTCCAAAATGCACTTGAATAACTTTGAATTTGTCAAATGAATTATAAGAATTCAAATGTGTTTTTAAGTCGTACGTATGTTCGATATTGTGGGATGGAAATTGGAATTCAATTTTTGTTTCCACGTAAATTGCATTATACTAATTACATTTTTTAGTTAAATAAGTGTATCAAAATTGTACCTTTTTAAAAAATTATATTAAATAAATAAAGCTTTTAAAACTTATTGTATATCTATTTTTTGAGTTGTGTCTCTCGTATTATTTATGTTTTTTAAGTTTAGTAATGTTTTATCTGAAGAATGTTCAATATAGTCAATACTTAATTCATAGTGTTAAATGACTAATTTTAGCTTTTGAATCAATAACATCATTGGTCCAGATTGTATTTTAAAATTTTGGACGGAGTGACATTTTTTTTAAATCACATGTGATGTTTTTATAAATCACATGTCATTGTATACTGAATCACCTATGATTGAATATTAAAATTTTAAAACTATATTTTTTATATAGACTTTATTGAATACAACTTTGTTTTACCTTGCTTTGTGATTTGATAAAAACCTTACATCTTGTATACTAGAGAAACCGGATTCTCAACAAACATGAAATCGTTGAGACATGTTTTCTTACTCACACAAGTTTTATTCACAATATTACCCTTAATATAATTCAATTACTTATGTGTTTTCAAAAAACAAAATTAATCCAATTGAACATCAAAAACATCTTTATGTATCCCTAAATACTTGTTAAACAATTCGGAAGCAACCATTCACCTCTTAAAATATCATTTACATACATTAACTTAAACATATATTATATACTCTAATTCACAAATATCATAAAATATACACTGGGGTTCGAATCAGAATGATCAAATCAACATTAAAAAACAAGAGAATCATTTCATAATAAAATGAAATGACATGAAATTTCCTTTATTTTCTTGATTAATGACTTTAAGTTGTTCTTATAATTCCGAGCATATGTTATACATCAAATGATGATTTTAAGGGCAAAAATGTGAAATAAAGGACCTATATCCATGATATATGGGTTCAAAAGCGAATTGGAAAAGTTTTAGGGCCTAAAGTGTTATTTTGGCCAATCTATAGCACCATAAGAGTTTTAATCGGGATTGAACCCCTCATAACCCTAAATTCGCTTTAGAGACAAAGGATAACCTTATAGAGAGATTCTTGGGATCTTGGCTAGAGACTTGGATTTTCGGGAGGAGTTATTTGAGAATTGAGTTTTGAAATTAAGAGTTTGAGGCCACTAACGTTTTGTCTGTCACCATTATTGTTTCCTGGCTTGTGTTCTTTATCACAAGGGTTGGTAATTAGATAAACATGCATGATTATGGGGTCTAATGGTATTTTCACTATTTTGTTAATGATACTTGATTTCACGATTATAAGTCTTCAAATCATGATCTTGATGCACAATTCTACCCTTGAAGAGGGTTGTTTAGGGTCTGGAGTGTTTAGGATTTGACCATTAGGGTTTTTATTCATTTGTATAGAACGCAACATTTACTCCGATAATGTGACAAGTCTAGTGTAAGACCACAGCCAGATCGCACGTTTGAATGGTTGAACGAGACACATCAATCCCTTTAGAACACAATGTGTTCCGGCATCGTATTGAGTAATTTTTAAGTGATGAATTCATTAGGTAAAAATAAAATGTTTCCTAGTATTCCTAAAAATTCAACATTAGAACACCAGCAATTTTACATATTACAACCAAAAAATACAAAACATGGCTGAAACACATAACAGTTTAACAAAATCCATATATGGTCAGCAAGTAAGTACCCCTTTAGTATAAGCACAGAATGCTATCAACTTGTAACCCAGAAGAAAGTTTGACGAAACCCTCGTAAATACAATATTTAAAAGATATAATATTTCTGCAAATAATCTAAGATTTGAAGAAACGCAGGAGATACAATAACAAAACGATCAAAACACACAACTTAAATAAAAAAAGTTATATATAAGAACATATATATATATATATATATATATATATATACCTACCAATGAAATACGATTAACAAAATTAAGAATAACCTAAAAACTAAAATCGAAAACATGAAAGAATGGATAACTTGAAGAAAAGCTAGCCATAGATAATACTGAAGATCTAACCTCTTTATAGCCAGATTTGACGTAAAAATTCAAGCTCGTTTTCCTTTTTCCTCAGAAACTGCGCTTGTGTTGGTGTTGGTATATAAGAAGAAGCGGAAGATTGATGAGGAATAAGGGTGGCGTTGGATCGAAAATTTTGGAGATAGTTACAAAAATGTGTGTGGACTTGGGGAAGCTATAAATAGCACCGGCGATGAAAAGATAGAAATTTTAATATTGAGAAAAAAAGGGGTTTGACAATGGTTGGCTGAGATTTGGAGATTATATGAACGGCGATGAGTGAGTTTGTTATTATTATATTTTATTTTATTTTATTTTATGCAGATTCTACGCAAACGTGATTTACATCAAATTTCATTAATGTTACCAAACTAAAATAAGGATGCTTAATGAGGTTGATATTCGATAAGAAAAATTATCTAGGATGCTTAATGAGGTTGATAAGATCGATACTCTTATGACTTGTTATTTAAAATCATAATGTTAGACTGCTTTATAAGAAAACTAGACTAAATGTCCGTGTGATACACGGGTTGGTTTAAACGATAATAAATGTTAAAAATTAATAAAAACGTATTAAATAATAATAAAATGCGAATTAAATGTGAATTTAAAAAATGATGGCGTACGACATCAACACTCTAACCAGAAGTGGAAACATCGACGCGAGTGGGAGTGCAGACTTGACGGCAGAAACGTGGTATCATAATATGAAGAGATGTGATTGTATTTCTTATATAAGTCATCAATCATTATTGTTACAATTAAGGGTAATAAAGTTAAACGTTATTGGTTATAATTAAAAATTACAAAATATTTAGAATGATACAACTAAGAATTTAGTTAATTATGATATTTTGAAATATTATAAAGGATAAATATGATATTTGTAAATTAAAGTGGGCATATACGATTTTATATGATTTAATAAGGGCATATATCAAATTATTTCTAATAATTTTGACTCTACAAGGTCAAAATTGATTTTTTGATTTTAAGTAATGAATTGTCAAGATTAAATTTTTTTTAAATAAATGGTTCAGATCGTATAATAAATTTTCTCAAATTAGTCTTTTATTTATATTAGAAGATAGAAGATTATAAAATTGGAGTTGGCCATTCGAATAGTTTAAATAAGTACGAGTGTTAAACACTTAGTGGACATGTTTGATTATGAATATAACTCTACTGATTCACTATAAAACAACAAAAGAGGGATTTTTGAAATTTATCACTTTCAATCAACTAATTTTAAACACTGCTAATCTAAGAAATCACTTTAACAACCCAGAGAGCAAAAAAACAAGCAACTTGATTGGATTTAACTAGCAGAATGAATATTTTCCTCTTTAAATTCGATTTCATTTTTTCAAGTCAATTTATTTTAATTAATATGTGCAATGGACATTTAAACATCAAAATATAAATCCTATAATCATGCAATTTACTAACTCTATGGTCATGAGATCAATAAAAAACATAATTAGTCTATTTAGTTTAAATCAAGAAAGACTTAACCTTTATTGATTGTTATTATCATGCAGTCAATCAATTAACACATAAATATCATCATATGCAATTGCACACACATTAAAGTTTATATCTTTGATAGTTTAACTCTAGGATTGGTCAATCACTAATCAAAATTACCTATTGATCCTAGATAATCATGATTCAAGTCTTACAAATAGATTGATCCTCTTATTTATGAAAACTCAATTTATAAACATCAAAAAACAGGATCCTAACATATGTGGATCTTTGATTAAGCTATACAAGACAAATATATGACTTAAAACATCCTAATTCGTCAAAACTAATCAACTTTACATAGATTCATCTTCTCTAGAGAGGAAAACAGAAAACGTAGCCGTAATCAGCATACTATTCATCCAAAATCGTTTAAAGACATAAACATTAGAGTTAAGAACGAAAAACCGGTATAAAGTATGATGAATGCAATTGATCTTCAATCCAAAAGCCTTGATCTTTAGTCTCTAGTATCCAGTCTACCTTGAGACATCTCTGGACCGTTCTTAGAGGTATAATGTGAGTAAAAGTCGATTAGAAGACCCCCATTCGATCTGGAAGTTTGTTTATATAGACGTTGGATAAACTGGTCTAACGCGTCGCTATGCTTGAAAATCTCGCGATAGCCTTATCCTTTTGAACTTTGAATCATCCAGTTCATCTCTTGGATGCGTCGCGGTCTTCTAAGATGTCACGTCGCGATGTACTTTTTTTCAAAATTCTTTATTTCCTTACTTGAATTTCCTCTTTTAACCTTCAAATATTTTCGATTTTTAACTTTTAGCCTAAAAATAAATAAGCAAACTTAACAAGTATCTTTTTGTCTTGTTTTGCATAATAAATGGTCAAAATTAAACAGATATCATGTAAAATATATATCTAATAGATGCGATATCAATAAGAAACATTATCCATGATACTTAATGAGGTTGATAAGAGACTCTTAGGACTTGTTATTTAAAAAACACTCTCTTAGACTAGTTTATAAGAAATTATAAAATTGGAGTTGACAATTCGATCTAGTATTGTAATTAAAGTCTGAAACTTTTTATTGATATATAAATGTATTTTGTCTGTTTTCTTCTAGCATTTTGTTAGATTTTAAGTAATATATTAATCTTTGATTTTATTGATGCTGTTCAAAAGAAATAGTGAAATTCTAGGTAAAAAATTTTAAATGTGAATAATTATTTTAAAACTAAGTAAAATATAAATATGAACAGTAATTTTAAAACAGTTAAATGTTTAATAAATAGAGTAAGTAGTTTTAAATATGTTACCATCCATAAATCAAGAATATTCTTCTTGCAATATCTTAAATTTACTTTATTGAAAGAAAATTGTGTTTTAGATGTTAGTTCTGCAACAATTATCACTCATAAATAACTTATCTTCTTAAAAGTTGAAAAGGTAAGTTTGCTTTCTTTAAAAGCTAGTATATATGTGTGTGTGTTTTTTCATAATAATATGTGAACCAATTTAACATAATGTATGATTAATTAATTGTGCTGTGTGTATGGGACATCAATAGTTTGTGTATAAAATTTTCTAAATTCGTACAAGACTATGATACATGGCTTATGCAACTTGATTGTGTTTTCTCCTCACAAAAGTCACATGTATTAGAGTGCATATGGTTCCAAAATGCACTTGAATAGCTTTGAATTTGTCAAGTGAATTATAAGAATTCAAATGTGTTTTTAAGTCGTACGTATGTTTGATATCCTGGAATGGAAATTGGAATTTAATTTTTGTTTCTACATAAATTACATTGAGTTGTGTTCAATAAAGTCTATTTAAAAACATAGTCTTAAAATTTTAATATTCAATCACAGTTAATTCAGTATACAATCACATGTGATCTGTAAAAGCATCACATGTGAATTACGAAAATATCACTCCGTCCAAAATTTTAAAATACAATCTGGATCATTGATGTCATTGATTCAAAAGCTAAAATTAGTACTTAGGACTATGAATTAAGAATATACTATATTGAACATTCTTCATATACTAATTAACTTTTTTAGTTAAATCACTCCATAATAACATGAAATGACCTGAAATTCCCTTTATTTTCTTGACTAATGACTTTAAGCTATTCTTATAATTGTGAGTACATGTTATACATCAAGCGATGATTTTAAGGGGCTAAAATGTGAAATAAAGGACCTGTATGGATGATATATGGGTTCAAAAGCGAATTGGAAAAGTTTTAGGGCCTAAAGTGTTATTTTGGTTGGTCTATAGCACCATAAGAGTTTTAATCGGGATTGAACCCCTCATAACCCTAAATTTGCTTTAGAGACATAGGATAACCTTATAGAGAGATTCTTGGGATCTTGGCTAGAGACTTGGATTTTCGGGAGGAGTTATTTGAGAATTGAGTTTTGAAATTAAGAGTTTGAGGCCACTAACGTTTTGTCTGTCACTATTATTGTTTCCAAGAGGTAATACTTCATCTTAGAAACCTGGCTTATGTTCTTTATCACAAGGGTTGATAATTAGATATATAATCGTGCATGATTATGAGGTCTAATGGTATTTTCACTATTTTGTTAATGACACTTGATTTCACGATTATAAGTCTTTAAATCATGATCTTAATGCACAATTCTACCCTTGAAGAGGGTTGTTTAGGGTCTGGATTGTTTAGGATTTGACTGTTAGGGTTTTTATTCATTTGTATAGAACACAACATTCACTCCGATAATGTGACAAGTCTAGTGTAAGACCACAGCCAGATTGCACGCTTGAATGGTTGAACGAGACACGTCAATCCCTTTAGAACACAACGTGTTCGGGCATTGTCTTGAGTAATTTTTTGTGATTTAGAATTCATATCGACTTGATGCTTTATGCAATTATGTAGGTTATTCGTTCAAGTGGTTATGAGTTTTAAAAGGTTCATTTTAGCTGTGTTGAGGTGAGTTCAATAGGTTTTCAAAATCAAGTATATAGACAAAACATGTTTTTATAAGACTTTAATTACTTATTAAACCTTGGTTCATTGCATGTGCTTTCAATGGGATTATGTGACTGTTGATAAATGATTATCAATCAACCTTGATGTATTGTATTACAAGTTAAGATTATATGAGATATTCGAATAGGTTGATATGATAGCTAAATGTTATAAATTTCTTAGCATGATATGCATGTTTATAATCCGTTCAGAGATTTGAATAATTCAATAGAAAAGTTACATTATTGTGAACGTGTTTACATGATTATGTATTTACAGATATTTGGCAACTTATATGTTATGAGATGATTTGGATCGACACAATATGCATGTTATGATTGTATGAACTTTGGATTTTAAATAAATTAAATTGTGAAATGATCAATGAAAGGAACGTACATGACAATGACAAGAGCGTCACATGCTTAATAAAATGAATATGGAAATAAATGTGTTTGTACTTGACTAGTGGGGTGGGGGTAGTTCCTACCTAAATGTACATACTATGAGACTAGTTGATTAGTTATGATATCCTAGGATATGTGCTAGCAATCTTAAGTTGCGCAATTTTCTAGATAGCATGGTTGGCACATGGTATAGGGTAGCTTGTGTACTGTTGTATACGAGTGATGTTTGAGATACAATCCCCATCATCTGGACCACGTCATGTAACTGCTAGACGATGTTGATGAACTGAACAACGTTTTTACTACCCTCACCTCAACGACATCGGTGGTGGACTTGTGTATTGTTTAGTCGGAGTAGCGAAAACGACTGAACATTGGTAATTTATGTACGGTTGAGAGTGACTCCCTAGTTAGTGCATTGATTGATATGGCACACAAGTAGGGAACGAGGTTTTCACTACGGGTATAGATTCTATGTTAGAAAAACCCTACGATATGATATGACCGAGTTGCATGATAAATATAATGTGTATGATGTGTTGTGTAACATCTTGAGATTGGGCCTAGTTGACACATAGGCTTTGGTGAGTTAATATGTGTTTAATTAATTGTTTATTTAATTAATCAAATGAATTATATATATATATATATATTATTGTGTTAGTTTAATATATATATGTATATATGTGTATGTAATGTGTGTATACGGTTTTGGGTGTGTGTGGGTGTGCATGTGATTAAATGAATTTAAACTTGCCACCTCATGCTTGTTAATATGTATACGTGGGATTGTGTTGGTAATACTTCACTTTAAAGTATTGTAAGTTTGTGTATTGTGTGTGTAAACCGAGAGCAAAGAAGAAAATAAGAAGCAAGAAATCGGATTTGGTGTGCTGTTGGTGAATTGTGATTCAAAGTTTGAAGGTTGCTGATTCTTCTTTGATTCTTGTTGTTATACTTCGATTAGTATTAACATGCTACGGTTTTGCAAGGATTTGATATGAATATCATATACTCATGCTTTATGAAGTAATCGGATTTGATGTTCTTGGTGTTAAAAGGTGTTTTGATGCATGCTTGCATGTTTAAACATGTTTATATGTGTTTGTATGAACTTGCATATGAATTGGATAGTTGGTTTATGCAAGTTATGAAGTTGTCGGATTCTTGATATGATGAAGAAAGCGGATTTTGGTGATGATAATGAAAACCGAGTGAAGAAATCCGATTTTAGTGAAATCCGGGTGTTGAATCCGATAGTTATGAAATCCGGTTCTCTTAAATCCGGATGAATGTAATTCGGGTATTGAAATCCGATGGTTTGAATCCGAGAGTGTGGAATCCGATGATGGATTCCAACCGATTGCAAGTATCAAGATAAATGCAAGTGTGGAAGTCCGATTAAGGTTACGGATTTCCTCAAAACCGATGGATGTGTCGGATTCTTGTGAAATCCGATGGAGGGTTGCGGATTTGGTGAAATCCGATGGTAGTATCGGATTTCACATAAAATCCGATAGTTTGGACTTGTTGAATTGCATTGTTTAAATTCTATGTTATATGTGCATGCATATGTGAATCTTACATGTTTATGTTTGATTAAATGGATATAAATATATGATTGGTATATATATTTATGAATTGGATACTGATTTCAGTTTGTTGTGTTCTCAGGAACAAACAAGGCTCAGTAATATAAGATCACTGAGTGGAGAAATGAAAGCAAGAGGTGAGTGGACGTTTACTCACAGATGTTATTAGTTGTAACTGGATTGGGTTGCAACTGTTATTGGTTTGACGCATGGATAGACTGTTTGTCTGATAATTGATTAACTGTTGATTGTTAATTAATTGTGCGTAATTGATATGTATACATGAGGATTGGGAAGTCAGCTTCGGCTGGGCATATGGGCTGGGTTTGTTTGCTATCGGCTAATCAGTATTGGGATCTTTTGATGCATTTGTTGCAAATTAAGGTAATACTGTGTGAGAATAGCACATGAACTATCGGTAAACCTTTGCTTTGGCCGGCATTGGTTGAAGGTTCCTGCAAACCGCTGGTCTTCCCGGGGCACGATTATCTGTTATGTGTTGTTGATATTGATGCGGTTATTTGCTGATATATCTGTTGTGGTTTGACTCCATTCACTTAGCTTTGTGCTAATCCCACACCTCTCACTCTTTTTACAGGTTTTGGTAAGTCAGCGGCTCGGCTGAGAGTGGTTAGCTTGGGGAGTAATCACCTAGGACTCTGATATATTATTTTATGGCGAGCCGTATTTTGTAATATTGATATTTAAACAGTAGTGTTTGTACAGTTGTAAACACTTTGGATGTTTAATTCGCTTCTGCATTGATTATGAAAATGAAAATTTTTGGGGTTAAAATACGGTGTTACATGTTGGTTTATATAGGACTTGTTGTTGGATTATATGATGACATTTTGAAAAAGTTTAACGTGGTGAAACAAAAATTAACACCTATATACCAGCAATGGATTGCATGTACACAAATTAGCAATGAAGAAGAAAATAGGAAGACTGCCTTGGCATATTAGAAACCTTTGAAGTAGATGGCTTGACCTTAAATCCTTTATTTGACACCGAAAGAACCTTTAGTAGCCCCACTTGCTAGCCAGATGAACCTTAGCAAGACACAAACTCTCTCCACATTATTTGGTGTGGTTAGGTATGAAAACCACAATCAAATAACACCTAAAACTGGACCCCTTAGGCCCATCAGACACAACCGCATCCATCTGGCAATCGTATCCGTCTCCTTTGGTCATTTCTCCTTACGTTCTCTAAGTACTGCGAATATTCTTGTATATGACCAAAAGGCCCTTACATCATGTTAGTGGGAATTTCCCAACACTGGTGTGTATAAGACATATGATGTGATTATGTGAATTCTTGATTGATGTTTATTTGACACTGTGTTGTGTTATTTGATTTGTGTGTAAATGAGAGGGTCAAATATATAATTGGGACGAGAAGATTATTTAATATGCGGTGTTTCTGAGTTAAGATATGTTTTTAGGATTTTTTTTATACTTTTACGTTTGACTCACAAGACTTAAACTCACACTTATTTCTTAAAATGTATTTTGTACTCATACAAGCTGTGTATGAGTTGTTGCTTGGCGAGATTTAGTTTCTCTAGCTGAGTAGTCAGTTAGTTGTTTATTAAGTGTTTTCTTGATGCCGACTTGAGACATTTTTATATTATCAAATTATTTATGATTTAAATATCATTGTTGTTTGCTTGACGGTTTGTGTTACAACTATTTTTAATAAATCTTTAAGAAAAGATAACTGACTAGTTTTAAAAATCACGCCATTACATAACTTATTCATGTTAGGCAATGAATTTAAATGGCATTTACAGAACACTGCATATAAAATCTTTCCTAGTATTCTTCAAAATTCGTAAATCTTTCCTAGTATTCTTCAAAATTCATAATTAGAACACCGATAATTTTACATATTCTGCATAAACTAAACGAACACAAAACATGCTTATAGTCACACCAACATACAAAAATAGAGTTTGATCTGAGAGAAAAAGAAGTCTGGCAATGGTTGTATACGATTTGTAGAAAATATTGACAATAATGGGTATGTTTGACAAAAATAAAATTTAACATTCAAACGCAAAATTTTAGAAAGGAAAAGCTCTTAAAAATTAGGATTTGTAATGCACCATTTCTCACAATCAAATAAAAATTTAATAAAGAAAAACTATCATAGAACTATTCTTACTTTTTTTTATCTAAAACATATAAATTAAACTTCTAATATTGAAAAAAACATTTTTTAAATAAAATGTCATATTATAATAGATTTTATATATAAATGTAGATATAACTAAAACGATTATATCATTTAACGTTTATTAATAACAATATTACATGTGTTGTTTTATTATTTTTTTTATCTTCTTAAATTGTATATCATTTAACGTTTATTAGTTTTGAATGTTTGCTTAAAAAAATTAACGTTTGCTTAAAACCGTTTATACATGTATGTACATATTCAATTTCACCCAATCCAATTGCATTGTCTACCCATGAATGCATATATTGTGTACTAGCAACACCATATCCCCTCTATCAAAGGTCCAGATGTGTTCTCCTTCGAATTCGATGTCTTTTATATTGGTTCTCGTAATAAGAATTGTTCTCGTTTGAACAATCCCCTATACAATCACATATGATTGAATACCAAATCTCATGTTTGTTGGTATTCAATCACATGTGAATCTGTACAAACTCTCGTGTGATTTTGTACAAAATCACAGGTGATTAAATATGCAATCATATGTGATTGAATACTAAATCTTATGTTTTTGGTATTCAATCACATGTGATTCTGTACGCAATCACATGTGATTGATTCTGTCAAATATGTGACAAAAAAATGCTACATTTAATCAGATTACCTGTAATTATGTACATGTATAAGAGATAGATAATCACATGTGTTATGAAACAACTAATAACTTAGAATCACTTTTAATTATTGATTTTTTGTTACTAAACCATAGAACTTCGCCGGATTATCAAACACCAAACTATAATTTTATAAAGATTATATTGATCACACCTCTATGAATCATATGTGATTATACTTTAATAAAATTTAAGTCCAATCTAACAAAATGAGAAAAAAAAAATTTGTCGAAAGTATATCAAGTCACCTCTCTAATAAAAGAGGGGAACACGAGGATCGCAACGATATAATTCGTTTCGTCTAACGATTAAAGGTTTGTGAGATAATTAATTTTAAATAAATTAGAGGAAAGAGAAAGTGTGAAACAATAGTTAAAAAGTCAGAAATGTCCTTATTCATACAAATATATCAACTTTGATTATAATCTAAAATTAAATCTAGACTATTGAATCTTAAAATCTAATGGCTATAAATTATTACTCAGGACTAAAATTAAGACTTAATTGAACATTTCATATTATCATGTTATAAGTTATAAAAGAAAACCAAATAATGTATAAATTTAATTATTTTAAAACTAAAATTATTGGCGTAGGCTGTGTCGGAGAGATAGGAGGCAGGAGCTAAATAAAACGAGTGTGTTATGGGCTACATAGCATGAAGAAAGGGTTAATGTTCATTACCACTTTGTTGGACCAACTTTTGTTAACAATTAACGACTTATATATATACCAACAACATACTCGCGCAATGCTGCGGCGTTAAATAGTTTTTGTTTTATAATATGTCACTTTAAAAAATGTAATGATATGTTATTCGTGCGATTCAATGTCACGAAAATTTTTTCCACAAAACATGTCCGTTTTTTTTTCAAATTTCTTTTATTTATATCTAACTATTTTATTAATTTTAAAAATAAATTTTAAAAGATAATAAAATAAGAAAAAAAATTTATATTGATGAAATAAAGAGAAGAGTTAATAAGATTTTAAAAATTATGTTGATGTGGGTGAATAATTGTGTTAGTATAAGAGAATATATTTTGAATAAAAAGTTAAAGTAAATTAGGAGAGAATAAAATAGTTAAAGATTAAGTGGATGAGATTAATTTAGATTAAATGAAGGGTCAAGATTTTATATTGATTGAATTTTAAGAAGTCTTAAAATTTAAGAGGAGAGAGAATGTTAAATGGTTTATATAGTAATATAGATATATATATAGGGTTTAGTTCCCGAAAATGTATCCAAGTTGTCACGTTTTGCTATTGTATGTATTGAACTTTCAAACTTATCTTTTAATGTACTAGACTTTTTAAACTTATCATTTTGTATACTGAACCTGCTATAGCAGGTTACATGCTGACGTGGCACCGGTTTCGCTGATGTGGCTAGTGACATGGCAAATGAGTTGGATTTTTCATGATTTATAATAAATAAAATTGTTATTTTATAAATATATATATATATATATATAATAATACAAATAAAAATAAAGGTGTTGAACAAGAGTTTTAATACGCTTCATATAGGGATTGTTTAACGATTTACAGCTCAAGTTTTACCAAAATTTATGTATAAATGGATTCAAGATCTGGAACTCATGGGCTAGGATGAATGGGGAGATATGTAAAGATCTTCGATTTTGAACAAATCGATTTGAAGGTATAGATCTAGACCAAATAGATTTGAAGGTATGTTCGATTTGAAGGTACGGATTTGGAATAGATGTGGAATAAATCGATTTCAAGTTACAAATTTGGAACAAATCGATTTTAAGGTATGTTAATCTTCAAGATCTTTTTAGGGCTTTGTTCGATTTCCGACCCAATCTGAGTTTTTGAACATATTTGAGTTCAGGTGAGGCTATTACAGATCTTCGATTTGATTCATAAACAATTGTCGATTTTGAACGGGTTTGTAGGGTTTTAATCCAAGGTTTGAACGGGTTTGTGGGGTTTTAATCCAAGGTTTGAACGGGTTCATAAACATATGTCGATTTTGATTCTAGGGTTTTGATCTAGTGTTTGAACGGGTTCATGCCTTCATACTAGTTAATCGATGGATTTCTGCTATTTGATGGTATGTGTTAGTTGATTTGTGTTAATCGATTAAGGTTTATTGTATGAATCTGTAGCCATCGATGGATTTCTGTTGATCTGTAGCCACAATGGATTCTTTGATTTTCAATTTTAGCTTCAAGTTCATCTTGTTATGATTTTGTTAAAATTTATATATGAGTTTGATTTTGAATCTTCGTTAGGTTTAATGTTCTTCAATGTATTCTCGTTTCCAGTTCTTGATTTGAATATCGTTCTTTTGATTTTTTAAAGATAATACACATGTGGTAATTATTTAGTGATGTGGAAAAATAAAAAAATTAAAAATTAAAAGAATTACCTGTTACCGGAGAATAGGTAAACGAATACCTTAAATGGTAACTTTCAAAAGACTGATATATTAAATGGTAAGTTTCATAGTTGAGTATATACAATAGCAAAAGGTGACAACTTAGATACATTTTTACAAACTAAACCTATATATATATATATATATATATATTCTATCTTCTAATCTTTTAATTTAATATAAATAAAAGACTAATTTGATAAAATTTATTAGACGATCTGAACCATTCATTTAAAAAAATATTTAATTTTGACAATTCATTTATTTAAAATAAAAAAATTAATTTTGATTTTTAGAGTCAAAATTACTAGAGATAATTTCATATATGTCATTATTAAATCATATAAAATCATATTTATCCATCTTAATTTACAAATATCATATTTACCCTTTATAATATTTTAAAACATCATAATTAACCAAATTCTTAGTTTTATCATTCTAAAATATTTTATAATCATTTTAAATCCTTTTTAATTATAACTAATAACGTTTAACTTTATTACCCTTAATTGTAACAATAATGATTGATAACTTATATAATAAATACAATCACATTTCTTCATATTATAATACCACGTTTCTGCTGTCAATTCTGCACTCCCACTCGTGTCGATCTTTCTACTTCTGGTTAGAGTCTTGATGTCGTACGTCGTCATTTTTTAAATTCTCATTTAATTAGTGTTTTATTATTATTTAATACGTTTTTATTAATGTTTAATATTTATTATCGTTTAAACCAACCTGTGTATCACACAGGCATTTAGTCACACACACACACACACACACATATATATATATATATGAAAAAGTTCAAACAAAAAACAGTTCGTACAAGAACTGCAAGAACCAATCTTAGCCGTCCAATTTGCCCTCCTTCGATTGAATTGCCCACCCATGAATTCCTTACATGCATCTTTTCACACCCAATCCCCAAACGCTCTTCATCCATGAGTTCCACTTACCACTTGAACGACCAAGATGAGTTATCGCAGATTAAACTATTCTTGATATACAAATCCTCAAAATTGTATTTGATGAACACTATCAATTGAGACGTAGAAAACCAATACACATACATTTGACGAATGAAACAAAACAAAAAAATTGATTAATGAGAGGAGTTTATGAATCACTTCATGTTTTGGTGATGATCGTAGCTTCGTATGATGGCGGTAAACAATTTAGTTAGTGTAGGGTTGTGAGAGAATGAGAAGGTATATATAGTCATAATTTGGGTGAGATAAATGGGGAAGAGTTACCATTTTTAAAGGATTTAATTAATAAATACTCTAATTATAATTATAAGATACTTATAACACCCTTTTGATTAAAATACCACATGTCACTCATACAATCATTCTTACCACTCTTACAATCTTTTGACTCTTATTTGATCCTAATCATATATATATATATATATATATATATATATATATATATATATATATATAAAAGCTAGATATTTAGTTACTGTTTGTCGTTACCCTCACAAATGTTAGTATTTATAATATCATTCGTAAATATACAATTGTCCTTATAAAAGAAAAGGTCATAAATCTCTATGAGTTCTTAATCATCAAAAGGATCTTTGCTTTAATTTAAGCAAACCTGTGATTGTCATAGACTTTTTTTCTCTCTCTAACAAGCCAGCCTAACTCTCACTCTAAAATATTTTATAACATATTAATGAAAACACTAAAACAAACATTATCAATACAAGCTCTATAATAACTTTAAAGAACCTTATATTTAGTCACAACTTGATCATCACAAATGAGTATGACTAACCCTATTTATATAGATTCAATGGACTCTAGAATCCTCCATAAATCATAATTCTAGACATCTTCTCGTAACATCTTTCTAGACTTATCTTCAATGTCTATCATATCCTATAAGTTTCTGAAGAGGTCTTCAAGTGTCTTCTAGCCTCCCACAATATTCCAAAAGCTTGAACAATCTTCTGTATGTTTCATAGTGCCATTCTTCCGTATTCGAGCGAGGTAATGTCTTTGATGCACGACTTACCTTGAAAGCATCCATAAAGTTAGTGAATTACAATAAACTCTTGATCGCCTCTGGTTTATGTCGCTTAGTGTTTTTTCCATTTCGCAAAGAACTCCTTAGTAGGTGTTATTGTTCATCATTGTTTAATTTTCTTGACGAGGAACTCTTCAGTAATATTCTCATATTGATCTTTCAGCTTTGCAGGTTTCATTTTAATATTTGTGATAGAACATAACTGGTTATGTTTGATCACAGCATAAGATGATCATAATCCATCATTGTGAATTGCTCTTTATATCACTTCAAAAGTCTAGCGTCCTCAAATAGGGTGTAGAAACGTAACTCGATTAGTAGTTTGTTGTGATGTAAAGTTTGTAATTTTTTGAATTCCCATTCGTGTTTTGAGACCTTAACTAATGTGCCTAAACTTACAAAATTAATTAAATGGATTAAAATAATATATCTAAGTAATACTCCATTAAAACAATATAATAACTAGAGTTAAATCATAAGTTGGATTAAGGAGTACACACTATTTTAACTTAACTGACCAAAAGCTGGTTCCTTTTTTAAAATTAAAAAATATATATTATTATACATGTTCATATGATAAAACATGATAGTGTGCTCCTATATGTTTATTACATGTCATACATATGTGACAATGACTTTAAAAATCGGAGAGCATAGATCTAGTGTGAATATATATATATATATTGTTGTGCGACTGTGTGATACGTTGTTATAAGTTGTAAATATACGCGTGATGGTGCCTTATGAATATGAAATAAGCCACCCAAATATATGCAAAGTAACATAGAGTTGTTATTATATATTTTAATATAAATAAAAGACTAATTGAGATAATATTTGTTTAACAATTCTAACATTTTATTTAACAAATTAATTTTAATTATACAGTCTTGACTATTCATTTATTTAAAATTGAAAAATCAATTTTGACTTTTAAAAATCAAACTAAACTAATGCAAACTTAAGTAGATGTAATTTCAAAATGTCTGAATCTTTTTATGACCCATTTGTATTTGATAATTTTCATGGGATTCAAGCTTTTTAATTTAAGAAATGGTTTCCTTGCTTATCGTTGACAAAAAAAGTTATACGCTTCCATAAATTTTTTTCTAGATAATATTCTTTTAATAACAACCAACTTTTTTAATAATTATAAAATTAATATGGCTTTACAAATATATTTTTTAGCTTTTAAATAAAAAATATAGTCCTAAATATGTTAAAAAATATAATGTTATACTTACATACATATATATATATATATATGTATATACATATATACAAACAATCTTTTAATTTAATTTTAATAAAAGACTAACATAAATAAAGTCTATTAGATAATTCTAACCATTGATTTAAATAAAAAAAACTTAATCATCAAATGTGACTTAATCATTTTGGTAAAAAATAAAATCTAATTTTTACTTTTTTAGTCGGTAATCCCAAATATTTACACACTCAAACTTGATTGAAGTCATTTTAATAAATATTTAAATATTACAAAAGCCATCTTAAATTAATAATATCTAATTTTTTATAAAATAATTTTTATAATATTTTAATAAACGGCCTGTATTTATTTAAACCTTTTAAAAACTTAATTAATCTCTTATCTAACTATTAGACAATCCTAGCAATCTATTTAGTTAAAATTAAAAGTCTTTATTAATTATGTAATTTCAACCCTCTATTTGGTCAAAATTAAAAACCACGTTTGACTACAAAGATAGAAAGACGTAGATCATTATCAATTTTAAAATAAATCAATGTAAAAATATATAAAATAAACTTCAGAAAGTTATGTTTTAATTGAGCATCCAATAATCACTAGTTTCTAAACCATGTAATAAATAAACATATATTTTTCAATGTTTCAACATATTACTTTTAAGTTCTTATTATTTATTATTTTAAAAGTTCTCATTTATTTAGCGTCTTATAAGTATTTAATATATTCTTATTAATATTTTATATTCATTATTTTTAAACTATCTTGTGTATCTTACAAACTAAAATAATGAAATTAAAGACATTTAAAAGAGATAAATGAGTTTGACTTTAAAGAGTCAAATCCAGAGAGAATAAAATTCAATCTTAAAAAGTTAACAAGTACATTTATATGTTACTAGCTTATGGACCCGTAGGATTACGGGTATTACATAAGAGAATCTAAAAATAATATAAAATAATATAACAAAAAATTATGAATTAAAAAACACATAATGTTGTAATAAATTGACAAAAGTTAAAATCTTACAAAGATAGTAAAGAAATTCCACAAGAATATAACTAAATTTTTTGAAGAACTTCTTTATATACAACGTTTGTTGTCACAAATCAAAACTTTTAACCCCTTCTTATTCTTGACACGTGATACTGCAACATACAATTGGTCATGTGTAAAAACTGGTCTTCTGAGGTATAAGCCAACAATTGATAGAGACTGACCTTGACTTTTGTTGATTGTCATGGCAAAACAATTCATCACAGGAAATTGTCTTCTTTGAAACTTGACTGGGATTTTCGTATCTGATGGAATCATCCATACATTGCAAAAAGAATAAATATACCGAATAAGAAGTTAAATATTTAACACCAAGAAACAAATATCTTGATGATAAACAAACATTGTACGTTTCCACACAAAATTATATCATAAGGGCGATCAAAAAATCCAGATGAAATGACCATCAATCCAAACAATAAAATAACATTAAAAAATGTCTTGAAACGTAAATATGTGAAAGTAGATAATAGTTTAATTAATCTCCAGTTTCGGCTGCTTCAATTTATTTGAATATGGCAAGGTCTTGGAACTTGAAAACTGAACTTGTAAATCATTTTCAGAAGATTCAAAATTCCTTTTTGGACCTGGACTTGAAGCAGTGCTTGAAAGAATCTCTACTGGGGTTCCATTATCTGCTGTGATAGAAAAAGCGTCCTTAAACAATAAAATATTATAAATAGTTAGATATCGTATAATATATATTACATATCACTTCTTAATAAAAGACACAAGTAAAGTATTATACCTTAAACTCATGAGATACTTGGGAAACATCAATAATGACAAACGGATTCTCAACATCTGCAATTGCATTCTGCAACAAAGGAAATGTATATATATTTTAAAAAGTACAAATGTACAAATATGTATATATATATATATATATATATTACATCATGCAGAAAGTAAAATCACAAGTTGTGAATTTCTCACCTCCATTTGTGGAACCTTTTTCAAAACTTTCTTAATGATATCTTCATTGTCAGTGAACTTGTTTATTGTAAAACAATAGTACTTTTGATCGATGTTGAAATCCGAGATTTGAATTTTGAACATATATCTCTTGTTTAATAAAACCCTAAACTCATCTGGATATGGACAGAATTTATTCATCTGTAACAATATTAATAACATTAAGCATCATATGTCAAAAACATTAAGTATTTAAAATTTATGTAAAAATAATAGAAAATAACAAACCTTCTTAATTTTCTCAAAAATAGAAGAAGCTTTCTTCCTTAATATCCTTTTAATATCTCTCTCAAACATTGTTAGAGAAACAGTGTCACTGTTATCTTGAACTCTAACATATAACTTTATCCTAAAATATCACAAATACACATGTTATACATATAATTGTATGAGTATTATTTATGTAGTCAGATTTCATAAAGAGAAGTTCAACAAAATTTTATGTCACTTACTTTTGATTAACATCTTTAACATCACCACATGTTTTACACTTAAAAGGATTTGCATCATTATCTGTATTACATATATACATGCTATTAATAAATATATGTTATTATAAAATGTAATAAAAAAAGAGGTATGAGTAATATATACCATCATTGTTCTTAACAGCACCATCACAAACAACACATTTATTATAGAACCAACCCTGCTCATGCTCAATCTTTATAATTTTTCCAAGTACAACACAACCCATTGGCTAAAACATTGAAAAAATTGTTATTTCTAGGATTATAAAATATATAGATATATCAAATACGTTTAAAATAATTTATCAAATGAGAAATAAACATACCTCAGATATATCTAACAACTCATCAACATGCTTGAATTCCCAACTTAACCAAAATCATCTTGGTTTGTGATTATGGTGTTGCTCGACAACTGGAGTAAATCTAATGATGATGATTCCTTTTCGCTTACATTGACACTAAAAAGGATGAATTTATTAATAAATAATTGTTTGAATTCATAAACTATATATATATGATATAAATTTAATTATTAAATAAAATAACATAATGTTACCTCTCAATGAATTTTTGTATCTCCGGTTCATTAATATAAAGTCTTGACCCAAAAAGAGAATTTGAAACCTGAGGAACATCTAAAAAATGGGAAAATTTCACATATAGTGTTATTATATGTTGGGTGAAAATAAATATGTAAAAGTTAGAAAGAGAAAATTTACTATTGAAGACGTCAAACTTTGCAAGTCGTAATAAGAGCACAACTGGAAATGTAGGATTCTTGTTCTCCTTTAAGAAATGTTGTAGCTTAAGTGCGTATTCACCCCAAAGAGCACTAGTAATCTCCTCACCACTAAGAAACACACGCATAATATTTCATTTTATATATAGATGATTGATGGAAAATGAAATAATTAAATGAATATATGTATATATATATATAGTGTAATAGACGATTGTAGATTTTTTGGTAATTATTAAATATTGAAAGTAATTACCTTAAATCTTGAAGTTCACAATTAACAACTCTTTTTTTATTCCCAAAAGATTCAAAAACTTTCATATCATCTGACGATACAACACGTCCAATTACATCTACAAAAAGATGAGATTTGAAATTTTGATTAGTATATAATTATGAGCACTACATAATCATATAAATAAATAATTATAACTTTAATAATTGATTATTAATAATAATATTGAATATCGAATATCTCACCAAAGGAGATTTTCTTATCAATTCTCTTCTCAGCAACATCACCAAAGTTAACAAAGCGAAAATGATCAGAAACACAGATAAATGAGTCAGCTTTTAAAACATCAGTGGCCTTGTAAAAATTGATCTTTGATTTGTGAACAACGACCTTGAAATTAGAACTGTTCGAAGCAACACCAAAATTTGAAATAAAGTACGATTCACCCTCATGGATTTTGCTATCAAACTGTTTAATAAGACTTCTCTTAATAGTTCCAAGAATTCGATCCCCTGTAAAGAGTAATGATTAAAGGTGTATATGTGAAATCATGTTTAATGTTTTGAAATATTAATCAATAAAATTTTTTTAAAAATTTTAATATATTGTTGAAACTAATATGAAATAAGGTGTATGTAATAAAAATTATAGAAAACATACCTGTTCATCTTCAAATATCATGTTTATACAGGACTGAACATCAGGGTTATCTCTATAAAAACCTTTCCACTTCATAATAACCTTTACCTTTATTATGGTAGAATCAACATTACCATCAACATCTTTTATGTTGATAAAATCTATACCCTTAGCATCAACTATGGTATTAGACATTTTTTGAGAGAGTAAAAATACCTTTTGGAAATTTGGAGAATGGAGATATTATGACTACTCTTTAAAAAAAATCGAACTAACCTATTTAGAGGTACGGAATTTGGAGAATAAAAATTATTATGTACGGAATTATTTCTAAAATTAATTCGATTTGAAGATAAACATATTTAGAGGTAAGTAAGAAAAGAAATATTGACAATTAAAAGAAAATTAAAACATTTCTTAATTTTTGGAGTTTATTTAAAGACAAATTTTTGAATATATTAGTTCATAAATAGTTTCTGGAGATTATTTAAAGAAAAAATTTTAAGACAAAATTTAAGTATAGATTAATTATTTAAGTTTTATACCACGGAATAATAATTTTAAATTATAAATAATATACGATATATACACAACAAATCCAACAAATATTCAAAGTAACATTTTATGTTAAATTTTAACTGTTATTTATACCTATAATTATTTAAGTATAGTTAAATTAAAATTTAAAGAGGGTTGATAATGATAAGAAAATATTTTTTTTAAAATGACTGTTATTTTGTCTGACAGATCAATAAGTAAACAGGATTGATATTTATTTATTACATTATATTCAAATTTTTTTAATCATATAAAAATATGATTAATGAAAAAAATGATAAGCATGCAAATAAATAAATGATAAACATGCAATAAATAAAATAAATCATGTATTTTATACCCCATGTATTTAATATAGGTATTATTTTCCCACCTTCCACTAACTTAACTCGCCAACCATACAATTTTTGTATGTAGGTCTATTAAAAATTGTTTGTATTTATTGATGAAAAAATAATTTTTGTATATATTGACATTATTCTAGATGTAGAAAGTGGGTATGATTTGAATATTATATTTGGAAATTTTATTTCAATGATATGATGGAATAAATGTTGTTTCAAAATTGTATGGTTGATCAAAATTTAACATAATAATAATTTTCCCAGTCAGATAGTACCCACATAGAAGAAATATTTGTAAAGAAATCCTAAATAAACACACATGTAACCAAATATACTCAAAACCAACAAAATACACCTTAAATCAATATGGTTGATCAAGACTATCAAGTATGTACTTATATTTCTAAACCATCATTGTTTTCAGCCACAAAAATAATGTTTGTTTTTTACCCAAGTGTTAACCTACCCAGTAGTTAGTATCAGTAGCACCGTGCATATTGCACATACCAAAAAATGTGTTACCCACCAAAATATTGTCCAAAGATTTCAACCATCATACCTTTTCAGTAAATATTAAAAGTGACATACACACTTTCCTCAAAGGTTTTGACATCCAACACAAACTTCATACTCTTCATCCTCCGCATATTGGTTGCAATCTGCAGCTCTTTCCAGCGGTCTTTCAACACCACATGATTGGATGGAGAACCTTGAACCAAGCGCTTATCACCATAAACCTTCAACCGCATTTCTGTACGACATCGAACAGTAACTGGTTGAGTAACTTCGTTCAGCTTATATTTTTTAACAAACCATGCCGGTATGTGCTGCATTACAAAATTTATTGACAAATAATAAGATAATGTCTGGTTCATGCGGGAAAAATATAAATATCTGAAAAGATAGGAGAAAATTTTATTGAAATGAAATTAACATACCACACCATTGCCTAAGAGAACATCCAGCAAACACTTGCGAAAAAACTGTGTAGACGGAACAGATGCAGCTTGGGAAGTACCGGTAGGAGTACCAATTTGTTCTACATGATACACAACTTAGTACTGATAATGAATAAACAATACATTTAACTTATGATAAATTTTTAGATATATAAAATACTTACTTAGCTTGTAAAATTCTTCATGTGAAAGAGGACCACAATGACAAGGAACTACATTAAAAAATAAGATAAATGTAAAGTTATAAAAAGAAATAATTATTTTTGATGGAAATAGTATTCATATTATGTTTTTGCTTACCAAACTCATTTGCAAACTTGATATCGGGATGAGGAAGGAAGACTCCGGTATCGTTGACATAATCAAGACCATTAACATCAAAAAATTTTATCTTAAATTCAAAAACACCCGTATAGTTTTCAAAAACAACAACACTACCCTTCTTAACATTAAACCTAGTGAACAAATCAACAAACTCATGACTTACAAAACCTGCAGGCAAGTCACAGTTCACAAACAATCCCACTTCAAAACTTTCGTTCATTAACGAGATAACAGCCTCCAATTTCATGATCTGGATAAACTGCTTGAACCAATCAGACTGAATCATCTGTTAAATAGTAAAAATCAAAAAACGTTAAAGCATGTGACAAACAATACATTGATTGTATATAAAGTAAATTATAACAATACTCACAAGAAAACCAGAGGTAGGATCCTCCACAACAGATGCATAACGTACTCGATCGGCTCGACGAATTTTAGGATACAAAGATGTGAAGCAAAAACCCAACTTCTCGTAGAAGTACAAAAAAACAGGAGCATTTGGCAGAATAACAAAGTGCAAGTAAAATCCAAGAACAACCTTTTTTTCATGAAATAGCTGAATCAAACTGTCCCCACCAATTTTTAGAACTTCAATGTTTTTGTCGGTAATTATGTCTAGTGGGTATGTTTTGTTATCTACGTTCACAACCATTCCAACAGAAATGTTGGGATCAAAATCAATCTTGTTAGTAAATATTGATTTTGTTAGTAAAAACTCATATGTATGTACAAAGTTAGAAAGTAAATACACCAACAGGATATTAATTTACTATTAAACAGGAATGTTGTGTTCAAAATCAATCTTGACAAAAAGAGGGTAAATCCTGAATTAGTGTATAAAGTAATTTAGTTAGTAATAAGCAATATGTATGTACAAAGACAAAAAGGAAATACACCACAGCTTATTTAATTTACTATTAAATAACTAATTACATTCACTTATCATATAATTCATCATAATGTTCGTGGACAAAAAGAAGTATAAAATATGTTACCAGAAACACTTTAGGTGTTTTAACTATCTTGATGATAAACTCCATCGTTCTGCATAAAATAGAGGTTTAATATATTAGAATCAGAATTTTATAAATAACTCCAATCATATATAAACCCAATAGTTCTGCATAAAATTTTCAACCAAAACAAAACATATAAAGGATAATAGCCCTTTTAATTGAGTATTAACCATGTTAAAACAAACAGAATAACATAAACAGAAAATATTGATATTTGAATAAGTATTAGAAACTGTTTTAGAATATATCAGTAGGCTCAACAAATGGCAAAAAGTAATTAGAAAACATTTATGTTTTACAATAAATCATTCAGTAAACATGTATGTTTTCTTATGAGTAAAATAAAAATATGTAAACACACCATTAATTTATGTTATGTCTTAGTATTGAAGTATTATGAACTAATATAAACCCAAAACACATCACTTTCATATAAAAACTGTTGGAATACCTTTCTAACTGAAGAAGAGGTTGAAACCTATACCATTTTGTTTTCCATTATATCTATATAAAAGTCTTGTATTTTATATATTTATATCACATAATATAAACAGAACCCGAAAGCCTTAACACAAGAAACTGTTTTAGATTATCAATACTGTGAAAACATAAAACAATATAAATCCAATGGTTTATAAACAAAATCAAAAATATAATTGTTTTGGTTATCTCAGCACATAAACAGAAAATTCAAATAATAACATGGTAACAACACTATTGGAATTAGTATTAAACAGAACATATACAAAGTTTAAACTTATACCAAAATGTAATAAAGTATACAAAGTAGTTTCTAACAAAGAATTTAACGCATACAAACACTTAGAGTGAGAAAGTATACCATTCTAATAGAATTTATAATATCAATTGATACTATTTCTATCTTACTTATAATTTATTATATTAGAAACAAAATTTTCTAAATAACTCCAATAATATATAAACTTTATCGTTCTGCATACAATTTTCAACCAAAACAAAACATATGAAGGATAACAGCCCTTTTCAATGAGTATTAACCATGTTAAAACAAACACCATTAGAATTAGTATTAAACAGAACATTCAAATAATCCAATGGTAACAACACCATTGGAATTAGTATTAAACAGAATATATACAAAGTTTAAACTTATACCAAAACGTAGTAAAGTATAAAAAGTAGTTTCACCATGAAGAATTTAACGCATACAAACACTTAGAGTGAGAAAGTATACCATTATAATATAATTTATAATATCAATTGATACTATTTCTATCTTACTTATAATTTACTTTGTTAGAAACAGAATTTTCTAAATAACTCCAATCGTATATAAACCCAATCGTTCTGCATAAAATTTTCAACCAAAACAAAACATATGAAGGATAACATCCCTATTCAATGAGTATTAACCATGTTAAAAAAACACAATTGGAATTAGTATTAAACAGAACATTCAAATAATAACATGGTAACAACACCATTGGAATTAGTATTAAACAAAACATATACAAAGTTTAAACTTTTACCAAAACTTAATAAAGTATACCAAGTAGTTTCTAACAAAGAATTTAACGCATACAAACACTTAGAGTGAGAAAGTATACATCTCTTTTTAAACAGAGACTGCACAAGGATTTGTTGAATATCTACCAGATGATGAATCAGTCCTCGTCCTTTATAAATTGGAGAAACCCTATGGAACACAGATAAAATAAACAATAAGTTAGATAAACTTCAAGAACTTCAAAAACCCTAACTTTCAATTCAAATAGATAACAATAATATCGATAATGAAGATCTGGTAGGTAAAAACCAATAGAACACAAACAAAATAAAAAAAAGGTAGATAAATTTCAAAGATTGTAAAACCCTAAATCTGAATTCACAAAAACAACAACACAGTCGATATTTAAGTTCTGTTAACGAAAAACCCATCGAACAAACATAAAATAAACAAAAAAAATACCTAAACCTAAAATTTTTAAAAACCCTAGATTTGGATTAACAACAACAGAAACACGAAACCGAAGGCATAGTAGGAATAAATTTCAAGAACTTCAAAAACCCTAACTTTCAATTCAAATAGACAACGAAAAAATATCCATAATGAAGATGTGGTAGGTAAAAACCCATAGAACACAGACAAAATAAACAAAAAGGTAGATAATTTTCAAATATTGAAAAACCCTAAATCTGGGTTCACAAAAACAAACACACAATCGATATTTAACTTCTGTTAACGAAAAACCCAACGAAAAAACATAAAATAAACAAAAAGATACCTAAACTTCAAAGTTTTAAAAACCCTAGATTGAGATTAAGAACAGCAACAGAAACTCGAAACCGAAGGAATGGTAGGAATAAAACCGAAAAATGGAAGAGAGAAATTGAATGAAGATGTCGTAACATACCTTATACAAACGATGAACTTCGGAGCAAACGATCGTCGGGAAGAACGAAGAAATCGCCGTCGAGAGAAAAGTCTAGGGTTTCTATGGACTCGTTTGAAGAATACGTAAAAGACAATGGTGAAGTAAATCGGAGGATCCGGAAAAGGTAGGATCCACGTTTTTTAAAACCGGGTCTTTCCCAATGTGTAGATTTTAAAAATGGTAGTTGCTGAAGTGGGGGGTTCTTATTGGTTGAGAATTTTTTTTATTGCTATTTTTAGTAAAAAAGTAAGCCTTTTAATAATATATATAGATGGAGTAAAAAACTAAAAATAGAATATATGTTCAGAGTTGGTGTCGCAGTCCAAATTGGAATCCCTTTTAGACTTTTGTTTCGGGTTATAAATGTATAAATAATTCAAGAAGTTACAAATTTTTTTAATTGGTAATTATTGGTTAATCAAAATTTAGAAATCATACTATTGATTTTGGAAACTATTTGGTTAGTTTGAGTCGGTTTTAACTTTTAAGTTGGTTATGATTCAGTTGATTAATTTCTAGGGTTTGTATGTTATTTAGGAACGGAGTTTTATATCCTAATAGCCATTGCAAGTTGAAACTAATATATAGGTTCACAACTAGGGATGTAAACGATTCGAGCCGAGCCAAGTTTGATACTAATCGGTCCAGGTTTGTTTAAAGTTACAAAGGCTCAAGCTCGTTCAAGCATGCAATTTGTAGCTCGACGTTGTCTCGTTATGTATGTATAAAAGCTCGTGATCAACTCGTTAATTGTAACACTCCAAATTTAGAAAGTTATTATTTAAATCAAAAGGGGGATTATTTGTATAATTAGAGTATCAAGGGTTGACCCTTTACTATTATACTGCCACCCAAGCTAATATGTTATAACTCATGCTATTAGGTTGCCACTCATGCTAATAGGTTGTCATTTTGGCTATTATATTGCAACTTAGACTATTATCACAACATATGAAACATCTTTCATAATCACATAATACTCAATACGCACATATCAACTACATATAACACACGTGGTTTCCGACCACCTATAGTCCACGACCACTAGAAGTCACATCGAACTCTGGATGCTACATCAATACCGGGTTAGTCATAATGACTAACGATTTGCCACATCATTCATATTTTCATCATACTTCATCTCATATCATACATCATCATATAAAATCATCACATAACACCATCATGCACACATGTATCATACATGTAACTACATCAGTTGACACACTTAACATATAGCCACCTGGGTCAACACTTACAATGCTAATGTCACATTTAGCAATTTCATTTTCATATTAATAAGTATTGACTACAAAAATATACTTCCATCATATTTGTATATTGTCTCTTTCGTTTTATACTCCTCTTTTATAAATACACTACGTTCTTTGTACAATAATTATATATACGTTCTTTGTTACTCTAGTTATACAAAAAATCCCCCTTTTTAATAAAATAATAACTTCCTAAATTTTGGGTGTTACATTAATGCTCGATTGTTCATGAAGCTTGAATGAGCTCAAGCTCGCCTTGTTAAGTAACAAAGCTCGAGTTCGGTTAATAACACAATTGAGCTTGTTAAGTACGCATGAAGCAAAAACACTAGAGGAAATGTGTGAGTACTTTATCGGACCCAAACATGTAAGTATATGGTTTTTCATTTTTTAAGCACATGCACAAAAAGTTCCGAACGTTAAATGAATCGAAAATCAGAAAATAAACGTCATCATATATCCAATTAGTGGCAATTTCTCTCAAACCCATGTTCACTACACAAAAAACATAAAACAGAAAATAAAAACTTGAACAACAACGAGGGTGAAATCGTAAATCAAAAGTGCATTTTTAGGATGAACTAATCTTGGTACAAATCGAGCTAAGTAGCGAGCTCTGATTACAAAATCAAGAAGAATAATGGTTGCAAGTAACAAAATCTAGGACGTACTAGCCGTAGATAACAAAATCGAGTCGTCAAGAGGGGGGAAATGTTGCTTATATTCTATTGCCAACTGACATTTGTGAAACGGAGGGTTGAAGTCGTGACACGGAGAAGACGAAGGAGGAATTAGGAGGGAAATGGGAGATGAACGATGGGGAATGTAATTTGGGGCAAAATTCGAGTTTTTGACTTTTCATACTTCATTTTTTATACTTCTTTTAACATATCTCTCTAGGGAAAATGATGTGTGCAACTAAAAGCATCTATGATATGTGTTTTTATATTCACATACACTTAAATGGGTAAATGATGAAATGTCTAACATATCCCTCATTTAAAAGTATTTTATAATAATAAAATATAAAGGCTCATTAAGTTCGCGAGCTTAAACGAGTTCTTACCTAGAGGCTTAGCTCAACTCGTTTATTAAATGGACTTTATTCTAGACTCGAACTTGGGTTGGTTAATATAGCTCGGCTCATTTACTCACAACCCCTCACTAACGCCTTCACCAGTCCACAGCCTCTAATTGCATCCTAATTCAAGCAAGAGTCGAGGTCAAAGGAAACAATCGGTGAGTTTAAGCAAAATTATGTGGCTGATCTATTCAAGGTTTCAAGCTTCTGTAGTTTAATCGAGGTCATTTTATTTCTATTCGTTTTCGATACTGACGAGTTTATGTTTATTTATTTACTCATCATTGTTTTTTAAATTTTGGTTTGTTTTTTAAGTAGATGGTTTGTTTCGAGAGATGATATATCTTTCTACTCATAAAATTAACACAAGTGTCAGGAAAGAAAATATGTAGATTCTACATACCTTATAATAAGTATGAGGATGTCGTTTATTTCAGCATCATTTTTTCCACATTTTCCCTTTCTTATCGATCCAACCTATATAATTCAATATTTTCCCCGTGCTCTCTCACTCGGTGAAAAAAAGTGTGCGGGTTTCTAAAGACCACTACGCATAGCCTTAAACCCCTGATCGACACCCTAGCTCGTAGAGCTCGTCTCTCGCTTACTTTTACCAGAGTCTGAAAGTGTGAGTTGAACCCTCAAAGAAAAAAATGGCTTCTTTCTCTTCGAAATTTCTGAGAAGGGTATCAATATCTCTCAATTCCATGAACAACTGGCGACTATTATCATCTTCTTCAAATTCTAGTATTCTTCTTCAACAATCGAAGTTTGATCACCCTTCCTCTTCTTCCCTTCTATATTACGATAACCATAGTCGTATTTGTAGTAGAGATTTATGCTCTCGGACCTCTAATTTCGATGAACAAATTTCTCAAGGACCTGCTGCAATTGATTACAGGTTTGTTATTTTATCATTCGGTCTTTGAAGTTTATATAATCCTCTTCTGTCATGCACTGTACCTAGGTTCTGTTTCTGCAATATCCTCAGTCATTCGACTAAAATTAGTAACACTAGTTATTGGAGTGACTGACACCTTGACCTATTCTGATGCAATTTGTGCGAAATTTGCTGTAACTTCGCCATAATGTATTGTAACTTCGACTTCCTAAATTTTTAGCATACGAATTTTAAAGCTTTTATGAAATAACTTCAACCACATTGAAACCTGTACCACTGACTTCAAAATTTAAAGTTCTGGGTTTGACAGAAATTACAAGGTTGTATGTATAGCCCCCATTTTAGTTTATCTGAATTTACAATGTAACTGTACTTCTTTTTGTTTAAGGCATAGAGCTGGCCTCGACTTTTGAAGCCGGAATGCACCCCTTTTACATCCTTTCCAGCAGATGTATTAGAAAAGTTAATATTTAGCTTAAGAAACACATTGTAAACCTTTGATTTGAATTTGGTTGTTTGGGCTTCTGTTTATTAGAGAAGGTCGTTTATTATCTTGCCCCGTGTGTGAGATCACTTATGGGAAGAACATAACTACTGATCATAGACTATACCTCTTGTAGCAAGGTCACTTTGTTGATATGTTCTCTTTATGCAAAGTGTATGTGTGTATAGCCTCCTTTCATCATTAGAATCTATTTGTTAGATTTGGACCATTTGGTACGTGGTGAACTATTCAATTCCATTAGATTGAGTTGCTCAAATGTTGGATATAGGAAGACGATAACACAGGGTCAGTAACCAATGTTTGCTAAAATGTAGATTAGGTGTTTGATGAAATGCCTTAGGAAGATGACAAGTACTAGTTATGTTTTAGGGAACTCAGGACTCAGCTTCAAGCATTAATTGTATTAGTTTTACAGTAAGTAAAGTTAGAACTGAAACTCCTCTAATTGATTAGGCTTCCGGCATTTTGCTCTTTGATTAAAGAGAAATTAAGCAACACCATTATAATTACTACTAAAGTCACTTTATGTTAAAGTAAGCACTTTCAAGCCACTAAACAGTTTTCAAACTTGATAGGTGGTTCATTTCCTATTCGAATTCGCAATTGAGATTGAAATCACCGTAGAAAGCATACCAAGACCTCTTGTTCCTAGACACAATTTAACTTATAATTGGTTTGAGTAGCTAAAATAGCTGTACAAGGAATATGATCTTCCCTCGAGTCATTCTCTTTATATCACTGAATAGGCCATGAAGCAACTGAATTAAACTTGAACAGGTCAAATGGGTAAAAGCAAGTGAATTAGAGTATTAAACTCAAAGGGGTGGTCAAAAAGTAGTGAATTGAATCAGAAACAGGTAAAGAAGCAACTAAAGCAAATTCGCATGGGTCAAGCGAGTAAAAAAACAACTCAAATGTATCGAAAGGGGCAAAAAGTAACGAATTCAATCAAAACAGGTCAAACAGGTAAAAAATACTAAGGAAAATTAAAATAAAAAATCTTTTATTGTAAAGAAATAAAAGTTGATATAATAGTCTTAACTCTTAATGTTAACATACTTCCTACAAATACTAAGGAAAATTAAAATAAAAAATCTTAGTCAAGCATTTAATCGAACAGCTAATGTGCATTCAATAAAAATACTTATATCCGACTCATGTGATCATCAAATTAACCCCTTTAATCTTCATTTTATAGATTTTAGGATGTCAATGTCGACAGCAAATCAAAGTAAACGCCGGACACCGGGTCAAAGTAAATCAATTTAAATCTAGGCAGATTAAGTCAAAGAAAGAAAATGATGCATTTGTGGAACACGATTGTGATGATTTTGAGGTCTGATCAAACGATTTAAAGAGGTCTGATTAAAGCGATTCAAAGCCATTAGGTCATTAGAGATCTGATGGAAGCGATTTGAAACATCAATTTTATAGATTTTGGAGCATAGGCAATTTGCTTTTCTTTTCTCTTTTCATTTAACAAGAATATGGCACACACAATAAATTGATTTCTGAAATCTAAGGTTTATGATAGCAGTGATATCAAATTTGAGATGTAGATGGTTAGTCTTATACTCTTATAAGTTTATGGCATATGCTAGAATGTTGGTGTCTATCTTTGTGCATATTCTGGCTAGTGTGTGTCGTGTGTTATTTTGAAAAAATTGGTTGATCTGTATAAAAAGTCGTGCTCACCTTGATAGCATAAGTAACTCCATGACATTCAATTAGTGTGGGCGAGTTAATCATCATCTTATAAGCTTATAACTGTTGATTCTTTTAATTTGTGCAACAGTTATAATGGTGACTTGTGACTTTTGAGGTATAAAATTGTTTCGTAATGGGAAGTAATGAAAGTGTTAATATTTAATGTGCATGCAGTGCTTTGCTACAGGAGGATGAATTTCATAAACTGGCCGATGCAACAATTCATGATTTGTTAGAGAAGATAGAGGTAATCTTTTTATCCAACAGAAGTGCATGGAGTTTTCAATCCTGTTATTCCCGGATTTTCTTAATTTTTAGATGGCTTTTTTGGCCCATTCATGAATTGTTTCCACATTCTTTTTGCCCCATTCACTCACCTTGAATGGATAGCACCACTAAAATCTTTCTTCTTCTTCATGCTTGTAAGACCTTTGCATTCTGTCATGTGATTTTCAAGCTTGTTTCATGTTATTTGACAGGAATACGGTGATTCTGTGGACATTGATGGTTTTGATATAGATTACGGGGTTAGATTCGATTCCCATATACATTTCCTTGTTTTCCTAGAGGTTTTGATTAGTTATGATAAGTTCATTTTGGATTTTACAGAACCAAGTTTTAACTGTGAAGTTCGGAAACTTCGGAACATACGTGTTGAACAAACAAACACCGAACCGACAGATTTGGATGTCTTCACCTCTGAGGTACAAACTCCCCATAGAAACCTTTTGAACTTGATGTTGGTTTATTATATGTTTCTTGATATTTATGTTTGTTATTTGTACAGTCTTATGTGTACTTGTGTATAGATGAGGTTTTGGTGGTATTTTTACTGTTTTAACATGCTTTTAATTGAAAATTTTCCCTTAAATAATAAACAAATGATACACTGTAATTATGTTCTAACCTGTAATATATGCATAGATTTTTATTTATTAAACATGTGGTATGTTCATTTATATACCAAATGAAATGTTCCGCTAATGTTAATTAACTTTGGAGGGCTATTAATTGTTGTATACACAAGTCGTCATGTGAAAGAGTAGTCTGCAAGCTTTAAATTTGTCAAATATATAATGTGTGGTTTCACAAAATAACTTAGCTGAAATCAATGCCTTCACTTTATTTGTCATAAACTCATAATAGGTGAAAGAGGTAATTGTTACTTAGAACCTTCGCTAAAAAAGAGAAAGTGTTGCAATTATAATGACGCGCGGGAATCCTTTGTTAAGAAGATGTCTAATATTGAATGGAGTTTGATTCTTATTCAATATGCAATCAAACGAACAAAAAGAACAATGATAGTGCCTAGGATTGCAGATGTAGGAAGTCTTTTAGGTCTCATTCATAAAAACCGCATAAAGAAGACCCTAACCTGATGAGACCTTATTATATCCTCCTCTTATATAATGAAATCTTAATAATAGGACGATTGCTAGAAGAATGATAAAATAAAATCCTAATTAGACAATAGGTCCCCCTCTAAACCCAAATTGCCCGATTCACTATTATTTAGATCAGAACTAATAATTTGATCTAAAGCAGATCTCTTTCATTACTCCCTATCTAAAAAAGACAATTTGTTCTTGAGGTGAAAGTTATGAAACTGCTGCAGGATGGCTCTAAAGCCTAAATGGCCTCATATTCGGGTTGGTCCTTTTAATGGATCAAAACTTGCAATCTGCAGCTAAACCTGAAGTGTCTTGTCGAACACCTTCCACTTTGTATGGACGCAACATGACCTCCATTTTGTAAGGCAATGTTGCTGCAAAACCGCTAACACTTAATATGATTGCATCACATTAAAGACCATGCCTATGGTCAAAGAGTCCAATAAACTTAGCTTTTAAACAGCCTTTCTTATCTGTTCTAAGATCTCCTTAGGCCAGAATAACACGACACCACCTTCTTATACTCAAGCCCTAACACAGAACTCCCAATCCCCAACATTGAACTAGATGTTCCACTTGTGCGCTTTTGCCAGTTTCTTGATTCTGTCTATGGATTTCAACAAATGCTCATACTTTATGGTTGTTTTTTCTCTTGTATCTTTTGTGGTAGTTTCTTGAAATAATGCTGATACATAATTTTGCTGAGCTACCACTATCCCAATAAAACTTTCGCACAATAAAGTTAGCTATTCCTGCCTCTGTTACAACTGGTAGAGTTGAACATGGAACTGCATGTTCGATAGAGAAGGTGATGACCTAATTTGCCAGGCTTGTGAAAGACGAGCTTTTCTCTTATGCCCCAGGATATTCCATGGACCGTATTGATTCGACCCTTTGGAGGCTCTCGTGGGTTGCTTGGCCTCCTATTGCCAGGCAAAGTGATGGTGCTGTTAGGAAGGATTTTTTAGCACCTTATGCAAGATGATCAAGTTGGCAAGCTTTAATTGCAGCTTCTATCTCCTTTTTTAAGTTCCATGCAACTATTTGTATCTTGACCATTGTCCTCATGGAACTTGCAGTACTTTTTGGAGACTTTTTATTTCCATTGTGAAGCACTAGGGATTGGACTTTAAACTAAGATCTTGCTCCGTCAGTGGCTAGTTTGTTGTTTTTTGACAGGCTTGCCATGAGGACGTTTCTTTCCTACACTTGTGGATTAGCAGTCTGATTTTTCATTCATCATCCTCATGCTTCCAAGTTTCTATCTTTCATTGCTCTTTCTTGGAAATAAACTTGACCGGAGAGGCTGTTTTTTTACCATGAATCCAAGTATAAGCCCTATCCATGTATTCTTGGTTTGTAGACATATTTGGGGAAGATCTTCGCACTAGAATGTGCTTGTAATAGGTTTATGTTACGGAAGGATTCTCACTCCTAGGAGTACCTAATTTGGTATGTGGATTGTGGAACAGGTGTAACAATATGTTGGTCTTAAGGACAAGATTGATTCAAGGTTACAACATATTGTATATGTAGTATATGGGGAGCTGGCAGGGTTAGGAACAGACTCTTGGTGTAATGACTCCAATGTTCCGTAAATAACACCACTACCTCCTAGTAGTACTCCTACTATGTGCATTGGTGTTTGATAAACAGAAGAAAATGCTTGCATATTGCCCAAGAAATAGGTGAATTATGTGTTCTGCCCTCATAGGCTATGTACCTTCTAGATCTTTGAAATCCAGGGTTTTGTTGGCACCTGAGTTAAACCCACTACCCTTGAAGTTGGATTTGGCCTGGAGCATTGGAAATGCTAGGTTGTGGCACTGTGACGAGTGAAGTAATTTCAGCAATATGCTTTCTTGAGAACTTGCGGAATTGCCAAAACGGAAAAACGTCTTATGGTATTGGGTATTAGAGCAGGGGTTACCTAATACTATCTCTGGCTAAAAGCAGTGAACTTTTTTGTAAATGATCTGGCCTGAAACCTGTCCCAAAGCTTTTGGTTTTCCTCGTCAGGTTTGGTTTTTCTTTGCCATTTCTAGGTATTATACTGATACATGCCCCACGACCACTATTTGGCCATATCCAACATGATACAAAGATTAATACCTCTTGACAGTCTACACTTTGATTGTGCATGTCACCTTACAGATGGTAGACAGTGCTTCGCTTCAGTGATATTCCTTGCCACTGAAATAATTCCCTCCAAAAGTGGCTAAGAAACACCTTATCTCGATCGATGACAATTGACTTGGGAATACCATGTAGGCACGTTACCTTACACAAGAAGGCCGAAACGACCATTATAACCATATACGAGTGGCATAAGGAAATAGATGAACATATTCAAGGGCGAATTTACATGGAAGCTACATAGGTCCCGGGCCCTAATTTTTTGAAGATATGTAGAACAAAAGTTAGGACCTATCTTAAAAAATTAAGACCTACCTTGTAATATTGTACAAAATAAAATAAATGAATCATATTAAAATCTTAAGGCCCAAAATTTCTCAGTTAAAAATAGCCAACTTAAAAAATTACGCTAATAACCCACCTAACTAAAACTTTAGTTGGCAGTAAAAAAATATACGCAAGTTATACTAAACGGAATGGATGCCCCTGCTAATTGTCGGCTTATCCAGCCCTTGCATCTCATAACCGATTCACATCATCGGTCTTCACTCTTCCGTTTGGCTGTTCTGGATATATACAGATAGAGGTCTCTTCTTCACTTCTGTTTCGCTTTTGTTTGTTGTCGGTGCAAGTAATTTTGTGGATTTGAAGAAATGTGTATTGTGTACTTGAACTTGACAAATAAAATTATAATATAAGAAATAGGGAAAAGTACCTTAGGCTTTACAGCCGACACCTGACTCTCACATTCAAGTTTGACAATTTAGATTTTGAGAATCTTAAATTTGCAAACATAGTTCATTACTGTTTATTTTGGTTTCATGCTATATGTTTTTAGTATTAGGTTTATATATATATATATAGGGGAGGGTTCAAACGAGAACTATTTTTCGTACGAGAACTGCGAGAACCAATCTTAGCCCTTGATTAAAATTAATCAATGGCTAAGATTCTTTGGCGGCTCATTAATGCTTCATTAATGGCACATTAATGAGGGTTATTTCGGGAAAATCAAGCCTCGCAAATTAATGACGGCTCACCCGTACGCAATTCACGGTTGGGTAAATATATAAATTACCAAAATACCCCTATTAATGAGTCATTAATGGCGTTAAAAACAGTTCTCGCAGTTCTCGTACGAAAAACAGTTCTCGTTTGAACTTTTGCCTATATATATAGAACAGCAAAATAACCTTTATATATAAGCAAAATCTTGTACAAACAATACAAACAGCCCATTTAACCTTTGTGAGATTCAAAATCTGAAGTGGGCATTTGTAGTAAACAGAGAAAAACGATCAGCAGCTTACAATCAATTAAAACAGGAAAATTTGGCGAATAAACTATCCTGCTCTTTTCCTTATCGATTCCATCTGTTTACCACACTGATTTGAAAGCTCCATGTCATAATCGAGTATCTCTGAAAGTTTCATATACTGTCAGGCATGTTAACCATTTTGCCCAATCGATCATTACCTTCTTTTTTCTATTAGAAGACCATCCATACGACTGAACCTGGAAATCAAAAAACATATCTTTTAACTTATGTTTGTCGTGATCAAAAGTTATTCTGTTACGATGACACCATATGAAGTATATTGTTGCTTCAAGTGTTGCTTTCCATCTTTCCACGATCTGATTATAGTTCCAATTTCTTCCATTGTGTTGTAACATCTCCAAAACTGTATTTGTAGCAGAAAAGTTTACATTCCACCAGTTAAATATCGTCTTCCACAACTCTATCACCTCTGGACAAGCCACCAAAGCATGATCCAACGTCTTCACTTTCTCCTCGCATCTTGGGCAAAGTATTAGGTTTATTTTGTTTTTGCTAGAATTTTGATTGTGAATGAGTAAATGAATATACCGGTAAATTATTGAAACTTTGAAAGTTGTAATAGAACGTTACTCAAGTTTAACAAAAAAGAAGAATCTAGTTCATGTGTCAACGATTCCGGAATATGAATGTTGATTTTAAATTTCCACCTGTTGATCTGGCAGAACGGCCAATTATGAAATTTTATCATGTTAATTAACAAGATGAAATAGTAGAGCATACTTGTAAAAAGGGTCTTACCAACCCCAAAATTATACTCTTCCACTATGTGATTTTGGAGGTAAACCTCGAAAATTTAATCCATCTTGGTTTGATGATAATAAACATTGGTTAGAGTATAATATAAAAGAGGACACCACACTATGCTAATGTCGTTATCTATTTAAATCCAATACATAAACCAAGGTGGACCGGTCAATATGTAAAATATGTATAATTGTAAAAACTTTAATATAACTATATTGGATATATGTTTACATTTAAATTTAACTACCTGACTTGCCCCGCACAAGTATTGTTAACTTTTTTATTTTTGTCGACTTTGACCTAGTTAGGGACCACATGGTTTTCTATCCTAGATTCACCCCTCGGCATATTGGGTCAGGCATCATCCATCACCGTCTCAGAACTATATTTTGCCAGATCTGTTTTGCCCCATGTATGCTCTGAAGAATCTGTTCCAGCTCGGGTCCGTGGAGATCTCTCTTATCAATGGCTCCGGATGCAAAACCCTTGGAACCGACAACATGGTAATCTGGATCTCCTTCCTTGTCGAGAACAGCATAGGTGCCTTTATTCTCAACACATATCAACTCATAAATGTGGACCTACATCTTGGATAACCACTAGTGTTCCTTGGTCACAATTCATTGTTCTAACATGCACTTCAAACTCAGTTGATTAGTCTGCACATTGACCCTCCTCCTTAGGAAGTAGGGAAGCTACTTAATAGCAAAGAACATTTGCCATCAACTCCCACTCATACACTTACTTGTGTCGAGGTGTCAAGCGCTGCCACTAAGAATTTTACTAACCGTCCTTGTATCAGAATCACCCCCAAATCATACCCTGAGGCATCTGTCTCCACAATGAGTAATGGATGACTGGCTAAAGTCTGAGAAGGCCACCAATGGCACTTGAGTCATTGTTCTCTCCAGCTTTCTAGAAGCCTGGGGTGAGGGCTCACATTTATATGTGCTTTTACCAGATACAGCTTAAAAGAAAACAGGTTGGGGATCACATATCTACTCTACAGGCTATCTTCATACAAATTCTAGATCCAAAGAAAATATATATTTTTTCTTTTACACTTCTTAACTTTTGTGGTGGCTGTTTTTTCCTAATTGGCATCAATTCAAGTGATAAATTCAATGTCAACATGTGTTCTGTTTTCTTTCCCATTTGTGTATTAAGATGACATTTCATTGTTTTCGTGCAGTGGTCCTTCGAGGTTTGACTGGGATCCAAGTGCTGAAACTTGGATATACAGGCGGACAAAGGCAAAACTTTTAGAAACACTCGAAAGCGAGATCCAACAACTGTGTGGTGTCCCAATAACATTTTCTTGAACTTGCTAAGATTCTTCAAGTTATGTTATATGCCTAGGCATATTGTCCTCCCATTGCCATGGACTCAAATTCTTGTCCTGTGAAGCTTTTTTAAGACCACATAATCTCCAAACTGCTCCATTACAGTTTTTGGGTTTCATTTTCCACCTAAACTCAATAAAAGCTGTATAAGATTGTGTATTTGTTAAAAAATAGTTTCTTTTTAAAGAAACAAAAAGCAAAGTGTATATAACAGGCAGATAAGAATATAAGGTGTTACCAGTAAAGGGATATTGGAGAAATATATAAATTATGGACAAATTATTTTAAAATAAAGGGTTGAGATTGAAAGTGAGTGGAGGATTGCAAGAGGGGACATAAGTTTGGTTTTAGTTTGCAAATGTCAAAATACTTCTAATTCTAGAGCATGCATGAGAAAGTAGCAAGTACTCCTTTCTTCTTCAAATTTAATTTGACATGTGATTACTATTGAATATATGTTTATAATACAAATAATAAACTTATAGATAAAGACTAGTGAGTTTCTTGTCATAACAAGGAATAGTGACCCAACCTCAACAAATATACTTGAAAAGGACTATCCTCCCCTTCCATTTCTTCCCTCTTTATACAACTTATATCCACCATGTATTTTTGGTAGAAACTATTAGAATTTTCAATCCAAAAGCTTTATACATTCCTACAAGATATTTCAACCAATCCTTTTGCTTAATCAAAATGGAGGAATGAGATGTAGAAAGAGAATTAATTCATTAGACCATGCGTATGGCATAGCCAGAAAGCTTCGGGTTGGATTTGGGTTCTTTCGGGAACACCAATACTAGCCCTTCGGGTTCCCTTCCTCCTTTCCTTTTCGGTTTCTCACACCCGAGTCACCTGAATTGATTTCTTTTTTTTTGTTTTGTAAAGAGAGTAAAAAGGGGGATAATATTTGGGTTGATTTGAAATGAGTGCTACTTGGGTTTTGGGTTAATTTGGATTAAAAAGAAAAAAGGAAGAAAATATGATCTGCCGACATTTGGGTTGGGATAGGTAGATTATATGTCAATCACTAAATAGGTAGGAGGAAGACTATAGGGATTGTAGCCTAGCGATACTAAGATGTTCCATGGTCAAGAATTATAGTACCATAGTGAACAAAAGGATGTAGTTTAAGAGTAAGTATAGAGTTTGCATGTTATAGAAGAAAATAAATTTATCTTTTCAATCATACAATTGAAAACATTGTGAATACCGTCAGGATAAAAACATTTTTGTTATTGGGAAAAAACAGTATTGTACTCTTTCACCGGTAACGAAGTTTGATATGTTAAAATAAACTATATTATTGTTTTTCATAAAAAAAATTGTAATAAATATGTGGTTTTTCTTGATAGATAAAGTAAACAAAAGTGCAATAATTACAAATAAAGAAAAGAAATATTGATTTGTGGAGGTTAGATAGGAGGCAAGGGTACACTGGTTTGAATAGAAGGTGTCATTGTCAAATAAAAAGAAAGAGTCATAATCACACAACATCAAATATCAACCATAAAATCATTATTTTAATAAAAAAATCATTTTGTTTTTTTCAAGTTGTTGAGAGAATGTTGATTTTATGACCACACATTCCTCCAACCACTCATCTTCCCTTTCCCTTTCTTTTATCTTTCCTCTCCTTAAATATTATTCACAAAACCAGGTTTTGTTAAATAATTCTTTTTACTTATGTATTAAAATTATATAATAATTTAGCTTAACAGAACAAATGGATGCAACTTATCTATATCTAATCTTACCATTTCAAAAAAACATTTAAAATTTGCTCATTTAAGATTACTTAATTTTACGTAGTACATGTTTTTATACATATAACACAAAATACTCAAAGCAATAGTCCAATCAATCCTCTCCTTAATTACCTCAACTAATTTATGTCAATTGTTGTTTTAACACCTCATTAAACATAATTAGATATATTTTATTATTTTCAAAGGTTAGTTTAAAAATCAATAAACGAGTTAATGGAAAAAAATAAAGAAAATGAAAAAATGAGAAAGAAAACACATGTAGTTGAATAAACTATTTACCATCAACGCGCGTTACGAGTACTATACTATTTTTTAAAATGTGTCTTTTAATACATAAAACACAAAAGGTTAGTTATTTAAAAAATGAAATAATGAGCAAAACTAATACACCCTCTAAAGTCTAAAATTGCACCTAAGAGACCTAAAAAATAATCTTAAACATCAGATATACCGACTAGAGACCCTTTGCTACGACGAGGTAAAATAAGATATGAAATTTATCATTAACAAAATGAATATTATTAATAATTTTGTGCAGTTTAAATATATTTGGTTTAAAATAATATTTAATAAACAAATATCTTGAGTACAGAGTGTTTTGAAATTTGACGGCATCGGAATACCGGGCAGCAGATATTTCTTTAATAAAATATTAATATTAATATGAGTAAAGGCATCAACCAAATCAACACTCATCCATACATTAAGCCACTTTATAAATGTGTGTTGACGATCATATTTAATCTCACCCACTAATTTTCTAAGGTCGCAAACCAACATATATGGATATTTTTATTTTATCTTTCTCAATATCACCTTTTTAATTGGTTTTTTATATACATAATATAATATTAATATATTAATCAAGTAAATTAAATGTAGTGGCTTTCGTTTATTAGTTCAATATTTATAATATAACTACCTTTTGAAAGGAAGTTGATAGTATTATAAGTTTTGACGTTTGAACATTTTAACATATTCGTAGTATATTGTTATAATGTCATGTAAGTATTACACTTTTATTAACCAACGCATCACTTAGCTCATGGTGTGATCACTTACCATCACATCAAATTCTAAAACCCGCCTACAATATTGTCTAACAATTAAAAGGTAGAAAACAAAAAAAAACATTTCCACTTTTATGCCGGTTTCCTACTCTACACCAACACCACATCTCAACGGTATGGCTCCTTTTCTCATCACGACGTGATCATTAAAAGGTATTAAGAGCAAGCTGAGACAAAAGGAGGCTAGGCTTGTAGAGCAACAACCATGCTATGTTAGGAGGGAGGAGCCACTCCAAGATAGCGGAAGGAGGGTTCTCGTGGAGAGGAAGACCGAAAACTGTGGGGGGCGTAGTGGAAAAGACAATGGGGCCCATCATACTCTCTCTTTCCCTCTCTCTTTCTTTTTTAATTTTGGTCGATCAGTGGGTATTATATGTGTTTTAAAATTTTGTGTGGTGAATAGTGATTACTACGAAACTAAGTAATTAAAGTATAAAGCTGACATATCATTACAAGTTTAAAAATATATCATATTATAGTATACATTCACAACACATTATAGGGTCTACTATACATACTTATAGACCCCTATGCGAATATCATTCTTATAAAATGAATGTAACAAACCTTCATCATAAAGGCTTAAAAGTTCTATATGACTAATAAATGTGAAGGTAACAAACTTTTACGGAGAAAATTCATGTTAATACATATATGAGAGAATTCATTTGAGATCCATTATTATTGTGAGAACCACGAAAATCAATCTTAGCCGTTCAATTGGTAAGTGGAATTCATGGATGAAGAGTGTGGGGAGATTGAGTGTGACAAGATGCATGTAAGGAATTTATGGGTGAACAATTCAATTGAAGGAGGAGAAATTGGACGGCTAAGATTGATTCTAGCGGTTCTCATAATAAAAACGGTTTTCAAATAAACTTTTCACTATATATATAAAAACAGTTTTCAAATTAACTTTTCAATTGAAAATTGAAGTAGTTGTTAATGTTTGATGAAACTAAAGACCTTTTAACATTTTACTTTAGACTCTTAATATGTTGTTACAAAGATTATATATATATATATATATATATATATATATATAGGGGAGCGTTCATGCGAAAAGTGGTTTATTTGCGAAAAGTACGAGAAACAATCTAAGCCACTCATTTGTATTTGATCTAGTGGTGCACATTAATTATATTTTTTTTTATTTTTTTAATTTAAAAGGATATAATAGTAAACAAAACTTTTATTTCTCCAATTTATTTCTCTTTCTTATTTTTCTCTCTCCTAAATTTTAAATAAATAACAAAATAATTTAAAACTAATTTACTAGAAATTATTAATTTTACGGAGTTCACTGTTGAATATACCAAAAAAAATTACGAGTTTTTCACCGATGTTTTATTCAACAAACAAAATTCAATATTGAACAAGGCTATAGATACGTGAGTTTTTCTATTAAATAATACTCGTTCACCGATGATCGAATAATTAACTATTCATAGAAGGAACCTCAAATGTGTCGTGTTACACCATTTACGAGTTTTTCACCGATGTTTTATTCAACAATGAATACATCCAAAATTCAATATTGAACAAGGCTATAGATACGTGAGTTTTTCTTTTAAATAATAATCGTTCACCAATGATCGAATAATTAACTATTCATAGAAGGAACCTCAAATGTGTCGTGTTACACCATAACAACAAAAAAAACTTTCATGCGTCATTAGTAATCATGTCTAAAATTAGAGAAAGATTTATACATATTTATTTTTAGTCACCGGTATTCATTATTGAACAATTATAAACAAAAAAAAAGAGAGTTAGCTAAAAAACCCATTTCCATCTTTGAAATTTCACCAAACAGAATAAAAATAACATAAAAAAAATCAAAAGCAACATGTTGTTCTATCTCAATTCACAATCAAAAAGTTATCTGCTTTGTTTGTGAAACGACCACAAAATCGACAGATGAAGTGGATCGAGAAAGGACAAAAAAGCAACAAGAATTGACAACGGGAACAATAGCCAAACAAACGGCAATACGGATCAAAAGGCAACAAACCAATAACAGGTGAGGCACCAGATCGGATCAGCGATTACTTTGGAAGTGTTGCAATGGTGTGGCGTCCCTAATGTCTTACAAAGATAGCGTCTCTAATGGTGAAGTCGTAGGGTTGGAGCTGGAGGTGTTATTGCAGGAGTTCGGCGGTAGTGTTTTCTTGCAAGGATGTGGCGGCACTGTGTTGTTGCAGGGTTGTTGCGCTTTTCTGGTGCGAGAGAGAGAGAGAGAGAGGATTCATCACCGATTAGGAATAGAAGGTGTTGATGGTGAAGATGATGGCTTGTACGGAGGTCGGTGGTGAAGGTGGTCGAGTGAAGGACTTCCGATGATGGTGAAGATGGTGGCTTGAACGGCGGCCAATGGTGAAGTGGTGGAGTGATTGGCAGCGGCTGAGGTTAGTAGGGAGAGGATATGTGTAGATGTAGGTTTTCTTTAAAGGGGAATGGTTTAAAGAGTTTGGTAGGGAAGAAAGAATAGGCGTATAGAATGGAGCAAAAGAAAGTTTCCTTTTCTAAAATAAGATTTCCTTTTGTAAAATAAGATTTTCTTTTTTTTAATTTATAAAATTCCCTTTCTATCCTCTATTTATTTATTAACTATCATTAAGTTTTAAATTATTTAAATATTAGTCATTGATTTAATCATCTTACGGTCTAAATTGTTTCTCGTATTTTTTATAAATAAAATATTTTTTCGCATAAATCTCCTTATATATATTTTCTGTTTTACTTTATGCTTGAAAAAAGTGGAAATAAATGAAGGGAAAGAAGGAAGTGAAAAAAGAAGTAGAATTGTGTTGTGGGTCCGGAAGGAAAGAAGGAAGGAAGGGGTCTGACAGACAGACGGGGTTTAATTGGAGACATAAGACATGCCATGGGCGTGAGTTTAAGGCCAACATTAGTGACACGCAATACTTACTCGTGGCACACACCACATCTCCCTCCCCTCACCCACTAACCAATGTCACATCATCCAATCACCACACACCACGCTACCTTCTTCAATACATCCCATCATCTTTACATTTTTTTTTTAATTTTCAGACTTTCACCGGCCGGATAAAGATTATAGAGAAATAATATATCATCCTACTTTTTATTTTTACTTATCCTTCTACTCATCTTATCAAGATAAATGTCAAAATAAAGGAAGAAGGTGAGAAAAGAGAACTAGTGGAGTACACATGTCATCTTGTGGTGAGTAGAAAGATGAAGTAGGAAGAAATAGTAGGAGGATATATCATTTTTCAAGATTATATGATGTTGTATTAAACATAAACTTATTTTTTTTTATAAAAATAAGAATAAATTGTATTAAAATATAATAAACTTTTTTAGTTATCATTATATATAATTAACTTTATTTTTAAAAAAAATAATATAACCGACTTTCATAATCGTCACGTTGTATGCATTTTGTTGTATACTATGGAAGTTATGACAAAGTTCATTGTATACAATGATAACTAAAAAACAGACACATGGGGAAGTTGTTTGCATACAATGAGAGGATTTTGAAAGTTAATTCTATTATTTTTAAAATTTTAAAGTTGGTTGCATACAATGGTAACTAAAACAAAGTTAATTGTATTTTCATACAATTTCCTTAAAAATAAAAGTGAGTTTTTTATTTTTAAGTTAAAATATATATTTTTATAGATCTTACTCTCATATTTATATTTTTTTTCTTTTTACCCAAATGTCATATTAATTTTTTTTCACCGTTTTTTTTCTTACCCAAATATATAGTATCGTCTAACCAAAACTAACCCAATATTTTACCCACTTTTTTTCATTTATTTTACTATACATTTAATTATTGAACAAAATATAGTATTTATAAATTATATAAAAATAAAAATATAACGAATAATAATAATAAAAGTTTCATAACATTAAAACTAATAATAATATTTCGCTTACATTAACAATAATAAAAATACATTTCATTCATTCAATCCGTACAATTTTCTAATTCTCTTCTTCCTCGTCAAAATTGTCTTCAAAACGTGTCCCGTAAATTGTTAGAAGCCGGGGGACGTGTTTTGTTGCGGGTTGAACCCGAATTTCTCGTTTGGTTGCGGCGAGATATAGGTGTGGTGAAATTTGAATCCATGATGAAGTAAGTATATAAAAATTGATGGACAAAATATAGAGGAGATCATAGGGGGAGAGGGGAAAAAATAAATATTATTACTAGCCGTTGTAAATAGATTGATAAAAATTATTTGGGAACGTTAAAAAACGGTAACATATTGAAATATGTGGAGTTATTGATCGGGTGAGGGGAACTAATTGCCTTACCCGCCGGGTACCACAAAAGAGGGTGTATCCCCTATGAACTCACTTGATACCAAGCCGAGACTGGTATATACGAGTGTTCTAATAGAATGATAGGTCACGTTTAACCATAATATGAGAGAATCTTAAACCCTTTATCTTACTTGTCACATATCATTACTCATTTCATCTTTCCCTAAATCCTCTAACCTCATAATTATCACTTTCAACCCTCTCTCTTAAAAAGTAATCTTACAAGGAGTAGAGTGGGGAGAGAGAGAAAAGAAAGAGGATTAGATAAAGAGAGTGGCTAGAAAGAAAGAAAGAAAAGGTAGGAGAAAGAGAGGATAAGGGTAAGGATGGCAAAAAAAATCAAAATTGATTGGAAAAATCGAAACCGATATAAACGGGGGAGGGGGGACGGGAAAACTGATTATTTAAACGGAGATGGGGACTAGGACGGGGACGGGTTTGATGATCCCCGCCTTGTTTACCCGACATATCCGATTATAAATTAATATTAATTATATATATTTAATATACATAAAATTAATTTTAAATGTAAAATATACAAATATTTATACACTTTCTCACAACCTAATTTTAATAGTTGTCTTTATGTAAATTATTTGGTTTTGATATTTTGGATGCATTTAAATTCTTTAAAACTTTAATTTCGATTCAGATATGTTTGTATTCGATAATGTGTAATTTAGTATAACTGTTTTCTAAAACTTGTGGTAAAATCTTAATGGTAACAATCCCCGTAGTGAAAAATCATAATTTTAGTTTAACGAGTATCTTTGCGATGAAAATTACCTATTTACTCACATGTTTATGTTAAACAGGGACATCTGTTTCCCCGCGGTTTTCCCCGGTTACCCGATAGGGATCCCCGTTTAAATCCCGGCGGTTTTTTAAGCGGGAATGGGGAACCAATTCCCACCCTGAACCCGTCCCGTTATCATTCCTGGACAAGGGGATAGGTAAACCGTAAAGCGGAGGAAGAAAGGCTCCGAGGGTTGAGTATGAGGGCGGCGGTGTTTCTTTGTCTACCACCCTCTCCTGCGGTGGGCAGCAATAGCCTTAGAGAGGGGAGACTCACTTTGTAACAACAATGATTAGTTGGATAGTTTGGGTTTAGAATCTTTTTCAAGATGACTAACATGAGCCGCATTAGGTGATAATAATAGTTAACAAATGTATTCTATTCAAGTCAAACTCTAATTGTGCAAGTTGTTTCAAAATCAGGTGATCAGTTTGCTTCAAATTCATGTTTCCACTTTGTTTTGAAAATAAAAGTTTTCAGGCAAGTTGAAACTCAAGGCTTCTCTTTGGTTTAATTTTATACTTATCCAACTATCGAAGAGAGATTCATGCATATAGTTTTCAAGGTTGTGATGTATAAATTTGAGAAAATTATATAATATTGAAATTTTTTTCATATATCTCAGACATATCATATTAATTAATACATTTTTCAATACATGTCACACACTAACATACATAGTATCAATAAAAGTAAACCAAATTATCGTATAAGATTAAAATACACTTTAAAAAAAATAAAATCCTTGTCAACATAGTTTCTAGTTTTGTGGAAAAGAAATTACTCAATTTTAATCTTAGTTAAACAACCGATTGCCTCGTAACTAAACACACGTAGAACATCAATTACACAAAGAACACTCGCTTAACATGAAACGCGACCGTTGTCATGACACGGATGACGGGTGACTTGCTCAAACATTATTAAAAAACAGAAGATAATTTTTTCTATAAAAGAAATTAATCCTTTCACATATGAATTGATCAAACACGTCTACGAGGGAGTAGATGCAAAGAGAATGAGGCAACAGAATTCCAAAAGGTCAAAAGTCCCGAGCGTCAACATGGGACAAACCAAACCACACCAAACCAAACGTCATTAACAAATTCCAATTAAAAAAAAAATAAAATAAAATAAAAATAGTTTTGATAATGAAGAAAGAAATTTGTTTAATCGATAACCCACAAGTAAAAATCATGGTTATATGTCCATCTGGTGGAGATACTAATTTTCTGGTATTGTTAGAGAATAGGATCAGGTTAATTAATTAGGGCACTAGTAGGGTAACGTACTTCTTCTACCTACAAACAAAACAAACAACCAACTACAACTACGAATCTGATAAATTTAAGTCTAATTCAACGCTTCTTCTTCCACTCTTTTTCTCGCCGGAGATCTTCTCCCGGTCACCCTCCTTCGCTTTCTCCCCCATCGCCTCCGAACTTGAAGGTAGAAACTCGTATAATTTCCTCCCTCCACAATACTCCGCCGTACACTTCTCACGGCGGTTTTTTTGCACCGATGAGCAGTCAACATCATCCTGATTTCCAAAACCAACAGATAAGCACCACATCAGAACTGCCCTGATCTCTAAGAGATTTCGTACATATTTGTGTCGATTTTTACAAGATATGAGAAAATTAAACAACAAATCGTAATGAATTTTTTTAAAAATGAATTCAAACATTTGTTGACAATTTCTTTTTGGAATTGTAACGACTTGTTTGTAAAAATCCTAAGTCAATTAAACTCCATTTGTGCAAAAAGAAGAAACAAATTATTCAGAGAAAGAGGGATGAATTTGAATTTGTAATACCTCGGAGGAAAGATCTATTACATTTTCACGCTTTCGCTTCACCACAGCGCTTCTATTGTCAGTAGAAAAATCATCACTGCTGGAGGAACTCGCCGCCGGAGGTGGAGTAAAACACAACGGAACCACCTGATTATCATCTCCGTCCTCTTCATCAACCTCATTTTCGCCGTCTTCTTCTCCGTCGTACTCATCATCATCACCATCTTCATTTCCTTCGTGACTCTCTTCTCTCTCATCATCGTCGTCGGAAGTAGCGTCAACGACACACTTCTCACAAACCGACACAGCCGATGGCCCTAGTTTTTCGCCGGAGGCAGTCCACGGCGTCGGAGACTGGCAAACGCGGCAAAGAAGGGTCCGAGAATGCCTTGCGACAAGAAAGTTCGCAGAATGGACCTTACCATCACAGGTCCAGCATAAGCTAGCTTGGTCTGAGTCGCAGTAGATCCTAGCCGGAGATTTGCAAAGCTCACACGACTTCATCTTCTTTAACAAACGCAGATCTTAACTTTCTCTCTCTAAAAATGTTTCTCTCTCTAAAGGAACATACAAAGGCCCAGGAAACGAAATAAGAAGGGGAAAGAAAAGCAATACGATGGGATGTTAAACCAACAGCAAAAAAGGGCAACTTGCTTTGACCTTTTCAAACTACCCTGGCTTCTACTTTAAATAACGAAAATGCCATCGTCTTCTTTTTTAGTGAATTATTAATAATTTAATATATTTTATAATTAATTTATAGTTTTAAAAGATTGATTTTAGTCCTTAAATTAATAAAATTAACGGTCTAGATTAGATTTTAAAAATTTGGACTGAGTGGTATTTTTATATTTTTTGTAATTTATATTTGATGATTTTACAAAACACATTTAATTGTATACTGAATCATCTATTGAATATTAAAATTTTAAAACTATGTTTTTAAATAAACTTTATTAAACACAACTCTATTGTTATATATATATATATATATATATATATATATACACACACATATAATCTAATTTAAGATATATGATCCTAAAAAAATCGTTACGGCTTCGTCATGGCTTTATCAAGATTTAAGGCCCGACTATGTTCGCATAAAAAAGTTCAATGCTTAGGTATAAAGCTTTGATATGCTAAAGTTTAGTTAGGTGTGTTGTTACTTATTATAAGCTGCGTTTTGTGAAACATATTAAAGGTAGTGAGCTATATTACCAAGATATATATGTATTCGGTTATAAGATATGGTTTTCTATATGGAAAACGAAAAAGAATAATAATAAATTATAATAAAAACATACAATCATCTATATTTTTATGTTTATTTATATAATTGAATATGCATATTTATAATTTATATACATATTCTCACTATAATTCGTATCATACAAAATGACATAGCCTTATTATGACTTTTAAAAATTAAGGCTTAATCATGTTATCACATCATGTTTAAGGTAAAAGATTGAGATGAAAAGAAAATCCAAGTCAATGGCCTTACGCTTTGAAGTCGGATGAAAAATGTCTTCGTGCTATGGATGCGATTTGTTGATGAAGCTTCGAGTCAGGTTCAGATAAAATTACTTTAGCTTAATATATAGTCATAGATTTTTTTTTAAATAGTTAAACAAACACACCTTAATCTAATCCTAAACCTATATTATTTTTGTTTATAATTAGACTTGAAACAACAAAGACACCTAAACACCAAATGTTTTAATAATCTTTTAAAATAAAATGGTAAAAGCGTGAGAACTAAGAACGGTCACATACAATGACGAAATATTATCCTCCATTATTTGATTTTGATTTTGATGATGTAAAATTTAAATTATTTATTCATAAATGGTTAAAAAATAATATTTAACATATTAAGTAATAATTATTTAATTACAAGCTGTTAAGGTAATATTAAGAATCCATATCATATCATTCACATTAAAAAGGAATGTAAAGTAACTAAATATATTGTGTCTTAAAAAGCTAGACGGTTACGTACATTTTTATAAACAAGAGGATTAATGTATATTCTTACGTTTTATTTGGATTTGCAAATATTTTAGTAATTTAGGGTGAAATGTATGATAATATAACAAATTTTATAAAATATACTCTTATTTATAACAAGTTTTTTTTTTCAAATATCACAAAATTTTATGTACTTACATATCAAAGGGCTTATAAACCAGCGATATATGATATTTATATATCATACAAAATTATGAATTCAAGTCATTTTATAAACAAAAATAATATAAATTTAAGATTAGATTAAGGAATGTATGTATTTAACCATTCAAAAAAAAAGATTACTTACATTTCAGCTTGCAAGTTAACTTCACGTTTTATAATTATTAATTATTAATGTTATTAACAAACAATTTATTCTTTTTACTTGTTTATCATTTTTTTAGTGTTTATGGGTTCTTGAAATGAATGTTCATCTTTAAAATTGTACTCAAGTAAAAAACACTTGTTATGATTAAGGTACTTATCACTAATTCAAAAGAAAAATTTTGTGGTTAAGACGCTACCTATTTTTTATATATGAGTAGTCTAGTTACTCATGAGTTCTATTTTTACGGGGTAGCTTTAGCGATTATGTTGGCAATCCAATATCCAACTATCCCCCCAACATATGCCGCAAATGTCTTAAACTCATGTGATTTCTGTTGGAGGAAAAGGGTTTGTAGGAAGTAAGAATAATAATATAACTTGGATAATTTCGTGGATCGTGTAGAATACACTTTCCGTAATCTGTAATTCGACCCTATTGCCTGGGGTATCACGAATTCAGATGTAGGATAATCCAAGAAACTCAATTTGAATTACAGGCTTTTATTCAAATCCAAACACATAATGCTTTTCTATATCTCTTGTTTATTTTGAGACTATTTCGTCAGAATAACGACTTGTAAATCGTATTCTTTCGTATGTATATCGTATGTATACTTTCGCATATTCCGCCTTTTCGTAGTTTGCCTCTCGGTTTTTTTTGTGTGTCAATCAAAATGGCCGAAAATGGCCTTTTATAGGCAAAATTTGGCGGTTACCATGGCGGCGGCGGCGGCTCCAGGTGGCGGTTGGGCGGCTTTGCCCCTTGGACCCCGCCAGGGGCGATGCCCCTTGGAACCCCTCCAGGGGCCAGCCCCCAGACCCCCGTACCATATCCCGATACTAACTTAATTTATTCGAGTGTGCGCTCCGCACCTCCAAACTCGAAATATAATCAAGTCTAGAATCGGCTAGTCTCAAAGTCAATCCCGATTATACTAAATGACTTTGATGACACTAAAATCACCAACAATTTCAACTTATCACAACCTACAAGTGGATTTAGGAAGATGGCAGGGGTTGAACCCATGATCTGCTTTGATACCAATTTTTAGGATCAAGTCACTTACCACTAGACCAAAATAAATTCCTTATAGTCAAAGTGTTATCTCTTTCTTATTAAGTAACCTATCTGCTTATAGGTTTTATTTTTACAAGGTAGCTTTAGTGATTATATTGGCAATCCAATATTTAACAATACTTACGTATACTAATCTAATTGAAATAAGCTTGAAATTGGTATGCAATCAAAACCCATATTTGTAATAATAAAATCGATCTGGAAATTGAACTTGTATTATTAACCATCAAATCAATCTGAAAATTAAAACTCAAAATAAAGATTCCTAATTTCCACAAATAAAATAGGACGAAGCACCCAAAATGGAAATCGATCTTGCATTTGGAAATCGAAATCTAAGCATCCACAAATTAAAATCAAGTTGCATATACAAATCGAAGAACGAATTAAAGTCACTACAAGAGGCAGTTAGTCACAAAGCAGTCATATAGTCATCATGGGTACTCTTAAAGTGACATATATGGTAGAATGGCATAGGAAGTTTGTTTGTTTTCCCATATATGATATATATTAGCCATATCCTTTAGTTGTAAGAATCTAGCTCTATTAGAATACTAGTGACTTAGATTTATTATCATTTACATTAAATAATTAACTTCAAGATTATTGTCATATAAAAGACAATCCTTAAACTTTACAAACTTGTCAACATTGTCTGTTAAGTCATGTTTATTAACTCTTAAAATTTAAAAGAGCATAAATAAAACCTATAGGAGCTAACTCACTTAGAATATGAATAAAATTGGTACGATTTGCTTAAATTTATGTTATTTTATATCCTGGCATAATTTGGTGGCACTAGTAACCAAAATCCTTTGATCCAGCCTGTAAGCATGGTAGATTTCAAGGGAATCTCCATGATAGATACTTTGAACTACAAGGGTTTGAAACAGTGAGAGTTTCAAAGAAAAGTATGAGGAAATTTTTTTCTAAAGGGTGTCAAAGTTCACAAAAAATAAGTCCTAGTGTTTAATGGAGATGAAAAGTCTAATATTGTTTGGATGTGTCTCTTGTTGGAACCTTCTAAATAATGATATAATCAACGTATAGTTAGTTGATTAAGAAAGACATTTATTTATGTAACTATTATATTAGTGTGTGTTTACACACACATAGAAGTCGGTTATGTTTGGAGGGAAAAACCTCCGTCGCCGCCAACGGCCGGTCGGTAACCACCCGTAACCACCTCCGACCACTGCCACTCTCACCTATAAATATGTACATATGGATGTAAACTAGGTGTGGAATCCAAGACGATATTACAAATTATATAAAAGGGTTTTCACCCATTTTCTTGTTCTTGATTCTTTTCTATCATATTGTTCTTGAATGACATTGGATGCATGATGATCAATGGGACGGTCACATTACATGATCCTAGGAAGATCTAAACCTGTGCAGATTCCGAACATCTCTTAAGGGCTTCTCAAGGTAATTTATATGTCTTTAGGTTTATTTGGCTACGAGCTACCTGTAAACTAAATAGTCTTATTTTGAACTTTTTAATATTGAAATAAACTATGTATAGACCGCTTATATATTAAAGATACTTATGTAACATATTAGGGTCTCTTGTTCATGTGTTTATCTTGGCATATTCACCGCAGATAAGTCATGTCCAATTTTCTGTTCGTTTTGGTTCATCTTGCTTGAGGTTCCTAGATTATATAGTATCTTCACTTTTTGTTTGATTTTGTTAACTGTGTAAGTCGGTTATTAGATTTTTCATGTTTGTTAAGGAAAAGTTATGTTAAACTTCTGTAATTTGATTTTCAAATTAAAAAGATCCAAAAGTTAAGATAAAGTTCGATTAGCGCATTGACCTTATTTAACTGCTTTTTTTTTTTTGAAGATATAACATTGTAATGTGTTAGCAAATTGCTTAAAGCCTAGCGGTATGTGATGTTTATATGTCTCACAAGATTGTGGGTTTAAGTCCTGTTGTGAAAAAAAAAAGGTGTAGTTTTAGTATTAGATTAGGGGGTGTGTTTAGCTGTAAAATTTTTTGTAATGTGTTAGCTTGCGACTTACAAATTGTGATCCTAGATGTATATAAATAAATTATGATAATTAGCTTGTATTCATATACCAACTACTATGCATCTTCTATCTTCTAATATACATAAAAGACTAATATGAGTAAAATCTAAAACATATACTAACTACTATACGTCTATACATCTTCTATCTTCTATCTTCTAATATACATAAAAGACTAATATGAGTAAAATCTAAAACATATACTAACTACTATACGTCTATACATCTTCTATCTTCTATCTTCTAATATACATAAAAGACTAATATGAGAAAGATCTATTAGACTATGCTAGCTATAATTAATTTAGATAAAATTCAATCATAGGTATTCATTTGGCTTAAAGTAAAAACTTAGGGGCTATGATTACGTGGTCTGAATAATTCAAAAGCTCTGAATGAATGTGCCTCTAAATGTGACATGTTGTTTTATAAATTTTCTAAATGATGCAAATTATCATTTTAACCTTATTAGTGATATATTATATTACAAGATATGATTATTTAACAAGATAAAGTGTGAAAGAAGAAGTATTAAGGTAAAAATACGTGGTGCTTAATGATTCAGAATGCACTTTAAGATAGAATCATTCAACAACATTATGTTGAGTCATTCAACACAGTCTTCATTTATATGCAGCAATCAAACACACTGAATGCTAAACAAGCATCCCCTTAATTTTAAGTTTAAATGGTCAAATGAAAAGTTTAACCTTAAATGGCTAAGAATAAGAGTAGATAACAACTAATTTTTTATTAAAATAATTTGAAATCATACTTATTTAACTATCATTAATCACCCGTATAACTTTAAATCAAAAGGTTTATAGTCTAAAGTATTTTAAGTTTACTAAAATATTAATTAACTTTTTTTCCTAAGTTTTTTTTTACTTTGTGACGTTTTACTATTCATTCTTTTTTACATTTCAAGCCCTGTTCTTGAGTTTAAATAGAAGAGGAAAGGAAAGTAAATCCTTTCCTTTCAAATCATCCTAATTTGGAAAGGATATTTTTGACATCAAAATAAACCTACTTTTCCCCTTCAAACCTCTTCATTTCCTTTTCTTTCCTTCCCTAAGTAAAACTCAAGAGCACATTTTTTTTAAGTTTTCCATCGAAATCATTTTCTTTTTTTCATTAAAAAAACTCGAGAAAAGAGCGTTAGTTTTTTATTTCACTTATTTTGTAACAACATTAACTCTCCATTCTCGAGTTTTCTAATAAAGGAAATGGGAGGGAATGAAAATGAAGGGAAAGAGATGACTAACTTGTGTTCTTGAGTTGGAAGGAAAAGAAAGGAAAGGAAGGGGAAACCTGTTCTTTCCAAATCATCTCATTTTTGGAAGGGTGATTTTTTAAGCAAATAGCCCCCCCCCCCCCCCCCCCCAATCCTTTCCCCTCCCTATCCATTCTTAAAAAAACTTGAGAACACACATCACTAATTATTTTCTTGGTGTTTGGTTGGAGGGAATACATGGAATTCTGTGGGAATTTGAATCCAATTCCTAGAAAATCCTATGTTTGGCAACGTAGTCAAGGTAATTGGATTTCTAAATGGAATTCAGATTCCTTCATATGAGGGATTTCAGATTCCTTCCAAGATTGGATGGAATTCAAATTCATTCCATCACTATCACCTGTGACCACATATTTCACCTTTTTTTCGTCTCTCATCCTCGTCACTCTCCCTCTCGGCGACCGGCAATTGACGAGTCGTGACCGGTGGCTTCGACGGTGGCTTCATCTTCTTCGTGGCTTCGATGATGAGTGACGAGTGGTGACCGATGGCTTCGACGGTCGCTTCATCTTCTTCGACTGGTGGCTTCAACGACGAGTGATGAGTGGCGACTGGTGGCTTCGATTAGGGCTTCGATCTTCGACGTGGCTTCATTTTCTTCCGACAACCAACGATGAGGGCTTCATTCATCCCAACAGTGGCAACGGTGGAGGTGTTGGGGCAGTGGTCGCGAGTGGCGACAGAGATGTTGGGGGCGACGGTGGTGGCAGGTGGCGGATGTGAAGGAAGGTGCCACCGATTTCACCAAGATTTTCCCTATCTTGCCAAACATAAAACGAAATGAATTACTTTCTAATTTAAATTCCTTCCTATTCAATTTTTTTAAAAGATTCCAATTCAAATGAAAAAGAATCCGCGAATCAAACGCCACCTACTTTCCCCTCCATTTCCTTAAAAAAAATAATAACTCGAAAACACAACGTAATTTCTTTGACAAAAGCTATTTACAAATGCTTTGAATTGGCAATGAAATATATAAAATTGATAATTACTTTATTCGGGTGAAAAGGTCGAAGGTAAAAAAAAATCCTTACAATTAGTTTTCTTCAAGAACAATAAGAATGGGAGAAATTAATTTAATTAGAGAAAAATTAGTATTAAGAGTAAATTGAATTTACTCATAGCAACGGGGATATAGAAAGTAAAATTAATTTTAATTTTAATTTAGGACAAATTACACGAATATAATAAATTTTGACTAAATTACTATTATATATACAATTAATTTTATTTTACTTAAATAATATAATTAACTTTTTTATTTTTCTCGTTGTTGTATACATGTAAATAAAAGGCAAAACTGCAAAAGGTGAATGGTAGTAGGGGCAAAATTGTCTTTTAATAAAAAAGGAGAAAATGAAAAAAAAGAAATAAGCACCGCCGGAACATGTGGTCAATAATGGAAGAGAGTTGGTGCCACATGTCATTCGCTAAGGAAACAACAAGGATGGGATCCATTCTTCCATTCCTCGTGTTTTCAATTAAATATTTATTATTTTTTGGGTGGTCGAATGTAAGGCGTGTGGGTCCTACTTTTCTAAAGATATTTTTCCAGACTTGAGACTGTTGACGTGTCATTTACGATGGGTTTTCTACAGATTCTGACTTGCTCACGTGGACTTTCAAATTTTCTTCTATTTCGACTACCATCTCAAATAAATTCATAATTAAATATTATTTCCTTCAATTTTGATAATACTATAAACTAAATAAAAATAAAAATAAAAATAACGAGCAGATTTATATACAACAGAATTAAATTAGATTCTTCGTTTTCTTTTCAGAAGCTTGCTTATAAGATTTCTTAAAAAAGTAGAAAACTATAATATATAATTTAAATATCTTTTTTTATATATGAATATTTAATAAGTGGTTGAGGATCAAGTACGAATATAATGTGGTTAATATTATCTTTTTCTGTTTTTTTTATGTCCAAATTCCATGAATTATCGTACAAGATAATAATTATAAACTAAGACAATTTGACATGTCACATTCTAGTGTCCAAATTGACAATTTGAGTTACTTTATTTTTGTCACAATTCCAGTATGTTTTATTTCATTTCTTTTGTTATCCTTATTTTGTTTATATTACATGTTCATTTTCCTTATTTTTACAAGGCCAAGCAAGATATATAAATATATATATATATATATATATATATATATATATGCATTAAAACAGAACCCCACTATTTATTCCTTCAAAATATATATAAGTTGATAAAGAAACCTAAGTAAACAAGGTTATAATTATGTAATCCGTTTGTTTTTTAACGGTTATGTACAACGGTCATATTGGAACATTTATACGTAAAAGACTCTAGGAGCACTAGACCTATGTTCTAGATTATTCATTGGTTCTCAAGTTTGAGCACATGTTTGAATAAATAAGAAACGTAGATATATATGTATATTTATACCATTCACTTTTATAAACATTTATACATTCCAACCAAACATACACACTCAAACAAAATGATTAAAATAGATGCTTACGATTTGATTGACACTTCTTTGAAAGTAGATAAAAATATAAAGTTGTGCGGATATATGCTCAAGCAGTGATGAAAGAGAAGGACTCCGAAAGTTTAATGCAAAGAGAAAAAAAACACCCACGCTAGATATGTAGAGATCGAGCTGAAGTCAATGAACGTTAACACTTTTACTTATCCTTTAATGAAATATTTATATATTATCGTAATATTTTATTTTTAATGTGAGTTCAAGTTTGTTTTTTTAAGTATTAATCTATTTTTTATTTTATAAATATTACGTGTTATTATAGAAAATGAAAATAACAAATAGATTAGCGTTAACGTGATTGTTAGTAATGGTAGTGATAATAGTTGTTACTATGACTGTTAATAATTTGTTAATAATACTGGTATGATAATTGACGATGATGATAGGATTTTGTAAGAAATACGCAGGGGTGGACCTCTATAGGGGGGTGTGGGGGCACGGGACACCACTCAATTTTACGTTCGTAGTGTAAATTCCGATTTTTTCAAGACGGTGCTACCACTCATTTCAAATCTTAGGTCCGGTGCTACCACTAATCTCAAATCCTGGGTCCGTCCCTGAAAATACGTATAATTACTTTTCATTAGAGGAGATAAAACAATAACGATCACTTAACTCCTTTAAGAGGAGGTGTTTTTATCATTTAGTTAATAATCAAATCATGGTAATGATTTGTATGCCATTTTATTCTTCTACCAAAAAATATGTGTTCTTATCGACATGTATTTTTTTTATAGCGATAAAATCAAAAGATAAGATTAAGAAAGAGAATAACTGAATTTCATAATCATCGCTTATTGAATATATAGATAAAATAGAAAGATTTAGTAGAAAAAATAAAATTTTCCCATAGTTCAATACAATACGTGGTTCATTAAATATCTAATTAAGTGTGTTTGGATATTTGTGTGTAAACGGTTAACGGGATGGTTATCCTAAGTTATTTATGTTTTACACAAATAAAGTTTATTTTTATTATAATTGTATTTTAAAATTTTGGACGTTACCTATTAAACCCGTAAAATACAAGCAATGCAGTAATGCACCCCCAAAAAAGAAAATTTTTTTTTTCCCATTAATGAATGAGTTATAATAAAGCAAAAGCGGGTATTGTTATTATTAATAATTAATAATTAATAATTGAAGTTGAAGCAATGGAGTAGAGCGTCCTAAAAAAAGATGGGAAAAGAATCAATGGCGTGGATGGGCAACAACCACCAATTTGGTAATAAATCGGATTCCGTAGCCCCCGTGGGTTGAAACTACGTGGCATGCCCTTGTGGTAGAAACTGGTACGCCTTTCAAATCTTTTACTCTTTTTTCTTTTTTTTTTAATTCTTAAAACAAAATCTTCATAATAATTTCAGTAAATTACAGTTTTGGTCCTTATAATTTGTATAGTATATAACTTTTAATCCTTCTAGTTTAGAAATTACATAGGGAATACTTAATCTTGAAACTGGTTATCGTTTCTGTATTAATGTCGGCTAACTGTGATGGAATTACGTTAATTGTATTCGAATGGCCGTTTTACCTTTAATAATGTTCCAAATTTAGTCTTTTCAATTTTATACCAATTATTTATTTTTATATAGAATTTATCATTTCATTTTTAAGTGTTCTTGAAGTTTATTTTTGTTCTTGAAACAAATGTTGCTTTTAAACATCCCATACCAAATTGATTTGAAACAATAAAGAAGATACATAATGAATCAAAAGAGAAGCATTGGTTTGCACAAGGGGTGGGCATAGAAACCGATTAGTCGAACCATAACCGATTTAACCTACAAAACCGACCTATACTAACCGAACCATTTCAATAACCGATGGTTTATTTTCTAAATTTTGGTTAACCGATAACGATGGTTCTGTTACGGTTAATCACAAAAACCACCCCACTATTAATCGAATTGTCTCAATAAAATATTTTGTAATTTTTGTATTACTTATCTAACTAATACGAAACCTTATAAAGGATTATTATATGTAAAATTCAAAAAAGTACTTTTAGAAAGTCATGTTTTAGAGTTTTTAGAATTTTTTTTATTATTTTTAAGCTTTTTAATCGTTTTCTTATTATATATATATTCTATAGGACGTCTCGTATTTATTTATTTTCTTTTCACATGAAGATTTCTTATTTATTTTTAGGGTAAAATGAATGAAAATACAATTAACTTTGTCTTAATTATCATTGTATACAACCAACTTTAAATTCTTAAAAATAATACAACCAACTTTCATACTTCTCTCATTTTATACAAACAACCTTTTTCGTGTCTAATATTTAGCTACCATTGTATACAATGAATTTTTCCATAATTTTCATAGTACACAACAACTTGCATACAATGGGAGGATTATAAAAGTTGATTGTATTGTTTAAAAAAATTAAAGTTGGTTGTATACAATGATAACTAAGACCAAGTTCATTGTATTTTCATACAATTTACCCTTATTTGAGCAAAATGCATGATTTATGCCAAATTTTGTCCATTTCTGATACTAAATTCTTGTTCACTTTACCAAAGTTTATTTTTAATGTCCAACTTCCTTATTGGTTAACCCCTATTTAACCAATAACCACCCATTAATTGATTAAACGTCCCATTAATTGATTAACTGCCCCATTAAGAAATCGAAACCAATGGGTTTGAATGAGACATAACTGAAATTATCGGTTATGGTTCGATTTTATGTCATAGCTGAACCAAAGCAACCTATGCTCAACCCTAGTTTGCACACCAAGACATGCACACACATTGGTTTAGTAGAGGTCTAGAGCTCGAGTCTTAGCAAATACACTTTAACTCTTGGCTAGGAGATTTACTTCTTCTACATTTGTGATGAGACCATTCGGTGGAGGCCTCTAAAGGGTGGGCAACCCCCCTTGATTTAGCAACACATGGTGACAAGTTCAAATCTATGATGGCGTAAATTTAAAAGAACTTATTGATCTAAACGAAAACACATAAACATAGTTCATTATTAGTGTAGGAAGGTGATTGTTTAGATCTAAATGAAAACACATACACATAGTTCATATTGTTGACGGTGTCAATAAAATAGAGAACTTACTGTTACTGATAACAATCCGTTGATGGAGTTGTGCTTGAAGTTCAGAACAAAAGCAAGATAAACACACATACACATATGGAAATGTTGTTAGCATTGGTGGAGATGGAGTTAAGGTGTTTCGAAAACACACAAACCAAAACATGCACACATGGATATCTAAACCATAAAAAAGACCCACACAAAGAGACAATACCGGCATTAGAGATGTTACTGACAAAAACCAAAACATGTTTAAAAGGTAAAATGGTCAATTGATCAAGTTTAACAAATTTTCGTTGAAGTTAACCCAATACAGAGACGAAAAATGAAATTTCGTGCAAAGTACATAGACGAAAAATGTAATTTACTCTAATTTTTTCATTTATGAGTTATGAACATAACTTAATGTATCTGTAAATAAGACAAAGTTAATAAAATGAAAAAGATAACCAGATTTATAAACGTTACCAACTATTATTATTATTAATAAATAATAATTAATCAAAAAAGACTTATATGTGAAAAGGTCGTTTCCGACGGAAAAAAATTAATTCTCATGCAAATTGATAACGGGTACACCTATTAGAGTTATGGATACAATTAGCATGTGTATAAATAACCGAAATGGGGACCAAATTTAATATTTGGTGCAAAAAAGATGGACCAAAAGTGTAAGTTACTTTAATATTTTCATTTGTGATCATATTTAAAAGAGATGTGCTATTATCTTCTTATTTATTTTTTTACACACAAAATCAATATAAGTATTAAAATTAATGGACGAGGTAAGTAGAGAGAATTAGTGGACTATATATGTCATCTTATAGTAAGTATGAGGATGAAGTAAAAAAAATAGTAAGAGGATATATCACTTTTCTACTTTAAATTATATGTAAATAAGATTACATTAAAAAAAGATATAAACATAAACAAATCTATAAACATCAATAATAATAATAATAATAATAATAATAATAATAATAATAATAATATTTATTATTATTATTATTATTATTATTATTATTATTATTATTATTATCATTATCATTATTATTATTATATTATTATTAGGGTTAAGTATGATTTAACCTCTACACTTTTTTTTGAAAAAATGATTTAATCCTTAAACTATTTTAATGAATGAAATAGTCCCTAAACATTTTTAGATATTTGATTAAATACTTAATCTTGTTTAACCTATATGTTTTTATCCCTAACCTAATATATGGCAAATTGTATGAAAATATAATTAACTTTGTCTTAATTATTATTGTATACAACCAAATTTATTTTTTTAAAAACAATACAATCAACTTGTATAATTCTTCTATTGTATACAAGTTGTTGTATACTATGAAAATTATGGAAAAATTTATTGTATACAATGGTAGCTAAAAACAAGACACAGAAAAAAGTTGTTTGCATACAATGAATTTTTTTTAAAAGTTAGTTGTATTATTTTTAAGAATTTAAAGTTAGTTGTATATAATGACAATTAAGACAAAGTTAATTGTATTTTCATACATTTTACCCCCTAATATAATACTACCTTCAATCGGCTATACTCGTGCCATCCTTTCACGTTGACTTCATTCTAACGACTCCTGATTTAAGTTATTGGGTTGATTGTGTCGACTCGTGATTCCAGTGATCAGGTTGATTTTGTCAAAATTTTTATAGAAGCAAACGCGATGATTGACATCGATTGGCTCAATTTTGTAGATTAAAGCAAGCACCATTGATTGGGTCATATATCTGTTAGACGTGGCAGTATTTTTAATATATGTTTGTTAGGGTAAAAAAGTTTTAAGAATTAAACCAGTTTTGGGTTAAAGTATCAAAATGTTTATGAGATAATTAAATTTAGGATAAACTGTTTTTTAAAAGTTTAGTAACCTGCTATAAAAGATCAAGTAATTAAAACAATCGATTGTAACAAGTTTTAAAATTAAAATATTCATTAAAAAAAGTTTAGAATTTAAATCATTTTTAAACATTAATTCTAAAGATTGGTTTATATTTTATCCTTATTATTATTATTATTATTTACAAAGAATAAGTAGGGTTTTGTTCAATATAGTTATTATTAAAATCATAGTCCTGAGGGACAATTTTTAGCCATTAGATTTCAAGATCAATTGTCTAGATTTAATATTATATAATAATTAAAATTAATATAAGGGAGGACAATTATGACTTTTTACATATTGGTCTTCACTTTCTCTTTACTCTAATTTATTTAAAATTAATTATCTCACAAACCATTAATCGTTAGACGAAACCAATTATACCGTTGCGATCATCGTGTTCCCCTCTTTTATTAGAGAGGTCACTTGATATACTTTTGACAAACTTTTATTTTTCATTTTGTTAGGTTGGACTTAAATTTTATTAATGCATAATCACATGTGATTCATAACAATATTACATGTGTTGTTTTATTAATTTTTTTATATTCTTAAATTGTATATCATTTAACGTTTATTAATTTTGAATGTTTGCTTAAAAATATCAACGTTTGCTTAAAATAGTTTATACATGTATGTACATATTCAATTTCACCCAATCCAATTGCATTGTCTACCCATGAATGCATATATTGCGTACTAGCAACACTCTATCTCCTCTATCAAAGGTCCAAATATGTTCTCCTTCGAATTTGATGTCTTTTATTTTAGTTCTCGTAATAAGAATGGTTCTCGTTTGGACAATCTCCTATGCAATCACATATGATTGAATACCAAATGTTATGTTTTTTGGTATTCACTCACATGTGAATCTGTACAAACTCTCGTGTGATTCTTACAAAAAAACATGTGATTAAATATGCAATCATATGTGATTGAATATCAAATCTTATGTTTTTGTTGAATACGCAATCACATGTGATTGATTCTGTCAAATATGCGACATAAAAATGCTACATTTAATCAAATCACCTGTAATTATATGCATGTATAAGAGATACATAATAATCACATGTGTTATGAAACAACTAATAACTTAGAATCACTTTCAATTGTTGATTTTTTGTTGCTAAACCATAGAACTTCGCCGGATTATCAAACACCAAACTATAATTTTATAAAGATTATATTGATTACACCTCTATGAATCACATGTGATTATACTTTAATAAAATTTAAGTCCAATCTAACAAAGTGAGAATTTTTTTTTTGTCGAAAGTATATCAAGTGACCTGTTTCTATAAAAGAGGGAAACACGAGGATCACAACGGTATAATTTGTTTCGTCTAACGATTAACGGTTTGTGAGATAATTAATTTTAAATAAATTAGAGGAGAAAGAAAGTGGGGACCAATAGTTAAAAAGTCATAAATGTCCTCTTTAATCTAATGACTATAAATTATCCTCCAAAACTATAAATTAAATTAGTATTCATTAATATTTCTCACAATAAGTAAAAAAAAAACCATATGTGAAAAGGTATTTTCCCCGACAGGAAGAAAAAAAAACATATATACAACTCTCAATGCAACCTGATTACGGTACACATATTATTAGACTTATGGATACAATTAGTACGTGTATAAAAGTCCTTGCAATTTTTTATTTTTATTTTATGGATACAATTTACCCACGTACCCATGGCCATCGGAAAGTATGCTTGTGAAAAAGTATCTTTTTCTAATAATAATTTATGAAAAAAAATAAGAATACATACACATTGAAAATGAAATAAGCTATAATTCAATAAAAATGTCACAAATTTCATAAAATAAAAAAATGAATAAAAATACCGAAATGGGTACCAATTGACATGAAAGTGGGCTTAGCTAAAATGGGCTAACCATACAAAATATATCAATTGGGCCAAATTATTTGGGCTTTATCATCTTACACTATCTACTATTCTACTAATCACCTCATTTACTTAATCTCTAAACTTTAAAGTTCAAATAACCATTTGATAACTTTAAATATAGGTTAAGTTGTACATTCAACATGGAGAGAAAAGGTCAAGCTCTACTTGTTGTCCATGCTCTTTTTTTTAATTCTTTATATAAGGAGAATTCTATACAATTTTAAGTGTATATGAAGAAAGCGATCTTTGTACAAAGATATTAGTGTATGCATATTATCTCCTTCGTACTTGATCTATCGAGTATGATTGTTGTTATTGTTAAGAATGGTAGAATCTAATTTAAGGTTTAAGAGTCGCTTTTTCCCATTATTTTCTTGTGTCTTTTACATTCTTTTATGTTTCTCAAAGTCAAAATATACATTCTTTTGTCTATAAACCTTCACAAACGAGTTTGGTTTTTATTAAACGAAATATGTTGAATAGCTATTAATCTAGCTTTGATGTTATGCTTATAGATATAACATTATTTTTGGTCCTAAGTGATTTTATTATTGCATTTATTGAAATCAACTAAAGACTTACTTTATGTTTATTATTAGCATCGTTTATACCGCTTCATTTATTTATTTAGGTACGTTGCGGGCTTCAATCATGATGTTGAACATCTTCTAGTTTTTTGTGGCTTAGATTTATTTTTTTGAAAAGCTTTTGAGGCTTAGATAGGCCGTTCTCAACTAACTTCGTGTTTTTGCTGACACATTAGATGCTATAATGCTACAATATACCCTTTTAGAAGAGGGTCTGTTTGAAAATTATCTTTATTGCGAGTATTACGAGAAATAATCTTGACTCTTGATTTGTAATATCCGAGTTTTCGAAGTTAATAAAAGAATACATTTATTGATGATAATTGCTATGATCATGATTAGTTTGAAGTATAATTTATTTCGGATTAACTAGCCAAATGGGCTTGGGTGATTATTAAATCTAAAATAGATAGAAATGAATATTTTGATTGATTGCTGATTGGCTTAAGTGTTGTCGGGCCAAAGCCCTGTAAGAGAGGTATGTATATATATATATATAAAAATAAATAAATGGGATTAGGACACAGCCACCTAGAACCAATCTTCACTGTTGCATTGAGAAGGAAGGAAACAAAGAGCATGCTGTGTGGGTGTGCATGCGAAGAACAAGAGCATAGAGGGTATGAACCTCCATTTTTTGTCTTCATTCTTCAAAGAATTTCAAAGAGAATCATTAGATAATGTTTACTATCACCCTGTGATCTTGTAGATATAGTTTTGTATGAACTTAAGCATGACTACATGTGCCCTTCGACACCTGTGGGTTTTTCTCGAAGGTGGTTGTGCAAACTGAGAGGAAAAGTGAGTTAAAGGGGGATTTAAACTTGTTAAAACACAAAGGATTTGAAAAGGGTTTAATTATAGGAATGGAGAAATGATTTGCAACAAAAATGAAATGATTTGCAACAAAATGAAATGATTTAGTTGAGCTTTGAAAGAGTTTGATTTTTGAAATGGGGTATGGGAGTACAGGGTTTACGTTCGACCAAGATTACTTGCTTGGTCTGACCTACTGTTGGGGTTTGTTCGGTTTTTAAAAATATATTTTGGCAACGGAAGCATGAACAACAATTTTAAACTTTTTAAAACTCCCCACCAATGATCCATATGCAAGCCTTAAGAAACAAAACCAATCATAGGGTGTTTAGAACTACAACCTTTGTAGCGTGAGTAAACCGTTGGTGAAGTGGTTGATCTATGAGAAGCCAAGAGAAGACTTCCTCCAAGGTATCCACAAATCAATGAGTCCAACACCTCCAAGATGCTAGTCTCTCCAACCCTTGATATTCAAGAATGCAAGCAACAACCTTTGTTCTTCTTCTTGAACTAGATGTATGTATTTTGAGTATGTGTTTATGTATCACCTTTGCTAACTTGAAGAACACCAATACTAGAGAGTAAGGATGTTTTTCAAGTATAAAACACTTAGAAAAATTCTAAGAACACAAAGAAAGATGATAGCATGCATATATTCACAAAGACCATGCATGAAGAATTAAAAGCACCAACCAACAACAAACAAGAGGGAGGTCCCCTCTCAAGGCCAAATTCGGCCAAAAAAGGAGAGGGGGGCCCTCTCTTGTTGACTTACTTCTTCATGCCATGCCCCATGCCATGTCCATGTTGAGCCTTTTCCAAGTAAGGTCAAAATAGGGCCCCTTTGTGAATTATGTGTGGATTTCTAGTTATTCTTTTAAATACATATAAAAGAGTATACTAGATGTGCCATACATAGTATAAAATATATCTAAATGTATTTTATATACATACTTAATTGTTACTAGTAACTCTTTACTTGTAACAAAGATATACATACATTTATATAATTGTTACTAGTAACAATTTACTTGTAACAAACATATATTTATATATATATATATATATATACATTCATACATATATATAAAATCATATGTTTATATTTATGTATTTGATATGCATTACCTTATATCAATATATAAGAGTGATATTATTATTTCACATAAATAATAATATGCAACAATGCATATATACTTATATATATAATGAGTTGGAAACACATTTAAATCATATTCAAATATGTAATTGGTGTCCATTGATTGTAAATATGTGACCCTATGGGTTTATTTATTATCAGTAATATCGTATTAATTTGTGTCTTGTGCACATAGAACCAACAATCTCCCACTTGCACAAGTTACAACTTAAGCCGATATAGACAATGGTAAGAACGTCTAGCAACATCCCATTGCCCCTAATAATAAATAAAGTGTGTTGATCAACACTTTCACCAACGAAATTAACTCACTAGCTACAAATCGTTGTTATAGGTAAGTCATCAATTATCCCTTTGTTTTAACATCTCGTTAAACATGAGACATGGATCGTCATCAATTCTCATATAATGTTCAACTTGTTTTAGGGCCCAGAGATATTATACTCCCAATTAAATGAGAGAAACAAATTCCATCTTGACCAAATACGTCTCTTATAAGACTCATATCATACCTAATAATGGCCTTTATAACTACTCGGTTAAAGATAGCGTTTAACCACATTAAAGCATGATACTCCTCATACTCGAGTCCCAATATGTGTCTCAGGTCTAAGGATACAAAGATACCACCTTTTTCTCAAGATTTACTTATGACACTGATCCATGAAGCGATCTTAAGAGTGGGTCATGTCCAATGTTCGTTCCCTAACAAACATTAGTGAATTTGGCTGCAAACCCTTTTGCCTACTTTCATCACGAATGAAAGTCAACCAACCGATTCACATTAGTCTTAATTCATAACTATTCCCATAGTTATAACTGACTATGGACGTTTTTAGAATAAAGAATTATTTATGGATTTAAACATGCTAATAAAGAACACGATAAATATTAATGAAGTGATCATATCCCATATATCATTCAGATAAAATAGATATTGTCATAATGTTCCAAAATATCCAAATAATAAATTACAATTCAAATCCAATCCCTTGCAAAGCGAAGACCTATTGCCCTAGTATGAGACTCATGCTTAGTCGAGGCAAGAGGTTTCGTAAAAGGATCTGCAAGATTCTGATCTGTATGAACTTTGCGAATACACACATCTCCTCTATCCACTATATCCCGTATGTAGTGGAAACGCCTGAGGATGTGTTTGGTGCTGTGATGTGATCTAGGTTCTTTTGCCTGGGCAATAGCACCTTCATTATCACAAAATATCTCTATGGGATCTTGAATGCTTGTTACTACCCCAAGGTCAGCAATGAACTTCATCATCCATGCAACTTCTTGTCCAGCCTCAGAAGCAGCAATGTATTCAGATTCTATAGTGGATTGTGCAACTACACTTTGCTTAGAACTTTTCCAAGCAACCGCGCCTCCATTCATAACGAAGACATAGCCCGATTGTGATCGAGAATCATCTCGATCCGTTTGGAAACTAGCATCTGTGTAACACTTTACACAAAGATCTTCTTCCAAACCCCCATAGATCAAGAACATGTCTTTGGTTCTTCTCAAGTATTTTAAAATGTTCTTGACTGCCATCCAATGGCTATCTCCTGGGTTTTGCTGGTATCTGCTCGTCATGCTCAAAGCATACGAGACATCTGGCCTAGTGCATAGCATGGCATACATGATGGATCCAATTGCAGAAGCATATGGGATCTCACTCATTCTATCTAGCTCTTCTCTTCTGCTAGGGCTTTGAGCTTTACTCAAAACCGTGCCTTGTGCCATTGGCAAAAATCCTCTCTTAGAATTCTCCAACTTGAATCGTTTCAAGATCTTGTCAATATATGCACTTTGACTTAGGCCAATAAGACGCCTAGATCTATCCCTATAGATCTTTATTCCAAGAATGTAGGCGGCTTCTCCTAAGTCTTTCATTGAGAAACACTTCCCAAGCCAAGACTTGATGTCTTGCAAGGTCGGGATGTCGTTTCCAATGAGTAGTATGTCATCAACATACAAGACAAGGAATGCTACTACGCTCCCACTAGTTTTCTTGTAAACACACGGTTCATCTTCTGATTTGATAAAACCAAACTCTTTGATTTTCTCATCAAATCGAAGATTCCAACTCCGAGATGCTTGCTTTAGTCCATAGATGGATCTTTTAAGCTTGCACACCTTGTTAGGATAATTAGGATCTACAAAACCTTCGGGCTGAACCATATAGACATCTTCACTTAAGTGTCCATTTAGAAAAGCCGTTTTGACATCCATTTGCCATATCTCATAGTCATAATATGCAGCTATGGCAATAAGTATTCTAATAGATTTAATCATGGCTACCGGAGAGAAAGTTTCATCATAGTCAATACCATGAGTTTGAGTGAAACCTTTCGCCACTAGCCTTGCCTTAAATGTGTGTACATTTCCATCCATGTCTGTCTTCTTCTTGAAGACTCACTTGCTCCCTACAGTCTTACTATTGGGAGGAAGATCAACCAAGTCCCATACTTGATTTTCATACATGGACTGCATCTCAGTGTTCATGGCATCAAGCCATTTATCGGATTCCGGATCCGATATAGCATCTTGGTAGTTAGTAGGCTCAGAAGAGTCTACCAAGAAATCTCATCATTGGACACGAGAAATCCGTATCTCTCGGGTTCTTGACGAGGTCTACCAGATCTACGAACACTTTGTGTTTCAGTAGGTTCTTGAACAACCAATTGTTCAGGTTTAACAACCGTTTGTTGAGTGCTAGTGCCAACCTGACTTGTATTTTGTGGTCCTTGAATTTCTTCAAGGTCTACATTGCTCCCACTTGCCTCTTTCGAAAGAAACTCCTTTTCTAAGAAAGTGGCATGCCTAGAAACAAACACTTTGTTCTCAGCTGGGTTGTAGAAATAATATCCTAATGAATCTTTAGGATATCCCACTAAATTACCTTTGATAGATCTAGGATCGAGTTTGCTTGAAGCTTCTTGTCGTACATGAGCCTCACAACCCCAGACTTTTAAGTAAGATAAGTTTGGAACCTTTCCATACCACATCTCATATGGTGTCTTATCTACCTTCTTGGTTGGAACCATATTCAATATGCGCGCAGCAGTTAATAAAGCATAACTCCAAAAGGACGAGGGTAGAGTACTTCGGCTCATCATAGACCGAACCATATCTAGTAGAGTTCGGTTCCTCCTTTCGGATACACCATTATGTTGTGGTGTTCTAGGAGGAGTAAGTTGTGAGATAATCCCACAATTACTAAGATGATCCATAAACTCTTGTCTTAAGTACTCGCCACCTCGATCGGAACGAAGGGCCTTGATTGTTTTGTTGAGTTGATTTTGTACTTCGTTTTGAAACAACTTGAACATTTCAAATGTTTCATGTTTATGTTTCATCAAATAAACATAACCAAATCTACTATAATCATCGGTGAATGTAACGAAGTATTTATCACCATCCCTAGACATTGATCTAAAAGGACCGCATACATCCGTATGTATGATTCCTAATAGATCTTTGGCTCTTTCACTTGAACCGGAGAAAGGAGCCTTAGTCATCTTCCCATATAAACATGATTCGCAAACTTCAAATGAGCTAGAATCGTTTGATTTTAAAACTCCATCCTTTTGAAGTTTTGCAATGCGTTTCTTGTTTATATGACCAAGTCGACAATGCCATAGGTATGTTTGACTTAAGTCATGCTTAGGTCGTTTGGTGCTAGTGGTATATATAGAATTATCATCAAGAGATCTTTTAAGATTAACTTCATATATTCCATTAAGAGGGCGAGCCTCAAAATACAAAACGTCGTTTTTGAAGGCACGAATGCCATCATCAATGAAACCAAAAGAGAATCCAGATTCTCTTAACCGAGTTACTGAAATAATATTCCTAGTTAAACTAGGTACATAACAACAATTGTTTAATATTAAGTACAGGCCATTTGGTAATAATAATTCAAAAGTTCCAAGGGCTTCAACAGCAACATTTGCTCCATTGCCCACGTGGAGATCCAAATCGCCTGGCTTCAGCAGCTTACTTTTTCTCAGCCCCTGTACATTGTTACAAATGTGAGTTCCACAACCGGTATCAAATACCCAGGAATTTATAGAAAAAGTATACATTTCAATCATATATATACCTGAAGTGCTGGCCTCGCCAACCTTCTTCTTTTTCAACTCTGCGAGGTAGGTTGGATAATTGCGCCTCCAATGTCCTACCACCCCACATTCAAAGCACGAGTCATTCTTGGGAACCTTTCCCGCCGTCTTGGGTGAAGGAGCCTTGGCAACTTGCTTGCCTTTGTCCTTTCCCTTTGCCTTCGCTTTGCCTTTCCCTTTTGAGTTGTTTTTCCTTTTCTTCTTGATTTTCCCTTCTTGAATCATCAAGACTTGAGGTGTTTTGCTTGGAATCTTACTCTCAGCACTTTTAAGCTTCCCATGCAACTCTGAGACAGATTTCTCCCAATTGTTCATGTTATAATTCATGACAAATTGATCATAGGCTTTGGTCAACGAGTTAAGGATCATATCATGTGCAAACTCATTGGTTATGGGAGATCCAAGCCTAGCAAGCTGGTCAATGTATCCTTTCATCTTTAGCACATAGTCGCTAACTGATTGACCTTCCTCCATCTTGCATGCATGGGAGGCTCGAGTGACCTCAAAGCGTTCTTGCTTCACTTGCTTTTGGAACATTTCCTTAAGCTGGCGAAGCATCTCATATGCTCCATGCTCCTCAAGGTTCTTTTGAAGATCCGGAGACATGGTAGCAAGCATGAGGCATGCAACTTCAACCAAGTCGTCGGAATGTTTCACCCAAGCATCCCTAACGGCTTTGGCCGCAGTCAATGGAGGTTCCTCAGGGACGAGATCCTCAAGTACGTACAATTTCTTTTCGTGCTTAAGAGCGATTCTCAAGTTACGATACCAGTCTAAGAAATTTATACCATTGAGTTTTTCTTTCTCTAAGATTTAACGAAGAGATAAGTTGTTAACGGGCGTAGTTGAGTTAGGGGCCATCTACAAAATTAACAAAGTTCAATTTAGTATTTTCGATATTTAATCCTTTAATAATTAATACCCTTTAGAATTTATAAATTTTTTTAATTTTTAAAGGCTAGGATCCAAGTTGAACTTAACCTTGAATGTTTGGCTAATGCTCTCTCCATCAAGTTAAAACAACAAGGTAGGTAACGTTTACCAATTACATCTCGTATGTAATTCCTAGATCTTTATAAGATCCTAGACAACGATTGTCAATTTTGGCATGTTTGATCCATCTATGCCTCGGGCTTCCTTACGTTTGGCTAATGCTCTCTCCGTAATAAGATTCCGATTAAGTCGTCCTATTTCAAGACGGTGAATTTCCGGCCCAAGACGTTCATGGAATTCGCGGAAAAACACCTCGATTGTTACAAAAACAATCCCCGCGTTTGGCTAATGCTCTCTCCACGTGAGTGTCGTTGCAACAAGCGAGTGTCTTAAAATGGGATGGCATAGACTTACGTTTTGAAAAAGGGCTTTTACCGTTTTGTATATTTATTAAATAAAACAAAACGAGTCGTGTGACTAGTATTGCATGCATACAATAATAAGTCCACGTTTTGATAAAATCATATTTTATATATATATATTGGTCTTGAGTATTCTTAAAATCCATATTTTACGAACTCTCAATGCGTTCAATTTTAAACTAGTATTAATATCCTATATTAACGTGTGTAGTTTCGAGCGCGTGAATACGACCAATTTTAGCTTGTAATAAAACCATTTTATTATTAAGCTTGAATGGAGTTTGGTTGAGTTTTAAAATCTCTATTTTATAAAACTCATATATATATATATAGATATATATATATATATATATATATTTGACATAATGAATTTTAATCTTTACAAAACTCTTTTTATATAAAATTCATTTTACATCTTATGTTATGTCAACTTAAAATACCAAACTCCCATTGTGTGATTTATATTATGTCAAAAATATTATCTAGCATGCAAAAATCCTATTTTCAACCATGCATAATAATATAAACATAAACACACATAAATAACATGTATAAGTGCATAACCAAGCCATTTATCCTAAGTGGTATTTTTGTGAGCCATACAAAATACCAAGTCATAACTAAGGACCAAATATTCCTCTTGTGATGAATTTGAAGCTCCCACTTGCCAAAACAACTCATTGTAGTGCAAAGGACTCCAAGCCTTCATGGTTGACTCCACCATACTTGAAAACTCCAACTTGGTCATTTCTTCATCTTGTTACATTTTTATAAAAGTAAACTAGTCTAAACTATTCTACTACTTACAAAATACAACAAGATGAAACAAAACTAAAATTATTATTACATACCAAATGAAAGAATAATTTTACAACCAAATCGAATTTCCAACACATCACAAAAAGGTCTATGGCTTGTTATGCACAACATACACTCAAACAAACATATATATCAACACCTGATATTTAGGCAACTTTTTCAACCAAACATGCATGTGGTTTGGTTGTTTTCCAAAATAAATATATAAACATATACAAGTTGCCAACAAGAAAATCCACAACTTTTCTAACAAAAGAAAAATTGTCCATTTTCTTAAACAATACATACTCAAAATAAAGTTTCTTAAAACTATACATAACCTGGCTCTGATACCACTGTTGGGGTTTGTTCGGTTTTTAAAAATATATTTTAGCAACGGAAGCATGAACAACAATTTTAAACTTTTTAAAACTCCCCACCAATGATCCATATGCAAGCCTTAAGAAACAAAACCAACCATAGGGTGTTTAGAACTACAACCTTTGTAGCGTGAGAAGCCAAGAGAAGACTTCCTCCAAGGTATCCACAAATCAATGAGTCCAACACCTCCAAGATGCTAGTCTCTCCAACCCTTGATATTCAAGAATGCAAGCAACAACCTTTGTTCTTCTTCTTGAACTAGATGTATGTATTTTGAGTATGTGTTTATGTATCACCTTTGCTAACCTGAAGAACACCAATACTAGAGAGTAAGGATGTTTTTCAAGTATAAAACACTTAGAAAAATTCTAAGAACACAAAGAAAGGTGATAGCATGCATATGTTCACAAAGACCATGCATGAAGAATTAAAAGCACCAACCAACAACAAACAAGAGGGAGGTCCCCTCTCAAGACCAAATTCGGCCAAAAAAGGAGAGGGGGGGGGGGGGGCTCTCTTGTTGCCTTACTTCTTCATGCCATGCCCCATGCCATGTCCATGTTGAGCCTTTTCCAAGTAAGGTCAAAATAGGGCCCCTTTGTGAATTATGTGTGAATTTCTAATTATTCTTTTAAATACATATAAAAGAGTATACTAGATGTGCCATACATAGTATAAAATATATCTAAATGTATTTTATATACATACTTAATTGTTACTAGTAACTCTTTACTTGTAACAAAGATATACATACATTTATATAATTGTTACTAATAACAATTTACTTGTAACAAACATATATTTATACATATATATATATATATATATACATTCATACATATATATAAAATCATATGTTTATATTTATGTATTTGATATGCATTACCTTATATCAATATATAAGAGTGATATTATTATTTCACATAAATAATAATATGCAACAGTGCATATATACTTATATATATAATGAGTTGGAAACACATTTAAATCATATTCAAATATGTAATTGGTGTCCATTGATTGTAAATATGTGACCCTATGGGTTTATTTATTATCAGTAATATCGTATTAATTTGTGTCTTGTGCACATAGAAGCAACATATAAAGGTGGTGGTCCAACCTTTCGCCCGTCCGACTTATGAAACTGAAAAATGGTCCGACTTTGGGGCCTCCATCCGACTTACACTTATATGTATATAGTTGGTCCGACATAAGAATTTATTATGGTCCGACTTAATGGATTTAAATGTTGGTCCGACTTAAGGGAGTCGAATGTTGATCCGACTTATGAACAAACACACTAATCCGACTTTTGTTATATGAGTTGGTCCGACTTATGCTATTGGTGCTTGTGGTCCGACTTATGGCTTTAAGGGTGGTCCGACTTACAAACCTGGGTGTGGTCCGACTTATGAAACCTAGAAGTAAGGTCTGACCTAGGAACTCAAATAATTTGTGCAAATGAGCAAGGGATTCATACCCGGTATTAATGCAACTAGGTTTATTGTAGGTGGTTGATGATTGATGAGTAACCACAAGTGAATTTCGAAACTATTATCATGTAACCAGAGCCACGAACAGGTGAGTCCTGTTACTTACAAGCGAATGTGATGACTTATGTGTTCATGACATGCTGAATGTGTACGCTGATGCTGTGACACCTTGATTAATGATTTGGGACCGTCCACACCGGTGGCGGAAATGATTTGAGACGGTTCATTTCGGTGGCGGGAATGATTGGGGACCGTTCATTTCGGTGGCGGGAATGATAGGGACCGTCCACTCCGGTGGCGGGAATGATGGGACCATTCACTTCGGTGACGAGAATGAGAGACCGACTACTACGGTAGCGGGAATGATTAATGTTACATATGTGAAACAAGTTTATATGGTTGTGATTGGATTTAGTTGTAAGTAATGTGCTCGCTAAGCTTTGTGCTTACGGTTATTGTTTAACTGTCTTTCAGGTGATGACCACGGCGGGGCTCCAGCTCATGTTTGATAGCTCATTCTCGACCTTGCTTTCGCGGCGTCTTTAAACTGTTTTAACTTCCTGCTACAGTTTAAACAATTATAGTTGTTAATTTCAATATTTCCACTTAAACATCTACCAAATTTTAGTTTGAAGACGTTACATGATTAAAATAAATCAATGACAACAATGAGGGGTATTTTTGAAAAATTAAGTTTTGCTCTTTAGTGACGGTCCATCCAGACATAATTCACGGTTAGAAAATATATAAAAGACCATAATACTCCTATTAATGAGCATTAATGATAGTTAAAAATAGTACTCGCAGTATACGTAATAAGAACATTTATTAAATAAATTTCTCCCTAGGCTCATAAACCATATATCTTCCACATTAGGGAAAAAAAAAAGATATTGTTTATTGGTTATGATTAAGTATTGTTGAACACAAACCACGCATCTTGTAACAAATTAGAAAAATGAAGTTGCGACAACTTTTTTTTGCGACGACAGAGCTAAAATGGGACTACAACTAATAAACGTGCACATTTCACCCCGTAAGTCATTTCATATACAAAGTTTGAAAAACAAAAACATTGTTAAATAAATAGCAATAATAATTGCACCAGTCCTGTTAGCGATAATAACTGACGTCGCCACCACCATCGTGCTCTGTCCCACTAGAGACAATAAGGCTGACAATTTCTGGGTCGACCCAAAACCCGACACGAAAAAAGTGATATGAACCCGACATGAACCCGAAACGGGTCAAAAACGGGTTGACACGAAATTAACACGAAAATAAATGGGTCGGGTTAGAGTCAACTCGATGACCTGAAAATGACCCGTTTATAGGTAAAACTATAACATTTTAAAATTTTCTTTAATACTTAAACTTTAAATTTTGAAAAGAAGATTATGAATTTAAATAAGAGAGTGACATTTTAAGACAATAAAACCCGCCAAACAAAAGTACAAAACCTTTAAACGTTAAAAACTCAAAATAAACATAAAAAATTTACTGTTAAAACAATAGTACGTTATTTTAGTATTTGCTATTTTCACTATATGATTTTTATACTTTTACATTTAATTATTTTATAGGTAATACTATAGTATTTTGGATCGATTCATAATTCTATTTAATAATAATCTTAAATTATTCGGTTGTTCAATGACATTTTATTATATTCATTTATATAAGTGAATAAAAAAGTGAAATCAAAATTTCAATCAAACCGAAATAAATTCCGTATTTGAAGTTCGAATACAACGGAAACGAACATTGATTATTAAAGTTAGAATATAAATGAAAATCGTTTTCGGAATTTGTGCCGAATGTTGGAAAACAAACATGAAATTTGAAAATTTGATAAAGAAAATCGTAGTTGAAACGGAGAACCGTATCGAAAATCGTACTCGAAAGTAGAAAAAATTCTCGTCGATGACATTTGGCCTAAATGGGTCGACCCGAAGGTTGACACGAAAAAAACTGACACGACCCGAACTTGACACGAAAATAAATGGGTTGAAATTGGGTCGACACGAAACTGACCCGAACCCGATAACACGAATCCGACCCAAATTGACAGCCTTAGAGACAAGCACCACCATCCCTCCTCACAAGTTACATCGCCGCCTCACAACCAGCGTTGTTCTTCCATCACTCATGATCATGATTACCTCCCTTTCCTTTTTGTTTCTTTTTTTAGATCTAATTTGCTTTGCTAGAAGATAGATGATGATGTTATTAGACATAGGGCTTTGAAACACGTCAATGTTTTGACATTGTTAGATCTTGGTTTAGAAATAGATATTGTTTAATATATTTTTAAACATAAGAACATAAACAAACTTCATTCCAAAAGTGGCTTGTTTGACTAAAAAAAGTCAGCGCCATGGCTCTTTCAAATAGTGGTGTGTAGAAGCCAAGGAAATAAGGAACATCCTGAATCAGCAATAGTGACAAAGGAATCTAATTTTGTAAATAACTAAATACCAATTTCAATATACAACATTTTGTTTACTTTTAAAGTCAACTGTCAATTTCTTAATACTTCCTACTTCTACATTTTGCAATGGATTGTTCTGAAACTACAGAATCATAGACAAAAAGACTGACAGGAGCACGACTTTGTGAAAAAAAGAGTCAAAAACTATGCAAATTTCGGTTCAAAGAGGTCATTTTGACTTTTAAAAGTCAACAATGCACCTCTCCCTATTGTTCTACTAGCATATCTTTTGGGGTATGTGAAATCTAGATTCTGGAGAGTATCTTTAAGCTACGACTTCCGAAACTTCCAATTTCAAATAAAGCAATTGCCTTCGTGGCGGTATATTAACAAATTTTTTTTTGAACATGCAGTGTCTACCAATTAATCTCTCATTTAGGTGCCATTTATATTTTAATAAAATTTGTCTCTAGATATCATATGTGATAATACGGGATGGTTCTAATGTTTGAATCTTATTCATATTTGACCTTTTGTTTCTACAAAAGGTCTGAATGTTTATAAATGTGTTTTTATCATATTATTATAGATAATGTAAATTAGGGTTTAATGTAAGATGACCTGGCCTAATTGTATAGATGGGTTAGAGTTTCATATTAGGGGTTCTCTCTTTTTGTAATTTATAAATAGTTGTCAATGTAATACAAAATAACCACGGAGTTTTTCATTATTCTACACATATTTGATATTTATAAAGTTTTAATTCAATCAACTTCATCGAACTTCTAATACAGTTAAAATTAGAAAACAACCATGATAAGAAGCGCTCAATATACTTGTTATGGTGTGAGATGGCGGCTGCAACTATGGGTAGGGCGACGAAGGTCGGAGAGTATGGTGACGAGTTTCGATGAATGTAAGTAAGGTGGTGATAGTCTAAGAGTGTAAAGAACACGAGAGACAGTCGGAAAGTGCGAGTAGCGCGGAGACGGTCGATAATTTTAAGTTATAATAATGAAGAAGTTTGAGGTTGCATTCGACTATGGCAATTGAGGGATGTAAGTAAGGCGTCGATAGTCTGGGAGTGTGAGAACAGTAGAGAAGGTCGGAAAATGTGAGTAGCGCGGTTGTCCCCATGATGCATGTTAGGGTTGACATTTGATATGACATGTGTGTGAAAGAAGTGCGATCAACATCCTTTAATAAAATATAAAGAATGACATGTTGTCATGTTGAAGAAGAATATATGCATATGTCATCCAAAAAAGTACAATTTATCTAATTACGTAATGCCCCAATTTCTAGAGAGAATATTTTATTTATAAATAAGCATATTATTATATTATTGAATATTAAAGTAATAAGGGTTGACCATATACATAGGCCAAACTATACTAAGGGAAAATAAAGTATTTGAAATATGAAGTTACTAAAATTAGCAATACATGAATGGATAAGGGGTAATTGTACGCACATTAACATATTTGCTAAAAGAATGATTTACACCTGAATATATACACTTAGTGTGTGTTGGACTTTAGTGCGTGTGTGTTCAGAGAGAGAGAGAGAGAGAGAGAGAGTAGAGAGAGAGAGAAAGTGTGATTAAAACAATCATCTTCATCATTTTCAAACGCTGGACACATACACACATTTAGTGTGTGTTCTTGATGTTTTAGAGTGAGAAAGTATAGAGAGAAAAGAAGATTAAAGGGTAGTCAAGGCATTATTTTGAAGGATTAAGCATGTTTAAGCTCATTACAAGTATATAATCAAGATTTTGAAGCTACACTTCACTATACTCAGATTTGGAGCACACACTTAGTGTGTGTTCTTGGTGTGAGAGAAAGTCTAAAGAGAGAAAGTGAAGATTTGAATATTTAAGAGAAGATTCAAGTATTGCATGTGATGTGGAAGGATTACATAAGTGAAATCAAGTCTTATTCCATAAGCAACAAGTAGAAATCTTTAGATTAAAGGTTAGATATTCATCTTATGTTATTGTTTTCTTAGTTCTAGTGTGAGAAAGTAAGATTAAGCCAATTTTATGGTGAGTTTGGTAATGCATGTTATTTTTTAAAGTTAATTTGGTATTAGAACACTTACTAGAACATATGTAAGTAATTGCATGTCAAGATCCAAGATTGAAATGAGTTTTTGATGAATTCTAGACTGTATGAAGCTGTTTACATAGAAGAATAGAAGCGTACACAGGCTGTGTAGGTTGACACGGCCGTGTTGTGGGCCTTGTGGCCCTGTTGCATTTTGGCAGTTATGATACTTAAAATATAAGTTAATGTGTTATGATTACTTAGGTCATTGGGGACTTAAGGAAAAAGAAAAAAAAGGAGACAATTTAAAGCTATGGACAACAAGTGAGTGACTTGAAACTAATATTTGTAGATGTAGAATAGTGAAAATTATAAACTATGGATTAATCTATTGATATTGCCATTATTATACATATATTATATACGATATTTGTTTCATTTTATCCACTTATTATGCGAAAAAGAGAACAAAAGGTATTTCATACCTTTGTTTGTTATGTTTCATGCTAAAATGGAGAAAGGTGAAGAAGATTAAGCTTAAACGAGGAAAAACAAGAAAAAAAGTACAAGTATTCTAAAAAATTAAGGTCGTGACGCAACGAGCATGTTTTTTCGCGATGTGACACAGTGATAAACATCAGATTTCAGAAGAAATTGGATAACCTTGTTAAAAGGAAAGGATTCAAAGGATCAGCAGATTGAAAGGCAATCACATCATTTCCTTTTAAAGAGGCAACCGTTTCTTCTCCAGGATTGATAGCCATCAAGACACAATGTTTTCCATATTTAGCTTCTTGTATTCGTGTATAAATAGTGGTGTTGGTCCCTATGTAATTATTCAATTCAATTCAATATACAATATACACAGATTTTTCAGCCTCCCTTCAAAACGTTTTTTTATCATGGTATCAGAGCAGGTGTGCTCTTCATCTACCCAATAACCTGCTCAAGAACTTGATTCCAATTGAGTCACCATGTCCGAAGACGACAACTCAAAAATCAACCTTTCTTTACAACTTGCCAAGTTGTTAAAAACTGGCATTCAAACCCAAAACCAGAACCCGAAACTCTCTGATAACCTCTAGATAAATCTCAAACTCAATAGTCAGAACTATGCTCTATGGACTCGTATGATTCGAGTTGCTATTGGCGGAAAATCGAAGGCTTTGTTGTCTCACTTAACCTCCGATCCTCCAAGCCAAAGCGAAGAATCATACGATCAATGGGAACAAGAAGATCTTATTGTTTTTTCATGGCTTATTCAAAACATAGAGCCCACTCTTGCAGGCAACCTAACCGAGTATCCAACAGCAAAAATGCTATGGGATGCTTTGGTGGTTACCTATAGCAGCGGCATAGACAAATTACAGACTTTCAACCTCCATGTAAAAGCCAACGACATCAAGCAAAACGAAAGCTCGTTAGAAGAATTCTGGATCACGCTTCAAGGGGTTTAGGGAGAGATCGATAGAATCGACCCTAATCCCATGAAGTGTCCCGACGATATTAAAGCATATGCAAGAATCGGGTCAGAACAGAAATTATTTCAGTTCCTAAATGCCCTTGACCGGAAATACGAATTAATTAAGAGAGAAATTCTCCGATTGGAACCATTACCCTCGGCGGAGGCAGCCTACGCGACCGTTCGTAAGGTGGCCGCTCACCAGAGCATACTGGGAGCAACCAACAACGACCCACAAGGGATAGCATCGGGTCTTGCTGCCATCGAGACCGACGGGGTAGGGCTCGCCGCAAAAGGGTTTCGCCGGCCGGAAGGTAAAAGAAACATGAAGGAAGATAAAGCAAACCTGAGATGTGAACACTGTGGTATGTCAAAGCACACGAAAGAACAATGCTTTCGACTTGTAGGTTATCCCGAGTGGTGGTCCGATGGCCACAAAAAGAACACCAAAAATGTTGGATCGGAAAAAGGAAGGGCGAACGGAGAAGGAAGCAGCACCGATCGGAAAACCACCGGGTTTGGGGGTATGGCATCGGCGGCGACCATCGAGGAAGAAGAAGTCTCTTTCTCGGTTGAAATAGGTACAGAGGTTGAACATGGCAGTGATTTAAAGCCAACAATTAAAATGTTTGGTGGAAAGTTCAAAAAGGACCCTAGAGTTTATGGCTTTGCTAATATTGCTCAAAGTCAAAAAACAAAACGTGAGCCGTCATGGATTCTTGATTGCGGAGCTACCGACACCATGACATATGACTCGTCTGATTTCGCTATTGCGTCAAAACCCAAAAAATTCTACATTCAAACTGCAAATGGAGAAAAAATGAATGTCGAAAATGGGGGAACAATAGAAATCTCGCCCACACTAAAACTTTCTAATTGTCTTCACGTTCCGGCATTATCTCATAAACTTTTATCGATTAGTCATGTAACCAAGGAATTAAATTGCTCGGTTCTCATGCAACCTACCTTTTGTATTTTACAAGATATCAGGACGGGAGCGATAATTGGGTGTGGCACTGAAAGACAAGGGTTGTACTATGTGGATGAGGTAGCTCAAAATGGTGCGGTTATGCTGTCGCATGGAACAAAAGAACGAGAAGCCTGGTTGTGGCATAGGAGATTGGGTCACCCATCCGCTGGTTATTTACATATGTTATTTCTAGCATTTTTTCCTTCTAAATATAAACAACATTGTGAAACTTGCGTGTTAGCCAAGAGTCACCGAAAATCCTTCAAACCAAATAATACAAGAGTTGACCTACCTTTTTCTTTGATTCATTCCGATGTGTGGGGTCCTGCTCCAATCATAGGGGGGCAAAACTTCCGTTTTTTTGTCATATTTGTTGATGATTGCACACTTATGACTTGGATTTACTTACTAAAAAATAAATCTGAAGTTCTTGACAAATTTCGTAGTTTTTATAATATGATCCAAACTCAGTTCCAAACGAACATTCAGATCTTCAGATCTGACAATGGAGGGGAGTTTGTCAACTCTGAGATGAAGTCCTTCTTTCAAACCAAAGGTATAATTCACCAGACCACCTGCCCCAATACACCAGAGCAAAACGGTGTTGCCGAACGTAAGAATCGTATCTTGTTAGAAATAACTCGCGCTCTTCTTATAGAATCACAAACTCCGAAATCTTTTTGGCCAGAAGCGGTTGTTACTGCAGCTTATCTCATCAACCGACTTCCTACCCAAATCCTACAATCCAAAACCCCTTTGCAAACCCTCACCGAATCCTACACTTCCCTACCAGCAACTCTTACCCTTGAGCCACGAATTTTTGGTTGTACTGTGTTTGTACACATACCTAAAATTCATAGGTCTAAACTTGACCCCTGTGCTGAAAAATGTGTCTTTGTGATATGGAGCAACTCAGAAGGGCTACCGATGTTATCACCCAAAAACTAGACGAATGTTCACTACGATGAAACGTGATTTTCTTGAAACCGAGTATTACTATGCCTCCCAGCACAGTGGTCAGGGGGAGACGGAGTATACTGCTAACAAGGACACACTGGGTTGGCTTAGATATACTACATGCGAAGAAGGGAAAAGTCAGGGAAGTCAAGCTGCTCCATTCACACAATCAACACAACCTCCACAACCTGACAGTGCCACCGTCCCAGATGCTACCCCAGACCTGATACCCGAGCTATTACCCGAGGTAAGTAATACTAATGCTGATAATTGTTTTCCTGAGACATCTGATGAGACAGGGCAAAACGAGAACGTTCAAACACAGGAGTGTGTGGAAGAACAAGAAACCCCATCAGAAGGGTATGTGCTCCCACCAAGATCGAACAGAGGAGTACCTCCAAAAAGGTACTCACCTGAAAAAGAGTCAAGAGGGCGGAGGTATCCAGTGGCAAACATAGCAAAGGGAAACCTGTCCAAAGGAGCAAGGGCTTTTGTCTCTTCACTATATTCCAATGAAATTCCAACTACCACGGAACAAGCATTAAAGTCAAAGCCATGGAGAGATGCAATGGAGGAAGAAATGAAAGCTCTCACAAAGAATGAGACATGGGAAAACTGTGTCCTACCACCAGGAAAGAAAGTTGTCGGATGTCGATGGGTGTTCACAATTAAATACAAACCAGATGGTACAATTGAAAGATACAAGGCAAGATTGGTGGCTAAAGGCTATACACAAACCTATGGTGTCGATTACTCTGAAACCTTCTCCCTAGTTGCAAAGATCAACACGATTAGAGTTCTATTTTCTATAGCAGTAAACAAAGGGTGGCCTCTACACCAATTTGATGTCAAGAATGCCTTCTTACATGGTGAATTGAAAGAAGAGGTCTATATGGAAGCTCCACATGGATTCATAGACAGGTTTGGAGAAAAAGAGGTGTGCCGTCTAAAGAAATCCCTTTATGGATTAAAACAGTCTCAAAGAGCATGGTTTGGAAAGTTCACCGTGGCCATGAACAAGTATGGTTTCAAGCAGAGCAACTCAGACCATACACTGTTTCTCAAACGGAGAGACAATCTCATAACCTGTTTAATAATCTATGTTGATGATATGATTATTACAGGAAATGACGAAACCGAAATAGCAAAACTCAAGAAGAGCCTGTTCACAGAATTTGAGATGAAAGATCTCGGAGAGCTCAAATACTTTCTTGGGATTGAAATCCTAAGATCAAAGCAGGGGATTTTCATGTGCCAAAGGAAGTATGTGCTAGACCTACTGGCAAAAGCTGGTATGGTTGATTGCAAACCAGCTGAAACTCCGATGATCATGAATCAAAAGTTGCACGTGGAGGAAAAAGCAGAACCTGCTGAGAGAGAAAGATACCAACGAATGGTAGGAAAGCTGATATACCTTTCACATACCCGACCTGACATAGCATACGCTGTAGGGGTAGTAAGTCAGTTTATGCACCAACCTCAAAAGGCCCACATGGATGTTGTCTTAAGGATTTTAAGATATCTTAAGGGAACAGCCGGGCACGGAGTCTTATTTCAGCCACATGGGCATCTTGAGACCCAGTTATATATTGATGCAGACTGGGCAGGAGATAAAAATAATCGAAGATCAACCGCGGGGTACTTTACAATGGTTGGAGGAAACCTTGTCACATAGAGAAGCAAGAAACAAAAGGTGGTTGCTCTCTTAAGTGCAGAAGCAGAATTTCGAGGTATAGCAAGAGGAATAACCGAAATCCTATGGGTACGAAGACTCCTAACTGAAATAGGGTATCCATCACGGGAACCCAGCGAGATTCTAAGTGATAACAAAGCTGCCATCCAAATTTCAGAGAACCCAGTCCAACACGATCGAACAAAGCACATAGAGGTAGACCGACACTTCATTAAAGAGAAGTTGGAAAAGAAGATCATCACTCTCCCATTTGTTAGATCAAAAGACCAGCTTGCAGATATCTTGACAAAAGCCGTTAAAGAAAAAAGCTTGCACGATTGTCTACGCAAGTTGAATTTTGGAAATCCCATTATTCAACTTGAGGGGGAGTGTTAAAAGGAAAGGATTCAAAGGATCAGCAGATTGAAAGGCAATCACATCATTTCCTTTTATAGAGGCAACCGTTTCTTCTCCAGGATTGACAGCCATCAAGACACAATGTTTTCCATATTTAGCTTCTTGTATTCGTGTATAAATAGTGGTGTTGGTCCCTATGTAATTATTCAATTCAATTCAATATACAATATACACAGATTTTTCAGCCTCCCTTCAAAACGTTTTTTATCAAACCTTGCATCATGACACGACGGATTACATGTCGCGATGCGACAAAAAAATAACTCCAAAACTATATAAAGAGATGCCTAGCTCGATTTGGAAGACTTTTGACCTAATTTTAATCGTATTAGAAGTCTAGAGAGCAACAGAGATGACTTAAGGCAGATCTAAGGCTAGTTTTGAAGATCAAGGCTTGAACATTGAAGATCAAGACCTGAACATCATTGGCCTTCACCCCCGGTATTCATGTCAATGTTATTTTCATGTTTTTCAGAGAATCCGGTATGTTTAGTTTACTGATTATGGGCTAAACCCTTTCTTTTCCTCCCTAGAGGAGATGAACTCTTGTAATTTGGTTTGATTTCAATGAATGTGATATTTAAGTGTTATATATTTATCATGTTTAGCTTAATCTAAGATCCACATGTGTTAAAGTTTTCATCTTTGTTGTTTATTGACTGACTTTGCATATGTTATAGGATCAATCTATCTATGCATGCTTTTATCATGATTATCTAAGATCAATAGGTAATTTTAACTAGTGTTAACCAATCATAGGGTTAAACAACAAAGTAGTTAACTTTAATGTGTGGGCCAATTGCATACGACGATCATTATGTTTAATTGATTGAATGATAATTAACAATCAATATTGATGAAGTCTTTCTTGATTTGAGTAAATAGACTAATTGTGTTAATGCATAATTACATGACCATAAGATTAGTATTTTTCATGATTTTAGAATTAGATATTTTGATCACGAAGTCTAACTAATTTAAAAATCGGTATATAATACTTTAATGTCTATAGCACTTGTTTATTTGAAATCAACCGAATTTAAAAGAAGGAAATCGAATATAGGAAAGGATTATAAGACAATTAAAGGATATATAATTTCAAATGATGTATTTTGTTTATGTTTTAAATGTCGTAAAAAGATTTCTATTACTGTTCCCGCTACGTCTTCTTATCTAAAAGTGTGGCTGCAATAAAATATTACTTTATTTATAAAGATTTCCATAAATTTTGTCTCAGGGGCGTTTCAAATGATCCTCTTAATTTCTACATAATGTGTATGTGTGGAGTATCATGATCCTACAGGCTACAGCTAAAGAAGCATGAAGAATCCAAGAAACCAACCATTTCTATCGCCCTTCGACCTCAGTGATAGTCAACTGATTGATCTGTGTTTCACTGATCACATATGATGGGGGATTATGAAGTCGTGTTTTAGAAACAAAAGCAGGTTCTTTAGGATCCGGGAGGCTTTCGATATCCATCCCCAACATCAGAACCACATTTGTCATTGTAGGCCGATCTTGAGGGTCTTCTTGTATGCACAAAAGCCCAACAATCATACATCTTAACACTTCAATCGAGCTGCATGATTCGGCTAATGTTGGATCTAGTAAATCTAATGGCTTTTTGTCTTTCCACAAACCCCATGCCTGATCAATGCACAAATAAGATTAGATTTTAAAAACAAACTAAGAAAGATTTAGGTTTCGGAACTCACGTAGGATATGAGGCTAAAGGCTTGTTGGTTATGATAATAACCCGTGTTTCTCTTCCCACTAATAATCTCCAGTACAACAACTCCAAAGCTAAAAACATCAGACTTTACCGAGAACAAGCCATCTAGTGCGTACTCTGGAGCCATGTAGCCACTGTGTTAGGAGCAACATCACAATTTTAGAAATTCTAGAAGTAAAAGGTAGGAAAAATGAGTGTGTGCGTGTGTGTGTGTGTGTGTTTATAGGTGGTGAAATGTAGCTACTAGGTTCCAATAACTCTGGTGGTGTTGGCTTCTGTATCTCTGCCTTTAACTATCTTTGCCAAACCAAAGTCTGAAATCTTGGGGTTCATCTCCTCGTCTAACAACACATTGCTTGCTTTCAAATCTCTGTGAATAATTCGCAAGCGTGAATCATGGTGAAGATAGACAAGTCCTCGAGCAATTCCCATAATAATATCAAAGCGTAATGGCCAGTCAAGACACATACTAAGCGTCCGATCTTACAAAAGTACCAACAAAATCATAATTTCAGACATCAAGTTCTTGTTAATATAAAGTAATCGCAAATAAAAGATTTGAGAACTCGGCGAAGCTTAAGAGGCTAACCAAATATGAAATGATCCAAGCTTTTATTAGGCATATACTCGTACAATAGTATCATTTCATGATCCTTCATGCTGTATCCCAAGAGCTTAACAAGATTACGATGTTGAAGTTTGGCAATTAATAAAACTTCGTTTTTGAATTCCTTTAACCCTTGTCCAGACTGGCTAGCCAACCTCTTCACTGCGATTTCTGCTCCTCCTGGGAGAATTCCCTGTTTTGATTACCCAAAACATATACACTTAGCAAACCACAAAATTATTCTTGTTTTATTTTTTGTAGTAAAATGTTTTGTTTTTGTAAGCTCAACTATAGGACATGAGTACAGTTTGCTAATTAGCAATATAATCAACAGTTGTTACCTTGTAAACAGGACCAAATCCCCCCTGTCCAAGTTTATTTGCAAGCGAAAAATTCTCAGTAGCTGATAATATTTTTTTGAATTCAAAGAAAGGTACATTAAGACTTTTTCTATCTTCTTCACTCAGTACCCCTGGATCTACAAAATGATAAATATACTGATTTTAGTAGGAAATATTCACCAAGAATCACATATGTTGAACCAAATGTAGTTAAAAGGTACCAAATTGTTGCATTTACCTCGTCTTTTTACCCTTTTGTAGAATATAATGCCAATGCTGCAAAGAAACACAAAACCGGAAGCTCCTGAAATGATCACTGAGATGGAAAACCAATCTTTTATTGATAGTGGTTCAAGACAAGAAAATAGAAATTGCAATTAAAACCGATTTGAGATCACCTGCCACCAGCACTTTGGTATTGATTTTTGCAGTATTGCTGTGATGATCGGAAAAAGAAACTTTGATGTTGAATTCAGTTGTGTTCAGAGGTGAATCATTTGAAACAAACTCAAGTGATATGTAGTTCAAGTTTTCACTGTTCCAATGACGACATGTTTTGGAGGTATATGTATATGCATTACAACTGCAGTCATCCAAGCAAGACCTTCTGCATGCTGGTTCATTCAATGGCAGAGCTTCATTATCAGGTAATGCAGGAATCTTGCTTTCTGGGACATAACTTAAGATATACCCGGGTTTCTCTATCTTAACACTACAGTTCAATTCAGATGTTCTCACACATCCACTAGAGAAACTGCTCAGATTCCAATCCCTCTGTGATCTAGGCTCAAAAGCAGTCAAGCAATTACAGAATGGCAATCTCTGCTGATTGCAAACACCAAACGCCCCACATTTGCCATAAACCTCGCAGAATCCACGTGGTTGAGACCAAAACAATGCCCACTGATCGGAGCTTTCTAACCATGTCTGCTGCTGAATCTGCCCTGAGACGTCTATATAGAATCTAACAATAACTGAAGAATTGTATACAGAATAAGTGAAATAACTCTCATTTTCATTGCCTACGTAGCTGAAATTGTAGATATAATTCAAGCTCATTTCAGGTATTAAGGTAAAGAGTCGATCTCGATCATTCCAAACTCCACTAGTCCAGTATTCTACAGATCTATTCCATTTGATTAAAAACTGCTTCCCCTTTTGGTCAACCTCTAAAGAGTAGAGTCCCATTGCAGGATCTTCCGAACTTTTCCATGAAGTAAGAACTTGTTTTTTATTTGTTTGTTTGTTGTATCCTAACTTACCACCAGGCAATAAAGTATGCGTCGGATAATCAAAACTTTGCCAAATTGGTGGGCTTGAACTTGACCCGTATCTCATAACTAAATTACCGTCATCAAGAAGAACGACCGAAGCAGAATTTGTAGTAGTAGAGATCATGTTTGTTGACCAAATTAGGTTGTTTGACCCGTTTAAGAGCACCAAGTTACCATCTCTTATTTTCAATTTAGAAGACAAGGTATTGGAGATGGGTGTCTCTCTATTTGCTACCCAGACAACAGTTGTTGCTTTGACTTTAGCATACCAAATTCCAATGTAATAGTTGGCAGAATTACCTGGTTTAAAGAAACCCAATTCAAAATTTCCAGCATGAGAGACAAGTTTCTGGTCTCCAGAGAGATATTGATTCCCAGCTAAAGTATCAGCTCCAGATGAGAAGTGAGGAATGAAAAAGAAATAAAAAAAGAGCTGAGAAACTATTAAAATCATGCTTTACTTCTGCATATGCTCAGATGATTAGCATGACAATCAGACAACTTAATGGGTAAATTAACTTGTAGTCAACATTCATAAGAGACGACTTGGAAAATTCGTCAACCCAAAACACGTATGGACAATAATAATCAAAACAGTAAGCAAGATTTTTGTCCACAAACTAGTCCTTAAAATCAACCTATTTGTTAAGAAAGGAACTTTGGTGGAAGTGCAAGATCTTTCATCTTCCTTTCTTTTGAAAACTCTGGCAGATATAAAAACACAAAACAAGATTACAAACAAGGACACTGGAGGCGGCGGACCCATAAGTATAGAGCAACATAGTTTAGGCATACATGAACCGCATAAACATGATACCACCTAAGAGAAATAAAACAACAATCTGCCTAGGCAGCACCTAATCACATCCGATGAATGCCGCAACTCAGGAAAAGAAGAAAGCTATGAACTTCAAACCTGACAACGCGGTTAGGCGGGATTGTGTAACGTTGTTATTGAATTCAAACCTGATAATATCACCAAGCAAATCAGAAACAGCCACTTCACCAATCTACCCATGAAATGGGTGGTCATATATTCATCGATCATCATCACCAACAGCAGCTTTCATGTTTTAAGCTGTTGCAGAGTCACAAGTTGATGATACAAAAATAGGAGAAAATCGATCGATAGCGTCCGAGGTCGATTGGCAACTGAACATCGTGTATGTGATATCCTCATAGACCATACTGTGGTAATAACATTACCTCGTGAAATGATCGATGATGACGCTTGAGCTTGATAGAAGAATAATCTTGGAAATGCAGCAGTGATTGATTTGATTCGTTCAGAAATAGTTGTGACACCCCCTTTGTTTGGGAAGTTTACTGTTTTTTATCTTAGCTTATAAGCTTACTAACTTAATAGATTATAAGCTTATTAGATAAAAATATTTAGATTAGCTTATGGCTTAAAAGCTAATAAACTTTTTTAGAAAAAGTATTTTGTTTAGATTATATTTGTGAAAAGACTAAAAATGGGAAGACAAATGATAGATATGGGGAATATGGCAAAATCAAAGTTAAAGATGTAAAAGTATAAAAATAAACTCACCTAATAGAAAAAGCTGTTGTCAATAAGCTTATGAAAATGAACTTATTTACTTAAAAAAATAAGCTTATAAGCTTAAACCAATAAGCTTAATCAAACATTATCTTTTTCATAAATCTAAAAAATAAACTTATACGCTAAAAAACCATAAGCTAAAACAAACACCCCTTAATCTATGTCATTGTTTAAGAGGGATAAGAAGTAAGTTTGATTAGGAGGCCCCCAAACCAAAGGAAGAAAGAACGAAAAAGAACACCTTGCGTCTCTCTTCATACGCTGGCGGCAACAATAACCATTGTCGAGTTTAAAAAGGAGATGAAAAGAAAGAAAAGGGAAGGGAATCCTTTCCTTTCAAATCTTTTCATTTTTGGGAGGTTAAGAATTTATTTAATATAAACCTAAACTCCCACTTCAAATCCCTTTCTTTCCTCTGCTTATCTTCGTTAAATGAAACTCGAGAAAACAACTTTTCTAGTTTTCCTTTAAAATCCTTTTTCTTTTGCTAAAAAAACTCGAGAACATGGTGTTAGTGTCGGTTCGTATTATCTACTTATTATCAATTCTTAATATTAAAATAGTATTCCGTATTCACTTCAATTTTTCATTTAACCCTTAATAAATTTTTATTTTTTCACCCTTTAGTTTATATAAATTACATCTAATATCATAAAATTACTTACTATTAAGGTGTCCACCCAAACTCATCCACTAACATAAAACTACTATTCTTTCCATTTTTATTTTTAACGCCTACTAAACTTTCATTTTCACCCAAAACCAAAGCTCATGGCCTAGCAGTATCAACTTCAATTAAGGTATCCACCCTCTTTAAAGGTTAAGAATTCAAGTTCTATTATGGACATAGATATGATTCCCAAAGTAAAAATACTATTCATTTCAAAATTTCAATTATAGCCCTTAATAAAATTTCATGTTTTACCCTTCTGTTTATATAAGTTATAGTTGATCTCATGACATTAGTAGGTCATGTAGCCTTATGTACATTATGTAATCAACAGATGGACTAGATGCATGTTTGATAGTATTATATGTAACTTGAATTACTAATATGTGATTATTTGATCACCGGGCGCAACGCGCGTGTTTGATATTACCTTGTTCCCTTCAATTGCTTACAGCTTAGTCTTTAGTCTCTAGTCCCTCAATTCACGTTGCTAACTACTACAAATTCAGGTTAGTATACAATTGTGAATTTCTGATTTAGGGTTATGAATAGATGTTGATGTGGATTTGGTGATTTAAGGGAAAGAAGGAATACTGAGATTGAGTCTTATGAAGATGGGGACATCAAATATTTGTAACTGAACTTAGCAAGAAAAAAATGAGATAAAGGAGATTAAAAGGTGCTAGACCAAATGTATTTTAGAAGCCCGATTCCATTGGGTTTTTATGATAGGGTTTCATAGTTGAACCAAATGTATTCCATGTGATTTTTAATGCATTTTAATATGGTTTGATTTTATTTTTATTATGATGTGTAGTATTTTATTCTAGATTTTGAATGTTATGTGATAGATTATGGGTCTCTTTTTTGTACGGGTTCTAATTTGTTGGTTTTACGAAGTATTGAATTCTTTGTATCATATTGATTTTGTTTTAAACTATTGGTAGTATTTCACGTGTGAAATCTTGATATCTAACAAGTGAAATCGTTGTATTTCACATGTGACTTGTGTAATACCCGTTTCCAATTTGTAATCATATTATTAAAAGTGTATAAAAGAATAGTTATGTGACATTATTTGGTGTTTTAAGAAATTGTTTTATCCATAAGATTAGGGGACTAAAAGCCACAACTAAGAAAGTAAGGAAGGGTATTTAAACCCAAATTAGGACATAAAGCCCATACACTTTAATGTAGCCGTATTAATTGCAAAAAGAGAGCGCTGTGTTTATGTGTGTGAGTCGAAGCTAAGAAAGAGGGGAAGTCGATCATTTTTGCATCAAATCGAAAAATCATCGGGTATGATTTTGTGTACCTTTGTTATAATTTAGATATCAAATTTACACCAATTGGCTAAGTTTTAGTGGGGTTTTGATTAGTTCTAAAACTGTTCAAACCATATGCTTGAACCGAGGACAATAATTCGAGTTTAATCTATAAATTCTTGTTAGACATGCATTAATCAATAAAGGTTTGCTTAAATAATGTTAGGGACCAAATGCAACAAGAATTATGTTAAATAGTTAAGATTTGATTGGGTTTTGGATTCAAATGGAACGTCTCAAATTTAAGGAATCGTGAAATGTAGTTGAATCGCAAACTGTCTAAATATATATGAATCGCAAAGTGTTATTGGACTTGGCTAGGTCGTAGAAATGTAAGGATTAGTGAAATCGTGAAACTAACCAATGCATGTGTGATGACTCGCAAAGTAGTGGTTGAGTCCTTTAGGGGATTTCTCATTGTCTTCGGATCACAAAGTGCCAAGAGGCACTAGATTGCAAAGGGCCAAGGGGCACTGGATATCAGCGTGGCAAAGGCCACAGAATCGCATAGTGGGATCAAGCCTAAATTGCAAACCTAGTGTTACTAAATCGCAAAGAATGAATCGCCAATTTGAGTTAGTTACGAGTTTGGATCGCAAAGTGTGCCACGAGCTTAGATCACAAAGTGTATTACGAGCTTGGATTGCAAAGATTGTTACGAGCTCAGTTCGCAAAAGGGGGTTATGAGCTCGGATCGCAAAGCTGTTCTAGACTTCTAATTTTTAGGATTTTCTAGTGTGTGAGTGTGAATAGGGTATGTAGCCCTAGTTAGTAATTAATGATGTGGTAACCTTTGTTGGTGTCTACCCACTATCACACGCATACCGGTTTTACTACTGATGAAGCACAGTCCTATTGGGTTATACACTAGGGATTGATCCCGACAACATGCTTAAAAGGAGAGGAGCAACATAGTGTCTTTTGTTGTCAAAAGGTGCTTCACGGCCATGAAGCTTTTTGCTTCATAGGTTGTGAAGGCTATGTACTTCACGGGCCGTGAAGCTTCCTTCATTAGTCGTGAAGGCTTGGCGTTTCACGGCCATGAATGGCAATAAAAAGTCACTTTGTTTTTTTACCTCTTTGTTGGTCCAATAAAAAGGTTTGTTTTTGACCGACCTTTAAGGTTCTTTAGAGCAGTGTTTAAGGCTGGTATGAGTTATTCTCATGCTTTGCTCCTCTCTCTTGATTCTCTCTTCAAAAATACATTCATCAACACCATTACACACATACTAAGTTAGATCCTCTTGAGTGTGTGTGTGTGTGTGTGTGTGAGTTTTAACAAACACCATCACAAGGATGGCTTGCTAGCACTTGAGGATCTTACCAACTTCGTGTGGATTAAAACAATAGAGGAAGCGTATCTTGGTAGATTTGGTCGTCCTTCTTGGTGCTTGGTTCCGGCTTTCGTGAAAGGTATAACTTTTCTCCCTTCTTGTCTTTAGGTGCTTTACTTGAATGTGAGGTTTGGTCCTTTTGATGGGTTTTGATGGCACAAGTTTTTTTAATTCATTTGTTTATGTTTGTTGTTTCTTCCATTGCGGTGCCCTTGAAACCCAAAAACCTTATTGTAGGTGTTTGCTAGTAGATGTGAATATTCCGGATACGTTGTAAACTCCTATTACTTTTGCTTATGCTGCAGTCAAGTGAGTTACACTAACTTCTTTATTATATTCGTGTGAAATGTGTATGTTATTTTTATGTGAAAGTGTAACTAATGTGTTTATGCATGAAGTGAAGGGTATATTTTGGTGACAACACAACTCGGCTATAGTCAAACACGTGAAACCCTTGCATACGACTTGGATAATCAACTGTGACCCAAAAGAGTAAAATTGTTGTTAGCGCCCTGCTTCGGTATTATGTGAATGATTTATGCGATCATGAGTATTTGTTTAATGTGTACGTATCTAGTGTGATATGTGATCGCTAAGCATTATTTTTATTGTTGTTTAATCTCTTTTCAAGAAAGGAGAAAGGGAAGGCTCCATAATTGTGAAGGCAACTCATAAATTTATAACGTTTTTTTGCCGATGCCCGATTATCTATTTATATTTCTTTGTGTTTTCAAGAACAAAGCTTTGAAACCTTTTACACCTATTCATACTTATGTTACGAAATGGCATGTAGTTCCTGTAACGCCCAAATTTTTTCTTAAATGATCATAATTAATTTCGTAAAATCATTTAGGCTAAAATAGTTAAATATATTCATTACATCCATGCATTCTTTATTAACCTGTCCAACTCACGGGACTTACAATACCAAATCAGTATAAATTTTAAATGTATTAGTTTTATAAAATCAAAGTTCATAAATAGCGTTGCGGAAAAATATCTGTCATGCGAGAGCCTTCTCTTTGTCGACACACAACGGTCCTGTAAAATAATCAACAACACGGGTTAAGCACAAAGTTTAGTGACCACACAACACTCATATATTATATAAGTTAACACATTCACAGATAATACACATCACATCATATATGTTACACAGGCGGGGTGGCCATATGTCAATACAAGCCTAGCTACTCAAAATTGCAACACACGCGGGGTGACCATTTGCCAAAACGAGCCATCTACTCTAAATGCCACACAAGCGGGGTTGCCATTTGCCAATAATCATCACACTATCACATATAAACATGTATCACAATATAAGATATAAGTTAGTGTAACATCAACAGTGTAGAGAAATCACATTATCAACAGTACTTCGGTAACAATTACAAAAATCAGCGTGAACCTACAAGATAGTTCTATCAAGTCAACACCGAGTCCTTATTCATCAATTATTAGATATTGATTGCGATTCTCAAAACTTCCTAATTTGTGATTAGGCCTTAGGCCCAGTTCCAATTTACGATCCAACCACAAGAACCAATTGGCGATTCAGTCCAACACTCAATTTTACACTTAACTTGCAATTCCTTCAAGTGTTATAATTTGTGATTCTATACATGCACTCATGGTTGATCCATGATTCCGTCTATTCTCAATCTATGGATGGGCCTAGAGGCCCAATTCAGGATATATATATATATATATATATATGTATATATATATATATATATATATATATATATATGAGAGGGTTCAAACGAGAATTGTTTTTTGTACGAGAACTGTGAGAACCAATCTTGGCCGTTCGTTTTGGATAATGGAATTAATGGATGAAGAGCGTGGGGGGATTGAGTGTGGCAGGGTGCATGTAAGGAATTCATGGGTGGGAAATCCAATTGAAGGAGGGGGAATTGGACAGCTAAGTTTGGTTCTTGCGGTTCTCGTTTGAACCTTTCCCTATATATATACATATATATATATATATATATGCAAAAGTTCAAACGAGAACTGTTTTTCGTACGAGAACCAATCTTAGTTGTCCAATCCCACCTCCTTCAATTGGATTGCCCACCGATGAATTCCTTACATGCACTCTGCCACACTCAATCCCCCACGCTCTTCATCCATGACTTCCATTATCCAAAATAAACGGTCAAGATTAGTTCTCTCAGTTCTCGTATGAAAAACATTTCTCGTTTGAACTCTCCCATATATATATATATATATATATAGAGAGAGAGAGAGAGAAAGAAAGGTTCATGCGAAAAGTATCTTATTTGCGAAAAATGCAAGAAGCAATTTAGACCACAAGATGATTAAATCAATCGCTAATATTTATTGTGACATTTTAGTAAATAATTTAATGTAATTAATAAAATAAAAGAGGACATAAAGTTCATTTGCATATTACAAAAATAGGAAACTAAATTAATTTATCATAAAAATATATATGTATCTCTCTCTTTTCCTAATATATCTCTAATATACACTCATTTCAAAACACCACCAATCTCTTTCTCTCTCTACATAAACGCCGTTGCATATCTCTTTTCTTTTTAATCTTCCAAATTGCTTCCAAATAACCAACAAGACGGTAGCAACATACCACCGCCTTATACACCATCGACATCATCATCATCGGTCTAAGATTGGAGGCCATCGCAACGGTGGTGCGGTGGTGGTTTGTCGATCGAAGATAGCAGCGAGGGTTGTCAGATGATGGTGCTTAAGGCGGCGGCGGGTGATAGATGGTGGTGGCAGTAGAGATCTCGCACCGGCAATCACAAAGGTAGATGTCGCCGGCGACCGGTCGTCGACTCAATCTTTCCAGATCTGAAGCACGAACACCACCACAGCTGCCTATTACCGCACCGCTGTCGCCGCCCAATATCCCTAGATCTTTGCTATCTGCCCGACGATCTGTGAGGAGTAGCAACCGATGCCGGCGACGAGTAAATGAACCACCGCCGCCCGTCACCGTTCACCACACCACCGCCGCCCCTTCAATGCTACCGTTGATTGTAAGATTGTAACTCCATCTCCGGTCGGTGTTTCTCATTCTTTGCATTCAGATTCTTGCTCCAGCTGCTTGCATTGTTGTACATGGGTGGTGAACATAATTTTTGGTGGGTACGAAGAACAAAATGACTATTGCAACAGGCCATTAATTTTCTTTTATTCATTGCAATTGGTCATTAAGTTTGTTTGTTTTTTGATTTATTTTTATTTTTTTATTGTTCAATAATGATTTATAAGGTTTTATTAGGGTTTTTGTTTGTTTATTAGTGAATTTTAATGTGTTTTTTATTTAAGAGTGAATTTTATATGGTTAATGGTAATTGTTGTTATTGTATGAATTATTCAATATTAAATTGTATAGTGGTTAATGGGTATATTTGTTCTTATATGGATTGTTCAATATTGAATCGGGCTTATTGTGTGTTTGTTTTTGTTCTTGTATAGATTGTTCAATATTAAATCGGGCCTATTGTTCAAGATTGAATCGGGCCTATTGTGTGTTTGTTTTTTACATAATGGTTGAAAATTTGATTTCCTAATACAAATTGAGATTGTGTTGAAGATTGGTTTTTTTACTACTAATTGAAATGTGTGTTATCTATGAGTTTATCAATGAACAAACAGAATTAAACATGAAGCAGTTAAAAGATACAATAACGAAAAATTGAAAATGGTATGTTGTATTCACCGATAAACACAATATACATAACGAAAATTTTGTAAATCATACGCTGTGTTCGGTAGTGAATACTGTATTAATAATAAAGTAGAAGTAAATCCTATAAATTTGGAAAAAAAATTAATTAGAGAGAAAAAAAATTAATTAGAGAGAGGAGAGAGAAAATATTTGTATTTACTAATTTACCCTTTTGAATTAAATAAAAATATTAATTATGATTGATGTGAACCACAAGATCAAAATCCAATCGGTGGCTGAAATCGCTTCTCGCACTTTTCGCAAATAAAACACTTTTCGCATGAACCCCCTATATATATATACTAGGTTAGAGACCCGTGTATAACACGGGATGGTTTTAAGTAATTTATAAATAGCAAAAACTTTAAAAAAATTACGAAATAGTAATATAAGTAAATGAAATAAAAATTACAGTTAATAATCAATATAATAATTATAAAAGATATGAAATGATTGCAAAAGACTATGTATTTGAGTTATTTTAACTTGTAGAATATTATAAAAAGTAAGAAACCATTTCTCCACCTTTAATGCTCACACCGATGGAATATATTTGAAATACAAACCTATGAAATATGAGATGAAAAAAAAGTGTATAGTTACTACTTATTTGGATACAAAACTATATTTGAAATATAGTTAGTACTTGTGCACACACCAATAGAATAAATTTGAAATACAAAACTATAAAATATGAGTGCAGATTAAAAACTATATACTTAGTAAATATTTGGATACATAATTGGTAATGTCTTCGACTGAATTAGGCCTTTGATATTGGCTATTGATCTTGTCCAGCGATAGTATCTATCTGCACAGTCAAAATATGCTCCAAATAGTCAAACGTTCAAAACAAGCAATAACTATTTTTAAGTTCTAATTTTGTAACTGCAAACCTGACTTCACAAAATTAAGTGTTTATTCGAAATAAAATTCATGGTTTTTAATTCAATGTTAATATTGAAATTCAACCTAACTACAGCTGTTGCAATTGGTGCACCATCACCAACCAAATTCAACTGACAATGTCCTAGGATGTGTAAAAAATTATACAAGTAAACACTCCCCTTGATTTTGTTACAAGATTTTTAGAATAGTAGAAATAAAATTCTTATGAAAAGATAATATAAATTGCATGTAAGAAATAAAGACAATGCAAACACTTAATTTGACTCCAGAGTCTCAAACCCGAGCATGGATGGTAGACCAGTAGTAAGGGGTGTTCAAAAACCAATAACTCGGTTACCCATAACCCGAAAAAGGTACCCACCAACTCATGGGTCGGGTTTCGGTTCTATCAATTCAGTAACTTGGGGTACCTGACCCGCTTATATTAAGTTTATATAAATGGTTAACCCCACTTCCTCATTGTCATAACATACCTGTGTGCCACCGGGATGCCCATAATCCATCGAGGTTTCTCCATTTTAGAATAGAATGCCAACCGATTCACGATGCTTAATAACCAAAAAGCGTAAACATACCATCTGTCATTGTTGATTTAACACCATAAAGGTTATTATTATGTAAATTGATTAAAATTAGTTTGCGATTATGTTTGTTTGGACTTAATAGCAAAACATGCAAGTTTGAAATAGTTATTCACGCAAGCATAAACATACCATCTGTCATTGTTGACTACAGTTTGAAAACTCATGTATTACATGGGCTGGTTCTAAAAATAGTAATAGATAGAGTAGTAAATAATAATAAATATATATCAAATAATTGCAATATCTAATCAAAAAGAAAATAAGAAGTTATATAATTTTAAATTTAAGAACAATTCTCTGTCAAACAGGTTATTGCTAAGCTTATAAGGCTAGGCTAGTCTAGAGGCATGTAGTTGCCAGAAAGTAAATAGTTAGAATATGAGGTACATAGATGTTAAGGCTTTTAGTTGTTAAGGGGGAGCTAGGGGGTAGTCGCTATTAGAGAAGAAAGATAATTTTAACAAATAACCTATTTGACTTAAAAGGTCGAAGTTTGTATAAAAAAGTAACCAATTTTGAATATTTAAAAGGTCGAAAAATAAACATAAATGCAACTAATAGATCTTCATCCTTGATGATCTTGAGGTTAAGATCCGTTAACGAAAATTACAAAAATAAATATGTAATCGGGAATGTACGTACGTGTACACAACTAAAGATGAGCTAGGCCAGTTACAAGAATTTTTTTCTTCATCGATTCCTCTATCAAAGGAATCAGGGGACGAGAAAAGCCCTTTCCTCTCTTACAACCACCCAAATCTCCATAAATAAATGGGTTAGTAGTTGAAAGCAAAAGAAGTTTTAATCAAATTTCACAGAGATGATTATGCCTCTCTATAATACCTATCACAAGTTTTAAGTGTTGCTTTTGATACTTAACCCATTGGCGGATTCACACCAGCAGAAGGGGCGGGTGCATGGGTTGCCTGTTTAAATGGCTCAACAATGTTAATATTGTAGTTTCTCCATTAAAATATCTGACTCCATCTCAATTAAAAATCATGATTTGTGGCCCACAATCACACTTGCCAAGTACAAAGAGATTTGGAATCTTGAGTATATGGGGAGGAAAGTATTAGGGATGCAAAGAAAATTTGAAGGAATGGTTAATGAGAAGACATACTTAGCAATCAAGAAGGTCAAATTTGTTTAAGATTGATTCTTGAGATTATTTATTAGTTATATATAGTTATGATGTTAATCCGACCAATTATTACCCGAATTTTTTTTTGACCTGTTTAAAGTCGAGCCAAACGCTGTGTTTTTATTAGAGAAAAGGAGGACATAAGCAACTATGCATGTCTCTAAATTAATGTATCAGATCAGAAGTTAAGGCAATATATTTTGGTTTCCGGTTTCTATTTTCTGTCCTTTAGACTAAATGCAATGTTGCTTCTAAGAGTTTTGTGCAATTTTTGTATCCAAAACTTATTAGCAGCCACATGAATACAAGGTTTTTAGTTGGTATATATATTACATTTGAAATATGATGCTAAAAGTGAGACTATCTTCTAGTGATAAATCAACAGTTATTTTCTAAACACACTATCAACATACTTGCTTCTTGGTTTCTCATTTCTTTTGATAAAACATTTAGTCCAAATGAACTTAAATTAAACCAACCTATATATGGATTGTCGTTAGCAATTTGATTATTGGAATAACAACATAAATGACACTTTAAGTCTTAATCTTTCATCAAAAGAGCAGAAAATTAACATGCCGAACAAAAAACAAAAAGGCTAAATTGACCTTAAGCTATAAGAACCTAGTCTTGCGCTTCATTTTATACAATCTGCATCCCAAATCGTGCCTGCAGCATGGAGTCCATACAGCGCTAGCCTTAAATAGACGATATTTCAATAACATTTTATGCATATAATTAATGATTGAATCGTCATCAATATTTGATTTTATTATCATTTACTAAAACTTGCATACGGGTGATTACTTAGTAAGAGTGGTGTGCAAACTAACCAGCTGAACACAAAGAAAAGTTTAGATTTTAATTTAAAAGTTACAGGCCAGAAGTTGGTCACATTAGTATTCTTGAATGCATTTTGACTCCATTGCTGTTGAGTTTTGAGGTCAAAACTATCTTTTATCACACTCAATTCGTATACTTAAAAACATTCAAATTCACTATTTGAAAGCATGTCAAAAAGTTAGAAACATATTTGATTTCAGTAAATAAAAAGGCTATAGTGTTCATCAAGTATCATGACTAAATATAAGATATTCTTTATGCACAGGAAGAGAGCGTTTAATACTTGGAACATCATAATCTTCATTTTGAACTAACCTAATGATCAAGAATAGAAGCAGTGAAACTAACAATTAACACGCGATTTTCAGTTTTCACTTTTATATACAGGAAGAAGTGAAACTAACAATTAGAAAACAAATAATTAAAAGCACTTCACGAAAACTTTTGTTTTACAATCATTTCATCAAACAGTTTATGGGTATATAAAAGAATGCTCATATGCAATGTGTATTAGTTTAATCCATTAAAGAAATATGAAAGATTGATCAAGTCTTGCTACAGTTTGTCGAAAACTCCATAGGACAAAAAAAATCTTAAGAATCATTAATATATTCAAGAGATTAAAATCGAAAACGCATTTCATGTCATCCACTTTCATCATATTTTCAATTTTGAGAAAATCTATAGATAATAAACCTACAATTCATACTATCAGTTCACAACCTCAGTAGGTAAAAATTAATTGATTAAAAAAATCAATTGGGAGTAAGAGAGATCGATACCTAAGAGATAAAAAAAACTTCAGTAAGTTACTGCAGAATCGAGTTCTCAAATATAGGTTACTCCCGCATCTAATTCAGAAGAATAGGAGTAGAATATGTGGATTTGGGTTATTGATTCATAAAGAAAGACAAGGCAGAAAATAGATGCTGATGCTGGCTATAGGGTTCTTGATTTTCCAGATCTTTGCAATCGGCCATAGGGTAGCGACCACTAATAAGGAGAGTTTACCCTAGACACGTGGCAGTAGAATCGATGGATTTCTTGAGCGGGAAAACAAAAAAACACTGCTCTAAAAAGAGGCCACGTGTTGTCATAGTTACTTATTTATTGGAGAGGTAAGATATCTATACTATATTATAAAGCATTTAGACCTTTGAAATCTCTTAATTTTAAGTAATTTGAAATTACTAATTTACCCCTTATTTAACCCTATAAGGAAACTATTATATAGAATTAATTAGATTCTTAAATACCATTTTTATAACTAAACCTTCCATAATAAATAATATTTAAAAAAGTCAAGTCAATGCAAATTAATTTTTCAACCTATATGATATTAAATACAAATCAAAAATTAAATAAAAAGAATCTTTATAAAAATAATAGTTTTAATATTTTATCATATAACACATATTTTAATCTAAGTATTAAAAAATACGTATAGCTAGAACCTATAAACCTAATAACATGTAACATAAATTTATAGACATTTTCAGATTTTTTAAATGACTCGTGTAATCAAAACAAAAGGTTTAATTTATAATATATTTAATATTATTTTTGTTTCTCATTTTATTGTTTTTTAAAATTAATAAAAGAGTTACAAGAAAAAGAGAAATAAAAGAGATGGAAACATGAGAAAGAAAATAGATATATTACGAACGAAAATTATTCGACGTCATTATAATGCATGGTATAATAGTCTTACGTTATTAAAAACAGACATGTTATCAAGTAGAAATTATTTTTAACCGTTGCATTGCACGGGTACTATACTAGTATATATATATATATATATATATATATATATATATATATATATATCACCGAATTTCATTTGTAACAAAAGTTCCACCATGGTTTATTAGATTCCTACATCTCCATTTGTGTGTAATTAGCGATTACAAGGCTCCCCCGTAAATCATTATAAGGCCCAAAAATAACTAGTCAGTCCAACCTTGACTCCCAACTTGTTCTATTATGCAATCTGATGATATCTGTAGAAATACGATTTGCAATTAAACATTTGAAACACATTGCAAATCCTAAGTTTTAGACCTCCTACTCAATTTAAAGATTCGAATATTAGTCCTAAGGGCTTCATGATCTGATCACTTCTCTACTCTCCTAGTCATGCATACAATTTAATTTTTAAGGCCCGCTTCCAAATTGAATCATTATCACTTGGGCCACAATCAATAACTCTCTGTTGAGGCCCAAACCGTTGCTATTAATCCGGTGAACAAATCGTACTAGTCTGACCGGTCCAATGAAGACCGCTATGTCGGTCCTCGGTCCGGACCGGTCCGGAGGTGAAGACCGCCACGAACCGGTCCAAAAGTCGGTCCGGACCGGACCGGTCCAAGAGTTCAAACCGGTCCTAAAAAAGCGAGTCGGTCCTAACCGGTCCAGACTGCTAATTTTTTTTTTACAAATCCTCTATAAATACCTCACTGCCTCGTTCATTTTTATTTACAACAAACTTCTTTTTACATATTTTCTCTAATTTTTAAATTGTCATAAAAAATATGAAAAGTAAAAACCAAAAACAGGAAATGTTTGAACCGAAAATTTCTAAATTGAACCGAAAAATATCCGAACGAAAACCGTATGGGTCTAGACGAAGTTGGACCAGTCCGAAAAAGACCGGACCTACCAAAAACTGAATAGTCTTACGCGAGAACCGGTCCGTTGAGGACCGGACCGACCCCGAAAGAGTCCAGGACCGGTCCAGGACCGAATTTGTTCACCTATGAGCCCCCTACTTCCGATAGTTTCTGAAACTCCTCACCGTGTGTGTGTGTATATATATATATATATATATATATATATATATATATATATATATATATAGGAAAGGGTTTAAACGAGAACTGCGAGAATTAATCTTGACCGTTCATTTTGGATAATGATATTTATGGATGAAGAGTTGGGGGATTGAGTGTGGCAGAGTGCATGTAAGAAATTCATTGGTGGGCAATCCAATCAAAGGAGGGAGAATTGAACGGCTAAGATTGGTTCTCGCGATTCTCGTACGAAAAACAGTTTTCGTTTGAACTTTTGCATATATATATATATATATTATATCAAATGGCGTCCCACCTAATACAGATCCTAAAATGCAGTCGATACTCGATAGATGTTCTTGTTCTACGTTTCGGGAGCCTCAAGTCGATTACAGTTTTTTTTTTGAAAGGCAAACTAATATTAATGAATTATGAACCAAAATTACATAAATATAACACTAGGACTTACAAAAAAGATATTCCACTCCACAAGTTATGGAAATAGAATATCTGTATAAGTCCCTCACTAACTGTGAGCGTGTGTCCGCGAAATCCAAATGTTACACTTATCCTCTATTTCTTACCAGAATTTAGTTATAAAAAATGGAGTTGTTAGCCATTGTTGCCAATCTAATCTATTCTCTTGTCTTGCACGCCCTCTCAACCAATGAAATAATAGCAGCTTCGTGTCGAATAAAATATTTTCCACCTGAGACATTTCCTTTGAAAATACTATTGCATTTCGATCCTTCCATATTAAGTAGGCTACCGATATCAACACTAGAACCCGGATTGTAATGGCTTCCTTACTAAATATTGATTGCACTAGTGTAGACATTTCACTAAACGAATTTCCACCCGAGAAGTTGATGCCCCACCAGTTGTGGACTTGCGACCAGAGTGTCCTGACTTTATTACAAGAAAAAATCGCGTGCTCCACTGATTCGACGTAATCTTCACATCTTGGGCATAGGATTGAGTCCATCTCCACCCCTCTGATATCTAGATTGGCTCTCACTGGCAGTCTTTTACGTTCTACCTGCCAACCAAAAACACACACCTTTTTTGAAATCAGATTTGACCAGAAGGTCGATTGCTGGGGAGGTACACTTGCCATTTGTAATTCCTCCAATAAATCTCTTAACAATTTTACCGAGAACTTGTTGTCGTTGCTTAGCATCCATGATCTGTGATCCTCTTTGTCTATTTGAAGCGTATATGAATTGATCAGATGTAGTAGATTATTACGTTCCTCCGCAACTCTTCCTCGAAAAGTCTCTGCCGCTCCAAGGTCCCAACACCACTTGGAATCTTGCCAAAAGCCCATCCGACTCACCTTTTTGTCCACATGACCCAATTTATTGAATACTCTCGGAAATTTTTCAGCTAGAGAGGAATTGCCAATCCGTCTGTCAAACCAGAAGCTAGTATCTAGACCATTGCCAACGACAATAACTTGCAAATATTGTAAGTTTATACCCAAATTATTCAAAGCTATTCTCCCCTTGATTATATCCCCCCACATGCCCGACCTCCCTCTAGAACCCAACGTAAATGTATCCCAACCCCCCGATCCACCATAAATGCTTTTGATTATTTTGACCCAATACGAATCATTTCCCTCCCAAAAACGCCACCACCATTTTCCCAATAAACTTAGGTTAAAGTGGTACAGATTTCCCAAATCAAGCCCCCCCCCCCTTTCCTTTTTGACCACAATGTCCGACCATTTTACCCAATTTATTTTTCTGTCTTGTATGTCCCTCCTACCCCAAAAAAACGATCTCCTAATTCTATCAAGAGTAGAAAGGATACTGGCTTGAACACGGAAGATTGACATGAAGTAGACCGGCAAGCTAGATAACATGGATTTGATAAGCGTGAAACGACCACCACTAGATAGCAACTTCGACTTCCAACTTGATAATTTTGAATTGAACTTCTTCACCACTTTCTCCCAGTATACCGACTTTTTCATATTTACATTAATCGGGACTCCCAAATAGTTAAAAGTTCCAACTCCAAGCTTGAAGCCAAACCTCTACGCCAATAATTGTTGCTCCACTAACGGTACTCCAAGTCCCCATAAACTACATTTTTTCAAATTCATCTTTAAGCCCGATGCTTCTTGCCAACACTTCAACATTTGAATAAGGGTTTTTAAATTTCTCGTGTTCCATTTGCCAAAAACCACCGTGTTAGAACCTAGAGAGGGGGGGGTGAATAGGTTATATGCCCACTTTTTGAAGTTTTTAACAATATTTGCAAGTAATTAAAGAGTTTAAGGAAGAAAGATATCACCAATGAAGTAGTTTGAACACAATGATTTATAGTGGTTCAAGCAAGGGTTAACAACCTTGCTCTACATCCACTCCTTGGCCTCACCCACCAAGAGTTACTCCACTAACTTCTCTCTTTGAAGGTAGAGATAAACCTTTTACAACTTCTCTCTTTAGCTTACAAGAATTACACTTCACTCTTGCAAACAAGGCTAATATAAACCACACTTCACTCTAATTTGAAAGGCTAGAGTTGATCCTCACTTCTCTCTAATTCTAAGGCTAGAGATGATCCTCACTTCTTTCTAATTCTAAGGCTAGAGATGATCCTCACTTCTCTCTAATTCTAAGGCTAGAGATGATCCTCACACTATTAAAAATATATAAGAAAGTAATGTAGTGTTTGAACTTTGAAGGCTTTCACTCTTGCTTCATTCTTGATCTTTAGATGTTGAATTTGTATCAAGAATATGAGCTCACAAGTTTTTGTATATGTTCTGTGTTTTTCAGATTGCAAGAGCTTGGTGAAAAACAAGACTTGAGTTGCCTTAAATAAGGAAAAAGGTGCAAGCTCAAAAAGTGTCCAGACTGTCCACGGTCGACCGTGGCATCGACCGTCGGCTTGCTGGAACTTTTTGAGACTTGTGAATATAGACGTTGGTCTTTTACCAAAATCACACACAACCCATTTTTACCATAAAAATGCACTGAAAAGAAGCTTAAGAAAAGTTGGGTTAATGTCATACTTCTTAAGTTTGAATTTAATTATAAAAATGGTAGTTTGGAAACCAAATGCACAAAGCATGTTGGAAGTTTACCTCTTTGGGAGATTCCTTTTGCTAAATATGGTTTTGACTTGTTTCAATGTAAAATTGTGTTTAGTATTTGCCAAAATGGGAATTTATTTGCTTTGACTTCCAAGCTTGTGATTTTTATAAAAACTGTCTCAATTTTTATAAAAGTTTTTATAAAAATTATTTTATAAAAACTTAAACTCATTTGATTATTTATTTTGTAAGCTCATAATCTTCAAACGTTTGTTTGCAGGAATCTTCGACATCGGCTTCTACTTGAACTCGGATCTTGACAATTGGAGCTTGGCCATTTGATGAAGCTTATTTTGTAGATCATAGATGAGAATATATTTGATTGAATATATATATGTATATGTGCACATATGTTAATGTTAGTACATACAATTATATAAACAAGTTGTATATTTTTGTGTCACCAAAAGAGGATATATTTGTAAGCCTATTTTTCCCAACACACTGTATCATCCGCGTATTGTAGGTGTGATACTCGAATGTTGTTAGCACCGATTGTAATTGCTTCAAAGACTTTTTTGTCACATGCTTCTTTGAACATCAGATTTAGCCCTTCAGCTGCAATTAAAAACAGAAATGGTGCTAAAGGATCTCCCTGTCTCACTCCTTTTTGGGTCCGAAATTCCTTGGAAGCAGAACCGTTGATTAAAACCGACACTGTGGCTGAGTTCAAACAAACTTCCATCCACCGTAACCACTTATTTCCGAACCCCATTTGCGCCATAACATCGAATAAAAAAGGCCACTGCAGACTATCATACGCTTTCTCGAAGTCAAGTTTGACCGCAATGCCTTTAAATTTCCATCCACCGTAACCACTTATTTCCGAACCCCATTTCCTCGCTTTCTCGATTACAGTTAACTCAAGGTTTTAAGCTCCGCTCGACAAACACGTTCTCACAGTCGATAGTTCCCAACAGAGATCGATTAATCAAAACATCTTTTTCTTGCTTCTAAAGGTTCTTGGCATCATCTAAACATTTCCTTAACGATTAATTTCATTTCTGTGATTTGTAAAAGTGATTTAGAGTATGATTTGTTCTTGGTTTTTAATCTTGTTCACAGCTCTCGGCCTAAGCTACAAGGAAGAAAAACTCATGGAGAATTCACTAATACATGGTTTAATTTCTATAATCGGTTTTCACTTATTCTTTGAGGGTTTAAGATACGAACTTGATGATTTCTTGAAGGTTGATATCAAGAAGATGAAGGTTCTTCTCCCTTGTCTCGACAGTACACCTACAACAGCAGTATTAGAGGTCCCCAAAGTCAACAAGTGGCTACAGTAATTTCATGGGGAGTGGTGCCCTAAATCAGGGTATTTATACCTTCTAAACAATTAGGACCAAGACCTCTTTAAGCTAGGGTATTTATACCTTCTAAAACAATTAGGACCAAGACCTCTTTAAGCTGCATTCTCGAGTTGTGGAAGGGAAATGGAGGGAGAAGCAGAGCAATTTGTTTAAAATTTTATCCTTTTAAATGTGGGATGATTTGGAAGGAAAGAGTTTCTCTTCTCTTTCCTTTTCTTCCAACTCAAGAACATAACTTAATCATTTCTTTCCCTTTCCTTTCACTCCCTTCACTTTCTTTTCATCCCTTTCCTTCCTTAAAAAACTCAAAAACATAGCGTAAGTGTTCTCTTAGATGCCCATCAAGTCTCTTAGTGATTCATTATCAATAAGGAGTCCAATAAAATTATAAATATTTCCGAAGCCCGTTAAGGTCCTGATGGTCTAAAAGTTAGAAGAAGTCTACTAAATTAAAGTATCCATTTAATTATCTCACTTATTTAAATAATTTAATTTACAAAAAAAGAAAGAAAAAGAAACGGGTATTAAAGTGTACATCTCTAGTGTGATGTGTGATCGCTAAGCATTATGTTTATTATTGTTGTTTACTCTCTTTTCAGGAAAGGAGAACTGGAAGGCTCCATAATTGTGAAGGCAACTCATAAACTTATAACATTTTCTACCGATGCCCAATTATCTATTTATATTTCTTACTTAGCGTTTGCTTGACAGGAATCCTTGGGATTCCGAAGGAATTGGATTAGGATTCCTGTGTTTGGTTTACTTTAATGAGGGAATCTAAAGGAATTGGAATTCATCAAATGAGGGAAAGTGAATTCTATCACTAGATGGAGGGATTTTAAAATCCTTTGAATGAGGGAATGTGGAATATTACCTTATTACCTTTAAATATCTCTATAGCCCTAATATATCTATATCATTCCATCGACATAACAAATGAGCCGACTCTATCCTCCAAATACTGACGGCTTTTGCCTCCGCCTCCGCCTTTAGACCCTCCACTGCAGCCTTCCTCCTTTGCCGCCTCCAGACCTTCCGCCACAGCCTTCCTTCGTCGCCGCCTCCAAACCCTTCGTCGCAGCCTTCCTCCGTTGCCGCCTTCCTCCGCCGCCACTTCTAGACCCTCTGCCGCAACATCTTCTTCATCAGTCGCAGCCGCCAGATTTCGCTTTTCTCTTTCTGCTTTTCTCCACAATGTTGAATCTTTTTGACTTACAATGTGAAACTTTTGAGACCGATGATACTTGAATTTATGCATATGTAAATTGTAATGACATTAACTTTTAATGTTTATTAGCGTGGTTTTCATAATTTATTGATATGAGTGCTCAATCAATAAAATAAAATTTTAATATTTTTATAATTTATATAATATACTTTTACATAAAAATTATCAAACAAACTAAAAATAAGTAAAAAAAACAAGAAGGGTAATTCTGTCATTTTACATTACTGAAACCAAATTCCAATTCTATTTCTTGTCAACCAAACAGATCACAGATTCAAATTTCAATTCCTGACAGATTTCAATTCCTTTACAGATTCCAATTCCTTTAGAAACATTTTACGAACCAAACGTCACCTTAATGTTTTCAAGAACAAAGCTTTGAAACCTTTTACATCTATTCATGCTTGTGTTACAAAATGACATGTAGTTCCTGGTAGGGGTGAGCAAATGGTTAGAACCGGCCTAGACCGGACCGGACCTGGTTTGGAACCGGAACCGGTTTAGGTAAAAGCTGAGAACCGAAAACCGGACCAGTTAAACTAAACCGGTCCTCATAGTATTTTTTAAAATATTATAAAATAGGATTGACGTAGAAAGTTACATGATGACATTATGCGTGGCTAAAACTTGAATGAAAACTAGTGTTCAACATATAAAATAAATTAAAACAGAAAATAACACATGATTCATAGTAAAACATGTGTTATGATTTTTTTTGAATTTGAATGGATTAGTATTAGACTATTAGGTTATTATATTATGAAATTATTTTGCCTTTTTAAAATTTTTTCGGTTCGGTTACGGTTATTTACCCGGAACCGGTGGCATCGAACCGATTTGAAACTGGAACCGAATTAGGCAATTTTTAAGAACCGATAACCGGCCGGGTTGATGTTGACTGGTCTGGGTTTGGTACCGGTTCCGGTTCGGTTCGGTCCAACCAGGCCAAATGGTCACCCCTTGTTCCTGGTGCGAAACCTTGCTTTATATATATTTTGAATGAACTGGAAAGAATGTCAATTTTACTCTGATTTATATTTAAAAGAAAATCCTAGGCATTACAACTTGGTTGTGTTTCATATATGAAACAATAGTTTTTAGGCGTAAAATGGTAGTTTATATATTATAAACCATATATATTTTCAAATAACTATATTACATTGTAAATGAATACATTAATTTGTTAGTTTTACTTCATATTTATATTTGAATATTAAAACTGTATGAATTTTAAAGACTTTGTAATATTTCAGGTTTTATGAAACCCAGTTAAAAAATAAAAAAACGTTCATCGAAATTATATTAGTAGAGTGTATAATTAAAGAGGAATAAAAACGTGTTTTTCTATTGTACTTTGTTTGAATTAATTTATTAATACGGCGCGCCTGGCATTTTGACAATCTCTCTTCTCATACTACACTTTTATTAAAAACTAGTTTTAAATCCTCTTTTATTTCGTAAAATTTAAATAACTGGAATAAATTATTTAAGAAATTAAATTCCTAACGAATTCAATTTCTAAAAATGAGATTCTTAGGTTTCATACCACGTTTATTTATTAGAAAATAGAATAGAATTGAATTTTATTAAAATCCTGTATTTTATTTGGTTTGTAAAATTATCAAAAAATTAGAATAGAATTATGTCAATTGAAGTGGCGGTGGCCAGTGGCGGGCGGCGGTGATAACGACCTGTGGCTACTGTTGCGGTGATCGGTGGTGGCGGAGTCGGCGGTAGCAGTGAACGGTGGGATAGCCGAGTGGGACGTGTGATAAGTTGGATGAGGTTTGAAATAGGGGTACAATGGTATTTTGGTTACTTTTCATAAGGAATAGAATGTAATTTTATCACTATATGTGAAGGAATGAACATTTCATGATTTAAAGAATTTTTAAATTTTTTGAGATGACATTTGTAATAGGTTTTTTATCAAACAAGATATTGAAATGTAATCTCATTCACTTCCTTCGAATTCTTAACTTCACATAATTACTAAAATGTCACTTCTATTTCCGTCCCTTGATTTTTAAATTGAAAAGTCCATATTTAATATCTCACCGTCACAAAATTTATCATTTTTTCAATAACTTACCCGTGTGTATATATATACACATACATATTGGTGTGAGAACCAATCTTGGCATTTGGTTAATGACTCATTATTAAACTCATTGCTAAGTCATTAATTACTCTATAATGAGGACGATTTCAGAAATATCAAGTCTCACTTATTAATAACGGTTTATTCGGACATAATTCACAGTTAGATAAATATATTTGATAGATAAATATATAATTCTCATACGAAAAATGATTTTTGTTTTAACTTTTCTATACACACATACATACATATACATATACCGATATACATATACATACATACATATTATATATATACACACAAAAAGGGGAGCACCTATCCTATAATTAGAGATAGACGCCCTTACTTAAGTTTCAATTTTTTTGAAAGATATATATATAAAATCATTAACTTTTAGTATAGTTTGTTTATTTGAACCCCATTCATATATTAGTAGATAAAATATTTAAAATAGAAGACTTACTACTAATGACACCGCTAATCTGTCCCGTATATATATATATATATGGATGTGATCAAATAAAAAGAAAATTAAAGTAAAAAATGTAAAAGAGATGATTATTTGATAATTTTTCGGTATATATATCAACTGATAATCGTTAGTTCATCATCTTTATTGATTAAAACTAGTTCTTCATCAATTTCTTTTTGATTTCAAATACAGATTTTGAAAACAAAATTTTGGAATAATTTGTTGATGAACAAAATGCTTTCATCTAAAAAGTAATGAATATGTTGGATTCATCAAAAAGAAATTGATGAAGAACTAGTTTTAATCAATAAAGATGATGAACTAACAATTATCAGTTGATATATATACCGAAAAATGATCAAATAATCATCCCTTTTACCCCTTTTACTTTAATTTTCTTTTTACTTGATCTCTACCCTATATATATATGGGAAAGTTCATTTGAGAACCGTCTTTATTGCGAGAACCGCGGGAACCAATTTTAGCCGTTCATTTTGGATAATGGAATTCATGGATGAATAGTGTGGGGGGATTGAGTGTGGCAGGGTGCATGTAAGGAAGTCATGGGTAGACAATCCAATTGAAGAAGAGGGAATTGGACGGCTAAGATTGGTTTTCGCGGTTTTCGCAATAAAAACGGTTATCAAATGAACTTTTGACTATATATATAAACCATTTAAATAAAAATACATGTTATTTCAACTTCTATTGCTTATAACATTTGCATTGTTCTAATTGTGACCATCCCACAAACTTATACTCATTTCACATCAAAAAAATCACCATTGGATGCGAATTCTCGTTTCAAAGCATGATCAAGTAAAGCCTCTGACTCGATCATCAACTCGGGACTTAATCTGAACATCAACACACAAAACTCCATCTGATTGAGAGCGCCATCGCCATCATAATCGCCTTCTTTCAACATGCTCATTAATTCATCGTCTTGTAAATCTTGCAAGCCAAGCAATGAAGAGTTATGCTTCAAGCTTTCGAAAGTGATCACACCTTTGTCTTTATCCATTAACAAATTGAACCCATTACATAGCTCATTAATTAGTCCTTCACCTCCCAGCTTTTCTGCCATTTTTGGCAGCATATCTTCAAACTCTTCCCCACAAAAATTCCCTCTTGCTTCTGCTTCTGATCCCATCTTTTTGGGATTTTGCTATTGAAAGTTGAAGTGGGAGTAGGGGGTGGAGATGGTACTGGGTTTGCAAGTCTTTGTGGCTGGAGGGTGGTTTTTATATAGGGAAAGTTTCATTTTTATCCCAATTTTTCTACATACTAGACACAATGGTTGTTGAAGTATGAATAATGACAATTGGATCCCTCAACTTTTATTCAATCTTACCTATTGTGTGATGCTTAAGATGTAACTTATACTCAAGATAGTGAGTTCAGAAACATTCCTGATTTTTACGAATCGGTAGGTACTTTTAGGGGTTAGTCTTTGTCCCACCAACTATGTTAGAATAGCTTAAGTTTATGATATCATAATATGAATATATATGAACGAAGAAACACGTAACTTTGAAAATTAATTGTCCAAACAATGTCAATAAGTTCTACTTACGAAAGAGACCCCTGTGGTAAACTTATGGGTAAGTTGCGAAATGAACCCAAAATTGAAGGGTTAAATTTGACATTCATGATACAATAAGGTAGCAAAGTGAGTGTTTGAAATAGTTAAGAGGTGCAATGAAAAAGTTGAGAAGGTGAGTGTTGGCTTCAAAGAAATTGTGTAGATGCTGATGCTACAGTTATACGAGACACTTTAAAGCCAACTCTTTCCTCGTGTTTCCTATCTTACCCACGCTGCCACCTGTTTTTCATTTTCTACATTTCCAAAGATTCACGCTTCCCGATTTTGTTTCCATTTTTCAGACATCCTGCAGATTCCCTTCTTTTTTTTAATGCCATGGGGATCCGCTTACACCGATAAGGATCCGGATCACACATGGGTCGGGGCGGAATTGAATTTGCAAACGCAAGTTTCGAATTCAGTCTCTGTTATCTGTTCTAGGGTTTGACGAAGGTACAGTTTCAATCTTTTGTTTGCTTTGTGTAGTAGTAAGACATCACTTCGAATTCGAGTGTAAGCATCGCTATCGAGTTTTTGAATTTGTAATCGCCTTCGTGGATTCTTCATCGTATGTTATGGGATTTTGATTCTAATATTGATGTCTCATGGTCTGTAATCGATTTGTGGATCAACAGTTGTTTCAGGAAATGTGGCTCTATATTTGGATGATTTAGATTCTTGTAGTTCACTTCTTAAGTTTGTTTATCTTGTTATAAATTCAAGAGCAGCTATTTCCAATGTGTAGAATTCATTGAACCAAAACATATTTATAATTTAAATTGTTTAGATACTAATTTTGATGTTGAAGTTGATCTGCTTGATCTTGAAAGTGGAGTAAGCATTTCATTATTAACATTACACTGTGTAGCCTTTATATTATAATGTGTTACATTGGGGTGGTTCATGGTTGCCAAGTTGGCTTCCTTTGCTAAACAATGGATGGTGATGATTCTACTCAATTTTCTGTTTGTTTGTTATGATCACTTTTTCTAGTTAATGGGCTTGTTAGCTACAGTAAACTAGTGCAGAATATACACTTGACCATTCATTTGAAGGTTTTGGATTATTCACTTTAAGATTGTACAAATCAAGACAGGTAGTTTGACATATGAATTTAACAACTTTAGTTATCTTATCTTGGATCTACATTGGTGATTGTAACTTCATTGTTGGAGCATCTACTTGACATTTGAGAACTTCTATGAATTGTAAAAGCAGGCTTTTTGGGCAATGGAGCAGTTGCAGTTTCATTGCTTAGCATGACAACTACTTCTGACATTGTTGGTCTTTCATTCATGTTTTCTTGAACACACATAAGTCCTATATTAATGCAATTCATTGCCTGTCGAGGATTGCATGTGTCCCTCACTGAAGGATCAACCAACTCCACACCTCTACCTTCCATCCAGTTTTCCCATGCCTAAAATGATCCAAAACCCTTATATTAAACTTATCCACATGTAATTATGGTACAATCAGATTGGAAAAAAAAGGAAACAGCATTCCTACCCATTCTGATACTGTAAGTGCATCTTCGTTGAAATCAGAGCCAGTATTCCTTTTACCAGTCACAACCTCTAGAAGTAAGACCCCGAAGCTATATACATCTGATCTCTCTGAAAATCTACCTTGCAGCGCATATTCAGGTGCCATATACCCACTGCAATTTGCAAAACAAGGATATCAATTAAAAGTGGTAAGTTCAAACCGTTTACTTATAAACGGGTCCATTCAGGGATCTACCAGATAAAATCAAATACAATTTAGCTTAAAAAGAAATGGTCCAAGTAGTTGAACAGGTTGAACGGTGGGCCAAATCATTTTATTCGTAAATTATATTGTTATTGATGTAACATAATTTGTGCATATCATATTTGAGACACTAAAAGTTTCTATAGTAATTTTAAAAAATTTGGACAAAAGTATCTCGGGTAAACCCAAGCTCCAGCCTTTTGGACCGGTACATACGTTCTTTGTTCTGAGTCATATAGGATAATTTTGAACTTACTAGGTACCAACAACTCTGTTGGTTTTGTCTTCAATTTGATTCATCTCAAAAATCCTTGCTAAACCAAAATCAGAAATTTTAGGAGTCATTGTTTGATCCAGAAGAACATTGCTTGCTTTTAAGTCCCTATGAATAACTCTGAGTCTAGAATAATTGTGTAGATAAAGGAGTCCTTGAGCTATTCCATGTATTATTTTGAATCTCGTGCCCCAATCAAGATTGATTCTCTCAGATAGATCTAACAGCAATAGATAAAAGACGATATTTAGTTATGTAAAACAAAAGAACTTGAATCATAGTACTTCTGGGAAAGCATAAAACATACCAAAAAGGAACTTGTCTAGGCTTCGATTTGGCATGTATTCATATATTAGAATCTTTTCATCTTTTTCCACACAACATCCCAATAGCCTAACAAGATTCTTATGCTGAAGTTTTGCAATAAGTTTCAGTTCATTCATGAACTCCTCTCGCCCTTGTGATGATCTTGTTGATAGTCTTTTTATTGCTACTTGTCTGTTTCCAGGCAATGAACCCTGCATTGAATCTTTGCCATTTTAAACGATTACAATTTAAATTGTATATATAGATATATTTTAAAGGAATTATACCTTGTAAACAGGACCAAACCCACCCTCTCCAAGCTTGTTTTTAACTGAAAATGAACCTGTTGCAGCCAATACACTCCTTAAGCTAAATGATACAAGCTCTGCATTGTTATGTGCATCCCTAGAGATGGTGCTCACCGAATCAAATCCAAGTAATTCATTTTTTATATTCTCTGCAAACATCATAATTTAATAATCTTGAATATGTGAAGATTTAAAATTGTTTTGACTAAATTTAATTGTTAACCTTTTCTTATCAGTTTTTTTCTTCTCCAGAAGCAGCCAAAGAAGCTAATAAGAAGCAATCCTATAGAAACAATGGCGACTGCCATGGCAATCAACTGTTTCCTTTTGCGGATAGAATTGTGTTGTTGAATATCATCTACTGCACGTTGATCTGGAAGGAAACGGTAACTTTAAAGTTTGACATTCGCAATGAAATTGATAAATAAAAAGTAGATATTAGTATGTTACCTGGTTCAGCGTCATGTACACGGACAAAGAGATCATGACCAATAACGGGGTTACCTGTGATATCCACAAGCTCCCTGAACCAATTCAGACAAACTATTTTAACTTCATACGTCGCATTTTCATAAGCATAAGCTATACATGAGCAGTTTCTGAAGCATTCAGATTGACACTCATGAACACTTTTAATCCCTGTATTAACGGCATGATCGGGTAGTTTCACTCCTTCAAACTTCAAAAACTTGTCTCCTTGATCACACTCCAATGTGTTATTCCTCACACAACCACCTGTCCAATTTCCGGAACTCCATTCGTTGTGCGATTTTGGGTGGAAACCAGTTAAACATCTACAGATTGGAATGTATTTCTTTTTCTGGCAGATTGTAAATGAGCCACAAAAGCCATAAAAATCACATGTAGCTAATGGTTGCTGCCATAAAACTAACCATGTAGTTTTCACCCACACCATTAATTGAATTTGGCCGGTAGGAACCAAAGTGAATCGTGATTTAACCGAATTTGAAGATATACTGTACACAAGATCAACTTCATCATCTTCTACAATGAAACTAAAGTATCCTGAGAACGCTTGATCAAATTTTACAAATCCGGTACTGTAAGAAGAAGAAAAAGCATAGACATTGCTTCTCCAGTATGGTTTATCCCCTTTATAAAGATAGAACTCGTATCTATTTGGATCTATCCCTATCGAAAATATACTTGGTTGAGGATTTTCTTCATTTGTCCATGATGTAAGACGCATCTGTTCACCGGTTCTCCTGTTTGAACTAATATTCATGCCAGACACAAACGTGTCACATGGATGCTCAAAACTACGCCACACTTCATTATTCTCACCATGCCTAAGTACGAAATTCCCATTATCGAACAAAACCGCATCTGCAAAGTGTAGATTTAAGCTAATTGATGGTACGTTTGATGTCCACACAATCTTTTTTCCGCTTAAAAGCACGAGGTTCCCATCTTCTGAAAGCTTAAGAAGTGGTGATGAACCTTTGGGAATTGGAGATGATCTATTGGCAACCCATATGGGTGTTAGGGTCGGGATTGTATTGTACCATATCCCTAGATAGCTACTGGTGAAATTATTAAGAGTGAAGAAGCCTAATGCAAACTTACCTTCTTCTGAGATTATGGTTTGGTTTCTAGTGATGGAATTGGTTATGGTGATGCTATTGTCACTTGCAGAAAGAGATAAGAGAGAAGAGATGATCAACAAATGACACCATAACACTTGTGTTGATGGTTTCTGTGTTCTTTGGATATTCATTTTAAACCTCTGTTTGCCAAATTTCCAGGGAGGCATGGATGAAGAGAGGGAGATGACATGCAGCTATGTTGACTTGCTTCTTCATATACATATAAGAACAATTTTCATTTGTTGACACATGTGTGAAAATCTTTAAAAATCTGTCACATTATTTTTGGGTAATTTGCTATATAGATATTAGTTTTTTGACTTTTCAAAAGATCATTTCAACTTTGACTTTCTTTCTTTATGTCTTTTTTCATAATCAGGTGTATAAGGAATCATAATCATTTCCTCGTAGCCTGCCATGTAGACCACTTGCCCTATAGAGAGAAGGTCAAGGGTTTGAATCTCACGGAGGTTTTCAAGGGGATGCTTTGAAAATGACTATGGAGTAAAACTGGTTAGACTGCGTACATTTGAATCAAAGACTCGGAACCCCGAGCAGGAGCCTTAACTAGAAAAAAATCTTTCAAAAAAGGTTGTTTATGGAATCATCAAACGCACCATTTTACTAATAATTTGTAGAATAAAGGTTTGTTAAACCCACTTTTGTGAGTGTTTGTGTTTGTTCAAGATTACAGCATATCTAAAGTTGATTAAAAGGTTATATATTTTGGTGAAAGGCTAATCTATAATGGTGATTGTTGGCTTATTCTAGGTCCAAAATCACTAGTGGAAAAGGCACTGCAAGAACTAGGAGCCTAATGAAATGATTAACCCTATAAAGTTAATGTGAATTAGCATTAGGAATTAGGGATATGCAAAACATTATTATTATTATAGCTTATAATATATGCTCAGTTTTTATTCTCCACTTTCAGGTCTAATAACATTATATGGTCGGTTTTCAAAGGCAAAAAAGTCAAATTGAAACATTTCATTGGGCAATGTTGGTGAAGCTTTATATTCAAGGTACAGTTTTAGTTTTTAAGTTATTAGTATCTCTTTTTTCTTATATATTTTCTTCCAAATATAAGTTTTTTTGAAGATCCTTCCTAACCCAAAACCTATTTAGTAGTTAGATCATCATCTGGCCCATTATTGCCCATTAACAATAATGACTATTTAATTGGATCTGACTCATTAGTATTGAATTTTGACCCGGGTGATCCATTTATATTACTTTTTATGAGAAATGTCCAATATAGTCCTAATTTAATTTATAGTCGGGACAATTTATAGTCATTAGATTTTAAAATTTAATGATCCAGATTCAATCTTAGATTATAATCAAAATTGATATATTTGTATAAAAGATGGCATTTATGACTTTTTAACTATTGGTCCCCACTTTCTCTCTCCTCTAATTTATTTAAAATTTATTATTTCACAAACCATTAATCGTTAGACGAAACGAATTATACCGTTGCGATCCTTGTGTTTCCCTCTTTTATTAGAGAGGTTAATTGATATACTTTCGACAAATTTTTTTTTCTCATTTTGTTAGATTGAACTTAAATTTTAGTAAAGTATAATCACATGTGATTCATAGAGGTATGATCAATATAATCTTTATAAAATTATAGTTTGGTGTTTGATAATCCGGCAAAGTTCTATGGTTTAGTAACAAAAAATCAACAATTGAAAGTGATTCTAAGTTATTAGTTGTTTCATAACACATGTGATTATCTATCTCTTATACATGCACATAATTACAGATGATTAGATTAAATGTAGCATTTTTATGTCACATATTTGACAGAATCAATCACATGTGTTTGCGTATTCAATCACATGTGATTTTGTACAGAATCACATGTGATTGAATACCAAAAACATAAGATTTGGTATTCAATCACATATGATTGCATATTTAATCACATGTGATTTTGTACAGAATCACACAGAGTGTTTGTACAGATTCAAATGTGATTGAATACCAAAAGACATGAGATTTGGTATTCAATCATATATGATTGCAAAAGGGATTGTTCAAACGAGAATCATTCTTATTACGAGAACTAATATAAAAGACATTGAATTCGAAGGAGAACACATCTAGACATTTGATAGAGGGAAAGGGTGTTGCTAGTACACAATATATGCATTCATGGGTAGACAATGCAATTGAATTGGGTGAAATTGAATATGTACATACATGTATAAATGGTTTTAAGCAAACGTTGATTTATTTAAGCAAAAATTCAAAATTAATAAACGTTAAATGATATACAATTTAATAAGATAAAAAAATTAATAAAACAACACATGTAATATTGTTATGAATCATATGTGATTATACATTAATAAAATTTAAGTCCAACCTAAAAAATGAAAAAAAAAGTTTGTCAAAAGTATATCAAGTAACCTCTCTAATAAAAGAGGGGAACACGAGGATCGCAAATGTATAATTGGTTTCGTTTAACGATTAACGGTTTGTGAGATAATTAATTTTAAATAAGTTAGAGAAAAGAGAAAGTGGGGACCAATATGCAAAAAGTCAGAATTATCCTTCCTTATACCAATTTTAATTATTATCTAAGATTAAATCTAAACCATTGATCTTAAAATCTAATGGCTAAAAATTGTCCCTTAAGACTATGATTTTAATAAGGACTATATTGAACAAAACCCTACTTTTTTATATGGTTTATTTATTATTACTTATTTAAGAACATATTTAGTAATATTTCATTTTTTACTTGTTTTCAAGTTTTTTTTAATTCTCGTTATTGAAGAATATAGATATTTGAAGATCTTTAAGCGAAACTCGTGAAGAAATTAATACCCATGAAAATAACAACTTCAAATGTGAACCTACAAACCAAATCTACTAATCCATCAAGCAAAACTCATCGAAATTTGCTAACCATGAACAAGTTGAAGATCTTCAAGCAACACTCAAAATATGCTATCCATGAACAATGAGTTTGAACAAGATCTAGAAATCACAATTAGAATTGCTTCAAACACTCAATTGACCTCAAGAAACCTTAACATCGTATTATAACCTAAATTGATTTTGAACTCAAGAACAAACCCTAATATAATAATTGAAATAGGAACATTTAAGTTGATGTTGAACTCGAGAACAAGCCTTTACAATAATGAAATAAAGATGCAGGACCTTCAAATCAACGCTAGCGGTGGTGGTCAGACTATGAAGGCGACGGTGGTGGTCGGACTCTGAAGCAATGGTGGTGGCTCGATCTTGAAGGCGACATCGATGATCGGACTATGAAGGCAATGATGGTGGTTGGATTATTCGGTTGATTCATGTATGAAATATGTCGGACTAGCTTTGAAGGCACAAATGATTCACACTCAAACATAGAAGCTATGTTGGTCGCACAAATGATTCAAACTCTATTAGACCATCAGGAACCAACCCATATTACTCTATCAAATTCACTGTCACATTAGCATCCACATCATTTTCCACCTTCAACCCTCTCTAACCCACAAACCCTCACATATATCCAACCCTATTCAATCCTACATCAAATATTAATAAAAAAATATATATTATAAGAGAGAAAGAGAGAAGAAGAAAAAAAAAGGTACCCGCAACGCCACAACGGGTTCCACGTCTCGATGGGGTTGGGGAACACACATCACCCGATTGGGAGGGGGGGTGATAGTGTTCCCATCGGCTTGCCACATTCACCCGAAGTCGAGTCCTTTCGATGCGGATGGTCTTAGGCGGTGGTCGGGTTATGAAGGCACAAATAATTTAATTTTTATTTATCTAAAATAAATAAATTGAAAACAAAATGAATTAACCAGTTATGAAAACAATATCACCTCCTATAAGAGGTTAACTTGTATACAATGTTTATTTTTTGAATATTTCTTTTATTGAATTTAAAAAAAAATTAATTACATACAATACAATGATAGCTAAAAGTAATTATTTGATTATTCCCCTATAAAAACCGTTATCCTTTAACATCTCTATATACTTCAATTAGTATATAACGTTGTGACTTGTGAACTTGAATTTTTGTACATGTTTTTATTAAACATCAATATATCATGTATTCCAAACTATTAAAAATTTGCTAAAATAATAAGAAAACTTAAAAAACTAAAATTCTAATGTCATTATATTTTATAAAATCAGGAAATTAGAAAATACTGAATTTTCTTTAAAATATTCTTTACAAAATTTTTTAAACATGCTAGAGTTAAAAAATAGAATACGCCTTAACCATCTGGTCTACAAAAAGACCGTGTTAAATGTAAATATTTATATAATTCTTTGAGGGTTAAATATTCAAATAACTAAAGGTTTCATGTTTTTTTTTCGAACATAAACCCATATAACAAACATAAAATCAGAAAAATATATATTTCATTGGAGACGTACGGCTAGAGAGTTTCCTCCCTCTAAAAATGATTTAAAAGGTGTGCACATTTTCATATATACACACCCAGACACCCTTTGTCCACCTCCGACTACCGTCTCCTTTGTCTACTCCCGATCCGAATTGACAGTTTTACCTGTGAGGTGAACAGATATTTTCACAAAGTAAGCATCTACTTTGTAGGTGATATATATTCAATGATATATTCAAGCATTCCAGGCCACATATAAGATGACAACTGATTTTAGATTCTCTTGGTTGAATATCCAACACATTGCATACATAATTATTCATTCAATCATACTAATTTGATTTTCATGTTTCTTCTAGATGTTTTTTGTTTATCTTTATAATGTTTGGCTATGCACACAGATTTGTGTAGGTGTGGGTGGACTAACAAACACATATATATATATATATATATATATATATTTAAGCAACAAATAAGATACTTAGATACCATTACCCACATATTAGTTTTAGAAATTCAACAAATAGAGTTGAGAGGTAACATATATGCCAAGCTTAAAAACACCTAGATTCAGGGAAATGTGACCATCATTGAAAAAGTTGTACGATCACAAGACACTGTTATCAAAGAAAGTCTTGGACATAAAGCAAAATTTAACAAACTGTTATTCTAACAAATGCAGTGTTTTGTTTCTGAACATGGCATGGATAAAATTTTAAAAGAGTTTATTATAAAGGCTTTATGCCGACTCATAGGAAATGTGATTGTCAATTGCATACATGTTTTGGGTTACCGTGTGCTCATAAACTTGTGATGTATATAAATGCGAGTGAAGTCTAATTTACTAAGATTGAGTTGATGTTTATATATTTTAATTACTTAATGATATTTTGTCTTTTTTTACGGTAGGTTTTCCTATTCCGTTATATTCTATTGATGATTTTTGGAAAAAGTTTAATTTGTCGCCTTCTATATGTGGGGATTATGGTGATCTTAATTGTGATAATGATATGCAAATGTTTAAAGAAGTCTTCAACAATTAACCCAATCATTGTAAATCCACTATTTTCAGAAAGTTGAGGGGCATAATCGATCCATCAATTTTTTTTGATCGGTGACCCTTATGTTAACCTTAGGGTATGAAGAGTAACTATGGGCGCCCAAAAGTGAAGATGTTCGTCATCAAATTCAAGTTCCTCATAGACATTGTTGTTTAGACTTGAATCAAGAACCAACTAGACATAGTTCATTCTTCATGGACTTGAACGACGAACCGCCTAGGAATAGTTCATTCTTCATGGACTTGAACGAGAAACCACGTAGGCATAATTCATTTTTCATGGACTTGAACGAGGAACCAATGGGCCAATGTTCATATCAAATGGACTTAAACTCTAAACCAATAAGCCAATTTTCATACCTGTGTGACTTAATTGAGGAACCACCACTAAGACATGGTTCAATGTGGAAAGAAATTTAGAAGATCATTCATCCCTACATCACACCTATACAAGATGCAATCTGTGATGGAAATTGTGGTTTTCGATCGATAGCCACTTGTGTATGGGTTGGTGAAAGTAGGTGGCTTTTCGTTTGTCATTAATTATTAGATTGAGTTATTGAGTTCATATGACGCCTACACTAGAGTTTTCATCGATGACATTAATGATTTACTTACTTCATTATCTTTCTAAAAATCATCAACACCACCACAACATTAGATGATTATGCCTATGACAAGTATCCTGATAGCGAACATGTTTGTTGTCATCCTCCACTTTTTATCTAGAATCTCTATGACTAGTTTTCCTATGTGGAAAAGTCCCGAAGAGTTTTAACAACACCATGTTCTTACAATTCCATATGCATACGAAAATCATTGTATGATGGTATAGTGAGGAGAAGATTACCCCGTGCCTGCCTTTATGAGTTTATGGATCTTGGTTAGCAACTAGATGAGAAACTCGGTATAAATCACGTCTAGAATCTTATATGAAACTCAAACCTTCTTCAAAACTTTAATAAATTTAGATGATTATGTTTATAGAAACTTATACTTCTTATATTTATTAAATTTTGTCTCATACTAGATTTTATTAATAATTTTCTTTTCTTGTTTGATGCTAGCTTCTTATTTAAAATCAAGTAATCTTTTTTAATTAATGATAGAATATTAATTTTATTTAAGTAATTATTTCTTAATTATCAATCTATATATATTTTTCTTAATTTAATACAAATACAATTTTTTAAAAAATATTATAAAAAAGATACAAATAAAAGATAAAGAAAAGATAAAACAATGATAAAGTAACAATTAGATAATAAATTTAGATAGAAATGATTGGTTTATATAATTAGATAATAGAGGTGGGTTACGTATCCAATATGCAAAAATGGGGCATTGGGTATACTTTTTCTAGTTTATCATCACATAATTATTAAGTTATGCATGCGAAATTGTAATAACTTTATGATATTAGAACTCGTTCATATCTTTTCAAAGAGGAAAACATGTTATAGAGCTCTTATGCTTAGATACTTGACTAAATCCGTGGTTATTATGATACACGTGTACTATCTAAAATTGTGGTCGTGCCGACAATTGTAAGAAAGATAATGAAGGAATTACTACGTGGATTCCATAGTGAATTTAGTGTAGTCATCATATATACTCAATAACTCGTCTAAAAGTTGTTGTCGAATGTAGAGTCACTCGTCTTCATCACTTGCGAGATAGACAACTATTGATCGAAATCGACAATTTTACCATCACCCCATACATCTTGTATATATATGCGTGATGTAAGGGCGAAATATAGTTGGAATTCATTCATGATTCATCATTCAATTCTATCAAGTATGAACATTGCTTTGCTCTATTTGTTCCTTGTTGAAGTCCATCATGTAGGTTCTTGGTTCAAGTAAATGTGGTATGAACATTCAGAATGAACTATGCCTAGTTTGATCTTCATTCAAGTCGGTAAATTTAACACGCCAACTATCTATGCGGAACTTTAGTCAGAAGATGAACACGCTTGTCCTTAGTTATTTTTCTTAGCCGAAGGTTCACCAATCAATATTGTTAATGGATCGATTACCCCTAGCTTCCTTTAAAAAACTAGATTTTCCATGTTCGAATAAATTGTGCATATTGTATTATGTATACATGCCTATGTGATTAAAAAAAACACAAAATATCAAATAAATCTAGTACGCAGACATATCTTCACAGTCATACCTTATAAGTGCACGAGCACATGGTAAATCAAAGCATGTTCGTAACTCACAAACACAATTCTTAGGAATTAGCACAAAACCTTGTAACAGGAAGTTCTGAAAAAATTTCTATAAAGAAGTTTCTATAGCATTCTCTAAAATAAAACTATGCATTGTTTTGTCAAATTTAAGCTTGCGAATGATTGTGCATCTTTGAAGACTTTCTTTGATAGCGGTGTCTTGTAATTGCATAACATTTTCAATAATATATATGAATATGTCTAAATCGCATCTTGGACCATATAACTGTGTTTTTATAACTTGACTGGTTAAATCTCACTCTATTTGTTGTTGTATTTCCAAAAATTAAGACGTTTGTCGATCTACAACGACACGAATTTTTCTACGTGGTTTTCCGGGCAAACACTAAGTAGTTAATCAAGAACATCTAATTGTGAAGACAAATGATAACAAAATCATCAAGATTTGATGTATTGTGATTGTTCAACACTTTAAGACCTCAAAATGTGTATGAATAATGCATTGATGCTGCATCAATAATGCTTGAAGGTCCGCATAATTTTGCATAAATGCAGTCTTCGATGGATGCATGATAGTTGTACAAGTAAAACTATGATATCGGGCACGTGTCTATATTCTATATAGGAAGTAACATACAAGGGCAATAATGGATCTATTATTGAACATTAAATATTTGAAATATTATTATGATCATATTTAACCCATTCGTCATTTGATGATAAATTTTCTAAGTGGAGAACTTTTTTATCCACTAGAATTTCATAAATGTTTTACAAATTTTATTAGTTACGTTTATATACTTACAAAAATCAATATTACACATATATCCTTCTAAATATAAATTCTCAAATATATCCTTATACTTAATTTAATAGTAATTAAATCATTTAAAAATTAAAAAACATAATCCATAATTTTATTTACAAGTAAAATCCCCTTCTTCAACTCCATCAAATCTAGGAGTGAACAACATATTAAGTTTCGTTTTTTCTTTTAATAATTACTTACTTTGAGTTTTATGTAACAAACATTTGTTACATTACGTTAGAATAAGGCTTACCACATCCGTCCAGCTGGCCAAGGGGATGGGTTCCCACACCATAACCCCTCTCTTCCTCTTCACGCTAGAGCGCTAGCTGCAGCTGGTCCATGAACCAGCTCCCTCTCACGTTGTTTCTCTCTCTTTCTTTTCTTTATCTCTTTTGTCTCTCCACCTTATTTCCTCTCTCTCTCTATCTCTCCTCTATTTATTTATTTCTTTTAAATAAAAAAAATATTATGGGGGACGGATTTGGGGGTTTGTGAGATAGAATGCGATGGAAGAAAAAATTGATGTGAGACTGATATAATAAGGGAGAAAAGAAGGCCGGATGTTGATGGTCTAATAAATCAAAATGGGTAATTTATGGTAAAATTGAAACAATTTAGCTTGGTTGGTTATAGGCTGACTTGAAACAATTTATATCCAACCATTTAAAATATTAATAAATATTAGTGTATGTTAGAGTGTTGAAAAATTTAGTAAACATTATGTGTTTTTACTAATTTTGGATACAATGCAATAAATTATGTGTATATGTGTTATACATAATTAATCCTTAGTGGGTTTATATATTCTCAATTGTGAGAACTTCGCGACAATTTGTATGTCCAAAATAGAGCAGGTGTGAATGAAATCAATACTCAAAGTTGAGTATTTGGAATAAAATGGAATAAACTTTCAATTTGGTTTTTGTAATAAAAAATATTGAAAGATTATAAATGTCTCGTAATAAAATTAGATTAATTGGTTAATTACTAATTAATTCTTGTATTTAGTGGTTATAATGAGAGTTAAAACCTATATCTAATTCGTTAAATTATTAGTTAATTAACGAATTAATTACTTAGGTTATAACGTTTATGAGAATTAAGACTTTTATTTAATTTGTTTAATTATTAGTTAATTAATGTATTAATTACTTAGGTTATAAAATGAGACATTGGTTTCATTGTTGGAGATCTTGGACTTTTGAAGTCTTGAAGAACCAAAATACTCGCTCGCGCTCTTGTTGTTTGCATACAAGCTTTCTGACAACTTTTTCAGGCAAGTGGTGTAATACCCGAAATTTTATAAAATTATTAAATATATATAAATGTAAGTTTTAGTAGAATAGGTAAAATTATGTGTTTGGTTTTTATTTTTTGGCTACTAGTGTGTATATATGTATTACAAGTTAAATGGGGTAGCAAGTGAAAAAGGCATTACACTTGGAGGACCATTTGTGCAAATGTGTGTGTGTGTGTATATATATATATATGTAATAGACTTCAATAATTGAAGTCAAAGGGTTCTTTTGCCTGGAGAAGAATCGAGAAGAGGAGGAAGAGAGAGTTCTAGAGAGAAGCTTCAAGAAAGAAGAAGAAATCAAGAAGGAAAAGTGGTAATTTGGTGCTTGGGAGCAAGAGTTCTAGTTTTAGATCTCAACCTCTTCATCTTGTGGTTGATTTGGATCAAGAGAACCACCATTCAAAGTTAGGGTTTACCAATCAAGTAAGTTCTAACTTGAAATTTGTGTTTGATTTGAGTTATACATGATGTATTTGGTGATTCTTAGTTTAGATTTTGGGTTTGTTGTGTTTAATGGGCCAAGTTTGAGTTATTGCCAAAATTAGGGTTTTAAATGATTCAATGTGTCTAAAGTGTTGGGAAATTGAGTTGGTTGATGATTTAATATGTGGTATTGGTGGATTATTACAAAATAAGGTTGATTGTAGTGATTGTTGGCTAATTTTGTTGAAGAACTTGTAAAATGGGTCAAATTGGGGGAAATTGTTGTGTATAGAATTTTGATGATCAAAGTTATGATTTATGTTGTTAATATGGTGTATTGAAATGTTCTTTGAGTGTTATTATTGCTGCAAGTGAGATATATTGAAAGATATGAGTTTTGGGTGTGTAAAGTGGAGAAAACCGGACCCTGCAACAAAAGAAAAGGCCCCGGGTTACTGTTCACGGGGGCTCGCGGCGCGAGGGTCTGATTTTGGCAAGGGTCATTTTCCAGAGATTTTCTCCCGGCGCGAGGTCCCTTGTCTCGCGGCGCGAGGACCCTTGAAAGGTCCAAAAACTTGTTTTTGACCCCATTTGACCTTGTAATTGATTGGGGTTTGTTTCTAATGGTTTTAGGGAGTCCGAAAGACCCGAAATGAGCTATTGAGTTGTGTTTTGAGTCCACACTTGTGTGTAACTTCCATGTGTGGTTAACTTAACTAAGTTAACCTTGTGTTTTGGTGATCATAGGTTTATGGTCAAATATTAAGCTTTGGTTTGGATGGGGTTGTGATCCTCATCCCACCCTCAGGTGAGTACACCCTACGGATACCCAGCTGTTGTTATAAATTACAAGTCATCATGTTGTGATTTGATTTTTTGGCAAAGGTTTATGAAACTTGATGAATCAAAGTTTGTGGAACTAGTGAATTGTTTTATGATGCGGGTAATATGATTTGCAACTGTTTATGTAGTTTTGAACTTAAAGAATGTGTAAACCACGGGTTGTTTTATAATATGGTTTACTTGGGTTACATATGTTTTATGAAACCTTTGGGTTTAAAGATTGTGGAATTGTGAACTTGGTATAAGAAGTGTTTAAACGATGTTTTACTAAAATAAGACCATTGCTCAATTGTGGAGATGGTCAAAGCCAATGACAGTTTTAATTGATCGTTTTGAAACATGATACTCCATGATGGAGTGGACTTTGGTTTTGAAACAAAAGACATGGTTTTGACTTAATGAAACTCATGTTTTGACTAAAGATATTTTTAGGCATTGAGATGCCAAATATGGTTTTGATTATTGAGCATTTATGCTCAAGTGATATAAATTGTGAAACTTGCTCGTTTTATTGATAAGTTGATATGCTTGGATTAATTGGCCTTTATGGCAAGATATTTGTGGCCTTTATGGTAAGTGATTTTATGACCCTTCGGGGTAAGTGATTATGTGACCCTTCGGGGTATGTGCCTATGTGACCCTTCGGGGTATGTGCTTATGTGACCCTTCGGGGTATATGTGCTTCGGTCCGAACCACTGTGTGTTATGAACTCTGTACCATAAGGTTCCTAGTCATTAGGACGTACACAGAGGTTCCTGTGGCTTCGGCGATTGGGGAACCGCGAGGTACGGGTGGCTGAGGGATCGGTGCAGAGAGTGGAGGGGTATGTCAGTAGCCATCATGACCGTGTGGGTTCACTGGGCTGACGAGCCACCAAACCCGTGGCAACACGAGTAGATTTGGTGAACAGGGCATGCACTCCAGATAACCGTTGTATGGTGGACTGCTTTGTGCATCCCCCACCTTGACGGGGTGATGTGGTTATCCCCTATGTGGGCACGTGTTGACCGTGGCTAGCTACCACGTGGATACACTATGCCCCAATGGACAGACCTGCATACTTATGTGCTATTACGTATGATTTTAAAAGGATATTGATTGCCAAACTTGTGTTTTCAAAAGAGAAAAGGATGACTTGGTTTTGATAAAAACAAATGTTTTGGTTGTACTCACTAGTTATGTTTATAGCTAACTGGTGTATAAAAATATTTTGTATCCGCAGGTTGTATAGATGTCTTGGTGAGGCGGGTAGTTGCTGTGGGCTTGGCCTTGACTTGGTTACAATTCCGGTAATTCTGGATTTCCTACTGGTTTTAATGGTCGTGAGATTGATTGTGGTAGCACCAAACGTTTTGGATTATAATGATCAATAACAGGTTTTGTTGAAATATTAACAGAAAAATTAAAATGCTTCCGCAATGAGTTACAGAGATTTGTATAAAGTATGATTTAAATTGAGTTTTGAAAATTTAAATTTGGACTAAAAATCAGGGTGTTACAAGTGGTCATTTCCGACAGTACATTTGCTTAGGATGTTGTATGCTAGGAACAAACGGCGAATCCGTTTAATGTGAGCCTTGGTCATTCTTCAGAAGTGTGTTTCGTGAATCAGAACTTCTCCTGAACCCGAAGTTCACGTTTTAGGAGCTGCTTTCCAACCTAGTTATTTGAATCAGTTTCAGAACTCAACTTTCAAGAATTTGTTTCTTAAATTTTTCCAAAACTCAGATTTTAGTAACAGTTTTACCTACATAGAGTTGATGAGTCATCGCCAATAAACTGGTGTGACCTAACTGTGGATCATCATACCTCATTAGATCAACTTATTGTTGGAATATTGCAATGTGCTAAATCGAAGAAAATGAGAACTTTTGGAAGCTACAATAGGTGGTGTAATTTAGTTTGTATGGGAAGTTAAAAACATTGTGGTTTTCAATGAAAAGTGATTCTCGATAGCATTGGTGGTGGATGAGGTTTATGCAACTCTATACACTTGGATGAAATATAGGGCCAAAGTTAAGTCCTTGATTTGGTCTGTGTGGTGTTGTAATCTCACTTTTATATTTTAAGTATTGTAAACAATTATCTAGATCCTTACTATATTATGGTTATACTAAAGCTCTATTCCTAATTCTAATCTTTTTGTTGTTAAAAAACATAAACTCTGTCCCTAGATTAAGTTACTAATTTGTTTAGGTGAGACACAAATATAACTTGCATATTCACCAAAGGGTTTTAACTTAGCGGTATTGGAGTTTGAAAAGGGTGTCCCTAACCTTAAAGTTATGGATTCAAGTCCTGGTAGTATACATATGATATAAAATTAGGTGGGTATGTGTGTTTAGTTGTTAAAAAAACTTTCATAACATGTAAACGGAGCAGTTATTAAGGTGTGCAAGTTGAGCTTTTTGTATAGGGCCCGTAAAATAATAGGTCATGCTATAACGTACTTAAAGAGAGGTTTTATATCATCTTACAATCTTCCTATTTGTCATCCTACTCATAATAACACAAGTGTTGTAGGTCCAAGGTATTATGTATCATACAATCAACGAAAACCTCTCAATATAACTATACGAACGATAGATGGGGAACGAGAGAACATGAAAGGCTTAATATGACTGCCTAAAGAAAGTAGGGTTATTTACATTTTTTATATACCCAAAGGTATTTACTAAATCTATCCTATACTTTAGAAAATATAAGTAGAAGCAAACTTTAACTAAAATGTAAAAAGGACACAATTTACGTTCTAACATTTTCCCCTCTTTGTGTCCATTTTACAAATAAAGCATAAAAACGAAAAATATCTTCTTCGCTAGAGCAATTGATCTTGAGCATAAACACGAAATGATTTTTCTTGATCATGAACAGATGTTGCCTAAGGGTGGATTTACTGTTTCAGCATTTTTGAAATTTTCATTAAACAAAATTTGCTCCACCTCGAAAGTAGCTCAAGATCTTTAATACTAAATTCTGAAACTTTTTCAAAACCTTGCCCCCTTTCAAATTTGTAAAACTGTCTTCTTCTCTTTGAAACTTCGTCAACTGTTCTTTTTTAGTCTTTTTAGGAAATAAAGATTTCATCCCCTCAAAATGTAAGTAACAACTGAAATTTTTTAAACAACTGCACTTGATGTATCTGCTCCCTCTTGATTTGATATATATCCTTCTCAACATGTGAATTATCTTTGTCTTCGGCTGCACACTTTTGATGAACTTTATCTTCTTATCGAATACATTTAAACTCGTCTTCATCTTCAACTCAGTAAGATTCCGTTGATTAACTCTTGTAATTTTCTCAAAATAAAGTGAACCGTCTTCCTTAAATTTGATTCTCCCCCTCATGATGGTCAGGATCCATCATGATCATCATGCACTTGTAAATTGGCTTCAGCTTGATTTTGGCATGAATCTTTAAAAAATATATGACAATTATTGCATCCATTGTAACACCGGGAGGAGGATCTTACACCTACCATATGACATGTTTTAAAGTCACGAGGGGCAACTCAAAGCGGACAATATCGTTAGTCGATTTTTTGGTTGCGATCCTAACAAGTGTCAAAATCAATGGAGGTGATGAGTAAAGGAATTAATGAATCACATATATCATATTTTGGTAAGTACGATGATGAAAAAATAGGAAATATTAGGAAGAAATAGAAATTCTTTATTTATATATATAGTTTAAATTCATGTATATAGAAAATTGATCAGATAAGAAGTTAAATATAAATAAGAACCGTAATAATTATTTTAGACCATACATTTTAAATATTTTATAGAATTTGGATGCATTTTTACCAAATGAATCTAAATTTCATAGATCTATTTGAAATGCAGGTCCACATTAGTTATTGTAGTAATATTCCTGCCCATTTCACTTTTGTTCCGGAGCAAATGGGATTCAAAGAGTTTATGAATCAATGAAATTTCCTCTTCTTTTGTAGTGACATGTACTCTGAAGCTCAGTTTAGTTCGTAAACAAGCAAGTAATTTTTAACCAGGAAACTGTAAACATTATAGTTCTTTTTTTATTTTATTTCATTATGAAATATAATTGCTTTTCAGAAGAAAAAAAATATGTGTGTCTATAAGTAAGTGTATAACAATTAACATATCTTAAAACAATGTGGATTTTTTATTTTATTTTTTGATTTTTTCCTTTTTACGGGGACATGGCAGGCCGTACAAAAAAATTGAAGAAGTAGACAAATTTTTCTTTCTTTTTATTATTCTTTCCTATAACCCATTTTCCTCCTTTCTTGATCTAAATGTCATATTAATCGTTATATTATTTTTTTCTCTTTCTTATCTGAAACTCAAGTATATTCTACCCAAACAATTCAAATATTTTTCTCCCTCCTTACTCTCTCTTATACAACAAAAAAAAAAGAAAAAAAAAGAAAGTTAATGGGTTGATCGGGTTAGGGAAACCGAATGCCAACCCGAAAGGGTAGCCATAGTGATATTCCCAATGCAACCCAAACTATCCGAAGCCTAACCTGAATGATTTGGGACAGGCCATACGGTTGGCCTAAGGGTAAGGCATTAAATTGTTTTTTTTTTTGAAAAAGTTTTAATATATTTTAGTATGATTTAATAAGAGGTTTTAAATGTAAAATTGTTTTTTTTTTGGTATTAAGACGTGAAACCCTTTTAAAACCATTTTTTAAATTAGAGATAAAAATACATCTTATTATCTCTTAACAGAATTCATGATTCATTTTCCTATAACAATTGGAATAATCATTTATCGCTTCTCACCAACATCTGCTCCGCCACTCCTCTACATAAATCATGTAAAGTTGATTACATTTTCATAAAGTTTGTCCAATCTTTTATTTTAAGAGATTGCGGTGCAATTTCTCGCACATATCCACAGGTATGTGTATTTACTTGATATACATACTAAAATCTTTTATTTTATACACTTGTAAATACGTACACATCTATCTCTTTAATTATATACATACGCCATATATTTATATGCAAGCGTGTGCGTACACATACACATATATTCAACTAAATATATCAAGTCTCATAAATGAATACTTATATGTAAACACACTTCTAATTTTAGTTTAGGTACATATATACAAAAATTAGAAAACTCCGCCGGAAATTTATACTATTTGGGACGGATATCTGATGGATTGATTTTGTGAAGAAGTTCTGACAGAATTTTGCGACGAATTTATGATGACATTGACATTGTGTTCAGTTTTCCATCGGTAAGTGCTACTATGCTTCCGATGAACCATCCCTGATTCAAATGCTGGAAGTCTATCTCTAATCCTTCGGAAAATGGTTCCGACCTTAATTCGTCGGTAATTCCTCGGAAAATTTCTGACAGAATTTTCCTTCAGAAATAGGAGATTTTCTAATAGTGGAAGTAAAATATTTCATTTATAATGAGTTTGGAAAATATTTCATATAATGTGTTTGAGAGAGAGAAATATTAAAAAAAAAAAATACAACGGATATGTAATGTTAAAAAGAAAAAAAAAACAAATGTGTGTTAACCACAATGATACCCTCGCGCAGGACTCATCGATCATGCAAGAGACTAGACAACCATCACAATGTGCATACCACCCTAGCCCCGAACACTGACATGCATCCTATGCTACGCATATACATTCACAGTTGGTAGTGATCTTAAAAAAAGAAGATGAAATAAGGTTCAATTCATCCAAATAATTGCACGTACGTACGTAACACACGATCAGTCTCGAATCCACGACAATATTACATCGAAAAATCACCACTCGATCCATACCATTTAGCACCAAACATATATAAGGTCGAAGAGTTTTATCATGTACGTACGTACATACCCTAACAAAAAAATGTATGTAATTCAATCTGAATATATATATGATCAAGCAGCCAAACCATCTTACAGAATTGTTAGTTTAGCATCAACAGAAGCCCGGGGAAATTCCATGATCCGTGATTTCAATTCTTCAAGTCGAATGTAGCGTCTAGAGTAGTATTCTCCAAGGTAAAGGGTGAAATCTTGCAACACCTTCCCATGTTTGAGGAAAAACTTAACCAAACCAATGTCATTTTCAGTAGACCCTTCAATCTTTACAACGGCTAGATGACGAAGAAGGGGCTCCAGATCTTTGCTTTCGGATTCCCAATGTTGTTCTTTCCACGAGCTTAATAAATCCCAAGATATCAGCCTATTCCACTACAAGAATATATATATATATATATATATATATATATATATATATATATATATATATGGTAAATAAATTAACCATTGAATAGGCACACTAAGATCGGCCTCCTCTTATATTGTGATGACCGGTCATGTTCTTCCACAAACATGTACTACTCCGTTCTCTAGTTTTTTAAGGAATGAATTAAAGGGAAGGGAAAGAAAGTGAAGAGAATGAAAGAAAAGAGAAAGAAATGATCACGTTGTGTTCTTTAGTTGGAAGGAAAAGAAAGGATATAGAGATGGAGCTCATTCCTTTCAAATCATCCCACACATTTAGGAGGATAAATTTTTAACCAAATAGTCCCTCCATCCCCCTCTCTTTCCCTCCTTAGAAAACATAAAAACACACAACCTTGATAGTTTTGTTCCCTTCCCCGCACCTTCCTTTCAAAAAACAACTCAAGAACACAACGGAAAAGTGGGACCTACAAATTAAAGGAGTCGATTTAAATTTAAAATTAGGGTCTCACTTTCATGTTTGTGAGTAACATCAATGGTCAAAGAGGATCCTAATCCTATTTAGGGTTGTAAAATGCAAGTATATATATAGAAGTTGAGATTTAAGATATTAATGAGCATTAATCATAGAGTCTGGTTAATAGTACTTACTCTTCTTTCTGCAGGTTTGTTGCTGGGGACTCTAATTTGGATAATTAGTGTGTGGATCATAGGGCAAACTTTGAGTATACTTGCCAAACTCAAAACATCGGTAGAGAACAATTTCAATGATTTGAGCTTCTCGAATTGATTGAAAACGATAGCCGGGAGTGGATTGTTCTTTGACATGATCTATAATATATAATTATTTAAAGAACTCAATTCTTATTAGTGTTTCTATTATATACAACGTACTTTATATTAATAAGAATAAAACTTAGATAAGCGGGTGTCTGGTTAAGCTTTTTATGAACTTATTTTCAATAAGTTCATATTTTTTGAGCCAAAGACTTTTTATAACTTGAAATAAGAAAATAAGTTACGCTTATATAATACACTAAAACAAACACCCCTAAGTTAAAGAAATAGTATGAAAGATGTATATAAAGTACCTCAACAAACGTGCGTTCTAGTGTTAAAGACGACACTGCATGAGGCTGGAGTCCCGAAAGAAAACTCGATATCATTTTAATCTTTTCGGCATCAAGAATTTGTGGAGCCTCAATAAACCCAACGGTGACCGTACGCAAGCAAACTAGATTTTGCATACAAATATTGTTGGTAGTAATCCAATTATTTGACCAAAAGATGGTGTGCAATCTTGGCGTATCGATTTTAAGGAATGTATGATCTAAATTATAAACTGCATTAAAACAACTCGAAACACTGAGCGTCTCCAATCTAGGAGACGAAATTTCCAACCCTTGCAACCAAGCACAACTGCGTATCACTAGTTGTTCGAGTAAACGACAACCAACTCGAAGGTGTTTCAGATGTATACATTCATTTAAAGAGAGTTTCCTAAGCTGTGGAAAAGAAGATTCTGTGAACAAATCAAGTGAAGATGTTTGGTTGTTTAGGTGAACACAGGAAAGGGATAACGTTTCGAGTGTTTGAAACCCTGATTTCATTACTACTGATGGAGGTAACCTGAAACCAGAGGATGATCTCATCTTCAAAACCTTTAAGCAATCATGGGTGATTATGGATCTAGGTAAGTTAAACTTGTCTTTTGTGGCAACCCAAATATCAAGTTCTTGAACCCTAAGTCTAACCACGTTACGGATCAGAGTGTGAAGCCCAGAAAAGGTCATATAAGCATCGAAACGAAGGATCCTCACATGACGAGAAAACTTGTCACGAAGAGATAAAATCTTGTTGATCTCATTGCCAATCATTTTCTTCCAGCAAATCGTATGATATGTTGTTCTCGTGATGAAATCAAGATCAGGGAAAGTGTACCAGATAGTCCGCCATCGTTTTGATAAAACGCTTGTTTGCACGATGGATTTGATCGGAAGAAAGAGGAGAATGTGATGAATAACAGCATCTGGAAGATCAGTTATTCGATCTTCGCCGGTGTTGTTGTTTTCCGGTAAATAATTGGGATTTCGAAGCTTTCGTCTCTTGGCAGCAGATCTTGTTTCCATTATTGCATTCTTAATTTTGATCCGATTGTGAATGATTCGTTGATGAATGTTGTTATTGTTATACGTACGTGGTGAATTGATCAATGGGATTAGGGTTTGAAAAGTTCCACAACTGAAGAAGTTGATCGTAATACGAGAGGAACGCTTGAGTCTGTTCCAATTCTAACTATATATATGTATCTTCGATTAAATTAATTAATAGATACTTCCCGTATATATATCATTATCTTTAGCCCTAATTAATTAATTAATTAAACAGAAATATAAGTATATCATTTAAAAATATATCATTTAAACAGAAATATTAGATACTTCCCGTATATATATCATTATCTTTAGAAATATTATCCAAGATGCTATAGATATTGTTTCTGTTACACTAAATAATTATTTAGGATCGAGCACGCAACCTAAAAACCTAAAAGAATCGGTGACCGGACCTACTTACGTCAAAGGTAGACACTCCGGTTTTAGCCGGTCTTAGCCACTTAGGTTGTGTTTGTTACCGTGGAATGGTGAAGGGAAAGAAAACCATTATTCCATTCTTATGTCAGAAGGTGCTTGTTAATTATGTAAAAATGGAATTAGTCATGGAATATGATTCTCTCTGTTTTAAGGATTTTCGATCGTTCCTTGACAGACAAGTGTTTTTCCCTCATTTCTTCGGAGAATGGAATGAATTGCTACAATTTAATATTGTTGTCCAATTTTTTAATTAAAATTTATTTTATTCCATTACTATGTTTATTTCTCTTTATCAAACTTCATATAATAATGATTTATTTCATTCTGACAAAGCAACCAAACATGTTAATAAATGATAACGACTCATTCCATTACCTATTAACCCGAGCTAACCCACCCACTCGGTCAAACCAGGAATTCTATTATGGTAGGTATTAAAATCAAATCAAAATAAAAAATAGATCAATTCTTGTTATTTTTTTCATTTAGGCTAAAATGCGGGTGTAAAAACGTAGTTTTTTTTGAATTTTACAACTTCCAAAATTTTCTAATTATAAATAGAAAGTGTGAAAGAATTTAGAACTCTTATAAAACATCATGCTTACCAAACTATCATAAAACCATTTGTCTTACCTACGAATTCATAACATCATAAGTAATTAATTAAACTATCTCTAGAGTTATCTACTCATTAAGTAACCCCAGCTTCCCAAACACGTGCTCTAAATGAACTTTACAAATATAAGACATGTTTCAAGAAATAATTGTAAACTTACTTTTCGTGAGTTAATAATAGTTTTTAACAAAACAATCTTTAACAAGCAAAACATTCTTCAATTAATTGTAAATATAACAACAATAAATATTCTTGCCCACCCATGAACCGCCACACAAAGCAACGGATAAATCATAACACCTTTTAAACATCTTTTACCTAATTTAATGCACGCTATCAATCATTTATAATCTTTAACATATTACGATCATTCATTAGCCGCTGCAAACTATCCATATAGCATGGATAACATTATCAAGTTTTGACAATTTTTAACACTCGGTAAACAAAATCAACGAATGTTAACAACCTTTGACAAACATTAACAACTGCTAAACACCATTCACAAATCGCGTTCTTAGCAATCACATGTACAAGGGGCAAATCTGGCGTGCACACTTACCAACTTCGTCTAGGTAACACTATATCGTTGTTAGGGTGAAGGAAGTAACGGTACATAAGTACCCAAATGATAGGTACCTCTCACCACATGTGATGCCATAGTCAAGGTACCAAACGATTAGACTAGACATCACTCTAGGCACATTAAGTACCGATAGGTTCATTTTATTTACTTCTTTTTATAGTCTATTTTAGCATATTAGTTGTTTTTGTTTGTATCTTATTACATATTTCTCTTTTTTATTTATTTTAGCCCATTTTGGGCACTCTCTAGTCTTCGTGTGAAATTTCAGATTTTTAGAAGACTATTGTGGAGCAGGGTTGATCGGGTGTCACTTGGGCTCAACAATTAGATCAAGAAAGAATGAAAGATCATTGTACATGTTTGGGCTTAAAAGAATGTGAGTTTTGGGCTTAAAAATCGGACCTAATAGCCGTAGGAAGAAGGAGACAAACAATTTGAAGATCTTGATAGAGACTTGTGCATGCAAAGTGAAATATTGCCAAACGCTGTCACGCGGCCGCGTGGGATTTTGCGCAGCCCACGCAGGCCTGCAGGTAATTTTAGTCGTTTTACTTTTTGATTGCCGTTTTAAAGGGAAAAAGGGGGAGAACACGGCATATTTACACAGACGAAAAGAGGTCCGGAAGAAGGCAATTTTAGGGTTCTTGGAGCATTTTTTAAAATCTCTTCCACCTAGTTCACCTATTTTGATGTTGGGTACATTTACTTTATTACTTCTCTTTTGTTCTAGCCATGTGTGGTTAAGTTTTTATTTGGTTGACATTGGTAAATCTATGAATTGATAGCAAAGCTTTGAACGGTTATGAACTTGTTCTTCATATTTACGAATATAGTTCCTTGTTTAATTTCCACATCTTTCTTATGTTTGTATATCATGAGTGCAAATGGTAGTTGTTTTCTTGATTACGTAACAGATCTTCAAAACAACAAGTTGCAATTGGTTTCATAAATGTTTATGACATCTCTCAAACATTTGAATTGTATACTCCAACATGGTAGTGTGTAAGCTTTTGACACCTCTTGAATTTGATGATTCTTAAATTGTAATGCTAGTCAATTTTTGGAGATTAGATGTTTGTTAGATTCTGACTTTGATTAAGAATGTGTGTTAGGAGTTTCTTCGACCTCCATATGAAGTATGAAGAATTTAGGTAATTTAAACTTTTAAATTGCTATAGCCAAATTAAATTAAAGTACATGTATTGCATCATAATCCTTGATGATAAGTTAGCTAATTGTTCATGTGATGAAATTCAATGTTGGCTAGTTTATATCTTATTGATTCAAAACATCTTGCTTAATTACAACTTTTACTTATCAGATTTTAGTTTTAAACAAACAAATTACAAAATCCCCCTCTATTTTATTTTATTGTTGTAACAAAAATCACCTTAGATTGCATAGAATTCTAAATTGAGTGAGTCTCTTTGGATTTGATCCCTATACACTATTATGTGTGTTAAATTATATGGTTATTTATTTGTTTGTCTTGACAACCACAACCATGTGTTACATTGACGGCCTAGAATAAGCTTGGTGACTCTCTATAATGGCTAATGACAACCCTTAGACACGCGAGACGTACGACTCACACACCCACAAGACCGACATGAATGACGACAATCCTTTAACAATATTTGTTAATCAAGTAATTATCAATCTCCATCTTTAATAATTTAGGAAATCACATAAGCAGTCAAACAATCAAAGTTCGACATTACCATAATAAAAATTTAAACTTACAATAATTAAAAATAAAATATAACTAAATAAAAAAACTCAAAATAATCTACCTTAATAAAATGTATACCTTGTGTTGCCCTCATCATGACATCATATAGTGTGTTTGTAGGGTTTCGGTCACAATTTTTAAAAAAACTCGAATCCATCGTACAAATACGAAGATGATCGAGGAGCGCTCAAATTCATTTTTCAATAATATGAAGCGTGTTTGGAGAGAGAAAAAATATTTAATGGTTTAAATACGTTAAACCGTGATCTCCTTCACTCAGGATTCATCATGCCAAAGGCCAGATGACCATCACGATGTGAATGCCTCATGATCATGCCGCCTAAACCCCCATGCCACTTTAGTCCCAAACGCTGTCTTCCTATCTTACAACATACATTCAGATCCGGCCCTGGGCCTGGGCCAACAGGGCGACCACCCTGTTGGTTCTATGTGCACAAGACACAAATTAATACGATATTACTGATAATAAATAAACCCATAGGGTCACACATTTACAATCAATGGACACCAATTACATATTTGAATATGATTTAAATATGTTTCCAACTCGTTATATATATATAAGTATATATGCATTGTTGCATATTATTATTTATGTGAAATAATAATATCCCTCTTGTATATTGATACAAGATAATGCATATGAAATACATAAATATAAACATATGATTTTATATATGTATATATATATATGTATAAATGTATATTTGTTACAAGTAAATTGTTACTAGTAACAATTATATAAATGCATGTATATCTTTGTTACAAGTAAAGAGTTACTAGTAACAATCAAGTATGTATATAAAATACATGTAGATGTATTTTATACAATGTATGGCAAGTCTAGCATTATATTTTATATACTTGAAATATATAAAACTAGAAATGCTTACAAGTATCATAAAGGGGGTCCATTTGAGGTTGCTTGAAAAATGGACTAACCTAGACATGCATGCATGAACAAGTGAAGCAAAAGAGCAAAGGGGACCCCCCATCCTTGCTACGGCCGAAAATTGAGCAAGGGAGGGGCCTCCCTCTCTTGCTTTACTTCTTGGCTTTTAAGTCTTCATGCATGGCTCTTTTGTGTACAAGTTTGCTACCACCTTTCCTTGAGTTCTTAGAAAGGTTCTAAGTATTCTTGAAGCTTTGAAAACATCTCTACATTCTTGTATTGGTGTTCTTCAAGTGAGCAAAGTGTGGTGCTAGGATACATACTCATATACATACATAGTAAGTTCAAGAAGAAGAACAAGAGGTTGTTGCTTGCTTGCTTGAATTTCAAGGGTTGGAGAGACTAGCATCTCAAAGGTGTTGGACTCATTGATTTGTGGATACCTTGGAGGAAGTCTTCTCTTGGCTTCTCATAGATCAACCACTTCATCAACGGTTTACTCACGCTACAAAGGTTGTAGTTCTAAACACCCTATGGTTGTTTTGTTTCTTAAGGCTTGCATATGGATCATTGGTGGGGAGTTTTAAAAAGTTTAAAATTGTTGTTCATGCTTCCGTTGCTAAAATATATTTTGAAAAACCGAACAAACCCCAACAGTGGTATCAGAGCCACTTATGTATAGTTTTAAGAAACTTTTTGAGTATGTATTGTTTTAAGAAAATGGACAACTTTTCTTTTGTTAGAAAAGTTGTGGATTTTCTTGTTGGCAACTTATATATGTTTATATATTTATTTTGGGAAACAACCAAACCACATGCATGTTTGGTTGTAAAAGTTGCCTAAATATCAAGTGTTGATATATATGTTTGTTTGAATGTATGTTGTGCATAACAAGCCATAGACCTTTTGTGATGTGTTGGAAATTCGATTTGGTTGTAAAATTATTTTTTCATTTGGTATGTAATAATAATTTTAGTTTTGTTTCATCTTGTTGTATTTTGTAAGTAGTAGAATAGTTTAGACTAGTTTACTTTTATAAAAATGTAACAAGATGGAGAAATGACCAAGTTGGAGTTTTCAAGTGTGGTGGAGTCAACCATGAAGGCTTGGAGTCATTTGCACTACAAGGAGTTGTTTTGGCAAGTGGGAGCTTCAAGTTCATCACAAGAGAAATATTTGGTCCTTAGTTATGACTTGGTATTTTTGTATGGCTCACAAAAATACCACTTAGGATAAATGGCTTGGTTATGCACTTATACATGTTATTTGTGTGTGTTTATGTTTATATTATTATGCATGGTTGAAAATAGGATTTTTGCATGCTAGATAATATTTTTTACATAATATAAATCACACAATGGGAGTTTGGTATTTTAAGTTGACATAACATAAAATGTAAAATGAATTTTATATAAAAGGAGTTTTGTAAAGATTAAAATTCATTATATCAAAATATATATATATATGAGTTTTATAAAATAGAGAATTTTAAAACTCAACCAAACTCCATTCAAGCTTAATAATAAAATGGTTTTATTACAAGCTAAAATTGGTCGTATTTGCGCGCTCGAAACTACACACGTTAATATAGGATATTAATACTAGTTTAAAATTGAACGCGTTGAGAGTTCGTAAAATATGGATTTTAAGAATACTCAAGACCAATATATATATAAAATATGATTTTATCAAAAACGTGGACTTGTTATTGTATGCATGCAATACTAGTCACACGACTCGTTTTGTTTTATTTAATAAATATACAAAACGGTAAAAGCCCTTTTTCAAAACGTAAGTCTATGCCATCCCATTTTAAGACACTCGCTTGTTGCAACGACACTCACGTGGAGAGAGCATTAGCCAAACACGTGGATTGTTTTTGTAACAACCGAGGTGTTTTTCCGCGAATTCCATGAACGTCTTGGGCCGGAAATTTACCGTCTTGAAATAGGACGACTTAATCGGAATCTTATTACGGAGAGAGCATTAGCCAAACGTAAGGAAGCCCGAGGCATAGATGGGATCAAACATGCCAAAATTGACAATCGTTGTCTAGGATCCCATAAAGATCTAGGAATTACATACGAGATGTAATTGGTAAACGTTACCTACCTTGTTGTTTTAACTTGATGGAGAGAGCATTAGCCAAACATTCAAGGTTAAGTTCAACTTGGATCCTAGCCTTTAAAAATTAAAGAATTTTATAATTCTAAAGGGTATTAGTTATTAAAGGATTAAATATCGAAAATACTAAATTGAACTTTGTTAAATTTTGTAGATGGCCCCTAACTCAACTACGCCCGTTAACAACTTATCTCTTCGTTCAATCTTAGAGAAAGAAAAACTCAATGGTACAAATTTCTTAGACTGGTATCGTAACTTGAGAATCGTTCTTAAGCACGAAAAGAAATTGTACGTACTTGAGGATCCCGTCCCTGAGGAACCTCCATTGACTGCGGCCAAAGCCGTTAGGGATGCTTGGGTGAAGCATTCCGACGACTCGGTCGAAATTTCATGCCTCATGCTTGCTACCATGTCTCCGGATCTTCAAAAGAACCTTGAGGAGCATGGAGCATATGAGATGCTTGGCCAGCTTAAGGAAATGTTCCAAAAGCAAGCGAAGCAAGAACGCTTTGAGGTCACTCGAGCCTTCCATGCATGTAAGATGGAGGAAGGTCAATCCGTTAGCGACTATGTGCTAAAGATGAAAGGATACATTGACCAGCTTGCTAGGCTTGGATCTCCCATAACCAACGAGTTTGCACAGGATATGATCCTTAACTCGTTGACCAAAGCCTATGATCAATTTGTCATGAATTATAACATGAACAATTGGGAGAAATCTGTCTCAGAGTTGCATGGGATGCTTAAAACTGCTGAGAGTAAGATTCCAAGCAAAACACCTCAGGTCTTGATGATTCAAGAAGGGAGAATCAAGAAGAAAAAGATAAACAACTCAAAAGGGAAGGGCAAGGCAAAGGCAAAGGGAAAGGACAAAGGCAAGCAAGTTGCCAAGGCTCCTACACCCAAGACGGCGGGAAAGGTTCCCAAGAATGACCCGTGCTTTGAATGCGGGGTGGTAGGACATTGGAGGCGCAATTGTCCAACCTACCTTGCAGAGTTGAAAAAGAAGAAGGCTGGCGAGGCTAGCACTTCAGGTATATATATGATTGAAATGTATACTTTTTCCATTAATTCCTGGGTATTTGATACCGGTTGTGGAACTCACATTTGTAACAATGTGCAGGGGTTGAGAAAAAGTAAGCTGCTGAAGCCAGGCGATTTGGATCTCCACGTGGGCAATGGAGCAAATGTTGCTGTTGAAGCCCTTGGAACTTTTGAATTATTATTACCAAATGGCCTGTACTTAATATTAAACAATTGTTGTTATGTACCTAGTTTAACTAGGAATATTATTTCAGTAGCTCGGTTAAGAGAATCTGGATTCACATTTGGTTTCGTTGATGATGGCATTCGTGCCTTCAAAAACGATATTTTGTATTTTGAGGCTCGGCCTCTTAATGGAATATATGAAGTTAATCTTAAAAGATCTCTTGATGATAATTCTATATATACCACTAGCACCAAACGACCTAAGCATGACTTAAGTCAAACATACCTATGGCATTGTCGACTTGGTCATATAAACAAGAAACGCATTGCAAAACTTCAAAAGGATGGAATTTTAAAATCAAACGATTCTAGCTCATTTGAAGTTTGCGAATCATGTTTATATGGAAAGATGACTAAGGCTCCTTTCTCCGGTTCAAGTGAAAGAGCCAAAGATCTATTAGGAATCATACATACGGATGTATGCGGTCCTTTTAGATCAATGTCTAGGGATGGTGATAGATACTTCGTTACATTCACCGATGATTATAGTAGATTTGGTTATGTTTATTTGATGAAACATAAACATGAAACATTTGAAATGTTCAAGCTGTTTCAAAACGAAGTACAAAATCAACTCAACAAAACAATCAAGGCCCTTCGTTCCGATCGAGGTGGTGAGTACTTAAGCCAAGAGTTTATGGATCATCTTAGTAATTGTGGGATTATCTCACAACTTACTCCTCCTAGAACACCACAACATAATGGTGTATCTGAAAGGAGGAACCGAACTCTACTAGATATGGTTCGGTCTATGATGAGCCGAAGTACTCTACACTCGTCCTTTTGGAGTTATGCTTTATTAACTGCTGCGCGCATATTGAATATGGTTCCAACCAAGAAGGTAGATAAGACACCATATGAGATGTGATATGGAAAGGTTCCAAACTTATCTTACTTGAAAGTCTGGGGTTGTGAGGCTCATGTACGACAAGAAGCTTTAAGCAAACTCGATCCTAGATCTATCAAATGTAATTTTGTGGGATATCCTAAAGATTCATTAGGATATTATTTCTACAACCCAGCTGAGAACAAAGTGTTTGTTTCTAGGCATGCCACTTTCTTAGAAAAGGAGTTTCTTTCGAAAGAGGCAAGTGGGAGCAATGTAGACCTTGAAGAAATTCAAGAACCACAAAATACAAGTCAGGTTGACACTAGCACTCAACAAACGGTTGTTGAACCTGAACAAATGGTTGTTCAAGAACCTACTGAAACACAAAGTGTTCGTAGATCTGGTAGACCTCGTCAAGAACCCGAGAGATACGGATTTCTCGTGTCCAATGATGAGATTTTCTTGGTAGACTCTTCTGAGCCTACTAACTACCAAGATGCTATATCGGATCCGGAATCCGATAAATGGCTTGATGCCATGAACACTGAGATGCAATCCATGTATGAAAATCAAGTATGGGACTTGGTTGATCTTCCTCCCAATAGTAAGACTGTAGGGAGCAAGTGGGTCTTCAAGAAGAAGACAGACATGGATGGAAATGTACACACATTTAAGGCAAGGCTAGTGGCGAAAGGTTTCACTCAAACTCATGGTATTGACTATGATGAAACTTTCTCTCCGGTAGCCATGATTAAATCTATTAGAATACTTATTGCCATAGCTGCATATTATGACTATGAGATATGGCAAATGGATGTCAAAACGGCTTTTCTAAATGGACACTTAAGTGAAGATGTCTATATGGTTCAGCCTGAAGGTTTTGTAGATCCTAAGTATCCTAATAAGGTGTGCAAGCTTAAAAGATCCATCTATGGACTAAAGCAAGCATCTCGAAGTTGGAATCTTCGATTTGATGAGAAAATAAAAGAGTTTGGTTTTATCAAATCAGAAGATGAACCGTGTGTTTACAAGAAAACTAGTGGGAGCGCAGTAGCATTCCTTGTCTTGTATGTTGATGACATACTACTCATTGGAAACGACATCCCGACCTTGCAAGACATTAAGTCTTGGCTTGGGAAGTGTTTCTCAATGAAGGACTTGGGAGAAGCCGCCTACATTCTTGGAATAAAGATCTATAGGGATAGATCTAGGCGTCTTATTGGTCTAAGTCAAAGTGCATATATTGACAAAATCTTGAAACGATTCAAGATGGAGAATTCTAAGAGAGGATTCTTGCCAATGGCACTAGGCACGGTTTTGAGTAAAGCTCAAAGCCCTAGCACAAGAGAAGAGCTAGATAGAATGAGTGAGATCCCATATGCTTCTTCAATTGGATCCATCATGTATGCCATGCTACGCACTAGGCCAGATGTCTCGTATGCCTTGAGCATGACGAGCAGATACCAGCAAAACCCAGGAGATAGCCATTGGATGGCAGTCAAGAACATTTTAAAATACTTGAGAAGAACCAAAGACATGTTCTTGATCTATGGGGGTTTGGAAGAAGATCTTTGTGTAAAGTGTTACACAGATGCTAGTTTCCAAACGGATCGAGATGATTCTCGATCACAATCGGGCTATGTCTTCGTTATGAATGGAGGCGCGGTTGCTTGGAAAAGTTCTAAGCAAAGTGTAGTTGCACAATCCACTACAGAATCTGAATACATTGCTGCTTCTGAGGCTGGACAAGAAGCTGCATGGATGAAGAAATTCATTGCTGACCTTGGGGTAGTAACAAGCATTCAAGACCCCATAGAAATATTTTGTGATAATGAAGGTGCTATTGCCCAGGCAAAAGAACCTAGATCACATCACAGCACCAAACACATCCTCAGGCGTTTCCACTACATACGGGATATAGTGGATAGAGGAGATGTGTGTATTCGCAAAGTTCATACAGATCAGAATCTTGCAGATCCTTTTACGAAACCTCTTGCCTCGACTAAGCATGAGTCTCATACTAGGGCAATAGGTCTTCGCTTTGCAAGGGATTGGATTTGAATTGTAATTTAGTATTTGGATATTTTGGAACATTATGACAATATCTATTTTATCTGAATGATGTATGGGATATGATCACTTCATTAATATATATTGTGTTCTTTATTAGCATGTTTTAAATCCATGAATAATTCTTTATTCTAAAACGTCCATAGTCGGTTATAACTATGGGAATAGTTATGAATTAAGACTAATGTGAATAAGTTGGTTGACTTTCATTCGTGATGAAAGTAGGCAAAAGGGTTTGCAGCCAAATTCACTAATGTTTGTTAGGGAACGAACATTGGACATGACCCGCTCTTAAGATCGCTTCATGGATCAGTGTCATAAGTAAATTTTGAGAAAAAGGTGGTATCTTTGTATCCTTAGACCTGAGACACATATTGGGACTCGAGTATGAGGAGTATCATGCTTTAATGTGGTTAAACGCTATCTTTAACCGGGTAGTTATAAAGGCCATCGTTAGGTATGATATGAGTCTTATAAGAGACGTATGTGGTCAAGATGGAATTTGTTTCTCTCATTTAATTGGGAGTATAATATCTCTGGGCCCTAAAACAAGTTGAACATTATATGAGAATTGATGACGATCCATGTCTCATGTTCAACGAGATGTTAAAACAAAGGGATAATTGATGACTTACCTATAACAACGATTTGTAGCTAGTGAGTTAACTTCGTTGGTGAAATTGTTGATCAACACACTTTATTTATTATTAGGGGCAATGGGATGTTGCTAGACGTTCTTACCATTGTTTATATCGGCTTAAGTTGTAACTTGTGCAAGTGGGAGATTGTTGGTTCTATGTGCACAAGACACAAATTAATACGATATTACTGATAATAAATAAACCCATAGGGTCACACATTTACAATCAATGGACACCAATTACATATTTGAATATGATTTAAATATGTTTCCAACTCGTTATATATATATAAGTATATATGCATTGTTGCATATTATTATTTATGTGAAATAATAATATCCCTCTTGTATATTGATACAAGATAATGCATATGAAATACATAAATATAAACATATGATTTTATATATGTATATATATATATATGTATAAATGTATATTTGTTACAAGTAAATTGTTACTAGTAACAATTATATAAATGCATGTATATCTTTGTTACAAGTAAAGAGTTACTAGTAACAATCAAGTATGTATATAAAATACATGTAGATGTATTTTATACAATGTATGGCAAGTCTAGCATTATATTTTATATACTTGAAATATATAAAACTAGAAATGCTTACAAGTATCATAAAGGGGGTCCATTTGAGGTTGCTTGAAAAATGGACTAACCTAGACATGCATGCATGAACAAGTGAAGCAAAAGAGCAAAGGGGACCCCCCCATCCTTGCTACGGCCGAAAATTGAGCAAGGGAGGGGCCTCCCTCTCTTGCTTTACTTCTTGGCTTTTAAGTCTTCATGCATGGCTCTTTTGTGTACAAGTTTGCTACCACCTTTCCTTGAGTTCTTAGAAAGGTTCTAAGTATTCTTGAAGCTTTGAAAACATCTCTACATTCTTGTATTGGTGTTCTTCAAGTGAGCAAAGTGTGGTGCTAGGATACATACTCATATACATAAATAGTAAGTTCAAGAAGAAGAACAAGAGGTTGTTGCTTGCTTGCTTGAATTTCAAGGGTTGGAGAGACTAGCATCTCAAAGGTGTTGGACTCATTGATTTGTGGATACCTTGGAGGAAGTCTTCTCTTGGCTTCTCATAGATCAACCACTTCATCAACGGTTTACTAACGCTACAAAGGTTGTAGTTCTAAACACCCTATGGTTGTTTTGTTTCTTAAGGCTTGCATATGGATCATTGGTGGGGAGTTTTAAAAAGTTTAAAATTGTTGTTCATGCTTCTGTTGCTAAAATATATTTTGAAAAACCGAAAAAACCCCAACAGGCCCATCGCCCAAGAATTCAAAGGACCCATTTTTTCATCTGTCTATTTAATATATATATATATACACACACACAAGTATAGTAGAGTTATTTTAAGGCCCAAAAATTAGAAATTGAACAACCCACAAGGCCCTAAAAAGTGGGAATGCCGGCCGGCTTTTCAACAACTCCTAAATGTCCTCGTCAAATGGAGAAAAGAGAGCGCAGAAGTTGGAGCATCACTTGTTTTTGAAAAGTGAAAACTTGGAAATGAAAAGCCAACCATTCAATCTATTCAAATCATCAAAACCAATAAATCATATAATATTCTAATCGAATAGATTTTTCTTAAATACCAAACTAATTAATATTACCAAACAATCAAAATCGTGCGAGTTTGGTGGTAGTGCGATGATAGGTTATTTGTGAGTTCAGTGTGCCGCGGCGATGCTTCAGACCTCCATTGTATGCGACGGCGACGCTTCAGATCTCCGTTGTATGCGACGGTAGTGGTTCAGACCTCCGGTGTGTGCGACATTGCTTCACTTGTTGTTATTTTGGTTATCACTTATTACTTTAGGTAATTCATAATTGGTATTAGTATATGACTTATGACTATATGCTATTTTGTTTCATTTCTTTGTTTGGTACTGTTACTTGTTAGTTTGGGTAATTTATAAGTGGTTTTTGCTATGTATTTGATTAATTGCTTCCTTGATACTTTGATTATTACTTATTAGTTTGGTTAATTACTCCTTTTTAATAGCAAACTTACACACGCTTTAAATCTATCATCTTTTGACCTCAATCACAAGGAGAGAGAAACTCCGTGCACATCGTGCTATTGCTAAGCCAAATACCCTTTAATGTTCTTGTTTAGTACTTCGGTAAATGTTATTACTTATTATTTTGGTTAAATTAGTTGTTGTAATTTTTTATGCTTCATTGCTCATTTGCTTCTTTAACACTTCGGTCATTAGCTTTGTTAATTGATTAATTATTAATTCCTATTTAGTCACACTAAGGGGCCTCTTTTTATTTATGCCCAGGGCTCAAAATATGTTTAGAACAGCCCTGCATACATTCACATAATGATAGAGAAAAGGAAAATGAAATAGGTTTTAAACCATTCAAATAATTGCATGCATGCAACACTCTCGAATCCACGAAATAAGGGACCGTACAAAGGGACCAAGAAGACTAAAATAAGGGACCCACTCTCATTTTCGTGAGAGAATATGATGAGTCATATTTGACCCAAAAATGAGAGGATCTTAACTCACATATATAAGCGTTAAGAATGTAATGCAAGTTACATCCATTTACCATTTTACGCTCAATATGTGCTTAAATAGTTATCATGTATGTACATACCCCTAACAAAAAATGTACGTACGTGATTCAATCTAAATATATGATCGAGCCCTCATATATACCATCTTAATAAATTGTTAGTTTAGCATGAATAGAAGCCCGGGGAAACTCCATGATCCTTGATTTCAGTTCTTCAAATCGAATGTAGCGTCTAGAGTAGTAGTTTCCAAGGTGAAGGATGAAATCTTGCAAGACCGTCCCATGTTTGAGGAAAAACTTAACGAAGCTAATGTCTTCAGTAGACCCATAAATCTTTACAACAACTAGGTGATGAAGAAGCGGCTCCAGATCTTTGCTTACGGATTCCCAGTGTTGTTCTTTCAGCGTGTTTGATAAACAATCCCAAGAGACCAGTCTATTCCACTACAAGAAGGGTAAATAAATTAACCATTATTTTGGCGGATTGAGATCCTCTCTTACCTTCTCTCACAAACATAAAAAGTGACCACCTAAGCTTGAGGGGTCCTCTCTTATGTTTGTGACTAACATTACTGGTTAGAGAGAATCCTAATCCTATTTAATTAGGTTTGTAAAATGCAAATATATAGAACTTGAGAATTGAGATATTAATTAGCATTAATCATAGAGTCGGGTTTATAGTACTTACTCTTCTTTCTGCAGGTTCGTTGATGGGGATTCTAATGTGGATAATTAGTGTATGGATCATAGGGCAAACTTTGAGTATACTTGCCAAACACAGAGCATCGGCAGTGAACAAATTCAATGATTTGAGGTTCTTGAATTGATTGAAAAAGATAGCCGGGAGAGGATTGTTCTTTGACATGATCTATAATATATCATTTAAAGAACTCAATTCTTATAGTGTTTGTATTATATACAGTGTACTATGTATCAATGAATATCACATAATTAAGGGGTGTTAAGCTTATGAAAAAACAAGTAGTATGAAAAGGTATATAGACTTATAGAGTACCTCAACAAGCGACCTTTCTACTGTTAAAGACGACACTGCATGAGGCCGGAGTCCTGAAAGAAAACTTGATATCATGTAAATCTTTTTGGCATCAAGAATTTGTGGAGTTTCAAGAAACCCAATAGTGACCGTATGCAAGCAAACTAGATTTTGCATACAAATATTGTTGGTAGTAATCCAATTATTCGACCAAAAGATGGTGTGCAATCTTGGCGTATCGATTTTAAGGAATGTATGATCTAAATTAGTAACTGCATTGAAACAATTTGAAACATTGAGTGTCTCCAATCTAGGAGACGAAATTTCCAATCCTATTCACCAACTACAACTCCGTATCACTAGTTGTTCGAGTAAACTACAACCAACTCGAAGGTGTTTCAAATGTATGCATTGATCTAAAGACAGTTTCCTAAGCTGTGGAAAAGAACAATCTGTGAACAAATCAAGTGAAGATGTTTGGTTGTTTAGGTGAACGCAGGAAAGGGATAACGTTTCGAGTGTTTGAAACCCTGATTTCATTACTACTGATGGAGGTAACCTGAAACCAGAGGATGATCTCATCTTCAAAACCTTTAAGCAATCATGGGTGATTATGCATCTTGGCAGGTTAAACTTGTATTTTGTAGCAACCCGTATATCAAGCTCTTGAACCCTAAGCCTAACCGCGTTACGGATCAGAATGTGAAGCCCTGAAAAGCTCATAAAAGCTTTGAAACGAAGGATCCTCACATGACCAGAAAGCTTGTGGCGAAGAGATAAAATCCGGTTGATCTCATTGCCAATTTTTCTTCGAGTGAATCCAATGATCTGTTGATATGAAATCAAGATCAGGGAAAGTGTACCAGATAGTAAATAGAAATAATAATTATCTAAATTAATATTTGAAATGTTGAATATTATCTACTTATAAAATAAAGTATATGTATTTATTCTGAAATTGATTTGAATCAAGTTACCGTAGGTACTAATTTGTTGTGAATCTATACTTAATAAATTTACAATTATGGTATATTAAACATTAACTAATTAATAAACAAATTTTTTTTTACAAAAAAATAATAAACAACTTCTAATCTAAATAAAATAAAAGATTATTAATATAGAAAAAAATTTATTGAATGATCTTAACGCTTCATTTAATAAATTAATTTTAATTATACAAGGGAACACCCCTAAATTACTAAAAAAAACACCTTCCAAATATAAGTTATACTTATGGATTAAATTATTAATAAATTAATTTTAATTATACAAGGGAACACCCCTAAATTACTAAAAAAAACACCTTCCAAATATAAGTTATACTTATGGATTAAATTATGGTTTAGTTCATAAAAAATGTATCAAAGTAAGGTCCAAAAAAACACAATTGAGATTAGTAATTTCAATCTAACCTTATTTGAAAAGTGCATTATCTCAAATGTCTCTATCGGAAAATTTTGATCCGAAAAAAATACAATTGAGATTAAGACATTATCTTATTTAAAATTATGTAATTTTTTATTATTTATTTTTATCATGTAAGGTCAGATTATTAGTTTTAATTTTATGAAATATAATATTTTATATTTATTCTTTTATTAGATTTTTAATTATTTATTAATTATAGTGTTTAAAAAAATAGTTGTAATAAAAAATAAAAAAATAAATGAAAAATGAAAGAATGGAGATGCTTGATTATGAAATTAGAAGACTGGAAAGAAAAAAAAACTTGAAAGAAGATAATAACATTATACTAAGGGTGTGTTTGGTAGAGTAAAAAAGAAATGAGGAAAATTGGTTTCTCTTGTTTGGGAGAAATGATTATGGTTTTGAAAGGAGAAATGGTTTCTCCACTCATTTCCATTTCTCCATTCCTTTGTATTTTCATTTCTCTTCAAATTGTGGAGAAATGGAGAGAAATGACAACTAATGTGTACTCATCATTGTCGATGTTCGGTTGCGATGTGTTTCCGGCATTCTAGTCATCATCGTCGACGTCCGGCAAGGCAGCCAACGCCACAACCGCCATTCGGCAACTTGAGCCACCATTTCTCTGTTTCATTTCTTTTCTGATACCAAACAAGGAAATCAATTCCAATTCTCCACACATTTCTATTTCTCTCCATTTCCATTTCCATTTCTTCCCTATTTCCATTTCCATTTTCATTTCTCTCAATTTCTTTTCTCTCTACCAAACACCCCCTAATATGACAACAAATATAAAAGGCTCGAGAGGGATGTGGTGAATAATGGGATGGTTCTCCCAAGACCTAAGGTCCCGTTTATTTTGTAGAATTTGAGGAAATTAAATTGATTTAAATTCTATTCAGCCCATTTATGAAATAAACTTTTTATTACTTGAGAGAACGTAAACATTCAAAAACAAATTTACCGAACATAATACAACACGGAATTTGGTTTCAATTTTATTTCATTCCTTCAAATTCTATGAAACAAACACGATACAAGTCTTTTGATATTTTTTGGGCTCAAGGACTAAAAAATAAAATAATATGAGCCCCTACCGTTTAAGAGGCCCCTACGGCCCTAACGTCATGATCCTTGAGCCCATAAACTCACTTAAGCCCATTACTCCCATCATCAAACCGGAGATTCCTGAAGCCGTGAATAAGAACGGCAACAACCTAGGAAATACGAACAACGTTGTCTAACAAGAGCGGCATGGGAATTTTAAATTTGTGAACATCGCATATCGCTCTCACCGTCTTGTTTACTCACCCTCAAAAATTCAGAATCTTGAGGTAAATATCTAACCCTAAAATCTAATTTGGTTGAAACTATAAGGAGTATATGGTTATTAGAAGTTTTAGGGGTTGTTTGTTTGCTGCTTAATAGAACTATTCGACGCTGAATGATGCTGAATCATTCAACATTCAACATGTTTGATTGCTACCTCTGAATGAAGACCGTGCTGAATGATTCAGCATAATACTGCTGAATTATTCTACCTTAAAGTGCATTATGAATCATTAAGCATCAAGTATTTTATCCTAATACTCATTCTTTCACATGTGGTCTTGTTAAACAACCATATCTTATCTTATAATGTAATATATCACTATTAAGATTAAAATAATAATTTGCATCATTTAGATTATTCATTCAGAACCTTTATCAAACAGCATGTCACATTTAAAGACAGATTCATTCAAAGTCTTTGAATTATTCAGACCACAAAACCATTTAGTATTTAATTATTCTGTTTTAACAAACAACCTCTCAGATATGTTATTTGGTCGATAACTTGGGATTGGTCGCACTGGTGGATCTACTATATAAAAATCGGGGGCAAAGGCCCACATTGATTATTTAGTAGTGGGAGTGGGCTTAAACACTAAGGCCCACATTGATTTTTTAGTAGCCCCAACTGAATTACAACTGTGCTGTCTGTCGCTCTCTTTCTCACTCAGTTACAGCCGCTCCAACCAAAATTTTTGCTCTTTCATTCGACGTTGTCTCTCCCGTTGATTACCGCTCCTCATGATCGATCGAGATAGGGCAGAAATAAGAGCTCAATCTCTCTAAGCCTCGATTTCTTCAAGTAAGTTCCTATATCCTAAAACCTAGAATCTCGATTCTTGAATGTCTGGATTGAACTCTCACACTCTGTTGAAGTCTCGATTGAACTCTGTTGAAGTCTCAATCAAATCTCTTCCTTTCAGAAGATTGAACTTGTGATACAATTGATTGTTAAATTGTGATATATTTGAGTCATCTACTGAGTTAGGGTCTTAGGGCTTGTGATTGATATTTGTTAATGGTTAATTTATGGTATTTGATAATTGTTAGTTTCTTACTGTTATATAACTGATTGTATGTAGGAAAAGAATATTTTTTTTAAGATGACTGCCATCAGGAGCAGGTGGTAGTCACTGGTTATTAAATTCAAAGATATGTCACTATGAACCTAAGTGTTAATATATCGTCCAGTCTGGATTGTTTTGGATATTGAAACTTTAGTTATAGATTAATTTATTTGAAACCCTAGTTTCTGAAATACGTGTTCTGTGTTCGACCATTGTGATTTGAACTGTGATTATGAAGTTAGGGTTTCGAATCCCTCAAGACACCAGTTTAAATTCTGGATATCATCAGAAAAAATATTTGTTTGGAGCACCTAGTGATACTGACATTAGTTAATGTTCTTTCCTTAAGCGCTAACTCAAAGAGTCAAAGTTGTAATTAAATATTATTTTCTGTGCTTAAATTTTAACTTATAACTTAGTGATACCCTTTCAGAAGCTGTGACTGTAGGGGTTACCTAGTATCTGTTGGTGCAGTCCATGTATTAGCAGTACAACACAAGTGTTTGGTTGCTTATGTGATTATGTCAATGACTCAAAACCAGCTACTACTCTAACAGTACAAAATTTGATGTGTTTTTGGTCCATTCATTACCCAACAATCATCCTTTTATTTCCATTTTTTCAAGTAGTAAATCATCTGTATCATGATAATTTAATCATGTACAGAAATCTTGGAATCACCAAAAGCTTTAATTATAAACAAACTCAATTAGTTTTCATGAGTCAAATTGTAGCCCATCTTTTTCTGGAATGGATGGAATATTGTATCATGTCTCTTCTTCCTATTAATATTTGATTGCTGTATAATCGCGAAACAGGTAAGGAAGAGTCATGTTTACTGTTGCAAGTTCATCTTGGTTTAATGGAAAAAACCAATGTTCTAATTGTTTCCATCACAACCATTTCAGGGAAAATTGAAAAATAGAGGGAAGGAACTTAAGTAAGGTAGAAAAATGAACAAGAAGGAGGTATTTAAGCTAGCCAAAGGTTTCAGGGGAAGAGCAAAGAACTGCATCAGGATAGCTAGAGAGAGGGTGGAGAAGGCACTTCAGTATTCTTATCGAGACCGGCGTAATAAGAAGCGTGACATGCGTTCCCTTTGGATAGAACGTATTAACGCTGGCACACGCACACATGGTGTAAGTAAGCCGTCTCTTATTCATATAAAGGCACAAAAGTTCACATATTGTTTGTTAGCATTTAATAATTAGGGTCTTTACATGCAAAATATTTAATTCTATTGTGCACGTGATTGCTTAAAAAGGGTTTAATGGCCTGTATGACTTATCTAGGTTGGGGCATCTATCCAATTAAGTTTCCAAGAGAATAAAGAATCTTTCCTTAGCTGAAATTGAGGCAATTTACTTTATGTCCTTTAATTCATACCTCCTTGTTGCGAAACGTTGTACAAAGAAAGAAAGGATTAGTAATAAAGAAATGTCTGCACCTGTTTCAAAACACACACTAAAGTAGTTGCGAAACATTTACAAGTGTGTGCAACATCTCATCTCCTGTATCAATACTCTCTCTAAACACACTTGTAAAGTAGTTGTCTTGAATAACACTCATCCTTGGTTTAAGAAAGCGTGCCTAAGGCGTTCTGATGAGTGAAGCGTTGCCTAAAATGTATCCCATATGTGATGCGATTTCCATGGTGCGGTGCAATACGTGAGGCATACGCTTTTTACACATCTTGTAGTTTGGGCTTTCTATTATATCTAGCTATTTAAAAGGGCTGTTTTAGAGGACTATTGGGTTTAATTTTTAAGTGGAGTGAGCCAATTATTAAGAAAAATGCTTTTTAACCGTAACTTAAACTCTTAGAGTCGACCTCAAGTTCTCCCTACCATAGTTGTTGTCTCCTGCAATAGTTAAAGTGCCTTCTAAGTTTAAATTAAATTAAAAGGTTTAATATGTTATGTGGAATTAAATTATAAGTATTTTCTCATTACCGGACGCCTTCGGTGCATGATGCAAGGGCATCACGCATCACGCCTCGGCTTCCATACTCTTAACACCTCTGGGCACCTCACGCCTTCAAACCAAACACTCATCTCATTTCTTATGATCAGTTTTCTTACATTCTTCATCGATGGCATTTCATGATACAATGATCTGAGATAAACATGACCTTAGATATTAATCTTCATAATTTGGATATATTGTTTTCTGCCATTAGTTTTGGATTAATCAAGGGTGAAGGAATTGATAGAATCAACATGACGAAGCCCTTTAGAAAATTGAAGAATGACTAATGCTATTCTTTTTGGGGTTATTTTGCTTTGTTGGTAATAAAGATTTTAATGTCTCTACATTACATATGTATATTCATCTAAAAACTGCAATACTTTGGTTAGGCATTTGAAGATGTAATCGTTTGCTTATTACAATATTTACTACAGATATATAAGAGCCAGAACTGCTAAGGTCCTTGGGCCCAGCTTTTTTCTTTTTAAATGCTAATAATTTATTAATCTCCTAGCTGTCTTAAAACTTGGGCAAATTAGGAACAGGAAAAGTGTAGTCTTCTCTCTCTGGTCTTGGAAATTAAGTAAAAAACCATTTATATGATTTGTTTGTATCTCATACCTATTTGAAAGGAGTGTAATCTACCCATGCATCAGAATGTCACGGTACAAGAAATAAAAGACTCGGTTCTTATATGGTTGAACAATTTGCTTACATCCATGGTGTCTAGGATTTCTTTCATTTTACTATCTTAATGGTAGCTATTTTCTGACGTAAGTTGGATACACAGAGTTTTGTTCCATTGTAGGGTCCAAATTAAGCTTCATATCGATAATCGTCTTATAAAAGTAAACAGCAGTCACTTCTAGATATATGTTTAAGTCTTATATCCTATAAGTTCTATAACCAACCTGTGGTTCTTAGTTTCTTACTCAGTCTCTGACTTCCTAATTTGCTATTTAAGTTAAGGTTGTTTATAAGTAATGACATGGCCTGATAGTGAATTACTTAGATAGAGGTGGCAAAAAAGGTGGGTTGGCTAGTATATTGCATGAATTTGGGTATAATCATGTCAGCTATATGTATGGGCCGAACTGTGTTAGACTGTTAGTTTAAGTTAGGTTGATAGCCAACGCTTTCTGGTCCTATTTTTTGATGTTGTACATAATGCATGCATTTAATAATTAATATTATGAGAAACACTATGTTGTCAGTATAACACTAATTATTTTTGATAAGTAAAATGATTTAGGAGAAGTAAGCATTTGAATCACTTTTGATGGGTTCCAACCTGCATGACCTGTTCTGCTTACAGCTAATCCTTTTACCTGTTTGACTTGTATAAATGGGATGAAATTGCCACCAGTAATAGTCTCAGACCATGGGTATGCTTTAAGTAGTGAAGTAGGCTGTATAGGGTTCAACCTGTGAACAGAGGATTTGTTGCACATGGGCTTTTGTGGGTTTCATTACATACATCATTTCAGTCAAGATGAACATGAAATTTGTAACATATTAGATTCTACTACCCATGTACCTTCATAGAATTTGTTATATATCTGATACTAAAATATTACATCATTGAATGTCCAAATATTTAATCTTCTTTTTAATGACAATTTGTAGCCACCTCATTGACTAATTGGTCTTTTTTTGTTTATGTTTTCTTTTTTTCAATCTTAGGTGAACTATGGTAACTTCATGCATGGACTTGTGAAAGAAAACATCCAACTAAACAGGAAGGTTCTTTCAGAGTTGTCAATGCATGAACCATACAGTTTCAAGGCTCTTGTTGACGTTTCACGTGCTGCTTTCCCTGGGAACAAGAACACACCATTAGCTCCTAAGAAGGAAGGCCTTTCAATTTTGGTTTGATCAAGTTGTCCTGCAACTTTTTTCGTTTTTAGTATTACCTTAAATAATCTTGTTTTACTTTACGCCATAAAATGCTAAATAGATCTCTTGATGCAACTTCTTGAAAGCCCATTTTCCCAATATGATTAAAGATCATGTTCTCCATTGATATGCATTACATCACCTTGCTCTGTATCTCGAGCCTATAGACCCTGCTTTGGTGATGCAAAATTGGTTTTGTCAAGATAAAGCTTGTTAATCTCCAAGTATTAGGCCCTGCTTCTAGGCCCATGCCTAGAAGTTCAATTTTTCTGGCCCATATGAAACTTGTCACCTCTTGGGAAGTTGGGCTCTTGGCCAATTTTATTTATTTTGCATTTTTTTTGCCCCTAGGAGAGTGTGGTTAACCCATGAGTGAGTGAGTTTTTGGAAGGTGATTGTCTAAATTCCTGACCACCGCATATTCACAAGTGTTAGAAAGAACAAACAGAAATGTTGAAATCTTAAGGAATTACAGCAACAAGCAAAGCGTTAAGTATTTCGATCTATGAGATACACTTTCTCTTGTCTTTAACTGCACCTCTGTTAGGGATAAGAACAATTACAACTGAGAAGGATGCACGAAAAACAATCAAGAACATATAATGAATTTATGTGGTTTACACGATCATAGTAATCGTACTACGTCCACTGTGAAGTAGAGGGCTTTTATTGTTACAAAGGCTTGCTACTGTGTGCATTAGGGTTATAATATGTAGAGAACTATTTATAGACAAAATAAGCTTGACCTAATGTGGGCAAGGCATACAAGCTTAAACTCGTCACAACCTTTTTCTGTCAGCAGTCTGTGAAGAACTAATCGAACTAATACATTCTTTAGCACCAATATCAATAGTGCCAAACCCCTCTTAGCGTTAGCTTCTGCGGTTGACTTCAACAATGTTGAAGTGCTACGTCTTCACAACGTCAATAAACTCAAAGAGCAGATTAGGCTCCACCACTTGACAATCAAAACTTGGAGGTTGATCAAACGACTTTACCGCCATCACTTTATCAAATTTCTGTATGCCACACATCTCTTTTCTCTCTTTCTAGCTCGCCTTCTCTTCAAACATTTGGAAGGCCGGTTGAAGCAATACACAACTTCAACCTTTTTGTAGTCTCAACCTTGTTAAATATATATGTGGATCTTTTTCGAAGACAAACTACCATCATTTATCAAAGTTTTTGATAACATGAACCTCATCTTTATCTGTTTCGTCCTGTTTTTAAATTTGGGTTTTTTACTTTTAGGGAATTAAATAAGTGGGTTTCTCACTTCAACCTTATATCAAAGATCCTTTATTGGTTGTTCATACTCGACTAATGGTATGTAATTTGTTCTTCTTACAATATTTGTTTTTGGGCCAAACGAGGTTTTGAATTTAGATTATCTGAAACTACGAAAAAGTGGTAGCAAATAAGGGGTTTACATATGTTTTTGGAGGTTCACAAATACTAAAAAGATTGGGGTTTTATAGGGTTGAGCAAGAAACAAATGAAGTTTATGCTCAGACCACTCTAAGCTATGAGATATATATAAGACCTTGCTTCTGTTCTTATCCTAATTTTTTTACCAAGTTTTGTTTTTCGTCAAATATGGTTGAAACTTTGCTTTTCGGTTTAATCATTAAAGTTGTTTCTTAATGATTTAACCATGAAGTTTTATTTACCTTCTACTTTAACCATTTTTACCTGGTTATATCCAAACACATCCTAAACCCTTTCCCAAACACACTAAAACGCTCCTAAACCTGCTCGCAAACACACTCCACTCACCAAACACTCCCTACCCCCAACTCAAAGTCTCCTCTCTCTCTCTCTCTCTCAATTTGAGTTCAAACACCCACATACACACGTACGCGCGCGCGCGCGCACACACACACACACTCTCTCTCTCTCCCCCTCTCTCTGAATTTGAGTCGGAGATTTGAAAATGAAGAATATGATAGCTAGTGCCACCCAAACAACCACTGCCGCCCAACTCATGCTAACCATCGCCGTCGCTGCCATGAAGATGAAGACTGAGCGTCTGCACCTCATGAGAACCACCACCGCTGCCGCCGCATTGTGAGTTAACAAGAAGATGAAGATATGACTGCCATTGCCACCACCGTCACACTACTTCACGGGTTTGATTTCACACCTCGTACGCCGTCGCTGTTGCACACCGTCGCAATCGCACAAACGCATCAGTTTCCGATTTTTGATTTCAAGGTTCTTGTTCTTTTTTGTTTTTTATGGAAATAAATTGATTTCAAGGGTACATCTAATTTGTGTTCAAGTGTTTATCTTCAAGGTTTTCTTGTTTTTGTGCTTTGAATCGATGGAGTCCCACACACACATGAACACACATTTTTTTTTGTTCTTGAATCGATGAAGGCGCACAAATTCAATCAATGAAGCCACAAATTATATAAATTGTATAATCTCAACATGTTTTTGTTTTCGTTGTATAATCTGAACATGTTTTTGTTCTTGAATCAAAGAAGGCTCACATACAGGTTATGTTAAAGGTAAATCGTAAAATAAAAATTAAAGGCTTAAACAAAAAACAAACAAAACTTTATGGTTAAAGGCTTAAACGAAAAACAAACAAAACTTCATGGGTATATCATTCAAAAAATAATTTTGAAGGTTAAACCAAAGGTAAGTAAAACTTTGATAATTAAAGCATATTTGTCCCTTCTTCTATACTTCTCGAAGAATCTTACAGTTCTTGGTTTCCTCACTTTAGATGCAACACTATTCACTATTCAGCAAACTGATCCTACTAGCCCTTATGCAATTAAACTCAAGTCAGCGAGGTTTCACTCTTTCAAGGGAGCAAATTTAAACAGTTTAAATAGTGAAACTTCCAATTCTAATTACCAAATATTGGCTGATGAAGCTTCTCGAGGGTTTACCGTTAGTTCATTACGGAGGTTAATTAACCGTCCCTCCCTCGTTATAGACTTTATGGAAAAGTTCCTGCTCATTAAACACTAACATCAATTTGTCACGGTTAATCATTAAGCGTCTTTAATTTGGTGAGGGTCCAAATTGACCACCTGTGCGTGAATCTTGATTCTATGAGATGCCGGTTTATAAGCAGGTTTTAGAAAATTGGGTTGTGTTTAAGTTGTGTAACCATATTCCGAAGCAGTGTAGAATGGATAAGTTTCATTTTGCAAGCCTTCTAGACATCCTTTAAGGCGTCAATTCTATCAACTCTTGGTAGAAGCCAAAAACGGGCTCAAGGTCGTCTTTCAAGCCAATGTATGGTTCTTATGGAGATAAGTTAGAACCAGGAGGAAAAGAGTGATCCTGAAATCGTATGTAAGCATGGACTGCTCGAAGGATCATATAAACACTATTTGAGTATGATAATTTAACCCTATGTCTAGGTTACATGAAATTCAAATTTTGAGGATAATCCTAAGGAAAAACTCGTATCAAGACACTAATACGAGACCACAAATTAGGGTTATTAAAGAATTCAATATTTTCTGATTACAAAAAATAAGATCAATCAATTCAAATATTGATTTTATTCCATAATTAAATGATGAAAGTTTTATGGTAATTATCCATAAAATATTATAGAGAACAATTATGGTAATTAGCGGGACCCCCGCTAGGGGGCGCAACCCCCTTGACCTCTATCATTAGGTCGAAGCGAGATCAAACTTGTTTTATACAACTGTGCATTTCGCACCTTCTAACTTATCTAAAATCAAGATTTGAATTCCATTAGTAATCTGTAAACTCCATCACACTAAAATTACCCAATATTACTAAAATAAAAAACAATATACCATAATGAAGCCACTTTTGGTTAAAAAAAAAGCCCCAAAAGTGTACTTTTTACAAGAATATTTAATTGTTTTTGCTTCTTTGGTTTTAACTAGAGGGATGTTGACAAAAACCAAAAAGCAAAAAAAAGATAACAATCAAAATCTTATACTTTATTTCCACACACCAAATCGGTCCAAAGTACACACATACATATTCAATTAACAGACACAACCAAGGGACATGACTCTTCAAAGAACTTAGAACTTGGCCAGCCTTCTAACCAACATGGCAGTTCATTACTAAACTAACAATTAACTACTTTTTTCTAACCGACATCGTTACAAACTTCCGACACAAATTTGCTCATGCAAATATGACCATAACAATTGTTTTAACCTTCAAACAACAATCATAACTAGGGGTGTTCAAAACTAAATATTCGAAAATTCAGATAGTTGGTTTTCAGTATTTGAATTGGTATCCGAAATTTCAGATTCGGATATAAGATATCCGAATTATCCAAATTTTCAAAAACATATTTTTTATATAATTTCTTTAAATATATATATTTTAAACTTTAATCATCAAAAAGTAGTTCAAATATATTTTAAAATAAAAAATAAATGTATATAAAACTAGGGGAGGGTTCAAATAAGAACTAATTTTCGTACGAGAACTCTGAGAACCAATCTTGATCGTTCATTTTGTATAATGGAATTCATGGATGAAGAGTGTGTGGGGATTGGGTGTGATATGGTACATGTAAGGAATTCATGGGTGGGCAATCCAATTGAAGGAGGGGGAATTGGACGACTAAGATTGGTTTTCGTGGTTCTCGTACGAAAAACAGTTCTCGTTTGAACTTTTGCCTATAAAACTATATATATTAAGAAAATTAAATAAATTAGCTATATAAATTTTATGTACAATAAATGAAGTTAAAAATAAGGCTCAAAATATTATTTTGATGTCGGACACGGAAATGATACTTCTACTTATGAAATTGATTCATCCAAGAAAATATATGCTTTACTAACTTGTAATATAGCTTCAATGGTATTGTATAATTACATGGATGAATCAATTTTGTAAATGGATTTATCACATCCCTTTCATTAAATATGACTAGCTAGCTGTGAATTAGAAAGTATAAGTAAAATATATTTGTTTCTTAGATGAATTAATTTTAGAGTTAATTACAAAAATGGTCCATGTAGTTGTTATTGATTTTCATTTTTAATCCTTTAACTTTAAAAATTACGAAGATAGTCACTGTGGTTGTCATTTTATTTCACTTTTTATTCTTTTGTCTAACTTCAGTTATATTTGACCATTAATTAAAGGGTATTTCAGTCTTTTCTCACTTTATCCTCGTTACCTTTACCCTTTCTTTTTAATTTTTTTATCTATTAATTTTAACATTATAAAAAAATTTAAAAATTTAAAAACAGCTCTAAAACCCTAGCCCCGTTCCCCTTCGATCCCATCTCCACAACCACCACCGGTCCATCGTATAACCACCATCGACCCATCATATAACCACCACCGCAACCATCGTCCAACATATTCACCATCTATATGTCATAAATTATATGCATATTATTATTTAGTAATACATGTGTGTGTTTAATGATAAATACAAGTGTATGTGTGTGTGTTTCGTCTTCTAAGAACAAGAAACGATAAAACTGGATGTGGGTTTCGTCACCCAAAAATCAAAGAACAAGAAATAGAAATCAGAGAACATGAGACCCAGATGTGTAAACTAAACCCAAAAACAAACCAAAGAACGAATCAAGATCCGGGTTTGAAATTTTGAAATTTATCATACAAAAGATACTTGAAACGGAGTAAGACGTGCAATGGTGGCGGCGTGCGATGGTGGCGGCGTGCGATGGTGAATAATTCAGATATGGTGAGCGGCGGTGGCGGTAGTTCAGATTTATGATCGATGGTCGTGGTGGTTCAAAACGGACAGCGTTGGTGGTGTTGTCGGTGGTTGTCGATGGCGAGGCGGTGGTAGTTCTAATTTGTGATCGATGATCGATGGCAGACAGTGGTTTTTGTCGGTGGTCTTATAGTGAGAGGAAGAGAGAGCTTTAGTGGTGGTGGTGGTGGTGGCGGCGTCCAGCGGAAGCGGTGGAGGGACGACTATCAGTGGTGTTGACCTGTATGGGGTGGAGAGGGGTGGTGAGTGAATTGGGTTTAAGATAAATATGGAGAGGTGAGCGAGAGAGAGAGAGTGAGTTGGTGTTTGGAAATAGAGTTTGTGTAGAGAACCTATAACCAAGTGAGTTTGGAAATAGATTTAATAGGTTTATCTTGTTTGGAAATAAGGATAATAGATGAAAAGACAAAATTAATAAAACAAAATGATAACTACAGTGAAAGATAACAGGGGTTAGCCTCAAGGACCAAAATTAAAATAAAACGACAACTACAATAACTATTTTTATAATTTTTAAAATTAAATTATTAAAATTAAAAATCAGTAACAACCACACGAACATTTTTATAATTAACTCTTAATTTTACAAGGGAAAGAATCGATCTTAAAAAATACGCTAACGATTGATCTTAATTTCTTCGATTCCCGCCCTATTTATATTATACGATCTGATCTGATATGATACGACCATTGCGCACTCCTTCTTGTTCATCATCACCCACGCAGTCGACACGCTTTCTCGCTTCTCCCCCATTAATTCTTGATTGATTAGGTTAGGTTAGGTTTTGTTTTCATGGTAATCGCTGATTTCAACATCGATTTCAAATGCCGATAACCTAACAGATTAACGTTCTCCTTCACTTCCAAGCCTGCCTTTGATTGCTATTGCTTTACTTTTCACGGTAATTATCATCACATCCCTCTTAATTTCCATTCTTCTTTATTAATTGATTATCAATTTCTGCAGTCAACCTTGATTTTCATCATAATCGCTGATTTCAAACGCTTTATCCACACGTCTGCACTCACGGATCCAAGCCTTTGATTGCTTTACTTTTCACGCTAATTATCCCTCGATCTTAATTCCCACTCTTCTTAATCGATTGATCCTTTCTCTCAACATCTCGTTTAATTCTTCATTTGATTTAATTTTGTTTTTCTATTTTATAAGTTTTTGTTTTTTATTCGTGTTTTCTTTTGTTTATAATCTTCTATATATAAATAATAGTCTTCCCTGTTTGTTTATTAAAAACTTTGAGGATCTATTTTCTTCACTGATTCCCTGCTATTCCTAATCATCTCTGAGATGAGGGGAGGGATTATCTACATTAAAATCCATTGCCTCGATCTCTACTGCTGCTTCTGTAAGATTCCTTTGTCTTGCTTAATTATCGATCAGCAACATATTCATGTTTCTTACAGCTTTAGAATTACTTAATTATGATTCATCTTTTCGTAATTTTCCAGGGAACTTGACGACATCTAACGAGTCAGGAAACATTGGATTCAGATGGACTTGCTACCTTCATTTAGACATTAGTTCTGGGTATGTATGTCTTCACATTTATCCATTCATTACCCTTTTGACTTTTCGAGGTAGTAAATACTTTTTCTTGTCCAAAGTTTTCATTCATATTTGTTGTATTCATCGCTTATCTGTTTCAAAATGTCGTTAAGGTTATAGTTTCATTGTAATTCCTCCTGACATACCAGCTTAGGTTTTTTTTTATCTTATGTAGTTGATGATTTAACTGTTTAGTGGAATACGAATTTGTAGAACATTTTAGTGACTTTGATATACAGTCAAACACTGCATTTCTCATGTGACAAGGGACAGTTAACTTTTCCTAGTGTATACATGCATCGATATCTCTCTCTGGTTTGTTAGCACTTTGACTGACCCCATAATCAACTACTTCTTTTAATATGTGTAAAGGTCCTAACATTGCATTTCTTATATAACCATGCGGGAGTCACTTGTTTCTTCATGGTGTATGTTGATGACATTGTTCTTACCGGCAATAACTTGGATTTCCTTACCCACTTCATCCAGACCCTTGCAAAGCGTTTCTCAATCAAAGATCTAGGTCCTTTACATCATTTCCTAGGTATTGAAGTCATTTCCATGACCTCTGGATTGTTTCTCTCTCAACATCGTCACATACAAGATCTCTTAACCCAATTTCATATGGATGGCGCGAAAGAGGTGGCCACACCTTTAAGCACTTCAGTGGTTCTTACCCCCGAGGACGGTTCCCCGCACGTTGATCCGACCCCCTATCGGAAACTTGTTGGCTCTTTGCAATATTTAGCCTTCACCAGACCGGATATCTCCTTTGCTGTTAACAAACTTTCACAGTTCATGCACTCGCCAACTCAGACACATTGGCAAGCATTGAAGCGATTACTCCGGTACTTGAAAAGTACAATCCATCATGGTCTGTTTCTCAACCGCAACTCGACTCTTGATCTAAAGGTATTCTCAGACTCCGATTGGGGAGGGGTTTCAAGTAATGGTCGTTCCACCACAGCCTATATCTTATACCTTGGATCCAACATCATTTCCTGGCGTTCAGCTAAACAGAAGTCTGTTTCTCGCTCCTCCACAGAAGCCGAATATAAGGCACTTGCCAATGCAGCATCAGAAGCTTCTTGGGTCGAAAATTTATTAGCCGATCTCGGCATTTCCAAAACCAAACCCACCAGGCTATTCTGTGACAACACAGGTGCAACCAACCTGTGTGCCAATCCGGTGTATCACTCACGTATGAAACATGTGGCCTTGGATTACCATTTTGTTCGAGAAAAAGTTGCTGATGGATCACTACACGTTCTGCATGTCAACTCCACAGATCAGCTGGCTGATGCTCTCACCAAACCACTTGGACGCAACGTCTTTCTCAAACTTCGCTCCAAGATTGGAGTATCCGATGGATCCTCCATCTTGCGGGGGCGTATAAAGAATAATCAATAATTAAATTAAATAAATTAGTTCTCTAGAATGTTCTTAAGTTGTTGTATCTCTTATGGTAACTATTTATGTAGATCCTAAAATCTCTCCTTTTCCTGTATTAGTTTCTGCCTATTTATTCTTTGTATATTCCATTGTAAAGATGATACACATAATATAATATTCTCTGATTCACCTTTATACGTATCTAATATTGTCATTAAGGATATAGTTTCATTGTCAATTGTCCTCGCATATCATTTTCAAATTTGTTGCAGTATAGTCAAACATTGCATTTCATATGCGACGAGGGACAGTAACTTTTCCTGCAGAATACATGCATCTGGTTGCACATTGGTTGACATGTAATCAAGTACTCCTTGTAATATGTCTATTGGTCCAAACAGTGCATTTCTTATGTGATGAGAGTAACTAAATTCTCGTGCATAATACATGCCAATGTCTTTTAGATAATGTTTATTTCTTTTAACATTTGTGTTTCATTGTCCTCTATGTAATGGGTTTTGATATGTGTTTAGTTGCTTACCAAGTTTTGTGTTAGTAAAAAAACGATATTTTTTTTGTTATATGTAACCAAGCGGATTGCTTAGTTTACATTTAGACATTATTGTTCCGTGTCAACCCGTTTTGAAACGTTACTCAAACTCGCTTGACCCTTCCATCTTGCAACATCTACTTGCATCTGATTCTTGAAATTGTGAAGAACTCCAAATCAACTCAAATGAGGTGAAGTATCACCACCCTTTGAAGTCTCTCGTATATTTATCCTCTACTTTTAACTTTAGCATAATTTCATTTGATTTTTGAAACTAAGTGTATGAATATATGATTGACAAGTTTTCATGATGTTTTGCAAGGAATTGAACACCTAAGGAGTTGGCAAGCATTGGATTGAGATGGACTCACCACTCATTCATTCATGGGTAATAACAAGTTCTGGTCAAGACAAGGCTTTAGTTCGAGACATGTCTCCCTTCATCCACCCCAACAGATACCTAAACAAACACATATCACTTGTGACTTAACAATTAAGTGCTTGTATTTTCATTTCACTAATAATTTATACCTTCAAAAAGACATTATGTTAATGTCCTGTGTTAAGAAATAAGCTAAACAAAGTATAGAAAAGCTAGAAATGGTGATAGGAGGATGATTTCATTAATGGAAGGAAAAGATAAGAGAGAACAATCAGGAAGGACCCAAATGGAATCCTCCTGCCGAAACAACAGCCAAGACAAACTAACCAATTACATAAGCATGACCCTCTCTCCTCCTCTCACATGTCTTATATAGGCTGCTTCACATCAGATAACAGAACAGTATTTCCCAACCCTCACATGTCCCCCTCCACTTCCTGTTCATTAGGCCCGCTGGGATGATCAGTTAACATAGGCCCAGTATCATTTTCTTTATCAATTCCTCCATAATGAAGAAGAGGCTTGCCTCAAACCTGAATTCAGGAAACTCCACATCTGTCCAGTGTTTGTCGGCCACTAATTTCATGTGTGACTGTGCTCGTTTTAGATGGTACTTCAGTTGCTTTAGAGCCTCTCGGTCCACCAAATCCAGAGCCACGACTTCATTCTTCACTTCTCCCAGAATAAAATGGAATATAGTAGGCGGGGATCGGCCATAGACTACCTCTAATGATGTAGTGTCGGTGGATACATGGTACAATGTATTGTGCCGATACTCAGCCCAAGGAAGACACAGGGACCATGTCTTGGGAGGATCAACAGGAACACCTCTTGCCAAAACTTACTGAGAACAAGTGGGTCCTGATAACTGAGTATTGAGTTGGAAATTTCGTGAAGGTGGATGACTAATTTCCAAAAAATTTCAGCGACTGACCGAGCCGTATAGGGGTGTTTTAACAAAATGAAATGGCAATACTTAGACAACCTGTCCACAACTACTAAAACAGGTTCAAAACCCCTGGATCTGGGCAAACCCGTAATAAAAATGGATGATTTGAGACTTGACAGACATCATGCGAACAAATTCCTTGACTGACTTTGTCACTCCCACCTAATAAACTCGAGAAGAAAGACGTCAATACGTGCAATAATACCCCGAATGAACACCGCCAGGGCTGCTATGGAATTCTTCTAACAACTTAGGTATCCAATTTGAAGCAGCAGGAATAACCAAGAAGTTCTTATAGAACAGTTTTCCGTCGATGAACGAAACTCCAGGCTGTAAGAGAGGATCTCGAGCGAGGTCAGCCACCACTTTCTGAAAATTAGGATCACATATGATTCTTGTAACTAACTGTGCTGAATTTATGACTGATAAGTTTTCGTGATGATATGCGAGGGATTGAACATCTAAGAATTGGCCAGCATTGGATTTAGATTGGCTTGCTACTCATTCATTCATGGGTCAAAACGAGTCTGGGTCAACACAGGTATGTCTTCCTTCCCTCATCCCCTCACTCATACTTACATAAACACATATCACTTGTGACATAACAATTTAAGTGCTTGTTTTTCGTTTCACTAATAATCTGTACCTTCCAAAAGACTTCTTTCTTTGAATGCCCTGATTCTTCTTACATATTTTTACATGTCATTTAAACTGTTGTATAATATGTACATACCTTTTTATCTTATTTTTCAACTATTTTTAAATGGAATCCTTTAAGCATGACCCGGAGCTTGTATAGTAATGTTGATTCTCTTTCATGAATTTCTGTTACTGTAGCATGGTTAGATGGCCTCGATAAGAAGTGATAAGAGTTTGGCTAACCAAGTTACAACACCTAAAACAAACAAAAATATATGAAAAACGATATTTGTTCTGATACAACTAATTATAGTTCCCTTGTTTTTCCTTTTCCTTTTTCTGTTCTTGACCGATTTCCTTGCTCACAGTAATCATTGATTTTGGACATCACTTTATTGACATATAGTGAAATACTTCTTGTAACATGCATAAGTTCAAATACTCTATTTCTTATGTGAGTCCGCCAACATCTTTTTATATATTTTTTTGTTCTCCTTCAACATTTGTGTTTCAAATGTACTCTATTTTTATATGTTTTGATCTGTGTCAGCTGCTTACCAGGTTTTGTTTTTAAGAAGAAGCAATACTTCTTAGCCTTTTGTAATAAATCTGAACTGTGATCGCGTATTAGAACTTTTTTAGACGTAATCGTTTTGTCTCAACCCTTCCATCGTGATCCCAACAAGAAGAATGTAATCTTTTTCAGATGCCCCTAACCAACCCCTAGTCTCCCCTTTTTATTTCTCCCTTACTTGGGTCACAAGACAACGTAAATAAAGTAACAACAGAATTTGCTAATGGATTGTGAGTGAAGTCATCACCCTCAATAAATTCCTCCTCGCCATCCTGGTGAGTTTTTTTTCCTGAGCAGCGATGCCCATGTGTGTACTTTTTGTCGCATAAAAAACACACACGCTAGCCCGTTTATCAGCTAATTCTGAATTTGTAACTTGTGAGTTTTTTTAACTGGCCATTGTCTAGTTCATAATATCTGTAGCTGGTCGCTTCGTATTCCTCGAAGACCCCTGTGTGTGAGCTAATGATGCCATGCTCGAACTTCGCTCTGAATTATAACCACTCGCAGGAATTGGAGCCTGATTTGTACTTTGCTTTGCTATCATGACAGTTTTGGTTTCATTGTTCATAAGAGAACTTTGGCTTGGTTCAATCCCTCAGGTTGCACTATATCCAGAGTAGTTTCCGCTCTAAATTTGCTAAATATGAATTTTTACCCTTTCTTTGTGAGTTTGTAAAAAATTTTTGAACTGTCGTTGTCTATTCATAGCTAACTACGTATTTGTACATTTGCTTTGTGAGTTTTTCGAATGGTCGTTATCTATTCATAGCTATTTGTACCTTCGCTTTGTGAGTTTTTTGAACTATCGTTGTCTATTCATAATATACGGAACCGGTTTCCGCTCCGTATCCTCCTAGTGCGATGTCTTGAAAATCGGGAGAGGAAACTAGCTGTAGGCATCGTCCCTACCCAACGTTGAGTAAGGTTGCGCTGCTGCTTCTAATTCTTCATATTGTTTGCTTCAAAAATTTAAGAACCTTTTTTATACATCTTCAAATCCAACATAATCCACAATCCTTTTCTTTTCTCCGGAAGCGCTAGTTTCTGGTCTAAATGATGGGAAGCGAATACCCAAATCATCACAATACTGCTCATAACGGGGAACCGATTGAGGAGGTTGGTGATGCTGATACTGGGGTTGGTGATCCCATAGCAACAAGGAGGGGAAAAAGGAATATTCAAAAAGCAACAAGGTATGCAAGATGTGTCAATAGCTGTGATATTGATTCTGTGGCCTTTGCCTTGGCGGTTGGATGATATTGGGTCCGATCAGCCAAAATCATATAAAGATGCTTTGAAAAGTAAGGATGCAGAAAGTTGGGTGGTTGCCATGAATGAAGAAATGATTTCTTTGGAAAAGAATAAAACGTGGAAACTTGTTATATTACCAAAGGGAGTGAAACTAGTGGGATGCAAGTGGGTCTATAAACGGAAGGAGGGAATTCCTGGAGTTGAACCCGCAAGGTCAAGGCGAGATTGCTCGTGAAAGGGTTCTCACAAAAGGAAGGGATTGGCTATAATGAAGTCTTCTCTCCTGTTGTGAAACAAAAAACTATCCAGGTTCTTTTAGCCATGGTGGGTGCATTCAATCTCGAGCAGCTAGATGTGAAAACTGCATTTTCTTCATAGGAATCTAGAAGAAAGGATATACATGTCTCAACCGGAGGGATTCGAAAGTTCCAAAGAAGACCAGGTGTGCTTGCTGAAAAAGTTTTTGTATGGTTTGAAACAGTCTCCGAGGTAGTGGTATAAGAGGTTTGATTTTTTCATAGTTTTTCATGGGTACACAAGAAATAAGTTTGATAGCTGCGTTTATTCTAAGAAGGTCTCTGAGGATTCCCATATTTATCTGTTCATATATGTGGATGATATGTTAATTGCAGCGAAATACATGGCTGTAATTAATGACCTGAAAGTGAAAGCTCTCCTTAAGAGTGTCTATGCAATCCCATAATTTAGATGATTTTTGTAACAACAATAAAATAAAATAAAGTGGGGTTCTGAGATTTGTTTGATTAAAACTAAAACTTAACAAGTAAATGAAAATTGCAACGATGTACGATGGGTTAAATCAATGAGAGATGAATTGGTCAACATTGGTTTCATCACATGAAGTACTAGCTAGTTTATCATTATGGAATATGGAATATGGTGCAATACTTGTGCTTCAATTTAATTTGGCTATAGCAATTTAAAAACTTAAACCACTTGTGTGTGAGCTAATGATGCCACGCTCGAACTTCGCTCTGAATTATAACAGCTCGCAGGAATTGGAGCCTGATTTGTACTTTGCTTTGCTATCGTGACAGTTTTAATTTCATCGTTCATAAGAGATAACTTTGGCTTGGTTTAATCCCTCAGGTTGCACTATATCTACAGCCAGTTAATTTGCTAAATACGAATTTATACCTTATATCCGCAGCTGGTTTCCACTCCGTATCCCCTAGCGTGATGTCTTGAAAATCTGAAGTGGAAACTAGCTATAGGCATCATACCTGTTAAATGTTGCCATCTTTAGCTTCCTTAATCGTTGTTCAGTGCCCAATATTGAGTAACGTTGCGCTGCTGCTTCTAATTCTTCATATTGTTTGTTTCAAAAATTTAGGAACCTTTTTGAAACATTTTCAAATCCGACATATTCCACAATCCTTTTCTTTTCTCCAGCAGGGCTAGTGTCTGGTCTAAAAGATGGGAAGGGAATACCCAAATCATCACAATACTGCTCATAACGTGGTATTTTTGGTGGTATCTTGGTTGGTTCGACCGTGGGGGTTGAGGAATTCCCGATTGCTTACGAGTTAAAGACAACAAAATAATCGTTACCTCTTCATGTCCTTTTGTTGTCTCCTAGTGTCTCTAATTTGCAATGTTCTGCCTACGATCTGCCTCAAGTTTAATGGCATCCAAATCCGCATCAGGTTAATTTATGTTCCATGGCGGAAAGCGCTTTTCATTGAGCAAACTGCAAAGCCTGCTATTCAGAAAATCTGCTTCCAAGCTGCTAATTTTTTTGTCATTGTACTTCCACGGCCCTCAAGAAATAACCTGGCTTCGACACCATTTTGACATGAATCATAGGATCTTTACACTTTTTTCGTTGACCAAAGCCTAGTTCATCACCTACATAGCCTACTACATCTCCTTGTTTCCCAGCCATGCCACCAATTGAATGAATTTAACTCCGACACAGACTCCCTATTTCCCAGCAACGATGGTCATCAGCCGCCTCCACATCCATCATTTCTAATACATCCCCTACCAAGCCCACGATGTCCTCTACCACTTGTCACCATTCTTTATTGACTCGAACTATACAACCGAAAGCACGTTGGGCATCTTAAACCAAAATGTCTTTTAATCTACATGCATCCTCCTCTAGTCTTGCTCCCATCCGTTGTAACCCCAAAGATACTCTATCCGACACTAATCAGAAAAATGCCATGACCAAGGAAGCCCCTCCATCTCGGTACAAATGTTGCTTTTCTCATCCTCTATGTCGATGATATCATCCTCACCACGTTTTCTCATCTTCTACGACATTCTCTCATATCACTTTTGTCTAGAGAATTTGCTATGAAGGATCTTGGTCGGAAAAGTGAAAGTCTCATTTGACAGCTATATAAGATAGACACTTTCTAATTTCCATGTCTGTCTATGAGGTTTGCACTAATAAATTTCGTCGTTAAAAAAAAACCGAAGAAAAAAAAAGAGGAGTGATCATTTTCAGCATGAGCTATTGGCGTCTCAGATTAGTATGTTCTCTTATAATCCGAATAGATGTTTGAATGATGATGAAGCATTGCATTTGAGATATTGCAAAGTGGTGGAGATCGGACGAGTTCCATTTCACGAGCCTTTGATACATCTTTTAAGGCGTCGATTCTGTCAACCTCTTAGCGGATGTCAAAAAAGGTCTCAAAGTTGTCTTTGAAGTCTCTCTGTGGGTCTAACAGAGATACCACAACCAGGTATCTTTCGGTTCAAACAAATCCCCGAAACCATAGCCCCTGCAAACATTTTTAAGTCTTGTCGCTTGTTTGGACTTTCTTTAGAGGGAAATGTACATATCTAAAGTGGCTGTGTTGGTTTACTAATTCCCAATTTTTCTACGCAATTACACTTCATCGTCATCTTCTTTAGTTGGCATTAATAAATTTTTTCGTTCCAAAATTGAAAAAGAAAAAAAATGAACAGTGACAATTTTCAGCATGCGCTATTGCGGTATTGCCGTCTCAGCTTGGTATGTTCTCTTATAATCTGATAAATAGATGTTTGAATGATCAAAGTTTTCTTGTATGGCTATAACGAGGCTTTCGTTTCGTGATTGATCGAACGGTTTCTGTAACATGCTTGGTCCTGTATGTACATTGATGTAGCCTTGTGGAAGTTATAATTAAGCTGAAATATGCTATCAAGCTCTATCACAGTAATTTTGCATTTGAGATATATATCATACATTGCAAGTTTCTTGGTATATACGTGACCAGAAATACATATAATGTACATTAATAGTTACTTTTGATGTATGTTCTGCAAATCAATTTACTATGCAGTAGGATAGGAAGCCTGCATGGCAATTCCACAAAGGCCTTCTTTGGCATCAACATCTCTTTGCATCATTATATACCCCTCTTGACCCCAGCTTGTTCCCCAGGAGTTCTTCACGAGCCAATACTTAGTCCCGTCATCACTCGTTCCATAACCAACGGCAGTAACACCATGGTCAAGTTCGGTGCCACAGTCTCCTGTAAAGACACCACTAGAGTAGAACTGGAAGTCGGACCCACTAGCATCAATGGCAACAGAGACGGGCTGACTAGCGACAGCTTTTAACAGCGCAGCTTCACTATTAGCAGGAACATCTTCATGACCGGTTATATCTGCAGCATGGTTAGATGCCTCGTTGCTGTTGCAGGTGCCGTCAACTCCTTTGTAAGGGTAGTTGGCCTCTGTAGTGAGGCCTTTATTGCTTACAATGAATTCAAAGGCGTTGTCCATAAGACCACCCTCACATCCCTGATCTACACCACTAGTGTCACAGTCCACGAGCTCTTGTTCAGATAGAGACACTAATTTACCAGTTTTCAGTTGGGTTATGCCTTCCATGGCTGCCACAGCAGAAAATGCCCAACAACACCCTGCGTACATTTATATATATGGTCATGCATGTATGATGAAATTAATTAGTTATATATTTGAAGTAGTCAAATAAATATATAGCTAGCATGAACATACATAATTAAATAAATGCTAGCCGCTGCTTAATAGATTAATTAATTACCACATTGGCCTTGATCTTTAATAGGTGTTACTGCACCTTTCTTTCTCCAATCCATTGATGATGGAACCGCCGTCACGTTTTCATACCTGAAAGCAGAGGTTGACGGGGAGCATTCGTGTGCTTTGAATCGGTTTCTTGTGGTTCTAAACTCTTCGTTTGTAAGGTCTGCAAACTCATTGACAGCTAATTTGTATCCTTTGTTCATGGCATTGTTGAATGAGTCGATATACCGCACGTTCTCTTGAAAAATCTGTGAACGCCGTTGTTTCTCCTCAGCGTCCTTGTACACACGTCCGTAACGGACCATCCATTGCTCGTGACTCTCGTTTTCCTGGAGCAAGCGAGAGGCCGCGCGTGAAAGCAAAGTCGCTGAGAAGATGAGTAAAACTAAACAAGAAAGGGAAGTTGATTTGGTGGATGACATAGTTCTTAATTGCTGTAGTTAGGTATAATTAAGAAACCAATTAAGGAATGAATGAGTTGATATGAACTCTCCTCCCAAAGGTTGGCTTTATATAGAATCAAAATTTTAGTCCTTTTGTGCAAATTAAAATGTAATCAATCATTTTCTCTTCAAGATCGTGGAAGATAAGATGCTCTGCTTTTGAATCTAATATTATTTAATATATTTGAGTAACGTAGTGTATATATATGGTGTTTATATTGACAATATATAAGTATAAGCTAGCTTAGCTGCTTTGACTTTTCCTATTGGACTTGACTGCTAAAGTGTATACTCTTTAATTTATTGTTCTTTAGCAACCATAATTAAGGTGGCCATTATCTTGGAATTTTGTCTTGTCATATATCTGGTAAAATGAGTGTTCAAAACCATAAACTAGGGTACATGTCTAACCACCCTTTTCCACTTCTTCTATACCATCTTGGGGATGTCGAACATGCAATGCTTGAACGATCATCCTATTAATAATTATAAATATTTTAACTTCAAAATAAGGGGCCCCTAAAGTATATAAAAAAATCGAGTAACAAAACTGTTATGCGAAAAATGGAAAAATAAACAACTAATGTTGTAAAGAACACAAATGTTTTACGTCGTTCGGTTAACGGCGTGTCAACCTACATCCAAAGGTAGGAACCGAAGAGACTTTATTACTGATATTAGAGAGAGTTACAAATTTAGGATACAATGACCGTAACCTAGGCTCATTATTTATAATCAAAACCAAACAACTAATGCTGCCTAATCTTATTAAAGAAATGATTAATTCCATAATTAATAGATTCGAGCGCCGCATCAACCCCCAAAAGGACCGGCAAGACCCTACGCCGTGGACCACCTTTGCACGCTGAGCTGCACTCGAGGCGCCACGCCGTGGGGCACTACTCCACGCCGAGCTGCATATTGTTCTCAAGGTTTCCATGTTAAGCCATTTCCAAGTCATCAAACAACAATCTCCACCTTGACTTGAAATATCTTCAACCTGCCAAGGTTCCATCAGTCTCTCGGTCGTCTCCTTCCTGCGAAATGCCTCGAAGGGATTTTCACCTCGTGCGAACATTCACCAAGTCCAAGCAATGCTTGAACTTTTCCACCAGTAACTCCTTTGTCAACATGTCTGCTAGATTATTCTCTGTAGCAATTTTCTGAATAGAAAACCTATCCTTCTTCAAAACATCTCGGATGAAATTCAGCCTCACATCTATGTGTTTAGTCTTCTCATGATACACCGGTTAACTCATCATCTCGCTTCTTAGCATCATACACCGGACAAACATTCGACGCACCCTTCAGATATCGCATGATCCATTTTACTGCACTCCAATGAGTTTTCCCTGTATTACTCATAAATCTGCTCACCACACTAAGTGCATGAGGCAGATCCGGTCTCGTACAAACCATGACATACATTAGACTTCCAACTGTACCAGAATATGGAACTGTTTTCATGTAGTCAACCTCCTCATCCATACTCGGTATAGCGCTTTGATCAAATTTAAAGTGCGTTGCCAAAGGAGTACATAACGGCTTCGATTGATCAATAGAGAATGCCTGCACCACTTTCTCAATATATTTTTCTTAAGACACCCGTAGTATCCCCGCCGCTCTATCCCCATAAATCTCCATGCCCAGTATTTTGTTTGCCGCATCAAAATCCTTCATTTCAAACTCAATGTTCAGCAACACCTTCAATTCGTTAATTACAACCATGTCTTTTGCTGCAATCAACATATCATCCACATATAGCAACAGGTAGACATAGGAATCTTCAGAAACTATCTTGGAATAGACACAGTTATCAAACTGATTTCTTGTGTACCCATAAGACACCATGAAAGAATCAAATCTCTTGTACCCACTGCCTCGGAGACTTCTTCAAACCATATAAGGACTTTTTTAGCAAGCACACCCGGCCTTCTTTGGAACTTTCGAACTCCTCCGGTTGAGACATGTATATCCTTTCTTCTAGATTCCCATGAAGAAATGTAGTTTTCACATCTAGCTGCTCCTACTCCAGATTGAAAGCACCCACCATGGCTAAAAGAACCCGGATTGTTTTGTGTTTCACAACAGGAGAGAAGACTTCATGATAGTCAATCCTTTCCTTTTGTGAAAACCCTTTTGCCACTAGTCTCGCCTTGAACGTAGCAGGTTCAACTTCAGGAATCCCCTCCTTCTGTTTATAGACCCACTTGCATCCTACTGGCTTCACCCCCTTCGGTAATGTAACAAGCTCCCATGTTTTATTTTTCTCCGGGAAGAGCATTTCTTCATTCATGGCGACCACTCAGTTTTCTGCATCTTTGCCCTTTATAGCTTCTTTGTAAGACGTTGGTTCCTCATATCCAATATCATCTACAACCGCCAAGGCATACACTACAAAATCAATGTCACATGTATTGACACATCCTGCATACCTTGCTAGTTTTCGAATATTTCTCTTTCCCCTTGTTGTTGCTATAGGATCATCAACTCGTGAGTCACAACCACTAGCCTTCTCCTCAATTGGTTCCTCTTGAGGTTCTAATCTGCAGTTCATCTTCTATCATAACTCTGTCAGGGCTTTCAAGCTCCACCTTCTATTAGCACCACGATCTTTAGTACCTACAACATCATTACTACTTATACTCTGATCAAGTAGAGCAGATTCATCAAAGGTTACATCTCTTCTAATAAGGAATTTACAATGAGACTTACCTTCTGTACACCACAGTCGATAACCTTTCACTCCTGTTGCATACCCTAGATATATGCATTTCATCGCCCGCGGCTCCAACTTACCATCATTAACATCAGCATATGAAGGGCAACCAAATATCCTTAAATTAGAGTAATCAACACGTTTACCCGACCAAACCTCTTGAGGAGTTTTTTAAATTGATTGCATTTGATGGAGATCTATTAACTAGATAACAAGCGGTATTAACTACTTCTGCCCAGAATTGCTTTGACAGACTCGCAGATATGCGCATACATTTAGCACGCGCCATGAGAGTTTGGTTCATTCGTCTGCAACTCTATTGTGTTGTGGTGTGTGACGTACAGTGCGGTGCCTCACTATACCCCAAAACTATAGCCCCTGCAAACATTTTTAAGTCTTGTCGCTTGTTTAGACTTTCTTTAGAGGGAAATGTACATATCTAAAGTGGCTATGTTGGTTTACTAATTCCCAATTTTCTCTACACAATTACACTTCATTGTCATCCTCTTTAGTTGGCATTAATAAATTTTTTCGTTCCAAAATTGAAAAAGAAAAAAAAATGACCAGTGACAATTTTCAGCATGCGGTATTGCCGTCTCAGCTTGGTATGTTCTCTTATAATCTAATCAATAGATGTTTGAATGATCAAAGTTTTCTTGTGTGGCTATAACGAGGCTTTCATTTCGTGATTGATCAAATGGTTTCTGTAACATGCTTGGTCCTGTATGTACATTGATGTAGCGTTGTGGAAGTTATAATTAAGCTGAAATATGCTATAAAGCTGTATCATAGTAATTTTGCATTTGAGATATATATATATATATACTTATGTATATGTATATATATATATCATACATTGCAGTTTCTTCTTATATATGTGACCGGAAATACACATAAGGTACATTAATAGTTACTTTTGATGTATGTTCTACAAATCAATTTACTAAGCAGTAGGATAGGAAGCCTGCATGGCAATTCCACAAAGCCTTCTTTGGCATCAACATCTCTTTGCATCATTATATGCCCCTCTTGACCCCAACTTGTTCCCCATGAGTTCTTCACGAGCCAATACTTAGTCCCGTCATCACTCGTTCCATAACCAACGGCAGTAACACCATGGTCAAGTTCGGTGCCATAGTCAACCACCAAAAGGACCGACCAGACCCCACGCCGTGGACCACTACTCCACGCCGAGCTGCATATTGTTCTCATGGTTTCCATGTTAAGCCATTGCCACCACCGTCACACTGCTTCAAGGGTTCGATTTCACACTTGTCAAACGTCGTACGCCGTCTCCGCTGCACACCGTCACAGTCGCACAAATGCATCATTTTCCGATTTTTGATTTCAAGGTTCTTGTTTTTTTTTGTTTTTTATGAAAATAAATTGATTTCAAGCGTACATCTAATTTGTGTTCAAGTGTTTATCTTAAAGGTTTTCTTGTTTTTTGGCTTTGAATCAATGGAGTCCCACACACAGATGAAGGCGCACAAGTTCAATCAAAGAAGCCACAAATTTTACAAATTGTATAATCTGAATACGTTTTTGTTTTTGTTGTATAATTTGAACATGTTTTTGTTCTTGAATCAAAGAAGGCTCACACACAGGTTATGTTTTATGAAAATGATTCCACATAGACTCAATCATTGAATATGTTTTTGTTAATTAGAAAAATAAATAAATAATGCATTTAACCTGCTAAAGAGGTTAAAGGTAAACAAAATGGTTAAATCGTATAAAAAACTCAAGGCTTAAACGAAAAACAAACAAAACTTCATGGTTATATTATTCAAAAAATAACTTTCAAGGTTAAACCAAAAAGTAAGTGAAACTTTGATAATTAAAGCATATTTGACCCTTCCTCTATATTTGTCGAATAACCTTACACTTCTTGGTTTCCTCTCTTTTTGATGCTTCACTAATCACTATTTACGGGAGGTGATAATGCCACTGCCACCGACAAACTTGGTTAAATCCGCTTACATGAAAAGCAAATTTACCATCATTCCCTTGTTTTATATTTACTCATATTGAAGAAGAGAGAGAAAAAAGATATCTTCCCATTATCCCATATCAGAAAGTACAAACCACCCACATCCCAACAACTCCGGCATTTCCTCCGCCTATGCCGGTCTTTGTTCGCTACCTCTCCGACCCTTAAGCTTTCCGGTTCGTCTATTCCTTCATCGCTCTAAAGACGCTTGTAACTTTTTGATTCATCTCTATGCAACACCACGGTTGTCGATTTGTCATGCTTCACCGCCGTCGCCGGGAAAACATGACAAGTTTTTTATTTATAAATCTCTTCTTTTCTTTTTGATTCAAATCAAATGTCCTTTCTTTTTCATTCTGGAAATTGGCGAATAAATCTAATGAAATTAACAAGTAGGTGACACAAAGATTGAAAAATGGGGAAGTTGAAGATCGACGAAAAATAGTATAGTCAGAGTTGTCGCGGTCGTCCGTGAGAGGCCGGCATGAGGACGACGCAGTGCCTTAGTGGTAGTGACGCTGCAGACGTGAAGACAACCGGAGAGATTATCGGTAGTTCCGGTGCCGGTAGATGACTGGGAGAAGATATAGGAGTTGGTTAATGGTTTTAAATTGAAGGTGATGGTGTTCTTGTATTCAATTCTTATGATGACTACTATGATGAACAGGTTTAAGGAATAAGGTATTTTGGATCTGCAATTTGATGAATATGAAAAAAGATGATGATACGGAGTAGATGAATTTAGATAAAAAATAATAATATTCAAAGTATGTTGAAACAGAGTAACAAACAAGCCTGACCTAGTGTTAAGATGAGAACAATTTCTCTCTCTTTCATTAACCATCGTACAAATACGAAGATGATCGAGGAGCGCTCAAATTCATTTTTCAATAATATGAAGCGTGTTTGGAGAGAGAAAAAATATTTAATGGTTTAAATACGTTAAACCGTGATCTCCTTCACTCAGGATTCATCATGCCAAAGGCCAGATGACCATCACGATGTGAATGCCTCATGATCATGCCGCCTAAACCCCCATGCCACTTTAGTCCCAAACGCTGTCTTCCTATCTTACAACATACATTCAGATCCGGCCCTGGGCCTGGGCCAACAGGGCGACCACCCTGTTGGTTCTATGTGCACAAGACACAAATTAATACGATATTACTGATAATAAATAAACCCATAGGGTCACATATTTACAATCAATGGACACCAATTACATATTTGAATATGATTTAAATATGTTTCCAACTCGTTATATATATATAAGTATATATGCATTGTTGCATATTATTATTTATGTGAAATAATAATATCCCTCTTGTATATTGATACAAGATAATGCATATGAAATACATAAATATAAACATATGATTTTATATATGTATATATATATATGTATAAATGTATATTTGTTACAAGTAAATTGTTACTAGTAACAATTATATAAATGCATGTATATCTTTGTTACAAGTAAAGAGTTACTAGTAACAATCAAGTATGTATATAAAATACATGTAGATGTATTTTATACAATGTATGGCAAGTCTAGCATTATATTTTATATACTTGAAATATATAAAACTAGAAATGCTTACAAGTATCATAAAGGGGGTCCATTTGAGGTTGCTTGAAAAATGGACTAACCTAGACATGCATGCATGAACAAGTGAAGCAAAAGAGCAAAGGGGACCCCCCATCCTTGCTACGGCCGAAAATTGAGCAAGGGAGGGGCCTCCCTCTCTTGCTTTACTTCTTGGCTTTTAAGTCTTCATGCATGGCTCTTTTGTGTACAAGTTTGCTACCACCTTTCCTTGAGTTCTTAGAAAGGTTCTAAGTATTCTTGAAGCTTTGAAAACATCTCTACATTCTTGTATTGGTGTTCTTCAAGTGAGCAAAGTGTGGTGCTAGGATACATACTCATATACATACATAGTAAGTTCAAGAAGAAGAACAAGAGGTTGTTGCTTGCTTGCTTGAATTTCAAGGGTTGGAGAGACTAGCATCTCAAAGGTGTTGGACTCATTGATTTGTGGATACCTTGGAGGAAGTCTTCTCTTGGCTTCTCATAGATCAACCACTTCATCAACGGTTTACTCACGCTACAAAGGTTGTAGTTCTAAACACCCTATGGTTGTTTTGTTTCTTAAGGCTTGCATATGGATCATTGGTGGGGAGTTTTAAAAAGTTTAAAATTGTTGTTCATGCTTCCGTTGCTAAAATATATTTTGAAAAACCGAACAAACCCCAACAGTGGTATCAGAGCCACTTATGTATAGTTTTAAGAAACTTTTTGAGTATGTATTGTTTTAAGAAAATGGACAACTTTTCTTTTGTTAGAAAAGTTGTGGATTTTCTTGTTGGCAACTTATATATGTTTATATATTTATTTTGGGAAACAACCAAACCACATGCATGTTTGGTTGTAAAAGTTGCCTAAATATCAAGTGTTGATATATATGTTTGTTTGAATGTATGTTGTGCATAACAAGCCATAGACCTTTTGTGATGTGTTGGAAATTCGATTTGGTTGTAAAATTATTTTTTCATTTGGTATGTAATAATAATTTTAGTTTTGTTTCATCTTGTTGTATTTTGTAAGTAGTAGAATAGTTTAGACTAGTTTACTTTTATAAAAATGTAACAAGATGGAGAAATGACCAAGTTGGAGTTTTCAAGTGTGGTGGAGTCAACCATGAAGGCTTGGAGTCATTTGCACTACAAGGAGTTGTTTTGGCAAGTGGGAGCTTCAAGTTCATCACAAGAGAAATATTTGGTCCTTAGTTATGACTTGGTATTTTTGTATGGCTCACAAAAATACCACTTAGGATAAATGGCTTGGTTATGCACTTATACATGTTATTTGTGTGTGTTTATGTTTATATTATTATGCATGGTTGAAAATAGGATTTTTGCATGCTAGATAATATTTTTTACATAATATAAATCACACAATGGGAGTTTGGTATTTTAAGTTGACATAACATAAAATGTAAAATGAATTTTATATAAAAGGAGTTTTGTAAAGATTAAAATTCATTATATCAAAATATATATATATATGAGTTTTATAAAATAGAGAATTTTAAAACTCAACCAAACTCCATTCAAGCTTAATAATAAAATGGTTTTATTACAAGCTAAAATTGGTCGTATTTGCGCGCTCGAAACTACACACGTTAATATAGGATATTAATACTAGTTTAAAATTGAACGCGTTGAGAGTTCGTAAAATATGGATTTTAAGAATACTCAAGACCAATATATATATAAAATATGATTTTATCAAAAACGTGGACTTGTTATTGTATGCATGCAATACTAGTCACACGACTCGTTTTGTTTTATTTAATAAATATACAAAACGGTAAAAGCCCTTTTTCAAAACGTAAGTCTATGCCATCCCATTTTAAGACACTCGCTTGTTGCAACGACACTCACGTGGAGAGAGCATTAGCCAAACACGTGGATTGTTTTTGTAACAACCGAGGTGTTTTTCCGCGAATTCCATGAACGTCTTGGGCCGGAAATTTACCGTCTTGAAATAGGACGACTTAATCGGAATCTTATTACGGAGAGAGCATTAGCCAAACGTAAGGAAGCCCGAGGCATAGATGGGATCAAACATGCCAAAATTGACAATCGTTGTCTAGGATCCCATAAAGATCTAGGAATTACATACGAGATGTAATTGGTAAACGTTACCTACCTTGTTGTTTTAACTTGATGGAGAGAGCATTAGCCAAACATTCAAGGTTAAGTTCAACTTGGATCCTAGCCTTTAAAAATTAAAGAATTTTATAATTCTAAAGGGTATTAGTTATTAAAGGATTAAATATCGAAAATACTAAATTGAACTTTGTTAAATTTTGTAGATGGCCCCTAACTCAACTACGCCCGTTAACAACTTATCTCTTCGTTCAATCTTAGAGAAAGAAAAACTCAATGGTACAAATTTCTTAGACTGGTATCGTAACTTGAGAATCGTTCTTAAGCACGAAAAGAAATTGTACGTACTTGAGGATCCCGTCCCTGAGGAACCTCCATTGACTGCGGCCAAAGCCGTTAGGGATGCTTGGGTGAAGCATTCCGACGACTCGGTCGAAATTTCATGCCTCATGCTTGCTACCATGTCTCCGGATCTTCAAAAGAACCTTGAGGAGCATGGAGCATATGAGATGCTTGGCCAGCTTAAGGAAATGTTCCAAAAGCAAGCGAAGCAAGAACGCTTTGAGGTCACTCGAGCCTTCCATGCATGTAAGATGGAGGAAGGTCAATCCGTTAGCGACTATGTGCTAAAGATGAAAGGATACATTGACCAGCTTGCTAGGCTTGGATCTCCCATAACCAACGAGTTTGCACAGGATATGATCCTTAACTCGTTGACCAAAGCCTATGATCAATTTGTCATGAATTATAACATGAACAATTGGGAGAAATCTGTCTCAGAGTTGCATGGGATGCTTAAAACTGCTGAGAGTAAGATTCCAAGCAAAACACCTCAGGTCTTGATGATTCAAGAAGGGAGAATCAAGAAGAAAAAGATAAACAACTCAAAAGGGAAGGGCAAGGCAAAGGCAAAGGGAAAGGACAAAGGCAAGCAAGTTGCCAAGGCTCCTACACCCAAGACGGCGGGAAAGGTTCCCAAGAATGACCCGTGCTTTGAATGCGGGGTGGTAGGACATTGGAGGCGCAATTGTCCAACCTACCTTGCAGAGTTGAAAAAGAAGAAGGCTGGCGAGGCTAGCACTTCAGGTATATATATGATTGAAATGTATACTTTTTCCATTAATTCCTGGGTATTTGATACCGGTTGTGGAACTCACATTTGTAACAATGTGCAGGGGTTGAGAAAAAGTAAGCTGCTGAAGCCAGGCGATTTGGATCTCCACGTGGGCAATGGAGCAAATGTTGCTGTTGAAGCCCTTGGAACTTTTGAATTATTATTACCAAATGGCCTGTACTTAATATTAAACAATTGTTGTTATGTACCTAGTTTAACTAGGAATATTATTTCAGTAGCTCGGTTAAGAGAATCTGGATTCACATTTGGTTTCGTTGATGATGGCATTCGTGCCTTCAAAAACGATATTTTGTATTTTGAGGCTCGGCCTCTTAATGGAATATATGAAGTTAATCTTAAAAGATCTCTTGATGATAATTCTATATATACCACTAGCACCAAACGACCTAAGCATGACTTAAGTCAAACATACCTATGGCATTGTCGACTTGGTCATATAAACAAGAAACGCATTGCAAAACTTCAAAAGGATGGAATTTTAAAATCAAACGATTCTAGCTCATTTGAAGTTTGCGAATCATGTTTATATGGAAAGATGACTAAGGCTCCTTTCTCCGGTTCAAGTGAAAGAGCCAAAGATCTATTAGGAATCATACATACGGATGTATGCGGTCCTTTTAGATCAATGTCTAGGGATGGTGATAGATACTTCGTTACATTCACCGATGATTATAGTAGATTTGGTTATGTTTATTTGATGAAACATAAACATGAAACATTTGAAATGTTCAAGCTGTTTCAAAACGAAGTACAAAATCAACTCAACAAAACAATCAAGGCCCTTCGTTCCGATCGAGGTGGTGAGTACTTAAGCCAAGAGTTTATGGATCATCTTAGTAATTGTGGGATTATCTCACAACTTACTCCTCCTAGAACACCACAACATAATGGTGTATCTGAAAGGAGGAACCGAACTCTACTAGATATGGTTCGGTCTATGATGAGCCGAAGTACTCTACACTCGTCCTTTTGGAGTTATGCTTTATTAACTGCTGCGCGCATATTGAATATGGTTCCAACCAAGAAGGTAGATAAGACACCATATGAGATGTGATATGGAAAGGTTCCAAACTTATCTTACTTGAAAGTCTGGGGTTGTGAGGCTCATGTACGACAAGAAGCTTTAAGCAAACTCGATCCTAGATCTATCAAATGTAATTTTGTGGGATATCCTAAAGATTCATTAGGATATTATTTCTACAACCCAGCTGAGAACAAAGTGTTTGTTTCTAGGCATGCCACTTTCTTAGAAAAGGAGTTTCTTTCGAAAGAGGCAAGTGGGAGCAATGTAGACCTTGAAGAAATTCAAGAACCACAAAATACAAGTCAGGTTGACACTAGCACTCAACAAACGGTTGTTGAACCTGAACAAATGGTTGTTCAAGAACCTACTGAAACACAAAGTGTTCGTAGATCTGGTAGACCTCGTCAAGAACCCGAGAGATACGGATTTCTCGTGTCCAATGATGAGATTTTCTTGGTAGACTCTTCTGAGCCTACTAACTACCAAGATGCTATATCGGATCCGGAATCCGATAAATGGCTTGATGCCATGAACACTGAGATGCAATCCATGTATGAAAATCAAGTATGGGACTTGGTTGATCTTCCTCCCAATAGTAAGACTGTAGGGAGCAAGTGGGTCTTCAAGAAGAAGACAGACATGGATGGAAATGTACACACATTTAAGGCAAGGCTAGTGGCGAAAGGTTTCACTCAAACTCATGGTATTGACTATGATGAAACTTTCTCTCCGGTAGCCATGATTAAATCTATTAGAATACTTATTGCCATAGCTGCATATTATGACTATGAGATATGGCAAATGGATGTCAAAACGGCTTTTCTAAATGGACACTTAAGTGAAGATGTCTATATGGTTCAGCCTGAAGGTTTTGTAGATCCTAAGTATCCTAATAAGGTGTGCAAGCTTAAAAGATCCATCTATGGACTAAAGCAAGCATCTCGAAGTTGGAATCTTCGATTTGATGAGAAAATAAAAGAGTTTGGTTTTATCAAATCAGAAGATGAACCGTGTGTTTACAAGAAAACTAGTGGGAGCGCAGTAGCATTCCTTGTCTTGTATGTTGATGACATACTACTCATTGGAAACGACATCCCGACCTTGCAAGACATTAAGTCTTGGCTTGGGAAGTGTTTCTCAATGAAGGACTTGGGAGAAGCCGCCTACATTCTTGGAATAAAGATCTATAGGGATAGATCTAGGCGTCTTATTGGTCTAAGTCAAAGTGCATATATTGACAAAATCTTGAAACGATTCAAGATGGAGAATTCTAAGAGAGGATTCTTGCCAATGGCACTAGGCACGGTTTTGAGTAAAGCTCAAAGCCCTAGCACAAGAGAAGAGCTAGATAGAATGAGTGAGATCCCATATGCTTCTTCAATTGGATCCATCATGTATGCCATGCTACGCACTAGGCCAGATGTCTCGTATGCCTTGAGCATGACGAGCAGATACCAGCAAAACCCAGGAGATAGCCATTGGATGGCAGTCAAGAACATTTTAAAATACTTGAGAAGAACCAAAGACATGTTCTTGATCTATGGGGGTTTGGAAGAAGATCTTTGTGTAAAGTGTTACACAGATGCTAGTTTCCAAACGGATCGAGATGATTCTCGATCACAATCGGGCTATGTCTTCGTTATGAATGGAGGCGCGGTTGCTTGGAAAAGTTCTAAGCAAAGTGTAGTTGCACAATCCACTACAGAATCTGAATACATTGCTGCTTCTGAGGCTGGACAAGAAGCTGCATGGATGAAGAAATTCATTGCTGACCTTGGGGTAGTAACAAGCATTCAAGACCCCATAGAAATATTTTGTGATAATGAAGGTGCTATTGCCCAGGCAAAAGAACCTAGATCACATCACAGCACCAAACACATCCTCAGGCGTTTCCACTACATACGGGATATAGTGGATAGAGGAGATGTGTGTATTCGCAAAGTTCATACAGATCAGAATCTTGCAGATCCTTTTACGAAACCTCTTGCCTCGACTAAGCATGAGTCTCATACTAGGGCAATAGGTCTTCGCTTTGCAAGGGATTGGATTTGAATTGTAATTTAGTATTTGGATATTTTGGAACATTATGACAATATCTATTTTATCTGAATGATGTATGGGATATGATCACTTCATTAATATATATTGTGTTCTTTATTAGCATGTTTTAAATCCATGAATAATTCTTTATTCTAAAACGTCCATAGTCGGTTATAACTATGGGAATAGTTATGAATTAAGACTAATGTGAATAAGTTGGTTGACTTTCATTCGTGATGAAAGTAGGCAAAAGGGTTTGCAGCCAAATTCACTAATGTTTGTTAGGGAACGAACATTGGACATGACCCGCTCTTAAGATCGCTTCATGGATCAGTGTCATAAGTAAATTTTGAGAAAAAGGTGGTATCTTTGTATCCTTAGACCTGAGACACATATTGGGACTCGAGTATGAGGAGTATCATGCTTTAATGTGGTTAAACGCTATCTTTAACCGGGTAGTTATAAAGGCCATCGTTAGGTATGATATGAGTCTTATAAGAGACGTATGTGGTCAAGATGGAATTTGTTTCTCTCATTTAATTGGGAGTATAATATCTCTGGGCCCTAAAACAAGTTGAACATTATATGAGAATTGATGACGATCCATGTCTCATGTTCAACGAGATGTTAAAACAAAGGGATAATTGATGACTTACCTATAACAACGATTTGTAGCTAGTGAGTTAACTTCGTTGGTGAAATTGTTGATCAACACACTTTATTTATTATTAGGGGCAATGGGATGTTGCTAGACGTTCTTACCATTGTTTATATCGGCTTAAGTTGTAACTTGTGCAAGTGGGAGATTGTTGGTTCTATGTGCACAAGACACAAATTAATACGATATTACTGATAATAAATAAACCCATAGGGTCACACATTTACAATCAATGGACACCAATTACATATTTGAATATGATTTAAATATGTTTCCAACTCGTTATATATATATAAGTATATATGCATTGTTGCATATTATTATTTATGTGAAATAATAATATCCCTCTTGTATATTGATACAAGATAATGCATATGAAATACATAAATATAAACATATGATTTTATATATGTATATATATATATATGTATAAATGTATATTTGTTACAAGTAAATTGTTACTAGTAACAATTATATAAATGCATGTATATCTTTGTTACAAGTAAAGAGTTACTAGTAACAATCAAGTATGTATATAAAATACATGTAGATGTATTTTATACAATGTATGGCAAGTCTAGCATTATATTATATATACTTGAAATATATAAAACTAGAAATGCTTACAAGTATCATAAAGGGGGTCCATTTGAGGTTGCTTGAAAAATGGACTAACCTAGACATGCATGCATGAACAAGTGAAGCAAAAGAGCAAAGGGGACCCCCCCATCCTTGCTACGGCCGAAAATTGAGCAAGGGAGGGGCCTCCCTCTCTTGCTTTACTTCTTGGCTTTTAAGTCTTCATGCATGGCTCTTTTGTGTACAAGTTTGCTACCACCTTTCCTTGAGTTCTTAGAAAGGTTCTAAGTATTCTTGAAGCTTTGAAAACATCTCTACATTCTTGTATTGGTGTTCTTCAAGTGAGCAAAGTGTGGTGCTAGGATACATACTCATATACATACATAGTAAGTTCAAGAAGAAGAACAAGAGGTTGTTGCTTGCTTGCTTGAATTTCAAGGGTTGGAGAGACTAGCATCTCAAAGGTGTTGGACTCATTGATTTGTGGATACCTTGGAGGAAGTCTTCTCTTGGCTTCTCATAGATCAACCACTTCATCAACGGTTTACTCACGCTACAAAGGTTGTAGTTCTAAACACCCTATGGTTGTTTTGTTTCTTAAGGCTTGCATATGGATCATTGGTGGGGAGTTTTAAAAAGTTTAAAATTGTTGTTCATGCTTCCGTTGCTAAAATATATTTTGAAAAACCGAACAAACCCCAACAGGCCCATCGCCCAAGAATTCAAAGGACCCATTTTTTCATCTGTCTATTTAATATATATATATATACACACACACAAGTATAGTAGAGTTATTTTAAGGCCCAAAAATTAGAAATTGAACAACCCACAAGGCCCTAAAAAGTGGGAATGCCGGCCGGCTTTTCAACAACTCCTAAATGTCCTCGTCAAATGGAGAAAAGAGAGCGCAGAAGTTGGAGCATCACTTGTTTTTGAAAAGTGAAAACTTGGAAATGAAAAGCCAACCATTCAATCTATTCAAATCATCAAAACCAATAAATCATATAATATTCTAATCGAATAGATTTTTCTTAAATACCAAACTAATTAATATTACCAAACAATCAAAATCGTGCGAGTTTGGTGGTAGTGCGATGATAGGTTATTTGTGAGTTCAGTGTGCCGCGGCGATGCTTCAGACCTCCATTGTATGCGACGGCGACGCTTCAGATCTCCGTTGTATGCGACGGTAGAGGTTCAGACCTCCGGTGTGTGCGACATTGCTTCACTTGTTGTTATTTTGGTTATCACTTATTACTTTAGGTAATTCATAATTGGTATTAGTATATGACTTATGACTATATGCTATTTTGTTTCATTTCTTTGTTTGGTACTGTTACTTGTTAGTTTGGGTAATTTATAAGTGGTTTTTGCTATGTATTTGATTAATTGCTTCCTTGATACTTTGATTATTACTTATTAGTTTGGTTAATTACTCCTTTTTAATAGCAAACTTACACACGCTTTAAATCTATCATCTTTTGACCTCAATCACAAGGAGAGAGAAACTCCGTGCACATCGTGCTATTGCTAAGCCAAATACCCTTTAATGTTCTTGTTTAGTACTTCGGTAAATGTTATTACTTATTATTTTGGTTAAATTAGTTGTTGTAATTTTTTATGCTTCATTGCTCATTTGCTTCTTTAACACTTCGGTCATTAGCTTTGTTAATTGATTAATTATTAATTCCTATTTAGTCACACTAAGGGGCCTCTTTTTATTTATGCCCAGGGCTCAAAATATGTTTAGAACAGCCCTGCATACATTCACATAATGATAGAGAAAAGGAAAATGAAATAGGTTTTAAACCATTCAAATAATTGCATGCATGCAACACTCTCGAATCCACGAAATAAGGGACCGTACAAAGGGACCAAGAAGACTAAAATAAGGGACCCACTCTCATTTTCGTGAGAGAATATGATGAGTCATATTTGACCCAAAAATGAGAGGATCTTAACTCACATATATAAGCGTTAAGAATGTAATGCAAGTTACATCCATTTACCATTTTACGCTCAATATGTGCTTAAATAGTTATCATGTACGTACATACCCCTAACAAAAAATGTACGTACGTGATTCAATCTAAATATATGATCGAGCCCTCATATATACCATCTTAATAAATTGTTAGTTTAGCATGAATAGAAGCCCGGGGAAACTCCATGATCCTTGATTTCAGTTCTTCAAATCGAATGTAGCGTCTAGAGTAGTAGTTTCCAAGGTGAAGGATGAAATCTTGCAAGACCGTCCCATGTTTGAGGAAAAACTTAACGAAGCTAATGTCTTCAGTAGACCCATAAATCTTTACAACAACTAGGTGATGAAGAAGCGGCTCCAGATCTTTGCTTACGGATTCCCAGTGTTGTTCTTTCAGCGTGTTTGATAAACAATCCCAAGAGACCAGTCTATTCCACTACAAGAAGGGTAAATAAATTAACCATTATTTTGGCGGATTGAGATCCTCTCTTACCTTCTCTCACAAACATAAAAAGTGACCACCTAAGCTTGAGGGGTCCTCTCTTATGTTTGTGACTAACATTACTGGTTAGAGAGAATCCTAATCCTATTTAATTAGGTTTGTAAAATGCAAATATATAGAACTTGAGAATTGAGATATTAATTAGCATTAATCATAGAGTCGGGTTTATAGTACTTACTCTTCTTTCTGCAGGTTCGTTGATGGGGATTCTAATGTGGATAATTAGTGTATGGATCATAGGGCAAACTTTGAGTATACTTGCCAAACACAGAGCATCGGCAGTGAACAAATTCAATGATTTGAGGTTCTTGAATTGATTGAAAAAGATAGCCGGGAGAGGATTGTTCTTTGACATGATCTATAATATATCATTTAAAGAACTCAATTCTTATAGTGTTTGTATTATATACAGTGTACTATGTATCAATGAATATCACATAATTAAGGGGTGTTAAGCTTATGAAAAAACAAGTAGTATGAAAAGGTATATAGACTTATAGAGTACCTCAACAAGCGACCTTTCTACTGTTAAAGACGACACTGCATGAGGCCGGAGTCCTGAAAGAAAACTTGATATCATGTAAATCTTTTTGGCATCAAGAATTTGTGGAGTTTCAAGAAACCCAATAGTGACCGTATGCAAGCAAACTAGATTTTGCATACAAATATTGTTGGTAGTAATCCAATTATTCGACCAAAAGATGGTGTGCAATCTTGGCGTATCGATTTTAAGGAATGTATGATCTAAATTAGTAACTGCATTGAAACAATTTGAAACATTGAGTGTCTCCAATCTAGGAGACGAAATTTCCAATCCTATTCACCAACTACAACTCCGTATCACTAGTTGTTCGAGTAAACTACAACCAACTCGAAGGTGTTTCAAATGTATGCATTGATCTAAAGACAGTTTCCTAAGCTGTGGAAAAGAACAATCTGTGAACAAATCAAGTGAAGATGTTTGGTTGTTTAGGTGAACGCAGGAAAGGGATAACGTTTCGAGTGTTTGAAACCCTGATTTCATTACTACTGATGGAGGTAACCTGAAACCAGAGGATGATCTCATCTTCAAAACCTTTAAGCAATCATGGGTGATTATGCATCTTGGCAGGTTAAACTTGTATTTTGTAGCAACCCGTATATCAAGCTCTTGAACCCTAAGCCTAACCGCGTTACGGATCAGAATGTGAAGCCCTGAAAAGCTCATAAAAGCTTTGAAACGAAGGATCCTCACATGACCAGAAAGCTTGTGGCGAAGAGATAAAATCCGGTTGATCTCATTGCCAATTTTTCTTCGAGTGAATCCAATGATCTGTTGATATGAAATCAAGATCAGGGAAAGTGTACCAGATAGTAAATAGAAATAATAATTATCTAAATTAATATTTGAAATGTTGAATATTATCTACTTATAAAATAAAGTATATGTATTTATTCTGAAATTGATTTGAATCAAGTTACCGTAGGTACTAATTTGTTGTGAATCTATACTTAATAAATTTACAATTATGGTATATTAAACATTAACTAATTAATAAACAAATTTTTTTTTACAAAAAAATAATAAACAACTTCTAATCTAAATAAAATAAAAGATTATTAATATAGAAAAAAATTTATTGAATGATCTTAACGCTTCATTTAATAAATTAATTTTAATTATACAAGGGAACACCCCTAAATTACTAAAAAAAACACCTTCCAAATATAAGTTATACTTATGGATTAAATTATTAATAAATTAATTTTAATTATACAAGGGAACACCCCTAAATTACTAAAAAAAACACCTTCCAAATATAAGTTATACTTATGGATTAAATTATGGTTTAGTTCATAAAAAATGTATCAAAGTAAGGTCCAAAAAAACACAATTGAGATTAGTAATTTCAATCTAACCTTATTTGAAAAGTGCATTATCTCAAATGTCTCTATCGGAAAATTTTGATCCGAAAAAAATACAATTGAGATTAAGACATTATCTTATTTAAAATTATGTAATTTTTTATTATTTATTTTTATCATGTAAGGTCAGATTATTAGTTTTAATTTTATGAAATATAATATTTTATATTTATTCTTTTATTAGATTTTTAATTATTTATTAATTATAGTGTTTAAAAAAATAGTTGTAATAAAAAATAAAAAAATAAATGAAAAATGAAAGAATGGAGATGCTTGATTATGAAATTAGAAGGCTGGAAAGAAAAAAAAACTTGAAAGAAGATAATAACATTATACTAAGGGTGTGTTTGGTAGAGTAAAAAAGAAATGAGGAAAATTGGTTTCTCTTGTTTGGGAGAAATGATTATGGTTTTGAAAGGAGAAATGGTTTCTCCACCCATTTCCATTTCTCCATTCCTTTGTATTTTCATTTCTCTTCAAATTGTGGAGAAATGGAGAGAAATGACAACTAATGTGTACTCATCATTGTCGATGTTCGGTTGCGATGTGTTTCCGGCATTCTAGTCATCATCGTCGACGTCCGGCAAGGCAGCCAACGCCACAACCGCCATTCGGCAACTTGAGCCACCATTTCTCTGTTTCATTTCTTTTCTGATACCAAACAAGGAAATCAATTCCAATTCTCCACACATTTCTATTTCTCTCCATTTCCATTTCCATTTCTTCCCTATTTCCATTTCCATTTTCATTTCTCTCAATTTCTTTTCTCTCTACCAAACACCCCCTAATATGACAACAAATATAAAAGGCTCGAGAGGGATGTGGTGAATAATGGGATGGTTCTCCCAAGACCTAAGGTCCCGTTTATTTTGTAGAATTTGAGGAAATTAAATTGATTTAAATTCTATTCAGCCCATTTATGAAATAAACTTTTTATTACTTGAGAGAACGTAAACATTCAAAAACAAATTTACCGAACATAATACAACACGGAATTTGGTTTCAATTTTATTTCATTCCTTCAAATTCTATGAAACAAACACGATACAAGTCTTTTGATATTTTTTGGGCTCAAGGACTAAAAAATAAAATAATATGAGCCCCTACCGTTTAAGAGGCCCCTACGGCCCTAACGTCATGATCCTTGAGCCCATAAACTCACTTAAGCCCATTACTCCCATCATCAAACCGGAGATTCCTGAAGCCGTGAATAAGAACGGCAACAACCTAGGAAATACGAACAACGTTGTCTAACAAGAGCGGCATGGGAATTTTAAATTTGTGAACATCGCATATCGCTCTCACCGTCTTGTTTACTCACCCTCAAAAATTCAGAATCTTGAGGTAAATATCTAACCCTAAAATCTAATTTGGTTGAAACTATAAGGAGTATATGGTTATTAGAAGTTTTAGGGGTTGTTTGTTTGCTGCTTAATAGAACTATTCGACGCTGAATGATGCTGAATCATTCAACATTCAACATGTTTGATTGCTACCTCTGAATGAAGACCGTGCTGAATGATTCAGCATAATACTGCTGAATTATTCTACCTTAAAGTGCATTATGAATCATTAAGCATCAAGTATTTTATCCTAATACTCATTCTTTCACATGTGGTCTTGTTAAACAACCATATCTTATCTTATAATGTAATATATCACTATTAAGATTAAAATAATAATTTGCATCATTTAGATTATTCATTCAGAACCTTTATCAAACAGCATGTCACATTTAAAGACAGATTCATTCAAAGTCTTTGAATTATTCAGACCACAAAACCATTTAGTATTTAATTATTCTATTTTAACAAACAACCTCTCAGATATGTTATTTGGTCGATAACTTGGGATTGGTCGCACTGGTGGATCTACTATATAAAAATCGGGGGCAAAGGCCCACATTGATTATTTAGTAGTGGGAGTGGGCTTAAACACTAAGGCCCACATTGATTTTTTAGTAGCCCCAACTGAATTACAACTGTGCTGTCTGTCGCTCTCTTTCTCACTCAGTTACAGCCGCTCCAACCAAAATTTTTGCTCTTTCATTCGACGTTGTCTCTCCCGTTGATTACCGCTCCTCATGATCGATCGAGATAGGGCAGAAATAAGAGCTCAATCTCTCTAAGCCTCGATTTCTTCAAGTAAGTTCCTATATCCTAAAACCTAGAATCTCGATTCTTGAATGTCTGGATTGAACTCTCACACTCTGTTGAAGTCTCGATTGAACTCTGTTGAAGTCTCAATCAAATCTCTTCCTTTCAGAAGATTGAACTTGTGATACAATTGATTGTTAAATTGTGATATATTTGAGTCATCTACTGAGTTAGGGTCTTAGGGCTTGTGATTGATATTTGTTAATGGTTAATTTATGGTATTTGATAATTGTTAGTTTCTTACTGTTATATAACTGATTGTATGTAGGAAAAGAATATTTTTTTTAAGATGACTGCCATCAGGAGCAGGTGGTAGTCACTGGTTATTAAATTCAAAGATATGTCACTATGAACCTAAGTGTTAATATATCGTCCAGTCTGGATTGTTTTGGATATTGAAACTTTAGTTATAGATTAATTTATTTGAAACCCTAGTTTCTGAAATACGTGTTCTGTGTTCGACCATTGTGATTTGAACTGTGATTATGAAGTTAGGGTTTCGAATCCCTCAAGACACCAGTTTAAATTCTGGATATCATCAGAAAAAATATTTGTTTGGAGCACCTAGTGATACTGACATTAGTTAATGTTCTTTCCTTAAGCGCTAACTCAAAGAGTCAAAGTTGTAATTAAATATTATTTTCTGTGCTTAAATTTTAACTTATAACTTAGTGATACCCTTTCAGAAGCTGTGACTGTAGGGGTTACCTAGTATCTGTTGGTGCAGTCCATGTATTAGCAGTACAACACAAGTGTTTGGTTGCTTATGTGATTATGTCAATGACTCAAAACCAGCTACTACTCTAACAGTACAAAATTTGATGTGTTTTTGGTCCATTCATTACCCAACAATCATCCTTTTATTTCCATTTTTTCAAGTAGTAAATCATCTGTATCATGATAATTTAATCATGTACAGAAATCTTGGAATCACCAAAAGCTTTAATTATAAACAAACTCAATTAGTTTTCATGAGTCAAATTGTAGCCCATCTTTTTCTGGAATGGATGGAATATTGTATCATGTCTCTTCTTCCTATTAATATTTGATTGCTGTATAATCGCGAAACAGGTAAGGAAGAGTCATGTTTACTGTTGCAAGTTCATCTTGGTTTAATGGAAAAAACCAATGTTCTAATTGTTTCCATCACAACCATTTCAGGGAAAATTGAAAAATAGAGGGAAGGAACTTAAGTAAGGTAGAAAAATGAACAAGAAGGAGGTATTTAAGCTAGCCAAAGGTTTCAGGGGAAGAGCAAAGAACTGCATCAGGATAGCTAGAGAGAGGGTGGAGAAGGCACTTCAGTATTCTTATCGAGACCGGCGTAATAAGAAGCGTGACATGCGTTCCCTTTGGATAGAACGTATTAACGCTGGCACACGCACACATGGTGTAAGTAAGCCGTCTCTTATTCATATAAAGGCACAAAAGTTCACATATTGTTTGTTAGCATTTAATAATTAGGGTCTTTACATGCAAAATATTTAATTCTATTGTGCACGTGATTGCTTAAAAAGGGTTTAATGGCCTGTATGACTTATCTAGGTTGGGGCATCTATCCAATTAAGTTTCCAAGAGAATAAAGAATCTTTCCTTAGCTGAAATTGAGGCAATTTACTTTATGTCCTTTAATTCATACCTCCTTGTTGCGAAACGTTGTACAAAGAAAGAAAGGATTAGTAATAAAGAAATGTCTGCACCTGTTTCAAAACACACACTAAAGTAGTTGCGAAACATTTACAAGTGTGTGCAACATCTCATCTCCTGTATCAATACTCTCTCTAAACACACTTGTAAAGTAGTTGTCTTGAATAACACTCATCCTTGGTTTAAGAAAGCGTGCCTAAGGCGTTCTGATGAGTGAAGCGTTGCCTAAAATGTATCCCATATGTGATGCGATTTCCATGGTGCGGTGCAATACGTGAGGCATACGCTTTTTACACATCTTGTAGTTTGGGCTTTCTATTATATCTAGCTATTTAAAAGGGCTGTTTTAGAGGACTATTGGGTTTAATTTTTAAGTGGAGTGAGCCAATTATTAAGAAAAATGCTTTTTAACCGTAACTTAAACTCTTAGAGTCGACCTCAAGTTCTCCCTACCATAGTTGTTGTCTCCTGCAATAGTCAAAGTGCCTTCTAAGTTTAAATTAAATTAAAAGGTTTAATATGTTATGTGGAATTAAATTATAAGTATTTTCTCATTACCGGACGCCTTCGGTGCATGATGCAAGGGCATCACGCATCACGCCTCGGCTTCCATACTCTTAACACCTCTGGGCACCTCACGCCTTCAAACCAAACACTCATCTCATTTCTTATGATCAGTTTTCTTACATTCTTCATCGATGGCATTTCATGATACAATGATCTGAGATAAACATGACCTTAGATATTAATCTTCATAATTTGGATATATTGTTTTCTGCCATTAGTTTTGGATTAATCAAGGGTGAAGGAATTGATAGAATCAACATGACGAAGCCCTTTAGAAAATTGAAGAATGACTAATGCTATTCTTTTTGGGGTTATTTTGCTTTGTTGGTAATAAAGATTTTAATGTCTCTACATTACATATGTATATTCATCTAAAAACTGCAATACTTTGGTTAGGCATTTGAAGATGTAATCGTTTGCTTATTACAATATTTACTACAGATATATAAGAGCCAGAACTGCTAAGGTCCTTGGGCCCAGCTTTTTTCTTTTTAAATGCTAATAATTTATTAATCTCCTAGCTGTCTTAAAACTTGGGCAAATTAGGAACAGGAAAAGTGTAGTCTTCTCTCTCTGGTCTTGGAAATTAAGTAAAAAACCATTTATATGATTTGTTTGTATCTCATACCTATTTGAAAGGAGTGTAATCTACCCATGCATCAGAATGTCACGGTACAAGAAATAAAAGACTCGGTTCTTATATGGTTGAACAATTTGCTTACATCCATGGTGTCTAGGATTTCTTTCATTTTACTATCTTAATGGTAGCTATTTTCTGACGTAAGTTGGATACACAGAGTTTTGTTCCATTGTAGGGTCCAAATTAAGCTTCATATCGATAATCGTCTTATAAAAGTAAACAGCAGTCACTTCTAGATATATGTTTAAGTCTTATATCCTATAAGTTCTATAACCAACCTGTGGTTCTTAGTTTCTTACTCAGTCTCTGACTTCCTAATTTGCTATTTAAGTTAAGGTTGTTTATAAGTAATGACATGGCCTGATAGTGAATTACTTAGATAGAGGTGGCAAAAAAGGTGGGTTGGCTAGTATATTGCATGAATTTGGGTATAATCATGTCAGCTATATGTATGGGCCGAACTGTGTTAGACTGTTAGTTTAAGTTAGGTTGATAGCCAACGCTTTCTGGTCCTATTTTTTGATGTTGTACATAATGCATGCATTTAATAATTAATATTATGAGAAACACTATGTTGTCAGTATAACACTAATTATTTTTGATAAGTAAAATGATTTAGGAGAAGTAAGCATTTGAATCACTTTTGATGGGTTCCAACCTGCATGACCTGTTCTGCTTACAGCTAATCCTTTTACCTGTTTGACTTGTATAAATGGGATGAAATTGCCACCAGTAATAGTCTCAGACCATGGGTATGCTTTAAGTAGTGAAGTAGGCTGTATAGGGTTCAACCTGTGAACAGAGGATTTGTTGCACATGGGCTTTTGTGGGTTTCATTACATACATCATTTCAGTCAAGATGAACATGAAATTTGTAACATATTAGATTCTACTACCCATGTACCTTCATAGAATTTGTTATATATCTGATACTAAAATATTACATCATTGAATGTCCAAATATTTAATCTTCTTTTTAATGACAATTTGTAGCCACCTCATTGACTAATTGGTCTTTTTTTGTTTATGTTTTCTTTTTTTCAATCTTAGGTGAACTATGGTAACTTCATGCATGGACTTGTGAAAGAAAACATCCAACTAAACAGGAAGGTTCTTTCAGAGTTGTCAATGCATGAACCATACAGTTTCAAGGCTCTTGTTGACGTTTCACGTGCTGCTTTCCCTGGGAACAAGAACACACCATTAGCTCCTAAGAAGGAAGGCCTTTCAATTTTGGTTTGATCAAGTTGTCCTGCAACTTTTTTCGTTTTTAGTATTACCTTAAATAATCTTGTTTTACTTTACGCCATAAAATGCTAAATAGATCTCTTGATGCAACTTCTTGAAAGCCCATTTTCCCAATATGATTAAAGATCATGTTCTCCATTGATATGCATTACATCACCTTGCTCTGTATCTCGAGCCTATAGACCCTGCTTTGGTGATGCAAAATTGGTTTTGTCAAGATAAAGCTTGTTAATCTCCAAGTATTAGGCCCTGCTTCTAGGCCCATGCCTAGAAGTTCAATTTTTCTGGCCCATATGAAACTTGTCACCTCTTGGGAAGTTGGGCTCTTGGCCAATTTTATTTATTTTGCATTTTTTTTGCCCCTAGGAGAGTGTGGTTAACCCATGAGTGAGTGAGTTTTTGGAAGGTGATTGTCTAAATTCCTGACCACCGCATATTCACAAGTGTTAGAAAGAACAAACAGAAATGTTGAAATCTTAAGGAATTACAGCAACAAGCAAAGCGTTAAGTATTTCGATCTATGAGATACACTTTCTCTTGTCTTTAACTGCACCTCTGTTAGGGATAAGAACAATTACAACTGAGAAGGATGCACGAAAAACAATCAAGAACATATAATGAATTTATGTGGTTTACACGATCATAGTAATCGTACTACGTCCACTGTGAAGTAGAGGGCTTTTATTGTTACAAAGGCTTGCTACTGTGTGCATTAGGGTTATAATATGTAGAGAACTATTTATAGACAAAATAAGCTTGACCTAATGTGGGCAAGGCATACAAGCTTAAACTCGTCACAACCTTTTTCTGTCAGCAGTCTGTGAAGAACTAATCGAACTAATACATTCTTTAGCACCAATATCAATAGTGCCAAACCCCTCTTAGCGTTAGCTTCTGCGGTTGACTTCAACAATGTTGAAGTGCTACGTCTTCACAACGTCAATAAACTCAAAGAGCAGATTAGGCTCCACCACTTGACAATCAAAACTTGGAGGTTGATCAAACGACTTTACCGCCATCACTTTATCAAATTTCTGTATGCCACACATCTCTTTTCTCTCTTTCTAGCTCGCCTTCTCTTCAAACATTTGGAAGGCCGGTTGAAGCAATACACAACTTCAACCTTTTTGTAGTCTCAACCTTGTTAAATATATATGTGGATCTTTTTCGAAGACAAACTACCATCATTTATCAAAGTTTTTGATAACATGAACCTCATCTTTATCTGTTTCGTCCTGTTTTTAAATTTGGGTTTTTTACTTTTAGGGAATTAAATAAGTGGGTTTCTCACTTCAACCTTATATCAAAGATCCTTTATTGGTTGTTCATACTCGACTAATGGTATGTAATTTGTTCTTCTTACAATATTTGTTTTTGGGCCAAACGAGGTTTTGAATTTAGATTATCTGAAACTACGAAAAAGTGGTAGCAAATAAGGGGTTTACATATGTTTTTGGAGGTTCACAAATACTAAAAAGATTGGGGTTTTATAGGGTTGAGCAAGAAACAAATGAAGTTTATGCTCAGACCACTCTAAGCTATGAGATATATATAAGACCTTGCTTCTGTTCTTATCCTAATTTTTTTACCAAGTTTTGTTTTTCGTCAAATATGGTTGAAACTTTGCTTTTCGGTTTAATCATTAAAGTTGTTTCTTAATGATTTAACCATGAAGTTTTATTTACCTTCTACTTTAACCATTTTTACCTGGTTATATCCAAACACATCCTAAACCCTTTCCCAAACACACTAAAACGCTCCTAAACCTGCTCGCAAACACACTCCACTCACCAAACACTCCCTACCCCCAACTCAAAGTCTCCTCTCTCTCTCTCTCTCTCAATTTGAGTTCAAACACCCACATACACACGTACGCGCGCGCGCGCGCACACACACACACACTCTCTCTCTCTCCCCCTCTCTCTGAATTTGAGTCGGAGATTTGAAAATGAAGAATATGATAGCTAGTGCCACCCAAACAACCACTGCCGCCCAACTCATGCTAACCATCGCCGTCGCTGCCATGAAGATGAAGACTGAGCGTCTGCACCTCATGAGAACCACCACCGCTGCCGCCGCATTGTGAGTTAACAAGAAGATGAAGATATGACTGCCATTGCCACCACCGTCACACTACTTCACGGGTTTGATTTCACACCTCGTACGCCGTCGCTGTTGCACACCGTCGCAATCGCACAAACGCATCAGTTTCCGATTTTTGATTTCAAGGTTCTTGTTCTTTTTTGTTTTTTATGGAAATAAATTGATTTCAAGGGTACATCTAATTTGTGTTCAAGTGTTTATCTTCAAGGTTTTCTTGTTTTTGTGCTTTGAATCGATGGAGTCCCACACACACATGAACACACATTTTTTTTTGTTCTTGAATCGATGAAGGCGCACAAATTCAATCAATGAAGCCACAAATTATATAAATTGTATAATCTCAACATGTTTTTGTTTTCGTTGTATAATCTGAACATGTTTTTGTTCTTGAATCAAAGAAGGCTCACATACAGGTTATGTTAAAGGTAAATCGTAAAATAAAAATTAAAGGCTTAAACAAAAAACAAACAAAACTTTATGGTTAAAGGCTTAAACGAAAAACAAACAAAACTTCATGGGTATATCATTCAAAAAATAATTTTGAAGGTTAAACCAAAGGTAAGTAAAACTTTGATAATTAAAGCATATTTGTCCCTTCTTCTATACTTCTCGAAGAATCTTACAGTTCTTGGTTTCCTCACTTTAGATGCAACACTATTCACTATTCAGCAAACTGATCCTACTAGCCCTTATGCAATTAAACTCAAGTCAGCGAGGTTTCACTCTTTCAAGGGAGCAAATTTAAACAGTTTAAATAGTGAAACTTCCAATTCTAATTACCAAATATTGGCTGATGAAGCTTCTCGAGGGTTTACCGTTAGTTCATTACGGAGGTTAATTAACCGTCCCTCCCTCGTTATAGACTTTATGGAAAAGTTCCTGCTCATTAAACACTAACATCAATTTGTCACGGTTAATCATTAAGCGTCTTTAATTTGGTGAGGGTCCAAATTGACCACCTGTGCGTGAATCTTGATTCTATGAGATGCCGGTTTATAAGCAGGTTTTAGAAAATTGGGTTGTGTTTAAGTTGTGTAACCATATTCCGAAGCAGTGTAGAATGGATAAGTTTCATTTTGCAAGCCTTCTAGACATCCTTTAAGGCGTCAATTCTATCAACTCTTGGTAGAAGCCAAAAACGGGCTCAAGGTCGTCTTTCAAGCCAATGTATGGTTCTTATGGAGATAAGTTAGAACCAGGAGGAAAAGAGTGATCCTGAAATCGTATGTAAGCATGGACTGCTCGAAGGATCATATAAACACTATTTGAGTATGATAATTTAACCCTATGTCTAGGTTACATGAAATTCAAATTTTGAGGATAATCCTAAGGAAAAACTCGTATCAAGACACTAATACGAGACCACAAATTAGGGTTATTAAAGAATTCAATATTTTCTGATTACAAAAAATAAGATCAATCAATTCAAATATTGATTTTATTCCATAATTAAATGATGAAAGTTTTATGGTAATTATCCATAAAATATTATAGAGAACAATTATGGTAATTAGCGGGACCCCCGCTAGGGGGCGCAACCCCCTTGACCTCTATCATTAGGTCGAAGCGAGATCAAACTTGTTTTATACAACTGTGCATTTCGCACCTTCTAACTTATCTAAAATCAAGATTTGAATTCCATTAGTAATCTGTAAACTCCATCACACTAAAATTACCCAATATTACTAAAATAAAAAACAATATACCATAATGAAGCCACTTTTGGTTAAAAAAAAAGCCCCAAAAGTGTACTTTTTACAAGAATATTTAATTGTTTTTGCTTCTTTGGTTTTAACTAGAGGGATGTTGACAAAAACCAAAAAGCAAAAAAAAGATAACAATCAAAATCTTATACTTTATTTCCACACACCAAATCGGTCCAAAGTACACACATACATATTCAATTAACAGACACAACCAAGGGACATGACTCTTCAAAGAACTTAGAACTTGGCCAGCCTTCTAACCAACATGGCAGTTCATTACTAAACTAACAATTAACTACTTTTTTCTAACCGACATCGTTACAAACTTCCGACACAAATTTGCTCATGCAAATATGACCATAACAATTGTTTTAACCTTCAAACAACAATCATAACTAGGGGTGTTCAAAACTAAATATTCGAAAATTCAGATAGTTGGTTTTCAGTATTTGAATTGGTATCCGAAATTTCAGATTCGGATATAAGATATCCGAATTATCCAAATTTTCAAAAACATATTTTTTATATAATTTCTTTAAATATATATATTTTAAACTTTAATCATCAAAAAGTAGTTCAAATATATTTTAAAATAAAAAATAAATGTATATAAAACTAGGGGAGGGTTCAAATAAGAACTAATTTTCGTACGAGAACTGTGAGAACCAATCTTGATCGTTCATTTTGTATAATGGAATTCATGGATGAAGAGTGTGTGGGGATTGGGTGTGATATGGTACATGTAAGGAATTCATGGGTGGGCAATCCAATTGAAGGAGGGGGAATTGGACGACTAAGATTGGTTTTCGTGGTTCTCGTACGAAAAACAGTTCTCGTTTGAACTTTTGCCTATAAAACTATATATATTAAGAAAATTAAATAAATTAGCTATATAAATTTTATGTACAATAAATGAAGTTAAAAATAAGGCTCAAAATATTATTTTGATGTCGGACACGGAAATGATACTTCTACTTATGAAATTGATTCATCCAAGAAAATATATGCTTTACTAACTTGTAATATAGCTTCAATGGTATTGTATAATTACATGGATGAATCAATTTTGTAAATGGATTTATCACATCCCTTTCATTAAATATGACTAGCTAGCTGTGAATTAGAAAGTATAAGTAAAATATATTTGTTTCTTAGATGAATTAATTTTAGAGTTAATTACAAAAATGGTCCATGTAGTTGTTATTGATTTTCATTTTTAATCCTTTAACTTTAAAAATTACGAAGATAGTCACTGTGGTTGTCATTTTATTTCACTTTTTATTCTTTTGTCTAACTTCAGTTATATTTGACCATTAATTAAAGGGTATTTCAGTCTTTTCTCACTTTATCCTCGTTACCTTTACCCTTTCTTTTTAATTTTTTTATCTATTAATTTTAACATTATAAAAAAATTTAAAAATTTAAAAACAGCTCTAAAACCCTAGCCCCGTTCCCCTTCGATCCCATCTCCACAACCACCACTGGTCCATCGTATAACCACCATCGACCCATCATATAACCACCACCGCAACCATCGTCCAACATATTCACCATCTATATGTCATAAATTATATGCATATTATTATTTAGTAATACATGTGTGTGTTTAATGATAAATACAAGTGTATGTGTGTGTGTTTCGTCTTCTAAGAACAAGAAACGATAAAACTGGATGTGGGTTTCGTCACCCAAAAATCAAAGAACAAGAAATAGAAATCAGAGAACATGAGACCCAGATGTGTAAACTAAACCCAAAAACAAACCAAAGAACGAATCAAGATCCGGGTTTGAAATTTTGAAATTTATCATACAAAAGATACTTGAAACGGAGTAAGACGTGCAATGGTGGCGGCGTGCGATGGTGGCGGCGTGCGATGGTGAATAATTCAGATATGGTGAGCGGCGGTGGCGGTAGTTCAGATTTATGATCGATGGTCGTGGTGGTTCAAAACGGACAGCGTTGGTGGTGTTGTCGGTGGTTGTCGATGGCGAGGCGGTGGTAGTTCTAATTTGTGATCGATGATCGATGGCAGACAGTGGTTTTTGTCGGTGGTCTTATAGTGAGAGGAAGAGAGAGCTTTAGTGGTGGTGGTGGTGGTGGCGGCGTCCAGCGGAAGCGGTGGAGGGACGACTATCAGTGGTGTTGACCTGTATGGGGTGGAGAGGGGTGGTGAGTGAATTGGGTTTAAGATAAATATGGAGAGGTGAGCGAGAGAGAGAGAGAGTGAGTTGGTGTTTGGAAATAGAGTTTGTGTAGAGAACCTATAACCAAGTGAGTTTGGAAATAGATTTAATAGGTTTATCTTGTTTGGAAATAAGGATAATAGATGAAAAGACAAAATTAATAAAACAAAATGATAACTACAGTGAAAGATAACAGGGGTTAGCCTCAAGGACCAAAATTAAAATAAAACGACAACTACAATAACTATTTTTATAATTTTTAAAATTAAATTATTAAAATTAAAAATCAGTAACAACCACACGACCATTTTTATAATTAACTCTTAATTTTACAAGGGAAAGAATCGATCTTAAAAAATACGCTAACGATTGATCTTAATTTCTTCGATTCCCGCCCTATTTATATTATACGATCTGATCTGATATGATACGACCATTGCGCACTCCTTCTTGTTCATCATCACCCACGCAGTCGACACGCTTTCTCGCTTCTCCCCCATTAATTCTTGATTGATTAGGTTAGGTTAGGTTTTGTTTTCATGGTAATCGCTGATTTCAACATCGATTTCAAATGCCGATAACCTAACAGATTAACGTTCTCCTTCACTTCCAAGCCTGCCTTTGATTGCTATTGCTTTACTTTTCACGGTAATTATCATCACATCCCTCTTAATTTCCATTCTTCTTTATTAATTGATTATCAATTTCTGCAGTCAACCTTGATTTTCATCATAATCGCTGATTTCAAACGCTTTATCCACACGTCTGCACTCACGGATCCAAGCCTTTGATTGCTTTACTTTTCACGCTAATTATCCCTCGATCTTAATTCCCACTCTTCTTAATCGATTGATCCTTTCTCTCAACATCTCGTTTAATTCTTCATTTGATTTAATTTTGTTTTTCTATTTTATAAGTTTTTGTTTTTTATTCGTGTTTTCTTTTGTTTATAATCTTCTATATATAAATAATAGTCTTCCCTGTTTGTTTATTAAAAACTTTGAGGATCTATTTTCTTCACTGATTCCCTGCTATTCCTAATCATCTCTGAGATGAGGGGAGGGATTATCTACATTAAAATCCATTGCCTCGATCTCTACTGCTGCTTCTGTAAGATTCCTTTGTCTTGCTTAATTATCGATCAGCAACATATTCATGTTTCTTACAGCTTTAGAATTACTTAATTATGATTCATCTTTTCGTAATTTTCCAGGGAACTTGACGACATCTAACGAGTCAGGAAACATTGGATTCAGATGGACTTGCTACCTTCATTTAGACATTAGTTCTGGGTATGTATGTCTTCACATTTATCCATTCATTACCCTTTTGACTTTTCGAGGTAGTAAATACTTTTTCTTGTCCAAAGTTTTCATTCATATTTGTTGTATTCATCGCTTATCTGTTTCAAAATGTCGTTAAGGTTATAGTTTCATTGTAATTCCTCCTGACATACCAGCTTAGGTTTTTTTTTATCTTATGTAGTTGATGATTTAACTGTTTAGTGGAATACGAATTTGTAGAACATTTTAGTGACTTTGATATACAGTCAAACACTGCATTTCTCATGTGACAAGGGACAGTTAACTTTTCCTAGTGTATACATGCATCGATATCTCTCTCTGGTTTGTTAGCACTTTGACTGACCCCATAATCAACTACTTCTTTTAATATGTGTAAAGGTCCTAACATTGCATTTCTTATATAACCATGCGGGAGTCACTTGTTTCTTCATGGTGTATGTTGATGACATTGTTCTTACCGGCAATAACTTGGATTTCCTTACCCACTTCATCCAGACCCTTGCAAAGCGTTTCTCAATCAAAGATCTAGGTCCTTTACATCATTTCCTAGGTATTGAAGTCATTTCCATGACCTCTGGATTGTTTCTCTCTCAACATCGTCACATACAAGATCTCTTAACCCAATTTCATATGGATGGCGCGAAAGAGGTGGCCACACCTTTAAGCACTTCAGTGGTTCTTACCCCCGAGGACGGTTCCCCGCACGTTGATCCGACCCCCTATCGGAAACTTGTTGGCTCTTTGCAATATTTAGCCTTCACCAGACCGGATATCTCCTTTGCTGTTAACAAACTTTCACAGTTCATGCACTCGCCAACTCAGACACATTGGCAAGCATTGAAGCGATTACTCCGGTACTTGAAAAGTACAATCCATCATGGTCTGTTTCTCAACCGCAACTCGACTCTTGATCTAAAGGTATTCTCAGACTCCGATTGGGGAGGGGTTTCAAGTAATGGTCGTTCCACCACAGCCTATATCTTATACCTTGGATCCAACATCATTTCCTGGCGTTCAGCTAAACAGAAGTCTGTTTCTCGCTCCTCCACAGAAGCCGAATATAAGGCACTTGCCAATGCAGCATCAGAAGCTTCTTGGGTCGAAAATTTATTAGCCGATCTCGGCATTTCCAAAACCAAACCCACCAGGCTATTCTGTGACAACACAGGTGCAACCAACCTGTGTGCCAATCCGGTGTATCACTCACGTATGAAACATGTGGCCTTGGATTACCATTTTGTTCGAGAAAAAGTTGCTGATGGATCACTACACGTTCTGCATGTCAACTCAACAGATCAGCTGGCTGATGCTCTCACCAAACCACTTGGACGCAACGTCTTTCTCAAACTTCGCTCCAAGATTGGAGTATCCGATGGATCCTCCATCTTGCGGGGGCGTATAAAGAATAATCAATAATTAAATTAAATAAATTAGTTCTCTAGAATGTTCTTAAGTTGTTGTATCTCTTATGGTAACTATTTATGTAGATCCTAAAATCTCTCCTTTTCCTGTATTAGTTTCTGCCTATTTATTCTTTGTATATTCCATTGTAAAGATGATACACATAATATAATATTCTCTGATTCACCTTTATACGTATCTAATATTGTCATTAAGGATATAGTTTCATTGTCAATTGTCCTCGCATATCATTTTCAAATTTGTTGCAGTATAGTCAAACATTGCATTTCATATGCGACGAGGGACAGTAACTTTTCCTGCAGAATACATGCATCTGGTTGCACATTGGTTGACATGTAATCAAGTACTCCTTGTAATATGTCTATTGGTCCAAACAGTGCATTTCTTATGTGATGAGAGTAACTAAATTCTCGTGCATAATACATGCCCATGTCTTTTAGATAATGTTTATTTCTTTTAACATTTGTGTTTCATTGTCCTCTATGTAATGGGTTTTGATATGTGTTTAGTTGCTTACCAAGTTTTGTGTTAGTAAAAAAACGATATTTTTTTTGTTATATGTAACCAAGCGGATTGCTTAGTTTACATTTAGACATTATTGTTCCGTGTCAACCCGTTTTGAAACGTTACTCAAACTCGCTTGACCCTTCCATCTTGCAACATCTACTTGCATCTGATTCTTGAAATTGTGAAGAACTCCAAATCAACTCAAATGAGGTGAAGTATCACCACCCTTTGAAGTCTCTCGTATATTTATCCTCTACTTTTAACTTTAGCATAATTTCATTTGATTTTTGAAACTAAGTGTATGAATATATGATTGACAAGTTTTCATGATGTTTTGCAAGGAATTGAACACCTAAGGAGTTGGCAAGCATTGGATTGAGATGGACTCACCACTCATTCATTCATGGGTAATAACAAGTTCTGGTCAAGACAAGGCTTTAGTTCGAGACATGTCTCCCTTCATCCACCCCAACAGATACCTAAACAAACACATATCACTTGTGACTTAACAATTAAGTGCTTGTATTTTCATTTCACTAATAATTTATACCTTCAAAAAGACATTATGTTAATGTCCTGTGTTAAGAAATAAGCTAAACAAAGTATAGAAAAGCTAGAAATGGTGATAGGAGGATGATTTCATTAATGGAAGGAAAAGATAAGAGAGAACAATCAGGAAGGACCCAAATGGAATCCTCCTGCCGAAACAACAGCCAAGACAAACTAACCAATTACATAAGCATGACCCTCTCTCCTCCTCTCACATGTCTTATATAGGCTGCTTCACATCAGATAACAGAACAGTATTTCCCAACCCTCACATGTCCCCCTCCACTTCCTGTTCATTAGGCCCGCTGGGATGATCAGTTAACATAGGCCCAGTATCATTTTCTTTATCAATTCCTCCATAATGAAGAAGAGGCTTGCCTCAAACCTGAATTCAGGAAACTCCACATCTGTCCAGTGTTTGTCGGCCACTAATTTCATGTGTGACTGTGCTCGTTTTAGATGGTACTTCAGTTGCTTTAGAGCCTCTCGGTCCACCAAATCCAGAGCCACGACTTCATTCTTCACTTCTCCCAGAATAAAATGGAATATAGTAGGCGGGGATCGGCCATAGACTACCTCTAATGATGTAGTGTCGGTGGATACATGGTACAATGTATTGTGCCGATACTCAGCCCAAGGAAGACACAGGGACCATGTCTTGGGAGGATCAACAGGAACACCTCTTGCCAAAACTTACTGAGAACAAGTGGGTCCTGATAACTGAGTATTGAGTTGGGAATTTCGTGAAGGTGGATGACTAATTTCCAAAAAATTTCAGCGACTGACCGAGCCGTATAGGGGTGTTTTAACAAAATGAAATGGCAATACTTAGACAACCTGTCCACAACTACTAAAACAGGTTCAAAACCCCTGGATCTGGGCAAACCCGTAATAAAAATGGATGATTTGAGACTTGACAGACATCATGCGAACAAATTCCTTGACTGACTTTGTCACTCCCACCTAATAAACTCGAGAAGAAAGACGTCAATACGTGCAATAATACCCCGAATGAACACCGCCAGGGCTGCTATGGAATTCTTCTAACAACTTAGGTATCCAATTTGAAGCAGCAGGAATAACCAAGAAGTTCTTATAGAACAGTTTTCCGTCGATGAACGAAACTCCAGGCTGTAAGAGAGGATCTCGAGCGAGGTCAGCCACCACTTTCTGAAAATTAGGATCACATATGATTCTTGTAACTAACTGTGCTGAATTTATGACTGATAAGTTTTCGTGATGATATGCGAGGGATTGAACATCTAAGAATTGGCCAGCATTGGATTTAGATTGGCTTGCTACTCATTCATTCATGGGTCAAAACGAGTCTGGGTCAACACAGGTATGTCTTCCTTCCCTCATCCCCTCACTCATACTTACATAAACACATATCACTTGTGACATAACAATTTAAGTGCTTGTTTTTCGTTTCACTAATAATCTGTACCTTCCAAAAGACTTCTTTCTTTGAATGCCCTGATTCTTCTTACATATTTTTACATGTCATTTAAACTGTTGTATAATATGTACATACCTTTTTATCTTATTTTTCAACTATTTTTAAATGGAATCCTTTAAGCATGACCCGGAGCTTGTATAGTAATGTTGATTCTCTTTCATGAATTTCTGTTACTGTAGCATGGTTAGATGGCCTCGATAAGAAGTGATAAGAGTTTGGCTAACCAAGTTACAACACCTAAAACAAACAAAAATATATGAAAAACGATATTTGTTCTGATACAACTAATTATAGTTCCCTTGTTTTTCCTTTTCCTTTTTCTGTTCTTGACCGATTTCCTTGCTCACAGTAATCATTGATTTTGGACATCACTTTATTGACATATAGTGAAATACTTCTTGTAACATGCATAAGTTCAAATACTCTATTTCTTATGTGAGTCCGCGTGCAGACTATATGTCAACATCTTTTTATATATTTTTTTGTTCTCCTTCAACATTTGTGTTTCAAATGTACTCTATTTTTATATGTTTTGATCTGTGTCAGCTGCTTACCAGGTTTTGTTTTTAAGAAGAAGCAATACTTCTTAGCCTTTTGTAATAAATCTGAACTGTGATCGCGTATTAGAACTTTTTTAGACGTAATCGTTTTGTCTCAACCCTTCCATCGTGATCCCAACAAGAAGAATGTAATCTTTTTCAGATGCCCCTAACCAACCCCTAGTCTCCCCTTTTTATTTCTCCCTTACTTGGGTCACAAGACAACGTAAATAAAGTAACAACAGAATTTGCTAATGGATTGTGAGTGAAGTCATCACCCTCAATAAATTCCTCCTCGCCATCCTGGTGAGTTTTTTTTCCTGAGCAGCGATGCCCATGTGTGTACTTTTTGTCGCATAAAAAACACACACGCTAGCCCGTTTATCAGCTAATTCTGAATTTGTAACTTGTGAGTTTTTTTAACTGGCCATTGTCTAGTTCATAATATCTGTAGCTGGTCGCTTCGTATTCCTCGAAGACCCCTGTGTGTGAGCTAATGATGCCATGCTCGAACTTCGCTCTGAATTATAACCACTCGCAGGAATTGGAGCCTGATTTGTACTTTGCTTTGCTATCATGACAGTTTTGGTTTCATTGTTCATAAGAGAACTTTGGCTTGGTTCAATCCCTCAGGTTGCACTATATCCAGAGTAGTTTCCGCTCTAAATTTGCTAAATATGAATTTTTACCCTTTCTTTGTGAGTTTGTAAAAAATTTTTGAACTGTCGTTGTCTATTCATAGCTAACTACGTATTTGTACATTTGCTTTGTGAGTTTTTCGAATGGTCGTTATCTATTCATAGCTATTTGTACCTTCGCTTTGTGAGTTTTTTGAACTATCGTTGTCTATTCATAATATACGGAACCGGTTTCCGCTCCGTATCCTCCTAGTGCGATGTCTTGAAAATCGGGAGAGGAAACTAGCTGTAGGCATCGTCCCTACCCAACGTTGAGTAAGGTTGCGCTGCTGCTTCTAATTCTTCATATTGTTTGCTTCAAAAATTTAAGAACCTTTTTTATACATCTTCAAATCCAACATAATCCACAATCCTTTTCTTTTCTCCGGAAGCGCTAGTTTCTGGTCTAAATGATGGGAAGCGAATACCCAAATCATCACAATACTGCTCATAACGGGGAACCGATTGAGGAGGTTGGTGATGCTGATACTGGGGTTGGTGATCCCATAGCAACAAGGAGGGGAAAAAGGAATATTCAAAAAGCAACAAGGTATGCAAGATGTGTCAATAGCTGTGATATTGATTCTGTGGCCTTTGCCTTGGCGGTTGGATGATATTGGGTCCGATCAGCCAAAATCATATAAAGATGCTTTGAAAAGTAAGGATGCAGAAAGTTGGGTGGTTGCCATGAATGAAGAAATGATTTCTTTGGAAAAGAATAAAACGTGGAAACTTGTTATATTACCAAAGGGAGTGAAACTAGTGGGATGCAAGTGGGTCTATAAACGGAAGGAGGGAATTCCTGGAGTTGAACCCGCAAGGTCAAGGCGAGATTGCTCGTGAAAGGGTTCTCACAAAAGGAAGGGATTGGCTATAATGAAGTCTTCTCTCCTGTTGTGAAACAAAAAACTATCCAGGTTCTTTTAGCCATGGTGGGTGCATTCAATCTCGAGCAGCTAGATGTGAAAACTGCATTTTCTTCATAGGAATCTAGAAGAAAGGATATACATGTCTCAACCGGAGGGATTCGAAAGTTCCAAAGAAGACCAGGTGTGCTTGCTGAAAAAGTTTTTGTATGGTTTGAAACAGTCTCCGAGGTAGTGGTATAAGAGGTTTGATTTTTTCATAGTTTTTCATGGGTACACAAGAAATAAGTTTGATAGCTGCGTTTATTCTAAGAAGGTCTCTGAGGATTCCCATATTTATCTGTTCATATATGTGGATGATATGTTAATTGCAGCGAAATACATGGCTGTAATTAATGACCTGAAAGTGAAAGCTCTCCTTAAGAGTGTCTATGCAATCCCATAATTTAGATGATTTTTGTAACAACAATAAAATAAAATAAAGTGGGGTTCTGAGATTTGTTTGATTAAAACTAAAACTTAACAAGTAAATGAAAATTGCAACGATGTACGATGGGTTAAATCAATGAGAGATGAATTGGTCAACATTGGTTTCATCACATGAAGTACTAGCTAGTTTATCATTATGGAATATGGAATATGGTGCAATACTTGTGCTTCAATTTAATTTGGCTATAGCAATTTAAAAACTTAAACCACTTGTGTGTGAGCTAATGATGCCACGCTCGAACTTCGCTCTGAATTATAACAGCTCGCAGGAATTGGAGCCTGATTTGTACTTTGCTTTGCTATCGTGACAGTTTTAATTTCATCGTTCATAAGAGATAACTTTGGCTTGGTTTAATCCCTCAGGTTGCACTATATCTACAGCCAGTTAATTTGCTAAATACGAATTTATACCTTATATCCGCAGCTGGTTTCCACTCCGTATCCCCTAGCGTGATGTCTTGAAAATCTGAAGTGGAAACTAGCTATAGGCATCATACCTGTTAAATGTTGCCATCTTTAGCTTCCTTAATCGTTGTTCAGTGCCCAATATTGAGTAACGTTGCGCTGCTGCTTCTAATTCTTCATATTGTTTGTTTCAAAAATTTAGGAACCTTTTTGAAACATTTTCAAATCCGACATATTCCACAATCCTTTTCTTTTCTCCAGCAGGGCTAGTGTCTGGTCTAAAAGATGGGAAGGGAATACCCAAATCATCACAATACTGCTCATAACGTGGTATTTTTGGTGGTATCTTGGTTGGTTCGACCGTGGGGGTTGAGGAATTCCCGATTGCTTACGAGTTAAAGACAACAAAATAATCGTTACCTCTTCATGTCCTTTTGTTGTCTCCTAGTGTCTCTAATTTGCAATGTTCTGCCTACGATCTGCCTCAAGTTTAATGGCATCCAAATCCGCATCAGGTTAATTTATGTTCCATGGCGGAAAGCGCTTTTCATTGAGCAAACTGCAAAGCCTGCTATTCAGAAAATCTGCTTCCAAGCTGCTAATTTTTTTGTCATTGTACTTCCACGGCCCTCAAGAAATAACCTGGCTTCGACACCATTTTGACATGAATCATAGGATCTTTACACTTTTTTCGTTGACCAAAGCCTAGTTCATCACCTACATAGCCTACTACATCTCCTTGTTTCCCAGCCATGCCACCAATTGAATGAATTTAACTCCGACACAGACTCCCTATTTCCCAGCAACGATGGTCATCAGCCGCCTCCACATCCATCATTTCTAATACATCCCCTACCAAGCCCACGATGTCCTCTACCACTTGTCACCATTCTTTATTGACTCGAACTATACAACCGAAAGCACGTTGGGCATCTTAAACCAAAATGTCTTTTAATCTACATGCATCCTCCTCTAGTCTTGCTCCCATCCGTTGTAACCCCAAAGATACTCTATCCGACACTAATCAGAAAAATGCCATGACCAAGGAAGCCCCTCCATCTCGGTACAAATGTTGCTTTTCTCATCCTCTATGTCGATGATATCATCCTCACCACGTTTTCTCATCTTCTACGACATTCTCTCATATCACTTTTGTCTAGAGAATTTGCTATGAAGGATCTTGGTCGGAAAAGTGAAAGTCTCATTTGACAGCTATATAAGATAGACACTTTCTAATTTCCATGTCCGTCTATGAGGTTTGCACTAATAAATTTCGTCGTTCAAAAAAAACCGAAGAAAAAAAAAGAGGAGTGATCATTTTCAGCATGAGCTATTGGCGTCTCAGATTAGTATGTTCTCTTATAATCCGAATAGATGTTTGAATGATGATGAAGCATTGCATTTGAGATATTGCAAAGTGGTGGAGATCGGACGAGTTCCATTTCACGAGCCTTTGATACATCTTTTAAGGCGTCGATTCTGTCAACCTCTTAGCGGATGTCAAAAAAGGTCTCAAAGTTGTCTTTGAAGTCTCTCTGTGGGTCTAACAGAGATACCACAACCAGGTATCTTTCGGTTCAAACAAATCCCCGAAACCATAGCCCCTGCAAACATTTTTAAGTCTTGTCGCTTGTTTGGACTTTCTTTAGAGGGAAATGTACATATCTAAAGTGGCTGTGTTGGTTTACTAATTCCCAATTTTTCTACGCAATTACACTTCATCGTCATCTTCTTTAGTTGGCATTAATAAATTTTTTCGTTCCAAAATTGAAAAAGAAAAAAAATGAACAGTGACAATTTTCAGCATGCGCTATTGCGGTATTGCCGTCTCAGCTTGGTATGTTCTCTTATAATCTGATAAATAGATGTTTGAATGATCAAAGTTTTCTTGTATGGCTATAACGAGGCTTTCGTTTCGTGATTGATCGAACGGTTTCTGTAACATGCTTGGTCCTGTATGTACATTGATGTAGCCTTGTGGAAGTTATAATTAAGCTGAAATATGCTATCAAGCTCTATCACAGTAATTTTGCATTTGAGATATATATCATACATTGCAAGTTTCTTGGTATATACGTGACCAGAAATACATATAATGTACATTAATAGTTACTTTTGATGTATGTTCTGCAAATCAATTTACTATGCAGTAGGATAGGAAGCCTGCATGGCAATTCCACAAAGGCCTTCTTTGGCATCAACATCTCTTTGCATCATTATATACCCCTCTTGACCCCAGCTTGTTCCCCAGGAGTTCTTCACGAGCCAATACTTAGTCCCGTCATCACTCGTTCCATAACCAACGGCAGTAACACCATGGTCAAGTTCGGTGCCACAGTCTCCTGTAAAGACACCACTAGAGTAGAACTGGAAGTCGGACCCACTAGCATCAATGGCAACAGAGACGGGCTGACTAGCGACAGCTTTTAACAGCGCAGCTTCACTATTAGCAGGAACATCTTCATGACCGGTTATATCTGCAGCATGGTTAGATGCCTCGTTGCTGTTGCAGGTGCCGTCAACTCCTTTGTAAGGGTAGTTGGCCTCTGTAGTGAGGCCTTTATTGCTTACAATGAATTCAAAGGCGTTGTCCATAAGACCACCCTCACATCCCTGATCTACACCACTAGTGTCACAGTCCACGAGCTCTTGTTCAGATAGAGACACTAATTTACCAGTTTTCAGTTGGGTTATGCCTTCCATGGCTGCCACAGCAGAAAATGCCCAACAACACCCTGCGTACATTTATATATATGGTCATGCATGTATGATGAAATTAATTAGTTATATATTTGAAGTAGTCAAATAAATATATAGCTAGCATGAACATACATAATTAAATAAATGCTAGCCGCTGCTTAATAGATTAATTAATTACCACATTGGCCTTGATCTTTAATAGGTGTTACTGCACCTTTCTTTCTCCAATCCATTGATGATGGAACCGCCGTCACGTTTTCATACCTGAAAGCAGAGGTTGACGGGGAGCATTCGTGTGCTTTGAATCGGTTTCTTGTGGTTCTAAACTCTTCGTTTGTAAGGTCTGCAAACTCATTGACAGCTAATTTGTATCCTTTGTTCATGGCATTGTTGAATGAGTCGATATACCGCACGTTCTCTTGAAAAATCTGTGAACGCCGTTGTTTCTCCTCAGCGTCCTTGTACACACGTCCGTAACGGACCATCCATTGCTCGTGACTCTCGTTTTCCTGGAGCAAGCGAGAGGCCGCGCGTGAAAGCAAAGTCGCTGAGAAGATGAGTAAAACTAAACAAGAAAGGGAAGTTGATTTGGTGGATGACATAGTTCTTAATTGCTGTAGTTAGGTATAATTAAGAAACCAATTAAGGAATGAATGAGTTGATATGAACTCTCCTCCCAAAGGTTGGCTTTATATAGAATCAAAATTTTAGTCCTTTTGTGCAAATTAAAATGTAATCAATCATTTTCTCTTCAAGATCGTGGAAGATAAGATGCTCTGCTTTTGAATCTAATATTATTTAATATATTTGAGTAACGTAGTGTATATATATGGTGTTTATATTGACAATATATAAGTATAAGCTAGCTTAGCTGCTTTGACTTTTCCTATTGGACTTGACTGCTAAAGTGTATACTCTTTAATTTATTGTTCTTTAGCAACCATAATTAAGGTGGCCATTATCTTGGAATTTTGTCTTGTCATATATCTGGTAAAATGAGTGTTCAAAACCATAAACTAGGGTACATGTCTAACCACCCTTTTCCACTTCTTCTATACCATCTTGGGGATGTCGAACATGCAATGCTTGAACGATCATCCTATTAATAATTATAAATATTTTAACTTCAAAATAAGGGGCCCCTAAAGTATATAAAAAAATCGAGTAACAAAACTGTTATGCGAAAAATGGAAAAATAAACAACTAATGTTGTAAAGAACACAAATGTTTTACGTCGTTCGGTTAACGGCGTGTCAACCTACATCCAAAGGTAGGAACCGAAGAGACTTTATTACTGATATTAGAGAGAGTTACAAATTTAGGATACAATGACCGTAACCTAGGCTCATTATTTATAATCAAAACCAAACAACTAATGCTGCCTAATCTTATTAAAGAAATGATTAATTCCATAATTAATAGATTCGAGCGCCGCATCAACCCCCAAAAGGACCGGCAAGACCCTACGCCGTGGACCACCTTTGCACGCTGAGCTGCACTCGAGGCGCCACGCCGTGGGGCACTACTCCACGCCGAGCTGCATATTGTTCTCAAGGTTTCCATGTTAAGCCATTTCCAAGTCATCAAACAACAATCTCCACCTTGACTTGAAATATCTTCAACCTGCCAAGGTTCCATCAGTCTCTCGGTCGTCTCCTTCCTGCGAAATGCCTCGAAGGGATTTTCACCTCGTGCGAACATTCACCAAGTCCAAGCAATGCTTGAACTTTTCCACCAGTAACTCCTTTGTCAACATGTCTGCTAGATTATTCTCTGTAGCAATTTTCTGAATAGAAAACCTATCCTTCTTCAAAACATCTCGGATGAAATTCAGCCTCACATCTATGTGTTTAGTCTTCTCATGATACACCGGTTAACTCATCATCTCGCTTCTTAGCATCATACACCGGACAAACATTCGACGCACCCTTCAGATATCGCATGATCCATTTTACTGCACTCCAATGAGTTTTCCCTGTATTACTCATAAATCTGCTCACCACACTAAGTGCATGAGGCAGATCCGGTCTCGTACAAACCATGACATACATTAGACTTCCAACTGTACCAGAATATGGAACTGTTTTCATGTAGTCAACCTCCTCATCCATACTCGGTATAGCGCTTTGATCAAATTTAAAGTGCGTTGCCAAAGGAGTACATAACGGCTTCGATTGATCAATAGAGAATGCCTGCACCACTTTCTCAATATATTTTTCTTAAGACACCCGTAGTATCCCCGCCGCTCTATCCCCATAAATCTCCATGCCCAGTATTTTGTTTGCCGCATCAAAATCCTTCATTTCAAACTCAATGTTCAGCAACACCTTCAATTCGTTAATTACAACCATGTCTTTTGCTGCAATCAACATATCATCCACATATAGCAACAGGTAGACATAGGAATCTTCAGAAACTATCTTGGAATAGACACAGTTATCAAACTGATTTCTTGTGTACCCATAAGACACCATGAAAGAATCAAATCTCTTGTACCCACTGCCTCGGAGACTTCTTCAAACCATATAAGGACTTTTTTAGCAAGCACACCCGGCCTTCTTTGGAACTTTCGAACTCCTCCGGTTGAGACATGTATATCCTTTCTTCTAGATTCCCATGAAGAAATGTAGTTTTCACATCTAGCTGCTCCTACTCCAGATTGAAAGCACCCACCATGGCTAAAAGAACCCGGATTGTTTTGTGTTTCACAACAGGAGAGAAGACTTCATGATAGTCAATCCTTTCCTTTTGTGAAAACCCTTTTGCCACTAGTCTCGCCTTGAACGTAGCAGGTTCAACTTCAGGAATCCCCTCCTTCTGTTTATAGACCCACTTGCATCCTACTGGCTTCACCCCCTTCGGTAATGTAACAAGCTCCCATGTTTTATTTTTCTCCGGGAAGAGCATTTCTTCATTCATGGCGACCACCCAGTTTTCTGCATCTTTGCCCTTTATAGCTTCTTTGTAAGACGTTGGTTCCTCATATCCAATATCATCTACAACCGCCAAGGCATACACTACAAAATCAATGTCACATGTATTGACACATCCTGCATACCTTGCTAGTTTTCGAATATTTCTCTTTCCCCTTGTTGTTGCTATAGGATCATCAACTCGTGAGTCACAACCACTAGCCTTCTCCTCAATTGGTTCCTCTTGAGGTTCTAATCTGCAGTTCATCTTCTATCATAACTCTGTCAGGGCTTTCAAGCTCCACCTTCTATTAGCACCACGATCTTTAGTACGTACAACATCATTACTACTTATACTCTGATCAAGTAGAGCAGATTCATCAAAGGTTACATCTCTTCTAATAAGGAATTTACAATGAGACTTACCTTCTGTACACCACAGTCGATAACCTTTCACTCCTGTTGCATACCCTAGATATATGCATTTCATCGCCCGCGGCTCCAACTTACCATCATTAACATCAGCATATGAAGGGCAACCAAATATCCTTAAATTAGAGTAATCAACACGTTTACCCGACCAAACCTCTTGAGGAGTTTTTTAAATTGATTGCATTTGATGGAGATCTATTAACTAGATAACAAGCGGTATTAACTACTTCTGCCCAGAATTGCTTTGACAGACTCGCAGATATGCGCATACATTTAGCACGCGCCATGAGAGTTTGGTTCATTCGTCTGCAACTCTATTGTGTTGTGGTGTGTGACGTACAGTGCGGTGCCTCACTATACCCCAAAACTATAGCCCCTGCAAACATTTTTAAGTCTTGTCGCTTGTTTGGACTTTCTTTAGAGGGAAATGTACATATCTAAAGTGGCTATGTTGGTTTACTAATTCCCAATTTTCTCTACACAATTACACTTCATTGTCATCCTCTTTAGTTGGCATTAATAAATTTTTTCGTTCCAAAATTGAAAAAGAAAAAAAAATGACCAGTGACAATTTTCAGCATGCGGTATTGCCGTCTCAGCTTGGTATGTTCTCTTATAATCTAATCAATAGATGTTTGAATGATCAAAGTTTTCTTGTGTGGCTATAACGAGGCTTTCATTTCGTGATTGATCAAATGGTTTCTGTAACATGCTTGGTCCTGTATGTACATTGATGTAGCGTTGTGGAAGTTATAATTAAGCTGAAATATGCTATGAAGCTGTATCATAGTAATTTTGCATTTGAGATATATATATATATACTTATGTATATGTATATATATATATCATACATTGCAGTTTCTTCTTATATATGTGACCGGAAATACACATAAGGTACATTAATAGTTACTTTTGATGTATGTTCTACAAATCAATTTACTAAGCAGTAGGATAGGAAGCCTGCATGGCAATTCCACAAAGCCTTCTTTGGCATCAACATCTCTTTGCATCATTATATGCCCCTCTTGACCCCAACTTGTTCCCCATGAGTTCTTCACGAGCCAATACTTAGTCCCGTCATCACTCGTTCCATAACCAACGGCAGTAACACCATGGTCAAGTTCGGTGCCATAGTCAACCACCAAAAGGACCGACCAGACCCCACGCCGTGGACCACTACTCCACGCCGAGCTGCATATTGTTCTCATGGTTTCCATGTTAAGCCATTGCCACCACCGTCACACTGCTTCAAGGGTTCGATTTCACACTTGTCAAACGTCGTACGCCGTCTCCGCTGCACACCGTCACAGTCGCACAAATGCATCATTTTCCGATTTTTGATTTCAAGGTTCTTGTTCTTTTTTGTTTTTTATGAAAATAAATTGATTTCAAGCGTACATCTAATTTGTGTTCAAGTGTTTATCTTAAAGGTTTTCTTGTTTTTTGGCTTTGAATCAATGGAGTCCCACACACAGATGAAGGCGCACAAGTTCAATCAAAGAAGCCACAAATTTTACAAATTGTATAATCTGAATACGTTTTTGTTTTTGTTGTATAATTTGAACATGTTTTTGTTCTTGAATCAAAGAAGGCTCACACACAGGTTATGTTTTATGAAAATGATTCCACATAGACTCAATCATTGAATATGTTTTTGTTAATTAGAAAAATAAATAAATAATGCATTTAACCTGCTAAAGAGGTTAAAGGTAAACAAAATGGTTAAATCGTATAAAAAACTCAAGGCTTAAACGAAAAACAAACAAAACTTCATGGTTATATTATTCAAAAAATAACTTTCAAGGTTAAACCAAAAAGTAAGTGAAACTTTGATAATTAAAGCATATTTGACCCTTCCTCTATACTTTTTGATGCTTCACTAATCACTATTTACGGGAGGTGATAATGCCACTGCCACCGACAAACTTGGTTAAATCCGCTTACATGAAAAGCAAATTTACCATCATTCCCTTGTTTTATATTTACTCATATTGAAGAAGAGAGAGAAAAAAGATATCTTCCCATTATCCCATATCAGAAAGTACAAACCACCCACATCCCAACAACTCCGGCATTTCCTCCGCCTATGCCGGTCTTTGTTCGCTACCTCTCCGACCCTTAAGCTTTCCGGTTCGTCTATTCCTTCATCGCTCTAAAGACGCTTGTAACTTTTTGATTCATCTCTATGCAACACCACGGTTGTCGATTTGTCATGCTTCACCGCCGTCGCCGGGAAAACATGACAAGTTTTTTATTTATAAATCTCTTCTTTTCTTTTTGATTCAAATCAAATGTCCTTTCTTTTTCATTCTGGAAATTGGCGAATAAATCTAATGAAATTAACAAGTAGGTGACACAAAGATTGAAAAATGGGGAAGTTGAAGACCGACGAAAAATAGTATAGTCAGAGTTGTCGCGGTCGTCCGTGAGAGGCCGGCATGAGGACGACGCAGTGCCTTAGTGGTAGTGACGCTGCAGACGTGAAGACAACCGGAGAGATTATCGGTAGTTCCGGTGCCGGTAGATGACTGGGAGAAGATATAGGAGTTGGTTAATGGTTTTAAATTGAAGGTGATGGTGTTCTTGTATTCAATTCTTATGATGACTACTATGATGAACAGGTTTAAGGAATAAGGTATTTTGGATCTGCAATTTGATGAATATGAAAAAAGATGATGATACGGAGTAGATGAATTTAGATAAAAAATAATAATATTCAAAGTATGTTGAAACAGAGTAACAAACAAGCCTGACCTAGTGTTAAGATGAGAACAATTTCTCTCTCTTTCATTAATCATCTGAACAAAAACGAAAGAGAAGGTAAAAATGTAAAAACGCAAATGATTTCAATCGATTAATAAAATTGTCCGTGGAAGTAGAGGTGCACAAAAAATCCGAATATCCGATTTCGCGCAAAAACTATCCGTAACCGGTTTTTGGGAAACCGGTTTTTTTTAAAATCGGTCCGGTTTTTTTTAACCGGATAGTGTAACCGGTTTCTCGGATTTGGCCTAGACCGGATTTTTAGTTGGATAAAAAACCGGTTTGGAAAAAACCGGATAAAAATCCGGTTAAAAAACCGGTAAAAAAACCGGTCCTCGAGATTCAAAAACTAGCCGTTACGTTACCGTTTTTTTGGCTTTTTTTCACATTTTTTTTTCTATAAATAGTTTGGGAATGGTATAGGATGATTCACACAAACTTATATCTCTAAAAAACTCTCTCAAATCTCCATCTTTTTTATTTTTTCATGGCTAGTGCAAGTAACACGGTTGAATCTTCCGTTGGGGGGAATGTCGACGTGGTGAGGGTAATCGAACACAATCGAAACAAAGAAATTTGGGAACATTTTGAATTGTGTGAGATGTCAAATGGCTCGAAAAGGGCGCGTTGTAAACTTTGCCGAAAGTATTTTTAGTATTTTAATTTGAACCTTGTAAAAAAACATATACTTTTTTAAGAATTTTAAGTAACTTTGTAATGTTTTAAGTATTTTAAAAATATAATCTGAAATTTTTTTAAAAAATCGGATAAAATAAAAACCGGATATTAAAAAATCCGGTTACGATCCGATCCGAATCCGGTTACACCGGTTAACACTTTATCCTCAAAAAACCGGTTATGATCCGATCCGGTTTGAAAAAAATCCGATCTCAAAAAAACCGAAAAAAACCGGACCGGTTTTTATCCGATCCGGTTCGGTTAAAAAACCGGTCTTGTGCACCTCTACGTGGAAGTATCACGGCCCATTTAACAAACTGATCCTACTAGCCCTTATGCAATTCAACATTCACTCTTTCAAGGGAGCAAATCCAATTCTAATTACCTAATATTGGCTGATGGAGCTTCTCGAGGGTCGGATTTTTACCGTTAGTTCACTACGGAGGTTAATTAACCGTCCCTCTCTTGTTATAGACTTTATGGAAAAGTTACTGCTCATTAAATGTTAACATAAATTTGTCACGGTTAATCACCAAGCGTCTTTAATTTGGTGAGGGTACAGATTGACCACCTATGCGTGAATCTTGATTCTATGAGATGCCGGTTTATTAGCAGGATTTAGAAAATTGGGTTGTGTATAAGTTGTGTAACTACATTCCGAAGCAATGGAGAGTGGATAAGTTTCATTTCACAACCCTTCTAGACATCCTTTAAGGCGTCAATTTTGTCAACTCTTGGCAGAAGCCAAAAACGGGCTCAAGGTCGTCTTTCAAACCAATGTATGGTTCTTATAGAGATAAGTTAGAACCGCGAGGAAAAGAGTTATCGTGAAATCGTATGTAAGCATAGACTGCTCGAAGGATCATGTAAACACTATCTGATTATGATATTTTAACCCTATGTCTGGTTACACGAAATTCAAATTATGAGAATAATTCTAAGGAATAACTCATATCAAGACACTAATATGAGACCACAAATTAGGGTTATTAAAGAATTCACAAAAAATAAGATCAATTAATTCAAATATTGATTTTATCCTCTAATTAAAGGATGAAAGTTTTATGGCAATTATTCATAAAATATTACAGAGAACAATTACGGTAATTAGCGGGACCCGCGCTAGGGGGCGCAACCCCATGACCGGCCTCTACCATTGGGTCGAAGTGAGATCAAACTCGTTTTATACAAGTGTGCACTCCGCACCTTCTAACTTATCTAAAATCAAGATTTGAATTCCATTAGTAATCTGTAAACTCCATTACACTAATCACCTGGAATTACTAAAATCGCCAACAAGATATCACAATGAAGCCACTTTTGGTTCAAAAAAAGCCCCAAAAGTATACTCTTTGCAAGAATATTTAATTGTTTTTGCTTCTTTGGTTTCAACTACAGGGATGTTAACAAAAACCAAAAACCAAAAAAAAGATAACAATCAAAATCTTAGGCTGCGTTTAGATGGAGAAAATTTTTCTGATTTTCGTTTTCTGTTTTTCTATGAAAAATGGTAGAGTTTTCATTTTCTAGAAAACGTGTTTATATGAAGGGGTGAAGTTTTCCTTTTTTAAAAAAAAATGAAAAACATGTTTGGTTGAAGTGTTTCTTTGAAAAGTTGTTTGAAAAAGTATGAAAGTTTGGAAAAATAAATGTGAAAAAGTGAGGGAGTTTTCTTGATTTTCAGTTTTTTTAGAAAAATTTTCTCGAAAAATGGAGGATACAATGACCGTAACCTAGGCTCATTATTTATAATCAAAACCAAACAACTAATGCTGCCTAATCTTATTAAAGAAATGATTAATTCCATAATTAATAGATTCGAGCGCCGCATCAACCCCCAAAAGGACCGGCAAGACCCTACGCCGTGGACCACCTTTGCACGCTGAGCTGCACTCGAGGCGCCACGCCGTGGGGCACTACTCCACGCCGAGCTGCATATTGTTCTCAAGGTTTCCATGTTAAGCCATTTCCAAGTCATCAAACAACAATCTCCACCTTGACTTGAAATATCTTCAACCTGCCAAGGTTCCATCAGTCTCTCGGTCGTCTCCTTCCTGCGAAATGCCTCGAAGGGATTTTCACCTCGTGCGAACATTCACCAAGTCCAAGCAATGCTTGAACTTTTCCACTGGTAACGCCTTTGTCAACATGTTTGCTTAGATTATGCTCTGTAGCAATTTTCTGAATAGAAAACCTATCCTTCTTCAAAACATCTCGGATGAAATTCAGCCTCACATCTATGTGTTTAGTCTTCTCGTGATACACCGGATTCTTAGCGAGACTCAGAGCACTCTGACTGTAATAGAATAGAATAGCACCGGTTTCTCCACCTTCAAACCTAGACTCTGCACTAGACCATATAACCAGATACACTCCTTGATCCGTTCGGTCATCGACATGTATTCCGCCTAAGTTGTCGACAAGGCAACCGTAGGTTGTAGGGTAGCCTTCCAATTGACGACGCATACGAACAAAGTGTTTTATAAAGCAAGTGAGCGATCTCCATCTAACCTGGTCACCATAATTGTCAATATCCACATAACCGGTTAACTCATCATCTCGCTTCTTAGCATCATACACCGGACAAACATTCGATGCACCCTTCAGATATCGCAAGATCCATTTTACTGCACTCCAATGAGTTTTCCCTGTATTACTCATAAATCTGCTCACCACACTAACTGCATGAGGCAGATCCGGTCTTGTACAAACCATGAAATACAAGAGACTTCCAACTGCACCGGAATATGGAACCGTTTTCATGTAGTCAACCTCCTCATCCGTACTCGGTATAGCGCTTTGATCAAATTTAAAGTGCGTTGCCAAAGGAGTACATACCGGCTTCGATTGATCAATAGAGAATGCCTGCACCACTTTCTCAATATATTTTTCTTAAGACACCCGTAGTATCCCTGCCGCTCTATCCCCATAAATCTCCATGCCCAGTATTTTGTTTGCCGCATCAAAATCCTTCATTTCAAACTCAATGTTCAGCAACACCTTCAATTCGTTAATTACAGCCATGTCTTTTGCTGCAATCAACATATCATCCACATATAGCAACAGGTAGACATAGGAATCTTCAGAAACTGTCTTGGAATAGACACAGTTATCAAACTGATTTCTTGTGTACCCATAAGACACCATGAAAGAATCAAATCTCTTGTACCCACCGCCTCGGAGACTTCTTCAAACCATATAAGGACTTTTTTAGCAAGCACACCCGGCCTTCTTTGGAACTTTCGAACTCCTCCGGTTGAGACATGTATATCCTTTCTTCTAGATTCCCATGAAGAAATGTAGTTTTCACATCTAGCTGCTCCTGCTCCAGATTGAAAGCACCCACCATGGCTAAAAGAACCCGGATTGTTTTGTGTTTCACAACAGGAGAGAAGACTTCATGATAGTCAATCCTTTCCTTTTGTGAAAACCCTTTTGCCACTAGTTGTCACACCCCGCTAAAGCGGAAACACGAGATGTCACAGCACAAGATATCATCGCACAAGGTAAATAGATAATAACCATTAGATTAAATTAACAAAATAAGTAGTTCGGATGAAACATAAATAAAAGTTACACAACCGAATAATATTTAAAGGACATTGTCTTGTACGATGCGTAAATAAAATAGATATTGTTTTTATAAAACGTGACGATGAAGATGAAGATGCCACACATCATGTTTGTAAGCATAAGGTACCTAACGGCGATCACCTGAAAGCACGGGTAAAAGAAAGAAAACGGTCAACTAATAGAGTTGGTGAGTTCATAGGTTTTTAATATATGCACAAAATATCTTTTAAATGAGAAAGGTTTAAATAATTGATGGAAGTTTTTGAATAAAAATCCAAAGTATGAAATAATGATAGAAGATGTATTATATTGCCCAATACGTTGCACATGGTAGTAATAGACTATGATGATTATTGCTTGAGCCATTATCCAACCTAGCCGACAACCAATTGCCCATGATAAACCTAACGCCTATATTAAATGACGTTAGTAGTGGTAAAGTACATCTATAGTTTGTCAACCATAAATGGGAGACGTCGGAATCTCCAAATAGCGCTACTTACTAATACCATCGGCTCACTAGCGGAGTTAAGGAATAATGTCCAACGAAAGGGACTTACAACGATTACCCAAGCACATCAAAGAATAATACCATAAGTGCTCAAAATAATATTTGAAATAAATAAGAAGATAGGCAATAAACTTTTCATGAAATATATACACATGCTTTCACCCCAAAATAATATGAAATACGGTAAAAAGGGGTTATGATACTCACTCGGTATGCAAAGGTGTTCACTCGTAAGGATTTCTTGTTCCTACCGAAGCTCTTTCCTAATATAAGAGGTATGTAGCTCTATTAGACTTATTTTATTTATTATTTTGTATTATATATTTATTGTTAACTTATTTATTAAATAGTTAAAGATTGTCTCTATTTTTCCATAAATCATAAGTGTTCACTGAAATTTTCAGTTCTTTAAGTTGAACTTTAAAAATTAAAAACTGTATTTTAGGAGTCATATTAAGGTTTGATATTTTAATATAATCTTAATACATGTTTCTAGAATGTCCAGTAAAAATATAGGAATTTATAATCCATTTTTAATATTTTTAATAATTAAAAGTGTATAAGATGTCCACTGATCAGTGTCTGGATGACATGTTGTTACTAAATCGTCTGTTTAGGGCTCATACGACCTCGTTTCTACATGATTCAAACTGCGAAATAACCACGACTCAAAGATTAAACTTTTAAAAAAACTAGATGTATTTTGACCCAAGAATGAGTAAGTTACACGCGTTTAAAGTGTACCCTTCTAAATCTGCCAGATTTCCAGATTCAACATATGGGTCTTTTTAAATATGTTTGAAGGATCAAACGTTCATGAAAATTAGTGAATCCAGGTTTAAATGAAAGGTAACACTTTAAACTAAGATTAGCAAAAAGAATCAACTGATTTTGATACCTAGAACTCCAGATATAACAAAAACAAGTGAGGAGTTCTAGCATCAGAATCTGCCAGAATATTATTCTTTTTGCTTATGGGTCATAACTTTAATATAACATGTTTATATTCATGAATAATCATATTGTATGAGTATAAGCTTTGATAATCCATGTGTTCTTACAACAATGGTAGGATGATACACATTTTATATGTTCCTTACAACATTTGTTAAGATGAAACACATGCATGATCAAAGTCTTATTTTCTTGATTTTTAGTTGATTAAGTTCCATACAACAACGGTAGGATGATGCACATTTCATGTGCTCCTTACAACATTGGTAGGATGTTTATATTTACATGATTATATATATATAAATAAAGGAAATAAGATTAACAACAAAGAAAATAAATAAAAGAAAAAAGAAAGAAGAAGAGAAGAAAGGTAGAAGTGTAGAGATGAGTGTTTTATGATCATCTTACCAACTCTTTTCTTTGATTTAGTGTTTGATCTTCAAAAGATGATCAAGACTTGGATGTTCTTGGGAGATTTTTGTTGGTGAAAGAAGAAGAGAGAAAAGAGAAGAGATGGAGTGTGGTGGTGAAGGAAATGATGAAGAGTAGTAGGGGGCTTATATAGAGCATGGGGGAGATTAAGTGGTGATTCTTGGGAAGAGAAGGAGGCAAGAGAAAAGAGATGGGGGGTTTCTTTTATTTTTTTATTTTTTATAAATTATGTGTAATTAGTTTAAATAAATTTGTATAAATGGTGATTTTGTTTAAATCTTTTAATTAACAAAGTTTTAATTATTTTGATGAGTTTATATATATATATATATGTTTTATATTTTAACTTATTTATATTTATTATGATGTATTTAATTATTTTTATTTTTATTATTATTATTATTGTATATGATTTGTAATTCTTGACTTTTAATAATTCGATTTTTTTCGAGCTCGGGAAGGTTCTAACCATATAGGCGGGATTTCTACGAAATCTAATATTATTATGGATGTATTTAAGTCATAAATACTATTTTTAGTCATACTAGGCTTAAAATTAGAATTTCTAATGGCTAACCTGGAAAATTTGTTGCCGAATGTCACACTAGTCTCGCCTTGAACGTAGCAGGTTCAACTTCAAGAATCGCCTCTTTCTGTTTATAGACCCACTTGCATCCTACTGGCTTCACCCCCTTCGGTAATGTAACAAGCTCCCATGTTTTATTTTTCTCAGGGAAGAGCATTTCTTCATTCATGGCGACCACCCAGTTTTCTGCATCTTTGCTCTTTATAGCTTCTTTGTAAGATTTTGGTTCCTCATATCCAATATCATCTACAACCGCCAAGGCATACACTACAAAATCAATGTCACATGTATTGACACATCCTGCATACTTTGCTAGTTTTCGAATATTTCTCTTTCCCCTTCTTGTTGCCATAGGATCATCAACTCTTGAGTCACAACCACTAGCCTTCTCCTCAATCGGTTCCTCTTGAGGTTCTGACTGCTCTAGCTGATCTGACTGCTCTAGCTTACTGCTCTAGCTTATCAATCTGCAGTTCATCTTCTACCATAACTCTGTCAGGGCTTTCAAGCTCCACCTTCTATCAGCACCACGCTCTTTAGTACCTGCAACATCATTACTACTTATACTCTGATCAAGTAGAGCAGATTCATCAAAGGTTACATCTCTTCTAATAAGGAATTTACAATGAGACTTACCTTCTGTACACCACAGTCAATAACCTTTCACTCCTGTTGCATACCCTAGAAATATGCATTTCATTGCCTGTGGCTCCAACTTACCATCATTAACATGAGCATATGAAGGGCAACCAAATATCCTTAAATTGGAGTAATCAACACGTTTACCGTACCAAACCTCTTGAGGAGTTTTTTAAATTGATTGCATTTGATGGAGATCTATTAACTACTTCTGCCCATAATTGCTTTGACAGACTTGCAGATATGCGCATACATTTAGCACGTGCCATGAGAGTTTGGTTCATCCGTCTGCAACTCTATTCTGTTGTGGTGTGTGACGTACAGTGCGGTGCCTCAATATACCCCGAAACTATAGCCCCTGCAAACATTTTTAAGTCTTGTCGCTTGTTTGGACTTTCTTTAGAGGGAAATGTACATATCTAAAGTGGCTATGTTGGTTTACTAATTCCCAATTTTCTCTACACAATTACACTTCATTGTCATCCTCTTTAGTTGGCATTAATAAATTTTTTCGTTCCAAAATTGAAAAAGAAAAAAAATGACCAGTGACAATTTTCAGCATGCGCTATTGCGGTATTGCCGTCTCAGCTTGGTATGTTCTCTTATAATCTAATCAATTGATGTTTGAATGATTAAAGTTTTCTTGTATGGCTATAACGAGGCTTTCATTTGGTGATTGATCAAATGGTTTCTGTAACATGCTTGGTCTTGTATGTACATTGATGTAGCGTTGTGGAAGTTATAATTAAGCTGAAATATGCTATGAAGCTCTATCATAGTAATTTTGCATTTGAGATATATATATATATATATATATATATATATATCATACATTGCAAGTTTCTTGTTATATATGTGACCGGAGATACACATAAGGTACATTAATAGTTACTTTTGATGTATGTTCTACAAATCAATTTACTAAGCATTAGGATAGGAAGCCTGCATGGCAATTCCACAAAGCCTTCTTTGGCATCAACATCTCTTTGCATCATTATATGCCCCTCTTGACCCCAACTTGTTCCCCATGAGTTCATCACGAGCCAATACTTAGTCTCGTCATCACTCGTTCCATAACCAACGTCGTAACACCATGGTCAAGTTCGGTGCCATAGTCAACCACAAAAGGACCGACAAGACCCCACGCCGTGGAACACTACTCCACACCGAGCTGCATATTGTTCTCATGGTTTCCATGTTAAGCCATTGCCACCACCGTCACACTACTTCAAGGGTTCAATTTCACACTTGTCAAACGTCGTACGCCGTCGACGCTGCACACCGTCACAGTCGCACAAATGCATCATTTTCCGATTTTTGATTTCAAGGTTCTTGTTCTTTTTTGTTTTTTATGAAAATAAATTGATTTGAAGGGTACATCTAATTTGTGTTCAAGTGTTTATCTTCAAGGTTTTCTTGTTTTTTGCTTTGAATCGATGGAGTCCCACACACAGATGATGAAGGCACACAAGTTCAATCAAAGAAGCCACAAATTTTATAAATTGTATAATCTGAATACGTTTTTGTTTTTGTTGTATAATTTGAACATGTTTTTGTTCTTGAATCAAAGAAGGCTCACACACATGTTATGTTTTATGAAAATGATTCCACATAGACACAATCATTGAATATGTTTTTGTTAATTAAAAAAATAAAAAAATAATGCATTTAACCTGCTAAAGAGGTTAAAAGTAAACAAAATGGTTAAATCGTATAAAAAACTCAAGGCTTAAACGAAAAACAAACAAAACTTCATGGTTATATTATTCAAAAATAACTTTCAAGGTTAAACTAAAAAGTAAGAGAAACTTTGATAATTAAACCATATTTGACCCTTCCTCTATATTTGTCTAAGAACCTTACACTTCTTGGTTTCCTCTCTTTTTGATGCTTCACTAATCACTATTTATGGGAGGTATTAATGCCACTTCCACTGACAAACTTGGTTAAATCCGCTTACATGAAAAGCAAATTTACCATCATACCCTTGTTTTATATTTACTCATATTGAAGAAGAGAGAGAAAAAAATATCTTCCCATTATCCCATATCCAAAAGTACAAACCACCCACATCCTAACAACTCCGCCTATGCCGGTCTTTGTTCGCTACCTCTCCGACCCTTAAGCTTTCCGGTTCGTCTATTCCTTCATCACTCTAAAGACGCTTGTAACTTTTTGATTCAACTCTATGCAACACCGACGGTTGTCGATTTGTCATGCTTCACCGCCGTCGCCGGAAAACATGACAAGTTTTTTATTTATAAATCTCTTCTTTTCTTTTTGATTCAAATCAAATGTCCTTTCTCTTTCATTATGGAAATTGGCGAATAAATCTAATGAAATTAACAAGTAGGTGACACAAAGATTGAAAAATGGGGAAGTTGAAGACCGACGAAAAATAGTATAGTCAGAGTTGTGACCGTCGTCCGTGAGAGGCCGGCATGAGGACGACGCAGTGCCTTAGTAGTAGTGACGCTGTAGACGTGAAGACAACTGGAGAGATTATCAGAGATTATCGGTAGTTCTGGTGCCGGTAGATGACTAAGAGAAGATATAGGAGTTGGTTAATGGTTTTAAATTGAAGGTGATGGTATTCTTGTATTCAATTCTTATGATGACTACTATGATGAACAGGTTTAAGGAATAAGGTATTTTGGATCTGCGATTTGATGAATATGAAAAAAGATGATGATACGGAGTAGATGAATTTAGATAAAAAATAATAATATTCAAAGTATGGTTGAAACAGAGTAACAAACAAGCCTGACCTAGTGTTAAGATGAGAACAATTTCTCTCTCTTTCATTAATCATCTGAACAAAAACGAAAGAGAGGGTAAAAATGTAAAAACGCAAATGATTTCAGTCGATTAATAAAAATTGTCCGTGGAAGTATCACGGCCCATTTAACAAACTGATCCTACTAGCCCTTATGCAATTCAACATTCACTCTGTCAAGGGAGCAAATTTAAACAGTTTTAACAGTGCAACTTCCAATTCTAATTACCAAATATTGGCTGATGGAGCTTCTCGAGGGTCGGATTTTTACCGTTAGTTCACTACGGAGGTTAATTAATCGTCCCTCCCTCGTTATAGACTTTATGGAAAAGTTACTGCTTATTAAATGTTAACATAAATTTGTCACGGTTAATCCCCAAGCGTCTTTAATTTGGCGAGGGTACAGATTGACCACCTATGCGTGAATCTTGATTCTATGAGATGCCGGTTTATTAGCAGGATTTAGACAATTGGGTTGTGTATAAGTTGTGTAACCACATTCCGAAGCAATGGAGAGTGGATAAGTTTCATTTCACAACCCTTCTAGACATCCTTTAAGGCGTCAATTTTGTCAACTCTTGGCAGAAGCCAAAAAGAGGCTCAAGGTCGTCTTTCAAACCAATGTATGGTTCTTATAGAGATAAGTTAGAACCGGGAGGAAAAGAGTTATCGTGAAATCGTATGTAAGCATGGACCGCTCGAAGGATCATGTAAACACTATCTGATTATGATATTTTAACCCTATATGTGGTTACACGAAATTCAAATTATGAGAATAATTCTAAGGAATAACTCATATCAAGACACTAATATGAGACCACAAATTAGGGTTTTTAAAGAATTCACAAAAAATAAGATCAATTAATTAAAATATTGATTTTATCCTCTAATTAAAGGATGAAAGTTTTATGGCAATTATTCATAAAATATTATAGAGAACAATTACGGTAATTAGCGGGACCCGCGCTAGGGGGCGCAACCCCATGACCGGCCTCTACCATCGGGTCGAAGTGAGATCAAACTCGTTTTATACAAGTGTGCACTCCACACCTTCTAACTTATCTAAAATCAAGATTTGAATTCCATTAGTAATCTGTAAACTCCATTACATTAATCACCTGGAATTACTAAAATCGCCAACAAGATATCACAATGAAGCCACTTTTGGTTCAAAAAAAGCCCCAAAAGTATACTCTTTGCAAGAATATTTAATTGTTTTTGCTTCTTTGGTTTCAACTACAGGGATGTTAACAAAAACCAAAAACCAAAAAAAAGATAACAATCAAAATCTTAGGCTGCGTTTAGCAAGAGAAAATTTTTCTGATTTTCGTTTTCTGTTTTTCTATGAAAAATGGTGAAGTTTTTATTTTCTCAAAAAAATAGAAAACGTGTTTATATGAAGGGGTGGAGTTTTCCTTTTTTTAGAAAAAAAATGAAAAACATGTTTGGTTAAAGTGTTTCTTTGAAAAGTTGTTTGAAAAAGTATCAAAGTTTGGAAAAATAAATGTGAAAAAGTGAGGGAGTTTTCTGAAAAAATGTACAAGTGAACATGTTGGATTTTTCTGGAAGTGAACGCAGCCTTATACTTTATTTCCACACACCAAATCGGTCCAACGTACACACATACATACGCAATTAACGGACACAACCGAGGGACATGACTCTTCAAAGAACTTAGAACTTGGCCACCCTTCTAACCAACATGGCAGTTCATTACTAAACTAACAATTAACTACTTTTTTCTAACCGAGTTCGTTACAAACTTCTGACACAAATTTGTTCATGCAAATATGACCATAACAATTGTTTTAACCTTCAAACAACAGTCATAACCAGGGGTGTTCAAACCTGAATATTTGGACAGCTGGCTTTCAGTATTCGAATTGGTATCTGAAATTACGGATTCGGATATAAGATATCCGAATTATCCAAATTTTCAAAAACATACATTTTTTATATAATTTCTTTAAATATATATTTTTTAAACTTTAATCATCAAAAAGTAGCTCAAATATATTTTAAAATAAAAAATAAATGTATATAAAACTATATATATTAAGAAAATTAAATAAAGTAAGTATATAGATTTTATGCACACTAAATGAAGTTAAAAATAAGGCTCAAAATATTATTTTGATGTCAGACAATATTTTATTAAATATTTCTTTGATAAATTAAATTTATATTAATTTTATAAGGGAAAGAATCAATCTTAAAAAATACGCTAACGATTGATCTTAATTTCTTCGATTCCCGCCCTATTTATATTATACGATCTGAATGATACGACCGTTGCACACTCCTTCTTGTTCATCATCACCCACGCAGTCGACACGCTTTCTCGCTTCTCCCCGATTAATTCTTGATTGATTAGGTTAAGTTAGGTTATGTTAGGCTTGGTTTTGTTTTCATGGTAATCGCTGATTTGAACATCGATTTCAAATGCTGATAACCTCACAGATTAACGATCTCCTTCACTTCCAAGCCTACCTTTGATTGCTATTGCTTTACTTTTCACGGTAATTATCATCATATCCCTCTTAATTTCCATTCTTCTTTATTAATTGATTATCAATTTCTGCAGTCAACCTTGATTTTCATCATAATCGCTGATTTCAAACGCTTTATCCACACGTCTGCACTCACGGATCCAAGCCTTTGATTGCTTTACTTTTCACGCTAATTATCCCTCGATCTTAATTCCCACTCTTCTTAATCGATTGATCGTATTAGATGATATATATATATATATATATATTTAAGCTTTTGTATTTTAGAGGGATTAGAGTGTAAATATTTTTCTCTATTTATATCCTTGTATTCTCTCGGTTTTATGTACACAATATACAACAATAATACAATTCTGATTACCCTGATCCTTAACCCTAAACCTAGCAGCGGCGGCTGCCTCCCTACCCTTACTGTCACCGGTTTTTTTTCTGGCCCCTGTTCCATCGTTTTTCCTGCTAGCTAACACAATGGCTCACCTTACAGCCTTCTCCTCTTCTGAAAAAACAGTTCACAACTCTCATAAGTTTGGCTTCACCTTGAATCACAATAATTATGGTTACTGGAAATCTATGGTACATCCTTTTTTGGTTACAAACAGCCTCTTTGGCTATATTGATGGCACCATTCCGTGCCGCCCCATCACCACTTTATCGACTGCTTCTTCCAGCAAAGAAGGAGAGGCTTCGTCAGTCCCGAATCCCGAATATACCATCTGGACAGCCAATGATGCTCACATCCGTATGTTAATCTTATCTACCATCTCTGAAGCTTCTTTTCAACATGTTCAAGGTAATACTTCGCGTGAGTTATGGCTGTCCCTTGAGCGTGCCTATGCTCCTCACACCTCCTCCCGTGAATACACTCTTAAAACACAACTTTTAAAGCTTACAATGAAAGAGGATGAATCTTCTTCCGCCTACCTTACCCGAGCCCAAGAGTATTCTAATGCCCTAGCTAACATCGGTGAACCGGTCAAAGAAAAAGATCTTGTCATGCTAGTTATATCTGGCCTCCGGGATGAATACAACGGTTTAAAGTCCACTTTGTTGGCCCGGCAGTTTCCAACAGCATTCGTCGATCTTCATGCCCTGCTGTCCGACCATGATTACATGCTCCACAAGTTGTCCGGTCTCATCGTATCCAATGCTCAGGCCTTTACAACAGCCCCCAATGCCACAACTCCCTCCTCTTCGGCACCATCCTTGTCGCATAATGACGCCATTCAGGCAGTTCAACGACTCGTCCAGCGGCTTACAACTTCAGCCTATAAACCCTCAGCCCGCACAAGCCTTTTATACAAATCGCTCGGGAGGTAACCGTAACAATCGGTCACACAACAACCGTGGCCGTGGCAACTACAATAATAGTCAACAAGGAGGAGGTAATCCTAATCGCTTTAGTTGGGCATCTAATCAAAATACTGTTTATGGCACTTTTAACAGGTGTGGCATTGGTCATGTTCCCTCCCAATGCTCTAATCGTGATCCGACAACTATACGGACACGACAACAGCCGTCTGCCAATTTTGTAGATCACCGCTCTCAAACATCCACTACATGGCTTCTAGACACGGGATCTAATTATCATGTGACTCTGGATCTTTCTAGCTTTGACTACTCTGAGGCTTATCATGGTAATGACAATCTTCATGTTGGCAATGGTAAGGGGTTACCCATTATTCATATTGGCTCCTCACATGTTTACTCTCCAAATAAAACCTTTTCTCTCAAAAATATACTTCATGTTCCTGAAATCAAACAAAATCTCCTTTCTGTTAAAAAATTCTATACCGATAACAATGTCTTTTTTGAATTTCACTCTTCTTTTTTTGCTGTGAAGGACAAGACTACTCACACTACCCTCCTCACGGGTCCAAGTAGTGGCGGCCTTTACTCCATCCACCTTCCGCAAATTCAACCGCTCCCTAAAGTTGCTTATTCTGTCACTCGTGCTTCCTCTACCACTTGGCATCAACGATTGGGGCATCCTCACTCACAACTGTTGAAATTCATGATTTCTAGATATAGTTTACCTTTGCTAGATAAATGTTCTATCTGTAATTGTGATTCTTGTTCTATTGCCAAATCGTCTAAACTTCACTTGTCTTCTTCTACTTATAAAAGTTCACATATTTTAGATTTACTGTTTTGTGATGTTTGGGGACCGGCACCTATTGCCTCGTTTGATGGACATCGGTATTTTCTCTTATGTGTTGATCATTATTCTCATTTCATGTGGATTTTCCCATTAAAATCTAAATCAGATGTTTATAACACTTTCAAACAATTTCTAGCTACAGCCGAACGTCAGTTTCAGAAGAAATTAAAATCCGTTCAAACTGATTGGGGTGAATTTTGGAACCTTTCCCAATTCTTCTCGTCTCTTGGCATTAATAATCGCCTATCTTGTCCTCATACAAGTGAACAAAACGGTTTCGTTGAGAGATGCCACTGTCATGTAGTTGAAATAGGTCTTACTTTACTTGCCCAATCTTGTGTTCCACAACGGTTCTGGCATTTCGCCTTTGACACAATGGTTTACCTCATTAACCGCATGCCATCTCGAACCAATACCAACGTCTCACCCTTTGAACATGTGTTATCACAAACCCGACTTTTCATTCCTTCGGGTATTTGGTTGTCAATGTTATCCACATCTCCGCCCATATAACAAACACAAAATGGAATTGCGTTCCCTCCCGTGTGTCTTTCTTGGCTATAGCACCTCTCATCATGGTTACCGGTGCTATGATCCTGTCTCTGATCGGGTTTATGTAGCCCGTCACGTCCGTTTCCACGAACAATCTTTTCCATTCAAACTCACGCCTCCTGTCAAATCTCCTCTACTCCCTACACTTCCTCCTACCCGACTCCAGATCCCTCTATTCCTACAGGTAAAGCTAACCCTACGCCATCACCACCTCCACAACCCTCGGCTTAACCCCAACCTCCTATCCTACACACCTATCAGCGACGTCCCAGACCTAATGCTCCCAACAACCCTATTCCTCACCCACTACGCTCTCGCCCTTCTAATCTCCGTCCCAATCCTAAAACCACACAACCTTACAATGCTACATCTTTTCATACTCATACCTCTCCCTCTGAAGCTGAACCAGCCACCTTTACCGTTGCTAACAAACATCCTGATTGGCTGAGGAGTATTCAGCACTTTTACGAAACGGCACATGGTCCTTAGTCCCTCGTGTTCCGGATTCAAATGTAGTGGACTGCAAATGGGTTTATAAACTCAAACAAGATCCAACCGGGGCTATTAAACATTATAAAGCACGATTGGTTGCGAAAGGGTTTCGTCAGCAACAGGGACTTGATTACAATGAAACATTCAGTCCCGTAGTAAAATCGACAACTATCCGGGTTATTTTATCTTTAGCGGTGGCTCAACAATGGCATCTACGACAACTCGATTTCCAAAACGCCTTTTTACATGGACATTTATCCGAAACCGTTTATCTACAGCAACCTCCGGGCTTTGTTGATCCACAAAAGCCTAATCATGTGTGTCTCCTTCATAAATCATTGTATGGTTTGAATCAGGTCCCCCGAGCATGGTTTCATCGCCTATCTACAGCCCTTCATGCCTCTAACCGTGTTCTGTTATATATGCTTGTCTACGTTGATGACATTATTCTCACAGGTAATAGCTCAGCTAATATTGATCGTGTTGTGCAAACTCTTGGTCGTACATTCGCTATCCAGGACTTGGGTTCACCGTCTTATTTTTTGGGTATCGAAATCATACATCAGGGTTCAGACATGCTTTTATCCCAAAGGAAATACATCCTTGAGCTTTTAGATCGGGTTGGTCTTGCAAATGCTAAACCCGTGCCATCACCGATGACTACCACTGCCAATCTTGCGTTGGGTGACAATCCGCCATTTGATGATGCTATCAAATATCGCCAAACAGTGGGGGGCCTTCGGTATGTGACTCTTTCTAGACCTGACATCACCTTTGCTGTTAACAAGGTCTGTTAGTTCATGCGTTCTCCTACTCAAAATCACTGGTTGGCAGTCAAACGTATAATGCGTTACCTACTTGGCACAGCTACATATGGTCTTCTAATTAAACAAGACTCTAGCACCATGTTACATGCTTATACGGATGCAGTTTCTCCGTCTATCAGTGCCTGCTCTGATTCGGATTGGGCCCGTTGCCCGGACGACCGTCGATCCACCGAGGGATATGCTATATACCTTGGATCAAACGTGGTTTCTTCGGCTGCCCGTAAACGAAAACAATCTCGCGATCATCAACAGAGTCTGAATACAAAGCTTTGGCTGACATAGTTGCGGAACTTACCTGGCTCCAGACTCTTTTGAATGAACTCCATGTTTCAACTAAAGCCGTTCCAACTCTGTGATGTGATAATCTAGGAGCCACATTTCATGCACATACCAAACATATTGAAGTTGATTTTCACTTTGTAAGGGAAAAAGTTGCGCAAGGACAGCTTTCGGTTTAGTTTATCTCTACAAATGACCAAATTGCAGATGTGTTTACCAAGCCTCTATCATCACAACGATTTCTTCAGCTAAGGTCCAAGCTACAGGTCGCTCCCCGACCTTAGCTTGAGGGGGAATATTAGACGGTATATATATATATATATATATATATTTAAGCTTTTGTATTTTAGAGGGATTAGAGTGTAAATATTTTCTCTATTTATATCCTTGTACGTATTTTCTCGGTTTTATGTACACAATAGACTACAATAATACAATTCTACTGATCGTTTCTGTTCTCAACTGCAAAAATCAGGGTTTTGTAGGTATAATAATTATATAGAACCAGATCTCCCTTCGTTTCACTCTCAACCTCTCGTTTAATTCTTCATCTGATTTAATTATATGCGTTTCATATTTTCAGTTGATTTCGTTTTTGTAGTTTTTCTGAGGCCGTTTATATCAAATTTTGTTTTTCTATTTTATAAGTTTTTGTTTTTATTCGTGTTTTCTTTTATTTATAATCTTCTATATATAAATAATAGTCTTCCCTGTTTGTTTATTAAAAACTTTGAGGATCTATTTTCTTCACTGATTCCCTGCTATTCCTAATCATCTCTGAGATGAGGGGAGGGATTATCTACATTAAAATCCATTGCCTCGATCTCTACTGCTGCTTCTGTAAGATTCCTTTGTTTTGCTTAATTATCGATCAGCAACATATTCATGTTTCTTACAGCTTTAGAATTTCTTAATTATCATTCATGTTTTCGTAATTTTTCAGGGAACTTGACGACATCTAACGAATCAGGAAATATTGGACTCAGATGGACTTGCTACCTTCATTTAGACATTAGTTCTGGGTATGTATGTCGTCACATTTATCCATTCATTACCCTTTTGACTTTTCGAGGTAGTAAATACTTTTTCTTGTCCAAAGTTTTCATTCATATTTGTTGTATTCATCGCTTATCTGTTTCAAAATGTCGTTAAGGTTATAGTTTCATTGTAATTCCTCCCGGCATACTAGCTTAGGTTTTTTTTATCTTATGTAGTTGATGATTTAACTGTTTAGTGGAATATGAATTTGTAACACATTTTAATGACTTTGATATACAGTCAAACACTGCATTTCTCATGTGACAAGGGACAGTTAACTTTTCCTGGTGTATACATGCATCAGTATATCTCTCTAGTTAGTTAGCACTTTGACTGACCCCATAATCAACTACTTTTAATATGTGTATAGGTCCAAACATTGTATTTCTTATGGGACGAGGGACATTAAATTCTAATGTAGAATACATGAATGTTTTCTTCTTTTGCCATCCGTGTTTCATTGTCCTCTGTTTTATAGGTTTCGATCTCTGTTAGTTGCTTACAAGGTTTTGTGTTAATAAGAAATAATATTTCCTGGTGTTTTGTAATTAATTGGCACTGTGATTGCTTAGATAAACATTTAGACACAAGTGTTGTGGTCAACCCGTTTTGAAATGTTACTTAACCCTCTTGACCCTTCCTACTTGCCACATATACACGCCTTTGATTTGAATTTCGGAACTGTAAAAACTCGGATTAATTCGGATGAGGTGAAGGATCACTACCCTTTGAAATCTCTGGTATATTTTTCCTCTACACAAAAATATCTCACTCGTGACTTAGCAATTTAAGCGCTTGTTTTTCATGCCACTAATAATCTGTACCTTCCAAAAGACTTCTTTCTATTCACATTGAATCATTTTCAAATTTGGTTAGACATATTTACATGTTTTTTGAACAAATGTATACTATGTACATATCCTTTTATCTTATGTTTCATCTATTTCTAAATGGTACCCTTTAAGCAGGATCAGGACCTTTTAGTTAACAATCTTACATATTCTTTTATTGTAATAGTAATGTTGATTTTGTTTCATGAATTTGTGTTATTGTAGTGTGGTTGGATGGCCTCTGATTAAGAAGAGGTCAGAGGTTGGCTAACCAAATTACAACACTTAAACCAAATACAAGTACATGTTTGTTCTGATACTGCTAATTTTAATTCCCCTGTTTTTCCTATTCCTGTTCTTGACTTATTTCTTTTTTCACAGTAATCATCGAGTTTATTCTCAATTTGCTTACAGGTACAAGGTTTTGATAGACGTATAGTGAAGTACAATTTGTAACATGCGTATTAGTTCAAACAGTGCATTTTTATGTGAGGAGGGTAATTAAATTCTCCTGCTGAATACATGTCAATATCTGTTTATATTTAGTGTTCTCATTTATTTACTTGACTGAACATTTAAGAAATTAGCAAGCATTCGCTCAAATGAGTTTCGCTCAAGACAGGAATTTAGTTCCATGTATGCCCCTCCACCTCACCTTACGCACACTTACAAAGACATGTCACTTGTGAGTTGTGACCTAACAATTTTAGTGCTCGTTTTTCATTTTGCTCTAATGTCCTGATTCTTCCTACTGACCTTAAATTATTTTCAATTTTTTGTATTCGTATTATAAAGGTGAATGAGAGAATATTACAAGATCAATTTTCGTCCGATGTGGGACTTACTCAACACACCCCCTCACGTGTGGCGTTCTTTTCTTTTCTCGCGCCTAACACGTGGATACTTATGGGTTACGTGGAGTTCGTGTGGCCTTTGACCAACCAACCTTGCTCTGATACTATGTAAGTTTGTGGGGTTCCAACTTAAAACCAATTGGTTATAAGTGAAGTAGCCCAGACCCTTATTAAGAACATTACAAGAATGTTCGTAATAAATTAGTTCTCTAGAATGTTCTTAAGTTGTTGAATCTCTTATGGTAACTATTTATGTAGATCCTAAAATGTCTCCTTTTCCTGTATTAGTTTCTGCCTATTTCTTCTTTGTATATTCCATTGAAAGATGATACACATAATATAATATTCTCTGATTCACCTTTATACGTATCTGATATTGTCATTAAGGATATAGTTTCATTGTCAATTGTCCTCGCATATCATTTTCAAATTTGTTGCAGTATAGTCAAACATTGCATTTCATATGCGACGAGGGACAGTAACTTTTCCTGCAGAATACATGCATCTGGTTGCACATTGGTTGACCTGTAATCAAGTACTCCTTGTAATATGTCTATTGGTCCAAACAGTGCATTTCTTATGTGATGAGAGTAAATAAATTCTCGTGCATAATACATGCCAATGTCTTTTAGATAATGTTTATTCCTTTTAACATTTGTGTTTCATTGTCCTCTATTTAATGGGTTTTGATATGTGTTTAGTTGCTTACCAAGTTTTGTGTTAATAAAAAAACAATATTTTTTTGTTATATGTAACCAAGTGGATTGCTTAGTTTACATTTAGACATAATTGTTCTGTGTCAACCCGTTTTGAAACGTTACTCAGACTCGCTTGATCCTTCCATCTTGCAACATCTACTTGCATCTGATTCTTGAAATTGTGAAGAACTCCAAATCAACTCAAATGAGGTGAAGTATCACCACCCTTTGAAGTCTCTCGTATATTTATCCTCTACTTTTAACTTTAGCATAATTTCATTTGATTTTTGAAACTAAGTGTATGAATATATGATTGACAAGTTTTTATGATGTTTTGCAAGGAATTGAACACCTAAGGAGTTGGCAAGCATTGGATTGAGATGGACTCACCACTCATTCATTCATGGGTAATAACAAGTTCTGGTCAAGACAAGGCTTTAGTTCGAGACATGTCTCCCTTCATCCACCCCAACAGATACCTAAACAAACACATATCACTTGTGACTTAACAATTAAGTGCTTGTATTTTCATTTCACTAATAATTTATACCTTCAAAAAGACTTTATGTTAATGTCCTGTGTTAAGAAATAAGCTAAACAAAGTATAGAAAAGCTAGAAATGGTGATAGGAGGATGATTTCATTAATGGAAGGAAAAGATAACAGAGAACAATCAGGAAGGACCCAAATGGAATCCTCCTGCCCAAACAACAGCCAAGACAAACTAACCAATTACATAAGCATGACCCTCTCTTCTCCTCTCACATGTCTTATATAGGCTGCTTCACATAAGATAACAGAACAGTATTTCCCAACCCTACACATGTCCCCCTCCACTTCCTGTTCATTAGGCCTGCTGGGATGATCGGTTAACATAGGCCCAATATCATTTTCTTTATCAATTCCTCCATAATGAAGAAGAGGCTTGCCTCAAACCTGATGCGTATCAAAAATGGTAATGATTAGTATTGGTTTGTAGAGACGAGTGGTTAGATGAATATTTCTCAAAAGAAAACCAGAAAAAGAAAATGGATCTGAAATAGATAGGGATATGACTTGGATAAAGTTGTCACCACCAAGCCAAACAACGCGATTGACGTATAGTGAAGTACAATTTGTAACATGCGTATTAGTTCAAACAGTGCATTTTTATGTGAGGAGGGTAATTAAATTCTCCTGCTGAATACATGTCAATATCTGTTTATATTTAGTGTTCTCATTTATTTACTTGACTGAACATTTAAGAAATTAGCAAGCATTCGCTCAAATGAGTTTCGCTCAAGACAGGAATTTAGTTCCATGTATGCCCCTCCACCTCACCTTACGCACACTTACAAACACATGTCACTTGTGAGTTGTGACCTAACAATTTTAGTGCTCGTTTTTCATTTTGCTCTAATGTCCTGATTCTTCCTACTGACCTTAAATTATTTTCAATTTTTTGTATTCGTATTATAAAGGTGAATCAGAGAATATTACAAGATCAATTTTCGTCCGATGTGGGACTTACTCAACACGCCCCCTCACGTGTGGCGTTCTTTTCTTTTCTCGCACCTAACACGTGGATACTTATGGGTTACGTGGAGTTCGTGTGGCCTTTGACCAACCACGGTGAACCTTGCTCTGATACTATGTAAGTTTGTGGGGTTCCAACTTAAAACCAATTGGTTATAAGTGGAGTAGCCCAGGCCCTTATTAAGAACATTACAAGGCCCTTATTAAGAACATTACAAGAATGTTCTTAATAAATTAGTTCTCTAGAATGTTCTTAAGTTGTTGTATCTCTTATGGTAACTATTTATTTAGATCCTAAAATCTCTCCTTTTCCTGTATTAGTTTATGCCTATTTATTCTTTGTATATTCCATTTTAAAGACGATACACATAATATAATATTCTCTGATTCACCTTTATATGGTATCAGAGCAGCCATCTCCTACGAGCAGATCCCTATCACCTTCCTCTTTCAATTTATCTTCCATGGCTAGCAAAACCCAACTGGTTCAAATCACTGCCTCCACCCACTTCCCAATTCGACTCACCTCGAGCAACTTCCCTGTCTGGCGCAAGCAGGTTGAGTCCACCCTCATCGGTCTTGACCTCGATTCCTTCATCAACGGCACACAGCAACCGCCACAACCGACCCTACCAGACAACAAACCGAATCCAGAATATCTTCCATGGTATCGGCAGGATCAAATCATCATCAGTGCCATCCTTGGAAGCTGCTCAGAAACGATACAGCCCCTCATCTCATCGGCGATTACTGCCCAAGATGCATGGAATCGGCTAAATTCAAGTTATGCCAGTGCTTCAAGAAGTCGTATCATCTCCTTAAAATCAAAGTTAGTCACAAACCCAAAAGGAAATCGTTCGATTCAAGAATTTCTTCAAGACATGAGGTCCATTGCTGATGACCTTGCTCTTGCGCAGAACCCAGTTGCAGACGAAGACCTTCTGGTCCATATTCTATCTCAACTTGGTAATGAATTTAATACTATTGTTGCTGCTATTAAGGTTCCTGAGACACCTCTCTCTTACCCAGAACTCTTTGACAAGCTAATTGATTTCGAAAGAAGTTTGAAAGAAGCTGCTCCAACGGCTGATCTCATGGTTCCCACAGCCAACTACACAGCCAGAAATGGAGGAAACAAGCACACATCAAACCCGTTTCAGCGAAATTCTCGCACCTTCACCACTGGGCAGCAACGACCTCAGGGAAACAGTAAGTCAAAATGGCCCAATAACTCTTCTGAAAATCGACAGAACAGAAACACACCTTTCTGTCAGTTTTGCACCATTCCAGGCCACACCACTCAAGATTGTCATAAACTATCCAGATTCCTCAAAGACAACAACATTGCAGTTGCCAATCCCCAGACCTCAGCTCCAGTTGCTAATGTTACCACGTCTGATCGCTCTTCTTCAATTCCACCAACATGGTTATTTGATACCGGTGCATCCCATCATGTGACATCTGATCGTTCCACACTACATAATGTCTCTGAATATGGTGGGTCAGATGAAATCGTACTTGGTGACGGTAACACTTTACATATTTCTCATGTTGGTTCAAATCATATTAACACACCACATAAAACTTTATCGTTACCTGATGTGTTATGTGTTCCTTTTTTACATCGCAATCTTATTTCGGTCGCAAAATTATGTAAGACTAACCACGTTTCTGTTGAATTTTTTCCAACTCATTTCTTTGTGAAGGATCTACGCACGGGGGCGCGTCTCATGCGGGGTGAGAACCACAAAGATGTTTATCATGCTACCTTGCCATCCAAGCATCAAATCAATGTCACCACTACCTTGTCTCCGCTTCAATGGCATCATAAACTTGGCCACCCATCCATTAAAGTGTTTAAGTCCATTATTTCAAGTTTAGGTCTTAATTCAAAAGTCTTTACAAATTCAAGTCTTCATTGTTCTTCCTGTTCAATTAATAAAAGCCACAAATTACCATTTGGCAAGAACTCATTTGTTACTTCTAAACCGCTGCAACTTGTCTATTATGATGTGTGGGGCCCGTTCAAAAATCAATTGATCATTTTACATATTATGTTATCTTTGTGGACTACTACTCCAAATATAGCTGGCTATATCCCATGAAAAAGAAATCTGATGTAGCTATTATATTCCCACAATTCAAAAAGCTTGTTGAAAACTTCTTTCAAACACATTTAGTGTCTCTCTTCACTGACAATGGAGGCAAATACATAAGTCTCCGACCTTTCCTTCAAACCCATGGTATCTCCCACTACACCACGCCTCCCCACACTCCAGAACAGAACGGGGTGGCCAAACGCCGACACCGTCATATAGTTGAAACTGGCCTTGCCCTACTTCACTATGCCAACCTTCCCCTAACCTTTTGGTCCCATGCCTTTCAAACAGCCGTTTACCTTATCAATCACCTTCCTACCCAATCTTTAACCAACCAAACTCCCTTTCAACGTCTCTTTCAACAATCACCAACTACACCAAACTAAAACCCTTCGGTTGTCTCTGCTATCCTTGGCTACGACCATATACAACCTCCAAGCTTCAACCTCGCTCATTACCATGCATCTTTCTTGGATACTCCACTTCCAAATCCGCCTACAAATGCCTTGACCCTCACACTCGTCGCCTATACCATTCCCGTCATGTTGAGTTCATTGAATCCAAATTCCCATCCTTCTCCTTTCTCTCTTCATCATCGGTTCCTACTACGGATGACTTCCTTAAGCACACTCCTCCAATGACAACTCCGTCTCCTGACTTCACTCCATCACACCCCACCGCTCCATCACCCTCATCTTCCACACCGCCTGTTCCCGATCACACCCCACCTCCTACACCAATTCAAACTCCACTCTCAACCTCAACCACATCTCCGTTACCCAGCCCCTCCATGCCACAACCCTCAACATACCCTGATATCACCCCACTCATTACATATTCCCGCCGGCCTAAACTCACCACTCCGCCTCAATTAAACTCCCCTCACCAAAATGAAATCAATTCGACCCCTTCACAATTGAACCAACCTACCTCTACACCTGACTCAACTGCAACCAATCCCATCCCTCCCTCTTCCCCACCTCAACCTCGAAATAGAAAACAAAACCCTAAATATTACAACTCTTCTTTTGTCAACACCACCACTCTTCACCCCATACCACCTACACTTGAACCCAACACCCATCATCAAGCTCTTAAAGATCCCAATTGGTGCCAAGCAATGGACCTTGAATTCAATGCTCTTATGCAAAATGGTACTTGGGAACTTGTTCCTCAAGCCTCTCACCAACCCATAGGATGCAAATCGGTCTTCCGCATCAAACGCAATCATGATGGTACAATTTCCAAATATAAGGCGCGTCTTGTTGCCAAGGGATTTCTTCAACAGTATGGAAAGATTATTTTGACACCTTTAGCCCGGTCACAAAACCCGTCACCATTTGAGTTATTCTTTCCATTGCTCTTACCAACAACTGGCCCCTCCGGCAGCTAGATGTCAACAATGCTTTCCTACATGGCACCCTTCATGAAGAAGTGTTCATGACACAACCTCCGGGCTTCACGAATCCTCAATACCCAAATCATGTTTGCAAACTTCGTAAGTCGCTTTATGGTCTCAAGCAGGCCCCTCGGGCCTGGTATATGGACCTCACCTCCTTCCTTCTTAGCTTTGGCTTCCGAAAATCCCATGCCGATGCATCGCTGTTCATATATAACCATGCGGGAGTCACTTGTTTCTTCATGGTGCATGTTGATGACATTGTTCTTACCGGCAATAACTTGGATTTCCTTACCCACTTCATCCAGACCCTTGCAAAGCGTTTCTCAATCAAAGATCTAGGTCCTTTACATCATTTCCTAGGTATTGAAGTCATTTCCATGACCTCTGGATTGTTTCTCTCTCAACATCGTCACATACAAGATCTCTTAACCCAATTTCACATGGATGGCGCGAAAGAGGTGGCCACACCTTTAAGCACTTCAGTGGTTCTTACCCCCGAGGACGGTTCCCCGCACGTTGATCCGACCCCCTATCGGAAACTTGTTGGCTCTTTGCAATATTTAGCCTTCACCAGACCGGATATCTCCTTTGCTGTTAACAAACTTTCACAGTTCATGCACTCGCCAACTCAGACACATTGGCAAGCATTGAAGCGATTACTCCGGTACTTGAAAAGTACAATCCATCATGGTCTGTTTCTCAACCGCAACTCGACTCTTGATCTAAAGGTATTCTCAGACTCCGATTGGGGAGGGGTTTCAAGTAATGGTCGTTCCACCACAGCCTATATCTTATACCTTGGATCCAACATCATTTCCTGGCGTTCAGCTAAACAAAAGTCTGTTTCTCGCTCCTCCACAGAAGCCGAATATAAGGCACTTGCCAATGCAGCATCAGAAGCTTCTTGGGTCGAAAATTTATTAGCCGATCTCGGCATTTCCAAAACCAAACCCACCAGGCTATTCTGTGACAACACAGGTGCAACCTACCTGTGTGCCAATCCGGTGTATCACTCACGTATGAAACATGTGGCCTTGGATTACCATTTTGTTCGAGAAAAAGTTGCTGATGGATCACTACACGTTCTGCATGTCAACTCCACAGATCAGCTGGCTGATGCTCTCACCAAACCACTTGGACGCAACGTCTTTCTCAAACTTCGCTCCAAGATTGGAGTATCCGATGGATCCTCCATCTTGCGGGGGCGTATAAAGAATAATCAATAATTAAATTAAATAAATTAGTTCTCTAGAATGTTCTTAAGTTGTTGTATCTCTTATGGTAACTATTTATGTAGATCCTAAAATCTCTCCTTTTCCTGTATTAGTTTCTGCCTATTTATTCTTTGTATATTCCATTGTAAAGATGATACACATAATATAATATTCTCTGATTCACCTTTATACGTATCTAATATTGTCATTAAGGATATAGTTTCATTGTCAATTGTCCTCGCATATCATTTTCAAATTTGTTGCAGTATAGTCAAACATTGCATTTCATATGCGACGAGGGACAGTAACTTTTCCTGCAGAATACATGCATCTGGTTGCACATTGGTTGACATGTAATCAAGTACTCCTTGTAATATGTCTATTGGTCCAAACAGTGCATTTCTTATGTGATGAGAGTAACTAAATTCTCGTGCATAATACATGCCAATGTCTTTTAGATAATGTTTATTTCTTTTAACATTTGTGTTTCATTGTCCTCTACTTAATGGGTTTTGAAATGTGTTTAGTTGCTTACCAAGTTTTGTGTTAGTAAAAAAACGATATTTTTTTTGTTATATGTAACCAAGCGGATTGCTTAGTTTACATTTAGACATTATTGTTCCGTGTCAACCCGTTTTGAAACGTTACTCAAACTCGCTTGACCCTTCCATCTTGCAACATCTACTTGCATCTGATTCTTGAAATTGTGAAGAACTCCAAATCAACTCAAATGAGGTGAAGTATCACCACCCTTTGAAGTCTCTCGTATATTTATCCTCTACTTTTAACTTTAGCATAATTTCATTTGATTTTTGAAACTAAGTGTATGAATATATGATTGACAAGTTTTCATGATGTTTTGCAAGGAATTGAACACCTAAGGAGTTGGCAAGCATTGGATTGAGATGGACTCACCACTCATTCATTCATGGGTAATAACAAGTTCTGGTCAAGACAAGGCTTTAGTTCGAGACATGTCTCCCTTCATCCACCCCAACAGATACCTAAACAAACACATATCACTTGTGACTTAACAATTAAGTGCTTGTATTTTCATTTCACTAATAATTTATACCTTCAAAAAGACATTATGTTAATGTCCTGTGTTAAGAAATAAGCTAAACAAAGTATAGAAAAGCTAGAAATGGTGATAGGAGGATGATTTCATTAATGGAAGGAAAAGATAAGAGAGAACAATCAGGAAGGACCCAAATGGAATCCTCCTGCCGAAACAACAGCCAAGACAAACTAACCAATTACATAAGCATGACCCTCTCTCCTCCTCTCACATGTCTTATATAGGCTGCTTCACATCAGATAACAGAACAGTATTTCCCAACCCTCACATGTCCCCCTCCACTTCCTGTTCATTAGGCCCGCTGGGATGATCAGTTAACATAGGCCCAGTATCATTTTCTTTATCAATTCCTCCATAATGAAGAAGAGGCTTGCCTCAAACCTGAATTCAGGAAACTCCACATCTGTCCAGTGTTTGTCGGCCACTAATTTCATGTGTGACTGTGCTCGTTTTAGATGGTACTTCAGTTGCTTTAGAGCCTCTCGGTCCACCAAATCCAGAGCCACGACTTCATTCTTCACTTCTCCCAGAATAAAATGGAATATAGTAGGCGGGGATCGGCCATAGACTACCTCTAATGATGTAGTGTCGGTGGATACATGGTACAATGTATTGTGCCGATACTCAGCCCAAGGAAGACACAGGGACCATGTCTTGGGAGGATCAACAGGAACACCTCTTGCCAAAACTTACTGAGAACAAGTGGGTCCTGATAACTGAGTATTGAGTTGGGAATTTCGTGATGGTGGATGACTAATTTCCAAAAAATTTCAGCGACTGACCGAGCCGTATAGGGGTGTTTTAACAAAATGAAATGGCAATACTTAGACAACCTGTCCACAACTACTAAAACAGGTTCAAAACCCCTGGATCTGGGCAAACCCGTAATAAAAATGGATGATTTGAGACGTTGACAGACATCATGCGAACAAATTCCTTGACTGACTTTGTCACTCCCACCTAATAAACTCGAGAAGAAAGACGTCAATACGTGCAATAATACCCCGAATGAACACCGCCAGGGCTGCTATGGAATTCTTCTAACAACTTAGGTATCCAATTTGAAGCAGCAGGAATAACCAAGAAGTTCTTATAGAACAGTTTTCCGTCGATGAACGAAACTCCAGGCTGTAAGAGAGGATCTCGAGCGAGGTCAGCCACCACTTTCTGAAAATTAGGATCACATATGATTCTTGTAACTAACTGTGCTGAATTTATGACTGATAAGTTTTCGTGATGATATGCGAGGGATTGAACATCTAAGAATTGGCCAGCATTGGATTTAGATTGGCTTGCTACTCATTCATTCATGGGTCAAAACGAGTCTGGGTCAACACAGGTATGTCTTCCTTCCCTCATCCCCTCACTCATACTTACATAAACACATATCACTTGTGACATAACAATTTAAGTGCTTGTTTTTCGTTTCACTAATAATCTGTACCTTCCAAAAGACTTCTTTCTTTGAATGCCCTGATTCTTCTTACATATTTTTACATGTCATTTAAACTGTTGTATAATATGTACATACCTTTTTATCTTATTTTTCAACTATTTTTAAATGGAATCCTTTAAGCATGACCCGGAGCTTGTATAGTAATGTTGATTCTCTTTCATGAATTTCTGTTACTGTAGCATGGTTAGATGGCCTCGATAAGAAGTGATAAGAGTTTGGCTAACCAAGTTACAACACCTAAAACAAACAAAAATATATGAAAAACGATATTTGTTCTGATACAACTAATTATAGTTCCCTTGTTTTTCCTTTTCCTTTTTCTGTTCTTGACCGATTTCCTTGCTCACAGTAATCATTGATTTTGGACATCACTTTATTGACATATAGTGAAATACTTCTTGTAACATGCATAAGTTCAAATACTCTATTTCTTATGTGAGTCCGCGTGCAGACTATATGTCAACATCTTTTTATATATTTTTTTGTTCTCCTTCAACATTTGTGTTTCAAATGTACTCTATTTTTATATGTTTTGATCTGTGTCAGCTGCTTACCAGGTTTTGTTTTTAAGAAGAAGCAATACTTCTTAGCCTTTTGTAATAAATCTGAACTGTGATCGCGTATTAGAACTTTTTTAGACGTAATCTTTTTGTCTCAACCCTTCCATCGTGATCCCAACAAGAAGAATGTAATCTTTTTCAGATGCCCCTAACCAACCCCTAGTCTCCCCTTTTTATTTCTCCCTTACTTGGGTCACAAGACAACGTAAATAAAGTAACAACAGAATTTGCTAATGGATTGTGAGTGAAGTCATCACCCTCAATAAATTCCTCCTCGCCATCCTGGTGAGTTTTTTTTCCTGAGCAGCGATGCCCATGTGTGTACTTTTTGTCGCATAAAAAACACACACGCTAGCCCGTTTATCAGCTAATTCTGAATTTGTAACTTGTGAGTTTTTTTAACTGGCCATTGTCTAGTTCATAATATCTGTAGCTGGTCGCTTCGTATTCCTCGAAGACCCCTGTGTGTGAGCTAATGATGCCATGCTCGAACTTCGCTCTGAATTATAACCACTCGCAGGAATTGGAGCCTGATTTGTACTTTGCTTTGCTATCATGACAGTTTTAGTTTCATTGTTCATAAGAGAACTTTGGCTTGGTTCAATCCCTCAGGTTGCACTATATCCAGAGTAGTTTCCGCTCTAAATTTGCTAAATATGAATTTTTACCCTTTCTTTGTGAGTTTGTAAAAAATTTTTGAACTGTCGTTGTCTATTCATAGCTAACTACGTATTTGTACATTTGCTTTGTGAGTTTTTCGAATGGTCGTTATCTATTCATAGCTATTTGTACCTTCGCTTTGTGAGTTTTTTGAACTATCGTTGTCTATTCATAATATACGGAACCGGTTTCCGCTCCGTATCCTCCTAGTGCGATGTCTTGAAAATCGGGAGAGGAAACTAGCTGTAGGCATCGTCCCTACCCAACGTTGAGTAAGGTTGCGCTGCTGCTTCTAATTCTTCATATTGTTTGCTTCAAAAATTTAAGAACCTTTTTTATACATCTTCAAATCCAACATAATCCACAATCCTTTTCTTTTCTCCGGAAGCGCTAGTTTCTGGTCTAAATGATGGGAAGCGAATACCCAAATCATCACAATACTGCTCATAACGGGGAACCGATTGAGGAGGTTGGTGATGCTGATACTGGGGTTGGTGATCCCATAGAAACAAGGAGGGGAAAAAGGAATATTCAAAAAGCAACAAGGTATGCAAGATGTGTCAATAGCTGTGATATTGATTCTGTGGCCTTTGCCTTGGCGGTTGGATGATATTGGGTCCGATCAGCCAAAATCATATAAAGATGCTTTGAAAAGTAAGGATGCAGAAAGTTGGGTGGTTGCCATGAATGAAGAAATGATTTCTTTGGAAAAGAATAAAACGTGGAAACTTGTTATATTACCAAAGGGAGTGAAACCAGTGGGATGCAAGTGGGTCTATAAACGGAAGGAGGGAATTCCTGGAGTTGAACCCGCAAGGTCAAGGCGAGATTGCTCGTGAAAGGGTTCTCACAAAAGGAAGGGATTGGCTATAATGAAGTCTTCTCTCCTGTTGTGAAACAAAAAACTATCCAGGTTCTTTTAGCCATGGTGGGTGCATTCAATCTCGAGCAGCTAGATGTGAAAACTGCATTTTCTTCATAGGAATCTAGAAGAAAGGATATACATGTCTCAAACGGAGGGATTCAAAAGTTCCAAAGAAGACCAGGTGTGCTTGCTGAAAAAGTTTTTGTATGGTTTGAAACAGTCTCCGAGGTAGTGGTATAAGAGGTTTGATTTTTTCATAGTTTTTCATGGGTACACAAGAAATAAGTTTGATAGCTGCGTTTATTCTAAGAAGGTCTCTGAGGATTCCCATATTTATTTGTTCATATATGTGGATGATATGTTAATTGCAGCGAAATACATGGCTGTAATTAATGACCTGAAAGTGAAAGCTCTCCTTAAGAGTGTCTATGCAATCCCATAATTTAGATGATTTTTGTAACAACAATAAAATAAAATAAAGTGGGGTTCTGAGATTTGTTTGATTAAAACTAAAACTTAACAAGTAAATGAAAATTGCAACGATGTACGATGGGTTAAATCAATGAGAGATGAATTGGTCAACATTGGTTTCATCACATGAAGTACTAGCTAGTTTATTATTATGGAATATGGAATATGGTGCAATACTTGTGCTTCAATTTAATTTGGCTATAGCAATTTAAAAACTTAAACCACTTGTGTGTGAGCTAATGATGCCACGCTCGAACTTCGCTCTGAATTATAACAGCTCGCAGGAATTGGAGCCTGATTTGTACTTTGCTTTGCTATCGTGACAGTTTTAATTTCATCGTTCATAAGAGATAACTTTGGCTTGGTTTAATCCCTCAGGTTGCACTATATCTACAGCCAGTTAATTTGCTAAATACGAATTTATACCTTATATCCGCAGCTGGTTTCCACTCCGTATCCCCTAGCGTGATGCCTTGAAAATCTGAAGTGGAAACTAGCTATAGGCATCATACCTGTTAAATGTTGCCATCTTTAGCTTCCTTAATCGTTGTTCAGTGCCCAATATTGAGTAACGTTGCGCTGCTGCTTCTAATTCTTCATATTGTTTGTTTCAAAAATTTAGGAACCTTTTTGAAACATTTTCAAATCCGACATATTCCACAATCCTTTTCTTTTCTCCAGCAGGGCTAGTGTCTGGTCTAAAAGATGGGAAGGGAATACCCAAATCATCACAATACTGCTCATAACGTGGTATTTTTGGTGGTATCTTGGTTGGTTCGACCGTGGGGGTTGAGGAATTCCCGATTGCTTACGAGTTAAAGACAACAAAATAATCGTTACCTCTTCATGTCCTTTTGTTGTCTCCTAGTGTCTCTAATTTGCAATGTTCTGCCTACGATCTGCCTCAAGTTTAATGGCATCCAAATCCGCATCAGGTTAATTTATGTTCCATGGCGGAAAGCGCTTTTCATTGAGCAAACTGCAAAGCCTGCTATTCAGAAAATCTGCTTCCAAGCTGCTAATTTTTTTGTCATTGTACTTCCACGGCCCTCAAGAAATAACCTGGCTTCGACACCATTTTGACATGAATCATAGGATCTTTACACTTTTTTCGTTGACCAAAGCCTAGGTCATCACCTACATAGCCTACTACATCTCCTTGTTTCCCAGCCATGCCACCAATTGAATGAATTTAACTCCGACACAGACTCCCTATTTCCCAGCAACGATGGTCATCAGCCGCCTCCACATCCATCATTTCTAATACATCCCCTACCAAGCCCACGATGTCCTCTACCACTTGTCACCATTCTTTATTGACTCGAACTATACAACCGAAAGCACGTTGGGCATCTTAAACCAAAATGTCTTTTAATCTACATGCATCCTCCTCTAGTCTTGCTCCCATCCGTTGTAACCCCAAAGATACTCTATCCGACACTAATCAGAAAAATGCCATGACCAAGGAAGCCCCTCCATCTCGGTACAAATGTTGCTTTTCTCATCCTCTATGTCCATGATATCATCCTCACCACGTTTTCTCATCTTCTACGACATTCTCTCATATCACTTTTGTCTAGAGAATTTGCTATGAAGGATCTTGGTCGGAAAAGTGAAAGTCTCATTTGACAGCTATATAAGATAGACACTTTCTAATTTCCATGTCTGTCTATGAGGTTTGCACTAATAAATTTCGTCGTTCAAAAAAAACCGAAGAAAAAAAAAGAGGAGTGATCATTTTCAGCATGAGCTATTGGCGTCTCAGATTAGTATGTTCTCTTATAATCCGAATAGATGTTTGAATGATGATGAAGCATTGCATTTGAGATATTGCAAAGTGGTGGAGATCGGACGAGTTCCATTTCACGAGCCTTTGATACATCTTTTAAGGCGTCGATTCTGTCAACCTCTTAGCGGATGTCAAAAAAGGTCTCAAAGTTGTCTTTGAAGTCTCTCTGTGGGTCTAACAGAGATACCACAACCAGGTATCTTTCGGTTCAAACAAATCCCCGAAACCATAGCCCCTGCAAACATTTTTAAGTCTTGTCGCTTGTTTGGACTTTCTTTAGAGGGAAATGTACATATCTAAAGTGGCTGTGTTGGTTTACTAATTCCCAATTTTTCTACGCAATTACACTTCATCGTCATCTTCTTTAGTTGGCATTAATAAATTTTTTCGTTCCAAAATTGAAAAAGAAAAAAAATGAACAGTGACAATTTTCAGCATGCGCTATTGCGGTATTGCCGTCTCAGCTTGGTATGTTCTCTTATAATCTGATAAATAGATGTTTGAATGATCAAAGTTTTCTTGTATGGCTATAACGAGGCTTTCGTTTCGTGATTGATCGAACGGTTTCTGTAACATGCTTGGTCCTGTATGTACATTGATGTAGCCTTGTGGAAGTTATAATTAAGCTGAAATATGCTATCAAGCTCTATCACAGTAATTTTGCATTTGAGATATATATCATACATTGCAAGTTTCTTGGTATATACGTGACCAGAAATACATATAATGTACATTAATAGTTACTTTTGATGTATGTTCTGCAAATCAATTTACTATGCAGTAGGATAGGAAGCCTGCATGGCAATTCCACAAAGGCCTTCTTTGGCATCAACATCTCTTTGCATCATTATATACCCCTCTTGACCCCAGCTTGTTCCCCAGGAGTTCTTCACGAGCCAATACTTAGTCCCGTCATCACTCGTTCCATAACCAACGGCAGTAACACCATGGTCAAGTTCGGTGCCACAGTCTCCTGTAAAGACACCACTAGAGTAGAACTGGAAGTCGGACCCACTAGCATCAATGGCAACAGAGACGGGCTGACTAGCGACAGCTTTTAACAGCGCAGCTTCACTATTAGCAGGAACATCTTCATGACCGGTTATATCTGCAGCATGGTTAGATGCCTCGTTGCTGTTGCAGGTGCCGTCAACTCCTTTGTAAGGGTAGTTGGCCTCTGTAGTGAGGCCTTTATTGCTTACAATGAATTCAAAGGCGTTGTCCATAAGACCACCCTCACATCCCTGATCTACACCACTAGTGTCACAGTCCACGAGCTCTTGTTCAGATAGAGACACTAATTTACCAGTTTTCAGTTGGGTTATGCCTTCCATGGCTGCCACAGCAGAAAATGCCCAACAACACCCTGCGTACATTTATATATATGGTCATGCATGTATGATGAAATTAATTAGTTATATATTTGAAGTAGTCAAATAAATATATAGCTAGCATGAACATACATAATTAAATAAATGCTAGCCGCTGCTTAATAGATTAATTAATTACCACATTGGCCTTGATCTTTAATAGGTGTTACTGCACCTTTCTTTCTCCAATCCATTGATGATGGAACCGCCGTCACGTTTTCATACCTGAAAGCAGAGGTTGACGGGGAGCATTCGTGTGCTTTGAATCGGTTTCTTGTGGTTCTAAACTCTTCGTTTGTAAGGTCTGCAAACTCATTGACAGCTAATTTGTATCCTTTGTTCATGGCATTGTTGAATGAGTCGATATACCGCACGTTCTCTTGAAAAATCTGTGAACGCCGTTGTTTCTCCTCAGCGTCCTTGTACACACGTCCGTAACGGACCATCCATTGCTCGTGACTCTCGTTTTCCTGGAGCAAGCGAGAGGCCGCGCGTGAAAGCAAAGTCGCTGAGAAGATGAGTAAAACTAAACAAGAAAGGGAAGTTGATTTGGTGGATGACATAGTTCTTAATTGCTGTAGTTAGGTATAATTAAGAAACCAATTAAGGAATGAATGAGTTGATATGAACTCTCCTCCCAAAGGTTGGCTTTATATAGAATCAAAATTTTAGTCCTTTTGTGCAAATTAAAATGTAATCAATCATTTTCTCTTCAAGATCGTGGAAGATAAGATGCTCTGCTTTTGAATCTAATATTATTTAATATATTTGAGTAACGTAGTGTATATATATGGTGTTTATATTGACAATATATAAGTATAAGCTAGCTTAGCTGCTTTGACTTTTCCTATTGGACTTGACTGCTAAAGTGTATACTCTTTAATTTATTGTTCTTTAGCAACCATAATTAAGGTGGCCATTATCTTGGAATTTTGTCTTGTCATATATCTGGTAAAATGAGTGTTCAAAACCATAAACTAGGGTACATGTCTAACCACCCTTTTCCACTTCTTCTATACCATCTTGGGGATGTCGAACATGCAATGCTTGAACGATCATCCTATTAATAATTATAAATATTTTAACTTCAAAATAAGGGGCCCCTAAAGTATATAAAAAAATCGAGTAACAAAACTGTTATGCGAAAATGGAAAAATAAACAACTAATGTTGTAAAGAACACAAATGTTTTACGTTATTCGGTTAACGGCGTGTCAACCTACATCCAAAGGTAGGAACCGGAGAGACTTTATTACTGATATTAGAGAGAGTTACAAATTTAGGATACAATGACCGTAACCTAGGCTCATTATTTATAATCAAAACCAAACAACTAATGCTGCCTAATCTTATTAAAGAAATGATTAATTCCATAATTAATAGATTCGAGCGCCGCATCAACCCCCAAAAGGACTGGCAAGACCCTACGCCGTGGACCACCTTTGCACGCTGAGCTGCACTCGAGGCGCCACGCCGTGGGGCACTACTCCACGCCGAGCTGCATATTGTTCTCAAGGTTTCCATGTTAAGCCATTTCCAAGTCATCAAACAACAATCTCCACCTTGACTTGAAATATCTTCAACCTGCCAAGGTTCCATCAGTCTCTCGGTCGTCTCCTTCCTGCGAAATGCCTCGAAGGGATTTTCACCTCGTGCGAACATTCACCAAGTCCAAGCAATGCTTGAACTTTTCCACTGGTAACGCCTTTGTCAACATGTTTGCTTAGATTATGCTCTGTAGCAATTTTCTGAATAGAAAACCTATCCTTCTTCAAAACATCTCGGATGAAATTCAGCCTCACATCTATGTGTTTAGTCTTCTCGTGATACACCGGATTCTTAGCGAGACTCAGAGCACTCTGACTGTAATAGAATAGAATAGCACCGGTTTCTCCACCTTCAAACCTAGACTCTGCACTAGACCATATAACCAGATACACTCCTTGATCCGTTCGGTCATCGACATGTATTCCGCCTAAGTTGTCGACAAGGCAACCGTAGGTTGTAGGGTAGCCTTCCAATTGACGACGCATCCGAACAAAGTGTTTTATAAAGCAAGTGAGCGATCTCCATCTAACCTGGTCACCATAATTGTCAATATCCACATAACCGGTTAACTCATCATCTCGCTTCTTAGCATCATACACCGGACAAACATTCGATGCACCCTTCAGATATCGCAAGATCCATTTTACTGCACTCCAATGAGTTTTCCCTGTATTACTCATAAATCTGCTCACCACACTAACTGCATGAGGCAGATCCGGTCTTGTACAAACCATGAAATACATGAGACTTCCAACTGCACCGGAATATGGAACCGTTTTCATGTAGTCAACCTCCTCATCCGTACTCGGTATAGCGCTTTGATCAAATTTAAAGTGCGTTGCCAAAGGAGTACATACCGGCTTCGATTAATCAATAGAGAATGCCTGCACCACTTTCTCAATATATTTTTCTTAAGACACCCGTAGTATCCCTGCCGCTCTATCCCCATAAATCTCCATGCCCAGTATTTTGTTTGCCGCATCAAAATCCTTCATTTCAAACTCAATGTTCAGCAACACCGTCAATTCGTTAATTACAGCCTTGTCTTTTGCTGCAATCAACATATCATCCACATATAGCAACAGGTAGACATAGGAATCTTCAGAAACTGTCTTGGAATAGACACAGTTATCAAACTGATTTCTTGTGTACCCATAAGACACCATGAAAGAATCAAATCTCTTGTACCCACCGCCTCGGAGACTTCTTCAAACCATATAAGGACTTTTTTAGCAAGCACACCCGGCCTTCTTTGGAACTTTCGAACTCCTCCGGTTGAGACATGTATATCCTTTCTTCTAGATTCCCATGAAGAAATGTAGTTTTCACATCTAGCTGCTCCTGCTCCAGATTGAAAGCACCCACCATGGCTAAAAGAACCCGGATTGTTTTGTGTTTCACAACAGGAGAGAAGACTTCATGATAGTCAATCCTTTCCTTTTGTGAAAACCCTTTTGCCACTAGTTGTCACACCCCGCTAAAGCGGAAACACGAGATGTCACAGCACAAGATATCATCGCACAAGGTAAATAGATAATAACCATTAGATTAAATTAACAAAATAAGTAGTTCGGATGAAACATAAATAAAAGTTACACAACCGAATAATATTTAAAGGACATTGTCTTGTACGATGCGTAAATAAAATAGATATTGTTTTTATAAAACGTGACGATGAAGATGAAGATGCCACACATCATGTTTGTAAGCATAAGGTACCTAACGGCGATCACCTGAAAGCACGGGTAAAAGAAAGAAAACGGTCAACTACTAGAGTTGGTGAGTTCATAGGTTTTTAATATATGCACAAAATATCTTTTAAATGAGAAAGGTTTAAATAATTGATGGAAGTTTTTGAATAAAAATCCAAGTATGAAATAATGATAGAAGATGTATTATATTGCCCAATACGTTGCACATGGTAGTAATAGACTATGATGATTATTGCTTGAGCCATTATCCAACCTAGCCGACAACCAATTGCCCATGATAAACCTAACGCCTATATTAAATGACGTTAGTAGTGGTAAAGTACATCTATAGTTTGTCAACCATAAATGGGAGACGTCGGAATCTCCAAATAGCGCTACTTACTAATACCATCGGCTCACTAGCGGAGTTAAGGAATAATGTCCAACGAAAGGGACTTACAACGATTACCCAAGCACATCAAAGAATAATACCATAAGTGCTCAAAATAATATTTGAAATAAATAAGAAGATAGGCAATAAACTTTTCATGAAATATATACACATGCTTTCACCCCAAAATAATATGAAATACGGTAAAAAGGGGTTATGATACTCACTCGGTATGCAAAGGTGTTCACTCGTAAGGATTTCTTGATCCTACCGAAGCTCCTTTCCTAATATAAGAGGTATGTAGCTCTATTAGACTTATTTTATTTATTATTTTGTATTATATATTTATTGTTAACTTATTTATTAAATAGTTAAAGATTGTCTCTATTTTTCCATAAATCATAAGTGTTCACTGAAATTTTCAGTTCTTTAAGTTGAACTTTAAAAATTAAAAACTGTATTTTAGGAGTCATATTAAGGTTTGATATTTTAATATAATCTTAATACATGTTTCTAGAATGTCCAGTAAAAATATAGGAATTTATAATCCATTTTTAATATTTTTAATAATTAAAAGTGTATAAGATGTCCACTAATCAGTGTCTGGATGACATGTTGTTACTAAATCGTCTGTTTAGGGCTCATACGACCTCGTTTCTACATGATTCAAACTGCGAAATAACCACGACTCAAAGATTAAACTTTTAAAAAAACTAGATGTATTTTGACCCAAGAATGAGTAAGTTACACGCGTTTAAAGTGTACCCTTCTAAATCTGCCAGATTTCCAGATTCAACATATGGGTCTTTTTAAATATGTTTGAAGGATCAAACGTTCATGAAAATTAGTGAATCCAGGTTTAAATGAAAGGTAACACTTTAAACTAAGATTAGCAAAAAGAATCAACTGATTTTGATACCTAGAACTCCAGATATAACAAAAACAAGTGAGGAGTTCTAGCATCAGAATCTGCCAGAATGTTATTCTTTTTGCTTATGGGTCATAACTTTAATATAACATGTTTATATTCATGAATAATCATATTGTATGAGTATAAGCTTTGATAATCCATGTGTTCTTACAACAATGGTAGGATGATACACATTTTATATGTTCCTTACAACATTTGTTAAGATGAAACACATGCATGATCAAAGTCTTATTTTCTTGATTTTTAGTTGATTAAGTTCCATACAACAACGGTAGGATGATGCACATTTCATGTGCTCCTTACAACATTGGTAGGATGTTTATATTTACATGATTATATATATATAAATAAAGGAAATAAGATTAACAACAAAGAAAATAAATAAAAGAAAAAAGAAAGAAGAAGAGAAGAAAGGTAGAAGTGTAGAGATGAGTGTTTTATGATCATCTTACCAACTCTTTTCTTTGATTTAGTGTTTGATCTTCAAAAGATGATCAAGACTTGGATGTTCTTGGGAGATTTTTGTTGGTGAAAGAAGAAGAGAGAAAAGAGAAGAGATGGAGTGTGGTGGTGAAGGAAATGATGAAGAGTAGTAGGGGGCTTATATAGAGCATGGGGGAGATTAAGTGGTGATTCTTGGGAAGAGAAGGAGGCAAGAGAAAAGAGATGGGGGTTTCTTTTATTTTTTTATTTTTTATAAATTATGTGTAATTAGTTTAAATAAATTTGTATAAATGGTGATTTTGTTTAAATCTTTTAATTAACAAAGTTTTAATTATTTTGATGAGTTTATATATATATATATATGTTTTATATTTTAACTTATTTATATTTATTATGATGTATTTAATTATTTTTATTTTTATTATTATTATTATTGTATATGATTTGTAATTCTTGACTTTTAATAATTCGATTTTTTTCGAGCTCGGGAAGGTTCTAACCATATAGGCGGGATTTCTACGAAATCTAATATTATTATGGATGTATTTAAGTCATAAATACTATTTTTAGTCATACTAGGCTTAAAATTAGAATTTCTAATGGCTAACCTGGGAAATTTGTTGCCGAATGTCACACTAGTCTCGCCTTGAACGTAGCAGGTTCAACTTCAAGAATCGCCTCTTTCTGTTTATAGACCCACTTGCATCCTACTGGCTTCACCCCCTTCGGTAATGTAACAAGCTCCCATGTTTTATTTTTCTCAGGGAAGAGCATTTCTTCATTCATGGCGACCACCCAGTTTTCTGCATCTTTGCTCTTTATAGCTTCTTTGTAAGATTTTGGTTCCTCATATCCAATATCATCTACAACCGCCAAGGCATACACTACAAAATCAATGTCACATGTATTGACACATCCTGCATACTTTGCTAGTTTTCGAATATTTCTCTTTCCCCTTCTTGTTGCCATAGGATCATCAACTCTTGAGTCACAACCACTAGCCTTCTCCTCAATCGGTTCCTCTTGAGGTTTTGACTGCTCTAGCTGATCTGACTGCTCTAGCTTACTGCTCTAGCTTATCAATCTGCAGTTCATCTTCTACCATAACTCTGTCAGGGCTTTCAAGCTCCACCTTCTATCAGCACCACGCTCTTTAGTACCTGCAACATCATTACTACTTATACTCTGATCAAGTAGAGCAGATTCATCAAAGGTTACATCTCTTCTAATAAGGAATTTACAATGAGACTTACCTTCTGTACACCACAGTCAATAACCTTTCACTCCTGTTGCATACCCTAGAAATATGCATTTCATTGCCTGTGGCTCCAACTTACCATCATTAACATGAGCATATGAAGGGCAACCAAATATCCTTAAATTGGAGTAATCAACACGTTTACCGTACCAAACCTCTTGAGGAGTTTTTTAAATTGATTGCATTTGATGGAGATCTATTAACTACTTCTGCCCATAATTGCTTTGACAGACTTGCAGATATGCGCATACATTTAGCACGTGCCATGAGAGTTTGGTTCATCCGTCTGCAACTCTATTCTGTTGTGGTGTGTGACGTACAGTGCGGTGCCTCAATATACCCCGAAACTATAGCCCCTGCAAACATTTTTAAGTCTTGTCGCTTGTTTGGACTTTCTTTAGAGGGAAATGTACATATCTAAAGTGGCTATGTTGGTTTACTAATTCCCAATTTTCTCTACACAATTACACTTCATTGTCATCCTCTTTAGTTGGCATTAATAAATTTTTTCGTTCCAAAATTGAAAAAGAAAAAAAATGACCAGTGACAATTTTCAGCATGCGCTATTGCGGTATTGCCGTCTCAGCTTGGTATGTTCTCTTATAATCTAATCAATTGATGTTTGAATGATTAAAGTTTTCTTGTATGGCTATAACGAGGCTTTCATTTGGTGATTGATCAAATGGTTTCTGTAACATGCTTGGTCTTGTATGTACATTGATGTAGCGTTGTGGAAGTTATAATTAAGCTGAAATATGCTATGAAGCTCTATCATAGTAATTTTGCATTTGAGATATATATATATATATATATATATATATATATCATACATTGCAAGTTTCTTGTTATATATGTGACCGGAGATACACATAAGGTACATTAATAGTTACTTTTGATGTATGTTCTACAAATCAATTTACTAAGCATTAGGATAGGAAGCCTGCATGGCAATTCCACAAAGCCTTCTTTGGCATCAACATCTCTTTGCATCATTATATGCCCCTCTTGACCCCAACTTGTTCCCCATGAGTTCATCACGAGCCAATACTTAGTCTCGTCATCACTCGTTCCATAACCAACGTCGTAACACCATGGTCAAGTTCGGTGCCATAGTCAACCACAAAAGGACCGACAAGACCCCACGCCGTGGAACACTACTCCACACCGAGCTGCATATTGTTCTCATGGTTTCCATGTTAAGCCATTGCCACCACCGTCACACTACTTCAAGGGTTCAATTTCACACTTGTCAAACGTCGTACGCCGTCGACGCTGCACACCGTCACAGTCGCACAAATGCATCATTTTCCGATTTTTGATTTCAAGGTTCTTGTTCTTTTTTGTTTTTTATGAAAATAAATTGATTTGAAGGGTACATCTAATTTGTGTTCAAGTGTTTATCTTCAAGGTTTTCTTGTTTTTTGCTTTGAATCGATGGAGTCCCACACACAGATGATGAAGGCACACAAGTTCAATCAAAGAAGCCACAAATTTTATAAATTGTATAATCTGAATACGTTTTTGTTTTTGTTGTATAATTTGAACATGTTTTTGTTCTTGAATCAAAGAAGGCTCACACACATGTTATGTTTTATGAAAATGATTCCACATAGACACAATCATTGAATATGTTTTTGTTAATTAAAAAAATAAAAAAATAATGCATTTAACCTGCTAAAGAGGTTAAAAGTAAACAAAATGGTTAAATCGTATAAAAAACTCAAGGCTTAAACGAAAAACAAACAAAACTTCATGGTTATATTATTCAAAAATAACTTTCAAGGTTAAACTAAAAAGTAAGAGAAACTTTGATAATTAAACCATATTTGACCCTTCCTCTATATTTGTCTAAGAACCTTACACTTCTTGGTTTCCTCTCTTTTTGATGCTTCACTAATCACTATTTATGGGAGGTATTAATGCCACTTCCACTGACAAACTTGGTTAAATCCGCTTACATGAAAAGCAAATTTACCATCATACCCTTGTTTTATATTTACTCATATTGAAGAAGAGAGAGAAAAAAATATCTTCCCATTATCCCATATCCAAAAGTACAAACCACCCACATCCTAACAACTCCGCCTATGCCGGTCTTTGTTCGCTACCTCTCCGACCCTTAAGCTTTCCGGTTCGTCTATTCCTTCATCACTCTAAAGACGCTTGTAACTTTTTGATTCAACTCTATGCAACACCGACGGTTGTCGATTTGTCATGCTTCACCGCCGTCGCCGGAAAACATGACAAGTTTTTTATTTATAAATCTCTTCTTTTCTTTTTGATTCAAATCAAATGTCCTTTCTCTTTCATTATGGAAATTGGCGAATAAATCTAATGAAATTAACAAGTAGGTGACACAAAGATTGAAAAATGGGGAAGTTGAAGACCGACGAAAAATAGTATAGTCAGAGTTGTGACCGTCGTCCGTGAGAGGCCGGCATGAGGACGACGCAGTGCCTTAGTAGTAGTGACGCTGTAGACGTGAAGACAACTGGAGAGATTATCAGAGATTATCGGTAGTTCTGGTGCCGGTAGATGACTAAGAGAAGATATAGGAGTTGGTTAATGGTTTTAAATTGAAGGTGATGGTATTCTTGTATTCAATTCTTATGATGACTACTATGATGAACAGGTTTAAGGAATAAGGTATTTTGGATCTGCGATTTGATGAATATGAAAAAAGATGATGATACGGAGTAGATGAATTTAGATAAAAAATAATAATATTCAAAGTATGGTTGAAACAGAGTAACAAACAAGCCTGACCTAGTGTTAAGATGAGAACAATTTCTCTCTCTTTCATTAATCATCTGAACAAAAACGAAAGAGAGGGTAAAAATGTAAAAACGCAAATGATTTCAGTCGATTAATAAAAATTGTCCGTGGAAGTATCACGGCCCATTTAACAAACTGATCCTACTAGCCCTTATGCAATTCAACATTCACTCTGTCAAGGGAGCAAATTTAAACAGTTTTAACAGTGCAACTTCCAATTCTAATTACCAAATATTGGCTGATGGAGCTTCTCGAGGGTCGGATTTTTACCGTTAGTTCACTACGGAGGTTAATTAATCGTCCCTCCCTCGTTATAGACTTTATGGAAAAGTTACTGCTTATTAAATGTTAACATAAATTTGTCACGGTTAATCCCCAAGCGTCTTTAATTTGGCGAGGGTACAGATTGACCACCTATGCGTGAATCTTGATTCTATGAGATGCCGGTTTATTAGCAGGATTTAGACAATTGGGTTGTGTATAAGTTGTGTAACCACATTCCGAAGCAATGGAGAGTGGATAAGTTTCATTTCACAACCCTTCTAGACATCCTTTAAGGCGTCAATTTTGTCAACTCTTGGCAGAAGCCAAAAAGAGGCTCAAGGTCGTCTTTCAAACCAATGTATGGTTCTTATAGAGATAAGTTAGAACCGGGAGGAAAAGAGTTATCGTGAAATCGTATGTAAGCATGGACCGCTCGAAGGATCATGTAAACACTATCTGATTATGATATTTTAACCCTATATGTGGTTACACGAAATTCAAATTATGAGAATAATTCTAAGGAATAACTCATATCAAGACACTAATATGAGACCACAAATTAGGGTTTTTAAAGAATTCACAAAAAATAAGATCAATTAATTAAAATATTGATTTTATCCTCTAATTAAAGGATGAAAGTTTTATGGCAATTATTCATAAAATATTATAGAGAACAATTACGGTAATTAGCGGGACCCGCGCTAGGGGGCGCAACCCCATGACCGGCCTCTACCATCGGGTCGAAGTGAGATCAAACTCGTTTTATACAAGTGTGCACTCCACACCTTCTAACTTATCTAAAATCAAGATTTGAATTCCATTAGTAATCTGTAAACTCCATTACATTAATCACCTGGAATTACTAAAATCGCCAACAAGATATCACAATGAAGCCACTTTTGGTTCAAAAAAAGCCCCAAAAGTATACTCTTTGCAAGAATATTTAATTGTTTTTGCTTCTTTGGTTTCAACTACAGGGATGTTAACAAAAACCAAAAACCAAAAAAAAGATAACAATCAAAATCTTAGGCTGCGTTTAGCAAGAGAAAATTTTTCTGATTTTCGTTTTCTGTTTTTCTATGAAAAATGGTGAAGTTTTTATTTTCTCAAAAAAATAGAAAACGTGTTTATATGAAGGGGTGGAGTTTTCCTTTTTTTAGAAAAAAAATGAAAAACATGTTTGGTTAAAGTGTTTCTTTGAAAAGTTGTTTGAAAAAGTATCAAAGTTTGGAAAAATAAATGTGAAAAAGTGAGGGAGTTTTCTGAAAAAATGTACAAGTGAACATGTTGGATTTTTCTGGAAGTGAACGCAGCCTTATACTTTATTTCCACACACCAAATCGGTCCAACGTACACACATACATACGCAATTAACGGACACAACCGAGGGACATGACTCTTCAAAGAACTTAGAACTTGGCCACCCTTCTAACCAACATGGCAGTTCATTACTAAACTAACAATTAACTACTTTTTTCTAACCGAGTTCGTTACAAACTTCTGACACAAATTTGTTCATGCAAATATGACCATAACAATTGTTTTAACCTTCAAACAACAGTCATAACCAGGGGTGTTCAAACCTGAATATTTGGACAGCTGGCTTTCGGTATTCGAATTGGTATCTGAAATTACGGATTCGGATATAAGATATCCGAATTATCCAAATTTTCAAAAACATACATTTTTTATATAATTTCTTTAAATATATATTTTTTAAACTTTAATCATCAAAAAGTAGCTCAAATATATTTTAAAATAAAAAATAAATGTATATAAAACTATATATATCAAGAAAATTAAATAAAGTAAGTATATAGATTTTATGCACACTAAATGAAGTTAAAAATAAGGCTCAAAATATTATTTTGATGTCAGACAATATTTTATTAAATATTTCTTTGATAAATTAAATTTATATTAATTTTATAAGGGAAAGAATCAATCTTAAAAAATACGCTAACGATTGATCTTAATTTCTTCGATTCCCGCCCTATTTATATTATACGATCTGAATGATACGACCGTTGCACACTCCTTCTTGTTCATCATCACCCACGCAGTCGACACGCTTTCTCGCTTCTCCCCGATTAATTCTTGATTGATTAGGTTAAGTTAGGTTATGTTAGGCTTGGTTTTGTTTTCATGGTAATCGCTGATTTGAACATCGATTTCAAATGCTGATAACCTCACAGATTAACGATCTCCTTCACTTCCAAGCCTACCTTTGATTGCTATTGCTTTACTTTTCACGGTAATTATCATCATATCCCTCTTAATTTCCATTCTTCTTTATTAATTGATTATCAATTTCTGCAGTCAACCTTGATTTTCATCATAATCGCTGATTTCAAACGCTTTATCCACACGTCTGCACTCACGGATCCAAGCCTTTGATTGCTTTACTTTTCACGCTAATTATCCCTCGATCTTAATTCCCACTCTTCTTAATCGATTGATCGTATTAGATGATATATATATATATATATATATATTTAAGCTTTTGTATTTTAGAGGGATTAGAGTGTAAATATTTTTCTCTATTTATATCCTTGTATTCTCTCGGTTTTATGTACACAATATACAACAATAATACAATTCTGATTACCCTGATCCTTAACCCTAAACCTAGCAGCGGCGGCTGCCTCCCTACCCTTACTGTCACCGGTTTTTTTTCTGGCCCCTGTTCCATCGTTTTTCCTGCTAGCTAACACAATGGCTCACCTTACAGCCTTCTCCTCTTCTGAAAAAACAGTTCACAACTCTCATAAGTTTGGCTTCACCTTGAATCACAATAATTATGGTTACTGGAAATCTATGGTACATCCTTTTTTGGTTACAAACAGCCTCTTTGGCTATATTGATGGCACCATTCCGTGCCGCCCCATCACCACTTTATCGACTGCTTCTTCCAGCAAAGAAGGAGAGGCTTCGTCAGTCCCGAATCCCGAATATACCATCTGGACAGCCAATGATGCTCACATCCGTATGTTAATCTTATCTACCATCTCTGAAGCTTCTTTTCAACATGTTCAAGGTAATACTTCGCGTGAGTTATGGCTGTCCCTTGAGCGTGCCTATGCTCCTCACACCTCCTCCCGTGAATACACTCTTAAAACACAACTTTTAAAGCTTACAATGAAAGAGGATGAATCTTCTTCCGCCTACCTTACCCGAGCCCAAGAGTATTCTAATGCCCTAGCTAACATCGGTGAACCGGTCAAAGAAAAAGATCTTGTCATGCTAGTTATATCTGGCCTCCGGGATGAATACAACGGTTTAAAGTCCACTTTGTTGGCCCGGCAGTTTCCAACAGCATTCGTCGATCTTCATGCCCTGCTGTCCGACCATGATTACATGCTCCACAAGTTGTCCGGTCTCATCGTATCCAATGCTCAGGCCTTTACAACAGCCCCCAATGCCACAACTCCCTCCTCTTTGGCACCATCCTTGTCGCATAATGACGCCATTCAGGCAGTTCAACGACTCGTCCAGCGGCTTACAACTTCAGCCTATAAACCCTCAGCCCGCACAAGCCTTTTATACAAATCGCTCGGGAGGTAACCGTAACAATCGGTCACACAACAACCGTGGCCGTGGCAACTACAATAATAGTCAACAAGGAGGAGGTAATCCTAATCGCTTTAGTTGGGCATCTAATCAAAATACTGTTTATGGCACTTTTAACAGGTGTGGCATTGGTCATGTTCCCTCCCAATGCTCTAATCGTGATCCGACAACTATACGGACACGACAACAGCCGTCTGCCAATTTTGTAGATCACCGCTCTCAAACATCCACTACATGGCTTCTAGACACGGGATCTAATTATCATGTGACTCTGGATCTTTCTAGCTTTGACTACTCTGAGGCTTATCATGGTAATGACAATCTTCATGTTGGCAATGGTAAGGGGTTACCCATTATTCATATTGGCTCCTCACATGTTTACTCTCCAAATAAAACCTTTTCTCTCAAAAATATACTTCATGTTCCTGAAATCAAACAAAATCTCCTTTCTGTTAAAAAATTCTATACCGATAACAATGTCTTTTTTGAATTTCACTCTTCTTTTTTTGCTGTGAAGGACAAGACTACTCACACTACCCTCCTCACGGGTCCAAGTAGTGGCGGCCTTTACTCCATCCACCTTCCGCAAATTCAACCGCTCCCTAAAGTTGCTTATTCTGTCACTCGTGCTTCCTCTACCACTTGGCATCAACGATTGGGGCATCCTCACTCACAACTGTTGAAATTCATGATTTCTAGATATAGTTTACCTTTGCTAGATAAATGTTCTATCTGTAATTGTGATTCTTGTTCTATTGCCAAATCGTCTAAACTTCACTTGTCTTCTTCTACTTATAAAAGTTCACATATTTTAGATTTACTGTTTTGTGATGTTTGGGGACCGGCACCTATTGCCTCGTTTGATGGACATCGGTATTTTCTCTTATGTGTTGATCATTATTCTCATTTCATGTGGATTTTCCCATTAAAATCTAAATCAGATGTTTATAACACTTTCAAACAATTTCTAGCTACAGCCGAACGTCAGTTTCAGAAGAAATTAAAATCCGTTCAAACTGATTGGGGTGAATTTTGGAACCTTTCCCAATTCTTCTCGTCTCTTGGCATTAATAATCGCCTATCTTGTCCTCATACAAGTGAACAAAACGGTTTCGTTGAGAGATGCCACTGTCATGTAGTTGAAATAGGTCTTACTTTACTTGCCCAATCTTGTGTTCCACAACGGTTCTGGCATTTCGCCTTTGACACAATGGTTTACCTCATTAACCGCATGCCATCTCGAACCAATACCAACGTCTCACCCTTTGAACATATGTTATCACAAACCCGACTTTTCATTCCTTCGGGTATTTGGTTGTCAATGTTATCCACATCTCCGCCCATATAACAAACACAAAATGGAATTGCGTTCCCTCCCGTGTGTCTTTCTTGGCTATAGCACCTCTCATCATGGTTACCGGTGCTATGATCCTGTCTCTGATCGGGTTTATGTAGCCCGTCACGTCCGTTTCCACGAACAATCTTTTCCATTCAAACTCACGCCTCCTGTCAAATCTCCTCTACTCCCTACACTTCCTCCTACCCGACTCCAGATCCCTCTATTCCTACAGGTAAAGCTAACCCTACGCCATCACCACCTCCACAACCCTCGGCTTAACCCCAACCTCCTATCCTACACACCTATCAGCGACGTCCCAGACCTAATGCTCCCAACAACCCTATTCCTCACCCACTACGCTCTCGCCCTTCTAATCTCCGTCCCAATCCTAAAACCACACAACCTTACAATGCTACATCTTTTCATACTCATACCTCTCCCTCTGAAGCTGAACCAGCCACCTTTACCGTTGCTAACAAACATCCTGATTGGCTGAGGAGTATTCAGCACTTTTACGAAACGGCACATGGTCCTTAGTCCCTCGTGTTCCGGATTCAAATGTAGTGGACTGCAAATGGGTTTATAAACTCAAACAAGATCCAACCGGGGCTATTAAACATTATAAAGCACGATTGGTTGCGAAAGGGTTTCGTCAGCAACAGGGACTTGATTACAATGAAACATTCAGTCCCGTAGTAAAATCGACAACTATCCGGGTTATTTTATCTTTAGCGGTGGCTCAACAATGGCATCTACGACAACTCGATTTCCAAAACGCCTTTTTACATGGACATTTATCCGAAACCGTTTATCTACAGCAACCTCCGGGCTTTGTTGATCCACAAAAGCCTAATCATGTGTGTCTCCTTCATAAATCATTGTATGGTTTGAATCAGGTCCCCCGAGCATGGTTTCATCGCCTATCTACAGCCCTTCATGCCTCTAACCGTGTTCTGTTATATATGCTTGTCTACGTTGATGACATTATTCTCACAGGTAATAGCTCAGCTAATATTGATCGTGTTGTGCAAACTCTTGGTCGTACATTCGCTATCCAGGACTTGGGTTCACCGTCTTATTTTTTGGGTATCGAAATCATACATCAGGGTTCAGACATGCTTTTATCCCAAAGGAAATACATCCTTGAGCTTTTAGATCGGGTTGGTCTTGCAAATGCTAAACCCGTGCCATCACCGATGACTACCACTGCCAATCTTGCGTTGGGTGACAATCCGCCATTTGATGATGCTATCAAATATCGCCAAACAGTGGGGGGCCTTCGGTATGTGACTCTTTCTAGACCTGACATCACCTTTGCTGTTAACAAGGTCTGTTAGTTCATGCGTTCTCCTACTCAAAATCACTGGTTGGCAGTCAAACGTATAATGCGTTACCTACTTGGCACAGCTACATATGGTCTTCTAATTAAACAAGACTCTAGCACCATGTTACATGCTTATACGGATGCAGTTTCTCCGTCTATCAGTGCCTGCTCTGATTCGGATTGGGCCCGTTGCCCGGACGACCGTCCATCCACCGAGGGATATGCTATATACCTTGGATCAAACGTGGTTTCTTCGGCTGCCCGTAAACGAAAACAATCTCGCGATCATCAACAGAGTCTGAATACAAAGCTTTGGCTGACATAGTTGCGGAACTTACCTGGCTCCAGACTCTTTTGAATGAACTCCATGTTTCAACTAAAGCCGTTCCAACTCTGTGATGTGATAATCTAGGAGCCACATTTCATGCACATACCAAACATATTGAAGTTGATTTTCACTTTGTAAGGGAAAAAGTTGCGCAAGGACAGCTTTCGGTTTAGTTTATCTCTACAAATGACCAAATTGCAGATGTGTTTACCAAGCCTCTATCATCACAACGATTTCTTCAGCTAAGGTCCAAGCTACAGGTCGCTCCCCGACCTTAGCTTGAGGGGGAATATTAGACGGTATATATATATATATATATATTTAAGCTTTTGTATTTTAGAGGGATTAGAGTGTAAATATTTTCTCTATTTATATCCTTGTACGTATTTTCTCGGTTTTATGTACACAATAGACTACAATAATACAATTCTACTGATCGTTTCTGTTCTCAACTGCAAAAATCAGGGTTTTGTAGGTATAATAATTATATAGAACCAGATCTCCCTTCGTTTCACTCTCAACCTCTCGTTTAATTCTTCATCTGATTTAATTATATGCGTTTCATATTTTCAGTTGATTTCGTTTTTGTAGTTTTTCTGAGGCCGTTTATATCAAATTTTGTTTTTCTATTTTATAAGTTTTTGTTTTTATTCGTGTTTTCTTTTATTTATAATCTTCTATATATAAATAATAGTCTTCCCTGTTTGTTTATTAAAAACTTTGAGGATCTATTTTCTTCACTGATTCCCTGCTATTCCTAATCATCTCTGAGATGAGGGGAGGGATTATCTACATTAAAATCCATTGCCTCGATCTCTACTGCTGCTTCTGTAAGATTCCTTTGTTTTGCTTAATTATCGATCAGCAACATATTCATGTTTCTTACAGCTTTAGAATTTCTTAATTATCATTCATGTTTTCGTAATTTTTCAGGGAACTTGACGACATCTAACGAATCAGGAAATATTGGACTCAGATGGACTTGCTACCTTCATTTAGACATTAGTTCTGGGTATGTATGTCGTCACATTTATCCATTCATTACCCTTTTGACTTTTCGAGGTAGTAAATACTTTTTCTTGTCCAAAGTTTTCATTCATATTTGTTGTATTCATCGCTTATCTGTTTCAAAATGTCGTTAAGGTTATAGTTTCATTGTAATTCCTCCCGGCATACTAGCTTAGGTTTTTTTTATCTTATGTAGTTGATGATTTAACTGTTTAGTGGAATATGAATTTGTAACACATTTTAATGACTTTGATATACAGTCAAACACTGCATTTCTCATGTGACAAGGGACAGTTAACTTTTCCTGGTGTATACATGCATCAGTATATCTCTCTAGTTAGTTAGCACTTTGACTGACCCCATAATCAACTACTTTTAATATGTGTATAGGTCCAAACATTGTATTTCTTATGGGACGAGGGACATTAAATTCTAATGTAGAATACATGAATGTTTTCTTCTTTTGCCATCCGTGTTTCATTGTCCTCTGTTTTATAGGTTTCGATCTCTGTTAGTTGCTTACAAGGTTTTGTGTTAATAAGAAATAATATTTCCTGGTGTTTTGTAATTAATTGGCACTGTGATTGCTTAGATAAACATTTAGACACAAGTGTTGTGGTCAACCCGTTTTGAAATGTTACTTAACCCTCTTGACCCTTCCTACTTGCCACATATACACGCCTTTGATTTGAATTTCGGAACTGTAAAAACTCGGATTAATTCGGATGAGGTGAAGGATCACTACCCTTTGAAATCTCTGGTATATTTTTCCTCTACACAAAAATATCTCACTCGTGACTTAGCAATTTAAGCGCTTGTTTTTCATGCCACTAATAATCTGTACCTTCCAAAAGACTTCTTTCTATTCACATTGAATCATTTTCAAATTTGGTTAGACATATTTACATGTTTTTTGAACAAATGTATACTATGTACATATCCTTTTATCTTATGTTTCATCTATTTCTAAATGGTACCCTTTAAGCAGGATCAGGACCTTTTAGTTAACAATCTTACATATTCTTTTATTGTAATAGTAATGTTGATTTTGTTTCATGAATTTGTGTTATTGTAGTGTGGTTGGATGGCCTCTGATTAAGAAGAGGTCAGAGGTTGGCTAACCAAATTACAACACTTAAACCAAATACAAGTACATGTTTGTTCTGATACTGCTAATTTTAATTCCCCTGTTTTTCCTATTCCTGTTCTTGACTTATTTCTTTTTTCACAGTAATCATCGAGTTTATTCTCAATTTGCTTACAGGTACAAGGTTTTGATAGACGTATAGTGAAGTACAATTTGTAACATGCGTATTAGTTCAAACAGTGCATTTTTATGTGAGGAGGGTAATTAAATTCTCCTGCTGAATACATGTCAATATCTGTTTATATTTAGTGTTCTCATTTATTTACTTGACTGAACATTTAAGAAATTAGCAAGCATTCGCTCAAATGAGTTTCGCTCAAGACAGGAATTTAGTTCCATGTATGCCCCTCCACCTCACCTTACGCACACTTACAAAGACATGTCACTTGTGAGTTGTGACCTAACAATTTTAGTGCTCGTTTTTCATTTTGCTCTAATGTCCTGATTCTTCCTACTGACCTTAAATTATTTTCAATTTTTTGTATTCGTATTATAAAGGTGAATGAGAGAATATTACAAGATCAATTTTCGTCCGATGTGGGACTTACTCAACACACCCCCTCACGTGTGGCGTTCTTTTCTTTTCTCGCGCCTAACACGTGGATACTTATGGGTTACGTGGAGTTCGTGTGGCCTTTGACCAACCAACCTTGCTCTGATACTATGTAAGTTTGTGGGGTTCCAACTTAAAACCAATTGGTTATAAGTGAAGTAGCCCAGACCCTTATTAAGAACATTACAAGAATGTTCGTAATAAATTAGTTCTCTAGAATGTTCTTAAGTTGTTGAATCTCTTATGGTAACTATTTATGTAGATCCTAAAATGTCTCCTTTTCCTGTATTAGTTTCTGCCTATTTCTTCTTTGTATATTCCATTGAAAGATGATACACATAATATAATATTCTCTGATTCACCTTTATACGTATCTGATATTGTCATTAAGGATATAGTTTCATTGTCAATTGTCCTCGCATATCATTTTCAAATTTGTTGCAGTATAGTCAAACATTGCATTTCATATGTGACGAGGGACAGTAACTTTTCCTGCAGAATACATGCATCTGGTTGCACATTGGTTGACCTGTAATCAAGTACTCCTTGTAATATGTCTATTGGTCCAAACAGTGCATTTCTTATGTGATGAGAGTAAATAAATTCTCGTGCATAATACATGCCAATGTCTTTTAGATAATGTTTATTCCTTTTAACATTTGTGTTTCATTGTCCTCTATTTAATGGGTTTTGATATGTGTTTAGTTGCTTACCAAGTTTTGTGTTAATAAAAAAACAATATTTTTTTGTTATATGTAACCAAGTGGATTGCTTAGTTTACATTTAGACATAATTGTTCTGTGTCAACCCGTTTTGAAACGTTACTCAGACTCGCTTGATCCTTCCATCTTGCAACATCTACTTGCATCTGATTCTTGAAATTGTGAAGAACTCCAAATCAACTCAAATGAGGTGAAGTATCACCACCCTTTGAAGTCTCTCGTATATTTATCCTCTACTTTTAACTTTAGCATAATTTCATTTGATTTTTGAAACTAAGTGTATGAATATATGATTGACAAGTTTTTATGATGTTTTGCAAGGAATTGAACACCTAAGGAGTTGGCAAGCATTGGATTGAGATGGACTCACCACTCATTCATTCATGGGTAATAACAAGTTCTGGTCAAGACAAGGCTTTAGTTCGAGACATGTCTCCCTTCATCCACCCCAACAGATACCTAAACAAACACATATCACTTGTGACTTAACAATTAAGTGCTTGTATTTTCATTTCACTAATAATTTATACCTTCAAAAAGACTTTATGTTAATGTCCTGTGTTAAGAAATAAGCTAAACAAAGTATAGAAAAGCTAGAAATGGTGATAGGAGGATGATTTCATTAATGGAAGGAAAAGATAACAGAGAACAATCAGGAAGGACCCAAATGGAATCCTCCTGCCCAAACAACAGCCAAGACAAACTAACCAATTACATAAGCATGACCCTCTCTTCTCCTCTCACATGTCTTATATAGGCTGCTTCACATAAGATAACAGAACAGTATTTCCCAACCCTACACATGTCCCCCTCCACTTCCTGTTCATTAGGCCTGCTGGGATGATCGGTTAACATAGGCCCAATATCATTTTCTTTATCAATTCCTCCATAATGAAGAAGAGGCTTGCCTCAAACCTGATGCGTATCAAAAATGGTAATGATTAGTATTGGTTTGTAGAGACGAGTGGTTAGATGAATATTTCTCAAAAGAAAACCAGAAAAAGAAAATGGATCTGAAATAGATAGGGATATGACTTGGATAAAGTTGTCACCACCAAGCCAAACAACGCGATTGACGTATAGTGAAGTACAATTTGTAACATGCGTATTAGTTCAAACAGTGCATTTTTATGTGAGGAGGGTAATTAAATTCTCCTGCTGAATACATGTCAATATCTGTTTATATTTAGTGTTCTCATTTATTTACTTGACTGAACATTTAAGAAATTAGCAAGCATTCGCTCAAATGAGTTTCGCTCAAGACAGGAATTTAGTTCCATGTATGCCCCTCCACCTCACCTTACGCACACTTACAAACACATGTCACTTGTGAGTTGTGACCTAACAATTTTAGTGCTCGTTTTTCATTTTGCTCTAATGTCCTGATTCTTCCTACTGACCTTAAATTATTTTCAATTTTTTGTATTCGTATTATAAAGGTGAATCAGAGAATATTACAAGATCAATTTTCGTCCGATGTGGGACTTACTCAACACGCCCCCTCACGTGTGGCGTTCTTTTCTTTTCTCGCACCTAACACGTGGATACTTATGGGTTACGTGGAGTTCGTGTGGCCTTTGACCAACCACGGTGAACCTTGCTCTGATACTATGTAAGTTTGTGGGTTCCAACTTAAAACCAATTGGTTATAAGTGGAGTAGCCCAGGCCCTTATTAAGAACATTACAAGGCCCTTATTAAGAACATTACAAGAATGTTCTTAATAAATTAGTTCTCTAGAATGTTCTTAAGTTGTTGTATCTCTTATGGTAACTATTTATTTAGATCCTAAAATCTCTCCTTTTCCTGTATTAGTTTATGCCTATTTATTCTTTGTATATTCCATTTTAAAGACGATACACATAATATAATATTCTCTGATTCACCTTTATATGGTATCAGAGCAGCCATCTCCTACGAGCAGATCCCTGTCACCTTCCTCTTTCAATTTATCTTCCATGGCTAGCAAAACCCAACTGGTTCAAATCACTGCCTCCACCCACTTCCCAATTCGACTCACCTCGAGCAACTTCCCTGTCTGGCGCAAGCAGGTTGAGTCCACCCTCATCGGTCTTGACCTCGATTCCTTCATCAACGGCACACAGCAACCGCCACAACCGACCCTACCAGACAACAAACCGAATCCAGAATATCTTCCATGGTATCGGCAGGATCAAATCATCATCAGTGCCATCCTTGGAAGCTGCTCAGAAACGATACAGCCCCTCATCTCATCGGCGATTACTGCCCAAGATGCATGGAATCGGCTAAATTCAAGTTATGCCAGTGCTTCAAGAAGTCGTATCATCTCCTTAAAATCAAAGTTAGTCACAAACCCAAAAGGAAATCGTTCGATTCAAGAATTTCTTCAAGACATGAGGTCCATTGCTGATGACCTTGCTCTTGCGCAGAACCCAGTTGCAGACGAAGACCTTCTGGTCCATATTCTATCTCAACTTGGTAATGAATTTAATACTATTGTTGCTGCTATTAAGGTTCCTGAGACACCTCTCTCTTACCCAGAACTCTTTGACAAGCTAATTGATTTCGAAAGAAGTTTGAAAGAAGCTGCTCCAACGGCTGATCTCATGGTTCCCACAGCCAACTACACAGCCAGAAATGGAGGAAACAAGCACACATCAAACCCGTTTCAGCGAAATTCTCGCACCTTCACCACTGGGCAGCAACGACCTCAGGGAAACAGTAAGTCAAAATGGCCCAATAACTCTTCTGAAAATCGACAGAACAGAAACACACCTTTCTGTCAGTTTTGCACCATTCCAGGCCACACCACTCAAGATTGTCATAAACTATCCAGATTCCTCAAAGACAACAACATTGCAGTTGCCAATCCCCAGACCTCAGCTCCAGTTGCTAATGTTACCACGTCTGATCGCTCTTCTTCAATTCCACCAACATGGTTATTTGATACCGGTGCATCCCATCATGTGACATCTGATCGTTCCACACTACATAATGTCTCTGAATATGGTGGGTCAGATGAAATCGTACTTGGTGACGGTAACACTTTACATATTTCTCATGTTGGTTCAAATCATATTAACACACCACATAAAACTTTATCGTTACCTGATGTGTTATGTGTTCCTTTTTTACATCGCAATCTTATTTCGGTCGCAAAATTATGTAAGACTAACCACGTTTCTGTTGAATTTTTTCCAACTCATTTCTTTGTGAAGGATCTACGCACGGGGGCGCGTCTCATGCGGGGTGAGAACCACAAAGATGTTTATCATGCTACCTTGCCATCCAAGCATCAAATCAATGTCACCACTACCTTGTCTCCGCTTCAATGGCATCATAAACTTGGCCACCCATCCATTAAAGTGTTTAAGTCCATTATTTCAAGTTTAGGTCTTAATTCAAAAGTCTTTACAAATTCAAGTCTTCATTGTTCTTCCTGTTCAATTAATAAAAGCCACAAATTACCATTTGGCAAGAACTCATTTGTTACTTCTAAACCGCTGCAACTTGTCTATTATGATGTGTGGAGCCCGTTCAAAAATCAATTGATCATTTTACATATTATGTTATCTTTGTGGACTACTACTCCAAATATAGCTGGCTATATCCCATGAAAAAGAAATCTGATGTAGCTATTATATTCCCACAATTCAAAAAGCTTGTTGAAAACTTCTTTCAAACACATTTAGTGTCTCTCTTCACTGACAATGGAGGCAAATACATAAGTCTCCGACCTTTCCTTCAAACCCATGGTATCTCCCACTACACCACGCCTCCCCACACTCCAGAACAGAACGGGGTGGCCAAACGCCGACACCGTCATATAGTTGAAACTGGCCTTGCCCTACTTCACTATGCCAACCTTCCCCTAACCTTTTGGTCCCATGCCTTTCAAACAGCCGTTTACCTTATCAATCACCTTCCTACCCAATCTTTAACCACCCAAACTCCCTTTCAACGTCTCTTTCAACAATCACCAACTACACCAAACTAAAACCCTTCGGTTGTCTCTGCTATCCTTGGCTACGACCATATACAACCTCCAAGCTTCAACCTCGCTCATTACCATGCATCTTTCTTGGATACTCCACTTCCAAATCCGCCTACAAATGCCTTGACCCTCACACTCGTCGCCTATACCATTCCCGTCATGTTGAGTTCATTGAATCCAAATTCCCATCCTTCTCCTTTCTCTCTTCATCATCGGTTCCTACTACGGATGACTTCCTTAAGCACACTCCTCCAATGACAACTCCGTCTCCTGACTTCACTCCATCACACCCCACCGCTCCATCACCCTCATCTTCCACACCGCCTGTTCCCGATCACACCCCACCTCCTACACCAATTCAAACTCCACTCTCAACCTCAACCACATCTCCGTTACCCAGCCCCTCCATGCCACAACCCTCAACATACCCTGATATCACCCCACTCATTACATATTCCCGCCGGCCTAAACTCACCACTCCGCCTCAATTAAACTCCCCTCACCAAAATGAAATCAATTCGACCCCTTCACAATTGAACCAACCTACCTCTACACCTGACTCAACTGCAACCAATCCCATCCCTCCCTCTTCCCCACCTCAACCTCGAAATAGAAAACAAAACCCTAAATATTACAACTCTTCTTTTGTCAACACCACCACTCTTCACCCCATACCACCTACACTTGAACCCAACACCCATCATCAAGCTCTTAAAGATCCCAATTGGTGCCAAGCAATGGACCTTGAATTCAATGCTCTTATGCAAAATGGTACTTGGGAACTTGTTCCTCAAGCCTCTCACCAACCCATAGGATGCAAATCGGTCTTCCGCATCAAACGCAATCATGATGGTACAATTTCCAAATATAAGGCGCGTCTTGTTGCCAAGGGATTTCTTCAACAGTATGGTAAAGATTATTTTGACACCTTTAGCCCGGTCACAAAACCCGTCACCATTTGAGTTATTCTTTCCATTGCTCTTACCAACAACTGGCCCCTCCGGCAGCTAGATGTCAACAATGCTTTCCTACATGGCACCCTTCATGAAGAAGTGTTCATGACACAACCTCCGGGCTTCACGAATCCTCAATACCCAAATCATGTTTGCAAACTTCGTAAGTCGCTTTATGGTCTCAAGCAGGCCCCTCGGGCCTGGTATATGGACCTCACCTCCTTCCTTCTTAGCTTTGGCTTCCGAAAATCCCATGCCGATGCATCGCTGTTCATATATAACCATGCGGGAGTCACTTGTTTCTTCATGGTGCATGTTGATGACATTGTTCTTACCGGCAATAACTTGGATTTCCTTACCCACTTCATCCAGACCCTTGCAAAGCGTTTCTCAATCAAAGATCTAGGTCCTTTACATCATTTCCTAGGTATTGAAGTCATTTCCATGACCTCTGGATTGTTTCTCTCTCAACATCGTCACATACAAGATCTCTTAACCCAATTTCACATGGATGGCGCGAAAGAGGTGGCCACACCTTTAAGCACTTCAGTGGTTCTTACCCCCGAGGACGGTTCCCCGCACGTTGATCCGACCCCCTATCGGAAACTTGTTGGCTCTTTGCAATATTTAGCCTTCACCAGACCGGATATCTCCTTTGCTGTTAACAAACTTTCACAGTTCATGCACTCGCCAACTCAGACACATTGGCAAGCATTGAAGCGATTACTCCGGTACTTGAAAAGTACAATCCATCATGGTCTGTTTCTCAACCGCAACTCGACTCTTGATCTAAAGGTATTCTCAGACTCCGATTGGGGAGGGGTTTCAAGTAATGGTCGTTCCACCACAGCCTATATCTTATACCTTGGATCCAACATCATTTCCTGGCGTTCAGCTAAACAAAAGTCTGTTTCTCGCTCCTCCACAGAAGCCGAATATAAGGCACTTGCCAATGCAGCATCAGAAGCTTCTTGGGTCGAAAATTTATTAGCCGATCTCGGCATTTCCAAAACCAAACCCACCAGGCTATTCTGTGACAACACAGGTGCAACCTACCTGTGTGCCAATCCGGTGTATCACTCACGTATGAAACATGTGGCCTTGGATTACCATTTTGTTCGAGAAAAAGTTGCTGATGGATCACTACACGTTCTGCATGTCAACTCCACAGATCAGCTGGCTGATGCTCTCACCAAACCACTTGGACGCAACGTCTTTCTCAAACTTCGCTCCAAGATTGGAGTATCCGATGGATCCTCCATCTTGCGGGGGCGTATAAAGAATAATCAATAATTAAATTAAATAAATTAGTTCTCTAGAATGTTCTTAAGTTGTTGTATCTCTTATGGTAACTATTTATGTAGATCCTAAAATCTCTCCTTTTCCTGTATTAGTTTCTGCCTATTTATTCTTTGTATATTCCATTGTAAAGATGATACACATAATATAATATTCTCTGATTCACCTTTATACGTATCTAATATTGTCATTAAGGATATAGTTTCATTGTCAATTGTCCTCGCATATCATTTTCAAATTTGTTGCAGTATAGTCAAACATTGCATTTCATATGCGACGAGGGACAGTAACTTTTCCTGCAGAATACATGCATCTGGTTGCACATTGGTTGACATGTAATCAAGTACTCCTTGTAATATGTCTATTGGTCCAAACAGTGCATTTCTTATGTGATGAGAGTAACTAAATTCTCGTGCATAATACATGCCAATGTCTTTTAGATAATGTTTATTTCTTTTAACATTTGTGTTTCATTGTCCTCTACTTAATGGGTTTTGAAATGTGTTTAGTTGCTTACCAAGTTTTGTGTTAGTAAAAAAACGATATTTTTTTTGTTATATGTAACCAAGCGGATTGCTTAGTTTACATTTAGACATTATTGTTCCGTGTCAACCCGTTTTGAAACGTTACTCAAACTCGCTTGACCCTTCCATCTTGCAACATCTACTTGCATCTGATTCTTGAAATTGTGAAGAACTCCAAATCAACTCAAATGAGGTGAAGTATCACCACCCTTTGAAGTCTCTCGTATATTTATCCTCTACTTTTAACTTTAGCATAATTTCATTTGATTTTTGAAACTAAGTGTATGAATATATGATTGACAAGTTTTCATGATGTTTTGCAAGGAATTGAACACCTAAGGAGTTGGCAAGCATTGGATTGAGATGGACTCACCACTCATTCATTCATGGGTAATAACAAGTTCTGGTCAAGACAAGGCTTTAGTTCGAGACATGTCTCCCTTCATCCACCCCAACAGATACCTAAACAAACACATATCACTTGTGACTTAACAATTAAGTGCTTGTATTTTCATTTCACTAATAATTTATACCTTCAAAAAGACATTATGTTAATGTCCTGTGTTAAGAAATAAGCTAAACAAAGTATAGAAAAGCTAGAAATGGTGATAGGAGGATGATTTCATTAATGGAAGGAAAAGATAAGAGAGAACAATCAGGAAGGACCCAAATGGAATCCTCCTGCCGAAACAACAGCCAAGACAAACTAACCAATTACATAAGCATGACCCTCTCTCCTCCTCTCACATGTCTTATATAGGCTGCTTCACATCAGATAACAGAACAGTATTTCCCAACCCTCACATGTCCCCCTCCACTTCCTGTTCATTAGGCCCGCTGGGATGATCAGTTAACATAGGCCCAGTATCATTTTCTTTATCAATTCCTCCATAATGAAGAAGAGGCTTGCCTCAAACCTGAATTCAGGAAACTCCACATCTGTCCAGTGTTTGTCGGCCACTAATTTCATGTGTGACTGTGCTCGTTTTAGATGGTACTTCAGTTGCTTTAGAGCCTCTCGGTCCACCAAATCCAGAGCCACGACTTCATTCTTCACTTCTCCCAGAATAAAATGGAATATAGTAGGCGGGGATCGGCCATAGACTACCTCTAATGATGTAGTGTCGGTGGATACATGGTACAATGTATTGTGCCGATACTCAGCCCAAGGAAGACACAGGGACCATGTCTTGGGAGGATCAACAGGAACACCTCTTGCCAAAACTTACTGAGAACAAGTGGGTCCTGATAACTGAGTATTGAGTTGGGAATTTCGTGATGGTGGATGACTAATTTCCAAAAAATTTCAGCGACTGACCGAGCCGTATAGGGGTGTTTTAACAAAATGAAATGGCAATACTTAGACAACCTGTCCACAACTACTAAAACAGGTTCAAAACCCCTGGATCTGGGCAAACCCGTAATAAAAATGGATGATTTGAGACGTTGACAGACATCATGCGAACAAATTCCTTGACTGACTTTGTCACTCCCACCTAATAAACTCGAGAAGAAAGACGTCAATACGTGCAATAATACCCCGAATGAACACCGCCAGGGCTGCTATGGAATTCTTCTAACAACTTAGGTATCCAATTTGAAGCAGCAGGAATAACCAAGAAGTTCTTATAGAACAGTTTTCCGTCGATGAACGAAACTCCAGGCTGTAAGAGAGGATCTCGAGCGAGGTCAGCCACCACTTTCTGAAAATTAGGATCACATATGATTCTTGTAACTAACTGTGCTGAATTTATGACTGATAAGTTTTCGTGATGATATGCGAGGGATTGAACATCTAAGAATTGGCCAGCATTGGATTTAGATTGGCTTGCTACTCATTCATTCATGGGTCAAAACGAGTCTGGGTCAACACAGGTATGTCTTCCTTCCCTCATCCCCTCACTCATACTTACATAAACACATATCACTTGTGACATAACAATTTAAGTGCTTGTTTTTCGTTTCACTAATAATCTGTACCTTCCAAAAGACTTCTTTCTTTGAATGCCCTGATTCTTCTTACATATTTTTACATGTCATTTAAACTGTTGTATAATATGTACATACCTTTTTATCTTATTTTTCAACTATTTTTAAATGGAATCCTTTAAGCATGACCCGGAGCTTGTATAGTAATGTTGATTCTCTTTCATGAATTTCTGTTACTGTAGCATGGTTAGATGGCCTCGATAAGAAGTGATAAGAGTTTGGCTAACCAAGTTACAACACCTAAAACAAACAAAAATATATGAAAAACGATATTTGTTCTGATACAACTAATTATAGTTCCCTTGTTTTTCCTTTTCCTTTTTCTGTTCTTGACCGATTTCCTTGCTCACAGTAATCATTGATTTTGGACATCACTTTATTGACATATAGTGAAATACTTCTTGTAACATGCATAAGTTCAAATACTCTATTTCTTATGTGAGTCCGCGTGCAGACTATATGTCAACATCTTTTTATATATTTTTTTGTTCTCCTTCAACATTTGTGTTTCAAATGTACTCTATTTTTATATGTTTTGATCTGTGTCAGCTGCTTACCAGGTTTTGTTTTTAAGAAGAAGCAATACTTCTTAGCCTTTTGTAATAAATCTGAACTGTGATCGCGTATTAGAACTTTTTTAGACGTAATCTTTTTGTCTCAACCCTTCCATCGTGATCCCAACAAGAAGAATGTAATCTTTTTCAGATGCCCCTAACCAACCCCTAGTCTCCCCTTTTTATTTCTCCCTTACTTGGGTCACAAGACAACGTAAATAAAGTAACAACAGAATTTGCTAATGGATTGTGAGTGAAGTCATCACCCTCAATAAATTCCTCCTCGCCATCCTGGTGAGTTTTTTTTCCTGAGCAGCGATGCCCATGTGTGTACTTTTTGTCGCATAAAAAACACACACGCTAGCCCGTTTATCAGCTAATTCTGAATTTGTAACTTGTGAGTTTTTTTAACTGGCCATTGTCTAGTTCATAATATCTGTAGCTGGTCGCTTCGTATTCCTCGAAGACCCCTGTGTGTGAGCTAATGATGCCATGCTCGAACTTCGCTCTGAATTATAACCACTCGCAGGAATTGGAGCCTGATTTGTACTTTCCTTTGCTATCATGACAGTTTTAGTTTCATTGTTCATAAGAGAACTTTGGCTTGGTTCAATCCCTCAGGTTGCACTATATCCAGAGTAGTTTCCGCTCTAAATTTGCTAAATATGAATTTTTACCCTTTCTTTGTGAGTTTGTAAAAAATTTTTGAACTGTCGTTGTCTATTCATAGCTAACTACGTATTTGTACATTTGCTTTGTGAGTTTTTCGAATGGTCGTTATCTATTCATAGCTATTTGTACCTTCGCTTTGTGAGTTTTTTGAACTATCGTTGTCTATTCATAATATACGGAACCGGTTTCCGCTCCGTATCCTCCTAGTGCGATGTCTTGAAAATCGGGAGAGGAAACTAGCTGTAGGCATCGTCCCTACCCAACGTTGAGTAAGGTTGCGCTGCTGCTTCTAATTCTTCATATTGTTTGCTTCAAAAATTTAAGAACCTTTTTTATACATCTTCAAATCCAACATAATCCACAATCCTTTTCTTTTCTCCGGAAGCGCTAGTTTCTGGTCTAAATGATGGGAAGCGAATACCCAAATCATCACAATACTGCTCATAACGGGGAACCGATTGAGGAGGTTGGTGATGCTGATACTGGGGTTGGTGATCCCATAGAAACAAGGAGGGGAAAAAGGAATATTCAAAAAGCAACAAGGTATGCAAGATGTGTCAATAGCTGTGATATTGATTCTGTGGCCTTTGCCTTGGCGGTTGGATGATATTGGGTCCGATCAGCCAAAATCATATAAAGATGCTTTGAAAAGTAAGGATGCAGAAAGTTGGGTGGTTGCCATGAATGAAGAAATGATTTCTTTGGAAAAGAATAAAACGTGGAAACTTGTTATATTACCAAAGGGAGTGAAACCAGTGGGATGCAAGTGGGTCTATAAACGGAAGGAGGGAATTCCTGGAGTTGAACCCGCAAGGTCAAGGCGAGATTGCTCGTGAAAGGGTTCTCACAAAAGGAAGGGATTGGCTATAATGAAGTCTTCTCTCCTGTTGTGAAACAAAAAACTATCCAGGTTCTTTTAGCCATGGTGGGTGCATTCAATCTCGAGCAGCTAGATGTGAAAACTGCATTTTCTTCATAGGAATCTAGAAGAAAGGATATACATGTCTCAAACGGAGGGATTCAAAAGTTCCAAAGAAGACCAGGTGTGCTTGCTGAAAAAGTTTTTGTATGGTTTGAAACAGTCTCCGAGGTAGTGGTATAAGAGGTTTGATTTTTTCATAGTTTTTCATGGGTACACAAGAAATAAGTTTGATAGCTGCGTTTATTCTAAGAAGGTCTCTGAGGATTCCCATATTTATTTGTTCATATATGTGGATGATATGTTAATTGCAGCGAAATACATGGCTGTAATTAATGACCTGAAAGTGAAAGCTCTCCTTAAGAGTGTCTATGCAATCCCATAATTTAGATGATTTTTGTAACAACAATAAAATAAAATAAAGTGGGGTTCTGAGATTTGTTTGATTAAAACTAAAACTTAACAAGTAAATGAAAATTGCAACGATGTACGATGGGTTAAATCAATGAGAGATGAATTGGTCAACATTGGTTTCATCACATGAAGTACTAGCTAGTTTATTATTATGGAATATGGAATATGGTGCAATACTTGTGCTTCAATTTAATTTGGCTATAGCAATTTAAAAACTTAAACCACTTGTGTGTGAGCTAATGATGCCACGCTCGAACTTCGCTCTGAATTATAACAGCTCGCAGGAATTGGAGCCTGATTTGTACTTTGCTTTGCTATCGTGACAGTTTTAATTTCATCGTTCATAAGAGATAACTTTGGCTTGGTTTAATCCCTCAGGTTGCACTATATCTACAGCCAGTTAATTTGCTAAATACGAATTTATACCTTATATCCGCAGCTGGTTTCCACTCCGTATCCCCTAGCGTGATGCCTTGAAAATCTGAAGTGGAAACTAGCTATAGGCATCATACCTGTTAAATGTTGCCATCTTTAGCTTCCTTAATCGTTGTTCAGTGCCCAATATTGAGTAACGTTGCGCTGCTGCTTCTAATTCTTCATATTGTTTGTTTCAAAAATTTAGGAACCTTTTTGAAACATTTTCAAATCCGACATATTCCACAATCCTTTTCTTTTCTCCAGCAGGGCTAGTGTCTGGTCTAAAAGATGGGAAGGGAATACCCAAATCATCACAATACTGCTCATAACGTGGTATTTTTGGTGGTATCTTGGTTGGTTCGACCGTGGGGGTTGAGGAATTCCCGATTGCTTACGAGTTAAAGACAACAAAATAATCGTTACCTCTTCATGTCCTTTTGTTGTCTCCTAGTGTCTCTAATTTGCAATGTTCTGCCTACGATCTGCCTCAAGTTTAATGGCATCCAAATCCGCATCAGGTTAATTTATGTTCCATGGCGGAAAGCGCTTTTCATTGAGCAAACTGCAAAGCCTGCTATTCAGAAAATCTGCTTCCAAGCTGCTAATTTTTTTGTCATTGTACTTCCACGGCCCTCAAGAAATAACCTGGCTTCGACACCATTTTGACATGAATCATAGGATCTTTACACTTTTTTCGTTGACCAAAGCCTAGGTCATCACCTACATAGCCTACTACATCTCCTTGTTTCCCAGCCATGCCACCAATTGAATGAATTTAACTCCGACACAGACTCCCTATTTCCCAGCAACGATGGTCATCAGCCGCCTCCACATCCATCATTTCTAATACATCCCCTACCAAGCCCACGATGTCCTCTACCACTTGTCACCATTCTTTATTGACTCGAACTATACAACCGAAAGCACGTTGGGCATCTTAAACCAAAATGTCTTTTAATCTACATGCATCCTCCTCTAGTCTTGCTCCCATCCGTTGTAACCCCAAAGATACTCTATCCGACACTAATCAGAAAAATGCCATGACCAAGGAAGCCCCTCCATCTCGGTACAAATGTTGCTTTTCTCATCCTCTATGTCGATGATATCATCCTCACCACGTTTTCTCATCTTCTACGACATTCTCTCATATCACTTTTGTCTAGAGAATTTGCTATGAAGGATCTTGGTCGGAAAAGTGAAAGTCTCATTTGACAGCTATATAAGATAGACACTTTCTAATTTCCATGTCTGTCTATGAGGTTTGCACTAATAAATTTCGTCGTTCAAAAAAAACCGAAGAAAACAAAAGAGGAGTGATCATTTTCAGCATGAGCTATTGGCGTCTCAGATTAGTATGTTCTCTTATAATCCGAATAGATGTTTGAATGATGATGAAGCATTGCATTTGAGATATTGCAAAGTGGTGGAGATCGGACGAGTTCCATTTCACGAGCCTTTGATACATCTTTTAAGGCGTCGATTCTGTCAACCTCTTAGCGGATGTCAAAAAAGGTCTCAAAGTTGTCTTTGAAGTCTCTCTGTGGGTCTAACAGAGATACCACAACCAGGTATCTTTCGGTTCAAACAAATCCCCGAAACCATAGCCCCTGCAAACATTTTTAAGTCTTGTCGCTTGTTTGGACTTTCTTTAGAGGGAAATGTACATATCTAAAGTGGCTGTGTTGGTTTACTAATTCCCAATTTTTCTACGCAATTACACTTCATCGTCATCTTCTTTAGTTGGCATTAATAAATTTTTTCGTTCCAAAATTGAAAAAGAAAAAAAATGAACAGTGACAATTTTCAGCATGCGCTATTGCGGTATTGCCGTCTCAGCTTGGTATGTTCTCTTATAATCTGATAAATAGATGTTTGAATGATCAAAGTTTTCTTGTATGGCTATAACGAGGCTTTCGTTTCGTGATTGATCGAACGGTTTCTGTAACATGCTTGGTCCTGTATGTACATTGATGTAGCCTTGTGGAAGTTATAATTAAGCTGAAATATGCTATCAAGCTCTATCACAGTAATTTTGCATTTGAGATATATATCATACATTGCAAGTTTCTTGGTATATACGTGACCAGAAATACATATAATGTACATTAATAGTTACTTTTGATGTATGTTCTGCAAATCAATTTACTATGCAGTAGGATAGGAAGCCTGCATGGCAATTCCACAAAGGCCTTCTTTGGCATCAACATCTCTTTGCATCATTATATACCCCTCTTGACCCCAGCTTGTTCCCCAGGAGTTCTTCACGAGCCAATACTTAGTCCCGTCATCACTCGTTCCATAACCAACGGCAGTAACACCATGGTCAAGTTCGGTGCCACAGTCTCCTGTAAAGACACCACTAGAGTAGAACTGGAAGTCGGACCCACTAGCATCAATGGCAACAGAGACGGGCTGACTAGCGACAGCTTTTAACAGCGCAGCTTCACTATTAGCAGGAACATCTTCATGACCGGTTATATCTGCAGCATGGTTAGATGCCTCGTTGCTGTTGCAGGTGCCGTCAACTCCTTTGTAAGGGTAGTTGGCCTCTGTAGTGAGGCCTTTATTGCTTACAATGAATTCAAAGGCGTTGTCCATAAGACCACCCTCACATCCCTGATCTACACCACTAGTGTCACAGTCCACGAGCTCTTGTTCAGATAGAGACACTAATTTACCAGTTTTCAGTTGGGTTATGCCTTCCATGGCTGCCACAGCAGAAAATGCCCAACAACACCCTGCGTACATTTATATATATGGTCATGCATGTATGATGAAATTAATTAGTTATATATTTGAAGTAGTCAAATAAATATATAGCTAGCATGAACATACATAATTAAATAAATGCTAGCCGCTGCTTAATAGATTAATTAATTACCACATTGGCCTTGATCTTTAATAGGTGTTACTGCACCTTTCTTTCTCCAATCCATTGATGATGGAACCGCCGTCACGTTTTCATACCTGAAAGCAGAGGTTGACGGGGAGCATTCGTGTGCTTTGAATCGGTTTCTTGTGGTTCTAAACTCTTCGTTTGTAAGGTCTGCAAACTCATTGACAGCTAATTTGTATCCTTTGTTCATGGCATTGTTGAATGAGTCGATATACCGCACGTTCTCTTGAAAAATCTGTGAACGCCGTTGTTTCTCCTCAGCGTCCTTGTACACACGTCCGTAACGGACCATCCATTGCTCGTGACTCTCGTTTTCCTGGAGCAAGCGAGAGGCCGCGCGTGAAAGCAAAGTCGCTGAGAAGATGAGTAAAACTAAACAAGAAAGGGAAGTTGATTTGGTGGATGACATAGTTCTTAATTGCTGTAGTTAGGTATAATTAAGAAACCAATTAAGGAATGAATGAGTTGATATGAACTCTCCTCCCAAAGGTTGGCTTTATATAGAATCAAAATTTTAGTCCTTTTGTGCAAATTAAAATGTAATCAATCATTTTCTCTTCAAGATCGTGGAAGATAAGATGCTCTGCTTTTGAATCTAATATTATTTAATATATTTGAGTAACGTAGTGTATATATATGGTGTTTATATTGACAATATATAAGTATAAGCTAGCTTAGCTGCTTTGACTTTTCCTATTGGACTTGACTGCTAAAGTGTATACTCTTTAATTTATTGTTCTTTAGCAACCATAATTAAGGTGGCCATTATCTTGGAATTTTGTCTTGTCATATATCTGGTAAAATGAGTGTTCAAAACCATAAACTAGGGTACATGTCTAACCACCCTTTTCCACTTCTTCTATACCATCTTGGGGATGTCGAACATGCAATGCTTGAACGATCATCCTATTAATAATTATAAATATTTTAACTTCAAAATAAGGGGCCCCTAAAGTATATAAAAAAATCGAGTAACAAAACTGTTATGCGAAAATGGAAAAATAAACAACTAATGTTGTAAAGAACACAAATGTTTTACGTTATTCGGTTAACGGCGTGTCAACCTACATCCAAAGGTAGGAACCGGAGAGACTTTATTACTGATATTAGAGAGAGTTACAAATTTAGGATACAATGACCGTAACCTAGGCTCATTATTTATAATCAAAACCAAACAACTAATGCTGCCTAATCTTATTAAAGAAATGATTAATTCCATAATTAATAGATTCGAGCGCCGCATCAACCCCCAAAAGGACTGGCAAGACCCTACGCCGTGGACCACCTTTGCACGCTGAGCTGCACTCGAGGCGCCACGCCGTGGGGCACTACTCCACGCCGAGCTGCATATTGTTCTCAAGGTTTCCATGTTAAGCCATTTCCAAGTCATCAAACAACAATCTCCACCTTGACTTGAAATATCTTCAACCTGCCAAGGTTCCATCAGTCTCTCGGTCGTCTCCTTCCTGCGAAATGCCTCGAAGGGATTTTCACCTCGTGCGAACATTCACCAAGTCCAAGCAATGCTTGAACTTTTCCACTGGTAACGCCTTTGTCAACATGTTTGCTTAGATTATGCTCTGTAGCAATTTTCTGAATAGAAAACCTATCCTTCTTCAAAACATCTCGGATGAAATTCAGCCTCACATCTATGTGTTTAGTCTTCTCGTGATACACCGGATTCTTAGCGAGACTCAGAGCACTCTGACTGTAATAGAATAGAATAGCACCGGTTTCTCCACCTTCAAACCTAGACTCTGCACTAGACCATATAACCAGATACACTCCTTGATCCGTTCGGTCATCGACATGTATTCCGCCTAAGTTGTCGACAAGGCAACCGTAGGTTGTAGGGTAGCCTTCCAATTGACGACGCATCCGAACAAAGTGTTTTATAAAGCAAGTGAGCGATCTCCATCTAACCTGGTCACCATAATTGTCAATATCCACATAACCGGTTAACTCATCATCTCGCTTCTTAGCATCATACACCGGACAAACATTCGATGCACCCTTCAGATATCGCAAGATCCATTTTACTGCACTCCAATGAGTTTTCCCTGTATTACTCATAAATCTGCTCACCACACTAACTGCATGAGGCAGATCCGGTCTTGTACAAACCATGAAATACATGAGACTTCCAACTGCACCGGAATATGGAACCGTTTTCATGTAGTCAACCTCCTCATCCGTACTCGGTATAGCGCTTTGATCAAATTTAAAGTGCGTTGCCAAAGGAGTACATACCGGCTTCGATTAATCAATAGAGAATGCCTGCACCACTTTCTCAATATATTTTTCTTAAGACACCCGTAGTATCCCTGCCGCTCTATCCCCATAAATCTCCATGCCCAGTATTTTGTTTGCCGCATCAAAATCCTTCATTTCAAACTCAATGTTCAGCAACACCTTCAATTCGTTAATTACAGCCTTGTCTTTTGCTGCAATCAACATATCATCCACATATAGCAACAGGTAGACATAGGAATCTTCAGAAACTGTCTTGGAATAGACACAGTTATCAAACTGATTTCTTGTGTACCCATAAGACACCATGAAAGAATCAAATCTCTTGTACCCACCGCCTCGGAGACTTCTTCAAACCATATAAGGACTTTTTTAGCAAGCACACCCGGCCTTCTTTGGAACTTTCGAACTCCTCCGGTTGAGACATGTATATCCTTTCTTCTAGATTCCCATGAAGAAATGTAGTTTTCACATCTAGCTGCTCCTGCTCCAGATTGAAAGCACCCACCATGGCTAAAAGAACCCGGATTGTTTTGTGTTTCACAACAGGAGAGAAGACTTCATGATAGTCAATCCTTTCCTTTTGTGAAAACCCTTTTGCCACTAGTTGTCACACCCCGCTAAAGCGGAAACACGAGATGTCACAGCACAAGATATCATCGCACAAGGTAAATAGATAATAACCATTAGATTAAATTAACAAAATAAGTAGTTCGGATGAAACATAAATAAAAGTTACACAACCGAATAATATTTAAAGGACATTGTCTTGTACGATGCGTAAATAAAATAGATATTGTTTTTATAAAACGTGACGATGAAGATGAAGATGCCACACATCATGTTTGTAAGCATAAGGTACCTAACGGCGATCACCTGAAAGCACGGGTAAAAGAAAGAAAACGGTCAACTACTAGAGTTGGTGAGTTCATAGGTTTTTAATATATGCACAAAATATCTTTTAAATGAGAAAGGTTTAAATAATTGATGGAAGTTTTTGAATAAAAATCCAAGTATGAAATAATGATAGAAGATGTATTATATTGCCCAATACGTTGCACATGGTAGTAATAGACTATGATGATTATTGCTTGAGCCATTATCCAACCTAGCCGACAACCAATTGCCCATGATAAACCTAACGCCTATATTAAATGACGTTAGTAGTGGTAAAGTACATCTATAGTTTGTCAACCATAAATGGGAGACGTCGGAATCTCCAAATAGCGCTACTTACTAATACCATCGGCTCACTAGCGGAGTTAAGGAATAATGTCCAACGAAAGGGACTTACAACGATTACCCAAGCACATCAAAGAATAATACCATAAGTGCTCAAAATAATATTTGAAATAAATAAGAAGATAGGCAATAAACTTTTCATGAAATATATACACATGCTTTCACCCCAAAATAATATGAAATACGGTAAAAAGGGGTTATGATACTCACTCGGTATGCAAAGGTGTTCACTCGTAAGGATTTCTTGATCCTACCGAAGCTCCTTTCCTAATATAAGAGGTATGTAGCTCTATTAGACTTATTTTATTTATTATTTTGTATTATATATTTATTGTTAACTTATTTATTAAATAGTTAAAGATTGTCTCTATTTTTCCATAAATCATAAGTGTTCACTGAAATTTTCAGTTCTTTAAGTTGAACTTTAAAAATTAAAAACTGTATTTTAGGAGTCATATTAAGGTTTGATATTTTAATATAATCTTAATACATGTTTCTAGAATGTCCAGTAAAAATATAGGAATTTATAATCCATTTTTAATATTTTTAATAATTAAAAGTGTATAAGATGTCCACTAATCAGTGTCTGGATGACATGTTGTTACTAAATCGTCTGTTTAGGGCTCATACGACCTCGTTTCTACATGATTCAAACTGCGAAATAACCACGACTCAAAGATTAAACTTTTAAAAAAACTAGATGTATTTTGACCCAAGAATGAGTAAGTTACACGCGTTTAAAGTGTACCCTTCTAAATCTGCCAGATTTCCAGATTCAACATATGGGTCTTTTTAAATATGTTTGAAGGATCAAACGTTCATGAAAATTAGTGAATCCAGGTTTAAATGAAAGGTAACACTTTAAACTAAGATTAGCAAAAAGAATCAACTGATTTTGATACCTAGAACTCCAGATATAACAAAAACAAGTGAGGAGTTCTAGCATCAGAATCTGCCAGAATGTTATTCTTTTTGCTTATGGGTCATAACTTTAATATAACATGTTTATATTCATGAATAATCATATTGTATGAGTATAAACTTTGATAATCCATGTGTTCTTACAACAATGGTAGGATGATACACATTTTATATGTTCCTTACAACATTTGTTAAGATGAAACACATGCATGATCAAAGTCTTATTTTCTTGATTTTTAGTTGATTAAGTTTCATACAACAACGGTAGGATGATGCACATTTCATGTGCTCCTTACAACATTGGTAGGATGTTTATATTTACATGATTATATATATATAAATAAAGGAAATAAGATTAACAACAAAGAAAATAAATAAAAGAAAAAAGAAAGAAGAAGAGAAGAAAGGTAGAAGTGTAGAGATGAGTGTTTTATGATCATCTTACCAACTCTTTTCTTTGATTTAGTGTTTGATCTTCAAAAGATGATCAAGACTTGGATGTTCTTGGGAGATTTTTGTTGGTGAAAGAAGAAGAGAGAAAAGAGAAGAGATGGAGTGTGGTGGTGAAGGAAATGATGAAGAGTAGTAGGGGGCTTATATAGAGCATGGGGGAGATTAAGTGGTGATTCTTGGGAAGAGAAGGAGGCAAGAGAAAAGAGATGGGGGGTTTCTTTTATTTTTTTATTTTTTATAAATTATGTGTAATTAGTTTAAATAAATTTGTATAAATGGTGATTTTGTTTAAATCTTTTAATTAACAAAGTTTTAATTATTTTGATGAGTTTATATATATATATATGTTTTATATTTTAACTTATTTATATTTATTATGATGTATTTAATTATTTTTATTTTTATTATTATTATTATTGTATATGATTTGTAATTCTTGACTTTTAATAATTCGATTTTTTTCGAGCTCGGGAAGGTTCTAACCATATAGGCGGGATTTCTACGAAATCTAATATTATTATGGATGTATTTAAGTCATAAATACTATTTTTAGTCATACTAGGCTTAAAATTAGAATTTCTAATGGCTAACCTGGGAAATTTGTTGCCGAATGTCACACTAGTCTCGCCTTGAACGTAGCAGGTTCAACTTCAAGAATCGCCTCTTTCTGTTTATAGACCCACTTGCATCCTACTGGCTTCACCCCCTTCGGTAATGTAACAAGCTCCCATGTTTTATTTTTCTCAGGGAAGAGCATTTCTTCATTCATGGCGACCACCCAGTTTTCTGCATCTTTGCTCTTTATAGCTTCTTTGTAAGATTTTGGTTCCTCATATCCAATATCATCTACAACCGCCAAGGCATACACTACAAAATCAATGTCACATGTATTGACACATCCTGCATACTTTGCTAGTTTTCGAATATTTCTCTTTCCCCTTCTTGTTGCCATACGATCATCAACTCTTGAGTCACAACCACTAGCCTTCTCCTCAATCGGTTCCTCTTGAGATTCTGACTGCTCTAGCTGATCTGACTGCTCTAGCTTACTGCTCTAGCTTATCAATCTGCAGTTCATCTTCTACCATAACTCTGTCAGGGCTTTCAAGCTCCACCTTCTATCAGCACCACGCTCTTTAGTACCTGCAACATCATTACTACTTATACTCTGATCAAGTAGAGCAGATTCATCAAAGGTTACATCTCTTCTAATAAGGAATTTACAATGAGACTTACCTTCTGTACACCACAGTCAATAACCTTTCACTCCTGTTGCATACCCTAGAAATATGCATTTCATTGCCTGTGGCTCCAACTTACCATCATTAACATGAGCATATGAAGGGCAACCAAATATCCTTAAATTGGAGTAATCAACACGTTTACCGTACCAAACCTCTTGAGGAGTTTTTTAAATTGATTGCATTTGATGGAGATCTATTAACCAGATAACAAGCAGTATTAACTACTTCTGCCCATAATTGCTTTGACAGACTTGCAGATATGCGCATACATTTAGCACGTGCCATGAGAGTTTGGTTCATCCGTCTGCAACTCTATTCTGTTGTGGTGTGTGACGTACAGTGCGGTGCCTCAATATACCCCGAAACTATAGCCCATGCAAACATTTTTAAGCCTTGTCGCTTGTTTGGACTTTCTTTAGAGGGAAATGTACATATCTAAAGTGGCTATGTTGGTTTACTAATTCCCAATTTTCTCTACACAATTACACTTCATTGTCATCCTCTTTAGTTGGCATTAATAAATTTTTTCGTTCCAAAATTGAAAAAGAAAAAAAATGACCAGTGACAATTTTCAGCATGCGCTATTGCGGTATTGCCGTCTCAGCTTGGTATGTTCTCTTATAATCTAATCAATTTATGTTTGAATGATTAAAGTTTTCTTGTATGGCTATAACGAGGCTTTCATTTGGTGATTGATCAAATGGTTTCTGTAACATGCTTGGTCTTGTATGTACATTGATGTAGCGTTGTGGAAGTTATAATTAAGCTGAAATATGCTATGAAGCTCTATCATAGTAATTTTGCATTTGAGATATATATATATATATATATATATATCATACATTGCAAGTTTCTTGTTATATATGTGACCGGAGATACACATAAGGTACATTAATAGTTACTTTTGATGTATGTTCTACAAATCAATTTACTAAGCATTAGGATAGGAAGCCTGCATGGCAATTCCACAAAGCCTTCTTTGGCATCAACATCTCTTTGCATCATTATATGCCCCTCTTGACCCCAACTTGTTCCCCATGAGTTCATCACGAGCCAATACTTAGTCTCGTCATCACTCGTTCCATAACCAACGTCGTAACACCATGGTCAAGTTCGGTGCCATAGTCAACCACAAAAGGACCGACAAGACCCCACGCCGTGGAACACTACTCCACACCGAGCTGCATATTGTTCTCATGGTTTCCATGTTAAGCCATTGCCACCACCGTCACACTGCTTCAAGGGTTCAATTTCACACTTGTCAAACGTCGTACGCCGTCGCCGCTGCACACCGTCACAGTCGCACAAATGCATCATTTTCCGATTTTTGATTTCAAGGTTCTTGTTCTTTTTTGTTTTTTATGAAAATAAATTGATTTGAAGGGTACATCTAATTTGTGTTCAAGTGTTTATCTTCAAGGTTTTCTTGTTTTTTGCTTTGAATCGATGGAGTCCCACACACAGATGATGAAGGCACACAAGTTCAATCAAAGAAGCCACAAATTTTATAAATTGTATAATCTGAATACGTTTTTGTTTTTGTTGTATAATTTGAACATGTTTTTGTTCTTGAATCAAAGAAGGCTCACACACATGTTATGTTTTATGAAAATGATTCCACATAGACACAATCATTGAATATGTTTTTATTAATTAAAAAAATAAAAAAATAATGCATTTAACCTGCTAAAGAGGTTAAAAGTAAACAAAATGGTTAAATCGTATAAAAAACTCAAGGCTTAAACGAAAAACAAACAAAACTTCATGGTTATATTATTCAAAAATAACTTTCAAGGTTAAACTAAAAAGTAAGAGAAACTTTGATAATTAAACCATATTTGACCCTTCCTCTATATTTGTCTAAGAACCTTACACTTCTTGGTTTCCTCTCTTTTTGATGCTTCACTAATCACTATTTATGGGAGGTATTAATGCCACTTCCACTGACAAACTTGGTTAAATCCGCTTACATGAAAAGCAAATTTACCATCATACCCTTGTTTTATATTTACTCATATTGAAGAAGAGAGAGAAAAAAATATCTTCCCATTATCCCATATCCAAAAGTACAAACCACCCACATCCTAACAACTCCGCCTATGCCGGTCTTTGTTCGCTACCTCTCCGACCCTTAAGCTTTCCGGTTCGTCTATTCCTTCATCACTCTAAAGACGCTTGTAACTTTTTGATTCAACTCTATGCAACACCGACGGTTGTCGATTTGTCATGCTTCACCGCCGTCGCCGGAAAACATGACAAGTTTTTTATTTATAAATCTCTTCTTTTCTTTTTGATTCAAATCAAATGTCCTTTCTCTTTCATTATGGAAATTGGCGAATAAATCTAATGAAATTAACAAGTAGGTGACACAAAGATTGAAAAATGGGGAAGTTGAAGACCGACGAAAAATAGTATAGTCAGAGTTGTGACCGTCGTCCGTGAGAGGCCGGCATGAGGACGACGCAGTGCCTTAGTAGTAGTGACGCTGTAGACGTGAAGACAACTGGAGAGATTATCAGAGATTATCGGTAGTTCTGGTGCCGGTAGATGACTAAGAGAAGATATAGGAGTTGGTTAATGGTTTTAAATTGAAGGTGATGGTATTCTTGTATTCAATTCTTATGATGACTACTATGATGAACAGGTTTAAGGAATAAGGTATTTTGGATCTGCGATTTGATGAATATGAAAAAAGATGATGATACGGAGTAGATGAATTTAGATAAAAAATAATAATATTCAAAGTATGGTTGAAACAGAGTAACAAACAAGCCTGACCTAGTGTTAAGATGAGAACAATTTCTCTCTCTTTCATTAATCATCTGAACAAAAACGAAAGAGAGGGTAAAAATGTAAAAACGCAAATGATTTCAGTCGATTAATAAAAATTGTCCGTGGAAGTATCACGGCCCATTTAACAAACTGATCCTACTAGCCCTTATGCAATTCAACATTCACTCTGTCAAGGGAGCAAATTTAAACAGTTTTAACAGTGCAACTTCCAATTCTAATTACCAAATATTGGCTGATGGAGCTTCTCGAGGGTCGGATTTTTACCGTTAGTTCACTACGGAGGTTAATTAATCGTCCCTCCCTCGTTATAGACTTTATGGAAAAGTTACTGCTTATTAAATGTTAACATAAATTTGTCACGGTTAATCCCCAAGCGTCTTTAATTTGGCGAGGGTACAGATTGACCACCTATGCGTGAATCTTGATTCTATGAGATGCCGGTTTATTAGCAGGATTTAGACAATTGGGTTGTGTATAAGTTGTGTAACCACATTCCGAAGCAATGGAGAGTGGATAAGTTTCATTTCACAACCCTTCTAGACATCCTTTAAGGCGTCAATTTTGTCAACTCTTGGCAGAAGCCAAAAAGAGGCTCAAGGTCGTCTTTCAAACCAATGTATGGTTCTTATAGAGATAAGTTAGAACCGGGAGGAAAAGAGTTATCGTGAAATCGTATGTAAGCATGGACCGCTCGAAGGATCATGTAAACACTATCTGATTATGATATTTTAACCCTATATGTGGTTACACGAAATTCAAATTATGAGAATAATTCTAAGGAATAACTCATATCAAGACACTAATATGAGACCACAAATTAGGGTTTTTAAAGAATTCACAAAAAATAAGATCAATTAATTAAAATATTGATTTTATCCTCTAATTAAAGGATGAAAGTTTTATGGCAATTATTCATAAAATATTATAGAGAACAATTACGGTAATTAGCGGGACCCGCGCTAGGGGGCGCAACCCCATGACCGGCCTCTACCATCGGGTCGAAGTGAGATCAAACTCGTTTTATACAAGTGTGCACTCCACACCTTCTAACTTATCTAAAATCAAGATTTGAATTCCATTAGTAATCTGTAAACTCCATTACATTAATCACCTGGAATTACTAAAATCGCCAACAAGATATCACAATGAAGCCACTTTTGGTTCAAAAAAAGCCCCAAAAGTATACTCTTTGCAAGAATATTTAATTGTTTTTGCTTCTTTGGTTTCAACTACAGGGATGTTAACAAAAACCAAAAAAAAGATAACAATCAAAATCTTAGGCTGCGTTTAGCAAGAGAAAATTTTTCTGATTTTCGTTTTCTGTTTTTCTATGAAAAATGGTGAAGTTTTTATTTTCTCAAAAAAATAGAAAACGTGTTTATATGAAGGGGTGGAGTTTTCCTTTTTTTAGAAAAAAAATGAAAAACATGTTTGGTTAAAGTGTTTCTTTGAAAAGTTGTTTGAAAAAGTATCAAAGTTTGGAAAAATAAATGTGAAAAAGTGAGGGAGTTTTCTGAAAAAATGTACAAGTGAACATGTTGGATTTTTCTGGAAGTGAACGCAGCCTTATACTTTATTTCCACACACCAAATCGGTCCAACGTACACACATACATACGCAATTAACGGACACAACCGAGGGACATGACTCTTCAAAGAACTTAGAACTTGGCCACCCTTCTAACCAACATGGCAGTTCATTACTAAACTAACAATTAACTACTTTTTTCTAACCGAGTTCGTTACAAACTTCTGACACAAATTTGTTCATGCAAATATGACCATAACAATTGTTTTAACCTTCAAACAACAGTCATAACCAGGGGTGTTCAAACCTGAATATTTGGACAGCTGGCTTTCAGTATTCGAATTGGTATCTGAAATTACGGATTCGGATATAAGATATCCGAATTATCCAAATTTTCAAAAACATACATTTTTTATATAATTTCTTTAAATATATATTTTTTAAACTTTAATCATCAAAAAGTAGCTCAAATATATTTTAAAATAAAAAATAAATGTATATAAAACTATATATATTAAGAAAATTAAATAAAGTAAGTATATAGATTTTATGCACACTAAATGAAGTTAAAAATAAGGCTCAAAATATTATTTTGATGTCAGACAATATTTTATTAAATATTTCTTTGATAAATTAAATTTATATTAATTTTATAAGGGAAAGAATCAATCTTAAAAAATACGCTAACGATTGATCTTAATTTCTTCGATTCCCGCCCTATTTATATTATACGATCTGAATGATACGACCGTTGCACACTCCTTCTTGTTCATCATCACCCACGCAGTCGACACGCTTTCTCGCTTCTCCCCGATTAATTCTTGATTGATTAGGTTAAGTTAGGTTATGTTAGGCTTGGTTTTGTTTTCATGGTAATCGCTGATTTGAACATCGATTTCAAATGCTGATAACCTCACAGATTAACGATCTCCTTCACTTCCAAGCCTACCTTTGATTGCTATTGCTTTACTTTTCACGGTAATTATCATCATATCCCTCTTAATTTCCATTCTTCTTTATTAATTGATTATCAATTTCTGCAGTCAACCTTGATTTTCATCATAATCGCTGATTTCAAACGCTTTATCCACACGTCTGCACTCACGGATCCAAGCCTTTGATTGCTTTACTTTTCACGCTAATTATCCCTCGATCTTAATTCCCACTCTTCTTAATCGATTGATCGTATTAGATGATATATATATATATATATATATATTTAAGCTTTTGTATTTTAGAGGGATTAGAGTGTAAATATTTTTCTCTATTTATATCCTTGTATTCTCTCGGTTTTATGTACACAATATACAACAATAATACAATTCTGAGTACCCTGATCCTTAACCCTAAACCTAGCAGCGGCGGCTGCCTCCCTACCCTTACTGTCACCGGTTTTTTTTCTGGCCCCTGTTCCATCGTTTTTCCTGCTAGCTAACACAATGGCTCACCTTACAGCCTTCTCCTCTTCTGAAAAAACAGTTCACAACTCTCATAAGTTTGGCTTCACCTTGAATCACAATAATTATGGTTACTGGAAATCTATGGTACATCCTTTTTTGGTTACAAACAGCCTCTTTGGCTATATTGATGGCACCATTCCGTGCCGCCCCATCACCACTTTATCGACTGCTTCTTCCAGCAAAGAAGGAGAGGCTTCGTCAGTCCCGAATCCCGAATATACCATCTGGACAGCCAATGATGCTCACATCCGTATGTTAATCTTATCTACCATCTCTGAAGCTTCTTTTCAACATGTTCAAGGTAATACTTCGCGTGAGTTATGGCTGTCCCTTGAGCGTGCCTATGCTCCTCACACCTCCTCCCGTGAATACACTCTTAAAACACAACTTTTAAAGCTTACAATGAAAGAGGATGAATCTTCTTCCGCCTACCTTACCCGAGCCCAAGAGTATTCTAATGCCCTAGCTAACATCGGTGAACCGGTCAAAGAAAAAGATCTTGTCATGCTAGTTATATCTGGCCTCCGGGATGAATACAACGGTTTAAAGTCCACTTTGTTGGCCCGGCAGTTTCCAACAGCATTCGTCGATCTTCATGCCCTGCTGTCCGACCATGATTACATGCTCCACAAGTTGTCCGGTCTCATCGTATCCAATGCTCAGGCCTTTACAACAGCCCCCAATGCCACAACTCCCTCCTCTTCGGCACCATCCTTGTCGCATAATGACGCCATTCAGGCAGTTCAACGACTCGTCCAGCAGCTTACAACTTCAGCCTATAAACCCTCAGCCCGCACAAGCCTTTTATACAAATCGCTCGGGAGGTAACCGTAACAATCGGTCACACAACAACCGTGGCCGTGGCAACTACAATAATAGTCAACAAGGAGGAGGTAATCCTAATCGCTTTAGTTGGGCATCTAATCAAAATACTGTTATGGCACTTTTAACAGGTGTGGCATTGGTCATGTTCCCTCCCAATGCTCTAATCGTGATCCGACAACTATACGGACACGACAACAGCCGTCTGCCAATTTTGTAGATCACCGCTCTCAAACATCCACTACATGGCTTCTAGACACGGGATCTAATTATCATGTGACTCTGGATCTTTCTAGCTTTGACTACTCTGAGGCTTATCATGGTAATGACAATCTTCATGTTGGCAATGGTAAGGGGTTACCCATTATTCATATTGGCTCCTCACATGTTTACTCTCCAAATAAAACCTTTTCTCTCAAAAATATACTTCATGTTCCTGAAATCAAACAAAATCTCCTTTCTGTTAAAAAATTCTATACCGATAACAATGTCTTTTTTGAATTTCACTCTTCTTTTTTTGCTGTGAAGGACAAGACTACTCACACTACCCTCCTCACGGGTCCAAGTAGTGGCGGCCTTTACTCCATCCACCTTCCGCAAATTCAACCGCTCCCTAAAGTTGCTTATTCTGTCACTCGTGCTTCCTCTACCACTTGGCATCAACGATTGGGGCATCCTCACTCACAACTGTTGAAATTCATGATTTCTAGATATAGTTTACCTTTGCTAGATAAATGTTCTATCTGTAATTGTGATTCTTGTTCTATTGCCAAATCGTCTAAACTTCACTTGTCTTCTTCTACTTATAAAAGTTCACATATTTTAGATTTACTGTTTTGTGATGTTTGGGGACCGGCACCTATTGCCTCGTTTGATGGACATCGGTATTTTCTCTTATGTGTTGATCATTATTCTCATTTCATGTGGATTTTCCCATTAAAATCTAAATCAGATGTTTATAACACTTTCAAACAATTTCTAGCTACAGCCGAACGTCAGTTTCAGAAGAAATTAAAATCCGTTCAAACTGATTGGGGTGAATTTTGGAACCTTTCCCAATTCTTCTCGTCTCTTGGCATTAATAATCGCCTATCTTGTCCTCATACAAGTGAACAAAACGGTTTCGTTGAGAGATGCCACTGTCATGTAGTTGAAATAGGTCTTACTTTACTTGCCCAATCTTGTGTTCCACAACGGTTCTGGCATTTCGCCTTTGACACAATGGTTTACCTCATTAACCGCATGCCATCTCGAACCAATACCAACGTCTCACCCTTTGAACATGTGTTATCACAAACCCGACTTTTCATTCCTTCGGGTATTTGGTTGTCAATGTTATCCACATCTCCGCCCATATAACAAACACAAAATGGAATTGCGTTCCCTCCCGTGTGTCTTTCTTGGCTATAGCACCTCTCATCATGGTTACCGGTGCTATGATCCTGTCTCTGATCGGGTTTATGTAGCCCGTCACGTCCGTTTCCACGAACAATCTTTTCCATTCAAACTCACGCCTCCTGTCAAATCTCCTCTACTCCCTACACTTCCTCCTACCCGACTCCAGATCCCTCTATTCCTACAGGTAAAGCTAACCCTACGCCATCACCACCTCCACAACCCTCGGCTTAACCCCAACCTCCTATCCTACACACCTATCAGCGACGTCCCAGACCTAATGCTCCCAACAACCCTATTCCTCACCCACTACGCTCTCGCCCTTCTAATCTCCGTCCCAATCCTAAAACCACACAACCTTACAATGCTACATCTTTTCATACTCATACCTCTCCCTCTGAAGCTGAACCAGCCACCTTTACCGTTGCTAACAAACATCCTGATTGGCTGAGGAGTATTCAGCACTTTTACGAAACGGCACATGGTCCTTAGTCCCTCGTGTTCCGGATTCAAATGTAGTGGACTGCAAATGGGTTTATAAACTCAAACAAGATCCAACCGGGGCTATTAAACATTATAAAGCACGATTGGTTGCGAAAGGGTTTCGTCAGCAACAGGGACTTGATTACAATGAAACATTCAGTCCCGTAGTAAAATCGACAACTATCCGGGTTATTTTATCTTTAGCGGTGGCTCAACAATGGCATCTACGACAACTCGATTTCCAAAACGCCTTTTTACATGGACATTTATCCGAAACCGTTTATCTACAGCAACCTCCGGGCTTTGTTGATCCACAAAAGCCTAATCATGTGTGTCTCCTTCATAAATCATTGTATGGTTTGAATCAGGTCCCCCGAGCATGGTTTCATCGCCTATCTACAGCCCTTCATGCCTCTAACGGTGTTCTGTTATATATGCTTGTCTACGTTGATGACATTATTCTCACAGGTAATAGCTCAGCTAATATTGATCGTGTTGTGCAAACTCTTGGTCGTACATTCGCTATCCAGGACTTGGGTTCACCGTCTTATTTTTTGGGTATCGAAATCATACATCAGGGTTCAGACATGCTTTTATCCCAAAGGAAATACATCCTTGAGCTTTTAGATCGGGTTGGTCTTGCAAATGCTAAACCCGTGCCATCACCGATGACTACCACTGCCAATCTTGCGTTGGGTGACAATCCGCCATTTGATGATGCTATCAAATATCGCCAAACAGTGGGGGGCCTTCGGTATGTGACTCTTTCTAGACCTGACATCACCTTTGCTGTTAACAAGGTCTGTTAGTTCATGCGTTCTCCTACTCAAAATCACTGGTTGGCAGTCAAACGTATAATGCGTTACCTACTTGGCACAGCTACATATGGTCTTCTAATTAAACAAGACTCTAGCACCATGTTACATGCTTATACGGATGCAGTTTCTCCGTCTATCAGTGCCTGCTCTGATTCGGATTGGGCCCGTTGCCCGGACGACCGTCGATCCACCGAGGGATATGCTATATACCTTGGATCAAACGTGGTTTCTTCGGCTGCCCGTAAACGAAAACAATCTCGCGATCATCAACAGAGTCTGAATACAAAGCTTTGGCTGACATAGTTGCGGAACTTACCTGGCTCCAGACTCTTTTGAATGAACTCCATGTTTCAACTAAAGCCGTTCCAACTCTGTGATGTGATAATCTAGGAGCCACATTTCAGGCACATACCAAACATATTGAAGTTGATTTTCACTTTGTAAGGGAAAAAGTTGCGCAAGGACAGCTTTCGGTTTAGTTTATCTCTACAAATGACCAAATTGCAGATGTGTTTACCAAGCCTCTATCATCACAACGATTTCTTCAGCTAAGGTCCAAGCTACAGGTCGCTCCCCGACCTTAGCTTGAGGGGGAATATTAGACGGTATATATATATATATATATATATATTTAAGCTTTTGTATTTTAGAGGGATTAGAGTGTAAATATTTTCTCTATTTATATCCTTGTACGTATTTTCTCGGTTTTATGTACACAATATACTACAATAATACAATTCTACTGATCGTTTCTGTTCTCAACTGCAAAAATCAGGGTTTTGTAGGTATAATAATTATATAGAACCAGATCTCCCTTCGTTTCACTCTCAACCTCTCGTTTAATTCTTCATCTGATTTAATTATATGCGTTTCATATTTTCAGTTGATTTCGTTTTTGTAGTTTTTCTGAGGCCGTTTATATCAAATTTTGTTTTTCTATTTTATAAGTTTTTGTTTTTATTCGTGTTTTCTTTTATTTATAATCTTCTATATATAAATAATAGTCTTCCCTGTTTGTTTATTAAAAACTTTGAGGATCTATTTTCTTCACTGATTCCCTGCTATTCCTAATCATCTCTGAGATGAGGGGAGGGATTATCTACATTAAAATCCATTGCCTCGATCTCTACTGCTGCTTCTGTAAGATTCCTTTGTTTTGCTTAATTATCGATCAGCAACATATTCATGTTTCTTACAGCTTTAGAATTTCTTAATTATCATTCATGTTTTCGTAATTTTTCAGGGAACTTGACGACATCTAACGAATCAGGAAATATTGGACTCAGATGGACTTGCTACCTTCATTTAGACATTAGTTCTGGGTATGTATGTCGTCACATTTATCCATTCATTACCCTTTTGACTTTTCGAGGTAGTAAATACTTTTTCTTGTCCAAAGTTTTCATTCATATTTGTTGTATTCATCGCTTATCTGTTTCAAAATGTCGTTAAGGTTATAGTTTCATTGTAATTCCTCCCGGCATACTAGCTTAGGTTTTTTTTATCTTATGTAGTTGATGATTTAACTGTTTAGTGGAATATGAATTTGTAACACATTTTAATGACTTTGATATACAGTCAAACACTGCATTTCTCATGTGACAAGGGACAGTTAACTTTTCCTGGTGTATACATGCATCAGTATATCTCTCTAGTTAGTTAGCACTTTGACTGACCCCATAATCAACTACTTTTAATATGTGTATAGGTCCAAACATTGTATTTCTTATGTGACGAGGGACATTAAATTCTAATGTAGAATACATGAATGTTTTCTTCTTTTGCCATCCGTGTTTCATTGTCCTCTGTTTTATAGGTTTCGATCTCTGTTAGTTGCTTACAAGGTTTTGTGTTAATAAGAAATAATATTTCCTGGTGTTTTGTAATTAATTGGCACTGTGATTGCTTAGATAAACATTTAGACACAAGTGTTGTGGTCAACCCGTTTTGAAATGTTACTTAACCCTCTTGACCCTTCCTACTTGCCACATATACACGCCTTTGATTTGAATTTCGGAACTGTAAAAACTCGGATTAATTCGGATGAGGTGAAGGATCACTACCCTTTGAAATCTCTGGTATATTTTTCCTCTACACAAAAATATCTCACTTGTGACTTAGCAATTTAAGCGCTTGTTTTTCATGCCACTAATAATCTGTACCTTCCAAAAGACTTCTTTCTATTCACATTGAATCATTTTCAAATTTGGTTAGACATATTTACATGTTTTTTGAACAAATGTATACTATGTACATATCCTTTTATCTTATGTTTCATCTATTTCTAAACGGTACCCTTTAAGCAGGATCAGGACCTTTTAGTTAACAATCTTACATATTCTTTTATTGTAATAGTAATGTTGATTTTGTTTCATGAATTTGTGTTATTGTAGTGTGGTTGGATGGCCTCTGATTAAGAAGAGGTCAGAGGTTGGCTAACCAAATTACAACACTTAAACCAAATACAAGTACATGTTTGTTCTGATACTGCTAATTTTAATTCCCCTGTTTTTCCTATTCCTGTTCTTGACTTATTTCTTTTTTCACAGTAATCATCGAGTTTATTCTCAATTTGCTTACAGGTACAAGGTTTTGATAGACGTATAGTGAAGTACAATTTGTAACATGCGTATTAGTTCAAACAGTGCATTTTTATGTGAGGAGGGTAATTAAATTCTCCTGCTGAATACATGTCAATATCTGCTTATATTTAGTGTTCTCATTTATTTACTTGACTGAACATTTAAGAAATTAGCAAGCATTCGCTCAAATGAGTTTCGCTCAAGACAGGAATTTAGTTCCATGTATGCCCCTCCACCTCACCTTACGCACACTTACAAAGACATGTCACTTGTGAGTTGTGACCTAACAATTTTAGTGCTCGTTTTTCATTTTGCTCTAATGTCCTGATTCTTCCTACTGACCTTAAATTATTTTCAATTTTTTGTATTCGTATTATAAAGGTGAATGAGAGAATATTACAAGATCAATTTTCGTCCGATGTGGGACTTACTCAACACACCCCCTCACGTGTGGCGTTCTTTTCTTTTCTCGCGCCTAACACGTGGATACTTATGGGTTACGTGGAGTTCGTGTGGCCTTTGACCAACCAACCTTGCTCTGATACTATGTAAGTTTGTGGGGTTCCAACTTAAAACCAATTGGTTATAAGTGAAGTAGCCCAGACCCTTATTAAGAACATTACAAGAATGTTCGTAATAAATTAGTTCTCTAGAATGTTCTTAAGTTGTTGAATCTCTTATGGTAACTATTTATGTAGATCCTAAAATGTCTCCTTTTCCTGTATTAGTTTCTGCCTATTTATTCTTTGTATATTCCATTGAAAGATGATACACATAATATAATATTCTCTGATTCACCTTTATACGTATCTGATATTGTCATTAAGGATATAGTTTCATTGTCAATTGTCCTCGCATATCATTTTCAAATTTGTTGCAGTATAGTCAAACATTGCATTTCATATGCGACGAGGGACAGTAACTTTTCCTGCAGAATACATGCATCTGGTTGCACATTGGTTGACCTGTAATCAAGTACTCCTTGTAATATGTCTATTGGTCCAAACAGTGCATTTCTTATGTGATGAGAGTAAATAAATTCTCGTGCATAATACATGCCAATGTCTTTTAGATAATGTTTATTCCTTTTAACATTTGTGTTTCATTGTCCTCTATTTAATGGGTTTTGATATGTGTTTAGTTGCTTACCAAGTTTTGTGTTAATAAAAAAACGATATTTTTTTGTTATATGTAACCAAGTGGATTGCTTAGTTTACATTTAGACATAATTGTTCTGTGTCAACCCGTTTTGAAACGTTACTCAGACTCGCTTGATCCTTCCATCTTGCAACATCTACTTGCATCTGATTCTTGAAATTGTGAAGAACTCCAAATCAACTCAAATGAGGTGAAGTATCACCACCCTTTGAAGTCTCTCGTATATTTATCCTCTACTTTTAACTTTAGCATAATTTCATTTGATTTTTGAAACTAAGTGTATGAATATATGATTGACAAGTTTTTATGATGTTTTGCAAGGAATTGAACACCTAAGGAGTTGGCAAGCATTGGATTGAGATGGACTCACCACTCATTCATTCATGGGTAATAACAAGTTCTGGTCAAGACAAGGCTTTAGTTCGAGACATGTCTCCCTTCATCCACCCCAACAGATACCTAAACAAACACATATCACTTGTGACTTAACAATTAAGTGCTTGTATTTTCATTTCACTAATAATTTATACCTTCAAAAAGACTATGTTAATGTCCTGTGTTAAGAAATAAGCTAAACAAAGTATAGAAAAGCTAGAAATGGTGATAGGAGGATGATTTCATTAATGGAAGGAAAAGATAACAGAGAACAATCAGGAAGGACCCAAATGGAATCCTCCTGCCCAAACAACAGCCAAGACAAACTAACCAATTACATAAGCATGACCCTCTCTTCTCCTCTCACATGTCTTATATAGGCTGCTTCACATAAGATAACAGAACAGTATTTCCCAACCCTACACATGTCCCCCTCCACTTCCTGTTCATTAGGCCTGCTGGGATGATCGGTTAACATAGGCCCAATATCATTTTCTTTATCAATTCCTCCATAATGAAGAAGAGGCTTGCCTCAAACCTGATGCGTATCAAAAATGGTAATGATTAGTATTGGTTTGTAGAGACGAGTGGTTAGATGAATATTTCTCAAAAGAAAACCAGAAAAAGAAAATGGATCTGAAATAGATAGGGATATGACTTGGATAAAGTTGTCACCACCAAGCCAAACAGCGCGATTGAGTCATGGATAAAGTAACTAAACACCACCAAGATCAATCAGATTGGCGAAGGCTGGAGTTGTTAGTGATAAAGCTGTAGCACCACACTAAGAACATTCAACAATCGACTCCATGTATAAACACTCAGAAGTAGCTTTAAGAAGCTGATTTTTATGTCCAAAACTCATAATATCAAATTACAATCCGGAGGCCTTTATATAGAGGCTGCAAAACTGACTGAAAATATGTAACTCTTGGAAGATAAAGAGCAAGAGTTGAAAAGTCAACAAAAGAAATTAAAGAAATCATAATTGAACCGATTATTATAAAGGCTTAATTAAATTCACTAAATTCAGCCACTAGGACTTCCAAAGGTCTCAATTCTGGACTTTATTAGGACTGAATTTTCACTTCACTGGGCTGCCCAAAAAGTATGTTTACTCCCGGTGGAGGTTTGAACCCATATGTGACTAGGCCTCCAAATCTAACCCAAGGTGAGCATGTTTAATAAAATAGGAATGTTTGGATGCTCCCGCATCAACCTCTCCGTGTTCAGAAGAATTTGCCCTCAAATCATCCGGTGCACCATCTTCAAGGTAAGGAGAGAGATCACCAACATTGAATGTTGCTGATATGTTTGAATCTCCGGCCAACTCTAGCTTGTAGGCATTATCTCCAATCTTTTCTAAGATCTTGTACGGGCCATCACCTCTTGGCATTAACTTGTTTTTCTGTTTTGAAGGAAACCTTTCTTTCCTTAAGTGTAGCCATACGAAATCTCCGGGTTTAAAGAGAGACTTCTTGCAATGCTTGTTTGCCTTTGTCTTGTATAATTCATTGGCCTGCTCAATCTTTTTCTTGACTTGTTCATGAATCTTTTGCATTTCTTTAGCTCGAGTTGTTGCCTCAAAAGGCACTTTACTTCCGTTAGGAAGAGGAACAAGATCAACTGGTGTGAGAGGGTTCACCCCATAATTTACCTCAAATGGTGTGCAACCAGTAGCATAAGTAGGAGATCGGTTATAGGCAAACTCAGCAAAAGGAAGTTTGATATCCCAATCTTTTAAGGACTTGCTAACCATGGTTCTCAACAAGGTTGTAAGTGTTCGATTAGTTACTTCAGTTTGTCCATCCGTTTGTGGATGGTAGGCTGTACTAAACAACAATTTGGTACCTAGTAACTTCCATAACGATTTCCAAAAATAGCTTAAGAACTTTACATCCTTATCAGAAACTATGGTCTTAGGGACACCATGAAGACGCACAATTTCTTTTAAGAACAAGTCAGCAACATGAATGGCATCATCTGTTTTATGACGGGGAACAAAATGTGCCATTTTGGAAAATCGATCTACCACCACCAAGATAGCATCCTTTCCCCGCTGAGTACGTGGCAAGGCAACAATGAAGTCCATGGAAATATCTTCCCATGGTTGAGAAGGTACCGGAAATGGAGTGTATAAGCCTTGATGGAACTTACTCTTTGCTTGTTGACATGTTGCACACCTAGAAATAAGTGCAGTAACATCTCCTTCCATGTGTGGCCAATAAAAGTGTTCTAAGTGTCTTAGTGATGCCGAAATGACCGGCTAACCCTCCTCCATGGGCTTCTCTTATCAACAATTCTCTTATTGACCCCTTAGGTATACAAAGTTGGTTGTTTTTAAACAAAAAACCATCTTGGACAGAATATGGGCCATAAGCTTTTTCTTTACATTCTTGAATCACTTTAGAGAATTTGGGATCATCCGAGTATAATTCTTTAATGAGAGAAAATCCCAACACTCTTGCACCAAGAATATTAAGCATTGCATATCTCCTTGAAAGGGCATGTGCAACAATGTTAGAACTTCCAGTTTTATACCTTGACGCAAAGGTAAATGATTGAAGAAATTCTACCTATTTTGCATATCTTGGATTAAGCTTGCTTTGGCCATTAATATGCCTTAAGGCTTGATGATCAGAATGTAGAACAAAATGTTTTGGCCTTAAGTAATGACTCCAATGATCTAGGGCACGCACAATAGCATAGAACTCTTTGTCATAGGTGCTGTAATTCTGTTTTGAACCATTCAATTTTTCACTAGAATATGCTATTGGACGCTTATTTTGCACTAGACCAACCCCAATGCCAACCCCACTAGCATCACATTCAACCTCAAACAATTGGTTGAAATCAGGTAGAGCCAAGACAGGGGATTCACATAAACGTTCCTTGATTTGTTCAAATGCCTTTTGGGCAGATTGAGTCCATTCGAACGGGTTTTTCTTAATACAATGAGTGAGCGGGGCAACAATAGTGCTGAATTTTTTAACAAGCCTCCTATAGAAAGAGGCGAGACCATGGAAACTCCTCACTTCACTTGCACTAGTAGGTACAGTCCAAGATTTGATTGCTACCACCTTCGATTCATCCACTAATATTCCATCTTTAGACACAACATACCCGAGAAAGATGACCCTTGAAGAAAAGAACTCACACTTCTCTAACTTACCATAGAGTTTCTGGCTCCTCAAAACTTCAAGACACTCCTTAAATGATGGACATGTTCTTCCTTGCCTTTGTTGTACACAAGTATGTTGTCAAAGTATACGACAACAAAATGACCAATGAAAGGTCTAAGTACCTCATTCATAAGCCTAGGGCATTAGAGAGTCCGAATGGCATTACCAACCATTCATACAATCCACCTTTTGTCTTGAAAGCTGTTTTCCATTCATCTCCTTCACGCATTCTGATTTTATGGTACCTGCTTCTCACATCGATTTTTGAGAACCAAGTGGCACCATAAATTTCATCAAGCATATCATCCAATCTTGGGATTGGGTAGCGATACTTAATTGTAATGTTATTGATTGCTCGACTATCAACACACATTCTCATGGTTCCATCTTTTTTTGGAACCAACAAAGTGGGAACGGCACAAGGACTCGTACTTTCTCGAACATAGCCTTGATCAATGAGCTCTTGGACTTGTCGTTGCAATTCTCGAGTCTTTTCAGATCACAACGATAGGCTGGTTTGTTGAGAAGAGGTGCACCGGGGGTCAGGGGTCAGATCAATTTGATGCTCAATACCCCTAAGTGGAGGCAATCCAGGAGGTAAGTCCAAAGGAAACACGTCCTTAAACTCTTCTAAAAGGGGGCGAACAGTAGGTGGCAAAAAACTTCCATCTTGTGGCAACCTGTTTTCAACTTGAAACAAAATAAAAACAGGTTTACCTTTGTTAATAGCCTTCTCGATTCGTGTTTCTGTCATGAATAAACCTTTCTCATCCTTACATTCCAGCCCTGGTTCAGTTTTCTTGAGTGTGGCAGGAGGTAATGGATCAAGGATTACCTTCTTTTTGTTCACGACAAAAGAGTAGGTGTTTTGGTGACCATCATGCAAAACCTGTCTATCATACTGCCAAGGTCTACCAAGTAATATATGGCAAGCATCCATAGGTATAACATCACAAAGAACCTGATCTTGATAAGATTTACCAATAGAAAATGAAAGTAGGGCCTGTTTGGTTACCTTCACGTCGGTTCAATTCCCTGGTTTAACCATTGAAGTTTGTACGGGTTCGAGTGAGATGATGTTGGAATGTTGAGTTTGTTGACAAGGGTTGTAGATGCCACATTTGCACAGCTGCCACTATCAATAATAAGGCTGCACACCTTTCCTTTTATCGTGCATCTAGAGTGGAATATGTGTTCCCTTTGCTCCTCGTTAGGAATTACTTCTTTTGCATGGAGTGCTCTTTGTATAACTAAAGGTTCTCCTTCATCAAGTTTGATTCTTTCTTCAAAGTCGTCTTCTTCTTCATCATAGATAGGCTTTTTGTCTTCCTGTTCCTCCACAAGAGTAACCCCTTGAACCTCTTTCAAAGTCATGACCCGTCGGTTTGGACATTCAGCTTGAAAGTGTCCTAAACCATGACATTTGAAGCACTTCCTCTTTGATGAATCCACAACAGCTCCGTTGTTTTTTTCTTTCCTTGTTGAACTTTCGGCTCTCGGAGTATTTACTGATTTGTAAAAGGGATTTTTGAAAGAATCATTATCCTTAGTAAATGACTTCGGGGCTGATTTTTCTGCCTTTTTACTCTTGTAACGTTTCTCAATCTTGGAAGCTAGTTTTCACACCTCCTCAAAAGACCAATAAGGCTGTAACTCCGGTTTTTCAACTATATCATGGTTTAACCCACCGGTATATCGAGCAACGGTTTGTTCCTGTTTTTCTTGAACTCCACTTCGTAACATAATATATTCGAATTCACGAGTATAATCATCAACATTAAGATTTCCTTGCTTGAGGTTGGTCATCTTAACATAAAGATCTTGCTTGTACGAATCTGGTAGGAATCTCTCCTTGAGCAACTTTTTGAGTTTTCTCCATGATCTGATTTTAGGCTTACCTTTCTGTTCTCGTTTGGCTTTGACATTCTCCCACCATAAAGAAGCGTATTTCTTGAGCTTTAGAGTAGCAATTTTGTAGCTTTTCTCATCAGAATACCCTTTGACATCAAAAAGGTTTTCGATATCATTCAACCACTCAATAAAATCATCCGGATTTGAACCTCCATGGAACTCCGGTGCTTCTACCTTGACATCTCTAAGATCATCTCTGGCCCTTCTCCTTCGATGAGTCGTGGACTGACCAGAAACATCAGAACTATAGTCACCAATGTTGGATAAATCACCGTCATTATCATAATAAAAATCTTCTTGATTCCTTCTATTGTTTCTTCGTGGTTGCTCATCTAACAGCCTTGCAAGTTGCTGATTAATAAACTCATTTTGTCTCTGAAGTTCTTCGATCTGTTTATCACGCCTTAAATTTTGAGCCTGTTCTACCGTCATATTAGGAGGGATTGCCATTGGAAGCCTTGAAAAAAAATAGGATAGCAGGTGACAAGAACTCAACCCGAGGATAACCTGGGTTAGCTCTGATACCAAGTTGATGCGTATCAAAAATGGTAACGATTAGTATTGGTTTGTAGTTAGATGAATATTTCTCAAAAGAAAACCAGAAAAAGAAAATGGATCTGAAATAGATAGGGATATGACATGGATAAAGTTGTCACCACCAAGCCAAACAACCTGATTGAGTCATGGATAAAGTAACTAAACACCACCAAGATCAATCAGATTGGCGAAGGTTGGAGTTATTAGTGATAAAGCTGTAGCACCACACTAAGAACATTCAACAATCGACTCCATGTATAAACACTCAGAAGTAGCTTTAAGAAGCTGATTTTTATATCCAAAACTCATAATATCAAATTACAATCTGGAGGCCTTTATATAGAGGCTGCAAAACTGACCGAAAATATGTAACTCTTGGAAGATAAAGAGCAGGAGTTGAAAAGTCAACAAAAGACATTAAAGAAATCATAATTGAACCGATTATCATAAAGGCTTAATTAAATTCACTAAATTCAGCCACTAGGACTTCCAAAGGTCCCCGTTCTGGACTTTATTAGGACTGAATTTTCACTTCACTGGGCTGCCCAAAAAGTATGTTTACTCCCGGTGGAGGTTTGAACCCATATGTGACTAGGGCCTCCAAATCTAACCCAAGGTGAGCATGTTTAATAAAATAGGAATGTTTGGATGCTCCCGCATCAAAACCTGAATTCAGGAAACTGAGTTTGGATTGAATAGCTTTCCTTCCAGGTTGCATCATCAACTGTATCACCCTGCCACTGAATTAACCATTGTTGTGTAGGCTTGCCATTCGATGCTACTGACGGGGTAGATAGAACTCTTTCTGGTTTAGCTGTTTTAGTAGCATCCATCATGAAGACAGGTGGTAGCGAGGGTTCCACCACATAATTACCCACAACCTTATTGAGGAGAGACACATGAAAAACGGGATGGATTTTGGAGGATTCTGGCAATTGCATCTTATAATCCGTCTGCTCATAACGTGGTTTTTTTGGTGGTATCTTGGTTGGTTCGACCGTGGGGGTTGACCGATTGCTTCCGAGTTAAAGACAACAAAATACTCGTTACTTCTTCATGTCCTTTTGTTGTCTCCTAGTGTCTCTAATTTGCAATGTTCTGCCTACGATCTGCCTCAAGTTTAATGGCATCCAAATCCGCATCAGGTTTATGTTCCATGGCGGAAAGCGCTTTTCATTGAGCAAACTGCAAAGCCTGCTATTCAAAAAATCTGCTTCCAAATTTGCTACTTTTTTTTGTCATTGTACTTCCACGGCCCTCAAGAACGAACCTGGCTTCGACACCATTTTGACATGAATCATAGGATCTTTACACTTTTTTCGTTGACCAAAGCCTAGTTCATCACCTACATAGCCTACGACATCTCCTTGTTTCCCAGCCATGAACCAGGCTCCGCCACCAATTGAATGAATTTAACTCCGACACAGACTCCCTATTTCCCAGCAAGGATGGTCATCAGCCGACCTCCACATCCATCATTTCTAGTACATCCCCTACCAAGCCCACGATGTCGTCTACCACTTGTCACCATCCTTTATTCACTCGAACTATACAACCGAAAGCACGTTGGGCATCTTAAACCAAAATATCTTTTAATCTACATGCATCCTCCTCTAGTCTTGCTCCCATCCGTTGTAACCCCAAAGATACTCTATCCGACACTAATCAGAAAAATGCCATGACCAAGGAAGCCCCTCAATCTCCGTACAAATGTTGCTTTTCTCATCCTCTATGTCGATGATATCATCCTCCCCACGTTTTCTCATCTTCTACGACGTTCTCTCATATCACTTTTTTCTAGAGAATTTGCTATGAAGGATCTTGGTCGGAAAAGTGAAAGTCTCATTTGACATCTATATAAGATAGACACTTTTTTTATTTCCATGTCTGTCTATAAGGTTTGCACTAATAAATTTCGTCGTTCAAAAAAAACCGAAGAAAAAAAAAGAGGAGTGATCATTTTCAGCATGAGCTATTCGCGTCTCAGATTAGTATGTTCTCTTCTAATCCTAATTGATGTTTGAATGATGATGAAGCATTGCATTTGAGATATAGCAAAGTGGTGGAGATCGGACGAGTTCCATTTCACGAGCCTTTGATACATCTTTTAAGGCGTCGATTCTGTCAACCTCTTGGCGCATGTCAAAAAAGGTCTCAAAGTTGTCTTTGAAGTCTCTCTGTGGGTCTAACGGAGATACCACAACCAGGTATCTTTCGGTTCAAACAAATCCCCAAAACCATAGCCCCTGCAAACATTTTTAAGTCTTGTCGCTTGTTTGGACTTTCTTTAGAGGGAAATGTACATATCTAAAGTGGCTGTGTTGGTTTACTAATTCCCAATTTTCTGTACGCAATTACACTTCATTGTCATCCTCTTTAGTTGGCATTAATAAATTTTTTCGTTCCAAAATTGAAAAAGAAAAAAATGAACAGTGACAATTTTCAGCATGCGCTATTGCGTGTTGGGTAATTTTGATATTTGAATCGGGTCAAGTAACACTCAATCGAAATAATCGTATGCATGGCTAGAATTTGAGAGTTAATAAGAGTTTATTATTTGTTATGTTTTAATTAAGGTTTATAGTTTAAAATTAAGTTTCTGGTTTGCATTTTATGGGTCACGTATTTAGATATTAGTTTCCTAGTTAGTAGTTGAAAAAGAAAGTGGGTAGATTGGTGACCGGATCATATGCGCGATAGGTTTACCGATTCTTTAGTATATTATTTGTTTTTTTATTAGTTTCTCACGTGGGGTGTAAGGCTATATAAGCCATTTTCATATCAATGATATTAGTAACTCTCTGGTTGTTTACTTTATCTCCCAATTCATACATATTGAAAGAATCATTTATATTCCTTTCTGCAAGTTTAACTTCATATTCGTGAGTTTATTTTTGTAAGCTTTTGTACGTTAAAGGCTGATAACCATCACTTGGTATGAGAGCCCTAGGCTCATGTACTGCTTGTAGCAAGGAAGAAGAGAAAGAAAGCAAGCAGCATCAAGTTTGATCATGCTCAGGTGATCAGAAGCAAGTTATTGCAAGTAGAAAGCAAGAAAAACAAGTAGCAAGAAAAGCAAGACAACAACATCACAGCAAGTGGCAGGCAAGTAATAGCAAGTAACCAAACAGCAAGAATCAATAAGGAAGAAGCAAGTTTCTTGGTATATACGTGACCGGAAATACATATAATGTACATTAATAGTTACTTTTGATGTATGTTCTGCAAATCAATTTACTATGCAGTAGGATAGGAAGCCTGCATGGCAATTCCACAAAGTCCTTCTTTGGCATCAACATCTCTTTGCATCATTATATACCCCTCTTGACCCCAGCTTGTTCCCCAGGAGTTCTTCACGAGCCAATACTTAGTCCCGTCATCACTCGTTCCATAGCCAACGGCAGTAACACCATGGTCAAGTTCGGTGCCACAGTCTCCTGTAAAGACACCACTAGAGTAGAACTGGAAGTCGGACCCACTAGCATCAATGGCAACAGAGACGGGCTGACTAGCGACAGATTTTAACAGCGCAGCTTCACTATTAGCAGGAACATCTTCATGACCAGTTATATCTGCAGCATGGTTAGATGCCTCGTTGCTGTTGCAGGTGCCGTCAACTCCTTTGTAAGGGTAGTTGGCCTCTGTAGTGAGGCCTTTATTGCTTACAATGAATTCAAAGGCGTTGTCCATAAGACCACCCTCACATCCCTGATCTACACCACTAGTGTCACAGTCCACGAGCTCTTGTTCGGATAGAGACACTAATTTACCTGTTTTCAGTTGGGTTATGCCTTCCATGGCTGCCACAGCAGAAAATGCCCAACAACACCCTGCGTACATTTATATATATGGTCATGCATATATGATGAAATTAATTGGTTATATATTTGAAGTAGTCAAATAAATATATAGCTAACATCAACATAAATAATTAAATAAATGCTAGCCGCTGCTTAATAGATTAATTAATTACCACATTGGCCTTGATCTTTAATAGGTGTTACTGCACCTTTCTTTCTCCAATCCATTGATGATGGAACCGCTGTCACGTTTTCATACCTGAAAGCAGAGGTCGACGGGGAGCATTCATGTGATTTGAATCGGTTTCTTGTGGTTCTAAACTCTTCGTTTGTAAGGTCTGCAAACTCATTGACAGCTAATTTGTATCCTTTGTTCATGGCATTGTTGAATGAGTCGATATACCGCACGTTCTCTTGAAAAATATGTGAACGCCGTTGTTTCTCCTCAGCGTCCTTGTACACACGTCCGTAACGGACCATCCATTGCTCGTGATTCTCGTTTTCCTGGAGCAAGCGAGAGGCCGCACGTGAAAGCAAAGTCGCTGAGAAGATGAGTAAAACTAAACAAGAAAGGGAAGTTGATTTGGTGGATGACATAGTTCTTAATTGCTGTAGGTAGGTATAATTTAGAAACCAATTAAGGAATGAATGAGTTGATGTGAACTCTTCTCCCAAAGGTTGGCTTTATATAGAATCAAAGTTTTAGTCCTTTTGTGCAAATTAAAATGTAATCAATCATTTTCTCTCCAAGATCGTGGAAGATAAGATGCTCTGTTTTGAATCTAATATTATTATTTAATATATTTTAGTAACGTAGTCTCTATATATGGTGTTTATATTGACAATATATAAGTATAAGCTAGCTTAGCTGCTTGACTTTTCCTATTGGATTTAACTGCTAAATTGTCTACTCTTTAATTTATTGTTTTTTAGCAACCATGATTAAGGTGGCCATTATCTTGGAATTTTGTCTTGTCATATATCTGGTAAAATGAGTGTTCAAAACCATAAACTAGGGTACATGTCTAACCACCCTTTTCCACTTCTTCTATACCATCTTGGGGATGTCGAACATGCAATGCTTGAACGATCATCCTATTAATATTTATAAATATTTTAACTTCAAAATAAGGGCCCCCTAAAGATTCATCAAAGGTTACATCTCTGCTAATAAGGAATTTACTAGGAGACTTACCTTCTGTACATCACAATCGATAACCTTTCACTCCTGTTGCATACCCTAGAAATATGCATTTCACCGCCCGCGGCTCCAACTTACCATTAACATCAGCATATGCACGGCAAACAAATATACTTAAATTAGAGTAATCACGCACGTTTACGGGACCAAACCTCTGTGGAGTTTTTTAAATCGATTGTAGTTGATGGAGATGTATTAACCAGATAACAAGCAGTCTTCTGCGCAGAATTGCTTTGACAGACCCGCAAATATGCGCATACATTTAGCACGCGCCATGAGAGTTTGGTTCATCCGTTATGCAACTCCATTCTGTTGTGGTGTGTAACGTATAGTGCAGTGCCTCACTATACCTTCTTTCTTGCAGAAGTCATTGATAGGTGTCTTTTGTGTATACTCTTCACATGCATAATTTGATGATAATGAACCTATTTTGTCTAGAATAGTTGTGCGTTAATTAGCTTTTGTGTTTGTGATAGGTGTGCAAGAAATGGAGCTTAGATAAAGATATTTGATGTTTAAAATGAAGATAATGAAAGCTTACAAGAAATGGGTATGAATGTGTTATGATATGAGAGTTTAAGAAGGAAGAACAAAGAAAATAAGACAAAAGTAGTGTTACTCAGCATTACTCTCAAAGCCTTCACAGTGAGGAGTAGAGACACATTGCACTAGAGCTAGCTCTTTCCTTTTGTCCACCACCATCTCCCCTACCACGAAAATTGCAGCCCCAAACCCTAGTTTTCTCTCCCAAAACTCATCTCTTTCATCCTAGAACACATCCCTTTCAACCCACAATCATAATCCTTTCATATCCACTCGATTTATTCGACCCGTTTGACCATTTGAGTAATCTTCATCAAGGAGTTGTAGAGAGACACCATTGGAGCACCTACTCATTATCTCTCATCATCCTCCCATGGTGAAATCAAGGTTTGTCGAGATCTAAAGGTTCTTTTGGATGATTACTTCTCCAACACCTTCATTAGTTATACGCTTAGTCGGATTACATCACTTTTCCACTCAATTCTCCATCATCACAACCCGTAGTTTAGTCTATCATTTGAAGATGTTTTCTACTACCATATTTACATCTTTCAACACCATCATGCTCGGCTAAACACCCCATGATCGCAACCGGGACTAGGGTTTGGCTAATTTACCCATTACATTCCCCCGAGTAACCCTTGCTTGCTCAACACAGACAACCCTTTCTCACTCATGTGACCCAATTGGTGGTGCCACAAGTTCGTCCTATCGTTAGTTTTACAAGAAGACTGAGATACCGCCGCCATTCCCATAACAGAACTGCCCTCCAAGAAATAAATCCCATGTTGTAGTTTCCCCTTCATCAGCACCAAAGCACCCTTTGAGACCTTCAACCACTCACCTTCGCCATGATATTTTAAACCATTCTTGGCTAAGGTACCAAGAGAAATGAGGTTCTTCTTCAGACCAGGAACGTACCAGTAGTCGAATTTCCTAACAATCCCATCGTGCATTTTAATCTACACCACCCCACTACCTTTTATGGCAAGAACCCCGTCATCACCCAACTTCATCGTTCCATTCCACTCCTTAAAAGAAACGAATAGATCACGAGAGAACGTCATGTGGTGAGAAGCACCTGTATCCATAATCTAGGTATCAGCGGTGGTTGCACTGCAAATCGTAAGAACATCACCGCCATCTCCTTCATAAGAATTGTATTGTACCTCAGAGGCACTGCCATTGTTACTTGACTCATTTTTAGAATTTCTCTTTCTCGGTTGTGGACAGTCTTTTTTCATGTGCCCCTTCTCCTTGCAAAGATAACATTTGACTTTGCTCGCTGATTTAGATTTTGAGCGCGACCTCCCTTTTCCATTATCCCTTTCCTACGATCTCCCCCTATCTACATGAACCAGATCCTTCCTCACCAGAAACCCGTCTTTTCAGTCCCTTGGACAAAAGGGCACCCTTCACGTCTCACAAAGATAGTGGTCCTACCATAGAGCATGGTATCCACAAAATTCTTGTACGACCCAAGCAGAGAACACAGTAAAATCAGGACCTGGTCTTCATCATCGATTAAAACTCCAACCCCTTGAAGATCAAGAATGATACGGTTAAAAGTGTCCGGATGATCTTTTACCTTAGACAGAGCGTGTACAGATGCTACTTCTGATACAGTTTGTTTGTGAGAGAGTTGTTTTGGTACTTCCCACACAGCTTTGTCCTTAACCTAGCAGCCGTCGTCTAATCCATCACCTCCGGTAACACCTCATTAGTAACCGACAACAAAATCGTGGAATGTGCATTTGCCACAATCTCCCTCTTCGCCTCCTCTTTCATGTCCTTCGGAAAGTTATCTTCCTTCTCCAACGCAACCGCACATCCATGTTGAACCAGCAACGCCCTCGTCTTGACCTTCGAGAGAGTAAAGTCATTGGACCCGTTGAACTTCTCCGGATCAAACTTGTAAGACGACATCCTCCTTCAACCGATGTGAGTCACACAAAGAATAATCGTGGATCTGATACCACTTGTTATGCGAAAACGGGAACAATAAAGCAGTAAAGAACACAGAGGTTCTACGTGGTTCGGTTAACGGTTGTCAACCTACATCCACGGGCAGGAACTAGAGTGACTTTATTACAGATATCAAACCTAGGCTCATTATTTATAATCAAAACCAAACAACTAATGTTGCCCTAATCTTATTAAAGAAATGATTAATTCCATAATTAATAGATTGGAGCGCTGCATCAACCACCAAAAGGACCGGCAAGACCCCACGTCGTGGACCACCGGTGCATGCCGAGCTGCACTCGAGGCCCCACGCTACGGGGCACTACTCCACGCCGAGCTACATATTGTTCTCATGGTTTCCATGTTAAGCTATTTCCAAGTCACTAAACAACAAAAACCAAGCAATCAATATTCAAATACTGTTGTATTAAGCAAATTACTGATTTAGCCAAAATAAAATTGACAAAAAGTAAGTAAATAAAAATCTAAACAGTTAAAAACAATCAAGCTTGTGAAATCTATATGCGTACGGTCATCCTTTTTTTTTTTTTGCTTCTTCCTCCGAATTTTATTTTTGGGTTCAACAAAAATAGGCTTACATAATAGAATAAAGAGAATATCTAAAAATGGGCCCTTCCTAGCCATGAGCCCTAAGTGGTTTCCCATTTTGCACGCTCCATAAGACGGCCCTAATGTTTAGCAACCAGCATTTGACATTTCTTCTTGTGCCCAACGCTCCTAGGTTTCACATGATTAAGTTGTTTATGCACAACATGGTGGTTGGTTTTAACCCATATTTGTGTGGCACTCTTCCCCTCTTCTCGAGCCCATGGTTTCAAAAGCTCTATGTAAATCCTGCTCATCATTTTAACAAGAAATTAGGAAATAGAGAAAAATCAACAAGGATTGCATGGTTAAGGATCGGGCTCCTACCAATGGTGGCTTCCTTTTCTCTTGGTCCATATGCAACATGCATGTTAGGCCAACTAATTGGATTAGGCCTTTTTAACAAATAGGACCTCTAAACATTTTCTCCTTTTTTTCTTGATGAGGGTTGGATTTTCACCATTAGTTCATTGCGAAGGTTAATAAACCGTTCATCCCATATTATTGACGGTGAAGAGACCTTATGAAAAACATCATGCCCATAAAAAGAACCTAAATTTGTGGCGTTTAATCACCGAGCGTCTTTTAGGATCTTTTTTGAAAGACAAATATACACTAAGAGAAAATCCCTTATTTCCGATGGAAAAAATCCGTTTGAAATTTTTTGAGAGATTACCGATGGATTAGGGACGGAACCATGTTCCGACGTATTAGCGACAACTATTTGCTTAGTGTATGATGCTAAAAGGAGAGATCATGGCTTGACAGGATATGTGGAGGCCGACTATGGTGGTGACCTGGTTAAACGGAGACCGCTTACTTGTTTCATCTTCATTTTGTTCAAATTTGTCATCTGTTGGAAGGCTACCATACAACCTACGGTTGCCTTGTCAACAACCAAGGCGGAATAAATGTCAATGACTTAAGGAATCAAGGAGTGTATCTAAGGTGGAGAAACCGGTCTTATTCTGTGATAGTGAGAGTGCTTTGAGTCTGCAGAGGACGAAACACATAGATGTGAGGCTCAATTTCATCCGGGATGCCCGGAGGAAGACAGGTTTTCTATCCGGAAGATAGCTACCGAGCATAACCCAACATATATGTTAAAAAGGCATTACTGGTGGAGAAGTTCAAGCATTACTTGGACTTGGTGAATGTTCGTTGGAGGTAAAAGTCCCTTGGGGAAATTTGGTAGGAAGGAGATGACCGAAAAGAAACTTCAAGTCAAGGTGTAGATTGTTGAAATGTGACTGAAAATGGCTTGGAATACTCAAAACTGAAATTCTGGAGTGCTCGGTGTGCACCATTAGTGCACGGAATGCAACATTGCGATGGTGTTCGGCGTGGGGCAAAAGTGCTCGGAGCGCAACACCAATGTTGCTCGGTGTGGACTCCTGCTCCACGACGTGGAGCTGTTTCAGCCCAGACACATTTTTGACCCTTGGTTGCGGCGGCTAATCTCTTAATTATGTTAATAAATGGTTTCATAATTAGGATTAGGGCAACATTGAGCATTCTTGTGGTTATAAATATTGACCCTAGGTTTCAGTCATTTGCATCCTACACATTGTAACTAGTTCTTACCCGTGGACGTAGGTTGACACATTGTTAACCGAACCATGTAAAATTCTTGTGTTCTTTACTGCTTTCTTTCTCGTTTACGCATAACACATATTTTTACATGTCATTTAAACCGATGTATAATATGTACGTACCTTTTTATTTTATTTTTCAACTATTTTTAAGTGGAATCCTTTAAGCATGACCTGGAGCTTGTATAGTAATGTTGATTATGTTTCATGAATTTATGTTACTGTGGCGTGGTTGGATGGCCTCGATAAGAAGTGATAAGAGTTTGGCTAACCAAGTTACAACACCTAAAACAAACAAAAATATATGAAAAACGATATTTGTTCTGATACAACTAATTACTGATCCCCTGTTTTTCCTTTTTCTTTTTCTTTTTCTGTTCTTGACCGATTTCCTTGTTCACAGTAATCATTGATTTTGGACATCACTTTATTAACATATAGTGAAATACTTCTTGTAACATGCATAAGTTCAAATACTCTATTTCTTATGTGAGTCCGCGTGCAGACTATATGTCAACATCTTTTTATATATTTTTTTCTTCTCCTTTAACATTTGTGTTTCAAATGTACTCTGTTTTTATATGTTTTGATCTGTTTTTTAAGAAGAAGCAATACTTCTTACTATTTTGTAATAAATGTGAATAGTGATAGCGTATTAGAACTTTTTTAGACGTAATCATAATCGTTTTGTTTTTCATATGCCTCTAAGCAACCCCTAATCTCCCCTTTTTATTTCTCCCTTACTTGGGTCACAAGACAACGTAAATAAAGTAACAACAGAATTTGCTAATGGACTGTGAGTGAAGTCATCACCCTCAATAAATTTCTCCCCGCCGTCCCCTTGAGTTTTTTCGTGAGTGTTAGGATCAAGACGCTTACCACTAGGCCAAAAGGAATTCCGGGTAACTCGTCAAAACCTACAAGCGGATTTAGGAAGATGGCGGCCAATCACTCATCCAACTTCCCCCGGCTTGTAGATTGAGTAGTTTCAAAACGGCGGAAAGTTTGGTAAATTTTCGGCAACCATCGTATAAAGGTTTTTCAGAGTCCTCAAACAATTGTTGAAATTTGTCATAATTTTTCTCGGCAATATTTTCCTCCAAATCATGTAACATACCATCTAAGTTATCACAACTGTTGTCATTAATTAAATCTTCATTGTCATGATCATTAAAATTGGAGACATCCGGATTACTATTTGATAATAATTCACCACGTTGTTAGAACACAGTTCTTACAAACTTTACAGGGACATAAAATTTCACGTTTTCCTTCTTTAACCTTATAATCCTCAACAACTTTCATAAAACTAGACAAATAATGAACATATTCAACCGAGCCACGTGGTATCTTGTACATCCATGTACTACGATCCATCTGTAATTTAAAAAACTACATAGTTAATATGATGCATATACGCATAATACATATAAATATGAATGTGGTTGTGGGTTGCATGATTAAAAGGGTTAAAAGGGTTTTGTTTGTTTTAATGATTTGCATGATTAAAAGAAGTTTGTAATGCATGAGTACATGTTTTTATATGTTTAGACATGTTTTTGGTAAGGTTTGATGAGTTTTATGAAACCTGGAATTTTATCTCTGGAGGTTAAGGTTGACAGATTTTGTGTTGGGAAGATGATGAGAAAACCGATACCTCAAAACCGATAAGACTCGAAATCCTCCGGTTTGAAATCCTTTACTTTGAAATCCTACACTATGAAATCTTATACTTTGAAATCCTACACTTTGAAATCCTACACTCTGAAATCCTACACTTTGAAATCCTCTACTTTGAAATCCTACACTTTGAAATCACACTTTGAAATCCTATACTTTGAAATCCTACACTTTGAAATCCTACACTTTGAAATCCTATACTTTGAAATCCTACACTTTGAAATCCTACACTTTGAAATCCTATACTTTGAAATCCTACACTTTGAAATCCTACACTTTGAAATCCTACACTTTAAAATCCTACACTTTGAAATCCTACACTTTGAAATCCTACACTTTGAAATCCTATACTTTGAAATCCTACACTTTGAAATCCTCTACTTTGAAATTCTACACTTTGAAATCCTACACTTTGAAATCCTATACTTTGAAATCCTACACTTTGAAATCCTCTACTTTGAAATCATACACTTTGAAATCATACACTTTGAAATCCTATACTTTAAAATCCGGTACTCTGAATCCGGAACTTGAAATCCGACAATATATATATATATATATGTGTGTGTGTGTGTGTGTGAGTGTGTTTGTGTACATACATAAATGCAATTACAAAAATTAAAATGATTGAAAATAGAAAAAATACCTTGATATTTGAAGCAACGTAGTCCAACTAGTAAATGCACATAGATACCTAAAATATATATTAACACAGCAAACAACAAAAATTACATAAGAATGTGAAATAAACTAAAAAATGAAAAAATTATGAAATGTATAAAAATTATAATACCTTTGATTAAATTGACACTTTATCAAAGTGTGAAAATGATTTAATAAATAAAAGTTGAATTATTTGAAGAAATATAAGAATTTTTTGAGTGTATTAATGGAGGTAATGAGAGTAATGGAGGTGATGAGAAGTAATGGAGGAGAAAGAAAAAGTGAAGAAGAAGATTGAAATGTAGCCATAAATATGACATTCAGACCCGGTTTGTTTGAAAAAACTGGGTCTAAATATATGAGATAGTTGAATTATCTGTTGCAGCATTAAATGATAGTTTTCAGGCCCGTTTTTTTAATAAAAAAGAGGGTCTGAATCAATTTGAATTTTCAGACCTGGTTTCCTTATAACAAACCGGGTAAGAATGTTTTCAGTAGGAGACATATTGAACATTTAGACCCGGTTTTCTATCAAATAACCGGGCCTGAACGTTTTCAATACTTTTGGACCCGGTTTTTTAAAATAAACCGGGCCTGAATCTTATAAAGACACGCGTGGAAGCTTTTAAGCCCGGTTTTTGGTGTTTTTTTAAAAAACCGGGTCCGAAGGAGGGGGCCTGAATGTGTTTTTTGTAGTAGTGTAATCATATGCAATTTTAAGGTATTGTTATCTGTTTCTAAGTTTATACTTGTGTTTGATTATTTAATGGTTGAAGTCGATGCTACTTAACAAGGGTGAAGGATACTGGATCTGGATATAGGGGCATCACTGTCTGTGCACTGTGGGTATAGCCGTATAAGTCTACTGAACAATCTATGGTTGTTTCATTGAGTGTATTGATAAGTGATAACAATCTTGAACTATTTAAATTGGATTAATGTGTTATATACCAATTGGAGTACCACATGCATTATGGGTTGTACACTGATAGTGTATATGGATAAAGCCCAAATAATAATTGAAGCCTAAATAATAATTCAAGCCCAATAGACACACCCCCAAGCCCAACAAAGAGAACAACCGGACAAAGAATCACGTTGACCTTCATCTCTGCATCTGAATCAGGAGGACCAATCAAATTATAGTCTCCCTAAGAAGACAAGCGTCACATCCCAAGGAGGATCACGACAACAGAGGATGAAGCAGGTCTGCACCTGTCCACTGACACAACAGAAGAAGCACAACATGGACCAGTGGATAATAGAATGTACCCCAAGACCACAACAAGAATAAGAAGGGAAGAAACGCAGAAGGAAGCAATTCATTCGGTACTTACTCTCTCACTCTATCTTTTTTCCATAGCCAAATATTTTCCCTAAGGACCGACCTAATTCTCGCGCCGGAGCTTGGTCACGAGGATCGTCCCTCGTGACAAGGCTAACAGTGTTGTGTTTTGCAGGATTACTATAGCCCCTGTGAGGCAACAACATTCGCTATATCACTCCCAGAGCCGTTGTAGCAACATTTGGCGCCATCCGTGGGACCGTGTCTTTCATGGACTCGTCTCCATCTCATCCCCCAAACCCTTTCCTCACCGGCGGAATGGTAATAACTCCAACAGTGATAACACCATCTTCTGCTCCAACAGTGATAACACCATCTTCTGCTCCAATTGCAGACTCTATAATCACCTCTACCCACTCCTCTGAAAATCAACCGCCCATAACACCTGAGCTAGTACGTCAAAATTACAATCTCTTAAGAACCCTCTTCGAAAATCATGAAAGAGAAGAAAGACTAAAAGAAATCCAAACACGGCTAAGTTTTGGAGAAGGAACATCGACTGAACCCCCTCTAAAACCTCAAGGCACTTCTCACAATACGACACTCCCCGAAACATTTGTCACATTAACCGGCCTACCCCTATTTTTACCACCGGAAACCACGAAAACCCACAACGCAGGACACCAACCCTACAAACCCGGAACAATCATCCTCGAAGACGAAGATGAAGAGCTCACTAAACCATACTGACCCTGAGAAACCACCAAGTTCACCAAAAGAATAGCCCGCTTTAGATTCTCAGGTAAGATCAAAATGCCATCCCATGTGCGCATGTATGAAGGAACCTCCGATCCGGAGGACCACCTTAGAGTTTTCACTGGTGCAGCAGAAGTTGAGCAGTGGTCTATGCCCGTCTGGTGTCACATGTTCGCCGAAACCCTTATTGGACCAGCTAGGGTATGGTTTGATCACTTGCCGAGTGAAAGTATAGACACTTTCAAAGAACTACGGAGACGTTTCTTGTCCAGTTTCATGCAGCATAAAAGGTATGTCAGGGACCCGGTGGAGATCCACAACATCAAGCAGCAGGAAGGGGAGACGCTGTGGGCTTTCATGGGAAGATATGTCAAAGAAAGCCAGGAGATAGGAGGGGCAGATGAAAAGATGAGAATCTCTGGCTTCATACATGGGATAAAGTTGAAACAACTCGTAGATCGATATTGCAATAATGTCCCAAAGACTGTCGAGGAGATGATGGAAATGGCGAGAGCTTTCATCAGAGGGAAGGAGGCTGCCAACCAGCTCGAAGAATTGTCCAAGAAGACATCAGCCCACCATAGGAGCCCTCAATGGAGGCCAGGGCCGGTTAGAAGGAGTTCCATCCCTACCCTTTCTCCCATGTATGGAGAAAGCAGAGGAGCCGATGGACGTAAGGGAACGACGCCTTATCCTGGAGAGGGTAGGAAACTACATTTTACAGCCTTAATAAAGACCCCGCAAGAAATACTCGCCACAGAGGAGGGGAGTCAGAGCTTCATGCCTCCAAGGCCGATGCTAGCTCCTCCCGACAAGAGGAACCAAGATAGATACTATGAGTTTCATGTGGATCGGGGACTTAACACGAACGACTGTTTTCAGTTGAAGAAGCAAATCCAGGAAGCGGTTAAGACTAGTCAGTTAGCTCACCTTGTGAAGGAAATTAAGCGTCCTCACAATAGGCAACAAAATAGAAACCCTAAGGACCATAACCCAGGGAGAGGAAGGGGTAAGGAAATCTTGATGATACGTGCCGAAGGAGGATGGAAGAAGAGATGGACATTGGAAGATGAAGAGTGGATGAATAGGCGGATCACTTTCCCATCGCTGGGAAAAACAGGTCCGATGGTGGATCCCGTCGTAGTGAAAGGTGTGATAGGAGGCTACGAGGTGCATCGGATATATGTTGATGGAGGAAGTTCTTCCGACATCATGTACGAACATTGTTTCCTTCGGATGGGAAGGGAGATAAAGAGTCTGTTAACCGACGCCATGGTGCCATTAATAGGTTTCACAGGAGAACTGGTTTGGCCCGTAGGAGAGCTCCGGCTGCCGTAACCTTCGGAGTCCCACCTTTAGACCGTACCGTTAACCTCAGATTTATGGTGGTGCGGTCCACGTCGTTATATAACATCATCTTGGGAATGACAGGAATCTGCTTTTTACGAGCCGTAGTGTCAACTATACATGCCTTGATCAAATTTCCCACTCCAAGAGGAATAGCAACCATAGTTTCTGAGAAGAACATCATGAGGGAGTGCTTGCAGGTGGAACAAGAGGAGCTACAGTTGCAAAAAGACAAGTTGAAGAGGGAGGAAAGTTAGGCTGTAGTAGTTAATGAGGAATATCTGGAGCAACCTGTAATAATCGGCCCCGAGCTGAGCACCGAATGCAGGCGAAGCTTGGTGCAGCTCCTTCAAGACAACAAGGAAGTTTTCGCTTGGCGCCCTTCGGATATGACTGGAATCCCTAGGGACGTCATAGAACACCGGCTGGGTATAGCAGAAGCAGTCAAGCCGGTAGTTCAAAAGAAGAGAGGCCTAGCACCGGACAGGAGCAGGGCTGCAAATGCTGAGGTAGACAAGCTAACCGAAGTTGGGATACTGAGAGAAGTGCAGTATCAATCCTGGGTAGCTAACCCAGTGATGGTTAAGAAGAAAGATGGCACATGGAGGATGTGCGTGGATTTCACCGACCTTGGGCCTGTCCAAAAGACCCATACCCACTTCCGGAAATCGACCTTAAAGTAGAATCACTGTTTGGATATCGTTTTAAATGTTTCCTTGATGCATATAAAGGATACCACCAGATACAGATGGCAGAGGAGGACGAGGATAAAACAGGTTTCCACACAGACAGAGGAGTTTTTTTGCTACCAGAAGATGCCATTCGGCCTCAAAAATGCCGGAGCCACTTACCAACGCCTAGTAGATAAAGTGTTCCAGAAGCAGATAGGGAGGAACATAGAAGCCTATGTAGACGATATAGTGATCAAAAGTCGAACAGAAGAAGAGCTTATTAAGGATATCAAGGAGACCTTCGCCAACTTGAAGCAGGTCAACATGAAGTTGAATCCAAAGAAATGCTCTTTTGGATTCGAGAAAGGACATTTTCTCGGGCACATTATTACCCCAAAAGGGATAGAAGCTAATCCAAGTAAGACGAAAGCAATCATGGACCTGCAGTCGCCCAAAACAATGAAGCAGGTCCAGAGTCTAAGCGGAAAATTGGTCGCTCTACATAGATATACTTCGCGAGCAGTAGAGCACTCCTTGCCGATCTTCAAGACGTTGAAAGACTACATCAGCAGGAAGGATTTCCGATGGACGCATGAGGCGGAAGAAGCATTCCAAAAGATGAAGCGGACAATTTCGGAACTACCAACCCTCACGACCCCAAAGAAAGGTGAGGCCCTAATCATGTACCTGACTGCATCCGCCCGCACGTTGGGTTCGGTGCTTATGGCGGAGCGGAACAAGAAGCAGATGCCCATCTATTTTGTAAGCAAGGTGCTACAAGGTCCGGAGGTCAATTACCCAGCTTTAGAGAAGGTAGCGCTTTGTCTAGTTTTTGCAACACGGAGATTGCGAAGACATTTCCAAGCACACCAGGTCAAGGTAATAACCGATGCCCCAATAAAACACGTATTGGGAAAGCCAGAAGCTTCGGGGAGATTAGCCAAGTGGGATGTGGAGCTGGGAACGTACGATATCGCTTTTGAACCGCGAGTAGCGGTGAAGGGTCAAATGTTGGCTGATTTCATAGTGGAATCAGCCGAACCATGGGAACATGAAGGCGCTAAGGGAAAAGGAAATCAAGAGGTCTGGAAGTTGTACATTGACGGGGCATCAAGCGTTGAAGGAGCCGGTAGGGGGTTGATCTTAATTAGCCCCAATGGAACTGAGTTCACATATGCTCTGCGTTTCAACTTCAGTAGCTCTAACAACGAATATGAATACGAAGCTCTCCTAGCAGGCTTACGGATAGCATCGTCCATGAAGGTGCAAGACTTACAGGTCTATGTCGATTCCAAGCTCGTTGAGTCACAGATCAATGGCTCATATGAGGAAAAAGACCCAACCATGAAACGATATTTGCAAAAGGCGAAGGATGCCATGCTCAGTTTTAAGTCATGCACGATCAAGCAGATACCTCGGAGCCAAAACAAGAAGGCTGACGCTTTGAGCAAATTAGCCTCTGTAACATTTGCGCATCTGACGAAAGAGATCCCGGTAGAAATTGTAGACAAACGGTCTATAGACACAGAAGAAGTTCATACCATTGTGGAAGAAGAGGAAGATAGCTGGATGACACCAATCGTCCATTATTTGAAAAAAGGACAGACGCAGGGAGTGGGCGATGACGAAAAGCTACGGCGACTGGCAGGAATGTATGAACTAATTGATGGGAAGTTATACAAGAAATCATACTTAGGACCGGATCTCCGGTTCCTAGGACCAAGTCAGGCTAACTATGTCATACGGGAAATACATGAAGGGTCGTGCGGAAACCAATTAAGAAAAGTAAAACCAAACAAGCAAGGGCAGTTGAATTGGTGGATGACGTAGTTCTTAATTGCTGTAGGTAGGTATAATTAAGAAACCAATTAAGGGATGAATGAGTTGATGTGAACTCTTCTCCCAAAGGTTGGCTTTATATAGAATCAAAGTTTTAGTCCTTTTGTGCAAATTAAAATGTAATCAATCATTTTCTCTCCAAGATCGTGGAAGATAAGATGCTCTGCTTTGAATCTAATATTATTTAATATATTTTAGTAACGTAGTGTATATATATGGTGTTTATATTGACAATATATAATTATAAGCTAGCTTAGCTGCTTGACTTTTCCTATTGGACTTGACTGCTAAAGAGTCTACTCTTTAATTTATTGTTTTTTACTATTTTAGCAACCATAATTAAGGTGGCCATTATCTTGGAATTTTGTCTTGTGATATATCTGGTAAATTCTTGATCTCAGAGGGGTATATATGTAACTTTTCCCTTAAAATATTTTTGGCTGGCTTTTAAATATTGCAATGCACACATGCATTAGCTAGATATATATGTAAATAATAAGCATTTAATTTGCATCCTAGCTAGGTTATGTACTCCAGAAACTAAAGCACCATCACACAATATATGGACTGATGCATCTACCACATATTGACTAGGCAAATTAGAACAACACAAACTGACTGCAAATCTAATCAATGTCAAAGTACTAAGTAAATGAAAGGTTAATTGGAAAGATATTCGCCAACATAAAATAGCTACATTTATTTGCTCAGATAATACAGAAGAATGAGACTGTAAATGCTTTGGATGTGAACAAGTACCAAGCAAAATAGATTACATCGTTAGGTCTTAGATTTCATGTGTGACTGTGCTCGTTTTAGAAGGTACTTCAGTTGCTTTAGAGCCTCTCAGTCCACCAAATCCTGATCCATGACTTCATTCTTCACTTCTCCTAGAATAAAATGGAATATAGTAGGCAGGGATCGGCCATAGACTACCTCGAATGAAGTAGTGTTGGTGGATACATGGTACGATGTATTGTGCCCATACTCAGCCCAAGGAAGCCACACGGACCATGTCTTGGGATGATCAACGCGAACACCTCTTGCCAAAACATAATGAGAACAAATACCAAGCAAAATAGATTACGTCGTTAGGATGAATTACAAAAGCAAATCGAGGTTATCAATCTGTTTGGTCTATTAATTTATTGACGAAGATATCATCAATAAATCTGTTTCTGACAGTGCTCCTACATATATGGGGTTATGCATATTGAACTTATCTGAAAAATATGTGATCTTATCATGTCAATTTAAACAATAGACTGAATTAGAAGAACTTACGTGAAGGGAATCCAAAATTTGTAGTGTTTGATGATGATGCCATGTTTCCTTTCTTCCTGTTATTGATTTGTAATCCCTTTGATGACATCACGATTGATGGATTATCTTCTTGCAATTGATGGTATAATGGTGTTTGTATTTTTTTGAGAGAGAATTCACAAGAAACAAAACGTTGGTTTTGTTTTGCCTCTCGATGGTTACCATCTCCTGCCATCCATGTATATATATATATATATATATATATTTGTGTGTGTGGTGTCCAAGGGAGTTACCACGGTTATTCCTCCGTAATGCATTACCTCCATCAAATAATGCTTATATTTAATTATATAAATACACACATATATATAAATGGACAAAAGGCCACACTTAAATTGGAAATAATCCAACATTCTCCCACTTGGCCGATGACCATTTATTATTAGATTGGCCAAATATGTGTTTTACTTCCTTATAGTTCTACCATAGTAGAAAAGTACAGCCACACGTATCTCTATAGATACGGGACCCCCACAATACACACAATGGTAAAAATATAAGACGTAAGTGATTAAACATAATGTGGTAAAAGAATTTGTCTATAATACCAAAGTTAGTGCGCACGGTAAATTAAAATAGACAAATAAGTATTACATTCGAGGAAATCGTTATTTACATTAATTGTTCATAAAGCACAATGCCATCAAATAAGGTCTCGACAAAAACCCATTTTAGCTATGTGTTCCTGAAAAAACCTTGGGTGGTAGACCTTTCGTCATCGGATCCGCAAGCATATCATGAGTGCTAATGTACTCGATACAAAGACTATTTTCCTCCACACGTTCTCGTACGAACAAAAAATTTGTATCGAGATATAATCCGGCGCCACTCGAACTATTACTTTTCGAAAAACTTACAGCGGCAGAATTATCACAATAAATCTTCAACGGTCTTGAAATGCAGTTTACGATTTTGAGTTGCATTGTATGACAAGTTGCATTGTAAACTGCAACATACTCTGCCATCATAGTAGAGGTGGTAGTTAACCGTTGCTTATGACTCCTCCATGAGATAGGCCAGCCTGACATCATAAAAATATATCCCGACGTTGACTTCTTATCGTCTTTGCATTTAGCAAAATCGGAGTCAGAAAACCCTGTCACTTCTAAATCATTACTTCGTCTATAAACAAGTTTGTAATCTTTTGTCCCTTATCATTACTTCGCAAGACTTTCTTAGCAGCCTTCCAATGATCAAGGCCGGGATTAGATTGATATCGACCTAACATACCAGATATATAAGCGATATCTGGACGAGTACAAACTTGTGCATACATCAAACTTCCAACTATGGAAGCATAAGGAATTAACCTCAATTGTTCCTTTTCTACCTCTGTTTTCGGGCATTGAAAAGAGCCGAAAACGTCTCCTTTAACTACCGGAGCAACTGAGGGTGAGCATTGTTGCATGTTATAACGTGCAAGTACACGGTCGATGTATGCCTTTTGAACAAGCCTAATGTCCCATTGGCCCGATCTCGGTGAATTTCGATGCCTATTACATAGGAGGCTTCTCCGAGATCTTTCATGTCAAAATATAGCGAAAGTAATCGCTTTGACTCATGCAACAAATCAAGATTGTTACTTGCCAATAGAATGTCATCAACATAAAGGACAAGTATGACAAAATTTCTCCCACTCATTTTAAGGTAGATACACCGATCCACTTGATTTTTATTGAAGTTATTCTTCTTCATGACTTCATCAAATTTTAGGTACCACTGGCGTGATGCCTGTTTCAGCCCGTATATTGATTTCTTAAGTTTACATACTAAGTGTTCTTGACCCTTAGCCTTAAAACCCTCTGGTTGGGTCATGAACACATCTTCATGTAAATCATCATTAAGAAAAGCAGTTTTGACGTCCATTTGATGCAACTCTAAATCAAAATGAGCTACTAACGCCAAAACAATCCTTAGAGAATCTTTTCTTGAAACTGGAGAAAAAGTCTCCTGATAATCAATTCCCTCCGTTTGAGTGTAGCCTTTGGCGACCAATCGCGCCTTGTAACGCACAACGTTTCCATTCGGGTCTAATTTGGTTTAAATACCCACTTGCATCTTACGGGTTTTACTCCCTTGGGTAATTCAGCAAGTTCCCATACGTCGTTCTTATTCATGGAATCAAGCTCTTCAATCATTGCTTTATTCCAGTGAGTAGATTGGTCACTTTTAATGGCATCACTATAGGAGGTTGGATCATTGCATTTTCCTATATCAAGATCAGCCTCATTAAGATAAACTAAATAATCATCAAAATTAGTAGGCCGTCTAGATCTTTGTGATCTTCTTAATGGTTGTTCGGGTTCTTGAGTTTCAGTCATGATTTCAGGGATTTGACTAGCTTGAGGTATTTCATTATTTGCCTCAAAAGTCGATGTGTCATCGAGAGGTTCATTAGGTGGGGCATTGTTATCCACAAGAGGTGCAATAGGTTGAAAAGGCACGGAGATTATTGGCCCCTCCTCTTGCACTTTTTGTAATTCAATATCATGAGATACATTGCTCCCACTAATGTTTGAGTTCTCTAGGAACTCAGCATGTCGAGTCTCGACAATGCGAGTAGTATGTGATGGGCAATAAAATCGATACCCCTTTGAACGTTCAGGGTAGCCAATAAAGAAACAACTTACAGTTCTCATGTCAAGTTTTCTTTGTTGGGGATTATAAAGCTTAGCTTCAGCCAGACAACCCCATACTTTCATATACTTAAGACTAGGTTTCCTTCCCGTCCATATTTCAAAAGGGGTCTTTGGAACGGATTTTGAAGGAACCCTATTAAGTATATGAACCGCTGTCTTTAAAGCCTCTGTCCAAAGGATTTTAGGTAAGCTTGTATTTGCTAGCATACTGCGTACCATGTCCATAAGGGTCCTATTTCTTCTCTCAGCAACACCATTTTGCTGAGGAGTACCCGACATGGTAAACTGGTTTAGTATCCCGTGTTCCTTACAAAAATCAAAGAAGGAACCAGGAGCTTGACCAATATCAGTATGTCTACCATAATACTCACCTCCCCTATTTGATCTCACTACTTTTATCTTACGGTCGAGTTGATTTTCAACCTCGGCCTTAAAAGCTTTAAACATGTCAAGTGATTCAGATTTTTTGTTGATTAAATACAAGTACATGTAACATGAATGATCATCTATGAAAGTGATGAATGACTTATGTCCGGTTATTCCAGCAGGAAAAGGTCCACAAATACCTGTGTGTATAAGTTCTAGTAAACTAGAACTTCTTGTGGCACCCTTTTTAGTTCCCTTTGTCATTTTACCTTTAAGGCATTTCACACATGTTTCAAAATCATTGAAATCGAGAGTTGGTAATACACCATCTTTCACAAGCCTCAATATTCGGTCTCGTGAGATGTTGCCTAAACGTTGATGCCACAACATAGATGATGTTTCCAAATCTCGTTTTCTTTTAATTGGATTTTGAATAACATTATATGATAATAAGGATATGGAGAAGTTGTAATCCAAGCATAATTTATAAAGGTCGCCAACTAAGCAACCATAACCAACAATGTCGGAATTTACACTTATAGTAACCCTACCATTACTAAAAGTTAATACATAACCTTCATTGTTTAACTTTGGTACATATACTAAATTCCGAGTAATGCTCGGTACATATAAAGTGTTATATAAATTCATACAAAAGCCACCTTCCAATATTAAAGGTAAGGTGCCAATAGCTTCAACACTTAAGTCTTCACCATTTCCAACTTTAATGGTCCTTGCTTTCTTTCCAATCTCCGGATTGTATGGAATCCCTGTAAGGAGTTTGTAACATGAACCATAGAACCAGAATCAATCCACCATGTGTTTGTGGGAACATTAACATGAAAGGACTCATAATCATCATGAATAAATGATCACCTTTCTTAGTCAACCATTCTTTGAATTTAGAGCAGTCTCGTTGGAAGTGTCCCTTTTTATGACAAAACTTACAACGAGGAGGACCCTTGTCTTTTGTTGAACTTGTACTTGCATTAGTCTTTTGGGCCTTTGAGCTTTCTCCATTTTGGGAATTGCCCTTTCTCTTGGCGCTGCTTGTGGTCGTGATATGAGCAACATCCGGTTTCTCAACTTTAAGGCGCTCCTCCTCTTGCACACACATCGCAATCAACTCACTCATTTTCCATTTGTCCTTTTGAGTGTTATAGTTGATTTTAAAAGGACCAAATTGTGCTGGTAAGGAGGTCATGATGAAGTGGACCAAGAAGCCCTCGCTAATCTCCATATCCATGCCTTTAAGTTTGTTTGCCATATCACTCATCATCATTATGTGCTCACGCACACCACTCACACCGTCATACTTTGTTGTTAACATTTTCAAGATCATAGTACTCGCATGAGCCTTGGAGGTGCCTTTAAATTGCTCCTCTACGGAGTCCAAGTAGGTTTTTGCGTTGTTTGAGTCAGGAATGGATCCGCGAATGGCAACCGAGATGGAATTCTTTATACATGCGGTTTGATCTCTCCCACTGTTCATACACCCGTTTTTGCTCGTGTACTTTCAGCAGTGAGTGTATTAGGAGGGTCATGCCTCAAAGCATAATCAAGATCCATTACTCCAAGAGTAAGTTTAATATTATCTCTCCATGACGCAAAGTTAGTGCCAGTTAAAAGTTCAATCCCATAATTTGAAGTTATAGTGGATGCCGGAAGATCAAAAGAATTAAATGTATGCATAAAAGTGACTTTAATGAAAAATAAAGGGATATAATTATTATAGAGCATGTCAGTAAAGATATCCCTATTATAAACACCAAATAATAGGCTTAAGGTATTGTGTTTGATTGTTGGTTTTGCGTTGGCAAAGACCAATGATCAAACATAATGACCATATAAATAATAAATATCACATGTAACTAAATGTAATATCATGTCATAATAACACCTTTAATTTTAATGTTGAATTCAAATAACATTGCTTTGGCCTAGTTACTTAAATTCATCATTAAAACATATACTATCAAACAATTAGCCGTTGGGATCGTTGATTGATAGTATAGGTTTATAATTCCAATTAAAATAAACACAATGGATCAATTTCTTATTCATGTTTAAAAAAAATATATGTATTCCAGAAACTGTGGTTTGTCTAGATCGATTTGCAAACAACGTGTAGTTTATAATAACGGCACACCAAATCAATCCGTTGTTTAATCGTCGTTATATAAAATAAATTCATGTAATTGATCCATTGTAAAATTAAAATTGGACAAAACACCAGCAATAAATGAATCTGGATATATATTACATATTATATCGATGTCATTTAAAAAGGATTTGAAACGTATTTCCTTAAAATCACTTGCGAGTAATATCCAAAATGATAGTTAGTTTCATTTGGATAATGATTCATCAATGCAAGTTATAGAATAAATTGTTTTGATAATTTCAAGGCACCGAACAATATACTGATATATATCCAGAAACAAATCATGAAACGTATAAATCCTGAAACGTTTCTTTTATCAATTTTAAATGCAAACTAACCATTCGACCATATCTTTCATTCATAGTTTTCTGGAAGTTATTCGATCAGTAATTTTTATTTAAAAAAAAAAACAGATTTTCTATTCTGTTTACAGAAAGGATTATTTAGAAAACCATATTATGTTTAAAACGAATTACAGATCGTAATAATACATGGTTCATGTATGTTAAAGCAGTTTCCAGAAAACCCGATGATGGTGAAGGAATTTTTATGTTTAAATTGACATGATCAACCGTGGCGCTGATACCACATATTGAATTTATTTGAAAAATATGTGATCTTATCATGTCAATTTAAACAATAGACTGAATTAGAAGAACTTACGTGAAGGGAATCCAAAATTTGTAGTGTTTGATGATGATGCCATGTTTCCTTTCTTCCTGTTATTGATTTGTAATCCCTTTGATGACACCACGATTGATGGATTATCTTCTTGCAATTGATGGTATAATGGTGTTTGTATTTTTTTTGAGAGATCACAAGAAACAAAACGTTGGTTTTGTTTTGCCTCTCGATGGTTACCATCTCGATCCTGCCATCCATATATATATATATATATATATATATATATATATATATATATATATATATATATATATATATATATATATATATATATATATGGTAGAGATCAAGTAAAAAGAAAATTAAAGTAAAAAGGGTAAAAGGGATGATTATTTGATCATTTTTCGGTATATATATCATCTGATAATCGTTAGTTCATCATCTTTATTGATTAAAACTAGTTCTTCATCAATTTCTTTTTGATGAATCTAACATATTCATCACTTTTTAGATGAAAGTATTTTGTTCATCAACAAATTATTCCAAAATTTTGTTTTCTGTATTTGAAATCAAAAAGAAATTGACGAAGAACTAGTTTTAATCAATAAAGATGATGAACTAACGATTATCAGTTGTTATATATATCGAAAAATGATTAAATAATCATTCTTTTTACACTTTTTACTTTAATTTTCTTTTTATTTGATCTCATCCATATATATATATATATATATATTTGTGTGTGTGGTGTCCAAGGGAGTTACCACGGTTATTACCTCCATCAAATAATGCTTATATTTAATTATATAAATACATACATATATATATATATATATATAAATGGACAAAAGTACACACTTAAATTGAAAATAATCCAACAATGCATTCATTGCATTGTATTCAATTTAAGAATAAGCCATCACTATATAATTTATCTTAACCTGCAAATTGTTGACTACATCGATCAGGGCTTAACTATATGGGGGTTGATAATTTAATTACTTTTTATATTTCCTAAGTGATTTTAATATAATTAAATTATAAAAATAAGTATTCAAACTCATAGACTAGGTACATGTCTAACCACCCTTTTCCACTTCTTCTATACCATCTTGGGGATGTCGAACATGCAATGCTTGAACGATCATCCTATTACTAAGTATAAATATTTTAACTTCAAAATAAGGGCCCCCTAAAGTATATAAAAAACATCGAGTAACAAAACTAAGCAATCGGTATTCAAATACTAATTAATCAATTGTATTAAGCAAATGACTGCTTTAGCCAAAACAAAACAGACAAAAAGCAGTTAATAACAATTAAGCTTGTGAAATCTATATGTGTATGCTGATCCCTTTTTTTTTTCTTTTTTTTTTTTGCTTCTTCCTCCGAATTTTAGTTTTGGGCTCAACAAAAATAGCCTTACATAATAGAATAAAGAGAATATCTAAAAATAGGCCCCTACTAACCATGAGTCCTAAAGTGGTTTCCCATTTTGCACGTTCCATAAGACGGCACTAATGTTTAGCAACCAGCATTTGACATTTCTTCTTGTGCCCAACGCTCCTAGATTTGGCATGATTAAGTCGTTTATGCGCAACATTGTGGTTGGTTTTAACCCAGATCTGTGTGGCACTCTTCCCCTCTTCTCAAGTCCATGGTTTCAAAAGCTCTATGTAAATCCTGCTCATCATTTTAACAAGAAATTAGGAAATAGAGAAAAATCAACAAGGATTGCATGGTTAAGGATTGGGCTCCTACTAATGGTGGCTTCCTTTTCTCTTGGGCCATATGCAACATGCATGATAAGTGCGTGAAATCCGTCATAAATTTTCATCGGAGTTTTCAAAATTTTCATAATATAGTTATCTATCTCAATTATTTTGTATAGATTTGTACGTAAACTTAAAATAGAAGTGTTTTACATATAATTATCAATTTACAAGAGTTGATACATGTAGTCGTATACATATCCGTGCATATTTGCATATGTACATGTGTGTACGTATAGAGACATATAATATGTGTATGTAAGAGTGCATAACACGAAAGATATTGGTGTATATTTTAAGGAAACACATATACACATATATAGGTATGTTAACATGTGAAAAAAATGCACCTGGAAACTTTTAAAATAAATGATATTATAAGTGCATCAAAAATCCGTCGGAAAGTTCCAACCCCAATGGAGTTTTCTAATTTTTTTTCATATTTGGGGTATTTATCTCAATTAGTTTGTATAGATTTGAAGGTAAACTCAAAATATAAGTGTTTGGACATATAATTATCTATTACAAGAGTCGCTACATGTAGTCGTTTACGTATCCGTGCATACTTGTATATATACATGTGTATACGTATAGAGACATATACATATGTGTATGTACAGTGCATGACACGAAAGATATTGGTGTATATTTTAAGGGAATACATGTATGCGTGTATAGGTGTGTTATCGTGTGAAAAATGCGCCAAAAACTCTTGAAAAAATGATGTTATGATAAGTGTTTTCACATATATACATGTTTCTTCATATTTTAGGTATCTATCTCAATTATTTTGTATAGATTTGTAGGTAAACTCAAAATGTAAGTGTTTTCACATATAATTATCCTTGACGACAGTCGGTACATGTAGTCGTATACGTATCCGTGCATAGTAGTATATATACATGTGTGTACGTATAAAGACATATACATATATTGTAAGGGATATATTGTAAGGTATATATGAGTGTGTTCAGGTGTAACGCCCCAAAGTTCAAAGGTTGTTATGGTTAAGTGTTATTAAAGATTAGAGGTGTTTATAAAACTAGAGGAGCTAAAACTGTCAAAACAAAAGTGAAAGAAGTTCAAGGGCTATTTTGTCATAACTTGATACTTGTAGATTTATATTGACTTGTAATAGTCAATAAGCAAGAGATATGCATATTCATACACTTCCAAAACCACAGCTGCGATTTTTGGCTAGCTTTGGAGCATGATTTACAGCAGAATTAGAGTTCTTTGAATCACCCTATCAATCCTTTATAGCACAAGGTAAGATTGGTTTATTGTTTTCAAGCTTCAAATGGGTCAAGTGAAAGATTCAAGGATCAAAACATGTTAAGTAGGTTCTTTGTTGTTATTTTGATGTTAGTAGCTTTTAGGGGTATAGGAAAACACTCATATGAGGTTAAAAACTGATTAGAAATGAGTTTGGTTGAGTTTTGGTCGGAAAAATAGTGTTCTGGCCGACTTACTGGTGCAGACCAGGGGAGGCACGGGCGTGCCTATAAAGGGTACGGGCGTGCCTTACTTCCCCGTGGCAAAACCTAGTTCATACGGTACTTTCCGTGCTTTTTGACTGAGGCACGGGCGTGCCTGAGAATGGCATGGGCGTGCCTGAGGGAAAGGCACAGCCATGTCTAGGAAAGGCACAACCATGCCTGAGGGAAGGCACGGGCGTGCCTGAGGGAAAGGCACAGCCATGCCTAGGGGGTGCCCAGCTTGCAATACTTGAATTTGTATGATTTTTATATATTGCTTGTAGGTACCATTTGTCGGCATATGCGGTGACTTTATTATCGATATTGGAGCTGTTGTTTGAACCATCCTCGTTACCGAGGTGAGTATACTATTCCTTTAGCAGGTTTAGCATATGAGTATGCATTAAATGAACAACATGATATTTGTGTTATAAGATATGAATTTTATGGATATTCAATAAAGCAGCGCGAGGTGTAACTTTGTACCAAGAACAGTGTTATGGTATACAGTCACGCGAGTGGTGTAGCTGTATACCAAAGCAGAGTAAGTACGTGTGAGTTAGTATATGTACACGTACACAAGATGATATGATATGATATGATATGATATGGTATGAAGTGATGTGATATGATATATGATATGTATATGTGATGCAAGTACAGGTGTATAGCCATGCTGTGAGTGTACCATTTTTCGGCATGAGCAATACGTGATTATAATAACCGAACAGTATGATAACCGTGTTATGTGTTTTATCTGTTTGTTGGATGTGGAAATCCTGTGGAGTTATTACTCCTGTTTATTAGATGTGGGGCATCCTGTGGAGTTATTACTCCTGCTTATTGGATGCGGGCATCCTGTGGAGTTATTACTCCTGTTATACAGCACCAAGAGTAGCTGGGGATAGGCTATACGCGAGGTATAGATAAGCCCCAGCACTGTAAAAGTTTATGCAGGTTTGCAGGTGATTCATTTCGGAAGTGAGACATCCTGGTCTTTTAATTACCAGTTTCTAGTAGTATGCTCACTAAGCGTTAGCTTATGTTTTAGTATTGCATGTTGCAGGTGATGCAGGTTCCTGCAAGGGTAAGGCCCCGGTGTAGAGATCAGCTTGATAGCTCCTGATTTTTAAGAGGCAAACTTTGACACTACTTTTGAAAATGTTAGCACGTGTATGTTTGAAAACTGTATTTTTGTGAAACTCTTATATCTTTTTGGTGCTAACTCGTAAGATAATGTTTATAAATCTAATTTGGAAAAAGTGGTGTTACATCATGGGCACGGCATGAAAGGTATATATTGTAAGGGAATACATATACACGTGTATATGGGTGTTAACTTGTGATAAAATGCGACGAAAACTCTTAAAATAAATGATATTATGATTGGTGCGTTGGAAATTCGTGTCGTGCCCTTGAACACACACATATGTATATGTCTCTATGCGTACACACATGTATATATGCTATTATACACAGATACGTATACGAATACATGTTCCGACTCTTGTAATGGATAATTATATGTGAAAACACTTGTATTTTGAGTTTACCTCCAAATCTACACAAAATAATTGAGATACATACCTAAAATATGAAGAAATTAGAAGTTCAGTTATAGCATCTTAGTAACATCAACTCACTTTGGTTATGGTTTAGTGTTTCATTTGGGTCATGGTTTAATTCAAATGATCATCTTTGATTTCTTCCTAAATAATGTTTATATTGTTTTTTAATTTAGTGTTATCGTATTGTTATTCATGATTTATTCATATGTTTCTTCACTCTTATATCGAAACCATGAGTACTTTTACTCTTTAATCAAAATATGGTGATTTAAACCATGGATAGTCTATTTTGTTTAGGTTGTCACTTTCTTAATTGAAGTTGTAGTTTTCATATATGATTTAAGTTTATCATCAAACTGTAGTTGGACATGATACAAGGGTTTTTAGGTTTTTTAGATATGATGAAGTGTGTTGCTAGCACCTATTGGAAATTTGTTGCTGCTAATGTGGGTTATTTGTTGCTGCCATTTGTTGTTGTAATTAGTATAAAGTATAAACTTTCTATTGCTTTTTTATATAAAAATATTGCTGCTGTTTTTTTAAAGATATGATTCAATATGTCTTTGTCTTCATTTTCAGATGAAAATATGAAAGCTGTTGCTCTGACCTGTTGTATGGTAGATATGTTGATTTCGTCATTTGATCAATTTGAACTAGTTTTTAATAGCATATTGGTAATTGTCGCTTGAAATCTTGAAATTTGAATTCCCGAATGTATTTATGTTTGTTGCTACAATATTAAATTAAATCAAATTTTAGTCGAATCGAGTTCGAGAGTGTCGAGTATTTTCTCGATTCGAGCTTGGTTTAATTGATTGTGGTTACATCTCCTGCTATTCATCAATGGAAGTTGGAGCTCATCACAACTCCGAGTTTATTTGTCTGCAATTAACGGCATAAAATTTTGTTTGTAAGCCTGCTATGATGTGGAATATAGATTTTAATACAAGCTGAACCGAATTCAAATTATTTCTTGTTCTTGAGTTCGTGATAGAATCTATTTGCTCTAAACCATAATTTGTAGCACTACAGAAGTAGCTATTCGTGGTAATTATTTTGTCTTTCATCTTTCCATTAAAATGCATATAACATTTGCTAGGTTCATGTTCATATGATGTAACTTCTTCCTACCCTTCCTGCTGATTAAAATGATGTCAGAGGCCATAGATGATGTTCTCGATGACGATGAAGTTGAAGATGAAACTGATGAGCTTACAAAATCTACAGAGCTAATCTTTTTTACCTAAAAGTTTTATTCAAGATCATAATAGTACCTTCTTGCAATAGGTCAGAATATCAGTCTTAATTAATCAATTTTAGCTTGAAAGTTCGATTAAAGCTCATACATGAAAATATTAACAGTAGAGATGGTTTGTGAATGAAGACAAGTCTCTCAACTTAGGTTAGCACAATGGTAGATAACCTTGATCGATTAACTTTTATTACAACTGGTATGAAACTAGTTGTTTAACTTTAACACTTAACTAATTGTATAATCAGAAGCAACACCTGTGTATCCAAACTTAGAAAAATAAGTACCGATAATTGATATTTCAAGACACGATTATAATGAGACAATCACACGTTGTTTTTTCTATTTTCTACCAACTTAAATGTTTTCCTTCTGGAAATATATTAATTTTAAAAAAAGTTATGGATAGTAATGGAGATAGATGTACTTGGCTTTGATGGGGTGTTATGTTTTATATGTAGGTGAAAAGCATAAATGGGCATTACAATTGATGAGAAGCATCGATCTCTCTCTGATCTTCAAATTTGGACGCTTTAAGTAACTAACAAACTTTAATTATGTATTTTAAATATTTTATTTTATAAAACGATGTTATGTTATTATTGGATATTATATTATTTTGGTATTATTAACAAATATAATTTAATATATATATATATATATATATATATATTGTTGACGGAACTGAGAGAAAATCTGATGTGGCAAAAAATGATGACGTCATTGATGACGTGTAATTGTGACATGGATAAATAGAATGTTTTGATTGGTTGATAATGGAGAAAATCAATTAAATTCAATTTAATTGGAATGGTTTGTATGTAAGTTATGAGAGAGTTGTATGAAATATGTAAGGGGTTTTAAGAAAATAATATATTAATGTAATTAATTATAGATTGTTTGAAAATTATGTTTAATAACTTGTGATATATTTTGTTTAGAGAAAAAATAATTATATATTTGTGTTCGTCTCATTTTTATCTAGGGTTTGATATTAATTTTATCGTAATATGACTTTTTTTTAAAATTAGTATATTTAATTGTTTTATCCATCGAGAGTAACGGATAGGTAATTATTGAATATTTTATTCGTTTTTATATTCATTCCCTCTACATTCGATATTATAATTGATTTCTTGGATTTTCGATAAAAATGATTAAAATATACTATTTTTTAAAAATTTGTCGTATTACGATAAAATTTATATGTTTGAGGGTGTTTTAAAACTGTAGGTTAGTAGCATAAATCTATTTACAACACTACCACTACCACTTTAGGGTTCTTTAAAATTAATTATTAGGATGTGAGTAAATAACCGTACAGAATCTGTAACTCTACATAATTACTAGGTAATGAAACAACCGTCATGTTAGTGACTTTTGTAACTACACAAACAACTTGAAATTTGATATAAATATTTAATTGTCTTAAGTTTTCTTATCTTATAACTAATAACTTGGTATATAAAATTAAGGTTATTATTATATGGATATTTGAATTCAATGTTATCTTGTGTTTTCAATTATATTTAATTTACTTAAATAATAAATTATACTTAAATATTTTACGTATGTATAGACATAATCTATTCTATGTTAACATCTTATTTTTATGTGATCTAATTTATATATACTTAGATTGAAGTCATCATTATTTAATTTTTAATAAATTTAGTTTACAATTTCAAATATACAAATGGCTAATAAAAATGTCTTTTAAGTACTTCATATTATAATATCAACAATAATATTATGATATTATGGTTATACCTTTATAATATCGGGACAGAGCTCCATCACCACAAACATATAATATTATACTATGAAGTTTAAATGTAAAAGATATTTTTTAAAAAGAGTATGTATAAAAAGTATTAAATATAAATGTTTTATTTACGTATCCGAGCACCGCACGGGTATAACTCTAGTTGTTTATTATTGTTGATACTTTGGAATTTATGTATAGTTGATACTAATGTGTGGTTTGTGTTGGGTATTATTAGATTTAGTGGGTTATTTGTTTGTGTTTAAAATTTCTTGTTTGTTTGTTGAATCGTTGTATTGTCTTGCATCTTCCTAGTTTTTATTTTAATTTGAATTTTTCTAATAATCCATGGAAAATCAGTCGGAAATGTATCATAAACGTACTCCGTTGTAAATCTGTCGGAAACTTTGTCCATGGTAAATCTATCGGAAACGTCCATGGTAAATCCATCGGAAACATGCTCTGTCGTAAATCATTTTCGAAACGTGGCCCATCTAAATCTGTGGGAAAGTGATCTGATGGAAACCCGTCGGAAACATGGTCCGTCGTAAATTTGTCGTAAACCCGTCGGAAACATGGTCCGTTGTAAATCTGTTGGAAAAACCTGTCGCAAATCCATTGGAAGTCGATTAGCGAGGCCTCTTTTTCCGGTGATCGTATTCCGTTGGTAACACTGTTTCCAACGGATTTTGTGGTCGGAAATCGCCATGTTTACAGATTACAAGGTTCATGATATTTGTTTGGAAGCAGCAAAAAGTTCTATCTAACCAACACTAGTAATTACAAAATGAAGCTAGTCCTTAAAGATAAAACTACATCTAATCGTCAACACGAGACGAAACCCTTCCAAAAAACATAGTTCTCGGCTATTATTTTTATTTTAAAAGTTACGATCTATACCTTCCAAATTGCCCACGAAATTATTTTCCATTTTTTGATCCTTGCAATATATATATATTAGACAGTCCTAACTATTGATTTAAATAAAAATATTAATTATCACATCTCAACCATCCATTAATCTCATTTTGACTTTTTATCGATCAAAGTTGGATTCAATTTTGACTTTAATTTAAATCAAACTTATTAGAAAAAATTATATATATGCTCTTTTTATACCTTAAAATAACGTATTTGATCAGCCTAATTTACAAATATCATATTTGTCTTTTATAACATTTCAAAATATCATCTTTAACCAAATTTTTGGTTTTATCATTTTAAAATATTTTATAATCATTTTAAATTGCTTTTAATTGTAACAATAATGATCAATGACTTGTACAAGAAATACAATCAATCTTTTTGTATCATGATACTACGATTCTACTATCAGTCCGCCGTTCCCACTTGCAGCGGCTCTTCCACAACCGGTGTATTGACACATCCATGGTGTAGGGATCAAAACACCACCTTATTAGGATCGAACTTGAAACCTTAACAAGAACCAATTAGAAGATACGGATAATAGCACCACATCAGCTTTGAAGAGCAAGCAAGAACTACCGAAGGAGACCGCTTTCATATAGGAGCCAGCAAAGCTACTAATTAATGCACATGGAGCGAGCCACCTGCGATTGAGGGGCAATCATATGCTTATGTGAAAAAATTATCCTCTCATTGATGTTCTACCGAACTAAACTAATAATAGTTTATCATTTAGAAAGAATGGCAAAGGAGGCCTCCTTGCATTGCCCAACTAGAGTGATAAATCCACAATAGAGCCCGTGCGCTTCACAAGATCTCATTCTTTAATAGCAGTATCACTACCAAAGACAACAATCGCTACATTCTCATTCTCAAGATTCGAGGCTATTCCTTTCACACCGCAGGAAAATTCAACCATTTCCCCGGTTTGAATCTTGTTCAACCCATAAACACGTGCAATCTCATCTCCAACCAAGACCACTCGACCAATCTCATCCACTTGAAAATTCATGTAAAAGTTGCTAATTTTACTTTCTAATAGAGTCGTTAGTTCAGTAGCTCTAGGAGAGAAATCCATTATTCTATTTATTTTGATATCTAAGGGGGAATACCGCGTCAATTTCAAAGAGCTCTATTTCTAGACCTATTCTTATAGATCAGATTCGATCTTTTACTACTCGCATCAAGAAAAAAATATTTTGGTCTTCATTATCTCCATGTTAAGGCAGCAAGGTTCAAAGTACACTTGGTAGAACATGGCTTAGAGAGAGTGTGGACTTCAGAGAGAGCTTCCCTTACGTGGTCTACCAAAGAGACTGAATTTCTTTACTGTATAGGTTAAGTGAGACATGCTTAGCCCACAAGCTCATAGACTTGGGCTCTTATTGGTAGGTTCAAAAGAGCCCTCGTAAGGACTGTTTGGGTACACAATGAGGTTGGATTGAGTTTTTATAAGAGCTCAGGGTTGTGGCAAGTCATTTACAGGTCCCGGGGAACTTGACTCATTTGCAGCTCCTTGGGGCCAAGTTCCGACTCCTTATTCACATGTTAGGCATTTCCCAGGGCTAAACTATGATGTTTGGAAGCTATATAAGCCCAAAGGAAGATGACTTTTGGAGCAAGTGGGAAACTTATCTTTTGAGTAGAACACCATGCTGCCCTTATGAGCATGACCAAAGGATGCCAGCGAATCTGCTACTTTGCTCCTGCATCTAATAAACACGACACTAAGATATAACGTGGTTTGGTCAAGGTTAGGACCTATGTCTATGTACAAGAACTAGAGACTTCTTTATTATGACTAAAGTATTCACAAGATGTCACCCCAAAGGTGCATATAAACCATAAAGGGTTGAATGACAAGAAACCCTAGCTTGATATTTATAACTAAACAAATAACCGTAATTCTTAATTAGGAAAATCTAATTTACCAAAAATTAGAAATCACAGCTGTCGCACAAGACCAAAAACAATTTGGGTGATCCATGTCGTGGAGCCTCCGGGAAAACCCCAAATGTTGCTTTCGATGTGCCCACACCGAGCGCACTTAGCACCTTGTTTTTTTAGTTTCAAATATCTTCAAAGCTATTTCAAGTCATATCCTAATTAACAATCTTCCCCTTGACTTGAACTCTCTTTGACCACTTTATTAAAGAACCTCTCTTTTTTGCCAACCTCCCCAAAGGGACTACCTCCTTATATGAGCCATGAAATCCGACACCGCATCACATGATTTCACGAGAGACCAACTCCGCATGTATCGTCTTGACTTCGTCCCATCAATTTTTCTGGCTCCAAGGATAGTACATGAAAACCTTTTGACATATGGAGGAATAGACATCGCTTCAGATAAAGCTTATCACCTTGCTTTTTACCACATAAAAGTAACCATCGTTCAATCCACCTCCCCGTACAACACCTCATCGGTCAAACACTACAAAACCGCAAAACACGCTTGGAATTTTATCTTCTCCTTCTAACTCTACCGCGTAACCCTGCTGAACCACAAGAGCCCTCGTCTAGCAAAACCACAAAACATGCATTTGCTTGAGATCTTCAATCAACAATATGCGATCCAAGATAACCTGGCTCACACCACTTATAGGGATCAAAACACCACCTTGTTAGCATTGGACTTAAAACCTTAACAAGAACCCGTTAGAAGATGCGAAGAACAGAATGTAACGACCTGAAAATATTGTAAATATTCTTAGACGTGAATTATATATTTATGGAATTTAAGGATATACAAATAATAGAAATATATTCTTTGAATATATTAAGAATGTTTTTACTCCTAAGATACGCGTATATATATTAGTATTATACGTATAATAATATTTCCAATATATATTTATATACTTTGTATTCAAGGAGTTTGAGGATAGATATTTAAATAGAGTTATTAAATTACATCGTAGAAAGAAATTAAATTAAAAGATTAAGGTCGAAGGTTTAATAAAATTCAAACCTAACTAAAAGGACTAAAAGTGTAAATTAAGGGGGTTTAAGTGTAACTTGTAAATTCAATTTGAATACAAATTGAATTCACGTGATGACATTGCTTGTACGGTTGGGTTTCCTTTTTTTGCAGCTTTTATTTTTGCAGGCTTTGTGCTTTATATATATATATCGATTTCTATATATATAGAGAGTAGAGTAGAAGGAGTTACAAAAAATAGACAAACACAGTGAGGAAATAGTGAGGTACTTTGAGCAGAGTCTCGTTTGTACTCGTATAGAAGTTACGGGAGACCGAAAATATTGTTGCGAGCATAGCTTCGATCGAGGTTTTGCAAGAATTGATCCGAGAGGTATATTTCTTTAATCTTACGCTTCTATTTCGACTATGAAGATGTTTAGGCTACATGCATGTCGAGTTTATGCGTTTCTATGGAGTTACTAAGCACGTAAAGCAATAATCTTTGGTTAGGAGTTGTTATTTTGCATGTCTAAGTATTCTAAGCTAGTTTAGACTTCTCTAGAATATTTGGATCGTGTTTTCAACATAGTAACCTTCATAGGTTATTTGTGGCGTTTGAGTTCGTGTTCTTGACGATCCGTGAGCATTGTTTGTCTTTTCAAGCTCGTGTGTTTCGTTATCTGGACTAAGGTGAGTTCAATATTTCTCAAAACCGAGTACTAGACAAAAATGAAATATTTTCAAAAGTAATGATTTACTATAAAATGGTAATATGTGTTTATATATTACCTATGCATGAAATATGTGATATATACATATATATGATTGTTACGTGTTATGAAATCGTATGATGATTATGCTATGTTATGAAGTTATGAGTTTTAACGTAATATTTATTTACGAGACCTTGGGATGGGGGTAGTCCAATCCTTATTAATGATGCCTAGTAGATTGAACCTTCTAGGAAAAGTGCTAGCCATTTGTGGGTTACCGGACGTTCATGACAAGTCCGGGACAACGTGATGATGTATTTATACTTATTGGAATGATATTTGGTACTAGAGGTTGTACCTTATTAAATATCATGCGGGTGTGAGGAGGTGTAAGAGGTAAAACACCGTTATTACTTCACCTTAACGGCATTGTGGAATACGTTGTATACCACGTCGCCGGAGTAACGATAGCGGGAGATGTTGCAGTCTAAGAATTATTAGAAGTCGCGCTCTAATTATTCTTAGACGGGTAATAACGTAACTCGTGAACCGGGTCTATATCTTGGGTTAAGATAATATCCCTAGACCATTAATGGTGATTGTGATGATGACGATAGTTATGATTTAAAGAATTACGATAATGGAGTATATGAAATAACTGTTTGAGGTGCTATGATTAGCTGACCGTTATGTGCTAAATGTCAAATGATGGGTTGGTCAACTATGTGAATGGGTGGGAATGGATTATTATTTATTCTGATATTACCGCCTAAAGTATGTTATTTTTTAATTGAATCTTTTCTTATCTCTATTGACTCACGAGGCTTTAAGCGGACACTTGTTTCTTGAAATGTGTCTTGTACTCGTGCAGGTTGCTTAGAAGATTGCTTGTTAGACACGGACTTTGGGTAGTGTACTGTCTTAGTTGATACCAATTTGTTTTATCGCATCAAACAATTTATGTCTTTAAGATTAATGTTTATGAACGTGATGTCGTGATTTTCAAACTGATGTAATCTCTTATCGTTTCGGTAAGATGTATTTTATGGCTAAAGACTTCCGTTGCATGTTTCTCTGATAAAATGGCAAGATTTTTGTAATTGGTAAATTTTGGGAAATCACGGTCGTCACAAGTTGGTATCAGAGCCGTGTTGTGAGCGAACTAAGCATTAAGTCCGATGCTTAGACTTACAACTGTTAACGGCTCGTTAAGAAAGAACAAGACTTCTAAGGCGGGGAGGGTGTGTACTGACTGCTATAGGAATTCTAGATCTTTTCCTTATAGTTTAACTCTACCTCTTTTCCTTATAAGAATTCTTGTACATATCTACGAACTTAAGAAGTATATTTTCGACTCAATTTCTTGTACCTTCCATAGAAGATGGTGGTTACACGCAAGAACAATGGTAAACAAGGTGCTAATCAAGGGAGTGGAGCTGGTGGATCACATCCACAGCACGAGGATGGGGATGTGGGAAGTTTTCACTCACAACCACACGTTGAAACTGTTCCAACTACTATCGAAGGGACTGCATCTACTAAGGAGTATACGGAAAGGAGTAGCTATAGTGGGGCTAGCACAATAAAAATTGCTTCTTTGGAACACCAATTGAAGATTCGAGATAATCAAATAGCTCAAATGAGGGAGGCTATGATAGCTGCGGGTCTCCTTAAAGAGACCACTGAACTAGACCAGAATGATGAAAGTGAAGCAAGCAATAAGGACAAACGCCATGGTCCTGAACCTCGTCAAAGGACTACGAAGGCAGAGGGTAGTTCGTTTAGAGCTTTCATGTGCTGCAAACCTCCAGTTTTGAGGTGAAGATCCATTGGTTTGTTCTCGATGGTTGATGAAGATGGAGCAAGTTTATGACTCGGGGGATTTTATTAATCAACAACAGGTCCGTTATGCCATTCGGATGCTTGAGGGAGAGGCTGTTGAATGGTGGAACTCTGTCTACCAAAACCTTTCTGAGATAGTTCGGAAAGAGATTACTTGGTCCCAGTTTATTGAGAAGGTGCAAAATCGTTTATGCAATTTGGGTGCACAAAGGCGAGTTGAGAGAAAATTTTTGGAGTTGAAGAAGGGGACAATGTCGATCAGCAAGTACAACACGACTTTCTCGGATAATCTTACTTTTGCGAGGAGACTTTGTCCTAATGAAGCTTCTTTGGTAAACCAGTATATGGGAGGTTTACCGTTTGAGTACCGGTCTGCTATCCGTAATAAGTCTACCCTGGATGTGGCAATGGAGGAAGCGAGGAATATTGAGGAAGACTTGGGTTTGAAGAATCCAGTTAGCGGAGAGAAGAGAAAGTGGGAGGGGCCATCTGGGTCCTCAAAGAAAAAGAAGTTTGGGTCCGAGGGCAAGAAGAAGGACCCAAATTTCCACAAGACTCGTCACTCTTCCCATAAGGGTCCCTGTACTAAAAACACTATGAGTTGCAGGAGGTGTAGTAAGATGGGGCACACTAGTTTTGAGTGCACAAGTTCTGAACTTATGTGCTATTACTGCAAGGAGATGGGGCACATGGCTTCCGCCTGCCCGAAACTGAAAAACAAGAGTGCTGATGGTAGCAAGAAGCCTGCTACGGGTAAACCTACTGGGCGAGCTTTCAAGATGACTACCGATGATGCTCGCAAGAATGATGAGGTGATTTCTGGAACTTTTATGATAAATTCTATGCCTGCTAAAGTACTATTTGATTATGGTGCTAGTCGATCTTTTGTTTCGCATGCCTTCTGTGCTAAATTTGATAAACCCCATAGTACTTTGGATTTGGCTTTAGTTGTTGAGATTGCGGTTGGAAAACCCATCACTATTCGTGATAAGTTTAATGATTGTGTTATTTCTATTGATGGTAATGATTTTATGGTGACACAACTTCCTCTAGAGATAGAGAGTTTTGATGAAGTAATAGGTATGGACCGGATGTCTAGTCTTAGGGCTGAAATTATTTGTTCTAAAAAGCTTGTACGCATACCTCTTTCTACTGGAAAGTTTGCTATTGCCTTTGGAGAAAGGTGCCCGGGAATTCCGGTTCTACTTTCAGTGATGAAAGCACGCAAGTGCTTATCCAAAGGTTGTTCAGCATTCTTGGCTTACGCCATATCTTCTGCAAAGAAGAAGGTCGAATTACGGGATGTGGAGGTCGTAAAGGATTATCCGGATGTTTTTCCCGAAGATTTGCCCAGATTACCGCCGACACGTCATGTTGAATTTCAGATTGATCTTGTTCCAGGTGCAGCACCGATTGCTACGGCACCTTACCATTTAGCTCCGTCCGAGATGAAGGAGATGATGACCCAACTACAAGAACTTTTGGATAAGGGTTTCATTCGACCAAGTTCCTCACCTTGGGGAGCGCCAGTTTTGTTCGTTAGAAAGAAGGATGGAACCATGCAGATGTGCATTGACTATCGGGAGTTGAACAAGGCTACGGTTAAGAATAAGTACCCTTTACTAAGAATAGATGATCTTTTTGATCAACTGCAAGGTGCTTGTTACTTTTCAAAAATCGATTTACGTACGGGATATCATCAAGTGAAGGTCCGAGATGAAGATATTCACAAGACGGCATTCAGAACTCGCTATGGCCACTATGAGCTTCTCGTAATGCCTTTTGGTTTGACTAATGCTCCGGCTGTGTTTATGGATTTAATGAACCGAGTTTGTCGTCCTTTTCTGGAAAAATTGGTTATTGTATTTATCGATGATATTCTTATTTACTCTCGTAGTGAGGATGATCATCGCAGGCATTTGCGTGAAGTTCTTGATACCCTTCGCCAAGAGAATCTCTATGCCAAATTTTCGAAGTGTGATTTCTGGATGTGAGAAGTCCAGTTTTGACATGTGATTAGTCAGGATGGATTGAAGGTAGATCCAACTAAGATCAAGGCGGTCGAGAAGTGGGAGTCGCCCAAAACTCCAACTGAAATTCGATGTTTCTTGGGTCTAGCCGGTTATTGTAGGAGATTCATTAAGGATTTTGCAAAGATAGCGACCCTTATGACCCGTTTGACAAGGAAGACAGAACTTTTTAAGTGGACTGAGAAGCAAGAAAATGCTTTTCAAACTTTAAAGAAGTGTTTGTGTGAAGCTCCTATTTTATCCTTACCAGAAGGTAATGAAGACTTTGTTGTATATAGTGATGCATCCTACTCGGGTTTGGGATGTGTTCTTATGCAACGAGGGAAGGTAATTGCCTACGCTTCCAGGCAATTGAAAGATGCAGAATTGAATTATCCAACTCACGATTTAGAGTTTGCAGCTGTGGTTTTTGCTCTTAAATTGTGGCGTCATTACTTGTATGGGACAAGGTGTGTCATCTACACCGATCACAAGAGTCTACAATATATTCAGAATCAGAAGGAACTGAATATGAGGCAGAGGAGATGGATGGAACTTTTTATAGATTACGATTGCGAGATTAGCTACCATCCAGGTAAAGCTAACGTGGTAGCCGATGCGTTGAGCCGAAAAGAACCAAGGTCATCCTATCGACTTAAATCTATGGGTATTATTGTTAGATCCGACATCTTTGAGCAGATTCGAACCGCTCAAATTGAAGGGTTGAAGGAAGAGAAGTTAAAAGACGAAGTCATGGTTAAACAACATGCGGATTTAACCGAAGATAACCGCGGGTTGAAGACTTTCAAGGGTCGTGTTTGGGTTCCTAAAGTCGGTGGCGTTCGTGACGCTTTGTTACGCGATGCTCACCGTTCTAAATATTCTATCCACCCAGGAAATACTAAGATGTATCTTAATCTAAAATCCAACTATTGGTGGCCGGGTATGAAAGTAGATATTGCCGATTATGTGGCAAGGTGCGTGACGTGCTCTCAAGTCAAGGCGGAGCACCAGAAGCCGTATGGGGAATTACAACAACTTGAGATACCAGAATGGAAATGGGACAAAATCACCATGGATTTTGTTATTAAGCTGCCCAAGACTGCTCATGGAAACGACATGATCCGGGTAGTTGTTGATAGGCTAACCAAAAGTGCTCACTTTTTAGCCACCAAGGAGAACGAAAAGTTAGAGAACTTGGCTAAGTTGTATATTCGCGAGATCGTCACGAGACATGGGATACCTTTATCGATTGTTTCGGATCGAGATAGCCGGTTTGCATCAAGGTTTTGGCACAAATTGCAGGAGGAATTGGGTACGCGAGTGCACTTGAGCACGACATATCATCCTCAGACGGCCAGAGCGAAAGAACGATTCAAACTTTGGAAGATATGTTAAGAGCTTGCGTGATAGAGTATGGCGGAAGTTGGGATTCTCACTTACCTCTAGTAGAATTCGCATACAACAACACTTATCATGCAAGTATTGGTATGGCTACGTTTGAAATGCTTTATGGTAGAAAATGACGCACTCCTACCTGTTGGTTAGAACCGGGTGAAAAGCAGTTTGCGGGTCCGGAAATTGTTCAGCTCACTGCAGATAAGGTAAAAGTGGCCCGTGAACGTTTAAGGGTAGCTCGGGAGAGACAAAAGAAATACTCCGACAAGAAGCAGCGACCCAAAACTTTTGATGTCGGTGAGAAAGTAATGTTGAAGGTCTCGCCCGGGAAGGGTATTATCCGTTTTGGGAAACGGGGTAAGCTTGGACCTCGTTTTATCGGTCCGTTTTTTATACTTGAACGTGTTGGAGAGCAAGCTTACAAACTTGAGTTGCCACAAGAGCTGGAGGGAATACATAATGTGTTCCATGTATGCTATTTACGAAAATGCTTGGTCGAGGAACCGAGTATACTACCTCTGGACAAACTCCGCATCGACGAAAGTAAGAAGTTGATCGAAGAACCCGTCGCAATCTTGGATCGTAAGGTCAAACAACTCCGAAAGAAACGGGTGAAACTAGTGAAAGTACAATGGAAAAATAAGCACGGTGGGGATATGACGTGGGAAACCGAAGATGAGATGAAGACTAGGTATCCCCGGCTGTTTTCTTAGTCGATTCCGAGGACAGAATCTTTTTAAGTGGGAGAGAGTTGTAACGACCAGAAAATATTGTAAATATTCTTAGACGTGAATTATATATTTATGGAATTTAAGGATATACAAATAATAGAAATATATTCTTTGAATATATTAAGAATGTTTTTACTCCTAAGATACGCGTATATATATATTAGTATTATACGTATAATAATACTGCCAATATATATTTAATACTTTGTATTCAAGGAGTTTGAGGATAGATATTTAAATAGAGTTATTAAATTACGTCGTAGAAAGAAATTAAATTAAAAGATTAAGGTTGAAGGTTTAATAAAATTCAAACCTAACTAAAAGGACTAAAAGTGTAAATTAAGGGGGTCTAAGTGTAACTTGTAAATTCAATTTGAATACAAATTGAATTCACGTGATGACATTGCTTGTACAGTTGGGTTTCCTTTTTTTTTGCAGCTTTTATTTTTGCAGGCTTTGTGCTTTATATATGTATATATATATATATATATCGATTTCTATATATATAGAGAGTAGAGTAGAAGGAGTTACAAAAAATAGAGAAACACAGTGAGGAAATAGTGAGGTACTTTGAGCAGAGTCTCGTTTGTACTCGTATAGAAGTTACGGGAGACCGAAAATATTGTTGCGAGCATAGCTTCGATCGAGGTTTTGCAAGAATTGATCCGAGAGGTATATTTCTTTAATCTTACGCTTCTATTTCGACTATGAAGATGTTTAGGCTACATGAATGTCGAGTTTATGCGTTTCTATGGAGTTACTAAGCACGTGAAGCAATAATCTTTGGTCGGGAGTTGTTATTTTGCATGTCTAAGTATTCTAAGCTAGTTTAGACTTCTCTAGAATATTTGGATCATGTTTTTAACATAGTAACCTTCATAGGTTATTTGTGGCGTTTGAGTTCGTGTTCTTGACGATCCGTGAGCGTTGTTTGTCTTTTCAAGCTCGTGTGTTTCGTTATCTGGACTAAGGTGAGTTCAATATTTCTCAAAACCGAGTACTAGACAAAAATGAAATATTTTCAAAAGTAATGATTTACTATAAAATGATAATATGTGTTTATATATTACCTATGCATGAAATATGTGATATATATATATATATATATGATTGTTACGTGTTATGAAATCTTATGATGATTATGCTATGTTATGAAGTTATGAGTTTTAACGTAATATTTATTTACGAGACCTTGGGATGGGTGTAGTCCAATCCTTATTAATGATTCCTAGTAGGTTGAACCTTCTAGGAAAAGTGCTAGCCATTTGTGGGTTACCGGACGTTCATGACAAGTCCGGGACAACGTGATGATGTATTTATACTCATTGGAATGATATTTGGTACTAGAGGTTGTACCTTATTAAATATCATGCGGGTGTGAGGAGGTGTAAGAGGTAAAACACCGTTATTACTTCACCTTAACGGCATTGTGGAATACGTTGTATACCACGTCGCCGGAGTAACGATAGCGGGAGATGTTGTAGTCTAAGAATTATTGGAAGTCGCACTCTAATGATTCTTAGACGGGTAATAACGTAATTCGTGAACCGGGTCTATATCTTGGGTTAAGATAATATCCCTAGACCATTAATGGTGATTGTGATGATGACGATAGTTATGATTTAAAGAATTACGATAATGGAGTATATGAAATAACTGTTTGAGGTGCTATGATTAGCTGACCGTTATGTGCTAAATGTCAAATGATGGGTTGGTCAACTATGTGAATGGGTGGGAATGGATTATTATTTATTCTGATATTACCGCCTAAAGTATGTTATTTTTTAATTGAATCTTTTCTTATCTCTATTGACTCACGAGGCTTTAAGCGGACACTTGTTTCTTGAAATGTGTGTTGTACTCGTGCAGGTTGCTTAGAAGATTGCTTGTGAGACATGGACTTTGGGTAGTGTACTGTCTTAGTTGATACCTATTTGTTTTATCGCATCAAACAATTTATGTCTTTACGATTAATGTTTATGAACGTGATGTCGTGATTTTCAAACTGACTTAATCTCTTATCATTTCGGTAAGATGTATTTTATAGCTAAAGACTTCCGTTGCATGTTTTTCCGATAAAATGGCAAGATTTTTGTAATTGGTAAATTTTGGGAAATCGCGGTCGTTACACAGAAACAAGATAAACACGACACCAAGATACAATGTGGTTTGGTCGGTGTGTTATGACAAAGTGTTTACAAGATATCATCCTAAAGGTGCATATGAACCACAAAGGTTAAATGTCAATTAACCCTAGCTTGATATTTATAACTAAACAAGGAAACTTAATTTTTAATTAGAAAACATAGCCGCACCAAAAACAATTCGGGCACATGTCTACCCGATCCACGCTGTAGAGCAAGGGCCTACAACGTGGAGCCTCAAAGAAAAACCCAAAATCTTGTTTTTGATGTGTCCACGCTGAGCACACTTGTTGCACACCGAGCACATTGTTTTTTCAGTTTCAAATATCTTCCAAGTCATTTTAGTCATATCCTAACACATGGAGCTTGCTTTCACTTTGATTGAGACCATAAGTGTTCGATTTAGACAACCAGCCTTCAAACGAGTTAGTCGCAAAAAATATTAGATCAAGTTTCTAAAGAAAAACCCTAATACAACCTCGGATCTCTTATATCCTCGTCATGGCAAACCTTTTTGAGCCCTATTCCCACTCTCAAAACTACCCGAAGTGGAGATATAGGTTTTGGTTTTTTGAACAAATGAAACCCTCAACAACAAACATGGAGTTAGCGGTGGAGGTGGGTTATGTAGTTGATGGTCTTCCGTAGAGAGAGGACGCGAAGTGGTAAGAGAGAGAAAGATGGCGATGGTGGTGATGCCCTCGAGGTGAAGGTGATGATGGTGGTAGTGTAGAGAGAGAGAGAGAGTCAAGAGAGAATGAGAGGTGTAAGTGAATCAAAGTTTAAATGAATAATAAATGTTAGAGAGGAAAGAGATATCTTTTGATTTTTAAATTTTTTTTATAGTTTCACTAGTGACCAAAAATGTAAGAGGTTTCACTATTTTAGAATCGAATCTATAAAAAGTTATAGACCTAAATTGTAAAAACCACCGATCTAAATAGACTATCTATACAACTATATAAACTATTTAATATTTTTTTTCTCTTTTTAATTTAAGATTTCTTAAAATTCAATCATTACAAAATCTTAACCTTTCATTCTATTTAAGTTAATCTTATCCATTTAACTTTATATTCATTTAAAATATACTCTTCCACACTAACACACCCTCTCACAAAAACATAATTATTCACCCACATTAACATAATTTTCAAAATCTTATTAATCTCTTTCCTAATTTCATAAATATAAATATTTTTTTATTTTAGTATATTTTATAATTTATTTTTAAAATTAATAAAATTATTAATGCAAATAAAAGAAAATTTTAAAAAATAGACATGTTACCGTGAAAAACCCTTTTATAACGTTAAATTACGCGAATAACATGTAATAAGAAAATGAGTTTACTTCTCTAAAATGTATTGAACTATACCCTAAATGTTAATGTGGGTATCCACCTTTCAAAAATGTTAGTGTGTGTATTGGACTTTCAATTTGTTGTTATTGTACGTATTTTGGTTACATAAAAAAACAAAAAAAATATAAGTTTAGTATATATAATAGTAAGTTTAATACACACAATAACATGTTTTTTGAAAGTTTAATACACACAATAATATTTTTAAAAGATGGATACATAAATTAACATTTGAAGTATAATTTAATTAATTTTAAACAATTAAGTAAGAGAATCAAGGGCGTATAGGCTGTAACGGTGAGAAAATCGATTTATTTTGCAATTGAGAAAATCGATTTATTTTGCAATTGCAGATCATATCTTCTCTTCGTTTTGTGATTTCCGATCATTTATAAGGCTTTTGACGCGAAGATGTTTGCGATCATGTTCAAAGTGATGATAGTACGTGTTTGACACACACAATGATAAATTTCATACAAAGATTGTCAGTCGAAGCGACTCTCCATGCTAAGAGAAGATATGTGTTTTTTGTAATTCTATCAATAGTCTTTCTCTCTGTAGTCCCTAACAAAATATTAGGGTATTTGCCGGTGGTTACTCATTTGAGTAGCAGGTAGTGTTAGGTGCATATCAGGTGTTTGATAAAATGCTTAAATGATTAATCATCTGCAGTTTTAAGGTATTGTTATCTGTTTCTAAGTTTATACTTTGTGTTTGATTATTTAATGGTTGAAGTCGATGCTACTTAACAAGGGTGAAGGATACAGGGGCATCACTGATGCATGAGCTTATTTATATATATCGGTGGTTATATTTGGTGTCTAAAGTCTGTGGGTATAAGACTACTGTACAATCTATGGTTGTTACAGTGAGGGTATTGATAATGGTCTTAAACTATTTATATTGGATAATTGGTATGCTAAAAAGGATCTTGCAATCTACTTTGGTTTCTGATGTGTGTCATATTTTGGTAGTTGTACGCTATTCTTTCTGTTCTTTCCCACAAGGGTCTCTTTAGCCTGCCGCAATGCAAGTCTGTTTAGTCATCTAATTACAATCTACAAATGAAAGTCAATTCTGCAGTGTTTATGTACAAGTGATTTTAGAGTTATGATGAGTTGAAGGATCGAGCTGTGAATATGGAGGTGCATAAAAAGTAAATTTCTGAGGTATTGTTTATTTTCTTGATCGTTAGTTTTGATTATCATTTGGACTCATAGTTGAGACTATATTTCACACGCGAAATTATATATAAGTTGTGGTAAGTTGCTATCTTTTATTTGTTTATGTAAATTTCAGGCTCCAAAATCCTGAACCATCAACTTTAGTTTGGTTTTGTTTTCAATAGGATGGGAGATGCGATGTTAACATGCAAGAGTACAAATTTTGAACCTTGAAATCCCTACTAGTATACTCTATATTAATCCAGTTATCATTAAATATTATAATGTTATAAGTTTTCTATTTCCTTGATGTGATCTCATTGTCGCAAGTGTTTTTTCACCAATGTGTTGATATTAAGACAACTATTTTTTGTCAGTAAATGTCAATATCATGTTTAAAATGCAGAATTGATGAAGTTTTGCTGCAAAGTTAGCCCACCTTGTTGCCCACTTCAGACGAGTTAGTTTAGGTTGCTTTGGAGTTTCTGAAAATTTAGTTAGACTTCTTCACTATGGCTCGAAATCTTGCCCTTCCCAAAACATTGATGATCTTTCCCTGAATATATCTATCCACAAAGATTCAAACTTTAGACCTCCAACCACCGACATCTCACAGCATGAATCTGAATCTTACTACACGTCCCTTCTTGATAGATCAACTTGTAGGCGGCATCTAAATCAAATTTGTTCACAGATAATTGTTACCGGCTTTCAGTACAATGGGTTCATTGTCACAAAATTTATCCATGTTAGCTGTAATTTAGGGGAGATTTCTTATGTACGCAAGTTGTTCGACAAATTTTCTGAACCATATGTATTTTTGTGGAACACTATTATTCGGGGCTATTTGAAGCAAAACATGTTTAATAAAGCTATTGCGTCGTACACCCAAATGCAAAATGTGGTCATTGATTCAGATTGCTTCACACTGCCTCATGTTCTTAAGGCGTGTGGAGGATCTGTAGCCTTTGAAATTGGTCGGGCTGTACATGGGCATATCTTCAGGAGTGGTTTTGAAGTGGACGTGTTTGTTCAGAATGGGGTTGTAGCAGTGTTTGCGAAATGAGGTAGAATTGATGATGCTAGAAAAGTGTTCGATGGGTTGGGTGATAAAACCATCGTGTCATGGACTGGTATCATTTCAGCATATTCGCAAAATGGGCAGCCAGTTGAAGCTTTAAAATTCTTTATAAAAATGAGAAAGTGTGGTTTGCAACTAGACTGGATTACTTTGGTTAGTGTTATTAGCGCTTATGCTGACATAGATGACTTGGGACACGGGAAATCTTTTCATTCTTGTGTAATCAAGATGGGACTTGAGTTCGAACCCGATTTGCGGATTGCTCTCACTACTTTGTATGCAAAATGTGGGCATGTTATGATTGCAAAATCATTATTTGATGAAATGGAGATATCTAATATGATTATGTGGAACGCCATAATATCAGGTTTTGCAAAAAACGGTTTCTGCAATGAAGCTATAACACTTTTCCAAAGAATGTTATCGAAAAGCTTAAAACCAGATCCTATCACAGTCTGCTGTAGGATCCTGGCTTGTGCCCATCTTGGACCACTGGAAGAACTGATGTCAAAACTGATGTCTTTGTCAGCACAGCACTTATTGACATGTACACAAAATGTGGAAGCCTAGACTTGGCCCGTAAATTTTTTGATTAAACGAAAACAAAAGACATTGTTGTGTGGAGTGCCATGATTGTAGGCTACGGCTTACATGGTAAGGCACATGAAGCCATCAACCTATTCAAGTTGATGAGCAAGCCAGGGTGGGCCCAAATGATGTCACCTTTATCGGGCTTCTTACAGCCTGCAATCATGCTGGATTTGTAGAAGAAGGTTGGAAAATATTTCAAAGTATGATAGATTATATATGGTATTGAACCCCGCCATCAACACTACGCTTGTGTTGTCGATCTTCTTGGTCGTGCTGGGTGTTTAAACCGGGCTTCTGATTTTGTAAAAAGGATGCCAATCAAACCTGGTGTGTCGATATGGGGTGCACTTTTGAGTGCAAGTAGGATTTATCGCCATGTGGCACTAGGAGAATATTCTGCACAACAGCTTTTTTCATTAGACCCTTATAATACAGGGCATTATGTACAGCTTTTCAATCTCTATGCTTCTGTATATATGTGGAGTGGTGTAGCAAGGGTTCGAGTATTGATGAAGGAGAGAGGATTGGCCAAAGACATGGGGTGTAGTATGATAGAGATCGAAGGAAAGCTTAATGTTTTTCGTATGGGAGATATTTCACATCCAAAATCAAATGAAATATTCAAGGAGCATAAGAGGTTGGATGTGAGGTTGAAAGAGGCCGGATTTATTGCAGATACAGAGTCTGCTTTGCATGATTTGAGTTATGAAGACAAAGAGGAGAGTCTTTGCAATCACAGTGAAAGGCTTGCAATTGCTTATGGCCTTATCAGCACTCCTTCTGGAACTACACTTAGAATAACTAAGAATTTACGTGCATGCGTTAATTGTCACGCTGCAATAAAACTGATTTCAAGACTTGAAAAGCGGGAGATAGTTGTTAGGGATGCCATTCTGTTTCATCATGATTTCAAGGATGGAGAGTGTTCTTGTGGAGATTATTGGTGACTAAGATGACTTTAGATAACTGCACCTTAGTTTATCTAACTGGGTTAAGAGTCTATCTATATGTGATTGCTTGATCAGGTATGTAATTGTCAGTACAGTAAACTAAATCGTTTTGCTTGATTTTTGTTTTAGTAATCATCATGGCTTATCTATCTGGGCTCTAATAGAGAGACTAATACCTGTTTTCAGTTGGGTTATTCCTTCCATGTCTGCCATAGATGAAAATGCCCAACAACCACCTACATGTCATAATGAAATTTGATATAAAAAAAAAACTCCCAAAATAAATGCTTCTTAATTACCACATTGGACTATATATGTTTGATCTGAGAAATTCCCATACTAAATTACTGTCAATTTACTGTCAATTTATGTTTTGTTGTGTGTGTTTCAATTCTTGATCGGAATACAGCTATATTGATAAATAGTTATAAAAGGAAATCTAGAAAATCAAGGTCGTATTGGCTATGACGGTCATGTTGAATGTGTATCATTACTTTTCCGGTAACCATGGCAATTGAGAAAATCCATTTATTTTGCAATTGCAGATCATATCATTCTCTTCGTTTTGTGATTTCAGATCATTTATAAGGCTATTGAAGCGAAGCTGTTTGTGATCCTGTTCAAAGGGATGATAGTACGTGTTTGACACACACGATGATAACTTTAATACAAAAATTGTCAGTTGGATTGATTCTCCATGGTCAAGAGAAGGTATGTATATTTTTGTACTTTTGTCAATATTCTCTCTCTGAAGTCCTTACACTATTTCAGGGGATTTGCAATGGTTACTCATTTGACAAGCAGGTAGTGTTAGCTACACAGCAAGTGTTTAATACAATGCCTATACGATTAACCATCAGCAGTTTTAAGGTATTGTTATCTGTTTGTAACTTTCTAAGGTTACTCAGTGTGGTGATTATTTTAATGGTTAAACTCGATGCTTCTGAACACGGGTGTAGCATACAGGGGACTGTGGGTATGAGTCTACTGAACAATCTATGTTTGTTTCAGTGAGTGTATTGATAAACAATCTTAAACTATTTAAAATAAATGGTATGCAAAAAAGGGTCTTGCGATCTACTTTGATTTCTGATGTGTGTCATATGACATTAGTTGCATGCTATTCTTTCTGTTCTTGTGCACAATGGTCTCTTTAGCTTGCTGGAATGCAAATCTGATCAATCATCTAACTGCAATCTACACATGAAAGCCAATTCTGCAGTGTTTTTGGAAAAGTGATTAAGAGTTACAAGAGTTGAAGGATGGAGCCATGAACATGGAGGTGGCCAAAAGTAAAATCCTGAGGTATTTTTGATTGTTTCGTGATAGTTCTGATTATCATTTGGACTCATAGTTGGGACTATATTTCATAGGCGAAGTTAGATTTAATTTGTACTCTGGCTTTCTTTTATTTGTATTTGAAAATTTCAGGCTCTAAAATCCTGAACCATCAATTAGGAGTGTGATTAAAGTTTTCAATAGCATGGGAGATGTGATGTTAACATGCAGGAGTACGAATTTTCAAACTTTGAAATCCTGACTGGTATACTTTATACCCTCCAGTTATCTTGAAATATTATCGTGTTTTAAGTTTTCTATTTCTTTAATGTGATCCCAAGTATTGTTCCATCCTAATCTGAGCGCATGCCAAACCTTTACTGGTACACTCTGTTGAAGTGATTGAATATGATGAGTATAGGATGCTTCAAACAATATTCAAACAATATCAAATACACGAAGGCGGAATACGGTGAGTGCAGCGGATTAGGGCTTCACACTCAAATGAACTTTTCACTATATATATATATATATATATATATATGTATATATAACCTATACATGGAAGCTATATAATTACAATATTAGTCCCTCAACTATATATACATATATATTTAACAAATTCAATAGCTGAAAGGTAGGATTGTATTAATTAAAGGATAGAACTCAGAGAAGCTCCTGTAATGGATGCTTCCTGCCCAAGCATAAGCCGACTAACAATCTTAGAAAAATGAAAATTGAATACATACTCCTCACGTCTAAGGGCTATACATAATAAATAGATCCTCTCTCTTCTAACAGAAAAACTACAGGTGACAATCACAGCCCTACACGTGGCTTAGGCCTTCTCTTATAGACTATCCAAGTGTTGGGCCTCGTGGACTCCTCCAATTCATTGGGCTGTGTGTAACGTTCCTTATCAATGGGCACCCTTGAAAAGGTAGTTTGTCTTCAAGCTGGAAAGTTAGAAATTGGCTCTGAATGTTAAATGCGTCTTCCCAAGTGGCCTCTTCAGCAGTACCTTGTTCCATCTCTAGAGATCGTACAGGTGGAGAGATATTTTGGGAGGGTGTGGGAGACTGGAATCACTTGATAAACCTGGTGGAAGCTCTGTTTCGACGGGGGCAAAACCCACAGCTCTCTTTAAAAGCGACACATGGAAGACGGGATGTATCTTAGCCGATTCTGGAAGTTGTAACTTATAAGCAACCGAGTCAATCTTTATAATAATGAGTAATGGGCCATAAAAACAAGCTGCTAATTTTGATTAATACAACGAATAACCAACTGTTGATGGTGAGGACGGAGCTCCGGAAATACCCATTCGCCAACTTCATTCAAAATGAACATCATGACGATGCTTGTCGGCAGAGGACTTCATCTGAGTTTAGGCCCGATTAAGATGATATTTCATCTGGTTAAGGGCCTTGTCACGATCCTGAAGGTCTTGCTGGACCGCTTCACACCGTATTTCCTCTGGAACAAAATGTAACAGAGCTGGACAGGGCCGACCATACACTATCGAAAGGTGTGGTGTTACCGGATATGTGGTAGGTCGTATTATGCCAAAACTCAGCCCAATGAGACCAGTTCTTGGGTTGATCAGCAGCAAAGCATCTTAAGTATGTCTCCAAACTTCAGTTGACCACTTCGGTTTGCACATCGGTTTTGGGATGGTAAGTTGAGCTAAATTTAAGTTCACTCCCCTACATTTTAAAAATCTCCCGCCAAAATTTGCTCAGAAAAATGGGGTCTCAATCACTTAGTATGGATTTAGGGATGCCATGAGATGATTTCTTTAAGGAACACATCGGCCATAGAACGGGTAGTATACGGGTGTTTGAGAGGAATGAAATGACAGTATTTGGAAAGACGATTCACCACCACAAGGATAGCTTCATACCCTTTCGATTTAGGGAGACCGGTGATGTAGTCTTAAGAGATGTCATCCCAAATGGCTAAAGGTATAGGGAGGGGCTGCAATAGACCCACCGGTGACAACGTAAAGGACTTATAATGCTGGTAAACATCACACTGCTACACAAAATTTTCAAAAGTTTTGATCATTCCAAACCAATAGACGTTAGCTGAATTCTTTTATAAGTACGGAAGAATCTGGAGTGACCCCCCATTTAGTTGCTGGGGAACTCGTTTAAGAACTTAGGTATCTGTGGGGAAGTGGCGGGAATAATGAGTTTGTGTTTATAGTACAGCTTAAGCTCGAAGAGAGCAAACTTAGGGTATGTTTGGTAGGGAGAAAGGGGATAGAGAAAGGGAAAAAGAAAGATATCCCTTTTTTGTTTACATATGGAAAAAGGGTAGGTGAGAAAAACTTCATTTCCCTTTCCCTGTTTTCGTTTCTCCGTGTGAGGTAAAGAAAAAGAGGGAATTGATAAAAAAGACTACTCCGTGGGAATTGGTCTGTGAAGTGAGAAAAATGATCCTTCCTCTCTCCACGTCTAGGGCTCGATGCTTTGCTATCCAGTGAGAGCCACCACCGCTGCTACCCCTTCTCGACTTCGTGGCTTCACCGCCGTTAGTTCTCGTGTGTGTACCGCCGCCGCTGGTTCTCGCGTCTACCGTCGCCGTTGGTTCTCGTCTAGTTCTACCACCCCTGTTCTCCGCCACCGCCTCTTCACCGCTGGTTCGCCACCGCTGCTTCTTCACCGAAGGTATCTCTCCATCTCTGTGTACCTCTCTCTCTCTCTCTCTCTATTTGAGTATCTCACTTTGTTTAAGTATCTCTCTCTCTGTGTTTGCTTCTTCATAGCCGCCGTTGGTTTTTTCTTGTTGGTTCCTGACTTCCTGTTCTATATTTGTTGCTTGAATATTGAAAGCAACTTGAAAGTGGTATTTGTATTTGTTGTTCCAGTGGCATTTTTCCAGATTAGATTATCATGGCATTTTTCCATGATTTATTTACTAGTTTTTATAACAATGTTTTTTGATGTGGTCATAGTTGAAAGGTGGGTAAGAGTAATGCATTTTAATGATTAATATATGTCCTTTTTGTATGATTTTTGAGTTTAAAATAGATTATTGTTATTAACACATTATGTGTTGGTGTTGTTAAATTGACAATCAATAGAACTTGAAATGGATTGTTAATTGACTCAAATTGATTGTTTGTTATGGAATCAATACGGATGAAAATAAACAATTTGTTACAATTCCTTGTGCTACCAAACAAGAGAAATGATTCTCGGATACATTTGCTAAAATCTACCAAACAAAAGATTCAATTCCCATTCTCCAGACCAATTCTCTTTCTCTGTAATTCCATTCTCTGCAATTCCATTCTCTGTACCAAACGCACCCTTAGGGCAAGACAGGAGCTGAATAGTTAAATCGCTAATCAGTTTTTGTATTCGAGCATCAAAATCATATCCCTTAACAAGTCCCCAAATAAAGTTGTTTTTCTTAGTGAGCTCGGTGAGAGGTTGAGCAATTTTTCCATAGCCTTTGATGAATTTACGATAGTATCCGGTGAGGCCCAAGAAACCCTGTACACCTTTCATGTTAATTGGTGTGGGCCAATTAGTAATTGACTGGACTTTGGTTAGATCCATTGAAACCCCTCTTTGATTGATCATGTGGCCCAAATATTCAACGGATTGGAGACCAAAATGGCTTTTCTTTCTGTTCACCACTAACTGAAGCTGAAAATGGTGTTCCCATGAGGCGTTATAGATTAGGATGTCATCAAAAAATACCAGCACCCCTCGACGTAATAATGGTCAAAAAATCTCATTCATGAGAGCCTGAAAAGTAGCGGGTGTGTTGGTTAGACCAAAAAACATAACGAGGAAGTGAGGAACTCTTAATGGCTGTCATGAGTTTCAAAAGTAGTTTTCTCTATATCTGTCTCACGGACCCTGACTTGTTAAAAACTGGACATGAAATCGATCTAAGAAACGGGACACGTGGAGCTCATCAAGCAATTCCTTCACAATAGGAATCGGGTACTTGTCGGTATAGTAGCCTTATTTAGCGCCTTGTGGTTGATACATAATCGCCATGTTGCATCCTTCTTCTCGACTAAAATAACAGGGCTTGAGAAGGCACTTTGGCTAGCTCAAATGATACCCGTTTGCAACATTTCGTTGACCTGTCGCTGGATTTCGTCCTTTTGAGTAGGGTTGTAATCAAACTGAACAAACATGAATGAGGCTTGTTTGTGTTTGTTCCTTTAATTTAGCCCCGAACAAATAATGAACATGAACGGATAAACGAATGGATTTTTGTGTTTTTTTCATTCGTTTAACTTTAGCCGAACAAATAAACGAACACGAACGATAAACGAATGAGCTTTGTGTTCACCTGTTTAAAAGATCAGTTAGTTCGTGTACATTTTTGTTCGATCATTTAAATGATAAATGAATGTAAACCAAGGGAATACACACTATAATGTAAATCCAACATTATCAAACACAAATAAACCCTATAGATAAACACACTCACAAACGAATGATAACTAAACATTCATGAACATAAATGAACGAACAAGAGCTTTGTTCATGTTTAACTAAACGAATGGAAAATCTTGTTCATGTTTGTTTGTCTATTAAACAAATGAACATAAACGTACATCCTGCCAAACGATTTCACAAACGTTTCATAACTTCATGAACGTTTGTTTCATTTACAACCCTACTTTGCGTGTGGGGGTAACGATAAGGTCGTACGCATATGGGTCCTTGTCATTCAGGTAAATTAATTGTGTGTTCAATGGTTCTTTGTGGTGGCAGCTTTTTCGGGTTTTGGAAGGACAGTAAAGGCACTTAGAAGGGCATCAAGTTGTTGCTGTTGGGATACTTCCAAAGAGGAGGACGCAGAGGTGTCACGGTAAGACTACTCAGTAAATTCTCAATGCAATTTCGAAGGGAGGTTTGATTCAATAGGGGAGAGTTTATCCCCTTGAGTTTCGCCGGGGAACCATTCTGCCAAAACTGATTTCATGGGTCCTCCACTTAACAAGACATTAATTGTCTTAACCACGCTATGCCCAAACTAGTGCATCGACATGGCACTCAAAATCACCAAACTTCAAGGAGACTTTGCGACACTATTGAGTAACCCACATTCGATTACCATTGCCTAAACAAATTCCTAAAGGAGCAACCCCACATAGTTCGAGCCCCATGGCCCTAGCAAGCTTTTTGGAAATAAAATTCTGGGTGGCACCACTGTTTATAAGGATTAGAGCGAGGAGGCCATTGATTTCACCCATTAATTTCAAAGTTTTTAAGTCTGAGGAAGGAGAATTGATGGTTACGCCACAAAGTTCCATAGATTGGCACTCACCTTCTGTCACGATTTCTTCCCCAACCTCGAGTGTGATCGTCTTAATCTCCCTATAGTCAGACAATTCATCTCCATCGGCAAGAAGCATGATACGAAGTTGACCGGCGGTGCACTTGTGTTGGGGGCTATATTTTTTGCCACAACCGAGGCAAAGCCCCCGTCGCTGGGGGTCCTCCCATTCTGATTTGATAAGGTATTTGGTAGAAGTAACGTTGGGGTGTAATTGGACTTTAGGAGAGGTTGGGTTTATAACCGAAGTGGGCTTAGTGGGGAGTGTGGGCTAAAAAGCCCGTTCGGATTTGGCATAACCCTTCCAATTTGATGTAACTGGGTAAGATCCCCATACCCATACCTAGCTTTGTAACGAGTCATCTTCTTCGACCGAAGGGAAGTGGCGATTGAAACATGACTTGCGAACTCCATAGCCTGATCGCACGAAGAGGGATTTAGGCCTCATACCTAGTTGCAAACCTAAGATTTCAGACCTTCAGCCCTCTTAGGAACATTCCGATGGATTGCTCTTCTGATTGACTGGGAATTAAAGCCAACAGAGCTTCAAACTTCTCGATCTACACCTTGATGTCATCCTCTTAGAACAAAGACCCCAGCGCTTCACGGGCATTACAGAACTTTGTGCCACTAAAACGAACCTTTAATTTCTCGCGAAAGTGATTCCAGGTGGTATGAGGGTGTTTAATCAAAAGGTTAGTAAACCAATTAAGGGCTATCACTTCCATGCACATCTGAGCTGATCGGAGTTTCTGGGTACATAATTGGGGTTCGATTTACCTGGAAATACAGTTCCGCTTTCGTAATCCAGCCACGGGGTTCAGTGCCCTCGAACGGAGGTAATTCACCTAGGGTAGGGAGAAAAGGGAGGTGTCAAAGTGGTGTTCATGGATAGGCAGGGGTTGAAAATTGTAGCTAGAAGGATGATATTCAATGATAATTGCGACAAAAGGGTCCTTGAAACCCAAATCGAAATTGATATCCTCATATAGTTTCCTTTTCCCTTGTACCTTCTCTTGGTTGGCTAGAACACATTCCACTAATTTTTTCATCGACAGAACCATGGTGGACAGATCTTGCATCTGGGTGGAAAGTTGGGTAATATGTTCCCCGTGGGTGTCTAAATGGGATTGGATTCTCGTAGAAACAGCAGGAGGCTCTGTTTGAACCATTGTTTGAAAGGAGGGGAAAGGGATTCACGACAGGAAGCTTGGTGAGGCAATGGAACCGAATGATAGCAATAGATGAAAGAAAGGAACAATTCAATAGCTGAAAGGTAGGATTGTATTAATCAAAGGATATAACTCAGAGAAGCTCCGGTAATGGACGCTTCCTGCCCAAGCATAAGCCGACTAACAATCTTAGAAGGACGAAAATTGCATACATACTCCTCACTTCTAACACCTATAAATAATAAATAGATCCTCTCTCTTGTAACAGGAAAACTACCGGTGATGACGATCACAGCCCTTCACGTTGCTTAGGCCTTCACTATCCAAGTGTTGGGCCTGGTGGACTCCTCCAATTCATTGGGTTGTGTGTAACATTACTTATCACATGAAATGCTGTAACAGATAGATCCGCACGTGTGAGTCAACAATAAATGCTTATCATATGAGATCTTCTCTTAAGTTGCATGGAATCATATGGTGGTGACCTTCAATTCTATATAAGGATAATTTTGATACCGAGTAGCTTTTTCTCATCTTTTGCACCATCTTGGGGTTTTCGAACCTGGAATGCTTAAACGATCAAATGATTACTATATATAAACATTATAACTCCCAAATCAACCAAAGAAAAATATAAAAAATAAAAGTGCATAATTTAGAAGACATTAGCGGTGGTTCAAAATAAGACCATAAAATTCCATTGGGATAATGTTCTCCCTCTTCTCTCACCGTGGCTTAGGTATTGGTGCTATATAGGCTAGGGATCTCTCTATAGTGGCTGCATGGCGTTGGAGATTTCTTCTTGAGACGAATGTACCTAGATTTCATAAAATTAAGTCGATTTATAGGTAAGATGATGATTGGTTTTGAAGTTAGGTCTGTGTGGGACTCTTCCCCTTCTTGAGGGTCGGAGTTTTATTGTTAGTTCATTACGGAGGTTAATAAACCATCCTCTGATTATAGACTTTGAAGAGACCATATGAAAAGTTCCTACTCATTGAAGATAACATATATTACCAAGTGTGTTTTGGTGAGGGTCAAGATCGACAGCCATTGTGTGGATCTTGATTCTATGATATGTATATGATTACAAGCAGGATTTAGAATATTGGGTTGTGTTTAAGTTGTATAACCATATTTTGAAGCGGTGGAGGAGTGGATGAGTTTCATATCACAGGACTTTTAGACACCTTTATCGTCCTTTTGCAGAAACCACAATGGGGTCACTTTTGGTTCAAAAAAAGCCCCGAAAGCATACCCTTTGCAAGGATTTTTAACTCTTTTCGCTTTTTTGCATTTCCACCAGAGGGAAACGTAAACATTTAAAGTAGCTATGTTGGTTCCAGAGTTTCCAACTTTCTGTATGTAATTCCACTACATTGTATTCCTCTTTAGACGGCATTAATCACATTCACCTTCAAAAAAAGAAAAAAAACGAACATCGGCAATTTTCAGCAAGCGCTCTTGCTGTCTCAGCTTGGTACGTACGCTCCCTTATCATCTGAATAGATATTTGAATGATCGAACTTTTCTTTTATGGATGTAATGAAGCTTTAACTTGAATGGTTTTCGTATTTAAATTGATGTGTGTATATGTACATTGATGTAGCCTTGTGGAAAATATAATTAAGCTGAAGAATACTTTCAAGCTCACACTAACATTTGAGATACATATCATAGTTTACAAGTTTCTGTCGTATGGATGTGAGCAGAAATACATATAATGTACAACAGTTAATTTTGATGTTCGATCATCAAATTAACTATGCAGTAGGATAGGAAGCCTGCATGGCAATTCCACAAAGGCCTTCTTTGGCATCAACATCTCTTTGCATCATTATATACCCCTCTTGACCCCAGCTTGTTCCCCAGGAGTTCTTCACTAGCCAATACTTAGTCCCGTCGTCACTCGTTCCATAACCAACTGCAGTAACACCATGGTCAAGTTCGGTGCCTCAGTCTCCTGTGAAGACACCACTAGAGTAGAACTGGAAGTCGGACCCACTAGCATCAATGGTAACAGGGACGGGCTGCCTAGCAACGGCTTTTAACAGTGAAGCTTCACTATTAGCAGGAACATCTTCATGACCGGTAATATCTGCAGCTTGGTTCGATGCCTCGTTGCTGTTGCAGGTGCCGTCAACTCCTTTGTAAGGGTAGTTGTTCTCTGTAGTGAGGCCTTTATTGCTTACAATGAATTCAAAGGCGTTGTCCATAAGACCACCCTCACATCCCTGATCTACACCACTAGTGTCACAGTCCACGAGCTCTTGTTCGGATAGAGACACTAATTTACCTGTTTTCAGTTGGGTTATGCCTTCCATGGCTGCCACAGCAGAAAATGCCCAACAACACCCTGCGTATATTTACATATATAGTCATGAATATATGATGAGGTTAATTAATTATATATTTGAAGTAGTCAAATAAATATATAGCTAGCATGAACATAAATAATTAAATAAATGCTAGCAGCTGCTTAATAAATTAATTAATTACCACATTGGCCTTGATCTTTAATAGGTGTTACTGCACCTTTCTTTCTCCAATCCATTGATGATGGAACGGCTGTCACGTTCTCTTGAAAAATCTTTGAACGCCGTTGTTTCTCCTCAGCGTCCTTGTATACACGTCCATAACGGGCTATCCATTGCTCGTGACTCTCGTTTTCCTGGAGCAAGCGAGAGGCCGCATGTGAAAGCAAAGTCGCTGAGAAGATGAGTAAAACTAAACAAGCAAGGGAAGCTGATTTAGTGGATGACATAGTTCTTAATGGGAGTAGGTAGGTATAATTATGAAACCAATTAAGGAATAAATGAGTTGATGTGAACTCTTCTCCCAAAGGTTGGCTTTATATAGAATCAAAATTTTAGTCCTTTTGTGCAAATTGAAATGTAATCAATCATTTTCTCTCCAAGATCGTGGAAGATAAGAGGCTCTGCTTTTGAATCTAATATCATTTAATATTGGTGTTTCCATTGATTGACAATATATATGTATAAGCTAGATTAGCTGCTTGACCTTTCCTTTTGGACTCTATGTACTCTTTAATTATTGTGTTTGTAACATATACATAGATAGGTTAAGTAGCAACCATATATACACAACATAATTAAGTTGGCCATTATATTGGAATTAATTCTGTTAAGTCATATATCTGAGAGCTAGGGTATGTAACTTTTTCCTTCTCTTTTTTGCTGGATTTTAAATATTCCAATGCAGGGATTAAATTAGGTCTGCATGATACTTAATGTCAACTTTATCCTTGCTGTGTAGGCTTTTTCAATTTTCTGTAAATGACCTATGTAAATAACAAACGTTTGCATCCTAGCACCACCACACACTGGACTAATAGATTTTCATTTTCAGGATCTAAAGCAATAGTCCACCACCCGGAGTATCTGAAATAAACCTAATTACCTTATATTAGATAGGGCACGTGGTGAAGTACACCTAGAGTATGTTGTATGCATGCACTATCAATATAACCTGTGCAACACAAAGAAAACACCCAAATTTAAAGAGGAACAAGAGAGCAATACTTAGATTTAGATATTATGTCTTTAGATAAAGTAATTGGAAGTTAAAGACATTTGAAGAAAGGTTGAAATTAGACGGGACACAAAAACCGGAGATCCCTCTCAAAACAATTTCAAAAAACAAAGTACAATGCTTCAAGTGTAAGAATTATGGACACTATGCAAACAAGTGTCCACAAAAAGATCAAGAGAAAGAACAGTCTAATCTCATTGAAGAATACTTAGAACTGATATTGCTTATGATATTTGTTGAAGATCAAGCACATGGACTTGCTCATCATTTTGAAAAGAAAAACAAATGCACCGAAGGACCGGGCATTTACGAAGATCAATCAGAAGGACTTGATGATCATATTGAAGTAACTGTAGAAGGAATTGATGCAACAACACCGGGCATATCTCAAACAACAAAGGAGTTGGTCAATCGGGATATACGTTTGATCAAAGAAGTATAGGTTTAGTTGGGGATACAGAAGCAGAGATCAAGGAGATCTTAACACTTGAAGAACAAGGACAACTAATCAAGTCAAAGTAATCACAACTCAAGGTTTAGAAGACAGCAAGAAAGAAGGTCCAAGCATCATCGAGTACTATTAGATGGACTTATGTTAGATCCCTATTGTTGTGTTCATTATATTTTAGTGAAGTTTAGTTTTCATATGACATTAGTCATAGTTTAGGGTAACTATTGTAAATACCCAAGGGGTATAAATACAAGTTTGTAAACCCTAAATTCCATAAGCAATACAATATACATTACGGCTGTGCTCTTGAGTTTTCGATTCCATTCATATCGTAGACTCAAGTTCATACAAATCATTGTGGTATTGCTTCACCATTGATTGATACTTGATACAATTATGACCTACAATTGGTATAAGAGCGAGTAGTGGATCAAAAGGTGAAGATTTCTGACCTAAATTTGTGTTCCTGGGGTCGACGTACATACGCTTCTTGTTGAGAATTTAGGTAATTAATTCATCACCCATTGTATTTTTGTTTATTGAAATTGGTGATTGGCTTTTGCTTATTCATTGTTAGGTAAGGTTTGGAATTAAAAAGATTAGGATTTTGATTAAAAGGTAAGTGATCAATTCTTCTTTTTATGTCGTGTTCGTATTTTTTTTCTTCTTCGTAGTCTGCCTAGATTCAAAATCCAATTGAGTTGGTTATGTTAATTGCCATTGAAGATTGAATAGTATTTGTTTATTGTTATCGATTGTTTTGGGGTTTAATCAAAATCGATTGAGATTAAAGGGTTTTAGATCAGATATTTTTTTTAACCCTGTTACATTTTTCGTACTGTTCTTCGAGGTTAAGGGTAGATTTAATGGTTGATTAATGGAAATTGATTGTTGGTTTGTGGTTAAAAACCTTTTTCGAGTGGTTTGAGATCAAAAACACGTTTTATTGAAGATTAATTTTGGGTTTTACCTTGACCTGTTCTTCGACTGTGATTTTTGAATAGCCATCTTTCTTGAATAGCTAAGTGTTTGAATAGCGAGATGGTTTAATAGCCAAGTTTGATAAACAACTAAGTTGGGAATAGCCAAGTTTTGGACAAAATAGCCAACTGTGTTGTCTGGAATAGCGAAGTTGGGGAATAGCCAAGTTGTTTCAAGAGCAAAGTGTTGCAATAGCCAAGTTGTTTTAATAGCCAAATGTTTTCTTGAATAGCCAAGTTCACTTTGGTGGAGATTCTCAAGCTATTTCATCGCCAACATCACTGTTTTTTTTTCAAATTGTTTGAATAGCCAACCTTTCACAATAGCCAACCTTGTACAATAGCCAACCTTCCACAATAGCCAACCTTCCACAATAGCCAGCCCTTCACAATAGCCAACTTTCTCAATAGCAAACCTTCCCAATAGCCAACCTTATCAATAGCCAACCTTCACAATAGTCAACATTCTCGATAGCCAACCACTTTGAGTAGCTAACGACTTTCGATCGCCAACCACTTTCAAACCCCGCTTCAGGGCATTAACCTTTGGCAGGACTTAAAGCTTTAAAAGAATTTTTTTAGATCATTTCTTGCTTGAAATCACCTTTTTTTCTATTCCACTCAAAGATCCGAGTTTTCAAGTATCAAGTTTTTGAGAATGACAACTACTGAAAGTGATTATTGTTCTTTATCTGGTTCTGAGGTTAGTACTACTAATTCTCAATTCATTGACATGATTCATGCTTTGCAAAATTAGATTTCAAAATTAGAAAAGGATAAAGCTCAATGTCGAATCTTAGAGGCTAGATTAGACAACAATTACAATGAGTTAGTTCAGTGCAGTCGAGAACTGTCATCAGCAAACGATCAGTTGTCTCATGTACAAAGTAAGTTCAAACTTTGTGAAGAAAAGGTTGAATATCTCACTCAAGTAAACTCTGAAATTCTTGTCAAATTAAGGGATGCAGAAATTCAATGTAAAGATAATGATGCTGAGATTGATCGCTATGTTAAAGAAAGAACCCAATTGTATTCTAAAGTTAAAGAGCCGGAAGATAATCTTTGTAAACGTGGTCAATCTGAACAGACTATATTTTTGAATTAACCGAAAAACACTAAATTTTACAATGTAAAAGAGGGTCTAGGTTTTGAAAATCCAAAGAACTTATTCAAAGTTAACCGTGCTCAATTTTACGAATTTGAATACATGGGTTGGGGTTTTACTGATATGATGAAGTTCACAGGAGCAGAAGAGGATTTAGAAATGGAAAAGACAACAAGAGAAAATAAAGAGAAAATGCAAATCCCATTGGATTACAACGACTTGAATAAGAGTTATGATACGAGAGAAATATCATTATCAACTGACTTTTTGACTAGTTACTCTCATGAGGAAATGAGTCAGAAATCAGAAAATCTTTCTGAAAAACATGTGTTTTCAAATCTATATATTCCAAGTTCAATTTTGAAAAAGAAGATTTCTCAACTTGAACAAAACTTGAAAAACCAGAGAAAGAATTTTGATACCGAAAGAAAGACGCTTCTTGATGAAATTGAGTCTTTTAAAACTCAAAATTCTATTATTACTACTATCTCTCACAGAAAAGTGCTTTACTAATACTGATTTTCCATACTCTTGTTTGAATTGGAGTTGTCCAAATAATGACGAAACATTTCCTATTTTTGAGCAACTCTTTTCAAAAAACCCGTATGTGAGTCCTCATAAATGTGCTCTGTGTAAACCGCACTTATTTTTGAATACTCAAGACTCTTTAAAAGACGAAGAAAACTCTGTTGTTGAACAGAATTTTGTTGAATTAACGGAGTCTTTCAAAGACAAAGGAAAATCTATTGATGAACAGAATTTTGATGAGTTAATGGAGTTTGATCTTGGAGATAAAATTTTTGTTGTTCAATGTACCACCTCTCAGCATAATCAATACGTTAAATTTCATAACCAAGATTTGGAAGTGATGACAGAGAAACCTTTAAGTAAGAGGCAAGCTAAAAGAGTGTTGTGGCTTGAGAAAAGAAAGAGCTTTCTAGAAGCCAGTAAAAGACGTTTTCAAGAGAAAAATCATTTTGGTGATGGTGGTTACAAAAATAATGTTGATAATCACTATGGTTATGGTGGTTACAAGAACAATTTTCGTCATGTGCATAGATCAACTTCATATGCTGGAAATAGTTCTCGTTGTGCAAAGACTAATACTTCAAATGAGTTTGGTTTTAATTCTTATGTTCATTCTCATGCTCATGTTAGGAAGTATGAATCTTCTACTTTAGTTAATTCTTATTGGGATGCTTTAGATAAACCTGATGTGAAATATCCATTTAAGGTATATTCTATTAGGCATCTTATAAGATTATCGAAGGAGAAAATTTGTACCTCTCCTCAAAGAGTGAACACGTTTTTGATTAATCAGAAAATTCAAAAGGAGAAATTGAATTTTAACTACAACTGGATGCCTAAGAATGAATCTGTAGTTAATTCTCCTAATCCTCATGGACCCAAACTCAAATGGGTACCAAAATCTGCATTTGTTTTGCAGATGCCAAGAGACATTCTAGAACACCACAGTTACACTTTAGAGAATATTGTGAAGTCAAAACAACTGTGTGTTCAATTCACGAAGAAATTCAAATCTCATGGCTAGAAAATCGAAGAGTTTTCCTTGTAGTTCATCACACGCGTTATTGTGTTTAGCATTAGCCCGAGCCTAATGATCTGAGAAGCTTATTCTTGTAGTTTATCATTATTTGATATAACTTATGTGTTGATGATTGTTACTTGCAAGAGGAGACAGGGTTGAAGACTTGCAAGTATACAAATTTTCTCAATAAAACTTGTTTTCATGCATACTTGTAAGGGGATCTATTCAGAAAATTTCACAAAAATATTTCTTTTGTTCTAGTTTTATATTAGAAAATCCAAAAACATTGAAAAATCAAAAATCCAAAACATTAGAAAATATTTAAAAAACAAAAATATTTCGTTGTTTCGTCACTTTGTGCGTACTGTGTTTAGTCAGCTTTTTATTCCTATGGTCTTGCGAGAGCCGGACAGACCTACCTAAGGAACTTCCTATTTTATATAAGTGAGAATAAAAAGTGTGTTCATTCATTTTGAAAAGAGAGTTTGAGGGAGAAGTTGAAAAATAATCAGAGAGTTGAGGGTGTGAGATAGAATCAAAAGAAAAGAAAGATCCTTACCAAACTGTAGCAAATATCCGGGTAGCCGCATCTACTACTAGTTTTAACTGGTATTGAAGTAGACATCATGAACCCAGTGATGCAATGCACTAACCCCACCCAGCTACTCAATTATTTCTTAAAAGATGATTGTTTCAACTTCACACGGAGATTTTTCACATACACTATTGACATCTCACTTAGAGATTGTTGGTATTGAAAATAGGAGGACAACTACTCCGGTCAGTGACTTCTTTCATGCACTTATTGAGTCTAGAGCCAATGCCAATATTATTTTCTTCCAGGACACTTATGTAATCAATTGCCTGTTTTTGTGACAGTGCCGGAACATCTTGAGTAATATCTTTATGATATTTACAGTGATAGATGGAAATCCTACCGGTGCTAACATCATGCCAACACTGAACGTAGGTCACTTAGTTTATTTAAACTGAAGTGTTAACGGGAAATCTACGTGATCTCGGTGTTACAACGGATGCGTTAATTGTCATATATTTCAGATAGAATCATGCCAAATCAAGTTGAAGCCAGTTTACAAGTGCATGAATCATGATGGATCTTGACCATCATGAGGGGGAGAATCAAGTTTGAGGAAGATAATTCACTTAATTTTGAGAAACTACAAGAAATAATTAACTGAATCTTATTGAGTTTGAGTAGAAGTTGAAGATGAGTTCAAATTTATTCGAGAAAAAACAAAGCTCATAAAAAGCGTGCAAATGAAGTCAGATATAATTCATATGTTGAAGGGGATGTCAAGTCTAGGGGGAGCAAGGTTCTAAAAAAGTTTCGGATCTTAGTGTTACAGATCGTGAGTTATTTTCGAGGGGGAGCAACCTTTGTTTTAAAAAAAAATTCAAAGGTGCTGAAACAACCAATTTAACCCTCGAATAACATTTGTGCATAGTCAAGATACATTATTCTCGTGTTATGCTCGATTGTTCCGTGAAGACAAAAGAAATGATCATGGTTGTATGTTTTGATAAGCCCGAGGCTTCTACTGTAATCTCTGATAAGCAACATAAACAACCTGATCACTACTCACAAGTCTTTGAAGACACGTGAAGACTCAAAACTTCAAAGAATGATCTCCCAATGTTTATTGTAGAAAGAAAAAGAATCTCTGCATATTCTAAACATGGAGATTGTTTGGTGCTTAAATATAATATTTTCATTTATTATGCTTAATTGTAAAATGAAGACAAAGGGGGAGATTGTTAGATCCCTATTGTTGTGTTCATTATATTTTAGTGAAGTTTAGTTTTCATATGACATTAGTCATAGTTTAGGTAACTATTGTAAATACCCAAGGGGTATAAATACAAGTTTGTAAACCCTAAATTCCATAAGCAATACAATATACATTACGGCTGTGCTCTTGAGTTTTGCTCTCGATTCTATTCATATCGTAGACTCAAGTTCATACAAATCATTGTGGTATTGCTTCATCATTGATTGATACTTACTTGATACAATTATGACCTACAACTTATGAAGAATCAAGTGTTTCATGGACGAAGCAAACACATTGATACTACATTCAAGAAATACGTTGAATGAGATGACATAGCAATTGAATATATGTGTGGAAATTTACAACGATCAGACGTACTCACGAAACCATTGGCAAGAATAAAATTTGTCATCATCAAACAACTACTCGTAGTTAGACCACTTCAACGTAATCAAGATTAAGGGAAAGAATGTTACATTTAATCTTGATTTAAACATTAGTATAAGTATTATTTAGTAGAAAATAATGTAAAGTAGGAATATTTATATAGAACCGCCGCCACCGACGGCTACCGATGCCGTTAACGGTAACCACCGGCCACCACCCCTATATATATGTGTATCAAAATATACATAATTGTGAATCGAAAATTTAGAAATAAAGAACTTTGGCAGATTTTTTCTTTACATTTTAAGTTTCGATCCAACAATATTATTGTAATTCCTTTGTTCCGTGCTCCTCTTGCTACTGCTGAGCATATTTGCTAACCCTTTCTGCAACCCCAAAAATAATTGTAAAACCAATTAAGCAAATGGTACAACCCGCCATTATTACTTTTTGTGAATTATTGTGTTCTTTATAAACCTCTCTTGTAGATTGCAATTGTAGTTTTTTTTTTGCATGTTTGTTTTGCAAATTAAGGGAAGTCGATCAAAAGCATTCATTTAAAAAGTTAATTACTTTTTAAACAAAGCTTACGGAAATGTAGAAGCTTACGGAAATGTAGAAGCTTAGAGAGTTTCTAATGTCGATCTATGGTTGTCAGTCTATTGGTGGGCTTATGAAGCTAAAATTCTTAAAAGGTGTTACAATGAAAATGCATGAGCTTAGAGGGTGTATTGCTGTCTGTGGTTGGACAGTTAAATTAACCACAAAGATCTGGAAAGTTGTGTCTGTTCATAGGTGTCTATTCTCTGAGGAGTTGTCTTCTCATTGATGTCTATTTCTTTTGTATAAATATGACGATATATATATGTTACCTGTAATCAAGATTAACGATAAGTTTATTAAGTTTTATAGTGTACAGTGTAAACACTTATTAATCTTGATTTTATAAAAACAATAGTATAAGTTTATTATGTTTTAGTGCTAGAATATATGTATATATACAGCCCATCACCGGAGGTAACCGCCGCCGCCGGCCACCGTCCATCACCGTTACTTGACGGAGAACCGCCACAAAACCGCCCGAAAAACCGTCATACTTTACCCTATATATATGTAATAGCATATAGGGATTTGTACATGAAAAACACGAAATAAAGCAATAAATCTTTGATCTTTTGTTGTTATTTTCGTCTTAATACCAACATTTGTTTGGTTAAGAACCAAGATCTCACGGGAAATCCAACATTTGGATACACAGAGGCAGCCGTTAAACAGTGGAAACTACCACCATTCCGGCACCCTTAACCGAAGAGGAAGACTTACCTCGTGGGAGGAACAAACCAGAGAAAAGTCGTACGGTGAAATCCACCACCACTCAAACAGAAGTCGAAAAAGGATTCGGCAGAAACAAAACAGAATAGCATAAAGCATTGCATGCCGCCACAAGAAGGGGCTGCATTTCAGATCGAAGAACAAAGAAGAAAGGCATCGGCCGTTTCTTTTCTCATCGTAGGAAGAAAAAGCGCCGCAAGGGGCTGCTAAACTTCAGAAGAAAAGGGTTTGAGAAACCCTAACCTTAAATTAAGGGGGTGTTTGTTTTAGCTTATTTAAGGCTTATTCCGGCTTATTTTTTTATGAATCCGGCTTATTTTCTTCTTGTAACTCATAATAAGCTCAAAAGTCAGAAAATAAGCCAGAAAAAAGTAGCTTATAAAAAATAAGCCGTAAATAAGCTAAAACAAACACCCCCTAAGTTTTATTTTATGTTTAAAAAAGGGATAACCTACGGTTTAAATATTTCATCAGATTTTGCAATTAAAATATTTCACCAGTTTTTGCAATTAAAATATTTCATCAGATTTTGCAAACATAAATTTTAAAATCTTTTAGTTGTTTTCTTTTCAAAAAAAAATATTAAATTATTATCAAAAGTTTTTATTAAGGTTAACTTTTACTTAAAAATCTAAAGCTATGTCAAAAAGTGAAGATAGTGAGAAAGGAAGAAAAAATCTAGGTTTTTCAACTCATTTCAAATGCCCGATGCTAATATCAACAAACTACTCAACTTGGGCAATTCGAATGCAAGTTATATTGGAAGCGACTAGGTTATTGGAAGCAATTGAATATGAAGCGATAGAAGAAGTCAATGAAAACACCAATAAAAATGCAATTGTCTATATTTATCAAGCATTGCCAAAAAATCGGTTACTTCTTGTATCTGAAAACAAGACGGCAAAAGCAATTTGGAAAGCCTTCAAAACAAGACACATTGGTGTCACCGGTATTGGTCTACAAAGTTACAAACACTCAAATCAGAGTTTGAGTTGTTACAGATGAAAGAAAATGAATCGATAGATTCATTTACTACAAAATTGACAAGTATTATCAACAAAGCAGCGAGTTTGGGTTTAACATATGAAGATTCTACTCTTGTACGGAAATTACTGAATGTTGTACCTGACATATTTCTTGAGATTGTTGCATCCATTGAACAATACTCGGATCTGAATATTATGTATTTAGATGAAGCAATTGAGAGGCTAAAGACATTTGAAGAAAGATTAAAGTTCAAGAAAGGAAAATCTTCGAACACTCAAGAAGGCTTGATGTTCACACGACAAAAAGATCGAAGACAATCTTTAAGAAGACGTGGATGTGGCAGAATTAACCACTCACAAAGACGAGGGGACAACTTCAAATAAACCCTCTCAAAACAGTTTCAAAAGGGAAACTCATAACAGATCAAAGAAATTTACTCCTCATATGAGTAAAATACAATGTTATAACTGCAACAAGTATAGACACTATTCGAGAATTTGTCCGTAGAAAATACAAGAAAAAGAGTAGTCAAATCTCATTGAGGAAGATTTGGAACCACGCTGCTGATGGCAACAATTTGAAGAACACCGGGCAGTTTTATAGAAAGAAGAGGAGAATCTTGTTTTAAACAAGATGACCACTAAAGACGAAAGTCTTTGGTACCTAGACAATGGGGCCAACAACCACATGACGGGAGTCAAAGATCACTTCAAAGAGATTGACGAGAAAATCTCAGGAAACGTGCGATTTGGAGATGGATCTTATGTAGAAATCAGAGGAAAATGCTTCATAATACTGGAGTGCAAAAACAGAGAACTGCCGATTATCTCCTAGGTATATTACATTCCAAATCTGAAAAGTAATATACTAGGTCTTGGATAGTTGACAGAAAATGGTTGCAAGATAGTCATGGAAGGAGATCAGTTATTGCTATACGAATCAAGCAATAACATTCTACTAAGAGTTACACGATCGAAGAATCGGTTATACAAAGCAAACTTGAACATCAGTAAACCAGTTTGCTTACTAGTCAATCTACATGATAAAGACCGGTTATGGTACGCAAGATTGGGTCACTTGAATTTCGATTCAATGAAGAAATTCAACTTGAAGGAATTGGCTTATGGTCTACCACCCATCAAGAATACAACAAATATTTGTGATATTTGTTTAATTGGAAAACAAAGCAGAGCACCTTTCCCACAACAGGCAAAGTCAAAATCGAAGGAACCTTTGGAGTTAGTTTATGGTGACTTGTGTTGTCCCATATCACCACCTACTCCATCGGGTAAAAGATACATATTCTTGTTAGTAGATGACTATTCAAGATACATGTGGGAATATTTCCTAGTTTCAAAAGATCAAGCTTTTGAGATCTTCAAGGAATTCAAACAAAGGGTGGAGAATGAACTAGGAGTCAAGATCAAGTTACTCATAACGGACAGAGAGGAGAATTCACATCAAAAGAATTCTCACAATATTGCAAAGACAATGGCATCACAAGGCAGTTAACTACACCTTACGCACCACAACAAAATGGAGTTGTGGAACGAAGGAATCAAACAGTGCTTTCAACAACCATATGCATGATGAAAGCAACGAAAATGCCTCCGAAATTTTGGGCAGAAGTAGTTGGACACGCCATACGCTAATAAAGTCACTTGAAGACATCACTCCATATGAAGCACTAAAAGGAAGAACACCAAGTCTTCACCATCTCAAGATTTTTGGATGCATTGCATACGCAAAGGTACCATCTCAACACTTGAGAAAGTTGGATGATAGAAGTATATGCATGGTATATTTGGGCAATGAACCACGATCAAAAGCATATCGGTTGTTTGATCCAACAAAGAAGAAGATTCATGTTAGTTGGGATGTAAGGTTCAAGGAGGATGAAACATGGAATTGGGAAGAATACACCAAAGATTATGATCTAGACAAACCAGAATGGATTGACTTCACTACAAAAAATAAAACTCAGGAAGATCTTTACATCTTTGATAATGATGTCACACCATACATCAACAACTTCAATGACGAAATTCCCAATACTCCATATTCACCGGTTTCTGCAGAAAAAAGAATTGATCATACACCTACAAGAGGTTATAGACCTCTAAACGATGTCTACAATAGACCAGAAGAGATATTAGATGATATCTACAACGAAACAGAAGAATTGTTGCTGTTAGAAGATGAACCAAGAAATTTCAGAGAAGCAGCAATGGACAGAAAGTGGATTCAAGCGTTGGAAGCAGAAATGGACTCCATCTACAAAAACAATACTTGGAAACTCGCTATTTTACCAAAGGAGCACAAAGCAATTGGCTTAAAGTGGGTATACAAGACAAAATGAGATGCTGATGGAAAGATATTGAAATACAAAGCACGTCTAGTAGCTAAAGAATACATTCAGGAACACGACATAGACTACGATGAAGTTTTTGCACTAGTAGCTCTAATTGAAACAATTCGGTTATTATTGGCACTAGCAGCATACAAAAAATGGGAAGTACATCATCTTGATGTAAAATCAACTTTCTTACACGGAGAATTACAAGAAGAGGTATATGTATCTCAACAAAAAGGATTCATAAAAGAAGGATACATGAGAAAAGTGTGCAGGCTAATAAAAGCACTCAATGGCTTAAAGCAAGTTCCACGAGCATGGTACACAAAGTTAGACAAGACAGTCAAGACACTTGGTTTCAAAAAATGCGCATTGGAACAAGCAGTCTACACAAGAACTAACAAAGGTTCAACTCTGTTAGTAGGCGTATATGTTGATGATTTAATAATCATAGATAAATCGAAGAAAGAGATTGATACATTCAAGGATCAAATGAAGAACAAGTTTGAAATGAGCGACCTCGGTTTACTCGCTTATTATCTTGGCAATAAAGTTACTCAAAACGAAGGAGAAATCTCAATAAAGCAGACCGGGGGTACGCAAATAAAATACTAAGAGAAGCAGGAATGCTCGATTGCAACGATGCAAAGATTCCTATGGATCCAGGACTAAAACCGACTAAACTAATAGAAGAAGATTATGTTGACGCCATAGAATATCGAAGCATAATAGGATGCCTACGATATCTACTACATACAAGACCAGATCTAAGTTATCGAGTGGGATTACTTAGCCATTCCATGCAGAAACCTCAAGAACGACACATGAAGGAATCAAACAGATACTGCGTTACATCAAAGAAACAAAGAACTATGGTATAACATACATCGTTACATCAAAGGAACGAAGAACTATGGTATAACCTACAAACATGACGGAGGAAACAAGCTACAAGGTTATAGTGACAGGAGTTATGGTGTCAATACTCAAGAAGGAAAAGGCACAATAGGAACAAGATTCTACTTCCGAAATTCAGCTATTAGTTGGAATACTCAGAAGCAAGGAACAGTAGCACTATCCTCATGCAAATCAGAATTCATTGCAGCTATAGCAGCAGCAATACAGGCACTTTGGTTAAAAAGATTACTTAGCAAGATTACAGAAGACGAAGAACAAAAGATCACGATCTACGTGGATAACAAGTCAGCAACCGCACTCATGAAAAATCGAGTATTTCACGGACGAAGCAAGCACATTGATACTAAATATCATTTCATTCGAGACTGTGTCGAAAGAAATGACATTTTAGTTGAATACGGCAGTGGAGATTTACAACGAGCTGATATACCAACAAAACCATTGGCAAGAACAAGATTCGTCGTCATGAGGCAACTACTTGGAGTTGAGATCTACTTCAGGATAATCAAGTTTAAGATTAAGGGAGAGAATGTTACTTATTAATCTTGATTTTATAAAAACAATAGTATAAGTTTTTATTATGTTTTAGTGATAGAATATATGTATATATACAATTCATCACCGGAGGTAACTGCCGCCGCCGTCCACCACTGTTACTTGACGGAGAACCGCCACAAAACCACCATCTTTACCTTATATATATGTAATAGCAGATAGGGATTTGTACATGAAAAACACAAAATAAAGCAATAAATCTTTGATCTTTTGTTATTATTTTCGTCTTAATACCAACATACAAAACCTTCTTCAACATTGGAAGCTTTCTCATAGAACAATTGAAACTTGATACTTTTACCAACAGGGTTGATGAAGCTACGTACAATGCTTGACATGTGTTTCAATGGGAGATGAGTGAGGAGTGGTGTATTTGCAATGCTTCTTTAATTTCTTCACGTACATATTTTCATTTTCCCTTTGATATTACATATATATGTTTTGAGAAGAACCGGTGCAAGACAGCAAGCAGTGTCCTTTATTTCTATTTCGGATATACTTGTTGATGCGATTCTTGTTGTTTCATTGCAGGTAAAAGTACCGGTTTCTAGTATAAAATGGAAACAAAGTTATCCCAATGGAATTTTCTCGATTTTTTTAACGGTTGATGTTGCCTAAATTATTTATATGTGATATTTTTGTTTATTCAATTTTGAACCTAAAATATTTATAATTAGTAATAGGATGATCCTTCAAGCATTGTATGTTCGACATCCCAAGATGGTAGAAGTGGAAAAGCTACTAAGCTTTTCAAGGTCACACACTATATGATTCCATGCAACTTAAGTAAATTATTACATCACGTCATTCCAAAGCATTATTTAAGAATACTCTACCTATGATAAAAGAAAGTTGAGAAAAATTTAGTTGGTGGCTTAGGGATTGGTTATCTAAAGACTAGTATATTTGGCGACCCACATTGGACATTTCTTCTTGTGCCCAACGCTCTAGGTTCCACATGATTAAGTCATTTATGCGTAGCATAGGGTTGGTTTTAACCCAGGTTTGTGTGGCACTCTTCCCTCTCTCAAGCCCGTTGTTCTTTTTAAACATTATAATGCCGTATTTACCCACAATAATTAAAAAATATCATATCTCCCCTTTATAACATTACAAAATATCATATTTAACCAAAATTTTGGTTTTATCATTTTAATATGTTTTAGAATCATTTTAAATTCTTTTTAATTATAACCAACAAATATTTGACCTCATTGCTTTTAATTGTAAGAGTAATGAGCGACTACTTATACAAAGAATTCAATCATGTCTTTTCGTATTATGATACCATGATTTTGTCGTCATTTCAACCCTCCCCTTGCATCGCGTTGACTCTTCCACAACTAGTCTAGATGTTGACACCTCTATGGAGCTTGTGTTATGCGTAAACGAGAAAGAAAGCAGTAAAGAACATAAGAATTTTACGTGGTTTGGTTTACGGTGTGTCAACCTACGTCCATGGGTAGGAACCTGATAGACTATTATTACCGATAGAGTTACAATGTTTTGGATGATTATGACTGAAACCTAGGCTCAATATTTATAACCATACAAGAAACCTCTAGGTTGCCCTAATCCTAAATTAAGAAACAATTCATTTACTTAATTAGCTTAATAAGCGCCACACATAGCACCGAATTTGACCCTGGGCCAAACCCCCTACTCCACGCTGAGCTCCCCCGGTTGCTCCACGCCGTGTGCCTGATGCACACACCGAGCACCTTCACGAGACCCCACGCCGTGCGCCCCTATTGCACGCCAAGCACACCCGTTTTTCTAGTTTTCAATATTTCAAGCCATTTTCAAGTCACATTTCAACGGCCTGCTTTCACTTCGAGTGGACCATAAGTGTTTGATTTTGACAATTAGTCTTCAAACGAACTAGTCTAAAAAAACCCTAGATCAAGTTTCTTTAAATCAATCACCGAAAGCTTTGCCCGATGCTATAAACAACCCCGAATCTGTAATATCCTTATCATGGCAAGCCTTTCGGGCGCATCCAAGATAAAGAATGGCGTTGATCCAAGCTAAAGAAGTCAGTTCGATGACATATCAATATCCGGTTTTGACAGCGAAAACTATCTGGCATGGGTGGTCAGAATGAAGGCGATCATGGATGCGGGAGACCGTCGAACCAAGGAATTTAGGTGCAGAACCGGATGAGAAGAAGTTGAAGCAAGCACTTGCCTTCTTTTTCCAAACTATACCGGAAGAGATAGTCTTGCAAATGTCGAGTCACACGGACCCAAAGAAAGTGTGGGATGGCTTAAAATTACGGTATTTTGGTGTAGATCGGATAAGAGCGGCTCGACTTGCAACTTTAAAGAAGGAGCTTGAAACTATGCGCATGAAGGAGGGTGAAGTGGTAGATGATTTTGTGGTGAAACTGAATGGTATAGCATCGAAGGTAAGATCTCTTGGCTATGAACTCGAAGAAGTCGATTTAGTAAAACGATTGCTTGACACGATTCCAAAACCATTTTTTCAAATTGTTGCCTCAATTGAACAATGTTTCCATTTGGACACGGTGTTATTTGATGAAGCGGTTGGAAGACTCAAGGCGTTTGAAGAAAGACTAAAAGGCCTTGGTGAAAAGGAGGAAGAGAAAGACCAACTCTTGATGGCCGAACAAAAGTATGGTGAAAGTAGGGGTCGAGGAAGGGGTCATGGAAGAAGCTATGGTAGGGGTGAAAGAGGTCGAGGAAGGGGTATGGATCGAGATGGTGATAAAAGCAGGTTTCGGTGTTTTGATTGTGGAGAATTTGGACATTTTGGTTATGAGTGCACGAAGTAGAAAGACCAAGACAACAACAAAGAAGCGAATTTAATCGAAGAAGAGCCGGCATTACTTTGATGAAGAAATGGGTCAATATTAAGGGGGTGAATGTTGGTTTTAATCTTGACATATTTTTTTATGAAGTATTCTTAGTAATTGTTTTTATTTAGTTAGTTTAGTTTATTAATTATGTGAACGTGATGGTGTCGTTATTGACCGGGTAGCATGGAAGAATTAGTACGTTGCTGTTGCTAATATTAGGGGACGTGGGCTAAGTCTTCTTCATTTAATTCAACATGTAGTAGCTATATATATAGCTGATTATATTATTGAATAATGGCAGTGGTATTTCTTCATATTTATAACTTCTTCTTTCTCGGTGCTTTCTTTTTCCTTAAACCATTAACACACTAAATACTTTACTAAGGGGCTTGATATCCAACAAAAATCACTCACAGAACATGACCAGAAATAGATATGTACAACAGTCACTTCTGATGTTCCGCAAATAAACTATGCAGTGGGATACGACGCCTGCATGGCAATTCTACAGAGGCCTTCTTTGGCATCAACATCTCTTTGCATCATTATATATCCCCCTTGACCCCTGCTTGTTCCCCAGGAGTTCTTCACAAGCCAATACTTAGTCCCGTCATCACTTGTTCCATAACCAACTGCAGTAACACCATGGTCAAGTTCTGTGCCACAGTCTCCTGTAAAGACACCACTAGAGTAGAACCGGAAGTCGGACCCACTAGCATCAATGGCAACAGAGACGGGCTGACTAGCGACAGCTTTTAACAGCGCAGCATCACTATTAGCAGGAACATCTTCATGACCGGTAATATCTGCTATTGAAATATTAATCCAACCTGTAGGTGTCTCAAATTAGTTCTCTTTGATTTATTTAATTATGTTTGTTTTATGTCACGTTTATTTACTTTGTGAGAGTCAAAGTAGTTGCTGTTTGTTTTCAAATTAGTGTAAGTAATGGCTGTATTTTAGGAGGTAGTTATTGAGGACACCTCGTAGTGGAGTCTTGCTACTATTTTCTGATGTATTTTCTTTGAAGCTTATCAATTTTGAGAAGTTTTTACAGCCTCAAAAAAACCCTTCTTCCTACCTGTTCGTATTTTTCTTTTCCTTCCATACAAGCTTACTGTTATTTTGCTTACATATATCTGCAGCATGGTTTGATGCCTCGTTGCTGTTGCAGGTGCCATCAATTACTCCTTTGAAAGGGTAGTTGCTCTCTGTAGTGAGGCCTTTATTGCTTACAATAAAGTCAAAGGCATTGTCCATAAGACCACCCTCACATCCCTGATATACACCACTAGTGTGTCACAGTCCACGAGCTCTTGTTCAGACAGAGACACTAATTTACCTGTTTTCAGTTGGGTTATGCCTTCCATGGCTGCCACAGCAGAAAATGCCCAACAACACCCTGCGTACATTTATATATACGGTCATGCATATATATATGATGAAATTAGTTAATTATATATTTAAAGTAGTCAAATAAATATATAGCTAGCATGAACATAAATAATTAAATAAATGCTAGCAGCTGCTTAATAGATTAATTAATTACCACAGTGGCCTTGATCTTTAATAGGTGTTACTGCACCTTTCTTTCTCCAATCCATTGATGATGGAACCGCTGTCACGTTTTCATACCTGAAAGCGGAGCTGGTTGACGGGGAGCATTCGTGTGCTTTGAATCGGTTTCTTGTGGTTCTAAACTCTTCCTTTGTAAGGTCTGCAAACTCATTGACAGCTAATTTGTATCCTTTGTTCATGGCATTGTTGAATGAGTTGATATACAGCACGTTCTTTTGAAAAATCTTTGAACACCGTTTCTCCTCATCATCCTTGTATACGCATCCATAATGGACCATCCATTGCTCGTGACTCTTGCTTTCCTGGAGTAAGCTGTTGGTGATTTTAGTGTCATCAAAGCCATTTAGCTGTTGGTGATTTTAGTGTCATTCATAGCGGTCGCCGGCTGTAACCGCCGTGTAACCGCCGGTGGTAACCGCCGGTTCGACCCCTATAAAAGGGGGTGCTCGGCCATTTGTTCAAACACACAAAAACCGAGAGTCGAAATTCTGACAAGGCGGAATATGGAAATCGCGGAAAGTATACATACGATATACGTACGAATGAATACGATTTACAAGTCGTTATTCTAACGAAATAGTCTCAAAATAAACGAGAGATAAAGCAAAGCATTCTATGTTTGGATTTGAATATAAGCCTGTAATTCAAGTCGAGTTTCTTGGATTATCCTATATCTGAATTCGTGATACCCCACGCAATAGGGTTGAATTACGGAAAGTGTATTTTACACGATCCATGAAATTATCTGTTATTCTTACTTTCTAAAACCTTTTCCTCCAACATAAGCGAGAGGCCGCATGCGAAAGCTAAGTCGCTGAGAAGAAAACTAAAACCAAACAAGCCAGGGAAGTTGAATTGGTGGATGACATAGTTCTTAATTGCTTTAGGTAGGTATATTTAAGAAACCAATTAAGGAAATGAATGAGTTGATGTGAACTCTTCACCCAGAGGTTGGCTTTATATAGAATCAAAGTTTTAGTCCTTTTGTGCAAATTAAAATGTAATTATTTTCTCTCCAAGATCGTGGAAGATAAGATGCTCTGCTTTTGAAATTAATTTTATATAGATATAAATTTATAACGTAGTGTATATGGTGTTTACATGACAATATATAAGTATTAGCTAGCTGCTTGACTTTTCCTTTTGGAATGTACTGCTAAAGTATCTACTCTTTAAATTTGTAACATATGCATAGATAGTTTAAGTAGCAACCATATATACAGAACATAATTGAGTTGGCCGTTATATTGGAATTAATTTTCTGTTAAGTCATATACCTGAGAGCTAGGATATGTAACTTTTTCCTTTTACTCTTTTTGGCTGGCTTTTAAATATTCCAATGCAGGGATTAAATTAGGTTTGCATGATACTTAATATCAACTTTATCCATGCTGTGTAGGCATTTTCAATTCTGTGATGCGACCTATGTAAATAACAAACGTTTGCATCCGAGCACCACCACACAATGGTTTATTGGAGGATGGTTGTAGCTAGATAGCTAAATTTGCTTGGACCATACAAAAGCATGAGACTTTAATAATGCTTTGGATCGATCTGAACAATACCGACCTGTTTGGTATATTTATTGACGAGATTATGATATCGATCAATATATTTGTTTGTGACAATGCTCCTATTCCATCCATCTCCCCGATCAAGACAGGTATGTCTTTTTCCCCCACCCCTCACTGATACTTAAACAAACACATCTCATTTGTGACACAACAATTTAAGTGCTCGTGTAATACCCGAACATTCGAAAATAAATAAAAGAATATTTATGGAGAAATGATTATTAAATTGCAGCTATTTGGGTGATGGATCTAATTGTGGACTAGTCTAACTTGATTGATTGAGCTTGGATAAATAATTGAGCTAAATGGATAAAGATAAATAATTCAGTTGGGTTAAGCACTATTAGGCTTAATCATTTGGAATTTGGGCTAGGCCTTTCAAAAAGCAAGTATATAAGGGTGGCTAGGGCACAGCCCCCAACACCACCATTTTCACTGTTCACTCATTCAAAAATCAGTGTGTGTTGTGTGTGCATTTGGCTCTCGAGAAAGCAAAGAAGAGGAGCATCAAGATTTGTTTGTAGAGTTAAAGAATTGCTAAAAGCATCATCAGGTCATATTTCTTACCTCATTTTGGTATTGTAGATAACAATCTTATCTTGTTTGAATGATGATAGCATGAGTTGTGATTGGGTTTTTGGGGTTTTGGGTTTATGAAGAACGAGGGAAAGAATTTGAGATGCGAGCTCTTAATACTTGATGAAATATATTTAAATCTTGAAAGAAGTGTTCAAATGAATGGAGAAAGGTTTTGTAACAAAAATAAAATGATTTGTTAAGTTTTGAAGGAGTTTGATTTTGGCTATGGAGGCTGGGTTTTTAAGAAAAATGAACTCACAGGGAAGGCATGTAGTCATGTGACTTCCATATGGATTTATATATGCAACCATGCAACTTCCACCTAGTGCAACTAGGTAGTCATGCGACTTTCGGTACATTCATGTGACTCATGATGCTCCATGCGACTTATGTATATGAGATGGCTCATGCGACTTTCAACTAGTGAACATGTATGCCATGCGACTTTGTATAAACATCAGTATTCTATTCTATGCGGCTTGTGTAATATCCATGCGACTTTCGCATGGGGTGTTCATGCGATATATGAGTTTCCATGCAACTTTCACATGGGGGAGTGGACACCATGCGACTTATGCATACATATATTGCCCATGCGACTTAATGTACATGTACGTTAGAGGAACCATGCGACTTAGGTGTATACATAGCTATGCGACTTATACATATGTATACGGATCATGCGACTTAAGGTATGTGTATATATATATATATATTGATTGAACCATGTGACTTATACACATATACACACTTTGTTCCTGCGACTCATGTATGAGTATATGGTCCATGCGACTTAAACAATATATATATATATATACAAGTTAATTGGACCATGCGACTTATACATATTATATATTGCTCATGCGACTTATGCACCCAAGTGTAGGTCATGCGACTTAATGTATATGTATATTAACCCACGCGACTTATGTATGTATAACTCGTCCGACCTTTGAGACCGTAGTGTTGGTCCAACTTATAGTTAGAACGCGAGATCCGACTTTGAATATTTGAAACTTGATACGACTATGTGCACCGTAGGTCGTACTTTGGACTCGTGACCGAGCAATTCGTTAATAGCTGTTAATAGAGAACTAAGACCGAAGACAGGTGAGTACCGTTACTTACAACCTAAACCGATGATATGTGTGACTATGACATGTGTTATGAATTATATGATACGATATGCTTTATTTAATGATGAGACCGTTCACTTCGGTGACGGGAATGAGGAGACCGTTCACTTCGGTGACGGGAATGACGAGACCGTTCACTTCGGTTACGGGAATGTTTGGGACCGTCTACTACGGTAGCGGGAATGATTGATGCACTATATGTGAAACAAGTTGATGATGTGACGATTTGGTTTGTGTTATGTAAAGTACTCGCTAAGCTTCATGCTTACGGTTGTTGTTTAACCTTCTTTTCATGTGATGGCCACGGCGGGGCTCCAGCACGCAGTTGATAGCTCATCTCCCATAAGCTTGTGCAATGTTTTAACTATTTCGAACTTTCTGATGTATCTCAAAACTATTACAATTGAGTTTAAACTTTCATGGGTTTTCACCCCGGGTTGTAATTAACGTTATACAGTATCTTGTTTATGATAGACAATTAATCGTACGCTTTGATATATGCAAAAAAAAAAAATTTGGGACGTTACAGCTCGTTTTTCAGTTTTGTTGGACATAATTGTCAAAAATTATAGTTTTAGTTGTATTAATATTGTATTTAGTAAAGAAACTTATGTATATAAGGTAACATGTACAAGCCACCGTAAGCCACCACTGTCAACAACCGCCGACGGCCAACTGGCCTTTCCGCCACCGTCAAGTGATGGAGAACCGCCGTATAATAGCCGGAAAACTGCCATACTTAGTCCTATAAATATGTAATAGAAGATAGAGATTGGAACAACAGTTTTTTTTATAGTTTATAATGAAAGATTTGCAAGTTTAAAGCCTAGATTTATGTGTTTTTGAAGTTTTGATCATATCATTTGGTATCAGAGCCAAACACCATGGTTCTCATCATCTCTGGAATCTTCGCCTGAAAATCGAAAGAAAAGAACACCATCGAAAGGGTTCGACTGTTCATCACAAGAGGATACCTGCGGCGGCCGTTCAACTAGAAACTCCCATTGCGGCACCCATCAGAAGTAAAGGGGACATACCAGATTGGAGAAGACGACCAAAGAAGAATTCACTACAAGGCATTCAAGGCGACATATGTCGCGCCTAATACCCCCGAAAGTCGCCCCTATTGAGTCAAGATTGTTAATTATCATTTAACTAATATAACAAAATTAACACATAGAAGCAAACACACACACACAAACATAGAAACACACACAAACACAAAAACACACACCGAAACACACTCAAATAAACACACACAAACATGGAAACACACATAAATAAACATACACACACTAAAACACACACAAATAAACACACACACACTAAACTCACACACATGCAGATACACACATTGTACAACGCACACACCGATACACACACATGTACAACACACCCGAACAGAAACACACCCACATAGAGTGAAACACACATATTTACATTGCAGATTCTAACAACTCACACACATAACACATAGGAAGATTCTAGCTAACAAGTCATAAAATTAGTAAAATCAAAGTTAAAAACCCTAATTAGCAAGATTCTAACAACAATGAGCAAGCAAAGATCTTGAAATTAAACGAAAGTAGTGTAGTGTAGAGTACAAGATCTTAAAATTAAATCTAAGAATTAGTGTAGTGTATAAGATGTTCAAATTAAACATACCTTTTAGAAGAAACGGCCAGCAATATGTGGAGGTGCTCGATCGAGAAGCAGCGCCGATATACCAACGGCGACAGTGAGGTGTGGCGGTGGCGCCGGAAGGGAGAGGCTGAGCGAGAGAGGTCCGATGTAGGAAGGAGACCGAGTAAACTGAGTCATAGGAAGGAAAGGGGTTCTTTTATTTGTAAGGCAATAGTCGCGACAACATTAGGGGCGACGGGGGCATTAGGGGCGACAACGAAAAAATAGGGGGGAAACTTTGCCGGGTCTTTTTTTATGGGTAATAGGCGCAACAGCATTAGGCTCGACAAAGGGCATTAGGCGCGGCATTGCTGGATGTCACCCCTAATACCCTTTGTCGCGCCTAATGTTGTCGCACATATTGTAGTGAAGATCAAATAGGTAGGGGCAAACCACCAATAGAACATAAGCCGAGGCCTACTCGACTTCGACGGACAAGAGCAACGTCGATCGCTATCCACGGCAAAAAGGCAGAGAAAGGGAAACGGTGACACAAAGGTGTCAACAAATAGGGGGCGGCTATATTGAGTCCCAATAAACCCTATTTTACACAAGGATTTTTTTAAAGTTTTGTTTTGTTTTTTAATTAAAGTTTTGTATAAGTAAAAAACATTTAATTAAATAATAAATTTCTTATTATTTAATTTTATAGATTAATTAAAAGATTAAATTTTTTAGTAAGTTTTATGAATTAATAAATTTATAAGTTTTCTATGTTTTTTCTAAGATTTAAGATTTAAAAGTTTTAAGGTTTTCAAGATTAATAAAGTTTTTAAGTTTTAAGGTTTTAAAAGCTTTTCAAGGTTTAAACCAATATTTGGTAAAGGTTTAAGTTTATAAAGGTTTTATTGAAGAGGTTTATTAAGATTTCAAAGTATCAAGTTTTAGGGTTTTAGTTTTAAAGATTGTTAAGTTTTAAATGTTTATAAGGCTTAGTAAAGGTTTTTTAATTATGGAAGACAACCCGGATAATAATTCAAGAAATCAGACAAATGATATTGGAACCAACACCCATTTTTAATGCCCGTTATTAAAATTAACAAATTATGCCATATGTCCATGGGAATGAAGATCATACTGCAAGCAAATGAACTTTATTTGGGAAATGATTGAACCTACTACTTAAACTCAAGTGAATGACAAAGGAGATAAAACTACAATTGCATATCTCTTCTCAGGACTTTCCTGAAGATTTAACTTTATAAGTGGCAAATTGCAAAAGTGCAAAAGAAGTTTGGGACACTTTGAAGTCCATAAATATTGGAGTGAAGTACAAAAGGCAATATTACAAACTCTCAAATCAAAATTTGAGGCACTGGAAATGGAAAAAGAATATTGATTCATTCACCTCGAAGACAAATGTTATTTTCAAAATAACTAGCCTTGAAATAACAATTGATGAACCAACTCTTGTATGAAAATTACCGGATTCTATGCGAGAAAGATTTTTTCAAATAGTTGCATCCATTGAACAATACTCAGATTTAGACACCATGGCCTTTGACGAAGCAATCGGAAGATTAAAGACGTCTGAATAAAGATATGTGAATAATCAAGAAGGTTTAGGGTTTACACAACAAGAAGATCGAAGAGAGAAGTATGTTCCACCACATATCTGAAACCATGAGAATGTTAAGCAATATGGAAATAAGAAAATCCCTCGCAAGTCTATAAAAAAGCAAAGAAGCACTCTCGAAATCAAAATAGATTCGCATGAGATTTCAGCAAAATAAAGTGCTATAACTGCAACAGATATGGACACTATGCCTCGCATTGACGCATTGACGTGAAAGATCTCAAAAATACCACAGAAAAGAATAGTCAAAATTTAGTGGAAGAAGATTTGGAACCTACATTAGACAACCGCGGAAGATTCAAGAACCGAAGATTTCAAGGAAAGATTGAAGACATTTGACAATTTGGGGGAGACTGTTGGAAATAGTTATTGTATTTGACAACTAAGGGGAAGTTTTAGTAGTATTATTACTGTATTTAGTAAAGAAACGTACGTATATAAGGTAATATGTACAAACCACCGTAGGCCACCGCCGACAACAACCGCCGACGGCCAATTGCCGCCGTCTGCCGCCGGTCAAGTGACAGAGAACCGCCGTATAACGGTTGGAAAACCGCCAAACTTAGTCCTATAAATATGTAATAGAAGATAGAGATTGGAACAACACTTTTTTTTCGGTTTATAATGAAAGATTTGAAAGTTTAATGCGTGGGTTTATGTGAGTTTAAAGCCTAGACTTATGTGTTTTTGAAGTTTTGATCCTATCAAGTTCACTAATTTTTCTTACTCATATTCAAATTTGGTTGCACATATTTACATGTCATTCAAACCGTTATATAATATGTACACATACCTTTTTATCTTATTTTTCAACTAATTTTAAATGGAATTGATCCATTAAGCATGAGCTGGACCTTGTATAGCAATCAGGGTCGGTCCAATGATTTTGGATGCCCGGTGCAAAGTGGGATAAAAATGTCCCTATTTGTGAACTTCACGACATATGAAAAAGACATAACATAAATATCATATTTTCAGCACTTTTTTTATGAATTAATGGCTGTGTTTATCTGCTTTTCAAAATGAACAAGCAGATTTTCAGACCAAACAAATGAACAATTGACTATCAAAGTATCAACCTATCATTCTAACCATAAAAGCATATACTAGAGTCTAGATACACACCTGTTTTAGCTTGATTCTTGGTGCAAAAACTATTTCATGAAGGGTAAACCACTTAACCAGTCAACCACCAAATCTAATTCACTTTCACTCTTTGCTGCAAGCAAAATTTGATTCGTGAATCATAAAAGTGACAAATGACTATCATTCATAAATCAGTAAATCATAAAATCACTAAAACTAAATCTGTAAATCTGATACTAGTCTACTAGAAACAAAGACACAAACCTAATTTAGTAGTCGATTTTGGCATATGGCAATCAGCACTTGCAATTTCTGTTTGCTGTTTGCGGATATACAATTTACCCCCACAGCCCCACAGATCACGAGTAGTCGAGTACTAACGAGCAAAAAAATTCAATTTCAATCTGTCGATCTGAATATCTTATTCGCTGAGTGATGACTGATGACTAGAGTACGATGCAAAACAACAAAAGCAAACAGAAATACGAATCTGTGCAAAAGTGCAAATGTGCAATTGTGTAAAAACTCTTGATGACAGATGACTGAATCACGAATTCAGGAAACAGAAACACAAAAACAGAGATACTCGGATTTAGATGGGTAGATGAGTTATTCACGAAACAGAAAAGCAAAATCCCTAACCTGTGTAAGTGTGTGATCGTGCAAAACTTCTCGAGCCGGTTCGTGAATGCATTGAGAACTCCAAACGACTCCGAATCATTGATGATGATATCACCTCATTGCCCTCACTCCGTCGCCTCGTTGCCCTCACTCCGTCGCCTCGACATTTGACGCAATGCCTCGAAATCGTTGCCCCTCTATCGTTGACTCTAAGTTGCCGTTAATGTTTGATACTTTGATCGATGATGCCTGATGGATTGTGTATGATGGATCGAGTATTTGAGCCTGATATAATGATATGGGCTGTCTTTATTTAACCTTAATGAACCTACTATATGGTACACAGCCCATAAAAACTGATGCCCCCTTTGAATTTGCTGCCCTGGGCCACACAGCACATGGCTTGGCCGGGCCGGGCCTGATAGTAATGTTGATTCTGTTTCTTGAATTTCTGTTACTGTGGTGTGGTTGGATGGCCTCGATAAGTAGTGATAAGAGGTTGGCTAACCAAGTTACAACACCTAAACCAAACAAAAATATATGAAAAACGATAGTTGTTCTGATGCAACTAGACGTTCTAGTTAAGAGTCAAAGCAGTTGTCCATCACTATCCTTGGAGAATTTGTTAGGCATATTTCAGTCTCATGATGGATGAGACAATTTGATGATATCCTGTATAAGGAACAAGCATTTCATTCTCAATTTTCAATAAAAGGCACGGAATATGAAGGAAGTCCTTAGGGAGATCATGATCAAGATGAACATGGCGAGGATCCTTCCAAAGGAAAAGGACGTGGAAGACCTTCACCCGAAACACAATGTTTCTATTGTCACAAATATGGGCATACAATGAAGTATTGCAAGAAAAGAAATGAAGATGAAAATGAGGATGCCAAGTTTATGATCGAGAGCGGGTCTAAGAAGGAGGAAACGATTGATGTTTATAACATTTTAAAGTGATGAACTTCTGAAGTTCTAATGGATGATGTGTGAGAAAATTTGACAAGAAAGGATGACATGTTTTTGGTTGTGGACAATGCTCTCCATAGCAATTTTTGGATTCGATGATGGCTTGAAGATTGGAAGCTTCCAAACTGAAGTCTAAATTAGTGTACTTGTGTTTATAAGAATCTAACTAGCTTAGAGGGGTGTGTTAGAAAATATATTCTAGACAAAGTTTGATAATTAATGGTGGTTTTCTGGAAAATATATGTAAGCTGTGATGGTTCACAAACAGATATGTTTATAGGTTGTGATGATTTACAACGAGTCATGTTGGTTGACATGGTAGTTAAATTCAATCTCTATATAAAGGGATGTAAACACTGAAATTTTTTGATGGAATAAAACATAAAGATTAGATTGTTTGTTTCTTGTGTTAATTCTCCACTTTTGTGAAGATATTTGCTACTTTGATCCATTGTACTACAAGACTGGACTTCAATTTCCTTTTCATTAGGTATCGTGTAAAATGTTGCTTCATTCGTATCTGTTTATTCTTGGTGTGAAATACTGGATTTGTGTTGAGAGGTATAGCTGACTTGTACTTGCGAAAACACCATAGTGGTAGAAAGTTTAGGATGCTTTAATGCTTCCAGAACTCTTTGTAGATTGCTTGATGACCTGTAAAAGACAATGATATGTATCTGGCTTGTGTTGTAGAGAGTGCCAAAACCTTTTGTCTCTTTGATTGCCATAACATTACACCTCGCCATACCAAACATGAACCGAGAAGTGCTATTGCTATCAATAAACTGTCGTGGGCAGTCACTATTGCTATATTCAATTAGACCTGAATCTTTCACCCTGATGTAGTTAATACCATGATGTATATATCGTTCCATTCACATAATGAAGTATCCTTTTACGTTCTTCCCCATGATCCTTCTTTGGGCGTTCCAAAAACCTACTAATCATGTATACCGAAAACATGATATTGGGATGTGTAACGGTCAAATACATGAGAGTTCCGACCAGACCTTCATAAATATATAGTTGAATCAACTTCTTTCCTAGAGAATCTTTTGATAACTTCAAGCCAAACACTACGAGAGTGGAAATGGAGAAGCGTTCCTGATCAACCTCTTTAGGATCTGCATTGCATATTTCTTTTTACAAACGACCATCTTATCATTTCCTGGTTCACTTTGATACGAAGATAATAGTGCTGTAATTCCATATTGGTCATCTCAATTTTCCTTGTTTCATAGGGTGTTCTTAAATTCTTCAATCATGCTTCTATAATTCCCAAGTAAATATAAGATCATCGACGTAAAGACATATAAATAGAAGTTCACATTTACTTTCTTGATGTAGAGAATGTGCTCATATGGACATCTTTTGAACCATCCCTTATAAAGTAAGCATCTATTTGACTATACCAAGCACTAGGAGCTTTTTTTAATTCGTATAGCGCTTTCTTTAAACTACACGCCTTATGTTCCTTCACCTTTTTATATAAAACTAGGGGGTTGATATCTAGACACTTCTTCTAGTAGACCATTTAATTAGGAATTCTGATTTTACATCCATTCGATATATTTTCCATCCATTTTTGAGTCGCAATGCCAAGAGGCGTATAGTTTCTACACGAATAACCAAGGTAGACAGATGTCCTTTTACACCAAATGACAGATGTCCTCTTGGAATCTCCCAAAGTTTCCACCTTTGATTTTTCATGACGGACTGAGTTTCATAATCGATGGGATGAGTATCTGCGTACAATCCAAAATAAACAAATTCACCATGGAAAATCTTTGAGATCTTTCATAATATCTTGTAAATCATGCAATTATTAGGTTTAGACTTGGTAGATTTGAGTGATGATGAAGTTTTTGAAGATGCAGAATCAGGAGAAGTAGGAGTAGCTAGTATTATTATTTTCACCTGTTTTATAAACATAATTGGCTTTGTGATCATCTTCAATAGAAATGATTTTTTCTTTGTCCTTAAAAGACCAATCCCACGACTTTTTTGTTGAATATAACATCTCGACTTACAATTGATTTCTTTGTGACGAGGCTGTATAATTGTAGGCCCTTGAAAACTCATTGTAGACAACATGCATATACGCATTTCTAAGAATTGGCATCCAACCTTTCTCTCTTCTCATTTGGTACATGACAGTAAGCGACACATCCAAAAATATATCCGAAGATGTGAAACACATTGTTTTTGTCCATTCCAGGCTTCTTGTAGGGTAATCTCTTGAATAATTTGGATGTAGCCTGACTAGGAACATATTTACTAATTCTTTAGCCCTCATTATGCTTTTTGCCAAATTCATAACGGTTTGATTTTTACTTTTCGCAACACCTTTTGTGGTGGAGTATAACATGTTGTAAGTTGATATTACGAATGCCATTTCCTTTAAAATTTATGTATTTCATTAGAGTTATGCTCCACATCATGATCAGAACCCAATGACTTTAATTATAGGTTTTTGGACATATTCTTTGAACTCCTTAAAGTAGCAAAAGATTTTAGATTTTTCTTTAAAAAAATACACCAAATATTTTCTTGTATATATAATTATAGATAAATGATAGAGCATGTTGGTGATTTTAGTGTCATCAAAGCCATTTAGTATAATCGGGATTGACTTTGAGACTAGCCGATTATAGACTTGATTATAATTCGGGTTTGGAGGTGCGGAGTGAACACTTGAATAAATTAAGATAGAATCGGGATACGGTACGGGGTTCGGGGCCGGCCCTAGAGGGGTTCCAAGGGGCATCGCCCCTGGCGGGGTGATAGGAGGGGCAGAGCCCCTGGCGGGACACACAAAATCTTAGAAAACATATGTTACAAAAGGCGGAAATACGAAACACAAAGTATATATACTATATACGTACGAAAAGAATACAATTACAAGTCGTTATTCTGACAAAATAGTCTCAAATAAACGAGAGATAAAGCAAAAGCATTCTGTTTTTGGATTTGAATCAAGCCTGTAATTCAAATCGAGTTTCTTGGATTATCCTATATCTGAATTCGTAATACCCCAGGCAATAGGGTCAAATTACATATTACGGAAAGTGTATTGAACACGATCCACGAAATTATCCAAATTATATTGTTATTCTTACTTCCTAAAAACCCTTTTCCAACACTTCCTCTAATAGACAATGTCCTTATAGTCCACATGTCTTGGTGTACAAACTACAAGAGCTTAATTAGAAGCCCTCCATGCTTTTTCCGTTAGGAAAAGATTCTAGAATATGTTTCCCTTTAAGCATATCCTTCACAAATTCTTCTTGTTGATTGATAAATGGTGGTCAACACACCATACTTTTCTTCCCCATATGTGATACAGATTGAACAATATATGAATGCTCATATTGAAGATGCCATAACCATGACTTAAGCAATTAAGAGTTGGTAAAGCGTCAGAAAGAAATTTTGGAGTCCCTGTACATAATACACGCTAGAAATTCGTTTTTCTCCAATTATAGTATTCACCAATATATTACCACTTCCTTGAATTACAAACCTCCTATCATCACTCATTCATACTTCCCTTCGTAGAAAATAATCCAAAGTCAGAAATAGATCTTTGTTTCATTCATATGGTTATTACAGACACTATATATCGATATACCAAACTTCATCCGCCAAATTTGACATTGCAACACAAATGAGACATAGAGTCTTCATCTGTGCAGGGTTTCTCATGCATAAATATACACTCCTTATTCTCTTCTATTATTCCCTTCCCATTTAATTAGTTGATTTCTATTATTCCCTTCCCATTTAATTAGTTGATGGTTCTCCTTTTTTTGTATATTATTTACTTGCTTATAAGACAACATTCCCATCTTTTTCACTATTAATTTGAACTCTTCCCTTCATCTTTCCAAGGATTTGAAACTAATTGAGGCGATAGGCTTGCTCCATATGTAGTTTTGAATCAAATTGCCTCATATATATGAATTCCTGATCTAGAGTTTAATGATCCCAACAAACCTTCAAAGGAAATTAAAAGTTGACAACACCTTTGACTCTTTGATTACAACCACAATATCTTCAAACTTTCCGGGCATACTTCATAGTTTTTTCGGCTACCCTTTGTGTCTCCATTGTTTCACCATTCAATCACATATGGTTCACAAGTGTGACCCCCGATTAATCTTCAACAGATTTGTTGGGTTTTTATGGGGATTATTGTTTCCTCGAGCCGGTCAAATCCGCGACTCTTAAACCCATCGCTCGTATAGCAATGCAAAAGCATCTCACATTGGTGAGGCAAAGGGGATTCTTCCTCCTTATAAGGAGGGGGATCTTATTCCTACCATTTGACGCGTTTTAAAGCCATGAGGGGCAACCCAAAGTGAATAATATCGTTGGTCGGTTCCCTAGTTGCGATCCTAACAAGATTCAGTTTCTTTCATTCTTAGTAGATCAAATTCACAATGAAGGATTTGCAATTGAACAATCTTTTCTCTTTCTTCACCTCAATTCGACGTGTAAAGGGTGTTCCATGCTTCTTTCACAGATCTTGCAGTAGATATGCATTCAAATATTATCTCATCAATAGATTGATGGATAAAAACCAATGCCTTGTTGTCTTTCTTCTTTAATTACTTCAAGTTGTTATCTTTTTGGAATGTTAATTCAGCGGTATTTGCAAGTTATTAAAATCCTCCATCTATTAATTATACTTCAAAGATCTTAAGATTTGTGCAATACTTTCATCATGGTGCTCCACTGCATGGTGTTATTTTTTCCATTAAAACGAGCGTGTTGAGGCTGGACGAGATTGTTATTTGTAGCAGACATATATTTTCTGTCCTAAGAGATGAATTTTTCTTCAACCTTGCTCTCATACCAAAATGATGGAAATTGAGAAAAAAACAAAACAAAACAAAACAAAAAAATCGATCCACACTCCTCTTAAACCTTCCGGACAGAGTTGAATATATACCAAAAAAATACCACAGAAAAGGAACTTTACCAACAATATATGATTATAATGTTTCTAGAGGGAATAATCCGCACGTTACATAGACTACTTATGTTTATTATTTTAGTGTTGTCAAGTTATTTAGTATAATTAGAATTAATGTGAGGCTAGCCGAAATTTGACTTTATTATATAATCTGAGTCCGGAAGTGCGGAATACCCGCTTGGATAAGTTAAGTTAATATCAGGAACATCGGTCCGGAGGCGGCTCCCCTGTTGTGGTTTCAAGGGGCATCGCCCCTAGCGGTGTGTCCAAGGGGCAGCACCCTTGGCGGTGGTCCCATTCAACGCAAATCAAAACAAATGTTGTAGACACCATCTGAAAAGTCATCTAAGTTTGTTGTTATTCTAATAATCCCCAATTCTAAACACATATTTTTATAGATTGCTAACATTACTACTTTGGCAGTTTTTGTACAGAATTAATAAACTGTAACAAAAAGCTGCCTAGCCTTGTATAACTAAATCTGTCAACTTCTACTCATGATGCACTTCATATTTCAGCAATTTTGCTTAGGAAATCAACAAATTTAATTTACTCTGTTTGATATTTTCGAATTTTTTTTAATTATCTTCAATTTATCACCTCGATCCATTGGTCCCAACATATAGCATATATATATCCATGTTGATCAGACGTATATGTTTTATAACATTCTGGAAAAGAAACTATACGTAATAACTTTATATACCGTCAAGTTGTATCATAAGTTATTAATTGTTTGTACCGTTATGTGTGACTAAATTATGTTGTATGGCAGTGTACGTAGGGTATATTTACTAAGCGTTGCAAAGTGATAGGATAAAAAATTCAAATTTGAGAAGCAATAAATACGAAATAAATGTTCAAATAGGAAAGTTAATGAACCTCAATATTTTTCGATTTTTATTTGACATTATCTTACAATTAATGTTAGTCATTCAACATCTTTTACAAAATTAATCTCTGAATTTAATGACTATCATACAATAATTAAGGTCAAAAGATTCCACTTTAAGTTTTTCATATAAATAAGTACGCTTGTCGATTAGGGAAGCCACTCAAAACTTTCTTGCTTCTCTAGTATAACGTACCCTTGGGATGCCGAGGGGCAAAGTGAAGCTTGCATTTATCGCAAACCTGGAGGCCAGGAAAGCCTCATACAGGAAAAGGAAGGAATCTTTGTTGAAGAAGTTGGAGGAGCTATCGATCTTATGTGACATCGAGGCATGTGCCATCATATATAGCCCATTCAACCCTCAACTTGAGGTATGGCCCAAGGACGATACTGCTTTCCAAAATGTGCTGAATCAGTTCATGTCAAAGTCAAGTATGGATCAGACCAAGAAGATGCTGAATCAGGAAAGCTACATCAGGAAAAGGATCAGCACAACCGAGAAGAAGATCAACAAGCAGACGATGGTTACGCGGGATCTGGTGATGGACAGAATGATGTCAGATTGCTTGGGTGGTAAGGTTTCGGTGGCTGACTTGAATTTAAAAGATTTGAATGATCTTGAGTCGTTGGCTTGTCAAAAGGTCATAGAAATTGAGGGAAGGATGGAGCTTCTCAAGAGTGGGGCTCCATCAACAGCACCACCATCACAGTCACAGCCACAGCCACAACCGCAGGAGGTTGTGGGGGGCAGTAACACTACTAATGATATTCTGGCAGAAGGAAATCATGTAAACAGCTATGTACCAGTGATGGAGAACCCTGAAGGTTCATGTGAGATACAAACTACTGGATTGTACCCGGACTGGATTAATGACATTATTTTGGACCCTGATTTTGGTAATGTTCCAGGGGTTGACATGGTAATGCCATTTTCTGATGTCCCTAATCCTTTGGGGTCAGGTGCATCTTCTTCCCAAACACAAGTTAACATCTTTCCATATCAGAGTGATTCCCGTGAAAGAAACTGATTTATTAGGTGTGAAATATGCGAATTGCGCGCTTGTCATTATTTTTGTTTGTTTCCCCTTATGAGTGTTGGTTTTATCTGTGTTGTTTTGATTCGATCTAATAATCGTTGTTTTTCAATTGATATACTAGATCTCTTAGGAAATCTATTCTTGTTTTGATTCGATCATCTGTACCCAAGTTTAGCTTTTGCATTCAGTTTTCTTGAATTATTTTGAAAACTCAAACCAAGAATTTTATAACGCATTGATATATATATATATATATAAGAATGTTTAATATAGTCCATAATTAATTCATAGTAATTTTAGCCTTTGGATTAATAATATCAATGGTTCAAATTAAATTTTAAAAATTTATGCGTAGTGACATTTTTGTAATTCACATGTGATAATTTTACAAATCACATGTGATTACTGAATCACGTATGATTCAATATTAAAATTTTAGGACTATATTTTATAAATGGACTTTATTGAACACAACTGATATATATATATATATATATATGATCAATATAAAACCACCTCTTAACCTAGAACTTAAAGAACCATTTTAGGTCTTTAGATTAATTTAATGAAGGGCTTATATTAATTTATGACAAAATTATAATTATCATACATAATTATGAACTATAATTTAAAAGAAGGGCAAACATGAAAAACACTTTATTTATCTCTATTCAACCTCCAATCACAATTAATCATTTTGTTCTCTCGACTATTTAAAACCACCGCCGCTCCACCATCGTCTCCCTCTAACCAACACCACCACCACCATATGTATATATATATATATAGACACACACTACTATATAAACCATTTAACATTCCCTCTCCTATTTAATTTTAAGAGTTCTTAAAATTTAATCAATACAAAATCTTTACCTCTTATTTTATCTAAATTAATGTAATCCACTTAATCTTTAACCATTTCATTCTCTTTCCTAATCTATTTCAACTTTTTATTTATTTAAAATATATTTTCCTACACTAGTACATTCTCTCACACAAACACAATTATCCACCCAAATCAACATAATTTTCAAAATTTTATTAACTTCTCTCTTCTTATTTCATAAATATAAACTTTTTTAATTTCTTATTTTAATATCTTTTATAATTTATTTTTAAAATTAATAAAATAGTTAATGCGAATAAAAGAAAATTCAGAAAAACGAATATGTTGTTGTATAAAACTTTTTTCCTAACATTGAATCGCACTAATAAGATATCATTACATTGTTAAAAATGACATGTTATAAGATTGAAATTATTTTCCGCCACATTGCGCGGGTACTATGCTAGTATGTGTGTATAAAATAATTCGGGAACTTATAGTGTAAATTACCAGACATATATGTAAATGGAAATAATTTTGAAGCCTATAGAAAGTATATTTATTTGTAAAAACAATATAGAGTGCACTTAATTTTAACTTTTACAAGTCATATAAATGAAAATTTAATATACATATCAGCATTAAATTTTTTGGTTAAAAAGAAATTAATTATAAGTAATAACGAGCATGGTAACTAATTAAACGCATAAAGAGCAAAAGCAATTAATTATTAATCAAGTTTTCAAATGCTACAATGTATTCGATTTTAATTAATTTTTCGAAATCAAAAGTCAACATTCTTTATTTGATGGAGCAAGCACAACAATGATATAAGCTTTAAAGTGGCGAACCTATAGGTTTCATGTAATTACAAAAAGATTTTTATGATGCTACGATTACAGAAAAAATGAAACACTTGATTCCATACTCCAGCCGACCAAGTCTTATATATAACCCTAGGAAAATGGAAAACTAATCTTGGGATGATTTTACATGTGCGTGTATTTCATGTTAGTGGCTTTAATGTAATACTTGTTAGTGATTTTAGTGTTATCAATATATTTGTGATTTACTTAAGACCATAAAGGTTTTCACATCAAACTAATAGAATTAGGAGGTAAGGAGTACGTACACTATGATCATACGCTTTAGTTAATTGAACACGGCAATGATAAGAGCTAGGGTCAATCAAGGGGCAGCACCCCCGGCCTAGTTAGGATGTAACATAAAATAACCAATTGGGCACTAGTTGGGATGTAACATAAAATAACCAATTTTTGGTGTTCTTGATCTTAGAGAGCCTATATATATAAACACATTATCTCAGTTAGAGGAAGGGTTCTAGAACTTCTGCAAATTGAAAGATTCAAACTTTGGATTAACCCACGGTAAATTCAAGTTACCTTCTTTAAAGGACGAATATTTACTCCGAGAAAGTGTGAGAAAGATTTATCCAACCCGATTTCTAACTTATTTCTAAATAATTTCCAACAATACAACAATACGTACTAAGGGATTTACGTTCACTTGGTAAACAAGTTCCGTAATGTGGAGTGCACACTCGTATTTGTTGTTCAAAAGGAAGTAATTTACGGGATCAACAATCACATATGCAATATCTGGTTTCCATTTCTCAAAAAAGACAGCCTTGCAATTAGCCCACAATTAGTTGGTTTCCCTCATTAGATGGCTTTAAATTATGTATAAATTGTGGTTATCATCTATTGTAAAAAATTAAGCAAATACAATACAAATTCTCAACTTCTGTTCTCGTTTTTATCATGGTATCAAAGCAGGATTGCTCATCATATACCTTGCAACTTGTTCAAACCCTTGATTCCGATCAACTAAGCTACCATGTCTGCAGACGACAGCTTAGAAACCGATCTATCTTTGCAACTAGCCAATCTTATAAAGAATGGCATTAACTCCCAATCTCAAAATCCCAGATAACCTCAAATCAACCTCAAACTCAACAGCCAGATCGATGCTTTATGGACTCGAATGATTCGGGTCGCCATAGGCGGAAAATCCAAGGCCTTCTTGTCACACCTGACCTCGGATCCTCCAACCCAGACGAGTGAAAATTACGAAAAGTGGGAACAAGAAGACTTAATTATCTTCTCATGGCTTATTCAGATCATCGGACCAACATTGGCAAGCAACCTAACCAAGTATCCCACTGCAAAAACTTTGGGATGCCTTGGTGGTCACGTACAGCACTCGGAAGGATAAACTACAAACTTTTAATCTCCATGTCAAGGAGAATGACATCAAGCAAAGCAACAGTTCACTCAAAGAACTCTATTACAAGGTGTTTGGGGAGAGATTGACAGAATCGATTCTAATACCATGAAATGCCCAGAGGATATCAACACTTACTCGAAGCTCAGGTCAGAACAAAAATTATTCCAATTCCTTAATGCGCTTGAAAGAAGGTATGAATCGGTCGAAAGACAAATTCTTCGATTGGATCCTCTTTCCTTCACCACTGTTCGCAAGGAAGCCGCTCACGAGAGCATTCTCGGAGCAACTAACCTTGAACCGCAAGGCATAGCAGTCGGACTCGCTGCCACCTATGTCGAAGGTACACGTCTCGCCACAAGAGGGTGTCGCTAAACAGAGGGGAAGAAAAATGGACCAACAATCAGAGAAGATAAAACACACCTGAAATGCTACCACTATGGCATGACCAAACACACCAAGGAACGTTGTTTCCGGCTCGTTGGATATCCCGATTGGTGGGCCGATGGTCATAAGAAGAAAAGCAAACATCTCGGATCCAAAAAGGGGAAAGTTTACAAGACGCATCGATCGAAAAAACCCCTCTCGTTTTGGGGTACGATGGCGGCGACGGAGGTGTAAGAAGAAGAGAAACCCTATTTCTTTGATGGAAACGATGGAGGTACAGGGGTGAGACAGAAATCTGGAAACCCCTCACTTATTACTCTTCCAATTTTCATTTAAATTGCAAAAAAATGCTTAGAAAATCTTAAACTTCACAAAGTACATTTATTCATTTTTTAAGTGAAAGTTTAAAAAATTGCAAAAAGGGTTTAAGTGTGAATGGTTTGGAAAATATGGCTAAAAAAAACAAGAGAACAATCATGGATATTTGATTGTGGAGCGACGAACACTATGACTTATGATTTTTCAGATTTTGCCACAACAACAAACCCAACAAAAGCGTATATACATACGGCAAAGAGAGAGAAACTACATGTAAAAACCGGAGGAACCATTGAAATTTCTCCAACACTCAAACTCTCGAAATGCCTTTATGTTCCAAATCTATCACATAAAATCCTGTCGGTTAGTCATGTTACAAAAGAATTGAATTACTCCGTTCTCATGCAACATACCTTTTGTATCTTACAGGACGGGAGCGATCATTGGGCATGGCACCGAAAGACAAGGGTTATATTACGTGGATGAGGTGGCTCGAAATGCAAGTGTGATGCTTTCACACGGACGGTAGAGCGAGAAGCTTGGTTATGGCATAGGAGATTTAGGCATCCATCCACCGGTTATTTACATGTTTTATTTCCAAAACTTTCAAATTGTAAGTCAAATTGTGAGACATGTGTGTTAGCCAAAAGTCACCCAAAAACATTCAAACCAAATAACACAAGAGTTGACTCACCTTTTTCATTAATTCATTCGGATGTTTGGGGTCCTACTCCAATATCGTTATTTTGTTATGTTCATGGATGATTGCACCCGTATGACTTGGGTATATTTATTAAAAAATAAGTCTGAAGTCCTTGAAAAATTCACTCTCTTTTATAACATGATCCAAACACAATTTAAGAAAACCATTTATTTAACTCTGATATGAAACTTTTTTTCAAGCCAAAGGTATAATTCACTAAACCACCTCCCCACATACCCCGGAACAAAATGGTGTCGCCCAATGGAAAAATCGGATCATTTTGGAAATTACTCGAGCACTTCTAATAGAATCTCAAGTCCCAAAATATTTTTGGCCAGAAGCCCTTGTTACAGTTGCTTACCTCATCAACCGGCTCCTGACTCAAATTTTAAAATCTAAAACTCCTCTACAAGTCCTCACCGAATACACCAAAACCCATGTGCTGAGAAATATGTCCACATACCGAGGTCAAACCGATCTAAATTGATCCATGTGCTGAGAAATATGTCTTTGTCGGGTAAGGAATAACTCAAAAAGGTTACCAATGCTATAACCCAAAAACACAACACATGTTCACTACTATGAACTATAACTTCGTTGAAACTGAGTATTATTATTCCATCCACCACAGCGGTCACATGAGGGAGAATATGACACACCGGGGTGGTTGAGAACTACAACTACCTCACATGAGGAAGAAAGAGAATGTCCACAATCCGAAGACCCACGAGTCAGTGCCCCTTAGAAATTGCTCTTGATCCGATACCCGAGGTAAGTAATGCTCACTCGTCTCCTATTGAAACCACTAACGTGTTTGAACAAGATATATAGGAATAGGAAGAATGAACGGATAGACACCACGAAGAAGAGCAGCACTCCGAAGAATCCACCACACAGGAAGACTCAACCAAAAAATATGTTCTTCCTTCCGGAATAAATAGGGGTGTTCCACCAAGGAGGTACTCCCCGGAAAAAGAGACTTAGAAAAGCAGATACCCAATGCCTAACATAGCCAAAGAAAGCCTATCCAATCAGGCTAAGGCCTTTGTCACATCTCTAAGGAAATTTCGACGAATATAGAGCAAGCCCTAAGATCAAGATAGTGGAAAGAAGCAATAGAAGAAGAAATTTAGGCCCTCACAAAAAACAACACTTGGGAAACATGTGCTCTACCACAAGGAAAGAAAACTATCGGGTGTCGCTGGTCGTTTACAATCAAATATAAACCCGTTGGTACTATCGAAAGATATAAGGCAAGACGTATCGAAAGGGTATACCCAGACATACAGAATTGATTATTTGGAAACCTTTTCCCCGGTAGCAAAGATTAACACATCTCTGCTCCATAGCTAGGAGGAAGTCTACATAGAAGCTCCATATGGATTCAAAGATAGGTTTGGAGAAAAAGAAGTTTGTCATCTCAAAATATCTCTCTATGGGCTCAAACAATCTCTAAGAGTCTGGAAGGTTCACCTTAGCTATGAGAAGTTATGGGTTCAAACAAAGCAACTCGGACCACACATTGTTCCTTAAGCAGAGACGCAATCTCATAGCCTGTCTAATAATTTATATTGATGATATGATTATCACATGTGACGACAAATAAAAGCCACAAGAAGAGTCTCTATGCAGAATTAGAAATGAAAGACTTAGGAAACAATATTTTCTTGGAATTGAAGTTCTAAGATCAAAGCAAGGGATCTTCATGCATCAGGAAAAATATATTCTTGATTTGTTAGCATAAACCATTATGGTTGATTGTAAACTAGTAGAAACCCCAATGATTGTAAATCATAAGCTCTACAATGAAACCGGGAATTTAGTATACCTCTCACATACCAGACCTGATATAGCATATGCAGTGGGAGTAGTTAGTTGGTTCATGCACCAACCTCAAAAAAACCCATATAGAGGCTGTCTTGAGAATTGTAAAATATCTCAAAGGAACAGCGGGACATGGAATCCTGTTTAAAGCAAATGGGAACCTAGAAACTCAGTTGTATACCGACGTAGACTCAGGAGACAAAAATAGCTGGCAATCCACCGCATGGTACTTCACCCTAGTCGGTGGAAATCTTGTTACATGGCGTAGCAAGAAACATAAAGTGGTAGCATTATCAAGCGCAGAAGCTGAGTTATAGGGAATTGCAAGGGGAATAACTGAAATGCTATGGATACAGAAACTCCTTATGGAAATAGGGTACCCTCCACAAGAGCCGAGTAAGGTGATAAGTGACAATAAAGAAGCTATTCAAATCTCAAAAAACCCAGTACAACATGATCGACCGAAACACATTGAGGTAGACCATCACTTTATCAAAGAAAAGTTGGAAGCTAAGATTATCACACTTCCATTTGTTCGATCGGAAGACCAACTCGCTGATATTCTAACCGAAGCTATCAATGAAAGGTCTCTGCATGAACGGAGCAAGTTGAATTTTGGAAATCCCACTATTCAACTTGAGGGGGAGTGTTGAGAAAGGAAGTAATTTACGGGATCAGCAATCACATCATTTCCCTTAATTTAAGGATGCAATATCTGGTTTCCATTTCTCAGAAAAGACAGCCTTGCAATTAGCCCACAATTAGTTGGTTTCCCTTATTAGATGACTGTAAATTATGTATAAATTGTGGTTATCATCGATTGTAAAAAATTAAGCAAATACAATACAAATTCTCAACTCCTGTTCTCGTTTTTTATCATTTGTCACACCCAAATGGTTGTCTAAGCGTAGAGGTAACACCCTTGGTGGCGCTCCCATTAAAGCTGATCACAGGCTAGGGGCAGTACTCCAAAACCGAAAATACATTTGCTAGGGGGATATAGGTCATTGAAATTGATCACAAGAGCTGAGTATGCTTAGTGATCAGCATGCTCAATCATGAATGTCCACATACAAGCATGCTCATGCTGATGAAACCGCCCCTCGATCACCAAAATGCAGTTACCGGCCTAAATAATAGTTGGAAGTTAGTCGTAACTAATATTGGTGGTTATTGGTGCTCAAATAACTACTTGAGTGTTTATAAATAGATGAACAAAAACCAAATTACATGATTTTGTCCACAAAAGAAACCTTTAAGTTATCACCAAGTTTATTTATTATAAGCTCAAATGAGTAGAAATAGTATAACTTAAGGATATTGTCCTTAACACGATCGATAGATTATTCTGGTCATTTGATTTCTATACCCTGCATCACAAATGATCGAATTTGGACTCTTTTGACAAAGGATCATTTTCTCCGTTGTACATGAGAATTTTTTTTATAATTTTCACACATATGGTACCCATTCTAGAAATCAAGTGACCTTATAGTGTGAATGAGAAGAAAAATCAACTATGTAAAAAGCAGAACCACTTTATCAATTCAGTTTGAAATTAAGTTAGTATCCGAAGACTGTATATGCATGTGACCCCTCCTATAATTCTCAACTAGTCAAAATCAACTCCATACATAACTAGAAAAGAAGTTAGATGGGCACTCTGCAATTTATTCAACTGGCATCCTCCATAAGATCCATAAGATCGACAATGCCATGACTACAAAGGTATATATGGGCAAGGTTAACAAAAGACACAACTAAGCAATCTTATATATATATATATATATATATATATATATATAGCAGAAGCTACCTATCACTACAACTATCCTTACTTAATCATAAGAGAGGCAAAATTAAGATACCTAATCTCAACTAAATAAGGTTGTAGTCATGCGAATGACTCAAAGAAAAACACCTTTTAAGGAGGCAATCTGAGTTTATAAAGTTTATGCATTTTCAATTGGTTCCATCATATTCTCTTAGTGATTTAGTGACAAGAAAAGAAAAATATGTTCCACATAAACTGCACCACGTAAGGTTAGGGGTTTGTATTCTTTGTGTTCTTAATTATATGCATATAACTGTCTAAAATTATCCATATAGAGGTTAATTTTAAGAATTAAAGAAGATTTCTCTATCCATTTTTAGATTTCTAATGTAGGTGCTTTGATCCATGACCATTTCCATGATTTCTAGATTTCCTTTCCGTTTCTAGATTTCTAATATATCGATTTGGGTTTCAAACAGGTTTCTTGATGTCACAATCTGAAACTTAATAAATTGATTAATTTGGGTTTCAAATCCATTTTCAGATTTCTCAATCTCTTGGTGCTTTGCTCCGCTTTTGATATCAGTAATCAATTCTAGATATGCGTTAATGAATATATCGATTTTGGTTCTTGATATCACGATTTGGACGGTTCATGAATGTTTAGGGTTTGCTATAATCGATTTTTAATCTAGATCTCCACTACTCAAATAATGATTCAAGATTCGTATACAATTATAAAAATGTTTAGGGTTCTTGTAATCGGTTCTAGATTTGTAAATGATTCCAGATGAGGGTATGTTCGATTTCACATGTTGGTTTCATTAAGGTTCTTGGTGTCTTAGTTTTTGATTTCCATATGAAGGTAAATTAATTTGTGATTTTTCATTTTCAATAGATTTGTTTGCGATTTGTACGATTCATGTTCGATTAGGGTTTGCATCTGGTTTTGTACATGATTTGTATCTACATTTGTTGGATTTTTATGTTTTTTTGGTTTTTGTATCATGATTTTTATGATTTTGGTTAGTTGTGATTAAATCAGTGTTCAAAGAAGATGAACCTTCAAGAACTACAAGAAACACATGGATCAGAAATTTAAAAAAAAGTTCAAGAAAAATTGGTAACCCAGATAGAATGAACTAAAAAATTGGTTGCATACAATCGCAGTTTTGAAAAAATTCATTGTATTTTTACGCATTAATTTCTTAAAAACATAATGAAAAATAATTAGAATAAGGTTCATTAGAAGATGGTTGCCCGAATAAGAAGGGTGGTTTGATTTTCAAGCGGCTAAGAGATTTTCACATTCTCAAATTCACAATCACTACTACCAAGCTCCACTTGAAATGGATCCTCTTCTTTGAAATTTTGTTTTGCCACCATGGCAATGGTGTTGGTGTCGGTGGTGGTGATGTTGACGGTGGCCATGAGAAATATTGAGGAGGGATGAGAGAAACACATTGGGGCAAAGGAGATAAAGAGAGAGTGTGTGTTGGGGGCGGAGGGGGGTTGATGAGATAGTGAGGGTGGTAGTGGAGAAATGTATGTGTAGGCATGGAAAGGGGTAAGATTTGGGTTTTATTTAGGGTAAATTACATTAAAATACAATGAACTTTGTCTTAATTATCATTATATACAACCAACTTTATTTTTTTAAAAATAATACAATCAACTTTTATAATCCTCCCATTGTATGCAAGTTGTTGTATATAATGGAAATAATGGCAAAGCTTATATTGTATACAATGGTAGCTAAACCCAGAACCCTAAAGATCAGACACACAAAAAAGTTGTTTGCATACAATGAATTTTTTTTTTAAAGTTAATTGTATTATTTTTAAGAAGTTAGTTGTATACAATTACAATTAAGACAAAGTTAATTGTATTTTCATTCATTTTGCTCTTTTATTTATAAGTTTAAAATATATTGGAAATGTTTAATGACTTGTTTTGCCCGCATATATGTGCAAGGCCTTGCACATGGGGAAAGATAGGTTGCAATTCAAGTTGTCCATATAAGGTATATGGGTGTAAACTTTTGCATATAAAGTACTACTAGATAATTTTGAAAACTAAATAAACCAACAACTTAGACTAAATAAAACTTAATAAACCAACAACTTGGACTAAACCTAATAGACCAAATCAGTAAATCTAAACTCATATTTTTTTCAAAGGTTTTCTTAATAAAACTTAATCACTAAATTAAGACAATAGAAAAGCGGATGAAAATTTACATTATTTTTAGTTAAAGTACATGGAGTAGGTCTATTGAATACTATTATATTTTCATGAATTTTTAAAATAAATTCTTTAATATAAATTCAAAAGCACAAGTCATGGGAAAAGTACTATAAAGTTATGTATATTTACCACATAACTCAAAAAGATTAAAATAAAATTACAAAACTAGAGGCCAAAGGGAAATATATTCATAATATATCTACTAGGAGTGCTACTTAAAAGACGTTGCATCGCTAAAGATGGTTGATGCACATAACCTAAAGAAAGTTGCGACCAATTGGATTCAAGTTGTATGACGTCATGGGCTTGTGAGCCCCGACCCATTCTTTATAATCTTGTATCTTAATTAATCCAAGATACAGAAGGTTCTGTATAGTACTATATAATACAATCTCTTTAGTTCGTTTGTGGACGTAGCACTATTATTCTAATCTTGTCAACCATGCACATCCTTGTTCTTATTGTTTTTTGTGCGTTATGAGTTGTTTATCGTTCTTATAGCAAACCCAACTTCACTTTTCTAGGTGTGTTAAGTGATGATAAGAATACCAATTAAACTAATAATCAAACCACATCATTCATAAACGATGCTTAACTATGGAAAAATATTAGGCAAGTCTATTTATTGATTGGAAAAATATTTCCTCACTTGTTCATTGATAACAATAAGGTATTCATAACCCATAGGTCACCGATGCAACCTTTTCTCGAACAAAGTGAATGTCGATTTCAACTTGTTTTGTTCTTTGATGTCCTTGACAAGTAAACTAGGTAAACATTGTCGTAATAGACAATAGTTGACCATTGAAGAGGAGTATGAAGTTCAAGAAGAAGGTTATGAAGCTAGTGGGTATGGGTAAGCACATTAACGACTCCTCGATATTTCGCTTGGTGCCAAAGCGTGAAAGAGTAGACTTTTTGCACACTAGGAAACAAGGTTATCACCTGGGAAGATGTAGTAGCTGGAGGTTGGCTGAGGGTATCTGGACAACCACCCCAGTTGGCGTCACACTCAGTTGATCTAAGGATGAAGGATACATGTGTAAACTCAGATGAGTGCCTTCAAGATATGAAAGAAACTTCTTAAGAGCATTGAAGTGAGGTTCTTGTGAAGCATGCATAAACAAACATATTTTCTTGAACAACATAGACAAAATTTAGACGAGTGAAAGTGAGGCATTGAAGGGCTCGAGCTAAGAAGAATCATCTAGAAGTTGAGTGGCGGTAGCACTGAACTTGAAAGTAGCAACGGGTTTGCAATATACCATGTTTGCTCTTTTGAGAATACTTTCCGCATATATTTATTGAATTGAAATAAGAACATACCCATTCGGCAAGAGTGACTAAGATACCTAATAAGTATGTAATATGTAAGAGGGAGAAGGTCACTCATCTCAAATTCCTTTTTGAATGCATTAAAGATAGATTTTAGTTTTTAATTTTAAAGAAGGTGTTGTCAAGACTGTATCATCAAAAGGAGATTGTTAGGTTCAAAATATTGTATAGAAATATAATTTCACGTTGTGAGTGAAGTTTATATTAAAAGAAAACTTTAGGGGCCATCACGAAATAAACTCTTTAAGAGTATATATAGCTAGGGATATAGTGAAAAGAGATTCTTAAGAGTATTAAAAGCAAACTTTAGGGGCCATTCTAAATGTTATGAACTATGTGTTTTCTATGGTGAGAAGAGATTCTCTCTACATGATGATAGTTTTACATTGCAATTCTTCTTATACTTGAATTGATTACGGGATATACAAGTGGTATGAGAGCCAAATTAATCGTATTTGGCTTGATACTTGAAGAATTTTTTGAGGTTACTATGAATAGTTCATAAAAAACGCTAATGTTCACTTTCTTGAGGTTTTATTTTCGAAATTCAAGGCTTGTTAATTTGATTTGTGATCATCGAGCATTGGTATGGATTAGATTAAGCATTTTTGGTTGTTTCCTTGGATAAAAACATCAATCTCAGATCATCAATTTGGGATTTTCAGAATTCGGGTTATGAAAGTTTCTCGAAGAAAAAGTGCAATGTTGATCTTCAAAAGATGATGTTTACACCAGATTTTGTATGCATTTAGTTTAGAGACCGAATTCGAGTTGATCTAGACTAAATAATTTGGAAATTGATCTATTTTTGAAACTATTTGAATATGAGTTTTTGAAGTTCTTCGCGGGTTATCAAAAACAGGGTGTTTGATTTGAAAAGGTTAAGAAAAGTTTAGAAAACTTGTTTGTGGTTTAGTATTCGAGTTAGGATTAACTTGATATTCGAGTGGCCGTTCAAATTGATTTAGTATTCGAGCGCCCTTTGGTTCACATTCGACTTCAAAATCAAAACCACCAAGTAGTATTCGAGCGCCCTTGATCAAATTTGTGGTTATTCGAGTTCGTGGATTTGTGGTTCGTTTGACATTTGAGCGCCATTAACAAAACTTGTTTTGGAATTCGAGTTTGAATGGTATAAGGTTCATGTGTTATTTAAGCTAACAAGTCTTTTATTCAAGCGTTAAAGCCATATTCAAGTTTGAGGAATTCATATTCGAGCGCCAACAGAAGTTTGTTTGACATAGAGACTTTGCTTGACATTCGACTTGGAATTCTTTTAACAGTGATAGTATAAATACAATTGAGATTTATTCAATTCAAGTGTTAACCAAATTCAAAATGGTTCAAATTCAAATTTTGAATTTTTCTCAAATTTTCTAATATAACAATTTTAACCAATTTTCAAGAATTTTCGAACCTAGCGAGGGGTTTCCAACCCTTGGAAGGGGCGCTGCCCATGGGCTATTGGTCAAAGACTCAGAATTTGATTTTTCAAATCTTAAACCAAATTTCATTATTTTTGTGACCCGTTATTTGGTCAAATCAAATCTTTAACATTATAACAATCATTGTGTGATTCAAGTTTATCAAAGATGAATCTAATCAAGATTTCAACTCAAGAGAATCTTTAAAAATGGTATGTATTCAATCCTTGCATTTTAGAAGCCGAAGAATATTTGAAGACAATGTTAAAGACATGTTTCTTCTATACAATGATTTAGTGGATGAACAAAATGAACAGCTTTCTTAATTATGCAAGACAAATCCTACGAAGATTCATTTTAAGTCTTCAAAACATAAAAGTTGAAACTAAAAGAAATAGAGTAGATTCTCTCCGAGAAGAGATTGACATGCACAAACAGAAAATGTCTAAAGAGTCGGATAAATCTCAACTTCTGAAAGAAGTATGATGTGGAGACCGATAGGTTGAGACATGATGTTGAAAAAGAGAAGATAAGAACAAAATTTCTGAGAGAAGTAAGTGAAAAGATTAAAGAACAAATGTCCAGAGTGTTTGATGAATCTCAACTTTTAAAAAAGTGTTAATCATATGAAGTTGAGATTGGGAAAATATAAGCTGATTGTATCAAGGAGAAGAACAGAGTCAATGAACTGAACACAAACAATGCCAACTTGAAGGCAATTGTGTCTAATTATTCTATAAAGCTCAAGGATGCATAGAGAACTTTTGACAATAATCAGAACATGATGCACATACTTTCTCATGTAAGAGCTTATTTGCAACAAAAAGTCAAATGACTAGAGCAACAGCTTCATGATTCCTCTCCACAGTTCCTTCCCAACTCAGTTTTGAAAAAGAAAATATCTAAGCTCCAAAAGGCATTAGGTTTTGTAAGAGAGAAATTTGAGAAAGAGAACATAATCAATTCTAAGCTTATTGTAGAAAAAATTGCAAATCCAAAAAAGACTTCACGCTAGACCTAAATTTTCTGATTCAATTACACATTGTAGTAGCCAATCTTCTAATTTTTACTTCTCTGTTGCAAATACTTGAGATTCACATGAGACCTTCATTTTTGAAAAACTGAACGCTTCACATAAGGCAACAAGATTTTCTTAAAAATAGAAAATACCCAAGTTTAAAGGTATGCATAACTTTTACTATTCAAATAGTTCGGGGTTTTCTGCTCTCACACATGACTCTTCATTAAAGAAGAAACAGATATGGATTCCAAAGAAAATTATGTCAATCACAAATCATTTTGTGCAAAGATGATGAATTCAACCTGGACTCTAGAGAAGAGAGCTCCCGAGATAGCTCCAAGAACATTTGAGTTTAGAGTAAAGAATGTTATAAATGATGAATTCTTGTCTAATTTTATACCAAAGAGTAAACCTCAAAAGCAAAACTTTTACACTCAACACAACAAACACAAGTCTTTCTCTAAACCAAAAACTAATTCTAACTTCGTGCTCAAAACTAACGTGAAATATCCATTTGTGGTATATTCAGTCAAGCACTTGTTAAGGTTATTAAAAGAGATGATTTGTCAAACTTCAAAAGGACAAAAACATGAGTTTGTTGATAAACAAGGAGTTCCTTATTGGCGTTCCGTACCATTGAACAAAAAGGTCTATAAACCTATCATTGAAAATACAAATATATGGATGCCTATAACTACATGTGCTAACAATTCTGGACCCGCAACGAAATGCGTACCAAAGTGTGTTAATCCTTTTTGCAGTTAAATCAATAAGAGACATTGTAGGAGTACACCGAAGATCATTGAGACCGAAGTTATGATCAATGTGCTTAGAATGCTAAAAGGATTATATCTCATCATCATCATGAAGAAAGTTCTCCCTTTGAATACATTTTTCATACAGTTTGTGCACCATTAGCCCGAGTTTAATGATCAGCAATGCTTATTTTTGTTAAATTTTTATGTGTTTGATATAATTTGTGTTCCACCGATTGTATTTTGCGGGGTGAGAAAAAATTTCTTTTCTCAACTTAATCGATGAAAAACAAGTTTTTTTTCATACACGTCAATTTAGGGGGAGCTTTTATTTTTAAAAGTCCAAAAAAACATTGAAAAATCAAAAAATCAAAAACATTAGAAAATATTCAAAATCCAAAAAGATTTTATTTTTAAATCTTTTTTCTTATACACATACAAGAAGGTATTCATTCTTAACCTTGCTTGTTTGCTTGTTGATCTTTTGAAAGATCTCCTTTCATTTCTTGATTCCATCTCGAATATCATTCTGGAATCCTTCCATTAATCATCTAATTTACATTTTTTGAGAACCGTTCATTCATGTGTCACTTCACAATATGACATAAAACAAGTGATTAACACGGCACTATGAATGAGAGAGTGTAGGCATTTTATATTCCTATAGAACTTGAAGGATCTGCCCACAAGCTCACCATATATTAGATGAGATAGTAAGTGTTACTTACTAAGTCAATTACGTGAGCAAAATAGTACCGGTCGGTGTGAAGAGGTAAAATGAAAAAGAGAGGGATGGAGCAGGAGATGGGGGTGCTTATGATCAACAAAAATCTTTTACATTCATAATCTTTTGCAAGAAAAATCATTCTCATTTATGTGATTCATAAATTTCATGATTGTTCATTCTTTGATTTCAAATCTTTGTTGACAATGATTTTTTAACATATTCTTTCTTGAATATCACAACGATTACTCACATTGATCAAACAAGTGTCCAATTGTATACAAACAAGATACATTTACATCATTTTGGAAAGAGAGTTTGAGAGAAAGGATCAAAACAAAAGAAAGATCCTCAGAATGTCAATGTGGGTAACCACATCTACTACTAGTTTTCAAATTTTCATGAAGAATAATTAAGCACATTTCTATTGACATCTCATTTAGAGATCGTTGATATTGAAACAAGGAGGACAAGCTACTCCGGTTCCTGACTTCTTTCATGTACTATAGAGTCTAAAGTGTATTTGTAAAATATATTTCATTTCTTAGGACACTATGTGGATTATCACAAGTATCCGGTCTGTGAGACTAATACGGGAACATCTTGGAGTGATATCAAAATCCTACCAGAATTAATGTTATGCCAATTCTGAACGTAGGTCACAAAGATTTTAAACTGTTGTGCTAACGAGCAATCTATGTGATCTCGGAGTTACTTTTCCCTCGTTGACAACCTTCAATACTACATAGTTTTCAACTAACCTTCATGAAGAGAAATTTCACTTGCATAATGTTCATGAACAAATCATGATCATCATGAGGGGGAGATAATTTTACATATAATTTCTCTTTAAGGAAAGACAATACCACATGGAGGGGACACAATTTTCATTCTGTTGATACTATGCTCATCACGTAAGATAAGGTTCATATATTGGAGCTGGGGAGCCAAAGAAAAGCATAACTTATATGACAAGTCAACGGGGGTAAGAAAAAAAAAGAAAAGGAATTTCTGTGAAAAATCGAGAGAAGAGATAAGAGCTACATTTTAGAGGATGCTACATCGTAGAGGGAGAAATCAAAAGACTCGGATTCTTTCTAAAGAAAAGCTTATCTGGACTTTAAACAACTTAAGATCAAAGAAAGAATATTTTGAAAACCACTATATGCTAAATTGTTCATACAACCAAACATTCCTCACCTTAGGTTACTGTGTGAGATAGAAGACAAAAGAAAAATGATGTTAGTGTCTGCTTTCATGACAAGTTCTCATCAATACTTTGAAGTAAAGAGACCATTCTCAAACTTGAAAATTTTATGTTTCAAGATGAGAAGACATTTTAAATACATAAAGAAAAAGACCAAAGATTTTAAAAAAAATCATTGAAGTCTCAATCCCATAAAGCTTCAACAGAATGCGGACAGAAAAAGAAGATCTACGCAATTCAAAATGAGGAGATTCTTAGATTCATCCAATGCTAAAAAGACTCAATAACTTTTATTTCTATACAAAGGGGAAGATTGTTAAATTCAAAATATTGTATATAAATATAAGTTTACATTGTGGGTGAAGTTTGGATTAAAAGCAAACTTTAGGGGCCCTCATAAAATATACTCTTAGGAGTATATATAGGGATATGACATTATGTGTCATGTATGAATTGTCATTCTAAATGTCATGAACTATGTGTTTTCTATGGGGAAAAGAGATTCTCTCTACATGATCATAGTTTTACATTGCAATTCTTCTGATACTTGAATTGATTGTGGGACATACAAATATAGACATAGTCATTGTGCCGGTGGAATATAAACACAAAAGTGTCATTCATACTGCACGTGGAATATAAACACAAAAGTGTCATTCATACTGCACGTGAAACCAAGATGTAGAAGATGATTAGCAAAATGTGGGTACCAGACACGGGAGCCTCTTTGAGGCCACATAAATATTTGTGAAGTATGGAAACATAACTTGGATATGAAGGGTGAGAGAAACATGGCAGCTGATACATAGAGATGGTCTTGTGTAAGTCGCGATGCAAAAATGTATATTTTTTAATGTTAAGCCCGTGAATAGGCCAATTTTTGGCCCAAGACAAGACTAAGAACCATTTGGATTGTTGCTGGTTTGACTGTTGGGCTAAATGTTTTATCACAGTTGTTCCTCATAATTTCATGACATTTCCATTGGCCATGAGTTGAGCTTCGTATCATTCAAAAGGATCATCAACATTGAACTTATTTCGAAATGCAATGTCAACGAATGATATTAGCATTTGGTGGACGATGGAGGAACCAACTCCCAAGTATTTTGTTTAATTGAAGCATTAAATTTAGCAATCATAGGATTATTACAATTTTGGTCAAAAAGAGCAAGCTTAGGATTTGAGGGAATATGAGATATAGCTAGATTGAGTGTCAAGAGAGATATGTCGACTCGGTTTAAAAATCCCAGTTTTAGACCATGTTTGAATGGGATAATGGGAGAGGAGCCATAGGTGAGGTGGAGGTGTCAATGGACTCGACAACTTTGGAGCAATATTTAATGTGGGCCAAGTGAGGGGTGCGATAATGATGTAGGAGGTAAGAAGACCGGGGTACATCATTGAAGAAAATCATAGGATGAAGATCGAAATTAAGATAGGTGAGTAAATGAGAAAATGTCTTCTTGAAGGTTACGTGACAAGAGATGATAGATTGATCGGTGGTCAAATCATGAAATAAGTATCCTCGGTGGTGGTCTATGGAAAGAAAATGGAAATTGCATGGCGTGTTTACTTCAAAGTTGATGGAATTTCGAATTATCAAATTCATGGCCCTTGTCGCGTCGGAATGCCTTTATTTTCGCTGAAATTATGTTTGGACAAAAGTGTGAAATTGTAGAAAAACAGGAAACACTTGAAATTTATTTTGTAATGGGAAAATCCAAACAAAGTGTGGAGAAACACATGTAATATTTATGTCCTAGTTTAGATGCAAAACGAGATGTACGTTCAAAAATCAGCATGAATAAGATTAAAAAGAAATAAGTAATAGTTTGAGACATGATGTAATGATACTATTATTATTTGAAAGAAAAAAGAAGTACGCCTTAGTAACCTAAACATCAGACCCTGGATGACCTTGACAATTATGACAAGTTGAGGAAGTCACGTTGTGTATGGCAACAGAAGGTGATTAAACACTTGCATCTTGAAGGAATTAAGGGGTAAATATCAGCTACCCTCGAGAGCATTTTCATCGTTGTGCGATCCTTCACAAAAGATAGAAGGGGTCAAATTTGATAGAAACGTTATTGTTAGGCGTGAAGTTACAAAAGATATCAGGTTTTTGATCATTTATTGGCACGCATATGAGGTAGAACCCCTGTCCATGTACCATGCGTTGTGAGGTGGTTGAAGCTGCATAATGTTGAAGGCAAATTCCAACTGGGTTGCTTAAAGAAAATAAACTACCATTTGTCCATGTGTCCACGTACCGGAGTGTGGGATTTCTGTTTAGAGTGGCGGGTTTCTTCAAGGAGAAGTTGAGATTAGACTTTGATGAATCCTGGCAGAGGATGAGGCTGCTGTATGAAAGTTGCGAAAGTATTTTCTGAAATTGGATGACCCGAGTTAACAAATACAAGGCACCATATTTGGTAACATTAGCAAAGGCATGAAGAGAAGATTAGCCTGGGCAAATACATGGCATGGTTGCTTTGTTATCTTGAAAATTTGTAGCGAGACAGTTCGACAACTCTTGGGCTTTCTGTTCATTGATAGTTTGGAGAACATCAGTCGAGATGGTAGCAAGATCGAATATATTGCTTGACAACAGCTACCAATTAAGTGGTCCGTGTCGCTTCGGACCAAGGGGTATCGGGTCTCATGTGATTCAGAACATCATAGGGGTATGCATGGATGTGAAGCAATTCCACCCAAGAAGGATGATCGATGACCATCAGATTGAGGACTAGTGGGATTGATTTTTAAATGTTGTTTATACTAAAGGTGTGATGGAAGGGGGTTTTACCGCCGAATTGACAGAACCAGTCATCGTGACAGGAGCACGGGGTGAACTAGGGTTAGTGGGAGAGAATGTCAGGGAAAAGGAAAGAAGAGGTCAGAGTGTAGAGCCACTACAACATACATTCCATTAATTAATTTCTCAACGGCATTTTGCCGGGCAATTTCCGACTAAATGCAACTTCAAGCGGATTTCCGACTGGAAAGTTTTCCAAGTTCTCCGATGGATTTCCAACTTTTGTAGTTTCCAACGGAAATGGATTTCCAATGGTTGTAATTGCGATGAATTTCTATTGGACATAATTTCCTACGGAACCTTTTGAGACGGATTGCATTTCCGACGAACCAATTTCAAACCGATTTCCCATGGATTTAAAAAAATTAAAAAAATAAAATAATTCGCTTTTTATTGTTTTGTATACGAACAAGTATAAAACTATATGCAATTTCCTTATTATTACCGTGAGAAACAATAATTTAACAAATTTCCTAGAAATTTACGAAAAAACTCCAAATCAATAAATAAAGGCATAAAAATTATATTAACTATACAACATGAGTAATGGTAAAGTATATATAATAAAGTCTAGCGATCGATCAGTTAAGGGTCCGGAGTTGAGTAGCGTGCAAAGAAAGAGTCGAGCTTGTCATCATTTTTTGCTTTGTATTCATCGGTTCCTTTCCGAACAAGTTCTTCCCTCTCTTTTTCATGTTCTTCACTCTCCCTTTTTACTCATTTATCTCATTCTTGCATATCATCTACCAATTGTAATAATCTTTGTATCTACAAACATAAAACATATTAACCCAGTTTTTAAAACATCATATACTTGTAAACACGCAAACACGTATGTATCTCTATCCATGTAGATATACATATATATATATATAAAGCCTAGTGACACGTAGTATGCATATACGTATATCATAAGTGGAAAAATGACATTTGTTTTAAAAAAAAACACTTCTATTATAAGAAAATGTGTAAATATATAAAAAAAATGATCATAACTCTGAAAATATATGATAAGTAGAAATATCCATTGGAAATCTGTTAGACATTTCAAACAGATTTGCGACATACTTTTGACGGTGCTTCTTTAAAATCATTTATATCGTTAGATTTCACCGTATATAATCGCAGATATACTTACGTATACATACGTATAAGTATTTCCTTTAAAATATATACTTAAGTCTAACGTCGTATACTAATAAACACACACGCATATGTATCTCAATACGTGTAGATATACATATGCATAAAACCTCGTGGCACTTAGTATACGTGTATGTATATCATGAATCAAAAAATGACATTTGTAAGAAAAAACACTTTTGTTATAAGAATATGTGTAGGTTCCAAAACACAAGTATCAAACACAATATGAAGCAAAGACTAAGCAAGATAATATGATGCAAGAAAAGTGTAGAAGATGAATATTCATTGTTAGAGTTGCAATCACAGTTTCTATTTGAATAAGTTTGCATCATTTGGAATAAGGGAGAGCTGGAGAATTAGTGTTCTATTATCTCCAAAAGTGAAGAAAGCGTACAGCAGAAAGAAGAATATAACAAGCCCTAGCTAAAATACAAAAGTTACAAAAATAACCCTCAAGAAACTAAATGTTACCAATATACACTAATACCCCCCCCCCCCCCCCCCCCTCAAACTCAAGTAGGTAAGGAATGATCTAACTTGAGTTTGGAAAGAAGAAACTGAAAACGCCCAGGCAGGTGAGCTTTAGTAAAGATATCTGCTCGCTGATCAATTGTGGAAATCGGTAGAAGACAAACAGTTTTGCGAACCACATGTTGGCGAATAAAATGACAGTCAATCTCAATATGTTTTGTTCGTTCGTGGAAGACATCATTGTGAGCAATTTGAATCGCACTATGGTTGTCACACCATAAAGATGTAGGAAGATTTTGAGGAGCTCCCATATCTGCTAATAACCAACGAAGCCAAACTAGTTCCTGAGTTGTATCGGCGAGTGCCCGATATTCTGCTTCGGTACTTGAACGAGCTGTAAGAGACTGTTTCTTACTTCGCCAGGATATGAGAGAATCACCAAGAAAGAAACAATAACTAGAGGTAGATCGTCGGTCAGTTAAGTCACTATCCCAGTCGGCGTCGGCATCTGAAAAAGCCCTTAGGGTCAAAGAAGAATCAGATGAAAAATGGAGTCCATGAAACATAGTACCTTTTAGGTACCGGAGAATCCTTAGAACAGCTGCATAGTGATCAGAGTAAGGAGCAGCCATAAATTGACTAACTTTGTGAACAGCATATGTAAGATCAGGACGTGTAACTGTGAGATACACCAATGAACCAACCAGTTGTCTGTAAGCAGTAGGGTCACTGAGAGGAGTTCCACTCCCGGGAACTAGGTGAGAATTGGGTTCAAGGGGAGTGGAGGCAATCTTAGCATCTGTAACACCTGATCGAGACAAAAGATCAGAAACATATTTTGCTTGACATAAGTAAATCCCTTCGCTGTTAGAAAGAACTTCAAGACCAAGAAAGTAGTGAAGATTACCGAGATCTTTCATTTCAAAGCAGGAGTTGAGAGAGTTCTTGAGGTCCGTAATACCCTCATTGTCACTCCCAGTGATGACCATGTCATCAACATATAGTAGAAGAAGGATGGTACCCTTGTCCGTAGTTCGAGTAAAAAGGCCCGAGTCATAAGGACTAGATAGAAAACCCACAAAAGTTACAGTGTTGCTAAATTTCTCAAAGCAAGCACGGGGTGCCTGTTTAAGACCATAAAGAGCTTTCCAAAGATGACAAACATAACCTGGAGGATGATCCACTCCACTGGGAGGACGCATATAAACTTCTTCAACTAAATCACCATTGAGAAAGGCGTTCTTGACATCCATTTGATATAATGGCCAACGACGGACTGCAGCAATTGCTAATAAGCTACGAACAGATGTAATACGAGCAACTGGAGCAAATGTCTCCTCATAGTCAATTCCATATTCTTGATTAAAACCTTTTGCAACAAGTCGTGCTTTATATCTGTCAACCGTCCCATCGGAGTTTGTCTTGACTTTGTAAACCCATTTGGAACCAATAATAGTCTTCCCTGGTGGAAGAGCAACCAATTCCCAAGTCTGAGCCTTTTTCAAGGCTTGAATTTCATCTTGCATTGCAGTCTGCCATAATGGATTAGAGACAGCTTCCTTGTAGGAAGTAGGTTCATAATGACACATAAGTGTAGAATAACATTGAAAATCACGAAGATGAGTAGGAATATTTCTTACCCTTTCTGAACGACGTGGCTCGGGAGGTGGACTAATGTGTGAATCCGAAGATTGAGAAGGCACTTCGGCAATAGGCGATTGAGTTGGAGGTAATTGTTCAGTTTGATCTCTTAGAACAGGGTGAGATGACTCTGAAGGTGAATGTTCAGTCTCGAAATGTTCTGAATCAGGTAACTCGAGAGAAATAGAGGCATCAGAAAAGAAGAGAGATGTGGTAGGAGATATAATCTGAAATTTGGAGATGGACGAGAACATCTTGTGTCAAAGGTGACATGTCGAGATATTCGAAGACGTTTAGAGACAGGATCCCAACATCTATATCCTTTGTGCTCAATACATAACCAAGAAAGCAACACAATCGGGAACGAGGCTCAAGTTTGGAACGTTCATGAGGTTGTAGTTGTACAAAGCAAGCACAACCCCAGACTCGGAGAAGATTATAAGCAGGAGACCTCCCGTGAAGAAGTTCATAAGGAGATTTGTTTTTGAGAATAGGAGTAGGATGTCGATTGATCGTGTAAACAGCGGTAAAGGCTGCCTCTCCCCAGAAACGTTCTGGAACTTGAGAAGAAATTAGAAGAGTGCGAATTGTGTCAAGAATATGCCGATGTTTTCGTTCGGCATGCCCATTTTGTTGGGATGTGCCGGGACAAGAGTATTGAGACGCAGTACCTTGTTCGTGTAGAAAGGAAAGAAGAGAAGACTCTTTGTATTCCATAGCATTATCAGCGCGAAAAGTTTTAATGGTTTTTAAGAATTGAGTGTAAATCATTTTTGCGAAATTGATGTAAATATTTGGTAACTCAGATCTATTTTTCATCAGATAAATCCAAGTAAAACGAGTACGGTCATCAACAAATATAACAAAATACCGCCCACCTCCCATAGTAGGGTGAGGCGCCGGTCCCCAAACATCAGAATGAATTAGATCAAAAGGTTGAGAAGAAGTAAATTCATTAGCACTGAATGGCAACGCATGATGTTTTCCAAGTTGACAAGATTTGCAAAAGAGTGGTGAGGGTTTAATAGTACCAAGTACACCAGATTGAGCAAGTAAATTAAGTCTACTTGAAGAAATATGACCTAGTCTAGCATGCCAAACATCAAAAGATGACAAGTTAGAAGTAGTAGCAACAAAATTTGAAGACAAAGTGGGAAGGCGAAGATAGACCACTTCAAACATTCTTCCAACTCTACGGCCTATTCCAAGTGTCTCCTTGGTCTGCGGATCCTGCACAAAACAGCCAAAAGGAGAAAATAGAACAATAAATCCAGATTCACAAAGCTGACCAACTAAGACAAGACTAATGGATAAGTTTTGAACATGAGCCGTATCATTTAAGGATAGGTGAGAAGTGGACACATGTCCACTAAAGCTAATGGGTAGACGCGTCCCATCTGCTGTACAAACAGATGGTAAGGTTTGTGAGGCTTGTTTAGAATCAAAAATATCTGAGAGAGGAGTCATATGGTTACAACAACCTGAATCATACAACCACATGTTACCTGGTGAGGAGTTGAGAGAATTGACTCCCATTGATCCTGTCATGATGCGTTCTATTAGCTCTTGATTCACCCTCATGAGTTCCATCAAATCAGTTGTGGAGTTATCTGTCATAGAAGTAGAGTTGGTAACCTCAGGGGTGATGGAGGCTATCATGGAATTCGTTCTGAATGAAGATCGTTGGGGTTTAGAATGCCGGGGATGTTGAGGACAGTCCGAGCCATAATGTTTCAGGTGTTTGACATTGCACCATTTGCAAGAACGAACTGGACAATTGAGTAGAAGATGTGATTTGGATTTGCAGAAAGAACACTCATTGGTGTTCCATTTTGCTGTAAACTTGGGATCATAATATTTTCCTTTGTTGTGTGAGAAAGGAACATGGAGGACAGCTTCTGATGTTGCCTGCATACGCGGCTTGATCCGAGTCTCTTCACTTATGAGTTCCGAGATGGCTGCATCAAGAGTGGGAAGTGGGTGTCTGTGAAGTAGTGATGCACGAACATTCTCAAATTTATCGGTAAGACCCATGAGAATAGTAATAAGGTGAAGCTGGCCGGGTGAAATAAGTTCGAAACTTTTCAGCAGTCTCATTATAAATTTGAGGAGCTGCGGCATTGAGTTGATCACAAATAACTTGCATTTCTGAGACATATTGGCTAATAGACTGATCCGATTGTTGTCGTTTACTCTCAAAAGCTGACCATAATTGGTACTGATGAGCGAGTCCAGTGGTTGTGAAGCGTGTGGCCACAAATCCCAAACTTGTCTTGCAGTTGTGTACCCTAGAAATTGTTGATGAACCTCTGTTGTTGTGGAGGCATTGAAGAAGCTAAGAATCTTGGCATTTTTAATGTCCCAATCGTCGTTGCGTTTGGCAAAAGCAGCATCCGTTTCAACAGTGTAGTGTTTTTGACAGGAGCTGAAGTGGTACCAGTGACGAAGCTATAGAGCCCAACAGATTTAAGGTGGATGGTCATGTGATGGTGCCACATCACATAGTTAGTACCATCAAGAATGACAGATATGGGTCGAGTCTGAACACTCGAGTTGTTCATTTTGATCAACAAGTGCAAGTGGGTGTTTGAGTTGTAAGGAGATATCAAGGTTTCCAGAACAGAGCAAGGGTCAATTTGATTTGATTACCAGAACCAACAATCAGTTATATCCTAGACAGATGGATCGAATATATAAATAAAGAACTACCTGATGGTTTGATTTATGAGAACTGTCTTTGAAGAACATGCCCTGTTTAGCTGTTTAAGAGCTGTGAAAAATAGAAGTCCACTGATTTTGAGAGCTGGGATTGCAAGAACTTACCAGGAAGAGATTTGAACTTACGATTTTGAAGCTATGGCTTTGAAGCTGTGATTTTTTGAAGGTTCCACGGATTTGAAATCGTTAGAAGAGATTAGATGCCAAGACCCGTTTCATGGCTCTGATACCATGTTAGAGTTGCAATCACAGTTTCTATTTGAATAAGTTTGCATCATTTGGAATAAGGGATAGCTGGAGAATTAGTGTTCTATTATCTCCAAAAGTGAAGAAAGCGTACAACAGAAAGAAGAATATAACAAGCCCTAGCTAAAATACAGAAGTTACAAAAATAACCCTCAAGAAACTAAATGTTACCAATATATACTAATATTCATAAACATATGAAAAACACACACTACACCAAGAACATACACCGATTCTCTAGAAAGTTTTCTCTACACATATTTGAAATGCTTAAAATTCAAGTTGTAACTTGAATTCTATTTATGCAAAAAAAAGTTACACTACTTACCTACAACAACGAGTAAATATAAAAGAAGCTCTTGACCTTTAATTTACTATATATTACTATTTAGTTAAACCTAGTTATTAATAATAAATAATAAATACATCAAAATTGAACACAATAAAATACATTCCTAACAATGTGTATGAATATAAAAAAAACGATCATAACTCTAAAAATATACAAAAAATATACAAAAATTAGAAAAATCCAAAGGATTTGTGACATATAATCATACATGTACACATTTATGCATTCCTTTAAAATATATATTTAAGTCCAAGGTCATATAATCATAATATTATGCACATGCGTATGTATCTCTGTACATATACATATACGTAAAAACGTATACGTGTAGGTATAGTGCCGTAATACTAATAGACACATACATACATATATTAATAGTATATATATATGCACATATATATTTCTACCATGTAGAAATGTTTGCGACGGATTTCCAACATATTTGTAATGGAATTTTTCGATGGATTTCATAAGGTTTGACTTTGTGACAAATTCCCGACGGAGTTTTCCCATGGGACCCATTCTTTCATCACAAATCTTTAGTCGATCCGTTGGTAAATTCTATGGTTTTCAACCGATTTTCGACCAACCTCCATGTGACGCTAGTGTCCCGTTAATCATTCATAAAATGTAGCATATCCAGCTCTAATTCCTTGGAAAAGTTTTCCGTCGCAAAGTCTATATGTTATAGGTGATTTTCTAGTAGTGATGTAAAATATTCTCACCTTTCGTTGATAACAATATATAGGGTATTTTTCATATATAATACAAACTAGCTAACTTCCCAAAAAATATTAATTGCTGTTCAAAAAAAGCTTCCCAACAAATAACGCAATGATATCATGAATACAGTATTATATATATATGTGGGAAGGTTCAAAGGAGAACTATTTTTCGTCCGAGAACTGCGAGAACCAATCTTGACCGCTCATTTTGGATAATGGAGTTCATGGATGAAGAGTGTGGGGGATTGATTGTGGCAAGGTGCATGTAAGGAATTAATGGATGGGAAATCAAATTGAAGAAGGGGGAATTGGACAGCTAAGATTGGTTCTGGCGGTTCTCATACGAAAAACAGTTCTCGTTTGAACTTTTGCCTTCATATATATGTTTGCAAAACTTATTAATTACGTATATATTCTTATAAAACTTAAAATTACATTAATATCCTTCTAAAGTATATAAACTCTCATATATATCCATAATTTTTTTTTAATTCAATTATTTTAAAACTTAAAATGCAATTGCTTTTAAATTGACTCTTTTGTCCCAATAACCAAACATTTGTTGCCAATTCTCGTCGTTTGTCATGTTCCTCTTCTTCGGCCACTATTTATCCTCTGCTTCTGTCATCATTTCTTCTTTGATTATGTAGCTAATTTTGTTTTTGTGGTACTCATAATTGTCTCTAATTCTGCAGCTAATTTTGTTATGTCATACTGATTTGATCGATTATCACAAATATGAATTTGCGCTGCTTTGATATGTAAACAAAAATAGAGAGATTTGTTTTTAATCTAAAAATGATTTAATTAAAATTGAATTAAATATTTGGATATATAAGAGATTTAGAGAGTTTTGAAGGATATTGATGTAATTTTAAATTTTGTAAGGATATATACGTAATTAACAATGTTTACAATGATATATATATATATATATATATATATATGAAATTCTCCCTATATATATAAATAGGATCAATATAGAACCATGTATTATATATAGAAACAAAAGAACAAATCTGGACCATTGAATCATCTAAGTTGAGATTTAAAAATGACAATTTTGTAAATTATATGAAAATTATATTAAGTAACTGCATATGTGAAGTCAAATATGGAATTAAACGTTGATAAGTATACGTGTATGTATAGTGCCCTAATACTAATAGACACATACATACATATATTAATAGTATATATATATATGCACATATATATTTCTACGATGTAGAAATGTTTGCGACGGATTTCCAACAGATTTGCAATGGAATTTTTCGATGGATTTCTTAAGGTTTGACTTTGTGACAAATTCCCGACGGAGTTTTCCCATGGATTTAGGACCCATTCTTTCATCACAAATCTGTGGCCGATCCGCTGGTAAATTCTATGGTTTCCAACCGTTTTTTGACCAACCTCCATCCGAAGCTAGTGTCAAAAATCTGACGTTAATCATTCATAGAATGTAACAGACTCGTCTTTTATCCAGCTCCAATTCGTTGGAAAAGTTTTCCGTCGCAAAGGCCATATGTTATATATGTTATAGGTGATTTTCTAGTAGTGATCTCATACCATATTGATTGTAAAATATTTTCTCACCTTTCGTTGATAACAATATATAGGGTATTTTTCATATATAACACAAACAATTTCCCAAAAAATATTAATTTATGTTCAAAAAAAGCTTCCCAACAAATAACGCAATGATATCATGGATACAATATTTATATATATATATATATATATATATATATATATATAGGGATGAGATCAAATAAAAAGAAAATTAAAGTAAAAAGTGTAAAAAGGATGATTATTTGATCATTTTTCGGTATATATATCAACTGATAATTGTTAGTTCATTATCTTTATTGATTAAAACTAGTTCTTCATCAATTTCTTTTTGATTTCAAATACAGATTTTGAAAACAAAATTTTGGAATAATTTGTTGATGAACAAAATGCTTTCATCTAAAAATTGATAAATATGTTGGATTCATCAAAAAGAGATTGATAAAGAACTAGTTTTAAAAAATAAAGATGATGAACTAACAATTATGAGTTGATATATGAAAAATGATCAAATAATCATCCCTTTTACCCTTTTTACTTTAATTTTCTTTTTACTTGATCTCTACCCTATATATATATATATGTGTGTGTGTGTGTGTGGGAAGGTTCAAACGAGAACTGTTTTTTGTCCAAGAACTGCGAGAACCTTGGCTGCTCATTTTGGATAATGGAGTTCATGGATGAACCTCGTGGGGGGATTGAGTGTAGCAAGGTGCATGTAAGGAATTCATGGATGGGCAATCTAATTGAAGGAGGGGGAATTAAATGGCTAAGATTGGTTCTCGCGGTTCTTATATGAAAAAAAGTTCTTGTTTGAACTTTTGCATACATACATATATATATATATATATATTATATGATCAATATAGAACCATGTCTTATATATAAAACCTAAAAAACAAATCTAGACCATTGAATCATGTAAATTAATAGTTGAGATTTAAAAATGACAATTTTATAAATGAATTGAAAATTATATTAAATAATTGCATATGTGAAGGCATTTATGGAATTAAACGTAGATAAGTATACGTGTAGGTATAGTGCCGTAATACTAATAGACAGTTACATACATATATTAATAGTATATATATATATATGCACATATATATTTCTACGATGTAGAAAAGTTTGCCACGGATTTCCAACAGATTTGCGATGGAATTTTTCGATGGATTTCTTAATTAAGGTTTGACTTTGCGACAAATTCCCGACGGAGTTTTCCCATGGATTTAGGACCCATTCTTTCATCACAAATTTGTGGCCGATCCGTTGGAAAATTCTATGGTTTCAACCGATTTTCGACCAACCTCCATCTGACGCTAGTGTCAAAAATCCGTTGTTAATCCTTCATAAAATGTAGCAGACTCGTCTTTTATCCAGCTCTAATTCCTTGGAAAAGTTTTCGGTCGCAAAGTCCATATGTTATAGGTGATTTTCTAGTAGTGATCTCATACCATATTGATTGTAAAATATTTTCTCACCTTTCGTTGATAACAATATATAGGGTATTTTTCCTATACAATACAAACTAGCTAACTTCCCAAAAAACATTAATTGCTGTTGAAAATAAGCTTCCCGACAAATAACGCAATGATATTATGAATACAATATTATATATATATATATATATATATGGGAAGGTTCAAACTAGAACTGTTTTTCGTCCAAGAACTGCGAGAACCAATCTTGGTTGCTCATTTTGGATAATGGAGTTCATGGATGAAGAGCATGGGAATTGAGTGTAGCAAGGTGCATATAAGGAATTCATGGGTGGACAATCCAATTGAAAGAGGGGGAATTGGACGACTAAGATTGTTTCTCGCGGTTCTTATACGAAAAACAGTTCTCGTTTGAACTTTTGCCTATATATACATGTATATATATAGAATTAACCATGTGTTATATATAGAACCAAAAGAACAAATCTGGACTATTGAATCATCTAAATTAATAGTTGAGATTTAAAAATGGCAATTTTGTAAATTATATAAAAATTATATTAAGTAACCGCATAACAAATATGGAATTAAACGTAGATAAGTATACGTGTAGGTATAGTGCCATAATACTAATAGACACATACATATATTTATAGTATATATATATATATGCACATATATTTATAGTATATATATATATATATGCACATATATATTTCTACGATATAGAAATGTTTGCGGCGGATTTCCAACAGAGACCATCCATGGAATTTTTCGATGGATTTCTTAAGGTTTGACTTTGTGACAAATTCCCGACGGAGTTTTCCCATGGATTTAGGACCCATTCTTTCATCACAAATCTGTGGCCGATCCGCTGGTAAATTCTATGGTTTCCAACCGTTTTTTGACCAACCTCCATCCGAAGCTAGTGTCAAAAATCTGACGTTAATCATTCATAGAATGTAACAGACTCGTCTTTTATCCAGCTCCAATTCGTTGGAAAAGTTTTCCGTCGCAAAGGCCATATGTTATATATGTTATAGGTGATTTTCTAGTAGTGATCTCATACCATATTGATTGTAAAATATTTTCTCACCTTTCGTTGATAACAATATATAGGGTATTTTTCATATATAACACAAACAATTTCCCAAAAAATATTAATTTATGTTCAAAAAAAGCTTCCCAACAAATAACGCAATGATATCATGGATACAATATTTATATATATATATATATATATATATAGGGATGAGATCAAATAAAAAGAAAATTAAAGTAAAAAGTGTAAAAAGGATGATTATTTGATTATTTTTCGGTATATATATCAACTGATAATGGTTAGTTCATTATCTTTATTGATTAAAACTAGTTCTTCATCAATTTCTTTTTGATTTCAAATACAGATTTTGAAAACAAAATTTTGGAATAATTTGTTGATGAACAAAATGCTTTCATCTAAAAATTGATAAATATGTTGGATTCATCAAAAAGAGATTGATAAAGAACTAGTTTTAATCAATAAAGATGATGAACTAACAATTATGAGTTGATATATGAAAAATGATCAAATAATCATCCATTTTACCCTTTTTACTTTAATTTTCTTTTTACTTGATCTCTACCCTATATATATATATATGTGTGTGTGTGTGTGGGAAGGTTCAAACGAAAACTGTTTTTTGTCCAAGAACTGCGAGAACCTTGGCTGCTCATTTTGGATAATGGAGTTCATGGATGAACCTCGTGGGGGGATTGAGTGTAGCAAGGTGCATGTAAGGAATTCATGGATGGGCAATCTAATTGAAGGAGGGGGAATTAAATGGCTAAGATTGGTTCTCGCGGTTCTTATATGAAAAAAAGTTCTTGTTTGAACTTTTGCATACATACATATATATATATATATATATATATATTATATGATCAATATAGAACCATGTCTTATATATAAAACCTAAAAAACAAATCTAGACCATTGAATCATGTAAATTAATAGTTGAGATTTAAAAATGACAATTTTATAAATGAATTGAAAATTATATTAAATAATTGCATATGTGAAGGCATTTATGGAATTAAACGTAGATAAGTATACGTGTAGGTATAGTGCCGTAATACTAATAGACAGTTACATACATATATTAATAGTATATATATATATATATATGCACATATATATTTCTACGATGTAGAAAAGTTTGCCACGGATTTCCAACAGAATTGCGATGGAATTTTTCGATGGATTTCTTAATTAAGGTTTGACTTTGCGACAAATTCCCGACGGAGTTTTCCCATGGATTTAGGACCCATTCTTTCATCACAAATTTGTGGCCGATCCGTTGGAAAATTCTATGGTTTCAACCGATTTTCGACCAACCTCCATCTGACGCTAGTGTCAAAAATCCGTTGTTAATCCTTCATAAAATGTAGCAGACTCGTCTTTTATCCGGCTCTAATTCCTTGGAAAAGTTTTCGGTCGCAAAGTCCATATGTTACAGGTGATTTTCTAGTAGTGATCTCATACCATATTGATTGTAAAATATTTTCTCACCTTTCGTTGATAACAATATATAGGGTATTTTTCCTATACAATACAAACTAGCTAACTTCCCAAAAAACATTAATTGCTGTTGAAAATAAGCTTCCCGACAAATAACGCAATGATATCATGAATACAATATTATATATATATATATATATGGGAAGGTTCAAACTAGAACTGTTTTTCGTCCAAGAACTGCGAGAACCAATCTTGGTTGCTCATTTTGGATAATGGAGTTCATGGATGAAGAGCATGGGAATTGAGTGTAGCAAGGTGCATATAAGGAATTCATGGGTGGACAATCCAATTGAAAGAGGGGGAATTGGACGGCTAAGATTGTTTCTCGCGGTTCTTATACGAAAAACAGTTCTTGTTTGAACTTTTGCCTATATATACATGTATATATATAGAATTAACCATGTGTTATATATAGAACCAAAAGAACAAATCTGGACTATTGAATCATCTAAATTAATAGTTGAGATTTAAAAATGGCAATTTTGTAAATTATATGAAAATTATATTAAGTAACCGCATAACAAATATGGAATTAAACGTAGATAAGTATACGTGTAGGTATAGTGCCATAATACTAATAGACACATACATATATTTATAGTATATATATATATATGCACATATATTTATAGTATATATATATATATGCACATATATATTTCTACGATACAGAAATGTTTGCGGCGGATTTCCAACAGAGACCATCCATGGAATTTTTCGATGGATTTCTTAAGGTTTGACTTTGTGACAAATTCCCGACGGAGTTTTCCCATGGATTTAGGACCCATTCTTTCATCACAAATCTGTGGCCGATCCGCTGGTAAATTCTATGGTTTCCAACCGTTTTTCGACCAACCTCCATCCGAAGCTAGTGTCAAAAATCTGACGTTAATCATTCATAGAATGTAACAGACTCGTCTTTTATCCAGCTCCAATTCGTTGGAAAAGTTTTCCGTCCCAAAGGCCATATGTTATATATGTTATAGGTGATTTTCTAGTAGTGATCTCATACCATATTGATTGTAAAATATTTTCTCACCTTTCGTTGATAACAATATATAGGGTATTTTTCATATATAATACAAACTAGCTAACTTCCTAAAAAGTATTAATTGATGTTCAAAAAAAGCTTCCCAACAAATAACGCAATGATACCATGAATACAATATTAGGGTAAGGATCATTATAGTCCCATCCTTAAACATAAAAACTCAAAGGTTAATTCTCAGCCACTCGTTTAAAAGGGCAAAATAGTAATTGTAAAGAAAAATCATACTCACGCGCCTCTCATAGACATTTCATAACATTTCTTTTTTTAATTTTTTATTTACCACTTAAATATTTAAATGACAATAACTATTTCAATTTCGAGAATTTGAGAAAAAAATTATATCAATCTATTCATTTTTTAATCCTCTTACAAGACTACTCTTCCCATATTTCTGAAAATTTTATTTTGAAAATGCAAAGTATATGAAAATGATACCAAAATGTTATCATTTTGAATCATATGAATTTTTATGAATTTCGACTGTAACCATGTGTATCTATATAATTTCCAACTAAAAACATATGTATTTATATCATTTTGGGCAAAAAAAACACGTGTATTTATATCATTTTGGCCTAAAAATATGTGTATTTTTATCATTTTTTGCTGTAACCATGTGTTTTTATATCATTTTCATATGAAAAGTTATCATTTTCGGTGGCTGAAAGTTATTATTTTTGGTGGCCGAAAGTTATCATTTTTGGTGGCCGGAAAATCTTATCATTTTCAACCCGTGACTGTAATTGTAATCATTTTCGGTTGGCTGGAAGTTATCATTTTAAATGTTGTATATTGATCATTCTTATCTGTAAAATGATATCATTTTTAACTAGAATTTTTATCATTGCTAGAAAGTTATCTCAAAGTTATCATTTTCAACTAGTGGCTAGAAAATGTTATCATTTTCAATTGGTGGCTAAAAATTATCATTTTCAGTGGCCGGAAATGTTATCATTTTCAACTAGAATTATTATCATTTTTGACTGAAAAGTTATCATTTTAAATGTTGTATATTATTATCATTTTCATCTTGAAAATGATATCATTTTCATATGGAATTGTTATCATTTTCGTAGAAAGTTATTATTTTTGGTTGGAAAGTTATTAGAAATTATCATTTTCAAATGGTGGCCAGAAGTTATCATTTTCAGTGACTGGATAGTGTTATCATTTTCAACTGAAATTGTTATTATTTTTTGCTGGAAAATTTATATTATTATCATTTTAATCTTGAAAATGGTATCATTTTCAACTGAAATTGTTATGCTAGAAAGATATCATTTTCGGCTGTAAAGTTGTCATTTTCGGTTGGTATCATTTTCATATGGTTTGCATTTTTGAAATAAAATTTTTAGAAATATAGGTTGAGTGGTCCAGAATTAAAAAAGTGAGTATATTGGCATAATTTTTTTGCTCAAATTCTTAAAATTGAAATAGTTATGGTCATTTAAATATTTAAGTGGTAAATAAAACTTTTAAAAAAAACTTTGGGAAGCCTTAAGAAGGCGTGGGTTTCAATTCCTATATTACCCCTTTTTCTATAATTAAATCTTATAAATGGTTGCTTAATTACAATTATGCCATAATTAAATCTTTGACCATTAATTTAAAAAATCTAATTGTCCAGATTTGGCCTTTGGTTCTATGTTTAAGCATAGGATCTTTATTGATCCATTTTCTACGGTATTATATATTTATATATATATATATGTGTGTGTGAAGGTTATTTTTCGTTCGAGAACCAAACTTGACCGCTCATTTTCGATAATGGAGTTTATGGATGAAGAGCGTGGGGGATTGAGTGTGGCAAGGTGCATGTAAGAAATTCATGGGTGGACAATCCAATTGAAGGAGGGGGAATTGGACGGCTAAGATTGGTTCTCGCGGTTCTCGTACAAAAAACAGTTATCGTTTAAACTTTTGCCTATATATATATCAATATGGAACCATGTCTTATATATAGAACCAAAAAAACAAATCTAAATTAATAGTTGAGATTTACAAATGGCAATTTTGTAAATTATATGAAAATTATATTAAGTAACTGCATATGTGAAGTCAAATATGGAATTAAACGTTGATAAGTATACGTGTATGTATAGTGCCCTAATACTAATAGACACATACATACATATATTAATAGTATATATATATATGCACATATATATTTCTACGATGTAGAAATGTTTGCGACGGATTTCCAATAGATTTGCGGTGGAATTTTTCGATGGATTTCTTAAGGTTTGACTTTGTGACAAATTCCCGACGGAGTTTTCCCATGGATTTAGGACCCATTCTTTCATCTCAAATCTGTGGCCGATCCATTGGTAAATTCTATGGTTTCCAACCGATTTTCGACCAACCTCCATCTACGCTAGTGTCAAAAATCCGCGTTAATCCTTCATTAAATGTAGCAGACTCGTCTTTTATCCAGCTGTAATTTCTTGGAAAAGTTTTCCGTGGCAAAGTCCATATGTTATAGGTGATTTTCTAGTAGTGATCTCATACCATATTGATTGTAAAATATTTTCTCACCTTTCGTTGATAACAATATATAGGGTATTTTTCATATATAATACAAACTAGCTAACTTCCCAAAAAATATCAAAAAAAGCTTCCCAACAAATAACGCAATGATATCATGAATACAACAAATATCATGGGAAGGTTCAAATGAGAACTGTTTTTCGTCCAAGGACTGCACGAGAACCAATCTTGGCCGCTCATTTTGGATAATGGAGTTTATGGATGAAGAGCGTGAGGGAATTGAGTGTGGCAAGGTGCATGTAAGGAATTCATGTGTGGGCAATCCAATTGAAGAAGGCGGAATTGGACGGCTAAGATTGGTTCTCGCGGTTCTCGTACGAAAAACAGTTCTCGTTTGAACTTTTGCATATATATATATATGTATATATATAGGATCAATATAGAACAATGTCTTATGTATAGAACCTAAATAACAAATCTGGACCATTGAATCATCTAAATTAATAGTTGAGATTTAAAAATGTCAATTTTGTACAAGTATGGAATTATGTTTTCGTCCCACAAATCCTCTTTCCACTCAACCTCCCAAAAATGCAAAATTATGACCAAAATGCAAAACAGATAAAGAAAATAACCAAAATGCAAATAACCGAAAATACAAATAACTTTAAGTCATTAACATGCAAATAACACAACAATTTCTTTTCGGTTGTACAATTTACAGATCTTAAATAGCGGTTCTCGGTCTTTATTTTCATCTAGGTTGCGTTTTGTTCGTCATCTTGATATAGATTGCATTTTGATTATCATGTTCATCCACATTTGCATGTTCAAATTTGACATTTGCGTTTTCGTAATCATTATCAGGCAAATAACACAACGATTTCTTTTTCAAACCAATAATTTACACATCTTAAATGGCGGTTTTCGATCTTCAATTTCATCTAGGTTACAATTTGGTCATTATCTTCATATAGATTGCATTTTGATTATCATATTCATCCACAGTTGCATGTACAGATTTGAAATTTGCATTTTCGCAATCATTAACATGCATATAACACAATGATTTCTTTTTAGAACTACAATTTACAGATGTTAAATAACGGTTTTTGGTTTTCATTTTCATTTGGGTTGCATTTTGGTCATCGTCTTCATCTAAATTGTATTTTGATCCACAGTTGCATGTTCAAATATGAAATTTGTATTTTCGCAATTGCATTTTCAAAATAAAATTTTAGAAATATGGGAAGAGTGATATTGAATTAAAGAACAAGAAAAACTGAACCTAATGGTATGATTTTTTTGTTAAAAATCTTAAATATGACACAGTTATCATCATTAAAGGATTAATGTTTTTTTTAAAGCTGAGGAGGCGCGTGAGTTGCTAATGAAAATTTTTAATTCCTTTTTTACCATTTAAAATGAGTGGCAGAGATTTATTCTTTAGGTTATATGTTTAAGGGTGGTTCTATATATAACTTAGCCCTATCTAAACGGAGGTTCAAATTAAAATGAAAAATTAAATGAAAATGAGAGACGCAGATCTAAAAAAAATACGATGGCATTTTTGTAATTAATCGCAATGATCATGTGTAGTCAATTCTTTGAATTAACTTTGATGAGCAACATTAACTTTTTTCTAACTTTGATAAGCAATATTAACTTTGTTCTAAAAGCATTAACTTTGATAAGTAATAGTAACTTTGATGGTAGTAACTTGTGGTAGCATTAACAAAATTACTCCGGAGAGCATTAACTGAGGAAGTATTTAAGTTCTTTCAATCGTTGGCCTTTTCTTTCATATTTTAGTCAAAAGTACTACTATTTCATTAATGAAATATTTTTCTTTTGATATTTCAGTTATGAAATACTACTGTTTTATGACTGAAAATATCAAAGAAAAAAAAAGACACTGTTTCACTTTTTTCTTTGATATTTTAATAATTAAATACTACTGTTTCATAATAGAAATATCAAACAAAAAAAGTGAAAAATTATGACTAAAATATCAATGAAAAAATAGTCATTGTTTCATTTTTTCTTTGATATTTCAGTCATGAAATACTATGGTTTCATAACTAAAATATCAAAGAAAAAAAGTGAAACAACAGAGTTTAAGCAAACATATACTTGATTTCATATCTAAAATATCAAAATAAAAGTATGTATCAATAATTCATATATCAAATATCAAATGATTGCACATTATCATTGGGATAAATTATGAAATTGCCAATCGCGTGAATGTCGAACGGACAGCTGAGATTGATAGTCTCCCGTTCTCATTTAATTTCTCATTCTCATTTTAAGATTCCCTATATATATATATATATATATATATATATATATATATATATATATATATATATAGACACACACACACACACACATATATATATATATATATATATATGAGAGGGTTTAAACGAGAACTGTTTTTCGTACGAGAACTACGAGAACCAATCTTGGCCATTCATTTTGGATAATGGAATTCATGGATGAAGAGCGTTGGAGGATTGAATGTGCAGGCTGCATGTAAGGAGTTCATGGGTGAGCAATCCAATTGAATTAGGGGAAATTGGACGGCTAAGATTGGTTCTCACAGTTCTCGTATGAAAAACAGTTCTCGTTTAAACTTTTGCATATATATATATATATATATATATATATATATATATATATAAAGACACACACGTTAATATATTTACCGCTGCTAATACTATTGACAACAATTAATCTAATAATGTACACTACAATAAAAAATTTGATTCTCTTGAATCGAAGAATAAATTATATATCCACCCGTGGACGCTCCTTCAAAAATTGTTATTGCGGTCAGATTATATTAGTTCAATGATATAGAGAAAAGTTGTTTTAATCCAAATTAGCCCTTCGTTTAATTTATATATATAAGGATGTGATCAAATAAAAAGAAAATTAAAGTAAAAAGTGTAAAATGAATGATTATTTGATCATTTTTCGGTATATATATCAACTGATAATCGTTAGTTCATCATTTTTGGAATAATTTGTTGATTAACAAAATGCTTTCATCTAAAAAGTGATGAATATGTTGGATTCATCAAAAAGAAATTGATGAAGAACTAGTTTTAATCAATAAAGATGATGAACTAACGATTATCAGTTGATATATATACCGAAAAATGATCAAATAATCATCCCTTTTATCCTTTTTACTTTAATTTTCTTTTTACTTGATCTCTACCCTATATATATATATATATATATAGGGTAAGGTTATACATAGAACCACCCTTATTCATAGAACCTATGTAACCATTATGATGATGACACATGTTATCAGAATAAAGGGCAAAAAAGAGATTTGGCTTTTATTCATTTAACTCACGCGCCTCCCAATTTGATTTCCCAGACATTCAATATTTTCCAAAAAAATACCCATTAATCTTTCTAACAATCGTAACTATGTCATGTTTAAAATTTTTAACAAAAAAATCACATCATTAGGTACAGTTTTTCTTACTTTTTAATTCAAGATCACTCTTCCTATATTTCTAAAAATTTTATTTTGAAAATGCAAGTACGAAAATGCAAATCTCAAATATGAACATGCAAATATGCAATTGTGGATAAAGATAATAACCAAAATGCAATCCAAATGAAGATCATAACCAAAATATAACCCAAATAAAAATGATGATTAAAATACAACCCAAATAAAGATGATAACAAACATGTAATACAGATGAAATAGATTTTTGATTTGAAAAAAGTGAGACATGTGAAAATGCAGATTCATCTGGATTGCATTTTCATTTGTTATTTAGATGAAAATGATGACAAAAAATCCAGATTTATCTTAGAAGTAGATTGTTGAAACAAAACTCTAACAAATACATACTTAACACAAAAAAGTGCTTAAGGACTCTGAAATCTAACACGTACAGTAAAAGGCATCTGAATACAACCAAAATACAAATCAAAATACAGCCAAAATGCAAATCAAAATACCAACCATAATTAACGAAATGCAGGACTACTTAACTGAAAATGCAAACAAGCATACCACATACAATCCTATGTCCAGTTACTTTTGGTACAAAGACCAAACAATAAACTTAAACTAACAACATATGTAAGAGATCTTTGAAAATGTATAAGCAAACTTTTTTTTGTTGAAAATGTAGGTTCATCTAAAAAACAGTATAATGCAACCCACAAATTCAAGGATAAATTCCTCCAAAAACAAAAAATATCTATTTATTGAAAGTTAAAAACTACGTAAAATTCTAAATTTAAAACAAAAACACCAAGTGCATAAGGTAAATTATAAATCCTCTAAAATGTAAACCTTTACATCATCCTTCCATTTTTATGAAATCAGTGCTTCCATGAGAAAAAAAAAACGCTGAAAAATCTGGTATGTTTTTAACATATTTGCCCGTGACTAGATGGATAAATTAGTCGGTGAGTGTGTACATACATGGTGAAGTCGTGGCAATTGAGTGGAGTTCCAAGTACAGTCTCCATCGCAGATCTGTAAAATTCTCTAACCGAAAAACGTCGTAAACCACGGTAGATTTGCTTTTGCCCAGAAATCTAAACCCCAAAACACGAGTCACCATGGCCGATGGCAGAGACGTAGATTCAAGGAGGAGAAAGTGAGAGTCTATGGGAGTAGATAGAGAGAAACAATATATTTGAGTGGTGAAGACAGAGAGAGATATAGAGAGAGAAGTATTGAAATTGAAATAGAGAGAGATAAATTGAGTACTTTTAAAATTGAGATATATGCATTTTTTGTCTGATTGCCAAGTTTACCCCTGCACATGTAAATAAGCGCGTATAAAGTCAATTATAAATTTCTTTTTTTGGTCTTTTAATCATAGCCCTGGATTCTCTTTCTAAAGGTTTAAATTAGTTCTTTAAGTTTTATATTTAAGAGGAGGTTCTATATTGATCATATATATATGAGATATTTTATTTGCGAAGAGTGCGAGAAACAATCTTAGCATTTTATTTGTATTTGATTAAATATATTAATCTTATTTTTTATTTATTTTTATTTAAAAGGGTACAATAGTAAACAACAAATTTTCTCTCTCCAATATATTTCTCTCTCTTGTTTTTCTCTCTCCTTACATTTTTTAAACAAAATAAATTAAAAATAATCCAGTTGTAGATTAATAAATTTATGGTATTCAACGATGAACACATCCAAAGTATACGATTTTTTAGTTATTAAATATTTTGTTCATTATAGTTTGTTCACTAGTAAACTCTTATTTTATATTGTTTCATCATTTAAAACCTTTTTATTCCTCTTTTTTAATCTTTACATTTTTTTCTTTTTTTCTATATCATTTTTCCCGAAAATGCTGTTATGTTTTTTTCAAAATAATTTTTTTTTGTTTTGATTATTCTAAAAGTCTCTTTATTCTATGATAAATACTAAACAAAACCCTTAACAACTAATGAATGTTCAATAATAAATAATAGAACACCCAAAAAACTTTTGAACAAAACTAATAAAACCTATAATTCAATATTGAACACATATAGTAAACCTATATTCAAGACTGAACATGATTAACATTGATATCATATTCACTAGTAAAATATATATGATTTTAAAATTTTAAATAATTCTATCAACTATGAACATATATATTTAATCTTTTTCTCTCTTAAGAAAAAAGACCAAATAAACAAAGAAAAAAAATAAAAAAATAAAACTGATGATGATGTTGCTGCTAACACAAACAACCTGTAACAAAAAACAGATTTACATTAAAAAAAGAAACTGAACCAAGATCTAAACCCTAGCCGCCACCATCTTTCCATCGGGGCTAAAACCCTAGCCGCCACCATACTTACCGAGCCTAGATCTGAACGGCGACAATCGATGGTGATAGAGCTCGATGAGGACAGAGAAATGGAATATTGGTTGTGAAGAGGAAAAGAAATCGCCGACCATGGACGACGTGGTAGCAGCGTTGGCTAGAAACATGTAGATCTGACCAAGAAGCATAGAAAGCGACCGCCGGAGCACTAGTGTCGCCGTAAGGATGCATGTGGCCGGAGGCGATGAGATGGGGCACTGATGTCACCACAGAGATGTGAGTGGTCGGCGGGAGCATTGCGTCGCCACAGAGATGTGAGTGGTTGGCGGCTGGAGGCGATATGAACCTGTGTCGCCGTAGAGAGAGCCATGGTTTCTTTTTTTCTTTTCTTTTTTTGAATATGAATGGTGAGGTAGGTGGCATATTAAAGAGAGAAATGGAAGAGAGAGAGAGGGGGAGATTGGAGGGAGGAAGATATTTACTCTTTACCCATTATAAATTAGAACCATTGAATTTGTTTTTAATTACTAAAATACCATAAGAGATTATAACCATTGATTAAATGATCAAATGGTCCACAATGCTTCTCGCACTTTTCGCAAATAAATCTCATGAACCGTTCTCTATTTATATATATGAAAAAGAGTTAATTGTCAATTTCGTCCTTTAACTTTGCTATTTCTTCCGATTTAGTCCTTTAACTTCAAAAGTGACCAAGGTGGCCTTTAAACATCCACTTTTCAGTCTGAATGGTCCTTTTGTTAGTTGACTGTTAGTCAACTCTCTTAAGTCGATATCTCCACCACCACCGCCACTTTTCTCACTATCTCTACTCCCCACCACCGCCAACAAGAATGACGTGAAACACAAAATCAAATCTATTGTTCTTCAAATCAAACCTAGATCTAGATCAAACCAGATCAATCACACATAAAATCAAACCTAGATAAGAAACCCTCACAAAATCAACCTAGATAAGATACTAGTGATCGGTGGTGGTTTTCAAACCAGATCTGAACTTTTGGAGAATACATGTAGCCACATACTTGAATCCAGATCTAAACTTTTAGCTAGATCTGAACATTTATCCACAAACTCATGATCGGTGAGGTGATGGTGGTGGCAGCAAAGAAAGAGAGTAGCGGTTGCGGTTGCGGTTGTATTGCACCGAGCGACGGTGGCGGTTAGCAGTGGCGATGCTCAGATAGGGGAGGTGGGGCGGTGCTCAAATCAAAGAACGGTGGTGGCGGTGGCAGTCCTTGGAGAGAGAGAGAAAGGAGAAAGATAAAAGGGAGTTTGGTGGTGGTGGTGGCGGTGGATGGTGGTGGAGGCGGCAGAGTCCTTGGAGAGAGAGAAGGTGAGAGAGTGTGTTTGTGTGTATGTGTATAGAGTGGGAGATATATATATATATACATACATATATATATATTATTTAAAAAGATTTTAAAAAGATTATATATTATTTTAATTAATAAAAAATTATAAAAGCCGGTAAAATGACGAAACTACCCTTGATTTAACGGAGTTGACTAACGGTCAACTAACCAAAGGACCATTTAGACTGAAAAGTGGATGTTTAAGGCCCATCTTGGTCACTTTTAAAGTTAAAGGACTAAATCGGAAGAAATGGCAAAGTTAAAGGACTAATTTGACAATTAACTCCTTCTCTCTTATCTCTCTCTGTTTCTCTAATCTCTCTCGACACAAAAAACCCATGGAAAACCCTAACTACCAACACCAACACCACTGCCGCCGCTGTCCTATCGCCGGTAACGACGACCACCACAACCACCATGGTGACATTAACTTCTCTATCTTATCTCTCTTTGTTTATCTCATCTCTCTATACAACAATACCTCATCTTTCTCTTTCTCTCTCACAGTGAAAGCACCACCGTTGCCTCCGACTCATCTTCAAACAGATCTAGAGTTTTCACATTTTTTGGGTATAGATCAAGGTTTTTCACATGATTTAGCCACAGATCTAGGGTTAGTGTGTTGCACAAATGTGTCCATGGTGGTTAGATAGGGGTTTTCTGTGGTGGTTTTCGGGGTGGTTTTCAGAGGTGGTTTTCAGATGTGTCCAAATTTGAAGTCGTAATCTAAACGAGAAACCCTAACCTAAATAACAAACTCGATCAGAAACTAGTGCCAATGGCGGCGGCAAATAGAGAGATCCGACAGTGGCGGTTGGTGGCTTATGTTGGTAGATGGTGAAGTGGAGGTGGTCTTGGGAGTGCGAGAGAGAGATCCGACGGTGGCAGTTGCTGGTGTCTAGAGGGTGGTGGTGGGTTGGTGCATTAGAGATGGCTGCCATCTCATTTGAAGAGAGAGTAGAGAGAGAAAGCACAATGAAGTGTGTGAGAGTGTGGTGGCAGCGGCGAAGACGGTGGATGGTGGTGGAGGTGGAGGTGGCGGTGGCGGTGGCGAAGGCGGTGGATGGTGGCTGTAGGTGGCGGCGGTGGTGAAAGGTGAGCTGAGAGCAGGAGAGAGAGTGTGTGAGAGAGGGAGAGAGAGTCTTTGTGTTTGTGTAGAGTTGAAGATATAAATATATATATATATATATATATAATTAAAAAAGATTATATATTATTTTAATTAATAAAAACTTTGAAAAGCCGGTAAAAAGACCAAACTACCCTTGACTTAACGGAGTTGACTAACGGTCAACTAACCAAAGGACCATTCAGACCAAAAAGTGGGTGTTTAAGGCCCATCTTAGTCACTTTTGAAGTTAAAGGACTAAATCGGAAGAAATGGCAAAGTTAAAGGACGATATTGACAATTAACTCTATGAAAAATGATATATCCTCATAATATTTTTTCCTACTTTATCCTCCTCAATTATCACAAGATAACATGTGAAGTCTACTAATTTTCTTTGTTCACTCCTCCACTGATTTTAACTTTGTTTTGATTTTGTGAGTACAAGAAAACGTAGGAGGATATATCATCTACGTAAAAGTTCAAACGAGAATTGTTTTTCGTACGAGAACCGCGAGAACCAATCTTAGCCGTCCAATTCCCCCTCCTTCAATTGGATTGCCCACCTATGAATTCCTTCCACTCTCAATCTCCCCCCACGCTCTTCATACATGAATTTCATTATCCAAAATGAACGGCCAAGATTGGTTCTCGCAGTTCTCGTACGAAAAACGTTTCTCGTTTGAACCCTCCCCATATCAAGTATATATACACATATAGTGAAAAGTTCATTTGAGAACTATTTTTATTACAAAAACCGCAAAAACTATTATAGATCAATCAATTAATTTCTTGTCTTAATTAATTAAATAAAAAAAAGGCTTAAATGTAATTTTAAAAATTAATCGACAACGCAGATTTAATGCCCGTTAGTCATTTTTGCTAGTATATTGTCTTAATTGCATAGGATTTTAAATGCTTTTTTTTACTTCCTTTTTTTTTACTTTTGTTTAATTTACTTTTTTTTTCCTTTTTTATATGTAATAAGAATTGTTATTTTTACATTTCTTTTTTTCTTTGTTTTCATGTATTTTCTTCTCTATTTATTTAATCACAACTATTTACATTTTTGTTAGAAATTTGAATTATATTTTTAGTACTTATACACCATATATCCTTTTTATTAGAATTTTTTAAGTACGTTGATAGTGAGTTTAACTAAACCAACCTTTTATTAATCACAATCATTTAAATTTTTATTGGAGATTGACGAGGAGAATTGATTTAATTTTAGTAAGTACAATAACAAAAAAAGACCAATTTTTAATTTATTAAACAACTTTTAGTAAAATTACTTTTCCTTTGTATTTATTCTTTATCTTTTTTCCGTTACTTTCTTCTTTATTTATTAACCACAATCATTTATATTTTTGTTAAATTTTTTTTGAGTTATAGATTAAGAACTTATACTCCAAAGATAATTTTTATTAGAATTTTTTGAGTTGACAATGAGTTTGACTAATACAATGTTGAATTGCATGTACACTAGAGTTGTAAACTAACCAAACGAACACGAACGTAGGCTTGTTCGTGTTCGTTCGTTTAACTTTAGCCAAACAAAAAAACGAATACAAATGGATAAATGTATGAATATTTGTGTTCATGTTCGTTCGTTTAACTTTAGCCGAACATAAACGAACAAATATACAAATATAATACAAATCTAACATTATTAAATTTAAACATACACTAATTACGTGTATAAATATGTGTGTATGAGAGAGAGAGAGTGTGTGTGTGTGTATATATCTATGTACACACACACATATATATATACACATACATATAAACAAACGGATAAACAAATGTTTACGAACATTAAACAAACTTCTTGCCAAATTCGGTTAAGCGTGCATATGTCACTTTACTTCATGTGTTGTAAAAATAATCTACTGTAATTTACACATGTGTAGGAAAAAAACAAGTGAAACGTGCATATGTGCACATATTTGATGCTGTGCTGAAAAAAAACTCAACAAAAACGAATTTTTTCTGTCAAAAAAATCGAGTAATACGTTTACATATGCATATATGCATGAGATTCACACGTTCACGGTGCATTTATGCACTCAGATGCACACATATGCACCTATAGGTGGTGCACATATGCACCTGTGTGTGAAAAAATTTAAGTGTTATATGCACATGTGCACACATCTCATTTTATGCTAAAAAAACCAGGCAAAAACGAATTTTTTTATTTAAAAACGTATAACAATATATATGTCATATTAAAGAGCATATTTTTCTCGTTAATTTGGTATAATTTTCGTATTTTATTTGTGTTTGGTAGATATTTTAGTGTTAAAAAAGTGGGGGTAAGTGGTCCCCCCTTTATTTAGATAATATGCCTAAAATACCCTTCTAACTTTTTTGGAAAATGATAATGACGACTATGTTTTTTATTAATTACATGTTTGTCACAATTAATATTAACCTTTATTAATTATGATTAATGGTCACAAATGGTTCTCGCGGTTCTCGCAATAAAATTAGTTCTCAAATAAACCATTAGATTTGTCAAAATCAATAGTGAAGATCTAATAATGACACTAATGTAATTAATTAAACAATTATAAGATTTAATTATTAAAGGAAGGTATTATAGGAATCTTAGAATAAACATTTAAACCCACACCCCCGAAGACACGTTATTTCCTTTTTGTTCCGTGGAGTCTCCATCCATCCTAAAATGATATAAATACATAGGATTCAAAATGATAACAATAATTTTGTCTAACGTAGACTCCTTTCACGTAAAAATGATAACAATTTTCACATAAAATGATAATAATATACAACATTCAAAATGATAATAATATACAACATTCAAAATGATAACAATATCCGGATGAAAATGATAACAATAGACTTCTTTGAGATTAAAATGATGACCAAACTTCTGTCAAAACCTGAAGACAATGATGACAAAAATACACTCCAAGTGAGAATGATGATCAAAATGCAACCCAATGAAAATGATAACCAAAATGCAAGCAAAATGAACTTGATAACCAAAATGTAACTCAGATGAAAAAGATAACCAAATTGCTACATCATTTCATCTGTGTTGCATTTTGGTCAATATTCTCATCCGGGTTGCAGTTTTATTATCATCTTCATCTTGGTTATATTTTGTTCATCATTTTCATCTTAGTTGCATTTTAGTCACATTCTCATCTGATTTACATTTTCCTTATCATCTTCATCTTGGTTGTATTTTGTTGATCATTTTTTGCTAAGTTACATTTTGGTTATCATATTCATCTAGGTTTCATTTTTAAAATAAAATTTTTAGAAATATGGGAAAAGTGATGTTAATTGAATAAGAATTAAAAAAATGAGTAGATTTTTATAATTTTTTTACTCAAATTCTAAAAATTAAATTAGTTACGGTAATTTGAAAGTTTAAAAGGGTAATATATTTTTTTAATGTAAATTGGAGAATTGGAAGTTTGAGGGTGCGTTAGTGTTTTTCTTAATTTTCAATTCCTTGTTTGCTTTTTTAAATGATTGACTAAGATTTGGATTTCAGGCCCTATGTTTAGGAGTTTTTATACAACTAGCCTAGAAATATAATTATATATTTAGAAAATGGATCAATAAAGGTCTTATGCTTAAACATACAATCCAAAGTCCAAGTTTAGACCATTAGCTAGATTTTTTAAATCAATGGTCAAGATTTAATAATAGCTCTTTTGTAATTAAGTAAACATTATAAGATATAATTATAGAAGAAAGGGTATTGTGGGAATCCTCGACCCCATAAATTTCGCCTCTTTATTTCTTTTTAACTTCCATCCCGAAAATGATAATTTAAGCAGAAAATGATCTTCAACCATCGAAAATGATAACTTCCAGCCACCCGAAAATGATAATTTTGAGGGTGAAAATGATAACAGTACTTCCAATTGAAACTGATAACATTTTCCAGCCATCGAAAATGATAATTTTGATAATACTTCCAATTGAAAATGATAACTTCTAGCCACTGGTTGAAAATGATAAGTTTTTGTACCATTTTCATATAGGTTGTATTTTCGAAATAAAATTTTCAGAAATATGGGAAGAGTGGTCTTGTTTGAAAGAGGATTAAAAAATAAGTACATTTGTATAATTTTTTTACTCAAATTCTCAAAATTGAAATAGTTATCGTTATTTAAATATTTAAAAGGTAAATAAACAATTAAAAACGGAAACTTATGGAAGCCTTAAGGAGGCGTAGACTTAAAAAAAAATTTACAATTCCTATCTTACCTTTTTAAATAAGTGACTGAGAATTGATCTTTGAGTTCTATGTTTAAAGGTGAGACTATATGGATCCTTACCCTATATTTATATTTGCATTAAGTGTAGAATAATTATAGCGGAATATATCATAGTAATTAATCGCCATAAAGACCAATGTTAGCTAGTATGCGACAGTAAAGTCATTCTCATATTTCATCACAATACAATCATTACTACTAAAACACAATCAAATATCTTTAATTTCATATTATTATATAATTAATGATTTTTTATAACTTGTGATATTTCAGAAATTAAATCTTTGAATTGATGATTTCCCATAAAAGCATCATAAAAAACAAATTGTTAATTAATACTATAACTATGTCATATCTATCACCTACAGTGTATATATAGCAATGCTCATTTGCAACGAAGAAACTCACTCATAAAAACTTCCATATTTCTGTCGATTATTTGCTTCTTTGGCGTAAGTTTTGCCATGACTAGGAAGAAAGTGAAGCTTGCTTTCATTACAAACGACTCAGCAAGGAAAGCGACCTTCAAGAAAAGGAAGAAGGGTTTGATGAAGAAGGTGAATGAGTTGAGCACTTTATGTGGCATAGATGCATGTGCCATAATATATAGTCCCTACGAGGCTCAACCCGAGGTGTGGCCCAACAATATTGGTGTCCAACGCGTGCTGACTCAGTTCAAGAGGATGCCGGAGATGGAGCAAAGCAAGAAAATGGTGAATCAGGAGAGCTTCATCAGGCAAAGGATAACTAAGGCAAATGAGCAGCTCAAAAAGCAAGTAAAGGAAAATCGTGAAAAGGAAATGACCGAGGTTATGTACCAATGCTTGACTGGTAAAGGCTCAATAGCAAACTTAATCTTGTCTGATTTGAATGATCTGGGTGGGTTGGTGGACCAAACGCTAAAAGACATTTGCAGAAGAATCGAGTCCCTTAAGAAACCAGTCCATGGTAAAGGTGTAGCTGCGACACCACCATCACTACCACCTCGACCACAAGTCACTGCTGGTAGTAGTAGTTCAAATAATAACCCTAATGAAATGACAACCAGAGGACTCACAATGAACACTCTGGAGAAAAGACCTATGGTTGATAATCCGAGTGCCATGGACGGGATGCAAAGGACTCAATGGTTCACAGATTGGATCAGTAATCCATCTGAACAAAATTTGGGACTAGGTGCTGGGTATGAGATGACTCCGTTTTCTGACAACCCCAATCCGATATGGCCAAATCCATTTTTTCCCTGAAAATTTAAACTATCTTCCAATATTGGATATATGGATTAATTTGGATGACAGAAAATGGTTCCATATATCATCATCAGAGACAAAATAGTCTGTTCTTTATTTTCCTTCTCAATCCATTTGTTTCTTTCCATTAATTGCGCTACATGATCATGGTATTGCTATTGTAACTTACAATATTATGTTATATATATTGTTATTTGAAGATCAACTCGATTGTCCTAGAATTCGATTTTGCATTATATATACATACATTTGAAATTCATATCTATATGTGATTCTTGTCCCCAGGGGTGTAGCGGTTTTAACTTTTCAACTGGAAATATACTTTCAAAATTCAAAACAATTATATTTTTTTAATATTAAAAACAGGGTTCAAATGAATTTGAACTTTCAAACCCGGATTGTTTTATAAAAAAAGTGTATGAATGTGTACATATATTTTTAGATCGCTGAAACCTAAGATGAAATTTAGACAATATTTTCTTTTCTAAAAAGCAGGTCAAAATGTTTTTCATACTTCAATCCCAGTTGGTTGTTAAGAAAACGGGCCTAATTCCTAAAAAACGTGTGTTTGCCCTTTTAAGCCCGGTTTTAAGTTTTTTTTAAATAGATCTAATTAAAGGAGCCTAAAAGTGTTTTTTTGTAGTAGTGTCGTCCCTGAATTTTCTTTTGACACAATATTGTGTGACCCCCGAAAATCTTCACCTTTTAACACGACATACGGTTCCTAAAAGTAATTTTTAATTTTAATAATTAATTACTATTTGAGAACACATGTGAACCAGAAAAGATAGGCCAAATTCATATGCTAGAAAGATAAATCTTTGAAAAATTAATATGGAGTTTAAAAGGCATGACTTTTGATGTTTGGAATACCCATTTTTTCCCATTTCAGCCATAATTTGTATCTTTTGCGTGTCTACTTTAAACAACGAAATCAAATATATATATCAAGTCATTATAAAATCTCTTTTAAAGAAAACCTTACAAGCATTTAATTTGGTTCCATAACTCCTCACTTTATACCAGGTCATATTTTAAAGTCAGAACATTAATAACATTAACTTAAGGATATTTGTATTAACTAGTGATTAGCAATCAAAACCACAATAGGTTCGGCTATTAATCGTGTAAAAACCATCGAAAAAGGTGATCTTGTGAGGGATTTCCATCCTCCCTAGTAAAAATGTTCCTAGGGAACTTTCCATGGACAAACTTTCCATGGGACCTCCGAGAACCAATCCAAGAGATTTTCGGAGGATAGTTTAAGATGGATTTTCGAGAATACTTTCCAAGGGATTTTTTAGGACAATTATCTCATAGATTTCCAAAGGACAAGTTTCAGAGGGGTTTCCGTGAATACTTTGCCTCGCAAATCCAGTGGAAAACCGTCGCTAAACATCAACTTTTTCATAAAAGTTACAATTCTTAATTTTATTGCAATACTTAAACTTTATATTTAATATAAAAAAGAAACCATTAACAAATCAAACACCATCACATTTGATTTGAAAATGTTAGATAAACTAAAATGCCGAATTTGATAAAATATCTAAAATACAATTCGAATTCGACAAAAAATAATCCAAACATCCAAATTTATAGTTAAGAAGTATAATTGATATAGAAGGGGTATGTATGAAGGAGTGTCTCAAGGTTGAGTTGCTGAAGCATCACTTCTTCTTGCAACTCTTTTGATGAAAATCTTAGTGCTTCCATTTCTTGTCCGGATTGTAGTTCACTAACTTTAAGTTTTGTTACCATCTCTTTCGATCTTTAGATCTACAATTAGTAAACACATAAAGATACACAAAAGTTACAACCTAATATGACCAAACTTTAAACCAAATTAGAAACTTCCAACTCAAGCATAGCATCATAATCCAAGTAAAACCTAAATTTTAAACAAAGATGTTACCTGAGGCGAAAAGATAAACTGGAATAATTCAAGTATAGATCTGGTATTTCATCTAAATCCATGTAGAAGCTATAAAAACAAAGTTTCTATTTTACATCATTACATGAATTCTGTCAATCAAATTTGCAGGTAAGAAATGTATTAAAGAAGCGAAATGCCAAACAAATCCCATAGAACAGAGCTTATGAGCTCGATTGGGTTTTTTTGATCTTTTTTGCTCGTGTTTAAATTAGGTTTATGGTGCTTTTTGGATACATAAATGTTGTGACATCAATCCTCCCGGCCTGTCTAGATGATTGGTTTGGCCCTTCTCTATTTTTCCAAGCTTGGATCGTGTGCTGCCAACATGAAGAAAACTCATTAGAAGGTGACCCGAGGCCGAAGCCCCGGGAGCAACCCCTTGACAATCAAGTCAGAAATGTGTATCAGAGTGTGTATGTATATTACTATTGCAAGTATAGAGAATATGTAAGGAGATAGAGAATTAGAGAGAGTGAAAGAGATGAAGATGAGAGAGTGTACTCATGCTTACTTTGTTCTTATTAATGATCTGCGCTCCCGGCTAGTTGGAGCTGGTTCCTATCTAGCTGCATTATCCATGGTCCAACCAAAGAATTGCTTCCTGTTGGCATTTAATGCTTGGTCGGGAGGTTCAGCCGACTTTCATTTAATGCGTATCTTTTGCTGCGTGGCTAAAGATTGCTTTGGCACACATATCTCCACTGATCTTCCTATTGGGTTGGTACGGTTGCGGTGACGGAGATGTTGTCCATGGGCAGAGATGTGTTTCGGCACAGACAAGAACATTCGGTCAATAGTGGCGACACCATTTGTGGTGACATAGAGCAATAGCGGCGACATGTAGTTGGGCGGACTACATGTCGCCGCTATTGCCCTATGTCGCCACAAATGGTGTCGCCGCTATTGCAACTAAAAAAAGCCGGGAATAATTCCCTCCCAAAAAATTCATGTGTCGCCACTATTGGCTAATGTCGCCGCTATTGGTCGATGAAATAAATCCCCCTTTTGCAGACCTTTCACACTTTACCTTTAACATTTTTACTCCTCCTCTACCTCTAGCGATCCTCCGCCCCTGCTCTGCGTTCGCCGCCTCTACCGTCGCGCACCGCCATCTCCAACACATCTCCAACGTGCATTTCATAAGGTACTCGATCTTGCTTTATTTTTTGTACGTGTATGTGTATTTGGTGCGTGTGTGTGTTCTGTGTGTATGTGTGTACGTGTTTTGTGTGTGTGTGTGTGTTTAGTGTGTGTAGGTTTGTGTTTTTTGTGTGTTTTGTGTGTGTGGGTGTGAATCAGTGTGTGTGTGTTTTTTAGTGTGTATTGTGTATATTGTTGTTAATTATTCTTAATTATTGTGTATATTAGTGTTAGTTGTAGTTAATTAGTGTAAATTATTGTTAATTAGTATTAATTGTTGTTAATTGGTGTTGATTAATTGAAATAGTGTTTAAAATTTAGTTAATTAGTGTAAATTTAGTAAATAGTGTTAATTTAGTTTAAAATAGTGTTAATTAGTGTAAATTGTTGTTAATTAGTGTAAATTTAGTTATTAATTTGATTATTTATAAATTGTGATGTTTATAACAATTGAAATAGTGTTTAAAATGTTTAATTAGTTGTTAAATTAGTAATAAATCAAACATTTATATTCTTTGAAAATTTTTAAATAGTAACATTTAAGAGTATATATAAACACGTACACAATCAAACACATTCTATTAAATATATATATATATATATGTGTGTGTGTATGTAATATATATATACATATGTATGTATGTATACACACAAACACACACATATTGGGTGTACACACACTAAACACATTCGTTTATATATATATATATATATTAATATAATCTGTTTGAGTGTGTATTTGTGTGTCTATACACATACAATTATATAAACACACTTAAACGAGTTCATATATATATATAGTATATTTAAGCGTGTGTATAGACACGTACACAATCAAACACATTTTATTAATCATATATATACATACATATATATATATATACACACACACACACAAACACATAAACACAAAAACATTAGGTACACACACATTAAACACATTCGTTTATATATATATATATATATAGTTATATACAAATGTATGTGTTTGTGTGTCTATATATATATATTAATAGAATGTGTTTGTGTGTCTATACACATAAAATTATATAAACGCGCTTAAATGCGTTCATATATGAGGTAAAGATATAGTATATACATGAATCTTGAGCTTAGAATGCCCGCCTGAAATTGATTTAGATATTAGTTTCGGGTTGTTCCCATTTTTGGACTGCTTTTTGAATACCATATCTCTTTTAGGATGTGATTGCGTATTACATGATTGTTTGTTTAATAAAGATTTGACTGTCATTTTCTCTTTGCTTCTCGGGTATATATATTTCTATATATACTTGGGAGCTAAGGGGAGATGCTGTCGAATTTTTCTTAAACAAACTGTGTAATATGTATTCATATATGAGGTCAGGTATTCAAAAAGTGGGTTTAGAAGCCTACCCGTGAAGATGCAATACCCTTTTGGTAAACCCTAAACCCTAAAATATGTTTTAGTTGCATCATGCCTATTGATAAAACATGGACTACTATTGAATGTCGTAACGATGACAAATTCCAACAAGGACTTGCTGATTTCGTTGAGAGATCCTGGGCACACGTTGATAGAAGAGGTCTAATCGGATGCCCGTGTCAAAAATGTGTAAACAATGAATTTCAAACAATTTCAATAATGAAAGTTCATATACATAAATTTGGTTTCAGTCGAGGTTATAATACATGGGTTTATCACGGTGAAACTAGAACTCCTCCGGTTGTAGATGATGTAAATCCAAGAAACGAGATGGCTGGCGTTATCAACGACATTACAAGGGAGGTTTGTGAAACGATACCAACGATGAAGAAGGGAACTCAGATATAGACGAGGGGTTGTCGATGATAGATTTCTTAAGCTACTAGAGGAAGTCAATGCAGAATTATATCCTGATTATCAACTTTTTAGTAAAGCTGACACATATCAAGGTGAATAACAAATGGACTGATAGTTCACTTGACCAACTTTGAGCTGTTGCAATATGCTTTTCTGAAAGGAAACATGATTCCCTCCTCACATTATATTGCCAGAAAGAAGCTAAGAAAGATTGGTTTGGGTTATGAGTCGATACACGTGTGTAAAAACGATTGTTCTCTCTTCTAGAAAGAACACGAGACGTTGCAGCATTGTCCTATTTGTAATGAGAGTCATTGGGTCGATAAAAACACACAGGGTAAGAAGGTAGCTCATAAGGTGTTACGATACTTTCCTTTGACCCCTAGACTATAACGTTTGTACTGTTCAAGGCATACAGCGAAAAATATGATCTTGCATAGTATGGGGCGATCGGAACAAGGTGTCATGCATCATCCTGTTGATGGATCTTCATGGAAGGAATTTGATATAAAGTACCCTAACTTCTTGAGGGAACCCCGAAATGTTCGCCTAGGGCTTGCAGCCGATGGTTTTAATCCATTTGGTAACATGAGTTTTGCTCACAGCACATGGCGTGTGATAGTCATAACATACAATCTGTCACCATGGCTATGTATGAAAGAATCCTCGTTCATGTTGTCCTTGTTGATTCCCAGCCCTAAATCACCTGGGAAAGACATGGATGTTTTCCTTAGGCCGTTGGTGGAAGAGCTTAAACATTTGTGGAACTCAGGTGTACGTACTAAAGACGCGGCGTCAAACACATTCTTCAAAATGAAAGCAGTGCTTTTATGGACAATAAACGACTTTCCAGCTCGTAGTAGTCTATCGGGTTGGAGCGGACAAGGGTAGAAAGCATGTCCAACTTGCAATGAAGACACTCCTTCGTGTCGTGTAACAAATAAAATCGCATACGTTGGTCATCGCCGATTCTTAGAACCAAACCATCCATGGAGAATGAGTTTGGAGTTTAACAGTCAGCCAGAGACAAGAGCCGCTCCGAGACAATTTAGTAATGAAGAAATAAAAGCTCAACTAGATCGTCTACCGACTCTCATACCCGGCAAACATCCTAACTTTGGGGGTGTTAAGAGAAAGTGGGAGGAGTTCGAGTTGAACTGGTCCAAACGGAGCATTTTCTTTGAACTAGAGTATTGGTCTTCTATGCAACGAAAACACAACTTAGATGTTATGCATATTGATAAAAATGTGTGAGACAGTTTATTGGGAACTCCTTTAATGAATAATAAATCTAAAGACACATCAAATGCACGAGCTGACTTGGAAAATCTAAAGATTCGGAAACAGTTATGGTTGCAAAAAAGGGGTAGCAAGTTCTTTAAACCCCATCCAAATACTCATTCACAGAAGTTGATCAAAATTTTTTTTTGTCAATTTATAATAAATGTTAAACTACCGTATGGGTTTGGATCTAACATCAGCAAGAAAGTGACAGATAACGATACAAACATTGCTGGGCTGAAATCTCATGACTGTCACATTCTTATGCAACGTTTGATACCAATTGAAGTTAGAGGTTTTTTTTTTGTCAAAAGATAAATCTACACTAATAGTAGAGCTTTGTATGTTTTTTAAGCAACTTTGCTCGAGAACACTTTTGGTGGAGGATATGAGGAAAGCGAAGGCTGCCATTATTACAATCTTATGCAAATTAGAAATGATCTATCCTCCGGCATTTTTTGACATTATGGTTCATTTAGTTTTGCATTTACCTGATGAAGCGAATAGCGGAGGCCCGTATATATGAGGTAGATGTATCCATTTGAAAGGTATTTGAAAAAACTAAAATACTACGTTAGAAATAAGGCGAGATCTGTAGGTTCTATAACAGAGGGTTATGCTGCTGAAGAAGCCTTGACATTTTGTTCAATGTACCTTCAAGATGTCTAGACGCAATTCAATCGCCCCGAAAGAAACGAGGATGTCGTTGTGGAAAAAACAAAGATGTGGGTGTTTGAGTCTAAATGTTGACCGACTAGCGCATCACAAATCAAATATCTTGATGTAAGGGACAAGAAAAACCTAGAATGATTTGTGCTCGATAGCTGTGAAGAAGTCAGATAATATATAAAGTAATTGTTTCTATCTTTAACATTTTTACTTTCTATTTTTATCCATGTTATCCATGTACTAATTCTATATCCTTTTGTCATCAATATAGTGAATTCAAATCAGAACACCCTCAAAGTGATATAAAAAATGAATTCCCTACATGGTTCCTCCATAAGGTAACACACATTAATTTATGTTACATTTCTTTATGAAATGCAAAAACAAAAGTCTCCCTTATTTCACAAAGAGTTGTCTGCTCTTTCAATGGGTGCGCGAGCACATAGTTAATGGTGCCTCTACTTACACTGCTTACATAGTTAACGGTGTTAGGTTTATGGTACTTAGCCGTGACGAACAACGCACAACACAAAACTCCAGGGTTTAATCGGAGGAAGAGAATGAAGAGAAATATTATGGGAAGAGATAGTTGAGTTGCATTATCCGTATGGTTATTCAACTGTGCTTTTCTGTTGTAAGTGGTTTGATACTCGAAGGGGAGTTATATATGAAAATAACATCACTAGTATCGACACACAACGTGAATGGTACAAAGAAGATCAACTCATATTTTCTACACAGGCCAAACAAGTGTTCTACATCAGAACCTTCTCGAGGAGTCCAAAACACTAACTGTTGGTCGGTTGTTGAAAATGTTAATTAAGTTAGCCCGCTAACACGTACTGTCAATGTAATGTTAGAGGGCGAGACTGATTATGAAGAAAACGGTGGTGTTTATGAATCTGAAATGTCTGATGGTGACACCAAAGTTTCTTAGGGCGAGTTCTAATATAAAACTTATGTATTAGAAAACTTGGGTCATGTAATCATATTTGGCTTCTTGTAATAGAAAGTTCTATAATTGTTGTGATGTATTTCATTAATTTTTTATTTATGTATTCTATATATCTTTTAACTTTTGAGGCAATGATGTATCTGGGTATTATTTTGATTTACATGATGGCTAATGTTATGGCACGTGGCCATGACGGGGATGGCCGTGAGGATCCACCTCCTCCGGATCGTCGACCCATTGGTGGTCAAGAGACCGATGGTAAATAAGTCTTATTATGATTCATTTATTTACTATATTTATGCAGTTATTATAATTTATTTAGACTAATAGTTTCTAATTGTAATTGCAGCTATACCACCTCACAGAAGGGGTAAGGCTAAAAATCTAAAACTAATATCTCGATAGGAGAAAAATGGAAAAAGGCCTCTGAAGTTGGAGTTTGACCAAACTACAACCACCACAGTTGGAGATGTGCATGACATGTTTATTCGCGAGGTTACTCGGTATATGTGGCATGACATGCCGTTTGATAAAGAGTCATGGCACAAAGTTACACCCGCCGAGAAGAATGCCATGATGGAGCATTTGCGAGTAAATTAGTTATATAAGTGTATTTATTATATTTATTATATATTGCCTTTTACTTGTCTTAACTTTTTTTATTTGTAGGTTTATTTTGATCTTGATGGAGTTATGCATGATCCCGAGATGGCAGAATTTAAGAAGGGGGTTGATTTTATGTTCGGTAAAAGTTACAGATGCCGCAAAGCTTATGCGAAAAGGCTTTTTAATGAAGCGGGAGGGTATAACGATCTTGACAATACATGGGCTTCAGTCCCGGTGGCATGTCAGAAGAAAATTGGAAACATCTCAAGCGTTCGGCTATAAACACCGCCGTTCGTGAGAAACAAGTTGTCAAAAATCGTGGAGGGACGAGCTCGTACAGTAGCGCTTGCTACAAACATGTAAAATATTATATATATGTATATATGTATATTATTATTATTATTATTTATTATATATACATATCCATAAGTGTTATTTAAAGTATAATTTTATCTTTAATTTTAAACAGAATTGGGATAGATTACAAGGTTTCCGTAGCGGCCATTCCAAAAAAAGTGGGGAATTCGATCACCCAATTACTGAGGAACAATATGTAAGTGTTTATTGCTTAAAATTGAAGTATATATCTGTTTTTTGCTATTAGAATTATATTAATCTAATTAATCATCGTTTTAAAATGTAGAATGCTATGGTGCGTGAGCTTGCAGAGCAAACTCAACTCGCAGCCTACTCGGGGAATCCAACCCCTGTAGAAGAGATTAGTGTTTTTGAAAAATTCTTGGGACCTCGAAGGGGACACATTAAAGGGATAGGCCATAAACCCCCTTTCAAGGCCATCTGCTTCTTAACTGCTTTGAAGCACAATCACACATGTCACGGCCTTCACACGTAAATATTCATTTCTAACGGGTCATAATTGCTATAAATGGGTTATATTCACTTCTAACGGGTTATAATTGCTATTTATGGGTTATATTCACTTCTAACGGGTTATAATTGCTATTTATGGGTTATATTCACTTCTAACAGGTTAGAATTGCTATAAATGGGTTATATTTACTTCTAACGGGTCATAATTGCTATAAATGGGTTATATTCACTTCTAAAGGGTTATAATTGCTATAAATGGGTTATATTCACTCCTAACGGGTTAGAATTGCTATTTATGAGTTATATTTACTTCTAAAGGGTCATAATTGCTATTTATGGGTTATATCCATTTCTAACGGGTCATAATTGCTATAAATGGGTTATATTCACTTCTAACGGGTCATAATTGCTATAAATGGGTTATATTCACTTCTAACGGGTTATAATTGCTATTTATGGGTTATATTCATTTCTAACGGGTCATAATTGCTATTTATGAGTTATATTCACTTCTAACGGGTTAGAATTGCTATAAATGGGTTATATTTACTTCTAAGAGGTCATAATTGCTATAAATAGGTTATATTCACTTCTAATGGGTCATAATTGCTATAAATGGGTTATATTCACTTCTAACGGGTCATAATTGGTATGAATTAGTTATATTCACTTCTAACGGGTTATAATTGTTATTTATGGATTATATTCACTTCTAACGGGGCATAATTGCTATTTATGAGTTATATTCATTTTTAACGGGTCATAATTGGTATGACTGAGTTATATTCACTTGAATTGATAATTTTTTGCTTTTATTTTGTAGTCGGATGCTATTCAAGAAATGTTTAATAATCCGGAGAATTCATAGAACAATTGATGGCGATGGTTTGATCCGCTACAACTCAAAATGCTACCGCAAAAAACGACGAGAACGAGAATGATAACGGTGATGATGATGATTAGCAGTTTGTGTGTTTGTTAGTTAATTAGTAGGCGTATTTGTACGTGTTAACTAACAATGAATTGTAAATGTTTGTACAAACTTCGATTTAGTACGTTTGGCCGGTGTGCTTGTATGTTAGTACGTAATAGCTTGTGGTTTTATAAAAACTACGTATTTTATATATGTTGGTTGTAATATATATTTAATACACAGGTTAAATAAAAAAAATTAAAAACCAAAAATCAATAGTGGCAACGTTGGGCTTTAGCGGCGACTTATAATAAGGAAAATAAATAAATAAAAAATAATTAAAAAAATCAATAGTAACGACACCTTTAATGGCGACATTTAGTAATAGTGGTGACATCATTAGTGGCGACAAGTGGGCTATTGCGGTGAGGTATTAGCGGCGACACATTAGTAGCGACTTGTCGCCACTAAAAGCAATTGTGGCGACACTTTTGGGCTTTTGCGTCAACGGGCGTCGCCGCTAATACACTCTTTTCTTGTAGTGTATACATACACTTGAAATTCATATCTATATGTGATTCTTGTCCCCGGGGGTGTAGCGGTTTTAAATTTTCAAATGGAAATATACTTTCAAAATTCAAAACAATTATATTTTTTTAATATTAAAAACAGGGTCCAAATGAATTTGAACTTTCCCGGATTGTTTTATAAAAACAGTGTATGAATGTGTACATATATTTTTAGAGCGCTGAAACCTAAGATGAAATTTACACAATATTTTCTTTTCTAAAAAGCAGTTGGTTGTTACGAAAACGGGGCCTAATTCCTAAAAAACGTGTGTTTGCTATTTTAAGCCTGGTTTTAAGTGTTTTTTTAATGGATCTAAATAAAGGAGCCTAAAAGTGTTTTTTTGTAGTAGTGCCATCCCTGAATTTTCTTTTGACACAATATTGTGTGGTCCCCGAAAATCTTCACCTTTTAACACGACATACGGTCCCTAAAAGTAATTTTTAATTTTAATAATTAATTACTATTTGTGAACCACAAAAGATAGGCCAAATTCATATGCTAGAAAGATAAATCTTTGAAAAATTAATATGGAGTTTAAAAGGCATGACTTTTGATGTTTGGAATACCCATTTTTTTCCCATTTCAGCCATAATTTGTATCTTTTGCATGTCTACTTTAAACAACGAAATCAAAGATATATATCAAGTCATTATAAAATCTCTTTTAAAGAAAACCTTACAAGCATTTAATTTGGTTCCATAACTCCTCACTGTATACCAGGTCATATTTTAAAGTCAGAACATTAATAACATTAACTTAAGGATATTTGTATTAACTAGTGATTAGCAATCAAAACCACAATAGGTTCGGCTATTAATCGTGTAAAACCATCAAAAAAGGCGATCTTGTGAGGGATTCCCATCTGCCCTAGTAAAAATGTTCCTAGGGAACTTTCCGAGGACAAACATTTGCAAGGGAATTCCATGGACAAACTTTCCATGGGACCTCCGAGAACCAATTTCCAAGAGATTTTCGGAGGATAGTTTAAGATGGATTTCCGAGAATACTTTCCAAGGGTTTTTTTTAGGACAATTATCTCATAGATTTCCAAAGGACAAGTTTCAGAGGGGTTTCCGTGAATACTTTGCCTCGCAAATCCAGTGGAAAACCGTCGCTAAACATCAACTTTTTCATAAAAGTTACAATTCTTAATTTTGTTGCAATACTTAAACTTTATATTTAATATAAAAAAGAAACCATTAACAAATTAAACACCATCACATTTGATTTGAAAATGTTAGATAAAGTAAAATGCCGAATTTGATAAAATATCTAAAATACAATTCGAATTCGACAAAAAATAATCCAAACATCCAAATTTATAGTTAAGAAGTATAATTGATATAGAAGGGGTATGTATGAAGGAGTGTCTCAAGGTTGAGTTGTTGAAGCATCACTTCTTCTTGCAACTCTTTCGATGAAAATCTTAGTGCTTCCATTTCTTGTCCGGATTGTAGTTCACTAACTTGAAGTTTTGTTACCATCTCTTTCGATCTTTAGATCTACAATTAGTAAACACATAAAGATACACAAAAGTTACAACCTAATATGACCAAACTTTAAACCAAATTAGAAACTTCCAACTCAAGCATAGCATCATAATCCAAGTAAAACCTAAATTTTAAACAAAGATGTTACCTGAGGCGAAAAGATAAACTGGAAGTATTTCATCTAAATCCATGTAGAAGCTATAAAAACAAAGATCCTTTTTTACATCATTACATGAATTCTGTCAATCAAATTTGCAGGTAAGAAATGTATTAAAGAAGCGAAATGCCAAACAAATCCCATAGAACAGAGCTTATGAGCTTGATTGGCACTACAAGAAAATCACCTTTCGCCAAAAGTATGAAAGTCCTTGCTGAAGGTTTTTCGCAACGACAAATCGTCGCCAAAAGGTCGTCGCTGAAAGTGCATTTGTGAAACTTTTTACACAGGACATGTTGTCGAGGAAAGTAGGACACCTTCACCAAGGACTAAAGTCGTCGCCAAAAGTCATTTTTTAACGAAAATCAAAATTAAATTGAAAAGGCTCTTAGCGACGACAAGGTGTCCTCGCAAAATCTTTTGGCGACGACAAAAGTCGTCGCCAAAAGTGATTTAAAAAATTAGGACTTTTTCGTCGCTAAAAGCTTTTTTTACTTTTTATTTTTTTTACATTTTATAATATTTACATGCCAATTATTGTAAATTTAAATGCTAAAATTGTTTTGGTACGAGTTTTTAAAGAACAAACTACTTACATCAACATCGTTTTACACAAAACAATAATATATTTGTTACAAACTAGTTTAATGTAATTAAATTACAACATAGTTTTACAAACTACATACACCAACATAGTTTTAGACAAAACAATAATATGTTTTTTCCAAAATTTGCATTGTTTGTAACGTCACGATTCCGCAAAATTTTGTCCACTTCTCTTTGTGTGCATACCCTTTCTTTAGGTGGTTGATAGTTTGGAGTAGATGCAACAACGGGTAGTCTATGGTATAAAAACAAAAATTGTTAATGTATAAAACAAACATTGTTAATGTAATATTTTAGTTTCTTGTATTCAAAAAGTAACACATGTCATATACACAATTGAAAAAACATCAATACAATGGTTTTACTATAAAAACTAAGAAATCATATATATAAAAACTAACAAAAACTATACTATCAAAATATTCTAACAACACATATACTATCAAATTACAATAAAAAACTAACATATAAGCATTATCTTAAATTAGATTTACTATAGAAAACTAACATATCAAACATACATAAACTAAACTTATGTTTTTTATACTAACATACAAGGAACAATCACCATTAATCTTGATTCACATATGGATGTTTATAAAAACTAACCTTATACAAGAAAAATGTAAGAAAGTGGAGGATATGAATTTATTCCATCACTTGCCGGATACTCGCCGGAATTTCGCCAGAGAAATCTACATATAAAACTAACGAAAAACACGAAGGAGTTATGGATATATTATCCAACAAACACTAATCTCAAGCAATACACTAATATTTAGGTGTTATTTACCGAAATTCAAGAGTTGGCCGGAAAAAATGGAGCTTTGACCGGAATCAATGGTGGTCTTAACCAAGAAAAGGGAGATGATGATAACTCAAGCATTTGTCGTCGCCATTTCTCTCATAAACTTGGCAAAAGTACAAAATCTAGCCTTGTAACCGAGTTAGAAGTGTGAAGATGAAGATAGGTGAAAAGTATGAAAATGAAGAGAGAAGAAGGAGGATACTAGTTTAAAAGCTACCGAACTTTCGGCGAGGACAATGTCCTCCCTAGAAGTCTTCGAAAAAAAGTGCGGGATTTCTACCGACCAAAAGTGAATTTCGTACGAAAAGAAAAAATTAAAAAGCATCTTTTAGCGAGGACAATGTCCTCCCTAACTACCGCTTAAAAGTGATTTTCGTACGAAAAGAAAAATAAAAAAAATAAAAAATAACTTTTAGCAAGGACATCGTCGTCGCCAAAGTGTTTCTCGGTTTTCTATGTGGCAAGTCAAAAAGTGACGATCGTTTGTCGTTTTGCGGACTTTTAGCGAGGACACGTGTCCTCGCAGAAAGTGTAACATGTCAAAAACTCTTTTTTCCTGTAGTGTGGGTTTTTTTTATCTTTTTTGCTCGTGTTTAAAATAGGTTTATGGTGCTTTTTGGATACATAAATGTTGCGACATCAATCCTCCCGGCCAGTCTAGATGATTGGTTTGGCCGTTCTCTATTTTTCCGAGCTTGGATCGTGTGCTGCCAACATGAAGAAAACTCGTTAGAAGGTGACCCGAGGCCGAAGCCCCGGGAGCAACCCCTTGACAAGCAAGTCAGAAATGTGTATAAGTGTGTATGTATATTACTATTGCAAGTATAGAGAATATGTAATGAGATAGAGAATTAGAGAGAGTGAAAGAGATGAAGATGAGAGAATTTCTCATGCTTACTTGTTGTTCTTATTAATGATCTGCGCTCCCGTCCAGTTGGAGCTGGATCCTATCTAGCTGCATTATCCATGGTCGAACCAAAGAATTGCTTCCTGGCAACGCATTTAATGCTTGGTCGGGAGGTTCAGCCGACTTTCATTTAATGCGTATCTTTTGCTGTGTGGCTAAAGATTGCTTTGGCACGCATGTCTCCACTGATCTTCCTATTGGGTTGGTACGGTTGCGGTGACGGAGCTCGTGCTTTGCTCGTACTTCGGCTTGGTACTTACTCCTTAGCTGATGTTGTCCATCGGCGGAGATGTGTTTTGGCACATACAAGAACATTTGGCATTTGTACGTAAGTGCCTTGTCCTTCCATTAATATGGTTGTTAAGTAAAGGGATCGACATGGTACCCGGGCTCCCGTACATACGTCATCAATAAACAGATTGTTTTTCGGATGCATAACAAACCTATACATAATACAATATCAGCGTTATCAACAAGAATATGGAATTTAGAAACTGGAAAAAAAATCCGTAGGTAATGTGCAAGTATAAATCAATGATTGATGCATATTCGAAAATAAATGGTTACTACATAATACGCTAATTTGTTGGGGATATTTGTATATCAAATGAACATTATTTCAGAATTAAATTATATCAGACCCAAACATAAATGATAAATAATAGCTAGCAATCAAACCTAAACTCGTCAATCCTTAAGCAGCAAATCACGCAAATCAGAGCTACACAAAATCAGTTATGCCTAAAGTTCTAACATTCTCGAACAGAATTATCAACATTCATGGTAATAAACTTACAATATTTCCACAATTTGACCTGAAAGTGATCAAAAAGCCAAGATCGGTAGGACAACCGAAGACAGACGACAGATGGGATGAAGTGGGAAGCCACGGAACCGATGGTGTTATCTATTTGGGGAAAATTTTAGAATATAATTAAAATTATGGAGGGAGAATGAAAATAAGTTTGTTGCAATAAGCTTTCAAAATTTTGCTCCCTTGCCTTGGTCACATAACAGTGTATAACGATATATATATATATATATATATATATATGGGAGGGTTAATGCGAAAAGTACGAGAAACAATCTCAGCCACTCATTTATATTTGATTTTTTTTAATTTAAAAAGGGCATTACGATAAATCAAAACTTTTCTCTCAGCAATCTATTTCTCTCTCCAGATTTTTTTTATAAAAAACAAAATAAATTAAAAAAATAATTTAATAGTAAATAATTAATTTAACGGAATTTACCGGTGAACAAACCTAAAAAATATTTACGAGTTTTTACTCTTTATCTGTGTTCGATAATGAACACAGCCAAAACTGTACTAGTTTTAGAATATGTTTACAATATTAAAAAATGAACACAGTCGATGTATAAGTTTACAATATTCAATATTGAACATAGTCAAATGATATACGAGTTTTATGATAAATTTACAATATTCAATACCGAACATATTTAGTGATATACAACTTTTATAATAAATTTTTACATATTCAATATTAAACGTATTCAACCCAGAACATAATTTGTTTCCTATATCATTTTATGCTGTAATCTTTTTTTCAAAATAATTCTTTTTTCTGTTTTGATTTTTCTACTTATTTTCTAAGATCCTCTTTTATGTAAAAAAAAATCATGGGTATTCATTAGTAAACTATAATGAACCATAATCAAATTTAAAAATTAATAAAATATTCAATAATAAACAAAACCCTAAACATAACTAATAAAACAATGAACTCATGAATGTTCAATAATAAACAACAGAACACATAAAAACTATTGAACAAAACTAATAACCTTTTATATAAAAATACAAAGTATACTATTTCCATGTCTTGTTAACTTGTTCAATAATAAACAATTAAATAAAACTATAAAATTCACCTAAGAACATCATCATATTCAAACTAACCCAACAATATAACTTTAGAAATAATATATAACACCACATAAAAAATACAAGTTTCTTCGGCTCATAAAAAATAAAAAATTGAAATAATAATTAAGCTTAGTTTTAATATTTTTAAGTCTTATTAGTATTATTATATAAAATAAACTAGTAAATTGATAAAATTTATTTGTGTTTTGTTTTTATTCAAATTTATATTAATTATTTAAAAGTTCTCAAATTTTTATTTTTTATTTTAAATGTATTTTTGATAGTTTGATTTTTAATTATTATTGTTGTTATTAATATTATTATCATTTAATATCCTATAACCATTTTATTGAAATTAGTTGAATTAGAAGATGCGCACGCCTATTAACGTCGGATTTATTATGGTTTAAAATAAGGATTTTTTAGTTTTTATTACTTTTAATTAAATAAGTTAAGTTTTATATTCAATGTTTTTATTGATTATGTTCTATATTTTCATATTTAATGCTTCTTTGTTTTGAGAGGTGGGTGAAAAGTATGAAAATAACATATTAAGAATTGTTTGACACACTACTCATTGGCAAATGGATTTTCAATATGGTATGCGAGGAGTTCTAAAAGCCTTTTGCTTGCTAGGTATGTTATTAGACTAGAAATGAACTCTGATCCAAGCAAAGGTAAAAGAGTTCACAAATATAAGGATGTTAGTGTAGTTCGAGACTCACAGTGAAGATTATATGCAAATTTCAAGTATGGTAAACTAATTAATTATAAGTGGATTGGAAAACAAGGAGAAATGGGAATGATTTCTGAGGTTACTTGTTAATGACTTGGACATGCCTCAAGGAAATGGTTTGACCCTAATGTCTGATCAACATAAGGTAATGACTAAAATTATTTTTTAATTAAATAATATCACATAAATTAAGGATTAACAATATGTTTTCCACTGTTTTAGGGGCTGATTGAGGCTGTGAAAATCATCATGCCTCATGCTGAACATAAGCAAAGTGCAACGCACATTTATGAGAACTTGAAGAAGGTTTATAGTGGTGTTGATTTAGAAGGTTGTTTTGGGCAACCTCAAAAGCGTCATACCTGCAACTGTTTTATAGGATCATGGATGAAAGTAAATTTCCAACCCTAATGCACATAAGTATCTAGAGCAGAGGAATCCAAAAAGTTGGTCTAGAGCCTTCTTTGATGTTGGAAGAGGTTGTGACTCTATAGGAAATGCGTTCGGTGAGTGTTTCAACTCCTTAATTCTTTCTGTAAGTAAGCCTATTATTACAATGCTAAGTTAGAAGCAATTAGAGTAATCATAATGGAGAGGATCAACATAATGAGAGAGTCATTTGCTAATTGGCATGATGATTTATGTCCATCAATAAGGAAGAATATAGAATGGTTGAAGAAACAACACAGGTAACAATATGTTTTATGATTTATGTCCATCAATAGGTAACAAATGCTGTGTATGAACCCATTCTATTTTATAATTTAACATAGGTAACAATTGCTCTGTTTTATGATTTAACATAGGTAACAATTGCTCTGTTTTATGATTTAACATAGGTAACAATTGCTCCGTATTATAATTTAACATAGGTAACAATTACTCCGTTTTATATAACCTATTTTATGATTTAACATAGGTAACGATTGCTCTATTTTATACAATCTATTTTATGATTTAATATTGGTAATAATACACTGTTTTAAAGGTATTGGTATGTGATACCTCCCAATGGAAATAGGTTTGAAGTTAGGCAAGGGGAAGAATCATTTGATGTGGATGAGAGGAGTATAACATGCACATGTAGACTCTGGTAATTATCTAGGTTACCATGTACACATGATATGGCTGTGATTTTTAATCTTCATAAAAGACCTAAAGATTATGTCCCATGGTGGTTTATGGTTTAAGAGGGAAGATTATATGAAAGCATATGTGCATTACTTAAATCTAGTGAGTGGAATGGATATGTGGGAGAAAACCAGTTGCAAAAAACCATCTCCACCTAAACGCAAAAGGATGCTAGGGAGGCCTAAAAAGAAAAGAGTGAGATAACCGGATGAAGGGGTTAGGCAGAGGAGAGAATCAACTTCAAAAGTGGCTTCTACCTTGAAAGTTTCAAAAAAAGGGAGTTGTACTGACATGCCATAAATGTGGCAAAGTAGAACATAATGTTAAAGGGTGCAAAGAAGAAGAAGTTACTAAACTAAAGAGAGAATCAAAGAAAGCAGGTAAACCAAGGACGACAACTGATGCAGGTCGAAGTGGTATGTAGATTTGTCTATTTAATTGAAATACTTTTATGTTTATTTACTATTTAGAATACAATTGTTGTTTACAGGTTCAAGAAGGGGTGGTATTGCTAGTTCAAGAAGGGGTGGTATTGCTAGTTCAAGAAGGGGGAATATTACAAGTTTAAGAAGAGGGGTATTGCAAGTTCAAGAAGAGGTAAGAATATTCCAATGCATGGCATAAGAAGGGGTGGCAGTTCAAGTTCAAGTTCAAGTAGGATTCCATGTGACATAGGTGTATATACCGACCCACGAAAAAGTTACATTACCACAAGCAGGGGTGAAATAGTACCATTTCAAGATCCTTTTCAAGCAAATGTTGAACAAGAAGTGGACCAAATGTTGAAGAACAAATTTCTACAAATTTTGAACAAGAAGTGGCACCAAATGTTGAAGAACAAATTGCAAGAAATGTTGAGCAAAAAGTGGCCCAAAATGTTGAAGAGGTAGAAGAATAGTACCCACTCAAGAAAAGGGTAAAAAGTCAAAGGTTTTTGATACTTAAGTTAAGGAAGAAAGGACCATCTAAGGGAAGAAGTAATGATAAATCATTGAACTTAGATTAGTCTGTGTTGATGTAGTCTGTTTTGAACCAATATTGTTGGTCTGTTTTTTAAAGGGGCAAAAGTCATTGTGGTAATCTATGTATATTTGGTATACTTTGTTTTGAACCAATATTGTTGGTCTGTTCTAAACCCATGTGGTTACTTTAGATGTAATGTTATGTGTGCATGTTAAATGAATGCAAGTGCCACTATTTGATTATCACCATTGAAAGCTGTTATGTGTCTAAAACCTTGATACATTTCATTTAAAACAACACTTACAAAGCAAACAGTTGATACATTCATTCTTGTCGAAGCATTGCAAAAAAACAAGTTACATTTCATTCAAAAGCACTTTCAAAGCAAACTAACATGACCTATTTCTTACATATGACACATATTTCTATTGATAAAACAATCACAATCCCAATCAGAAACAATATCATCTTCTCATACAGTTTAATATTTGACTTGTATAAAGTGAACTCATCATGAGCCTTACACATATCAATTTTACAACTTTTCAATTCATCGTCATAACTAGCCACATTTCTTCTTGTCATCATTATCATACGGTCAATTTCAGCCACATTTCTTTAATCACTTGTCATCATTCTCATATGGTCAATTTCAAGCTTCGTCTTGTACATCATGTCTTTGTATATTTGAGAGGGAAGTTCTGGATCGAGAAAGACGTAACATTTGTATTTCCTACTCTTATGCTGAATTAGGGTAGAAATCAAACTCAAATGAGAGAGGAGTCATCATCAATTTAACAAAATTATGGCTAATTAGATGACTTACATAATTAGGGCAACTTAGAAATCTTCTTCTAGGATTGGTGTTTGTCCATGAGGTTTTCACATTCATCTTATCACCGCAGTCACAAAACATGTCTCCATTCCTTCTCACCATTATCGAAGATGAAGAACAACTCATGTCGTTGGAGCTCAAGTTCAGTGAAAGAACAATGGTAGAGATATCCACGAGTGAACCGCTTTTTTCCTTTTTATAATGGTTATCGGAGTATAAAAAAGAGATAACCGGTTGTTATAGGTTTATTGTACACAATGTATAAAAAATAAAAGAAAGTGGTATTTTTAGGTAGAAAATAAAGTTGGTTCTATACAATGGCAATTTCGACATAGTTTATTGTATTTTCACGCAATTTGCCCTAAAAAATAAACCTGTAGTTTGATTTGAAGAAAAATAATTTCATATTAGGATAACAATATACTTACTATATACATAATAAACAAGGTTTTTTGTACCCGCGCTTCGCAGCGGAATAAAATCACTTGCTTGTAATTTATATTATTTACTTTAGTTACAAAATTTTAAATAAAATGGAAAATAAACCTATAGTTTGATTTGAAGAAAAATAATTTCATATTAGGATAACAATATACTTACTATACACATAATAAACAAGGTTTTTTGTAACTGCGATTCGCAGCGGGATAAAATCATTTGCTCGTAATTTATATTATTTACTTTAGTTATAAAATTTTAAATAAAATGGAAAAATTTAATCAATTAGGATAAATATGTGATGAAAGTTTGTTTCATTATTCACTTGTACATCCCCCATCTAGTTCGGATTGAAAACATTTTAGGTTTTGTATTGTATTTTTATAACATCATACACATACAATGTTGAAATAAAGTAGATAAAACTCAAAAGAATTTGTGATGTGTTCATGTCATTTAGTTTGAAATCAAATATATTGTAGGTTAAGTTTTTCTTACTACGAAGAACAAAACATTTACCGAAATATTATATGTTTTAGATAGATATTGCATCACGATAAAATTTATATCGTATGTAGATAAAAACAAGGTCCTCACGAATGTGTGTTTATATTTACACTAAGCATTATATATTAAAGGGTTCGGTCCACCAAAATGCGTACAACTTACAAGGCTTTATTATTGTGTGTATCGAACTTTAAAATTTTCTATTGTGTATCAAACATTTAATTTAATTGGTTGTGATTGTGTGTATTAAGCTTTTTATTTTATGTAATAAACTTATACATTTTTTTCTTTTTTTATGTATCCAAAATACATACAATAGTAACAAATTAAAAGTTTGATACACATAATAGAAACTTTTAATGTTCAATACACATAGCAAAATGCGACAATTGGATACATTGTAACGAACTAAACCTTATATTAAAAGTATAAAAGAAACAATAAATAATCTATGAAATTAATTGTTTAAATATAATAATAAAATAGAAAATCAAATACTAAAATAATCATGGGGAACAAATGCAAAGCAGAAAAAAAATTAAAGGACTATGGTTTCGTACACCGATCCTTATGGTTCAATTCACATGTTACCTACCAGCAAGCTATGACTTATATTTGATTAATGTTTGGGCATAAGAGATATATAAGGGTTTAGTATCTAAAAGTGTATCGAACTTGTCAATTTTTGCTATTGTATGTATCTATCTTTAAAAACTAACATTTAATGTACTAAAGTTTTTAAGACTACCATTTACTATATCCTAAAACCTATACAACAGGTTGTAGGTAATTTTAGATTTTAGAATTATTTTTATACTAAATTAATATTGCTAATTATTATTTTTATTAAAAATTCAAGATGAAGAACACATATTCATGAATCAAAAGATTCTTCATCACCTTCATCCACAAATATGTTTCGGAGAACACATGTTTACAAATCAAAAGATTATGTATCATCTTCATGCAAAAATTTGTTCATAATCAAAACCATATCAACAATTTGAACAAGAGAATCACAAGACAAACCTAAACACAAACCCGAATAAACAACTAGATCATAGCAGTCCGATCAAAACCCAAAACATCTAACAAAAACTTAATAGAAAATCAAAATAGTAAAAGAAGATGAATCAATTCCATAACCAAAATCGATTCCATAAAAAATACTTCTAGAACCAAGATCGTAGCAGAACCCTAGATCGGGGCATTTGATAACAAAACCCTAAATCATTACTCGTGGATAACTCGACAAATCAAAGAATCGACGGATGAATCGACCCCAAACACGAAGCATTTGATAGTAGAACCCTAAATCAAAGCACCCTAATCATAACAGCTTCTTGAAGATGAAGCAGGATGAAATCCCTTTGTTTCTTAACAAGATGAAGCAAAGATGAAATCCCTTTGTTTCTCAACAAGAACTGAAATCTTTACAAGATGAAGCATAGATGAAAGCCCTTGTTTCCCGATCGTAGGAGGTGAGATGCTATAAAGCCTTCGATGAAATCTTCAAATCACCACTGCTACCGCCTTCAAAGTCGAATCCTTAGATGAAATCGAATCTAACGGGTTTCAACGTCTATGGTTTCAGATCTTCACAAAGTGATTTGTGATTAGCCTGTGAGTTATCAGACCTCGTCTTCAAGGTTAGCAATTAGGGATAACCTGAAAGAATTTATGGATTTGTATTATTATTATTATTATTATTATTGTTATTATTATTATTGTTATTATTATTATTATTATGTTAGTAAAATAAAGATAACCTGAAAGAAACCTGCTATTACAGGTCATAGTACATCAAATGCCAATTTTTGAAACTTTGATATGTTAAATGGTAGTTTTTAATGCTGGATATATACAATAGCAAAAAGTGTCAAGTTTGATACACTTTCATATACTAAACCCTAAATATAACTAACATTTACCAGATTACTATTCATACTTTCTAGTAAATGTTAGTATATGTAATGAAGACACGTAGAAACATAAATACATTTAAATATCTATAATTGTTTACGAAAGTTACTATAAATAAATTAATTTATACATAATGATAGTCATAGATACATGTACTTATTTATGTAAAACTATATGTTTGATAGTTTGTGTTCTTAAATGATAATTAAAAAAAATATATTTTAGCCCTCAAAATTAATCCCTAGAATACAAAAATCTCTAGGAAATTTTCTAGGGATTTCAAATTACGAAAGTTTTATTTATATATTTCACATTATTTCTCAACTCAAAACACACATAAACACATACGCATTTTATTATAAACATAATTAAACTAAAAAAAAATCATATTATGATACCAACATACTATATACACATGGGGTATAGTAGATATAAACATAAAGAAGTTTATACATATGTACATCTTTACAAAGTATCGTTGATACATGTATGGATATATAATATATGAATTTATGCATCATGATAGCCTTAGATACATGTACTTGTATATGTATAACTATATGTTTGATAATTTGTGCTCTAAAGTGATAAATATATTTAAAAAATACATCATATTTCTCCCAAATCACTAGGTAATTTTCAAGGACTTTCTAAGGGTGACAATTGATTTTTGTATATTTTGCACTGTTTTTCAATGCAAAAGATACGTACACATTTCATTATAAACATAATTAAACAATTAAAATCATATTAGGATACCAACATACTATATACATCCAAGGACAAATAGGAATCACAAAGATGTTTATACATACGTACTTGTTTATGAACACGCATTCATATAGACATGTTACTATAAGGATACTAAATTATACATAATGATAGTCTAATAACGTGTACTTGTACATGTATGAATATATGTTTGATAATTTGTGTTTTAAAGTGATAAATATATTAAAAAAACACATTTTCGCTCTTGGAAATCTCTTAAAAAATTACCGGGGCTTTCCAAAGATGAAAATTCTCATATATTTTACACTATTTTTCTATTCAAAACACACATAAAGACTTACACGTTTCATTATAAATATAATTAAACATATAAAATCATATTAACATACCCATATATTATATATAAGGTGAGGGCACATAGAAATCCCAAAGTTGTTTATATATATGTACTTGAATACGAACATTCATTCATATACGTTTGTTACTATAAATATACTAATTTATCCATAATCTTAACTTTAGATGCATGTATTTGAATATATATATATATATATACACACACATATGCCTATATGTTTAATAATTTGTTTTCTAAATTGATAAGTATAATAAAAAATTTCCAAGGACAAACATTCTTTTTTGTTGATTTTACACTATTTTTAATGCAAAACACATATATGCACTTAAACATTTCATTATAAACATAATAAAACTTATAAATCATATTAAGATACCAATATATTAAATACATCATGACGACTTATAGAAATCACAAATACGTTTACATATACTTACTTGCTTAGGAACACACATTCATATATGTGTGTTAATGTAAATTTACCAATTTATGCATAACGATAACCTTATATACATATATATGTAAATGTATGCCTTATGTTTATTAATTTGTGTTCTAAATTGGTAAATATATAAAAAAAATACATTTTATCCCTTGAAAATTCCTTGGAAATTTCCAATGACGAAAATTCTTTTTTTGTGTATTTTACACTATTTTTTTAGTTCAAAACACATCTAAACACATATATAGGGATGTCAATGGATCTCGAGTGATGTCATATCCACATATCCATTTACTTTTTTTATCATCCATGTCCATATCCATTTAAAATAATTTCATACATTAGTATCTGTATCTATACCCATTGGATGTTAAAAGAACTTTTCCCCGAAAGGAAATGCCATATTTTTATAAATACACATTTTTTCCAAAAAAAGATAGGAATCATAGTCTCTTTTATTTTGACACTTACACGTATAGCATCGATACAACCTGTTAAAAATATTATAGAAAGGAGTGTGAATTTAACCTACATAGTTATATATATCTTTAAAAATATATTTATAGGTAAGTTTTAAAATTAAAATACTTACATGAAATTATACTTAAAAATTATAGCTATATCAAATTTAATTCGGGTTAATCATGGATGAAAAATCGTTATCCATATCCAATCCACTAAACATTCATATCCACTTAATATCCGATATTTATCCATTTAACTTCGTTCATATCCATCACACATATGGATCGGATCGGGTGGATGATTGTCATCCCTACACATATACATCATTATAAACGTAATTAAGCAAATAAAATCATATTAGGATACCCATATAATATATATATATATATATATAGACACACAAAAATATAAAAATATATTGAAATCATAAACTCGTTATCATTCGTACATTATACAAATACGCATTCATCATCCACATATATTACTATAGATACTCTTATTTATGCATTTAGAAAATCTTAAATATTTGTATATAAATGTCTATATGCTTGATAGTTTGATTTTTAAAAATGAAAAATCAAATTACAAGGATTTCCAAGGGATTGTAGTTCTCGAAAATTCCTCGAAATTTTCTCGTTAATTCGTCATTGAAGTTACTTCTTTGGAAATGCCTTGGAAAATTCTGTAAGGAATTTCCATGGGCATTATACGTTTTGGAAATATCTCGAATATATCTTGTAAATCTATCTCTATGTTATTCCTAGGGTTATTTCCTTGGAAATCTCTTGAAAAATTTGCGAAGAATTTCTGACGGATTTCTCGGCCCAGAAATGTCTTGGAAAACTTTAGGTAGATTTCTTGAACTCAGATTTTTTCACTCGAAAATCCCGAATTCCAGATATTTTCTAGTACTGGTTTAGGTGAAGTGTTCGGATCTCCAACTACGATAGAAGGCGACTGAATGCTTGGTTAGTTAAATCCTTAATATGCATTTCATCTGCCTGTGAAACAATTAATAGAAGGCGACTGAATTTTTTCACGATCCCTCATTGGTAGATGGTCGAAATGCAAGAGAGTGGGAGATGTATTGAAGTATTAATCCAGTATTTTCTTAAAGTTTTTATTTAATGTTTATTATTATTTTAAATGTTTGGTTGAGTCAAAGGCCATGTTGGCCACTATCCCAGTTTCTAGCGTAAATGACTAAGTGGTTAGTTTTTTTTGCAGTTTTCCAGCAAGTTTAGCATAAGTAGGAGTCTTGATTGTAGTTTTTTTTGATCAAGTACGCATTAATAGAAGAGTCAGAAAATTGCCCCATCTTCTTCATCTTAATTCATCTTTAGTCTGCTGTTTTTTTTAACTCTGATTCCAACATTGGTATCAGAGCTCATGGCTGAAAAGAGTGATAAGCATGAGAAAGAGAACCCCATCACCCTTCACTACCCTATGTTGACGTGAAGCAACTACGCCACCTGGGCAATCAAAATGAAGGTGTTTATGCAGGCCCAGGGAGTATGGGAAGCCGTTGAGCCCAGGACCCCAAACACAGCAGTCGATGTGAAGAAGGATAAACTGGCACTTGCGGCCATTTATCAGGGGGTTTCGGAGGACATGCTCTTGTCGTTGGCTGAGAAAGAAACGGCAAAAGCAACCTGGGCAACGTTGAAGACGATGTATATGGGGGCGGACAGGGTAAAAACAGCAAAGGTACAGACTTTGAAAGCCAAGTTCGAGATGCTAAGCATGAAAGAAAGTGACACAATCGACGAATTTGCAGTAAAGATCAACAGCCTGGTGAGTAACATTCGAGCCCTTGGTGAAAAGATTGAAGAATCCTATGTCGTGAAGAAATTTCTACGAGCCGTGCCGGGTAAGTTTCTACAAATTGCTTCAACCATTGAGCAATTTGCAGATCTTGATACGATGTCGGTGGAGGAAGTCATTGGCAGATTGAAGGCTCATGAAGAAAGGGTGAAAGGGCATGGTGAAGTGGAAGAGAAGAAACTCCTGCTAACTCGTGAAGAGTGGGCTGAAAAGAACAAAAAACACAACGGGGAAGATTCAAAATCAGGAAGCAGGTCTTCTAGAGGGAGTTCTAGTAACTCACGTGGCCGTGGAAGAGGCCGTGGCAGAGGCAACGGTTTCGGTAATCGTGGTGGTCGAGGAAGAGGTGCAAGTCACCAACAACGTGATGGGGGTCGTGGGTTTACAAATACCTTCGACAAAAGCAAAGTGCAATGCTATAATTGCCAGGAGTATGGGCATTATGCTGCTGAGTGTCGGAATCCACGACGTGAACGCAATCAGGAAGCCAACTTAACACAAGACAATACTGATGGTGAACCTGCCCTGTTGCTGTCTACGTTTGAAGAAGATGAAAGGATCCAAGAAATGCTCTTGAATGAGGAGAAACTAAACCCGAAATTAAGGTCGGCAAGTGACGTGAGTGGTGATACAAATCTGTGGTACCTGGACAATGGTGCTAGTAACCATATGACTTGTTGCAAAGATAAGTTTCGAGAACTTGACTGTTCAATTCAAGGGTCCGTAAAGTTTGGAGACGGTTCCAAGGTACGTATTGAAGGAAAAGGGTCGATTTTATTTAAATGTAAAAATGGGGAACACCGTTTGTTGCAAGGAGTATATTTTATTCCAAGGTTGTGCAGCAATATAATAAGCTTGGGGCAGTTGGCAGAAGGTGGTGACCGAATAATTATGCGTGGTTCATTTTTGTGGGTTCACAATGTCAAGGGAAAGCTACTGATGAAGGTAAAGCAGTCACCAAATCGACTATACAAGATTCAACTCGAAGATGTTAAGTCACGGTGCTTACTTGGGAATGGTGATGAGGAAGCAAGGCTATGGCATACTCGAATTGGTCACGTAAACTATGATGGACTAAAATTAATGTCAGACAAAGACATGGCCAAAGGGCTACCAAGGATCACGAGTCAAGCGACGTTGTGTGAAGGGTGTTTAGAAGGTAAACAGACCCGTAAACCGTATCCCACTCACTCGAATTTCAGGGCAACTAAAAGACTTGAACTGGTACATGGGGACCTTTGTGGTCCAATATCACCTCCTACACCTGCTGGGAATAGGTACTTCCTGTTACTTGTTGATGATTATACTAGAGTTATGTGGGTTTATTTTTTGAAAACAAAGGATCAGGCACTCAGCATGTTTAAAAAGTTTCGGTTAGAAGTAGAAGCTGAAACTGGTGATAACGTCAAGCTATTCCGGACCGACCGTGGGGGTGAGTTTCTCTCGAAGGAGTTCATAGCTTACAGTGAAGAAACTGGGTTGAAGCGACACTACACAGCCGGCGTAGTAGAGAGGCGAAACCAAACTGTTGTAGAAATGGCGAGAAGCACTATGAAAGGAATGAAAGTACCAGATTGTTTATGGGGGGAGGCTGTGAGAAATGCTGTTTATGTCCTAAATAGGGTGACCACAAGAGCACTTCACGACTCAACACCTTACGAAATGTGGACCGGTGCAAGCCAAGCATCGGTCATATCCGGGTGTTTGGTTGTGTTGCTCACATGAGGATAGTAACAGGTCACCTTTAGAAGCTTGACAACCGAAGCAAGCTGCTGGTCCACCTTGGAATTGAAATGGAAACGAAGGCTTATAGATTACTTGATCCGGATACGGGAAAGATACACATCAGCAGAGATGTCTTGTTTGAAGAAGACAGACCATGGAAATGGGAGAAGTCAGTAAAGGTCAAGTCAATTCCAGGGGCAACTTTCACGATCGAAGGCTTTAATCCACAAGATGAACATGAAGATAACAATGTGGAGTCTCACATGGAACCCGACTTCTCAACTAATGATACTGATGAGCATTACGAACCACAACCAGCAGCTGAATCTGACCCGTCCAGCCCTCAAGGTTTAACGCCGGTAACCCCGGCGAGCTCAGTTGGATCGACAAGCTCAACCTCAAGCTCGATAGGAGGTGGAGCTCCTAAAAGGTACCGTTTGTTAACTGATTTGTATGATGACACAGGTGAAGTTCTATTATTAAATGAGAGTGTAGAACCCACTTCATACTCAATGGCCCGAAGAATGGAGGAAAGCAATGAAGTCAGAACTTATCTCAATTGAAAAAAACAACACTTGGACTCTCGTTGATTTGCCACCGGGACGGAAAGCGATTGGCCTCAAGTGGGTCTACAAAGTGAAGAAGGACCCGACTGGGAATGTAATAAAGTATAAGGCTCGTTTGGTGGCGAAAGGTTATGTGCAAAAGGCTGGAATCGACTTCGACGAAGTATATGCTCCGGTGGCTAGAATTGAGACGGTACGAATTTTATTTGCTCTTTCAAGTAAGAATGGTTGGATCGTACACCATCTCGATGTTAAATCTGCGTTCCTCCATGGGGAACTTGAAGAGGAAGTGTATGTAGTCCAACCTGAGGGCTACATAAAGAGGGATCAACCGGGAAAAGTCTATAAGCTGGCCAAGGCTCTCTACGGGTTGCGTCAAGCCCCGAGAGCTTGGAATTCGAGGCTGGATCAATGTCTGAAACACCTGGGTTTCATAAGGTGTCAACAAGAATATGCAGTTTATACAAGGAAAAAGGATGGAAAGCTTCTCATTGTTGGTGTGTATGTCGACGATCTAATAGTCACGGGAAGTTGTGGAAATGAAATAAAATACTTCAAGGAGCAAATGAGCAGGGAATTTGAGATGAGTGACCTAGGGGTTCTGTCATATTATCTTGGTATTGAAGTAAGTCAATACAAAGACTACATCACATTGAAGCAAGAAGCATATGCAAAAACAATCTTAAAAAAAACAGGTATGGAAGATTGCAATGCATGCAAATATCCGATGGAACCTAAGTTGGAACTGATCAGGGATGAAAGAGGAGTTCCGGTCGATGCAACGGAGTATAGAAGCGTCGTTGGGGCTTTGAGGTACTTAACTCACACCCATCCTGACATTTCTTAGCTGTTGGTGTTGTTAGCAGGTTCATGGAGAGACCCACAAGTCAGCATCTCATGGCTGTTAAACACATTTTAAGATTTGTGAAAGGAACAGTGAGTTACGGTCTCGTGTACACCAAAGGTGATGAAGATGAAACAATTACCGGCTATACCGATAGTGATCTTGCAAGGGACGTAAATGACTGGAGAAGCACAGGTGGAATGGTGTTTTACCTCAACGAGAACCTGGTCACGTGGGGCTCGCAGAAGCAGCGGTGCGTTGCTTTATCCTCGTGTGAGGCTGAATTTATGGCAGCTACAATAGCGACTTGTCAAGGGATTTGGATCAAACGTTTGCTCAGTGAGATACTAGGCTGCAATGTCAAACCACCTGTGCTGTTTATTGACAACAAATCAGCTCTCAATTTAGCTAAAAACCCGGTGTTTCATGGTAGGAGCAAACACATCGACACGAAGTTTCACTTCATTAGAGAGTGTGTTGAGAAAGGTGAGGTAACGGTGCAGTATGTTTGTATCAAGGAACAAAGGGCTGATGTACTTACAAAGTCTTTGGCAAAACATCAGTTCGAGAATATGAGGAGCTTGCTTGGTGTAAAAGAAGTTGAAAATTCTGGACTAAGGGGGAGAATATTGAAGTATTAATCCAGTATTTTCTTAAAGTTTTTATTTAATGTTTATTATTATTTTAAATGTTTGGTTGAGTCAAAGGCCATGTTGGCCACTTTCCCAGTTTCTAGCGTAAATGACTAAGTGGTTAGTTTTTTTTGCAGTTTTCCAGCAAGTTTAGCATAAGTAGGAGTCTTGATTGTAGTTTTTTTATCAAGTACGCATTAATAGAAGAGTCAGAAAATTGCCCCATCTTCTTCATCTTAATTCATCTTTAGTCTGCTGTTTTTTTTAACTCTGATTCCAACAAGATGTTGGTCTTAATGGAAGACTCACGACCATTTTTTTCTGGTGAAGTTCACTTCCAATAGCTCTATAAGTTTGTTTTCTTGGTTAGGAGCATAAGAACCTTGATCGATGAAAATTTGTTACCCGGTAATCAAGCATAGCTAGCAACAATTTCTTTCGAATTGTGCGTCCTGCGACAAAGCTCTCTCTACAAAGGTCAATATTTTTATTTGGAAACTTATACAAGATCCATTAACGACAGGACTAATTAAGCTTCAAAAAAGAGGCCTTTACTGTAAGAGGATTGAAGAATCACTGCATCACCTCTAATTCTTCAATTGCAGGATCATACTAGAGGCCTGTTTGAAAATTAGCTGCTTTGTGGTTGAAATTGGGTCTTCTAGGCGTCAAAACCATTCTATAACTGCTCAACATTCCAAAAGATGGTCTCCAGGATAAAACTAGAGTCAAAATCCGGCCTCGAGGGGTTAGTTAATTTGAAGAGCAGCCTATGGATTATTTTGAAGTATCAAAACAACTTAATTTTCAACAGCAAGAAACCAAAGGCACAACTCGTGGTGCCCGATGTTCAAGCCCTTTCCTTTGTTTGGTTGTCATAAACGTCAAAAAGTGTTAATAGTTTGTTGTTAGATTGGGTATCTGTAGCCCCGTTTCTAGCTTCTTTTGTCGAAATTCGGTATTAAATTAACGAATACAACTGTGAAAAATTTATATATAAGTTTGTAAGGTTGTAACTCAAAACCAATTCACTATGAGTGGAGTAACTCAATACCCTTAATAATACCCTTAATTAAACCGGACAAAGGGGTCAAATTGGCGAACAAGTTCAACTATATCACCTAATCTATTAGAGACAAACCCATATGAAGAATCACAAAATCAAAATGTTTGAATTAAGACTATACACTACAATAAAAAATCCATTTGCGTCACCACGAAAAGTCTTCCAATATTTTTTTAATTATTTATTTTCCCACAAAAAAAGAGGCGGGGATGTTTCCCCACCAAAAATTTCCTTGTCGCCGCAAAAAGCGACACCTCAAAAGCCTTTATTATTTTTTTTATAATTATTAGTTTTCAAAAATTACATTTTTTATATTTTATATTTAAAATACAAGTCGTCACCGCAAAAGATGTTACGGGATATTTTCATTTAGCTATTGTTCTCACCATTCGATCTCTTCCCTCTGCCGCGTCTTTCTTCTCCGGCAACCAGCGCCGTCCTCTCTCTCCTCTGGTTCTCTCTCCTCTAGCGACATCTCTATTCGGTTCTCTCTCCTCTACTCCTTAAAGCAACTCCCACCTCCGTGTTCCTCCTCCTCCGCCGCCGCCTTTGCTCTGCCGCCACACTTCATGTAAGGTGTTTATTAGGTTTATTTTTGTTTATTTTGTTTGTTAATATTTGGTTTTTGGTTGATTTGGAGGTTGTTTCTTCTCCTCCTCCTTCCGTCACCTCCGTGCCGCAGCTGGCTTGTAGGCCCTCCCTGCCGTCGTCTTTTTTATTAGTTTTAATATTATTGATAGATTATAATTTATTTGTTTTAATAATTTTAGTTCATTTAATGTTAGAATATATTAGTTTTAGTTAATTTAATTTTAGAATATATTAGGTTTGGCAATATGGGTAAGGTTGACCCGTTTGTTTGATCGTTATTAAGTATATATTCATTTTATTTGTTTATAGCACCCTGTGCACGGTATTATTCATGCAATGGCGTCTTTACTCGGGAGGCACCGGCTAGAAATCATGTAAGTAATTATTTATAATTCATATACTTAACATAGGATATAATATATAACATATATATATATATATATATATATATATATGATAACAATCATTCTTATCTTATAACTACGTATGGTCTTTTTGAGGGACGCTCGGTTAAGGATCCAACATCCATTGAACGAACAAGAAATCCCATGTTAGTGTTAGGTGAACATCGCGGACATGTTCGTGAAGTAGGTAGAACGTTAAGTTCTTCATCTTCACGTGTTGCACGATTGAGCGCATAATCACGTCCTACCAAACGATTGTATACACAGTACGAGGTAGAGGTCATGACTACAAAAAAATGTCATAGCATACAAAAAATGTCACAAAAAAACAAAAAAGTGCCACTAAAAACTCTACTGGGGATCTCCAACACACAAAAAAAAAGTGCCACTAGAAGATCTTTTTATGGTTTGCTGCTACAATCTTTAAAGCTTTTAGTGGCACTTTTTTTGCCACAATAAACATAAATGAATTTGTGGCACATATTGTATGCTTGTAAAAAAAACTATTGCTATTTAGAAATCCATACTACATTTAGTGTACATAATTCGTCATGGGAATCGCATTATCAAAACACAATGTTGTTTATCATATCATTTGTGATCTATTACAATAAATATTTATTTAAATATAAAATAAAAACAAAACTATATGATGCAAAAATCATAAAACATCAACTCCATTAAAAATTTGATCATCTTCCAAAATATTTCAAATGTGTAGAAACAAATGTCTAATATGTCTAAGTATCCAACATAAATCACATGAAACTAAAGACGTTTGACTAAAAACTTGAAACAGATTGAAACTTCATAGCATTCATGAACCTCTGTCGCAATTGATGAACGGAAGCGGTGACACGTATATTAAAGTTTTTCATTCAGCGGTACGAAGATCCATAATTTGAAGAAGTTGTTAATTTTCTTAGGCCACTATTAGTTTTGTATATTAGTGGGATAAAAAATAAAATGTCACTAAAACCATTTACTTTTGTTAGTGGCATATACAAGGTGTCATTAAAAACATCAAACAGTGGCATAAAAACTATGTGCCACTAAATGGCTTTTTTTGTAGTGCATGTTTGCGTCTCAACAACCCCAATTCTAGGATGAGCTACGCGTTCAACAGTAAAACACACACGGAATCTATCAAGCCTTACTTTACGCACGTATTACCGTCAATCTTCCCTCGTCTTCCAACGTCACCCGGCACCCGTTTGGCTCGTGTTGAAGAGTCTATCAATGAAGATAATAGTGATAACTAGTTTGTTAAAAATAATGTGATTGTGTGAAAACTTTATGTTAACTTTGACATTTGTTTTGTATGAAATGGTTGTTTAAGATCGTTTGATATATATATATATATATTATTGTTCGTTTATTATTGTTGAGGTCCGGAAAACGTGAATGTGAAAATACAACAAATATGGTGTGAATTCTTTTTTTAGCTTTTGGCGGCATCATGTCGCCACTAAAAGTGTTAACTGTCGCTGCAAAAACCGACTCTATCACCACAAAAAATAATTAAATAAATAAATAAAAAAATAAATGTCGCCGCAAAAAAGAAGGTCTTGCCGCAAAAGGGTGACACATGTCACACACTTGGATCCTGTGGATGTCAACGCAAAATAGTTGACATGTGGCATAGATCTTGTCGGGTGGTTGTCGCCGCAAAAAAGCTAAATGTTCGCCACAAAAATGTGTTTAGCATGCGTTTTTTGTGGCGTACTTTTTGCAGCGTCATTTCGCAGGCAAACGCGTTTTGCGGCAACAAATTGACCTTTCGCGGGTAAATTGTTGCCGCAAAAAGGCGTTTTTTTGTAGTGATAAGCTATGTACTATCGGAATCAATGCAGAAGCAAACCCGTCCCAATTTTGACTTTTGAGTTCAATAAAAAAGATTATACGCACACTGGTGTAACCATATTGAATTCCTTCATGCTACTTCGCAACGAAGCAGTGAGCAGTATAATTATGAAAGAAAGATAAAAATGCCTCAAGATTCTTTGCACCTGCTTGTAAGATCCCCATTTTGTCAACCCTAGAATTTAATCTTTATGTTGGTTGGTATGGGGCTTTATGTTAGATATCAAAGAGCATATCTCTCACTCTCTAATAAACTCTTGAAAAAAAAAACAGAAGAAAAAATGCAGCACAACTACTAAGAAAGAAACCAAAAAGACTACATTTTGATTAATTCTCTCATATTACATTACAAGGAAACAAACCTTAAATAGAAGAAAAAAGTGTAGCCAACTACTGCTAAAGACATGCAACATGGACAACTATGCATAATTTGAAAGGAATATGGGTCACTAAACTTTGAAGAAAAACTTACTAGATATTCACTCACATCTTCTCCAACAAATAAACCATATTAGAAATACCGATACGACCCGTAAGCTACCTCAATCGTGACCCAGTATAAACGATTAACCAACAATCACCCCCTTAATCACTTATTCACACATTTACTTACAGAAACACTTAGTTCTTTTGAACAATCTCGATTAACGACCTTTCTCGGACACCCGACCTCCACCTCTGTCACGTCCAAAGTCTTCTCTAGCTTAAATCCTCAATTTTTTTCACAATACTAGTACACATGTAACATGGCATCGCGTTGGACACGTTCATTAACATCACGATTCTTTCCAGATCGACGATCTCTTCCACGGCCACATCTAGAGCCACTCGTTTGAACCTCCAACGCCATAATGTTCATGCCATGTTCTTTTTCTACATTTTTGTTTTCCTTGTGACAGCCCCAACCTTTTCCGATCCACCCGTTACCTCCAACGCCATATCTCTCACTCCCTAATAAACTCATGAAAAAAAAGAAGGAAAAATGCAAAACAACCGCTAAAGAAAGAAACCAAAAAGACTACATTTTGATTAATTCTCTCATATTACATTACAAGGAAACAAAGAAAAAGGTGTAGCCATTTACTCCTAAAGACATGCAACGTGGACAGCTATGCATAATTTGAAGGGAATATGGGTCACTAAACTTTGTAGTAAAACTTGCTAGAAATTCGCTCACATCTTCTGCCAACAAATAAACCATATTAGAAATACCAATCTGACCCGTAAGCAACCCCAATCCCTGGTGTAAACTATTAACCAACACTTTAGCCAGGGAGATTTTGTCTCATGTTTCTGCCTCTTCTTGATGAATTTTGATGCTAATCTCTTCAATGGTATTGTAACATCAAAGAGGTAGAAGCACTTCTTGTAACTCATGCCATTGATCTTCAAAATTTCCATCCTTATAAACTACTCTATACCATCCTGATTCTTTTTCAAAGCAGGTAACATCCTGATTCTTTGTCAAAGCCATTCTAGATCTGATTCTTCGTCTCCATTATATACCCTGCGAGCCTTTCAAAAAAAATAAATAAATATACCCTGGAAAAAGAACGGATGATAGGTAAAAAACAGACAAATGAAAATGAATCGTGTTGATTGTGACTTGAAGATGAATCTTGGATCAAGGAAAGAATCTCTTAATTATGTTAATATATTGTTTCCTAATTTAGATTAAGGCAACATTTAGGTTTCTTGTTAGGCTATAAATATCAAGCCTAACGTTCAGTCATATGTGTAACACCCCGTTTCCGGAGGCTATTCATGCATACAAAACAGAGCAAAATCTAATACTTCAAACAACTCGTACTTTGCTCTCGATCTCTTAACCCTTCAATTCCCGTGTAAACCTGCCACATGGAAAGATGTAGCCGAGCCAAAAGCCTAGTGTGCGGATACAAAACCAACAAAACAATAATACAATACGAACACGACATATCGGATAGTAAGACTAATGATAAATGCTTATAATCACACATTTACATGACTAAATATACAAAACTTTGAATGCATTGATGCTTAAATGTTTCACAATGTAATTAATAGTGAAATGTTTGCTAAAATGTTTTAATCGTGATAAAGATACTTAATTATCGTAGTTTCTTTATAATTTTAGGTTTGACAAGTAACGGAGGATGGATGCAAGTCTTGGAGATGCCAAAGCCATAAAGAGTACACCAGTCAATGGAGTGCAATGTGAAATCTTGTTACCTCAAAACTCTTAGATACATTAATCTTTACTTTGCAAGAAAAAAAAAGTTGAAGTTTTTAAGTGTGAATCAATTGAAAGCACTTAACATGGCTATCAAAATGAAAGGACCAATTAAGTCAACTAAGATTCTTAAGGGTTCTTATAACAAGTTTGATAGTTAAATAGAAATAAGAAAGAAAAGAAAATATGGAGGCTTGAGGACCTGGTGATTTAGGAGGACTAAATTGAAAGAAAAAAAAAACGTGGAGGTGGCACCTGGTGGTTTTTGGGGACGAAAACAAAAGAAGAAAAAAAAGGAGGATTGAAAAAGGGGGGCTGGCAGTCCCAAGCAGGGAGAACCAAGAAGCAGTTTTCTGAGGTTGATTTTTTTTTGAAGGGCACGCACGCACGCAGGAAGGAGAAAAACAGGGAAGCAGTGATTTTTGGTGGATCTCGAGCAGAAAACAAAGAGAAGGAAGAACAGATTATTTCGATTTTGGTATGAATTCATTGATGTGTGGCTAGTTTTCTTTACTTCAACTCTAGGGTTTCAAGCAATTGCAATTTTTTTTATATGGTTGTTTAAGATTTGGTGTTTTAGTCACTTGGTTATTTATCTAATTTCTGTTCTTGAATGATTATTGCTATCTTATATCTTTACAATCTGATCAATTGTTTAAGATTTTGGTAGCAAGTTGTTATATTGATTCTTAAATCTGGAATTGTTTAAGAATTAATTGTAAGTGACGATTAACATGTTAGATTTTGTAGTAGATATCTACTTCATGTTATGAAATTAGATAAAACGATAAAAAGAATTAATCGAGCTTACGTGTTAATTCATTCGGAATCAGGTTCGATCAGAGCTTTATACTAGCTTCAATTAGGACTTTAAGAGCTTGTTTAAATCCTTTTGAATGCTAAGAATTGTTTAGGATGCTTATCTCTAAACAAATTGTTTTGTAAGTTGGAATCGGTCATTAGAGCTTATTAATGACTATAACTGATTTAATCAAGTGAAGAGCTCGCATAATACACTATCGACAACAACCGCTGAAAGTAAATTGTGATTGTACCCTAGAGTTGGATGTTTCTTACCTACTTGTTTCTTTTTAACAAAAAAAAATCTCAGTTTAATGCATGCTCGATTTTATTTAAATTATAAATATTTTATTTCGGTATTCAAACCTTCCCCCCTTCAAGTAACTTAGGTGTTTATAGTTACACTTTGTCCCTGTGGATTCGACCCGACTTGCCACTGTTACTATATTTATTTATAGTTCGTAGTATAGTTGGTATTATTATTTGGTGGACTCGGCATCCGTCAACTAACAATAAGACAAATATGAAAGCAAAACAATAAGTAACGAATCAATGGGGTACTAACAATCCGAGCTCAATAATACCAACACTTGTAATAAACAAGCACGGGCCAATAAACAATGGGTACATGGACCTGCACATCCAAAGTACCAAATAATGGTGGATAAGGTGTTGGGCACTACACCTCTATCCACAAACAATAACAATACAGTAACTATGGTTAACCAATACGCCTCCTAAACCCTTATCACACCACAATGAGGAGACGCCGTAACAAATCACACCGTTACGGAAGTGTCGCGCCACCGGTGCCACGGTGACGTGCCTATAGTACCCCATAGGTGGATAAATAGCTCGCATACCCGGAGTAAGACGGTCAATACAATAAACAATGAATCAATAACGATGAGGCAATAACAATACGATACCAATGGTGACACAATCTCAATAAGGAACTCTAAAGAGGTATATAATAATAATAATAATCAATAAGTCAATGAACGAACGAGTCTAACCAATCTAACTAGACGGTACAAGACGTGAAAAGAACCAAGTTTAGTTTCGATGTAAGAAAAGAAAAAGTTTTGGGACTTAACTTATATACAATGTTTTTAAAACAAGATAGTTTGAGAAGAACTTGGTTTTAAATAAAACAGGAATCCTTATTAAAGATAGGCATATGTACCAAACCTCAATAACCACATGTCGAAGAATCAAGAACGAAGACTAATAGGATCAAAACGGAACCTTTGACAATATAATGATAGTTAAGTATAGATAGCCATACATAGAAGTTAAGAATCCGTACGAAAAGATAATATTTGTAAAGGAAGATGGAATACGTACAAACGACCGCAATAATTTTAAGAGGAGGTAAAAACCCGTACGACGATAATAATTGTAAAGGGAGCTAGAATCCGTACCTTAACTCACAAGTGAAGCCGCCTCGTAATCTACTAATAGTTCAAAGTAAATTCCTCTTTACACCGCCTAGATAGCAAATATATTTCATAAGTACTCATAGCCCGCTCCTATTCCTTTTTCATAAGTAGTTTTGTTATTCTATGTATCACTTTTCGTTGATGTTAACCTACTCAAGTTGTTGAAATTAAATCATTTCCCCATCTACTATTAAACTTACCCAACTTTCACTTGTTTCTTCAAAATAACCTTGTTTCATAATGATTAGTTTTAATATCAGATTTACAATATTAGTGTATTAACTGAGTCATGCTTACCTGTAACCCCATTGTTTCAGAGTCAATGTGTCTAATACTTCCTAATTGCAAAAACACTAAAAATCGATTTATTACCTATAGCCATCGACTGTTTTATGTTAATTAGTTACCAGAGCATTGCAATTTGAAGGTCATTTGTATAAATCAATTCAATATCTCACTTCCATTACTAACATGATATTCACTTCCATTCTTATACTTCTTAACTTATCAGTACCTAATGTAGAAATCGATGTCAAGTAAATAATCAATGTCGGTGACTTTAGGATTACAAATATATTCAACGTCAATCGATAATTGAGACAGAAGCAGAGGAAATCGGAATTATAGCATTAAAACGATTGAATGCTAACCTTACTCGTGGTAACAAGAAACCAGAATGAGCCAAATCAGTCTAACTGCAGCTCCTCGATTCCTTCCTTGCCGTCGCACACTTCCGTCCGTTGATTCCCTCTCTCACTTCGATTCGAGTAAACAGATGGATGGATCGAGAACATTGAAGATTGCCAGGGTATTTAAACAGCTTCATCGTTGGAGAGTCATGAGCATCAAATCGCATACATAGGGGATTCGTTCCCCTTTTCCCGTCGATTTGTTTGAGACGTCCAATTGTTTAGGTTTAATGGGTTAAAACATGTTGGCTATAAGTTGGTTAGTCCAATTGTTTAAATCTTGGCCCAAGTTCTTATTTGTTTGATTAATGGCTCTACTTAGTTATTCATTATTATTATTATTATTATTATTATTATTATTATTATTATCATTATCATTATTATTATTATTATTCCAGGGTATTATAATATGTATGTGCCTTAGTGCGATATCTTGTAAACACTTCGTCATAATAAAGAAGTCTGTGGTTCCTGCCCGTGGACGTAGGTCGTGAACTGACGACCAAACCATGTTAAATCCTGGTGTCGTGTTTATCTTGTTTTGTTATCCGCATCTTCTAATGCTTGTTTGGGGTATCCTGAATCCTAACAAGTGGTATCAGAGCTAGTTCTCTAGCTCGCGTATTGTTGATTGAAGATCTCATGCAAAAGCAAGTTGTGCGGTTTTGCTGGATGAGGGCACTTCACTTCTGGTTCATCAGGATTACGCGGCGGCGTTAGAAGGAGAAGATCTACTTCCAGGTGATATGGGGGAGAATGGAAAGAGATGTTCCGGCAAAAGGAGGTTTTGTGGTGTATGACGGATAAAGTGTTGTACGGGGAGGTGGATCAAACGACAACGGCTGTTGGTTTGTGGGAAAAAGGTCAAAAGGTTTGCATGTACCGTCCTTGGAGTTGGAAAATTAATCGGACGAAGTCGAGACGACACGGGTGGAGATGGTCTCCGGTGAAATCATGTGATGGGTGTCGGACTTCGTGACTCGGTGAAATCACGTGATGGGTGTCGGACTTCGTGACTCAAGAAAGGAGGTAGTCCCTTCGGGGAGGTTGGAAGGAAAGAGAGGGTTCTTTGACGATCTCCGTTGACTAGTAGAAGAGAGTTTAAGTCAAGAGGGAGATTATTGATTGTGACTTGAAGATGAATCTTGGATTAATGAAAGAATCTCTTAATTATTTTAATATATTGTTTCCTAATTTAGATTAGGGCAACATTTAGGTTTCTTGTTTAGCTATAAATATCAAGCCTAAGGTTCAGTCATATGTATACGTCTTAGGGTGACATCTTGTAAACACTTTAGTCATAATAAATAAATCTCTGGTTCCTGCCCATGAACGTAGGTCATGACCCTGCCGACCGAACCACGTTATATCTTGGTATCCTGTTTATCTTGTTTTGTTATCCGCATCTTTTAACGCTTGTTTGGGGTATCTCGAATCCTAACAAATCGTATTAGCAAATCATAAACCTTTAATTGCTCTACAATCAAATAACGCATGGGACAAACAAAGGACAACGAATTAGCAACAGAACCTAAGAGGAAATAAGATAAATGTATGATTGATAAAAACCTCTACCGCAGGTAATAGATTAGCAAGTAAACAGATGGATTATGTTCAGAAAGTTCAAAATTTTCCCCAAAGTAGCAGATACCACTGTTATATATGCCATTTAAAAGAAAGAATTGATTAAACATTTACTGTAATTAACTTGAGGCTTATGGGCATTGAATTAAATGTATTTTTAAGCCTCATTTTGACAAATTACCACATGAACCAGAAGTATCAAAATTGTTGGAATTAATGATTTAAACTAAAGTTAGTGTTATTTCACAGTTTTTTATATTTGTGTTAATATTATTTATGTAATAAATAAGTGGGTGTGACTTTTAAGTGGCGGCTATTGATACCCACCACGGCCAACTGCCTCCGGCAGTTTTGGTGCCAAGGAAAACCGCCATTTATATGGCTATATAAGGTGCAAAATGTACACAGTCCGGTGTGAATCGAAGTTAATTCCTTTCGTGAATTACTATATACCAATTTCTGTGTTGTTGTTGTGTGATCCAAGTGCAATCCGTGTATACAAATTTCGGTATATATTATTTTGTTTGACTATGTGTATGCAATACTGCATATACTTTTATATACTTACTGTATGACTTCAAAATTGTGTCAATCAACCACAGAGGAAGTATACGAACACGAAGAAACTCAAAATTGGGCATAAAGCAGGGGCGGACCTACGGCTTGAGTAACGGGGTCACGGGACACCATCCAATTTTGTACGCGTAGTGTAAATTTCGATCTCGCGTAGTGTAAATTTCCATTTTTTCGAGATTGTGCTACCATCCATTTCAAATTTTAGGTCCGGTGCTACCATCCATTTTAAATCCTGGTCCGCCCCTGGCATAAAGGATGGATCCTTAATAGCGGAAAACTCATATACGACCATAGAAAATTCATGTACAGATTCAAACATCAGAATTGCAAGTAGGCGTGAGCAATTGAGAGAAAATGATGAGTTTGAAAATCATTTCCAAAAGGACCCCTGGAGACAACGACAGATTGAAGTGCTGCGAAGTTTGGATCATTTGAAAATTCATGACAACAATTATTCAAGTCGTTATATGGCAACAATTCAACAAGGAAAATGAAGAGATCCAGATGTTATATCTGTTTGAAAAGGGGACATGCTTACTGGAATTGTCCAAACAAGCATAGAAGAAATGTTTTCAAGAATAGTAATCTAATGAAATCGAGCAATTTGAAGAATAAGAGCAATGTTGGAACAGAAGATACCCGTGATGGAATAATCATTCCATCTCCGAATTGGGTGGTGACTGGATCAGATGAAAGGGGTTGAACGATATTTTGTATATATCAAACGAATATCCAAGACATATGACTTCAAGCTTAGAATTATTTGACAAAATCAAACCAGGATCAATTAGCAATAAAGGTTTGAATGTTCAAGGTTATTGAGAAGTTATAGTACTAACTGAGACAAGAAGTTTTGTGATACCAGGAGTATATTATGTTCCAATCAGTGGATTAAATGTGTTAAGTCTAAGCCAATTAATAATTCAAGGATTTAAGGTAACTTTTAAAGATTCGAAATGTTTTTTTTTTTGAAGAGGGCTTTTGATGATGAAAGCAGTGATGAAGATATTGATGATGGCAGCAGTGGAACTGAAGAACAAAGTGAAGTTTTTGATGAAAAAAACAGAAAGGAGGAGGAACAAAGGCTTGCAAGTGTCAAAGGAAAAGCCATACAAGCCATAATGAAATATTATGACTCTTTATATTTTGAAGATGCTAAAATTGAAGAGAGATTTGATGGCATACAGCAATCAAAGGTGCCTTCTAAGAATGACTTTGATAGTCTGATTTGTTTTTTACAAATGATAGATGAACAAGAGATAGTTGAGGATTGCAAAGGTTTTGCGAAAGATCATTTTGAAAAGCTGGTGAAATGGTTCCACGAAGTTTTTGTGCAAACAAAACAAAGGACAATTCCTGTGAGGATTAATAAAATAGAGCTAAGTTTGTTAGATCTCTATTTAAGAGTGAAAGACATGGGAAGACATGTCAATGTATCAATGGAAAACAAATGGAAAGAAGTGGCCCATGCATTGGGTTTCTCGAAGGAGTTTGCAGACGGATTGAAGAAGTGTTACGGAACATATTTGAGCCTCTTAGGAGCCTAATACGAAGTGGCTAAAGATTACTCCAGAGTTGATGTTGTACCAGGCGCAGAAGAGTGTTGGGGTGCAAGTGGAGTGGAGGCAATGGTTTTGCCAAGAGAAGAGGAGATACCGGGCTGTATTGAAACTGATGCAAGGAACGATCGTGAGAAAGGAAAGCTAACAGATAGGAAGCAGTTTGATGATGATAGAACTTTCATCATAAATGAAGGAAGCAAAGAACTTGATAATGAAGGCATGATGAAGACGAATAGCTATTTCTGTGGATGAAGATTGTTGTTTAAATCATTAAGGGGGAGTGTTGGAATTAATGATTTAAACTAAAGTTAGTGTTATTTAATAGTTTTTAAATACTTATATTAGTGTTAATATTATTTATGTAATAAATAAGTGGGTGTGACTTTTAAGTGGCGGCTGTTGATAGCCACCACCGCCAACTGCCTCCGCCAGTTTTGGCTCCAAGGAAAACCGCCATTTATATGGCTATATAAGGTGCAAAATGTACAGACAGCCTGGTGTGAATCCAAGTTCCTTTCGTGAATTACTATATTCCAATTTCTGTGTTGTTGTGTGATCCAAGTGCAATCCGTGTATACAAATTTCATTATATATTATTTTGTTTGACTATGTGTATGCAATACTGCATATACTTTTATATACTTACTGTACGACTTCAAAATGGTGCCAATCAACCACAGTGGAAGTATACGAACAGGAAGAAACTCAACAAAAATCACATTGATGATTAAAATAATCAGCTGAATAAACAGAACATCTGTACTTGTAACATCATGAACAAACACAAAGGGATAAAAACGTAAAGAGTCATTGAAAGGATGAGGCCTTGATCATAATTTGCAGAAGCGAATAAGAAGAACAAAATCCTAACAACAGAAGAATGGAGAGGAAGCGAGGAGATGGACCCATACCTGTAATCGACGGCGGTGAAAAGCAGACAACGAAGATGAAAATCGAAGGTCCGGTGGTAATTAAAAGTGAGTGATGCAAAGCTACTAAAGTAAAGTTATTGAGTAATTTGCTTGTATTAACCACATTGTTGGGCAACTACTATAGCGTAGCCCAGTGGTATAGCGGTTTTACCCCATAGCAAGGTTTTTTCTATAAAATAGTGAAGGGTATTACTCCCTCATGGTGCATGGCTTGGGGCTTAACCCACTAAATGTAACGCCCCAAATTTTCAAATTCAAGTAAAAACTTTAAACATAAGTCATTTGACTAAAAACAGGATTTGGCAAGATGACAGAAATAATTGAAACATATTTCAATCCTTAGGTTCGTACAAAAAATAATACCAACGTATTTACAACAAAAACAGTTTCTAGTAAGCCTACTGTCAGCGGAAGCAAATAAAAATTCATTTTAAACCCTTAGGTTTGTATAAAAGAGATATGCACGCATTTATAGTAAAAGTAATTCAGTTACACAAACAGGAGTGTTATTGTTTCAAAATTATGTTTTAAATCAACCAACAACAACCGTCAAACCGGGCAAAAACAACATTAAGATAAGCTATGAAAGCTTTGTGAGAATGCTAAACTATAAATCATATAAGCATGCGCATACATATATACAAATGCCACAAAAGTTCTTATTGATACAGTACTGCACCATCTTATCATCCGCCAAGAAGGCTAAAATGTTGCTTGTAGCCCCTAGAAGCAACATGCTACCCTCACAGTGATCCGGAGATCGATAATACACATTGTAATGCATCACACATATCACACATGAATCAGAGTTTAGGAAACTCACCTCAACAATCAAGTTATAAACACAGTGCTATGCCACAAATATCTCAGAGTATTTATGCCCACAATAACGTCCTACACATAATGTACAATTATGGTATTAAACATGTAGCATAATTTGCACTAGGAAAACTCAACAAAACACCAAGCATGCCCGTGCTTAGTGAAGGCACGCTTGTGCCTACAAGAGGCACACCCTAGGCCTATCTAGACTAGGGCACACCCGTGCCTCCTGGTATGGGCACGGTTGGATCTTGAGTGGCACGCCCGTGCCCATCAACATACATCGGTAGTTTCGCCAAGTTACTAGTTGTTTCCTGCCAAAACACCAAAACTCTCAACTTAAATTCATTTAAACACTATAGGGGTGTTGTCCTACACCCCAAATAACTTCTAACCCATAAATAACAATAAAACATGTTCAATTCTTGATTCACCATTAAATCTTCTTAAAACCCCATTTAAACTCAAATAAAAAGGCTAATAATTCTTACCTTAAGCTTGTAGGATTGCTAAGAAAGTTCAAACCACTTGATATATGTTGTTCTTGAAAAATTACAGCCTTGAGAGTATGTACGTATGTATGCATGTTTGATTTGTTGGTTTGACTATTCAAGTCAAAACTAGCAATATATATATATATATATATATATATATATATATATATATATATATATATATATATATTGGCAAATGACACAAATGGTCCCTCAAATTTTTATCTTTTTTTGACAACTTTAACCTTTCAAGTTTTTAAACACCTCCTAATTTCAAATAGGCAACCCATTAAAACATAGCACTTGATTATTTTATTAAATTACGAAATTTTGAACTTTGGATCTTACACTAAATTCGTTGTTCGAAAAAACTAGATTGTTGGGCAAAACATGAACATATCATTTAACAAATGAGGAGATTGCACTTGTAACACCTCATTCCCAAAGGAAATGGAGACTACTCGTTTGACATAAACAGTGAAAAAATCTAAGGATATGTCTCCAAAACTACAATAATAAACATTTCCTAAAATTATTCATCTTCATTAGTAAATATTCTCTTTCAATAAATAGTTAACAAAGGTGTTGTTTAAAATTCTAAATTTTAAGAAAGAACATGTATCAATGCATATAACATTACCATGAGATACCTACTAATACATATCACTCTTCTAATGTAAATACAAATCACAACATTCTGAACCAACCTAATACATATTACTCTTCTAAACAAATTATCACAATTGGGTTTTTGGTGTTTGTAATCCTATTTTAGTTTGTTCCTAGAAGTTCTCTTCTTTTTCCCAAACAAATAATCACAAAATTGTATTGGAATAAACCCGTTTGAGTGTTGTTTAATGTTATACCAAGAATCCAAGATGACACATTCAAACCAAACCGGGTTCAAACGGTTCGGTTGGGATATGACTTGGAATAGCTTGAAAGATATTTGAAACTGAAAAAACAAGGTGTTCGGCATGTAGCAGGATGGGCCTCCGATGTTGCTTGGTGTAAGCTCCTACTCCACGACGTGGAGTACGTGGCTTATCCCCAAGTTGGTTTTTTGATGTGCGGCAGCAGTAATATTCTAATTTTGGTAAAATAGGGTTTTCCTAATTAAAATTAGGGTTACGTGTTTAACTATAAATATCAAGCATGGGTTGAGTCATATGTACACATCTCTCAGTTAATAAAGAAGACTCTATTTCTTCCCGTGGACGTAGATTTTGACTTTGACCGAACCACATTATATCTTGTGTTTGTTTATCTTGTTTGTTATCCACATTCTTTTAACGCTTAAAGGGTGTCTCGATCCCTTACAAGTGGTAGGGAAAGGATACATGATAAGGAGAGTGGTGTTGGTGGGTCGTGCTCTGACGTGCGTTTTACGTACTAGTTTTAAATTTATAAAATCTAATTATTTATTTACTAAAGGCAAGAGGACCTAATCGGTTTCTAGTATAGTAAATAAGTCGGGTGTCGAACTCTTAGGAAACCGGTATGATTCTGATTTTATTAAATTAATCTAGAATTAAACTATTTAAACTACTAAAAACAAATAAAAAGACAATTAAAGAAAATAAATGGGATTTTTGGGATTTGCATCTTCATTTTAGCAATTTTAGATGGAGGACTGAATTGTTTGATAAAGCGGGTTTTAAGCACATCCCACGTGCGGATAGTGGGTTCAGATCGTAGCCGACATTAGGCTGCCCCGGAGTGTTATAGGAAACACTCGCATCATTACGGCATCTCAACTAACTCCCGGAATGTAGAAATAGTCAACAATCTCGAGAACGACCTCCACATGCTTGTTCACATCTTCGTTATCCTTTCCGCTCAAAGGACTCTCATGTAAAAGGTGTAGAAATTGGCTTTTGATCTCAAAAGACCTTTCTTCGGGTATTTCGGGACGGTGAATACCCACTCCAGTGCCCTCGCAGACACGACTCGTGTACTCCTCGAGTGACATGTTTGCGAAATTATCCGCCATCTTCCAAAGTCGTTCTCTCTTGCGTTTAACTTGAAGAAGTATCGTCAAAAGGTTGAACGAGGTCAGGCGTGAAGGCAAAGGACATACACAATCCTAAATACCCTAAAGCAAGTCTAATAGAGTGGTAAGCGCTAATCCTAAAAGGTCCGACAAAAACAAAATGCAAAATAAAAAGAAAACCGCTACATGCGACGTCGCAACAAATGAACTGGTCTTAAGCCAAAACTCGCAGGAAACAACTTTTAACACTAATTAATAAAATATAATATCCCCGGCAAAGGCACTAAAAACTTAGATGTGCGTTTTACGTACGATTGTTTTTTTTACTAAAACAGCACGAATAGGCAAGAGGACCTAATCGGTTTTCTAGAATAGTGAATAAGTCGAGTGTCGAACTCTTAGGGAACGGCTATGATTCTGATTTTATTAAATTAATCTAGAATTAAACTATTTCAACTACTAAAAACAAATAAGAAGACAATTAAAGCAAATAAATGGGATTTTTGGGATTTATCACTAAAGATTCAAACTTTATCACCTAAACTTACCACTAACACTAGCAAGAACCTAAAGCAATGCAAAGGAAGCAAAAGCAAGCAACTTTATTAGATTAAACTATCAATGAGAAGACTTCCCTCCTTAGATTCGATTTCACTTCTTTTTAGTTAATTAATTAAATTAATTCGTGCAATGGACAATTGATTACCATATACCGATTTCTATAATCATTAGAATCCAAGAAAGATTCAACTTTTTATGTTTGTTTAGGTTAACAAAACATGTAATTAACATATAAAGGTCATTATATGCTAAGCACACACATTAAAGTTTCCTTATTTAGAAGTTTAAGCCTAGGATTGGTCTATCAATCGTCTAGATTGTTTATTAATCCTAAACAATAGAGATTCAACTTTTACAAATAGATTGGTCCTTTAATTTGTAAAACTCGGTTTATAAAAATCAAAAACAGAAAACTAAAACGTGTATGGATCTTTAATTGAACTTTGCAAGACAAATGTATGGTAAACATGTCCAAAATTAACTAAATTATTAACCTTTAATTGAGGTTCATCACCGGAGGAAAACAGGAAACCTAGCCTAGAATCATCATTCTACAGATTTGGAAATCAAGAATAAACATTAAGAAGTAAGAAAGAAAGATAAAACCGTGAACAAGCTATTATTCCAAACCTTTAAAATTCTAATTGAGCTCCAATCCTTCAAGAACAGCTTTGATCTCCTTTGGAATGCTTCTGGACATGATTTGACGGTGTTTGGGTAGAAGAAGTGGGGTGATTAACCCCAAAATGGATCTGGAGTTTTGATATAGGAAAGCTAAAACAAGGGTTTTGCGCAACGGGTAACAAGTCGCGCCGCGATCCACACTTCATCCATTATTTGAACCGGTATTATCTGCCCGTCGTGCCAATGAACTCTTAATATTGGTCACTCAGTGATCTTGAGTTGTCACCATTGGATAGACTTTAAGTTGAACCCTTTGACCAGGTGTATTATCCATTGGTCATGCCGTGAACATTTACTGTCGCGACACGATCTCGACATTTGCCCCGACATTTATTTTTTTCCCTTTTTTTTCTTTTTAACTTTTCTTTTTTCCTTTTATCTTCTTTTCTTTTATTCTTTTATTTTCTTTTCCTTTCTTCTTTTAATTCCTTTATTCTTCTTCTTGATTTAGCTTTTATTTCCTTTAATTCTCGCCTTTCTAGCCTTCAAAATAAAAACAAAGGTAAAACATACCCTTTTAAACAAATACACACACTTTCCGGCTAAAATTAATCAGATATCGCGCACAATGTATATATAATAAATGTGATATCATTCTCCAAGTCAAAATCCACAAAAAATTGTTTGTGTTATCAGAATAAGGAGGTTGGTCACACCGAGAGAAACTGTCATAAACGGAAGGGATGTGGTTCATGAAGATGGTGACATAGGTGATGCTTTGATCATATGCACCCATATAGGAGAAAATTTATCACATGGCGTATTCACAAGACCTGTTTGTTTCTTTCAACGAATGGAATGGTAAAGTAAAGTTGGAGTGCCAAGGGTAGTGGTATGGTGCAGATTAAGATGCATGACGGAGTGGTCAATCCATTGCTGGTATATCCTGGATCTTCGGAAGAACCTGATTTCTATTGGAACGTGAGCGAAGAATGGATATGAATATTCGGCAAAGGGAATAGACCGAAGGTTTCCAAGGATGCTCGAGTGACGATGCAAGGTAGGCTGCTACGTGGTATTTATGTTCTCGGAGGCAGTTTTGTGTGTGGAACGTGGGCGGTACCGTCCTTCGAGCGGAAAATTGACGTGACAAAGTCGAGACGGCACAGGTGGAGATGGTCCCTTGAAACCGCGTGAGTGGTGTCGGACTTTGTGGCTCAAAGAAGGAGGTATTCCCTTCGGGGAGGTCGGTAGGAAAGAGAAGGTTCTTTGATAATTTCTATTGACCGGTCGAAGAGGGTTTAACTCAAGGGAATATTGTTGGGATATGACTTTAAATGGCTTTGAAAATATTTAAAACTAAAAAAACAAGGTGCTCGGCTTGCAGTATATGTGCTCTATGTGCAGGTGGAGTGCTCTGCATGGGGCCTCCAATGTTGCTCGGCACGGGCTCCTGCTCATTGTTTTTTAGATGTGTGGTGGCTGTAATATTCTAATCTTGGTAAATTAGGGATTTCCTAATTAGAATTAGGCTTACTTGTTTAGATATAAATATCAAGTTTGCAGTTCAGTCATATGTACACATCTAACACTCTGAATTAATAAAGAAGTCTCTCTTCCTGCCTGTGGATATAGGTCGTGACTCTGTCCGAAGCACGTTATATCTTATGTGCTTATTTTGTTTGTTATCCGCATTCCTTTAACGCTTGAAGGATGTTTCAATCCCTTACAGGTTTAGGACTCAAGTGATTAGTGACAGGATTTTATTGTATGTCCAGTCCAATAAACAATGTAGCATAGAGCCTAAAAGGAGAGTTGACAAAGGTTATCGAGAAACAAGCATTGTGAAATCATATCAATAAAGACACAAAAGGGCTAGATCTCTAGACCACCACCACTTCTTGGATAAAAATAGATCAAATCCCTAACAAGGGATAAACAAAAAGGTACCTTTGTGCACACACCCGACGTGAAGGTGGGATCCAAGAGAGATGTGAATCAACGGGGTCGACGTGAAGAGAAGGTGGGTGCTCCATCAATGACAGTGGTCATGAGCAAACTTTACAGCTCCGATCAGAGCCTAGAGGTGTCGGTGGTGAATGCCCAACAAGAATCCAATGGTGGTGGGATGGTGACGGTGGTACGGATGGGACGGAGCTTCAATCGATTAGGTTAATGGATGGATAGGATGGAGAAGGTGGAAAATGACGGAGAGGTTTTGTATGTCTGATCTTAATAAGAGGCTAAAAGTCACTTCTCAAAATAAGTGGATGGAAGTGCTTATAAGCACTTAAAAAACAAACAGACTTATTTTAAAATGTTTGACCGCTCGCAAACATTTTTGAAAATAAGTATTTTTTTCAAAAAACAAACAAGCTCTTAGTTTCCATCTTATGTGAGACAATACTCAATATTATGTTCCCCAATCTGTCGGCATGCGGTATAGAAAAGTTAAGGCTTCCACAAAATTTATGGCCGGACATTTAATAATCAGTTGTTTCAAAGATGTACGGATGCTTCTACCTTTTGGATGATTAGAGGATATAGTACTAAAAAGCTCCATAGATGTATACTCGAGAAATAAGTAACAACGATTAAACAATAAATTTTCGCCAGGAAACCTGGGCAAATGGGAGAAGATCATAATTAGAGCACCGGTAGTGATCACTATCATTACTAACTAATCACTAACGTTAGTATCACTAACTTAACACCCATCACTACCATCACTAAACACACACAATTATTAAATTCACCTCAATTTCTGCTGGTTAAAAAAATAAAAAATAAAATGCATAACGAGTTTGGCCACTTGTTACCATCGATGTGCATGTAAGTCGGACCAGATTTTATATTTATAAGAGTAAATTACAAATTTCTTCCATGTAGGTTTGCATAAAATTTCAAATTTCGTCCTTTAGTATTGAAAATTACACTAACAGTCATTGTGGTTTATGTTTTGTAATAAATTGATCCTTTGACCGTTAAAGTTAACACAAAAAATGTTAGATTTTTGATGAAGACTATTTTACCCTTTTTTTTACATATCAATTTCGGTCCTTATGTTTGAAGTTTGTTGCATTAATGGTCCTTTAGATAATTTTTTTTAGTTTTCATTACTTTTAATTAATTAAGCTTAGTTTTAATATTTTTAAGTCTTATTAGTATTATTATATAAAATAAACTAGTAAATTGATAAAATATATTTGTGTTTTGTTTTTATTCAAATTTATATTAATTATTTAAAGTTCTCAAATTTTTATTTTTTATTTTAAATGTATTTTTGATAGTTTGATTTTTAATTATTATTGTTGTTATTAATATTATTATCATTTAATATCCTATAACCATTTTATTGAAATTAGTTGAATTAGAAGATGCGCACGCCTATTAATGTCGGGTTTATTATGGTTTAAAATAAGGTTTTTTTTTAGTTTTTATTACTTTTAATTATATAAGTTAAGTTTTAGTACTTTTAAAGTCTTATTAGTATTATTATATAAATAAAACAATAAAATGATAAATTATATTTTTTTTATCCAAATTTATATTAAATATTTAAAGTTTTTGAAATTTTATTTTTATTTTTAAATGTATTCTTGATAGTTTTATTTTTCAATTATTATTTTTGTTATTATTATTATTATTATTATTATTATTATTATTATTATTATTATTATTATTATTTTATACCCTATAACCTTATTATTAATATTAGTAAAATTAGAAGCTACTCGTGCAGAGTTGGGTATGAGTATGGATGTTAATTGGGTTTTCAATTAGTTAGGTCGGTTTAAAAAAATCACACAAAACTCGGCCTTATTAAGCTTTAGGTTAGTTGGGTTCGGATCAATCATGTTTTGGGTTAATAGGGTCGAATTTTTCGAGATACTTATAAACTAAATAATTTTTTGACTTTTGACTTTTTGAATTTAATTATTGATTTCAGTTTTTGTATGAGTACTCCTTCTAATTAAGTTTTTGAAATGTTTGTATAAATATTTTTATCAAATAAACTACTATAAGTTGTAATAATTGCATTCACAGGATCGAATTCTTTTATCTGAGGTACCAATTGATAGTGAATTGATGGTTATATAAAATAAAATAAAAAGATAACAAGACTACAATATTTCACAAGATGGTGAATTGGTGGTTGCATTCACAAGATTGAAATGTTTGTATGGATATTTTTATCAAATTTCTAGCCCTTCGTATACATGAAACACATAATGAGCGCCCTTCACATATACATTATAATGATTATATAGAAGACATAAGATTGTAAAAGAGTCGACTAGTACGTACGTGAGCACAAACATGGGTTTGTGATTCAAATTGGTGAAAAAACTTAATGTAAGCGACTCAAATTAAGACATGAAAAATTACAGCCTTGAGAGTATGTACGTATGTATGCATGTTTGATTTGTTGGTTTGACTATTCAAGTCAAAACTAGCAATATATATATATATATATATATATATATATATATATATATTGGCAAATGACACAAATGGTCCCTCAAATTTTTATCTTTTTTTGACAACTTTAACCTTTCAAGTTTTTAAACACCTCCTAATTTCAAATAGGCAACCCATTAAAACATAGCACTTGATTATTTTATTAAATTACGAAATTTTGAACTTTGGATCTTACACTAAATTCGTTGTTCGAAAAAACTAGATTGTTGGGCAAAACATGAACATATCATTTAACAAATGAGGAGATTGCACTTGTAACACCTCATTCCCAAAGGAAATGGAGACTACTCGTTTGACATAAACAGTGAAAAAATCTAAGGATATGTCTCCAAAACTACAATAATAAACATTTCCTAAAATTATTCATCTTCATTAGTAAATATTCTCTTTCAATAAATAGTTAACAAAGGTGTTGTTTAAAATTCTAAATTTTAAGAAAGAACATGTATCAATGCATATAACATTACCATGAGATACCTACTAATACATATCACTCTTCTAATGTAAATACAAATCACAACATTCTGAACCAACCTAATACATATTACTCTTCTAAACAAATTATCACAATTGGGTTTTTGGTGTTTGTAATCCTATTTTAGTTTGTTCCTAGAAGTTCTCTTCTTTTTCCCAAACAAATAATCACAAAATTGTATTGGAATAAACCCGTTTGAGTGTTGTTTAATGTTATACCAAGAATCCAAGATGACACATTCAAACCAAACCGGGTTCAAACGGTTCGGTTGGGATATGACTTGGAATAGCTTGAAAGATATTTGAAACTGAAAAAACAAGGTGTTCGGCATGTAGCAGGATGGGCCTCCGATGTTGCTTGGTGTAAGCTCCTACTCCACGACGTGGAGTACGTGGCTTATCCCCAAGTTGGTTTTTTGATGTGCGGCAGCAGTAATATTCTAATTTTGGTAAAATAGGGTTTTCCTAATTAAAATTAGGGTTACGTGTTTAACTATAAATATCAAGCATGGGTTGAGTCATATGTACACATCTCTCAGTTAATAAAGAAGACTCTATTTCTTCCCGTGGACGTAGATTTTGACTTTGACCGAACCACATTATATCTTGTGTTTGTTTATCTTGTTTGTTATCCACATTCTTTTAACGCTTAAAGGGTGTCTCGATCCCTTACAAGTGGTAGGGAAAGGATACATGATAAGGAGAGTGGTGTTGGTGGGTCGTGCTCTGACGTGCGTTTTACGTACTAGTTTTAAATTTATAAAATCTAATTATTTATTTACTAAAGGCAAGAGGACCTAATCGGTTTCTAGTATAGTAAATAAGTCGGGTGTCGAACTCTTAGGAAACCGGTATGATTCTGATTTTATTAAATTAATCTAGAATTAAACTATTTAAACTACTAAAAACAAATAAAAAGACAATTAAAGAAAATAAATGGGATTTTTGGGATTTGCATCTTCATTTTAGCAATTTTAGATGGAGGACTGAATTGTTTGATAAAGCGGGTTTTAAGCACATCCCACGTGCGGATAGTGGGTTCAGATCGTAGCCGACATTAGGCTGCCCCGGAGTGTTATAGGAAACACTCGCATCATTACGGCATCTCAACTAACTCCCGGAATGTAGAAATAGTCAACAATCTCGAGAACGACCTCCACATGCTTGTTCACATCTTCGTTATCCTTTCCGCTCAAAGGACTCTCATGTAAAAGGTGTAGAAATTGGCTTTTGATCTCAAAAGACCTTTCTTCGGGTATTTCGGGACGGTGAATACCCACTCCAGTGCCCTCGCAGACACGACTCGTGTACTCCTCGAGTGACATGTTTGCGAAATTATCCGCCATCTTCCAAAGTCGTTCTCTCTTGCGTTTAACTTGAAGAAGTATCGTCAAAAGGTTGAACGAGGTCAGGCGTGAAGGCAAAGGACATACACAATCCTAAATACCCTAAAGCAAGTCTAATAGAGTGGTAAGCGCTAATCCTAAAAGGTCCGACAAAAACAAAATGCAAAATAAAAAGAAAACCGCTACATGCGACGTCGCAACAAATGAACTGGTCTTAAGCCAAAACTCGCAGGAAACAACTTTTAACACTAATTAATAAAATATAATATCCCCGGCAAAGGCACTAAAAACTTAGATGTGCGTTTTACGTACGATTGTTTTTTTTACTAAAACAGCACGAATAGGCAAGAGGACCTAATCGGTTTTCTAGAATAGTGAATAAGTCGAGTGTCGAACTCTTAGGGAACGGCTATGATTCTGATTTTATTAAATTAATCTAGAATTAAACTATTTCAACTACTAAAAACAAATAAGAAGACAATTAAAGCAAATAAATGGGATTTTTGGGATTTATCACTAAAGATTCAAACTTTATCACCTAAACTTACCACTAACACTAGCAAGAACCTAAAGCAATGCAAAGGAAGCAAAAGCAAGCAACTTTATTAGATTAAACTATCAATGAGAAGACTTCCCTCCTTAGATTCGATTTCACTTCTTTTTAGTTAATTAATTAAATTAATTCGTGCAATGGACAATTGATTACCATATACCGATTTCTATAATCATTAGAATCCAAGAAAGATTCAACTTTTTATGTTTGTTTAGGTTAACAAAACATGTAATTAACATATAAAGGTCATTATATGCTAAGCACACACATTAAAGTTTCCTTATTTAGAAGTTTAAGCCTAGGATTGGTCTATCAATCGTCTAGATTGTTTATTAATCCTAAACAATAGAGATTCAACTTTTACAAATAGATTGGTCCTTTAATTTGTAAAACTCGGTTTATAAAAATCAAAAACAGAAAACTAAAACGTGTATGGATCTTTAATTGAACTTTGCAAGACAAATGTATGGTAAACATGTCCAAAATTAACTAAATTATTAACCTTTAATTGAGGTTCATCACCGGAGGAAAACAGGAAACCTAGCCTAGAATCATCATTCTACAGATTTGGAAATCAAGAATAAACATTAAGAAGTAAGAAAGAAAGATAAAACCGTGAACAAGCTATTATTCCAAACCTTTAAAATTCTAATTGAGCTCCAATCCTTCAAGAACAGCTTTGATCTCCTTTGGAATGCTTCTGGACATGATTTGACAGTGTTTGGGTAGAAGAAGTGGGGTGATTAACCCCAAAATGGATCTGGAGTTTTGATATAGGAAAGCTAAAACAAGGGTTTTGCGCAACGGGTAACAAGTCGCGCCGCGATCCACACTTCATCCATTATTTGAACCGGTATTATCTGCCCGTCGTGCCAATGAACTCTTAATATTGGTCACTCAGTGATCTTGAGTTGTCACCATTGGATAGACTTTAAGTTGAACCCTTTGACCAGGTGTATTATCCATTGGTCATGCCGTGAACATTTACTGTCGCGACACGATCTCGACATTTGCCCCGACATTTATTTTTTTCCCTTTTTTTTCTTTTTAACTTTTCTTTTTTCCTTTTATCTTCTTTTCTTTTATTCTTTTATTTTCTTTTCCTTTCTTCTTTTAATTCCTTTATTCTTCTTCTTGATTTAGCTTTTATTTCCTTTAATTCTCGCCTTTCTAGCCTTCAAAATAAAAACAAAGGTAAAACATACCCTTTTAAACAAATACACACACTTTCCGGCTAAAATTAATCAGATATCGCGCACAATGTATATATAATAAATGTGATATCATTCTCCAAGTCAAAATCCACAAAAAATTGTTTGTGTTATCAGAATAAGGAGGTTGGTCACACCGAGAGAAACTGTCATAAACGGAAGGGATGTGGTTCATGAAGATGGTGACATAGGTGATGCTTTGATCATATGCACCCATATAGGAGAAAATTTATCACATGGCGTATTCACAAGACCTGTTTGTTTCTTTCAACGAATGGAATGGTAAAGTAAAGTTGGAGTGCCAAGGGTAGTGGTATGGTGCAGATTAAGATGCATGACGGAGTGGTCAATCCATTGCTGGTATATCCTGGATCTTCGGAAGAACCTGATTTCTATTGGAACGTGAGCGAAGAATGGATATGAATATTCGGCAAAGGGAATAGACCGAAGGTTTCCAAGGATGCTCGAGTGACGATGCAAGGTAGGCTGCTACGTGGTATTTATGTTCTCGGAGGCAGTTTTGTGTGTGGAACGTGGGCGGTACCGTCCTTCGAGCGGAAAATTGACGTGACAAAGTCGAGACGGCACAGGTGGAGATGGTCCCTTGAAACCGCGTGAGTGGTGTCGGACTTTGTGGCTCAAAGAAGGAGGTATTCCCTTCGGGGAGGTCGGTAGGAAAGAGAAGGTTCTTTGATAATTTCTATTGACCGGTCGAAGAGGGTTTAACTCAAGGGAATATTGTTGGGATATGACTTTAAATGGCTTTGAAAATATTTAAAACTAAAAAAACAAGGTGCTCGGCTTGCAGTATATGTGCTCTATGTGCAGGTGGAGTGCTCTGCATGGGGCCTCCAATGTTGCTCGGCACGGGCTCCTGCTCATTGTTTTTTAGATGTGTGGTGGCTGTAATATTCTAATCTTGGTAAATTAGGGATTTCCTAATTAGAATTAGGCTTACTTGTTTAGATATAAATATCAAGTTTGCAGTTCAGTCATATGTACACATCTAACACTCTGAATTAATAAAGAAGTCTCTCTTCCTGCCTGTGGATATAGGTCGTGACTCTGTCCGAAGCACGTTATATCTTATGTGCTTATTTTGTTTGTTATCCGCATTCCTTTAACGCTTGAAGGATGTTTCAATCCCTTACAGGTTTAGGACTCAAGTGATTAGTGACAGGATTTTATTGTATGTCCAGTCCAATAAACAATGTAGCATAGAGCCTAAAAGGAGAGTTGACAAAGGTTATCGAGAAACAAGCATTGTGAAATCATATCAATAAAGACACAAAAGGGCTAGATCTCTAGACCACCACCACTTCTTGGATAAAAATAGATCAAATCCCTAACAAGGGATAAACAAAAAGGTACCTTTGTGCACACACCCGACGTGAAGGTGGGATCCAAGAGAGATGTGAATCAACGGGGTCGACGTGAAGAGAAGGTGGGTGCTCCATCAATGACAGTGGTCATGAGCAAACTTTACAGCTCCGATCAGAGCCTAGAGGTGTCGGTGGTGAATGCCCAACAAGAATCCAATGGTGGTGGGATGGTGACGGTGGTACGGATGGGACGGAGCTTCAATCGATTAGGTTAATGGATGGATAGGATGGAGAAGGTGGAAAATGACGGAGAGGTTTTGTATGTCTGATCTTAATAAGAGGCTAAAAGTCACTTCTCAAAATAAGTGGATGGAAGTGCTTATAAGCACTTAAAAAACAAACAGACTTATTTTAAAATGTTTGACCGCTCGCAAACATTTTTGAAAATAAGTATTTTTTTCAAAAAACAAACAAGCTCTTAGTTTCCATCTTATGTGAGACAATACTCAATATTATGTTCCCCAATCTGTCGGCATGCGGTATAGAAAAGTTAAGGCTTCCACAAAATTTATGGCCGGACATTTAATAATCAGTTGTTTCAAAGATGTACGGATGCTTCTACCTTTTGGATGATTAGAGGATATAGTACTAAAAAGCTCCATAGATGTATACTCGAGAAATAAGTAACAACGATTAAACAATAAATTTTCGCCAGGAAACCTGGGCAAATGGGAGAAGATCATAATTAGAGCACCGGTAGTGATCACTATCATTACTAACTAATCACTAACGTTAGTATCACTAACTTAACACCCATCACTACCATCACTAAACACACACAATTATTAAATTCACCTCAATTTCTGCTGGTTAAAAAAATAAAAAATAAAATGCATAACGAGTTTGGCCACTTGTTACCATCGATGTGCATGTAAGTCGGACCAGATTTTATATTTATAAGAGTAAATTACAAATTTCTTCCATGTAGGTTTGCATAAAATTTCAAATTTCGTCCTTTAGTATTGAAAATTACACTAACAGTCATTGTGGTTTATGTTTTGTAATAAATTGATCCTTTGACCGTTAAAGTTAACACAAAAAATGTTAGATTTTTGATGAAGACTATTTTACCCTTTTTTTTACATATCAATTTCGGTCCTTATGTTTGAAGTTTGTTGCATTAATGGTCCTTTAGATAATTTTTTTTAGTTTTCATTACTTTTAATTAATTAAGCTTAGTTTTAATATTTTTAAGTCTTATTAGTATTATTATATAAAATAAACTAGTAAATTGATAAAATATATTTGTGTTTTGTTTTTATTCAAATTTATATTAATTATTTAAAGTTCTCAAATTTTTATTTTTTATTTTAAATGTATTTTTGATAGTTTGATTTTTAATTATTATTGTTGTTATTAATATTATTATCATTTAATATCCTATAACCATTTTATTGAAATTAGTTGAATTAGAAGATGCGCACGCCTATTAATGTCGGGTTTATTATGGTTTAAAATAAGGTTTTTTTTTAGTTTTTATTACTTTTAATTATATAAGTTAAGTTTTAGTACTTTTAAAGTCTTATTAGTATTATTATATAAATAAAACAATAAAATGATAAATTATATTTTTTTTTATCCAAATTTATATTAAATATTTAAAGTTTTTGAAATTTTATTTTTATTTTTAAATGTATTCTTGATAGTTTTATTTTTCAATTATTATTTTTGTTATTATTATTATTATTATTATTATTATTATTATTATTATTTTATACCCTATAACCTTATTATTAATATTAGTAAAATTAGAAGCTACTCGTGCAGAGTTGGGTATGAGTATGGATGTTAATTGGGTTTTCAATTAGTTAGGTCGGTTTAAAAAAATCACACAAAACTCGGCCTTATTAAGCTTTAGGTTAGTTGGGTTCGGATCAATCATGTTTTGGGTTAATAGGGTCGAATTTTTCGAGATACTTATAAACTAAATAATTTTTTGACTTTTGACTTTTTGAATTTAATTATTGATTTCAGTTTTTGTATGAGTACTCCTTCTAATTAAGTTTTTGAAATGTTTGTATAAATATTTTTATCAAATAAACTACTATAAGTTGTAATAATTGCATTCACAGGATCGAATTCTTTTATCTGAGGTACCAATTGATAGTGAATTGATGGTTATATAAAATAAAATAAAAAGATAACAAGACTACAATATTTCACAAGATGGTGAATTGGTGGTTGCATTCACAAGATTGAAATGTTTGTATGGATATTTTTATCAAATTTCTAGCCCTTCGTATACATGAAACACATAATGAGCGCCCTTCACATATACATTATAATGATTATATAGAAGACATAAGATTGTAAAAGAGTCGACTAGTACGTACGTGAGCACAAACATGGGTTTGTGATTCAAATTGGTGAAAAAACTTAATGTAAGCGACTCAAATTAAGACATGAAATCATAGAAAAAATATTAATAAAATACTTATTTGGTTTAATCGGGTTAACATGAACTCAAATTTTTATTTTATATAATAATACTAATAAGACTTTAAAAATATTAAAGCTAAAGTTAATTAATTAAAAGTAATAAAAACTAAAAAATATTTATGTTAAACCATAATAAACCCGATGCTAATAACCATGCACATCTTAAAATTTTACTAATTTCAATAAAACGGTTATAGGGTATTAAATGATAATAATATTAATAACAACAATAATAATTAAAAAATCAAACTATCAAAAATACATTTAAAATAAAAAATAAAAATTTGAGAACCGTAAATAATTAATATAAATTTGAATAAAAACAAAACACAAATATATTTTATCAATTTACTAGTTTATTTTATATAATAATATATACTAATAAGACTTAAAAAATATTAAAACTAAACTTAATTAATTAAAAGTAATAAAAACTAAAAATATTATCTAAAGGACCATTAATGCAACAAACTTCAAACATAAGGACTGAAATTGATATGTAAGAAAAGGGTAAAATAGTCTTTACCAAAAATCTAACATTTTTTCTGTTAACTTTAACGGTCAAAGGACCAATTTGTTACAAAACATAAACTACAATGACCATTAGTGTAATTTTGAAAACTAAAGGACGAAATTTGAAGTTTTATGCAAACCACAGGGACGAAATTTCTAATTTACTCTATTTATAAATTGGAATCACCGACACTATGACTATCATACAAATAGACAAGTGTACCTAATCATATTATACTATAGTATTGGCACGACGGGGATGTGGAACACTCGTGAACGAGTATGATATTAGATAGAATTAAACTAATAAAAGCAATTTAAAAAAAGGGGGATTTTAGGATTTTTATATATTAAAACTAAATTTAACTACTAATTACCAACTTTTAAACTAGAGAATCAAGAAAAACATAATTCTAAACAAGGAAGATAATAAAGCAAGGAACTTTTTTAATTTAAACTATCGGAATATGAAGAACCCTTACTTAGACTCAAAGAAGCACTATCAAAATTTGAGAAGACCATTCTTGGTGATGAATATGATAACGAGGAAGGTCATGAGGATTCTGATGAAGTTTTAGAAGAGGAGGGTGAAGAGTAAAGGATAAGAAATGAAACCATAACAAATCTCTTAAATCTCCAGAGAATGATATACTTGAGCATTACATCTATGGTATGGGCAACATCTCTGAATTATTTCGACTCATGGGCAAGCTAAAGTACTCACCATTTAAGAGAGAGGTAGCACCAATTGATCACCTGAAATCTCTTTTGGTCTAGTAGTAAACGTCTTGAATAAAGTCATAGGTTTGAATCTCACATTTGTCAAAAAATGGGGGGAAGTTGGAGGTCATTGTACACCACCTTCCTAAATTCGCTCATGGTTTGTGACGAGTTGGAATCTCATGAGTGTAAGGCATTTGCGGTGGAGGGGAATCGATAAGGAACAACATCTCTCAAATAATTCAACCCATAGACAAACTAAGTTACTTAATGTATAAGAAAGACATGGCATCTTGACCACTAGGAATTCATTTTGGCCTAATGATAAGCATCTTGATCCTAACAATATCTAATGTTAATTAGGAAGAAGCCGGTCATAAGCTCCTCAAAATCAAATTGGAGCCTGGGCGGAGGTATGAAACAAGTGTTGCTTAAATTCATAAATTGCCCTTTATATCAGATTTATGCGTTTTCGTTCTTTTATAAATTTATAAGATTTATATACATATTTGGCATATATAGATGAAACTGTGCAAATGATGTTCGAGTGTTGTACTCATGACCAAACTTAGCGTTATGAGCTTTTGGATCAGCGGTTTTGCATGAATAACAAAGTCGTTCAAGAATATTTTGAGAAATGTTTTGTGCAGCACGTACTACTAGATTTATGATCCATATAATCACCGATGTTTTATTCTTATGGAAAATATAGATGACTAAACATTGATAGGTATATTGTAAAGATGACTTTGTGCGTGTTAATAATTTTAGGTTCTATGAATAAATTTATAATTTTGCATTGTTTGTTGCTAGAAAATAGTAGGTTTTGATAAAAATGGAAAAAGAATGGTAGAAGTAGACATTTTTCATCGTTATATCTTGATAAAAGTAACATAAATTTTCATCATATCAATATATTACAGTGACGACTATTTTTGTCATAAGATATTGACGCCTATTTTTGTCATAATAGCGACGATTATTTTGGTCATAAGGTAGTGATGACTATTTTCGTCATTAATAATGACAACTATTTTTGTTCATATATAACAATAGTGGCGATTTACATAATCATTAATGGATAGTTTTTACGCGTTAGTGATGAAATTAAGTTGTCACAAAATAGTGACAATTCTATTTTTGGTTAGGGCCGGCAAATCCTGACAAGACCCGAAACCCAACCCGTACCAAACACGATCTACGTCGACACAAACACGACTTGAAACTGAATTAGGTCAAAATGGGTCGATCCAAAAATGACACGAAACTGATCGACATGAACACGATAACCCGAAGATAACATGTTTAACACGATTTTTTTATAATAATAATTAAAAAAACCAAAAAACGTTTAACTTAAATATATTATTAATTTGAAATTATATATAATAAATTAGTAACTAAATGTTGGCACTTTTAAGTTTTCGTATTTTACAATTTTTAGTTTTTACCAAAGACTTTCATTTTCATTAAATTTTCATTTTGATTTTGATAAATTAATATATAACAAAATTACAAGAATAGAAATAAGAAAACTTTGGAGAAGAAAATAGGAACTCGTGAGTTGTGAAATTGAAATGGAACCCTAGCCTCTCTTGCGACGGCCCACCTCCATCGTCGTCGTCCCTCGTCCGTCACTTCATGCCTCCATCGTCACGCCTCCGGACTTGGTCGCCTCTCGGTTCAACCTTTCTAAAAGGTCTGCAACCTCCCTTAATTTTCGTGTTTTTGAAGATTTTTAGTTGTATGTTTGAATTCTCAAACTTATGTTGTGAATTTTATTTGTATTTGTGTCTTAGAACTATTATATTGGTTTTATAATTTTGTTTTTCGATATGAAACCCGACATGAAAATCAAGTTATGTAACCCAAAACATAATTTGATTTTTTTCTCCGAAAAATGGGTCGACAAGAAAACACGACCCGAACCAAACACGAATTAAGTGACACGAACCGAACACGACACGAAACTAAACTTGGTCGACATGAAAACGACACGAAAATGGTTGACCCAAACACGACTTGAACCATTTAACACGAACACGACCTGAATTGCCTAATTTTGGTCATTATTGGTGACCATTTTTGCGTTTGGTCCCTGTGATGGACCTATAATGGACGAGAAGTTACGACCTATTTTTGTCACTAAGGTCTTAGTGACTATCTTTATGCTTTTAGTGACAATTATCAGTTGTCATGAAGGATTTTGCTTGTGGTGACAAAATTGATGCCTCATTCTTAAAATACAATGCATAGACACAACTCTAATCCAGATCTGTACTTACGAAATGGATGGAATGTATAGGTAATCCCATGATCGATATGTAGGAGCACTGTCAGAAGATCTATTGATGATATATATCACTCTCAGTCCAAGATAATGGCCAACAATATGTTATGTATACTGTATACATGCGCCATGGTTGCTACAAAACAATAAATTAAAGTGTAGACACTTTAGCAGTACAGTCTAAAAGGATAAGTCAAGCAGCTAGCTAATACTTATATATTGTCAATTAGTGTAAACACCATATAAACTACTTATATGTTCAATAAAGTTCATATAAAAAACATAGTCCAAAAATTTTAATATAAAATCACAGATGCTTACATGTGATTTGTAAAAGCATCACATGTGAATTACGAAAATGTCACTCCGCCCAAAGTTTTGAATGCAATCTAGACCATTGATGTCATGGATCCAAATGCTAAAATTAGTTCCTTAATACTATAAATTATGTATGAACTATATATATAGAGAGGGGGAGGTTCAAGCGAGAAGTATCATTTCTGCAAGAAGTGCGAGAAGCTTTTCTAATCATTAGATGATTTAATTTATGGTTAAGATGAGCCATGTCAATTTTGTAATTAAATTAAATCATAGGGATGTTAAAATATAAAGCAAAAGAATAGATCATTTTATAACCTAACTGAAAACTTCTCCCTAATAAATCTCTCCGACCATTGGATATACCTTATTAAGATCTTCAATGGTGCCGCCACCACCATAACGTCGCTGCCACCGTAACGCCGCCGCTGACTTCCATGAGGTATATCCATCTCTCGCACACTTATCCTTGTTTCTCTTTCTCTCTTTTCTCTAGATTTAAGATCGGCGGAAGAAACCCACCTAGCTAACACCCACCGCCAAGAGCCACGAGCCACCACCTTCACCATTAAATACACCGTCAAGAGTCACAACCATTGTCGATCCACACCCCCCCCCTCTCTCCCCTTCACCATAGAATGACATATTCCATCCCTTCACCATCAGCGACATCAATTGCCGACATCCATGGCTCACAATTCCGACCACCACCCCTACGAAGCCTTCGAGAAAGAAGGAAGATGGAACATATTTACTTCTTCATTTTTTGTATTCTCTTTAATATTTAAGTTTTAATTTTTTTTCAATTTACTTTAAGGAAATAGTGTGGGTTTATTTTTTTATTTGAATTTTTAGGAGTTCTTTTCTTTTGTTTTCTGCTCAAAGGTTAGAGAAAGATATATTCATGTGTACAAATCTTATTTTTTTAAGAGTTGTTTAGTTTTTTATGTTTTTTTATAAATGTCTACTAGTGAACACAGTTATAAATGATATGTCTGAATATTACTTTAGTAAATATAGGCAAAAGTTCAAATGAAAACTGTTTTTCGTACGAGAACCGTGAGAACCAATCTTAGCCGTTCAATTCCCCTCCTTCAATTGGATTGCCCACCCATTAATTCTTTACATGCACCCTGTCATACTCAATCCCCCCATGCTCTTCATCCATGAACTCCATTATCCAAAATAAACGGACAAGATTGGTTCTCGCAGTTCTCATAAAAAACAGTTCTCGTTTAAACTCTCCCCAGATATCTTACTCCTATATAATGCATTTACCACCTAAAAAACTCTTAATTTTAAGAAGAGTAAATTTCCTAAAATACCCCTCCTTTATATCTCTCCTTTACCCCTCCTTTAAGTCCACAATTAATAAATTTAAACAAATAAGTATTAATAACATAACCGAAAATTAATGAATTTAAACCAATACTTATAACTGAATTATTTCTAACCATATATTTTTAATATTAACCTTTTGATTCATGAGATCACCATACTTATAACTGAATTAAGTCTACATATATTTTTAATATTAACTTTTGATTCATGAGATTACCTAAATTCTTGTTTTCAATAAATCAAGTTCAAGAGATTTCACAAACACCAAACAAATAAAAGAGTCAAAGAGTTGAAATTTATAAACATTGCATTCTAACTCAATTACATAATAATTGGAACTGTGAAACATTACACACACATATACATACATATATATAATCAGCAACTTTATGATTCAGCCATGCGACAAAACTCTTCTAACAAACTGAAAGACAAATAACTCAGAGTTAGCAATTTAATTCTTAATTTCAAAGTGGCTCTCGCAAAGAATCTTCACAAACTCATATTATCTTCATCTCGCAAAGAATTTTCACAAACTCATACTAGCTCTTTGTGATTATTCTGTACAAAACTAATCACACCTCCTCTTTATTCGCCATCGTCGCATTGCGCGGGTACCCTACAAGTATATCAAATATGTTTATTTCTTATGATGTTTACTAGTGAACAAAGTTGCTTTTGTTTTGCAACCTTTTTTCTAGATTGGTTATGAGTTCATGAATGAACATTGGTTGTTTTAGAAAAAAATTGGTATTATATATGTAAAATACCCACTAGTGAACTTTGAACAAAAGGACTAAAAGTTTATTAATGGTTTTTGATAACGGTTGGCAGGTTGGGTGTGGATGTGTTCACTAATAAATGTTGTATACATAACAAGAAATTTGTAAATTATAGTTGTGTTCGGTAGTGAACACCGTATTAATAATAAAGTAAACGTAAATTCTAAAAATCTAGAAAAAAATTAATTAGAGAAAAAATTAATTAGGAAGAGGAGAGATAAAATATCTTCATTTACTAATTTGCCTTTTGAATGGTGTAAACACCATATAAACTACTTATTTACGGGAGGGTTCAAAAGAGAAATTTTTTCGTATGAGAACTGCGAGAACCAATCTTAGCCCTTGATTAAAATTAATCAATGGCTAAGATTTTTTGGTGGCCCATTAATGCTTCATTAATGGCTCATTAATGACTCATTAATGACTCATTAATGGCTCATTAATGTGGATTATTTCGGAAAAATCAAGTCTTGCAAATTAATTACAGCTCACTCGGACGCAATTCACGGTTGGGTAAGTGTATAAATTACCTAAATACCCCTTTTAATAAGTCATTAATAGTGTTAAAAACAGTTGTCGTTTGAACTTTTGCATATATATACAGGGGGTTCATGAGAAAAGCTTCTAATTTGTAAAAAGTGCGAAAAACGTTTTAAACCTTTAGATTAATAAATCAATGGCTTTTATGAGATGTGGTATTTTTGTAATTAAAACAAAATAAGATGGTATTAATTAAAATATGATAAGTATAAATTAGACATTTTAATCCCCCTATTCTCTCTCCTCTCTCCTCTCTCCTCTCTCCTCTCTCCTCTTATACCCAACCCTAATTTCATTCTTATTCATAATTTCATATGCCCCACGCCCCCACCCCAAGCCATTCACCAACGTCAGCCTCCTGTCGACCGCAACCGCAAACTGCCAGACGAGAAACATCATCGGCAAACGAGATTTGTGCTGCCTTGCCGCCGACCACCATATATACCTTCATCAATCGCCGGTCAATGAGATACATCATTCAGACGACAACTTCACCACCACTATCGGCTACCTTAACCAATCGCCGGTCGACTACCAAATCTACCTACACCACCGCCACATATGATGACTATTTTGTTCCGATCTGTCAACACTAAACACCATCCCCGTTCAGTGCCGCATATGGTGACTTTTTTTGTTCCGGTGTTGAAGGCCATCGTCATATTGGGTCTCTTTGTCGTCGGACACCACTCGCGATCGACCCCTACGTCAACCATCACCGCCGCCGTCCTTTTTACTTCTAGTGTCTTTTTTGTTCCAATTCCATATGCGGTTTTATTAAAAACTTTGAGTTTTTTTTTTTGATTTTTTTGTTTTTTTTGGGAAAGCAGAGTTTTTTTTAATTATGATTAACTTTCTTTATTAGTTTGTTTGGCATGTAAGTACTTTTTTGTTATATGTTATTGTTCATAATTTATCTAAAAAAAATGGTTATTTACTTTGTTCAATATTGAATTTTAAAAAAATAGATTTTTAGTAGGTTTATTGATTTAGATAAATAGTTGGTTCATCAATGATTAAAAAAGATTTGTGTTTTAGATGTACAAATGTCTTTGATTTATTTGTTCAATATCGTTGTTTATCAATGTATCGTAACAAATTTTCTGAAAAAATGGTTGTTTAGTTTGTTCATTACTAAACTTCTAACAAAATGGATTTTTATTAGGTTTATTGATTGATTTAAGTCATTAGTTGGTTCATCAATGATTAAATAAGATATTAGTTATACAAATGTCTTTGATTTCTTTTTGTTCAATATCATTCATCAATGTATAGTAAGAGATTTTCTGAAAAAATGGTTGTTTAGTTTGTTTATTATTGAACGTCCAACAAGAGGTTTAATATCGGTGAATATTTAAAATGACAAAAGAAATTCATTAAACATGAGAGATAAAAAAATCAGAGAGAAAAATTAATTAACAAAGAGGAAAGAGAAATATTTTTGGTTACTTATTTACCCTTTTGAATTATATAAAAATATTAATTATGATTAATGTGAACCACAAGATCAAAAACAAATCAATGGTTGAAATTACTTCTCGCACTTTTTTACATGCGAAAACCAATCTTAGCTGTCCAATTCCCCATCCTTCAATTGGATTACCCACCCATGAATTCCTTACATGCACCCTACCACACTCAATCCCCTCACGCTATTCATCCATGAATTCCATTATCCAAAAGTAACGGCTAAGATTGGTTCTCGCAATAAAAACAGTTCTCAAATGAACCTTCCCTTCAATTGGATTGCTCACCCATGAATTTCTTACATGCACCTTACCACACTCAATCTCTCCACGCTCTTCATCCATGAATTTCACTTACCACTTGAATAGTCAAGATTGGTTATCGTAGTTCTCATATGAAAAATAGTTCTCGTTTGAATTCTTCCTTATATATATAGGGGAGGTTCATTTGAGAACCGTTTTTATTGCGATAACCGTGAGAAGAAATAATAGCCGATCATTTTGGATATTGGAATTCATGGATGAAGAGCGTGGGGGACTGAGTGTGGCAAGGTGCATCTAAAGAATTCATGGTGGGCAATCCAATTGAAGGAGGGGGAACTAGACAGCTAAAATTGATTCTCGTAATAAAAACGGTATATATATATATATATATATTGTCAATTAGTGTAAACACCATATAATTCACATTGTATACATAGGGTGATACTTATATATTGTCAATTAGTGTAAACACCATATAAACTACTTATATATATATATATAAGTAGTTTGTAGCCATAATTAATCAAAGGTTTATAATAATTTTGACAAATATGTAATTAATTCAAAACACACAGTCATTTTTTGTTTCAAAAAATGATGGAGGGGTATTTTAGGCAAATTGCCTAATTAAAGGGGGGGATCACTTACCCATAATTTTTTAAAACTAAAATATCTACCAAACGCAAAGGTATTAAAATTCGAAAATTATATCAAATTAACGAGAAAAATATGCTCTTTAATATGACATCCATATTGCTATACTTTTTCAAAGAAATTTTTTTCATTTTTCTCTAGGTTTTTTTTCAACACAGCATTAGATATTTGTACATGTGCACATACCACTGTCTTTTTTTAGCACATATGCAAATAGGTGCGCATGTGCAAATTACAATAGGTGCACATGTGCATATACCACTATCTTTTTTCAGCACATACAATAAAGTCATACATGCACGGTGCATATGTAAAGTCATACATGCACGGTGCATATGTGCACAAGCTGTTCATACTACTAGGTTTTATTTTTGCGCACGTGCGTCTACGTGCATATATGCACCGTGCATGTGTGCATATATATACATGCATATGTACACCAAGCTGTATGTGTGCACGTGCAACTAAAGTTGGCTTAGTCAAACTCATTGCTAAGGCTGTAAATGTACCGAATGAACACGATCAGGACTTGTTCGTATTCGTTCATTTATCTTTAGCCGAACAAATAAACGAACACGAATGGAATTTTGTGTTCGTGTTCGTTCGTTTAACTTTAGCCGAATAAATAAACAAACACGAACGGAATTTTGTGTTCATGTTCATTCGTTTAACTTTAACCGAATAAATAAACGAACAGGAACGCGAAACGAACGAACATTTGTATTTAATTATTTAAAAGATTGGTTCGTTCGTGTACATTTTTGTTCGTTTTTAAATGATAAACAAACGTAAACAAAGGAACACACATTATAATATAAATTCAAACATTATTAAACACAAATAAACACTATATATACGCGCGCACAAATATAATATAAATATATATATATATAATATAAACGAACATAAACAAACGGATAACCTAACCTTCATGAACATAAATGGATGAACGAGACCACTATTCGTGTTCGTCTGTTTCGTTCAATCATTTAATTAAACGAAATAAAAATATTGTTCATGTTTGTTTTTTTGTTCGGCTGAATTTAAAAGAACGAACACGAACAAGCCCCCGTTTGTTTTCGTTTAGAACTTTAGTGCACGTGTAACTCAAAGTTTTTTTTAGTCAAACTCATTTCTAACAAAAAAACTCGATAGGGTATAAGTATCTAATATATTACTAAAATTTAATAAAAATATAAATGGTTGTGATTAATAAATAGAGAAGGAGATAAAGGAAAAAAAGAAGAATAAATAAATGAAAAAGTAATTCTTGCAACTTATAAAAACTGAAAAAAAAAAAGAAAAAAAAGAAAAAATAAATTAAAATTAATGCACTATATAATAAAATAAAAACATTTGCAATTTGGAACACCAAAAGGCGCGCACAACGCTTTGCGCAAATTTATTTTTTTAATTACAATTTTGTCTTTTTGATATAAATAAAGTTATTAAAATATTATCTAAATGGATTGGTGTACATTGGTTCTCGTGGTTCTCGTAATAAAATTGGTTCTCAATTCAACCATCTCATATATATATATATATATATATATATATATATATATATATAGGGGAAGGTTCATTTGAGAACCGTTTTTATTGCGAGAACCGCGAGAACCAATATTAGCCGTTAATTTTGGATAATGGAATTCATGGATGAAGAGTGTGAGGGGATTGAGTGTGGCAGGGTGTATGTAAGGAATTCATGATTGGGCAATCCAAATGAAGGAGGGGGAATTGAACGGCTAAGATTGGTTCTCGCGGTTCTCGCAATAAGAACGTGTTCTTAAATGAACTTTTCAATATATATATAATATTAATTAATTTCAAAAGCAGAGCATCTTATCTTCCACGATGTTGGAGAGAAAATGATTGATTACATTTTGATTTGCACAAAAGGACTAAAATTTTGATTCTATATAAAGCCAACCTTTGGGAGGAGAGTTCACATCAACTCATTCATTCCTTAATTGGTTTCTTAATTATACCTACCTACAGCAATTAAGAACTATGTCATCCACCAAATCAACTTCCCTTTCTTGTTTAGTTGTACTCATCTTCTCAGCGACTTTGCTTTCACGTGCGGCCTCTCGCTTGCTCCAGGAAAACGAGAGTCACGAGCAATGGATGGTCCGTTACGGACGTGTGTACAAGGACGCTGAGGAGAAACAACATCGTTCACAGATTTTTCAAGAGAACGTGTGGTATATCGACTCATTCAACAATGCCATGAACAAATGATACAAATTAGCTGTCAATGAGTTTGCAGACCTTACAAACGAAGAGTTTAGAACCACAAGAAACCGATTCAAAGCACACGAATGCTCCCCGTCAACCTCTGCTTTCAGGTATGAAAACGTGACGGCAGTTCCATCATCAATGGATTGGAGAAAGAAAGGTGCAGTAACACCTATTAAAGATCAAGGCCAATGTGGTAATTAATTAAATTATTAAGCAGCTGCTAGCATTTATTTAATTATTTATGTTCATGCTAGCTATATATTTATTTGACTACTTCAAATATATAATTAATTAATTTCATCATATATGCATGACCATATATATAAATGTACGCAGGGTGTTGTTGGGCATTTTCTGCTGTGGCAGCCATGGAAGGCATAACCCAACTGAAAACAGGTAAATTAGTGTCTCTATCTGAACAAGAGCTCGTGGACTGTGACACTAGTGGTGTAGATCAGGGATGTGAGGGTGGTCTTATGGACAACGCCTTTGAATTCATTGTAAGCAATAAAGGCCTCACTACAGAGAGCAACTACCCTTACAAAGGAGTTGACGGCACCTGCAACAGCAACGAGGCATCTAACCATGCTGCAGATATTACCGGTCATGAAGATGTTCCTGCTAATAGTGAAGCTGCGCTGTTAAAAGCTGTCGCTAGTCAGCCCGTCTCTGTTGCCATTGATGCTAGCGGGTCCGACTTCCAGTTCTACTCTAGCGGTGTCTTTTCAGGAGACTGTGGCACCGAACTTGACCATGGTGTTACTGCAGTTGGTTATGGAACGAGTGATGACGGGACTAAGTATTGGCTCGTGAAGAACTCCTGGGGAACAAGCTGGGGTCAAGAGGGGTATATAATGATGCAAAGAGATGTTGATGCCAAAGAAGGCCTTTGTGGAATTGCCATGCAGGCTTCCTATCCTACTGCATAGTTAACTTGATGATCGAACATCAAAAGTAATTGTTGTACATTAATATATGTATTTCTGCTCATGTTAATACCACGAAACTTGTAAGCTATAATATGTATCTCAAATGCAAAATCAGTGTGAGCTTGAAAGTATTCTTCAGCTTAATTATATCTTCAACAAGGCTACATCAATGTACATATACAAACATCAATTTAAATCCAATCGAAAAGCATTCAAGTGAAAGCTTCATTACATCCATATAGAGAAAGTTTGATCATTCAAACATCTATTCAACAAGGGTACATCAATGTACATATGAAAATCATCCACTCCTCCACCGCTTCAAAATATGGTTATACAACTTTTAACACAGCCCAATTTTCTAAATCCTTTTTGTAAACTCGACATCTCATACAATCAAGATCCACACAGTGGCTGTCGATCTTGACCCTCACCAAAAGACTCTTGGTAATATATGTAATCTTCAATGAGTAGGAACTTTTCGGTCTCCTCAAAGTCTATAATAAGAGAAGGACGGTTTATTAACCTCCGTAATGAACTATTGATAAAACTCCGACCCTCAAGGAGGGGAAGAGTCCCCCACATACCTAACTTCAAAATCAATCATCGTCCTACCTACAAATGGACTTAACTTTATGAAATCTAGTTACATTTGTCTCAAGAAGAAATCGCCAACGCCATGCAGCCACTATAGAGAGGTCCCTAGCCTTTATATCATAAATAGCTAAGCCACCGTGAGAGAGGAGGGAGAACATTATCCCACTGGAATTTTTACAGTCTTATTTTGAACCGCTAATATGTTCTAAATTATGCACTTTTATTGATTTGGGGTTATAATGTTTATATATAGTAATCATATGATCGTTAAGCATTCAAGGTTCGAAAACCCCAAGATGGTGCAAAAGAAGAGGAAAAGCTGCTCAGCATCAAAATTATCCTTATATAGAATTGAAGGTTACCACCATATGAATTCATGCAACTTAAGAGAAGAGTTCATGTGATAAGCATTAATTGTTGACTCACACGTCGTGTGGATCTATCTGTTAGGGTTTATAAAATACTAAAGACAATCCAAACAAGCATTAACCCAAACACACGAAAAGGTCGACTGACAAGGCGGACCCAAGTTTTTTTGTGGCTAGTGATACCATATAATGGCAAAATAAAATTAATTAAATTTGAGGGTGTTGTTTGGATTTTTTTCAGATATTCAGATCGGCTCAGGTTAACAAGGTTTCATTTGTTGTTCCGGTATTTTAGAGCCAGAATTTGAAACAAAACATTATTTATATTAAGCCCTATTAATTAAATTGTTATTTTTAAAGTAAACTAAAGTATTTCAAAAGTATAAATCAAAGATTGAATTATATCATATCATCATTTTGCATTAGATTTTGGTGGCATCAAAAAATCACCCGTAGCACCCTAAAATTTGACTGGTGGCACCGGGTCGAAAAACTTGAAATTTTATACTCCGTTTGTAAAATTAACCGGTGGTCCGTGCCACCACGGGCTATAAACTGGGGCCATATATGTCAACTGACACGACCCTATGAGCATAGGTCTGTCAATGAGTCTGATCTTGCTTCAGATCCGATCCGATCTACTCCATTTATTGGATCCAATGGGTCTAAATATTGGATCCATCGCCCCAATAAGAGATCCAATAGGTCGACCCATTTAATTGGATCACTACATGGGTCGATCCAAGATCTGTCTGGGTTGATCCATTTAATATTAAACTACCCGCCACCACCATGGCTACCGCCGTCGCCTATTACCACCCCCGTCACCCGTCCTCGCCATCACCACCACCACCACCGCTGACCACCGGCCGCCGCCACCGTCACCGCCGGCCCCCATCTGCCGCCGCCGACACCCCGTCACCACCACCACCACCGTCACCGCCGGCCCCCACCCTCCACCGCCGACACTTTGACCACCACCGCCGACCATCAACCGCCGCCACCATGATATCTATCTGAAATGCAAAATTAGTGTGAGCTTGAAGGTACTATTCAGCTTATATCTTCTTGAAGGCTACATCAGTGTACATACACACGTCAATTAAAAAATGAAAAGCATTCAAGTGAAAGCTTCATTATATCCATATAGGAAATCTTTGATCATTCAAACATCTATTTAGATGATAAGAGAGCTACCAAGCTAAGACGGCCATAGCGCTTGCTGAAAGTTGACGGTGTTCTTTTTTTTTCTTTTTTTGAAGGACAAAATTTATTTACCCCGTCTAAAGAGGAATACAATGTAGTGGAATTAAATATAGAAAGTTAGAAACTTTGGAACCAACCTAGCCACTTTAAAAATGTAAGTTTCCCTCAAGTGGAAATCCCAAAAAACAAAAAGACTTAAAAATTACTCGCAAAGGGTATGCTTTTTAGGCTTTTTTAAAACCAAAAGTGACCCCATTGTGGTACCTCCACAAAAGGACCATAAAGGTGTCTAAAAGGCTTGTGATATGAAACTCATACACTCCTCTACCGCTTCAAAATGTGGTTATACAACTTAAACACAACCCAACTTTCTAAATCCTGCTTGTAAACTCGGCATCCATAGAATCAAGATCGATCTTGACCCACACCAAAAGACGATTGGGAACTTATGTTATCTTTAAAGAGCATGAACTTTTCCATAAAGTCTCTTCATCGTCTCTAAAGGGAGGGACGGTTTATTTAACTCCGTAATGAACTAATGGTAAAACTCCAACCCTTGACAAGGGAAAGAGTCCCACACTGACCTAACGTCAAAACCATTCATCATCCTACCCGGCCATAAATGGACTTCATTATGTGAAACCTAGGAACATACATTAGGCTCAAGAAGAAATCTACAACACCATGCACCCACTATAGAGAGATCACTAGCATTCGGTGCCTAAGCCACCGTGAAAGTGGAGGGAGAACATTATCCCAATTGAACTTTTTCAATCTGATTTTGAACAGCTAATGTCTTCTAAATTATGTATTTTTATAGTTGATATTTGTCTTTGCTTGATTTGGAAGCTACAATGTTTATATATATTAATCATATGATCTATTAAGCATTGGAGGTTTGAAAACCCCAAGATGGTGCAAAAGAAACGGAAAAGCTACTCAGCATCAAAATTATCCTTATAAAGAATTGAAGGCCACCACCATATGATTCAATGCAACTTAAGAGAAGATTTCATATGATAAACTTTAATTGTTGACTCACACGTAGTGCGGGTCTATCTATTAAAGCATGTCATGTGGAAGCATTAGAAAATAGTACTGATAATAAAAGTCTTGATAGTGGAAAGTAGAGATAGATTGCACTAGAGTAATGCTGCTCCTTTATTATCTTCTTCACCAAGTACACATTCCTTTGAACCCACAATCAAAATTCATTCAAATTTTTGGCGCCGTTGCCGGGGACTAAGGTTCTAACTGTTTATGCCAAGCTCTTCTCGTATAGGTACGCCGGAGCCAAATGACTCAGAAATAGAAAAAACAGCAAAAAGACTAGGGAAGCAAGCACGAATAAGAAAACAACAAGGAGAATCATCAAACTCACCGGTCATCAATATTTGGAAGGATATTGAGTTATCCTCTGAGTCTGAGAGAGAAGAAAACATCAGCTCCTCATCTGAAGAGGAAGAAAAGGTAATCTCAATGGCAGCACCACCGGAGCTAACTTTGAGGGTGATAGCAACACAGGATGTTGCACAAGTGCCTATTTGCATTAGGTATCCGGCTAATCATGGTACATTTATTTTAAAAACCGGTTTGGTCCATCTCCTACCAACATATCATGGGTTAGAAAATGAGGATCCAAATAAACACTTAAAAGAATTTCATGTCATTTGTTTGAGTATGAAACCCAATGATGTTGCGGAGGACCTCATAAAATTAAAGGCATTTCCTTTTTCTCTAAAAGACCGTGCGACTGATTGGTTGTACTCGCTACCGCCTAACACGGTAGCGACGTGGGACCAAATGCAAAGGCTATTTCTTGATAAATTTTTTCCAGCCTCTAGAGCCGCAAGTATTCGTAGAGAAATATGTAGCATTAAACAGAGAGATGTTGAAACACTCCATGAATACTGGGAAAGGTTTAAAAAGCTTTGTACTAGTTGTCCCCAACATGGAATATCGGAACAATTATTGTTGCAATATTTCTATGAGGGTTTGCTTCCCATGGAGAGGAGAATGATTGACGTTGCCAGTGGTGCAATCTTTAACCAGACTCCAACTCAGGCTAGAAGCCTAATCACCACCATGGCTGAAAATTCTCAGCACTTTAATGTGAGAAATGACATGCGACGTGAACCGCAAAGGGTAAACGAGGTTAATATTAATGGCATTGAAAATAGATTATCTGATTTGGCTAAACTTGTTAAGCAGCTACTTGTAGGAAAAGAACAGGTTCGTGCATGTGGAATATGTAGTGACATGACTCATCCTACGGATACGTGTCCTACACTTCGAGAGGAGAAATTTATGCCAACCGAGAACGTGAATGCAGCAGGAGGGTACCCGGGACAACCCTCGCCTCAAAGATTCTTCAACAATAATTCCTATGGTAACCTAAGGCCCCCTCAATTTCAGAATTTTCATCCGAGGCCTCAACAACAATTCCAGCAACGAGCTCCATTCAATCCAAACCATGGATCACCAAGTACTTTAGGTACATCCCTTGAGGATTTGGTTAAATCTCTAGCTAACAGTACCATGACTTTTCAACAGAAAACGGATGCAAGCATTCATAACTTGGAAGCTCAAATGACCAAGCTTGCAACATCCGTAAACCGCTTGGAATCTCAAGGAAAGTTACCCTCTCAAACAGAGACAAATCCGAGGCAAAACGCAAGCTCAATCACCTTAAGAAGTGGCACAAAATATGAAGGTCCCAAGATACCAGATGGTGATCAGATGGTGCAAGAAAGAGAAAAGTCACCGGCACCAATGCAAATTGACAAACAACCAGGTGAGTCAACAAAGGTGAGTCCGCTCGCAAAGGTAACTCCACCTCCCTTCCCTACTTGTTTTCAACTATCAAAGAAAATTAAAGAGGAAAAAGAAATTTTGGAAACTTTTAGGAAAGTGCAAGTGAACATCCCACTTTTAGATGCAATTAAACAAGTCCCCCGTTATGCAAAATTTTTAAAGGACCTTTGCACAAATAAAAGGAAATTAAAAGGGAATGAAACTGTTAAAGTAAGTGAAAATGTATCAGCTGTGTTACAAAAAAAGCTACCCCCAAAGTGCAAAGACCCTGGTGTTCTCACCATTCCTTGCAAATTGGGGAATGTTGCGGTTGATAGAGCCATGCTTGATCTTGGAGCATCGATAAATGTGATGCCTTTTTCTATTTACAAAACCCTGAATGTTGGTCCCTTAGAAGAAACCGGGGTGGTTATTCAACTCGCTGATCGATCCATCGTACATCCAAAAGGTGTACTAGAGGACCTATTGGTGCAGGTGAACAACCTGGTCTTCCCTGCTGATTTTTATTTCATAGACATGGAGGAGGATTCACATCCTAACTCCACGTCAATTTTATTAGGGAGACCATTTTTAAAGACATCTAAGACAAAAATCGATGTTCATAGTGGCACATTAACAATGGAATTTGATGGTGAGGTAATCAGTTTCAATATTTATGATGCCATGCGTTTTCCTAATGATGTTTCCTCTCTTTGTTTTGTTGATGCTATTGATCCTATATCTCAAGATTTGTATGAACTTTCCTCTGTTGATGCCTTGACTACAATCTTGAGTATGCCTTGACTACAATCTTGAGTAAATCTTTAGACGAAGCAGGGGTAACACGTTTAATGAAGGGGTTTGAACTTGGACCCGAGTTTCACGAGTTGGTGGCTTTCATGGATATAAAGAAAGTCAAGTATGATGTCTCTCAAATTAATTTACCCACATCTCACAAGAAGTTACTTCCTTCTATTTTGCAGGCCTGTGCTAGAGCTAAAACCACTTCCCGAGCACCTCAAGTATGCTTATCTTGGAGAGGGAGAAACATTACTGGTTATCATCTCAAGCCATCTCTCCACTTTTGAAGAGAAGGAACTGGTGACAACCTTGAAAAAGTACAAGGAGGCAATAGGATGGACTATAGCCGACATCAAAGGCTTAAGTCCTTCCACCTGCATGCATAAAATTTTAATGGAAGAAGACTTCAAGCCATTTCGTGAAGCTCAAAGGAGGCTGAGTCCTCCTATGTTGGAAGTTGTGAAGAAGGAGATTTTGAAGTTGTTAGATGCTGACATGATTTATGCCATCTCGGATAGCAAGTGGGTTAGCCCCGTGCAAGTCGTACCAAAGAAAGCTGGGGTAACCGTTGTGGAAAATGCCGAAGGAGTGATGGTCCCAACTCGAGTACAAAGTGGGTGGCGAGTATGTATTGATTACCGAAAGCTAAATGCATCAACACGTAAGGATCACTTTACACTTCCTTTTATCGATCAGATGCTAGAGGGACTCGCAGGTAAGTCCCATTATTGTTGTTTAGATGGCTTTTCTGGGTTCCATCAGATTCCAGTTGCACCGGAGGACCAAGAAAAGACCACATTTACATGCCCATTTGGTACATTTGCTTATCAACGCATGCCTTTTGGTTTATGCAACGCACCTGCTACTTTTCAACGATGCATGGTGAGTATTTTTTTAGAATATGTTGAAAACATCATTGAAGTTTTCATGGATAATTTTACTGTCTATGGAAACTCCTTTGATGAATGTATAGAAAATCTCACTAAAATTCTTAAAAGATGCATTGAAACCAACCTTGTTTTAAACTTCGAAAAATGTCACTTTATGGTAAACCAAGGTATGATTTTAGGGCATGTTGTTTCAAGTAAGGGCATTGAAGTAGATAAGGCTAAGACTGATGTTATTAAGAACTTACCCTACCCCACTTTGGTGAGGGAAGTCCGGTCATTTTTGGGTCATGCAGGTTTCTACAGAAGATTCATTAGAGATTTTTCACGCATTACTCAACCGATGTGCCGTCTACTTCAAAAAGATGTAGAGTTCAAGTTTGATGAGTCGTGCAAGAAGGCTTTTGATTGTTTGAAAGAAATGCTCACATCCGTGCCGATCATGAAAGCTCCTGATTGGAAGTTACCATTTGAGATCATGTGTGACGCGAGCAACCATGCTATTGGCGCTGTTCTTGGGTAGCAGGTTGGAAAAGACCCACATGTCATATATTATGCCTCACGTACACTTGATAGAGCACAAGCGAACTATTCCACCACGGAGAAGGAATTGCTTACGGTGGTATTTGCTCTTGATAAATTTCGTCAATATCTTTTGGGTACTAAAGTAATTGTTTTTACAGATCATGCAGCTTTGAGATACTTGATGGCCAAAAGGGATGCAAAACCAAGACTGATCAGGTGGGTTTTGTTGCTTCAAGAGTTCGACTTAGAGATCAAAGATAAAAGTGGAGCACATAATCCGGTGGCAGATCACTTGAGCAGAATTGTGTCGGCAAACGAGGAACCACCATTGAATGACCAGTTCCCAGATGAGCATTTGCTGGCGGTGAAGACCATGGTTCCTTGGTATGCTGACATAGTTAACTACCTTGTCACCCGAGAGACACCAAAGGAGCTACCCAAAGCGAGACGAGATAAGATCAAAAGTGATTCTAAGTACTACATTTGGGATGACCCCTATTTATGGAATCAAGGCCCTGACCGTGTCATTCGCCGATGTGTAAATGACGATGAGGTACAATCTATTTTAAAATTTTGTCATTCTCGAGCATGTGGGGGCATTTTGGTCCAACGAGGACAGCACGCAAAGTGCTTGAGAGTGGCCTATTTTGGCCACATATCCATAAAGACTCGTATATGTTTTGTAAAGCATGTCCTCGTTGCCAACACACCGGTAACCTGAGTCGAAAGGATCAAATGCCTTTACACCCAATTCATGCTTGTGAGATTTTTGACATTTGGGGGATTGACTTTATGGGGCCCTTTCCATCATCTTTTGGGTATAATTATATTCTGCTTGCAGTCGATTATGTCTCTAAATGGTTAGAGGCGAAAGCGACTAGGACCGATAGTGCTAAAGATGTTTCAGATTTTGTCAAAGATCAGATCTTTTGTAGATTTGGGGTCCCTAAGGTGGTTATTAGTGATAGAGGCAGCCATTTTGTGAACCGTGTAATGACAACACTATTCAAGAAGTATGGCGTGCAACACCGCGTGTCTACTGCCTATCACCCACAAACAAATGGGCAGGCCGAGGTGTCAAATCGAGAAGTGAAGCAGATTCTAGAGAAAACGGTGAACTCAACACGCAAAGATTGGTACTTAAGGCTTAACGATGCGTTGTGGGCTTATAGGACTGCATACAAAACCCCCATTGGTATGTCTCCTTTTCGCTTGATTTTCGGAAAAGCTTGTCATTTACCCGTAGAGCTGGAACATAAGGCTTTTTGGGCTGTCAAACGGGTAAATTTGAACTTAGATGCAGCTCGTGTTCATCGAAAACTCCAACTCCAAGAGTTAGAAGAGATACGAAATGATGCATTCGAGAGTAGTCTAGCTTACAAGGACAAAACCAAAGCTTTTCATGACAAAAAGTCTTCACGCAAGACATTTGTAGTTGGTCAAAAAGTCCTTTTATGCCACTCTCGTCTAAAACTTTTTCCTGGTAAGCTAAGATCTTGATGGGTGGGACCCTTTGTTGTTACTAATGTATTTGCTCATGGTGCCGTACAGATAAAAAGTGATAAAACAGGGAAAGTTTTCAAGGTGAATGGTCATCTTTTGAAGCCATTCTATGAAGGCTTCAATCCACATGATGTAGAGGCACTCCGATTCGAGAAGCCACCTGTTGAAACATCTTAAAGGGAATTCGGTCTAGCCAAAGACCTAAAAGAAAGGCGCTCTGTGGGAGGCAATCCATGCTTTTATTTAACTTTTTTTTTCCTGCATTTTTTTGTCATGTTAGTTTGTTTCGTTTTTTTTCTTAGCACTTTCTTTTTTTTTCAGGATATCTGCTTGTTTCCCGTGGCGCTTACATTGGACTACCTGCACACATCACAAATCAGGGAGTTTACTGTTTCCCATTGTGGGGATAGCTTGTATTTTGTTGTGTACATTGTGTGTTTTAGTATTTTTGTCAAGTTAACCTTCACCTTGTGTTTGATTATCTGAGAAATTGACATGATTAGGCATTTTAGGCATAGAGTTAACCATAGGTTTGAGATGTGTATAGCATGATTGAGTCATAGTATGTCCATGATCTACTTGAATTGTGTTAGATTTAATGCTTGACTTCTGCTAATCTTATGAGCTACAAACCACCATCTGTGAGACTTTGAGCCTAACGACCCAAAAAAAAGGGTCACATATTCATTTCGGTGTGTTTTACGTCTTCACTAGATAAAGCTTTTAGAACTTGTATCGATTCTCCTCAAGGTTGTATTGATGTGTGCCAACTAGAATCATTAAGGTATTTCTTTAAAAAAACTCCCGTTTTACTTTTATCTTGTTCGTAAACCTTTACACCACTTTAAACCTTTGCCTCTTCTTATTTCCCAACCCACACTACAACCTAAAATGAAACATCGCCTAACCCTAAACCTGAGACTTGTGAATCTGAAAACGAATCAAGTGTTCAAAAAAAAAAGAGAATATCTAGTTTAGTTTTCCCAAAAAAAAAGCAGTAAAACAAGCTGAACACTTGTCTGAAAGGAAGTGTATGTGTTATGCGCGATTAAGGAATTTAAGCATGCAAGTCTCCCTAGACATCCCCAATTTGCTGAGCCTAGATTGCTACCCATCACAAGACCTTTTGATTTATGTTGAGCACACAATCTAAACAATGGAGAGTGAGAATTGGTACAAGCCTATGATAAGCAATTGATAGTGAATTGACGTTTGAGCGATACATAGTTGGCCACTTGAGTGAATATACACATTGAGTGTTTTCTTATCTTAAGTGAGAGTTTGTAAGATTAGTTTTTGTCAAGTTTTATGTTCTTCACATGCTTGTAGTGATTGTTGATGTATCAAGATCATGATATACTATATGTTTTGATATACCTATGTGATTCCGAGTGCCTGAGACGTCTTGGTCTTGTCATTGCCGAGGACGGTCAATGAATAAAGTGTGGGGATATTTGATAAGTGCTTATAATCACACATTTACATGACTAAATATACAAAACTTTGAATGCATTGATGCTTAAATGTTTCACAATGTAATTAATAGTGAAATGTTTGCTAAAATGTTTTAATCGTGATAAAGATGCTTAATTATCGTAGTTTCTTTATAATTTTAGGTTTGACAAGTAACGGAGGATGGATGCAAGTCTTGGAGATGCCAAAGCCATAAAGAGTACACCGGTCAATGGAGTGCAATGTGAAATCTTGTTACCTCAAAACTCTTAGATACATTAATCTTTACTTTGCAAGAAAAAAAAAGTTGAAGTTTTTAAGTGTGCATCAATTGAAAGCACTTAACATGGCTATCAAAATGAAAGGACCAATTATGTCAACTAAGATTCTTAAGGGTTCTTATAACAAGTTTGATAGTTAAATAGAAATAAGAAAGAAAAGAAAATATGGAGGCTTGAGGACCTGGTGATTTAGGAGGGCTAAATTGAAAGAAAAAAAAACGTGGAGGTGGCACCTGGTGGTTTTTGGGGACGAAAACAAAAGAAGAAAAAAAAAGGAGGATTGAAAAAGGGGGGCTGGCAGTTCGAAGCAGGGAGAACCAAGAAGCAGTTTTCTGAGGTTGATTTTTTTTGGAGGGCGCACATGCAGGAAGGAGAGAAACAGGGAAGCAGTGATTTTTGGTGGATCTCGAGCAGAAAACAAAGAGAAGGAAGAACAGATTATTTCGATCTTGGTATGAATTCATTGATGTGTGGCTAGTTTTCTTTACTTCAACTCTAGGGTTTCAAGCAATTGCAATTTATTTTTATATGGTTGTTTAAGATTTGGTGTTTTAGTCACTTGGTTATTTATCTAATTTCTGTTCTTGAATGATTATTGCTATCTTATATCTTTACAATCTGATCAATTGTTTATGATTTTGGTAGCAAGTTGTTATATTGATTCTTAAATCTGGAATTGTTTAAGAATTAATTGTAAGTGACGATTAACATGTTAAATTTTGTAGTAGATATCTACTTCATGTTATGAAATTAGATAAAACGATAAAAAGAATTAATCGAGCTTACGTGTTAATTCATTCGGAATCAGGTTCGATCAGAGCTTTATACTAGCTTCAATTAGGACTTTAAGAGCTTGTTTAAATCCTTTTGAATGCTAAGAATTGTTTAGGATGCTTATCTCTAAACAAATTGTTTTGTAAGTTGGAATCGGTCATTAGAGCTTATTAATGACTATAACTGATTTAATCAAGTGAAGAGCTCGCATAATACACTATCGACAACAACCGCTGAAAGTAAATTGTGATTGTACCCTAGAGTTGGATGTTTCTTACCTACTTGTTTCTTTTTAACAAAAAAAAATCTCAGTTTAATGCATGCTCGATTTTATTTAAATTATAAATATTTTATTTCGGTATTCAAACCTTCCCCCCTTCAAGTAACTTAGGTGTTTATAGTTACACTTTGTCCCTGTGGATTCGACCCGACTTGCCACTGTTACTATATTTATTTATAGTTCGTAGTATAGTTGGTATTATTATTTGGTGGACTCGGCATCCGTCAACTAACAATAAGACAAATATGAAAGCAAAACAATAAGTAACGAATCAATGGGGTACTAACAATCCGAGCTCAATAATACCAACACTTGTAATAAACAAGCACGGGCCAATAAACAATGGGTACATGGACCTGCACATCCAAAGTACCAAATAATGGTGGATAAGGTGTTGGGCACTACACCTCTATCCACAAACAATAACAATACAGTAACTATGGTTAACCAATACGCCTCCTAAACCCTTATCACACCACAATGAGGAGACGCCGTAACAAATCACACCGTTACGGAAGTGTCGCGCCACCGGTGCCACGGTGACGTGCCTATAGTACCCCATAGGTGGATAAATAGCTCGCATACCCGGAGTAAGACGGTCAATACAATAAACAATGAATCAATAACGATGAGGCAATAACAATACGATACCAATGGTGACACAATCTCAATAAGGAACTCTAAAGAGGTATATAATAATAATAATAATCAATAAGTCAATGAACGAACGAGTCTAACCAATCTAACTAGACGGTACAAGACGTGAAAAGAACCAAGTTTAGTTTCGATGTAAGAAAAGAAAAAGTTTTGGGACTTAACTTATATACAATGTTTTTAAAACAAGATAGTTTGAGAAGAACTTGGTTTTAAATAAAACAGGAATCCTTATTAAAGATAGGCATATGTACCAAACCTCAATAACCACATGTCGAAGAATCAAGAACGAAGACTAATAGGATCAAAACGGAACCTTTGACAATATAATGATAGTTAAGTATAGATAGCCATACATAGAAGTTAAGAATCCGTACGAAAAGATAATATTTGTAAAGGAAGATGGAATACGTACAAACGACCGCAATAATTTTAAGAGGAGGTAAAAACCCGTACGACGATAATAATTGTAAAGGGAGCTAGAATCCGTACCTTAACTCACAAGTGAAGCCGCCTCGTAATCTACTAATAGTTCAAAGTAAATTCCTCTTTACACCGCCTAGATAGCAAATATATTTCATAAGTACTCATAGCCCGCTCCTATTCCTTTTTCATAAGTAGTTTTGTTATTCTATGTATCACTTTTCGTTGATGTTAACCTACTCAAGTTGTTGAAATTAAATCATTTCCCCATCTACTATTAAACTTACCCAACTTTCACTTGTTTCTTCAAAATAACCTTGTTTCATAATGATTAGTTTTAATATCAGATTTACAATATTAGTGTATTAACTGAGTCATGCTTACCTGTAACCCCATTGTTTCAGAGTCAATGTGTCTAATACTTCCTAATTGCAAAAACACTAAAAATCGATTTATTACCTATAGCCATCGACTGTTTTATGTTAATTAGTTACCAGAGCATTGCAATTTGAAGGTCATTTGTATAAATCAATTCAATATCTCACTTCCATTACTAACATGATATTCACTTCCATTCTTATACTTCTTAACTTATCAGTACCTAATGTAGAAATCGATGTCAAGTAAATAATCAATGTCGGTGACTTTAGGATTACAAATATATTCAACGTCAATCGATAATTGAGACAGAAGCAGAGGAAATCGGAATTATAGCATTAAAACGATTGAATGCTAACCTTACTCGTGGTAACAAGAAACCAGAATGAGCCAAATCAGTCTAACTGCAGCTCCTCGATTCCTTCCTTGCCGTCGCACACTTCCGTCCGTTGATTCCCTCTCTCACTTCGATTCGAGTAAACAGATGGATGGATCGAGAACATTGAAGATTGCCAGGGTATTTAAACAGCTTCATCGTTGGAGAGTCATGAGCATCAAATCGCATACATAGGGGATTCGTTCCCCTTTTCCCGTCGATTTGTTTGAGACGTCCAATTGTTTAGGTTTAATGGGTTAAAACATGTTGGCTATAAGTTGGTTAGTCCAATTGTTTAAATCTTGGCCCAAGTTCTTATTTGTTTGATTAATGGCTCTACTTAGTTATTCATTATTATTATTATTATTATTATTATTATTATTATTATTATTATTATTATTATTATCATTATCATTATTATTATTATTATTCCAGGGTATTATAATATGTATGTGCCTTAGTGCGATATCTTGTAAACACTTCGTCATAATAAAGAAGTCTGTGGTTCCTGCCCGTGGACGTAGGTCGTGAACTGACGACCAAACCATGTTAAATCCTGGTGTCGTGTTTATCTTGTTTTGTTATCCGCATCTTCTAATGCTTGTTTGGGGTATCCTGAATCCTAACAAGTGGTATCAGAGCTAGTTCTCTAGCTCGCGTATTGTTGATTGAAGATCTCATGCAAAAGCAAGTTGTGCGGTTTTGCTGGATGAGGGCACTTCACTTCTGGTTCATCAGGATTACGCGGCGGCGTTAGAAGGAGAAGATCTACTTCCAGGTGATATGGGGGAGAATGGAAAGAGATGTTCCGGCAAAAGGAGGTTTTGTGGTGTATGACGGATAAAGTGTTGTACGGGGAGGTGGATCAAACGACAACGGCTGTTGGTTTGTGGGAAAAAGGTCAAAAGGTTTGCATGTACCGTCCTTGGAGTTGGAAAATTAATCGGACGAAGTCGAGACGACACGGGTGGAGATGGTCTCCGGTGAAATCATGTGATGGGTGTCGGACTTCGTGACTCGGTGAAATCACGTGATGGGTGTCGGACTTCGTGACTCAAGAAAGGAGGTAGTCCCTTCGGGGAGGTTGGAAGGAAAGAGAGGGTTCTTTGACGATCTCCGTTGACTAGTAGAAGAGAGTTTAAGTCAAGAGGGAGATTATTGATTGTGACTTGAAGATGAATCTTGGATTAATGAAAGAATCTCTTAATTATTTTAATATATTGTTTCCTAATTTAGATTAGGGCAACATTTAGGTTTCTTGTTTAGCTATAAATATCAAGCCTAAGGTTCAGTCATATGTATACGTCTTAGGGTGACATCTTGTAAACACTTTAGTCATAATAAATAAATCTCTGGTTCCTGCCCATGAACGTAGGTCATGACCCTGCCGACCGAACCACGTTATATCTTGGTATCCTGTTTATCTTGTTTTGTTATCCGCATCTTTTAACGCTTGTTTGGGGTATCTCGAATCCTAACAAATCGTATTAGCAAATCATAAACCTTTAATTGCTCTACAATCAAATAACGCATGGGACAAACAAAGGACAACGAATTAGCAACAGAACCTAAGAGGAAATAAGATAAATGTATGATTGATAAAAACCTCTACCGCAGGTAATAGATTAGCAAGTAAACAGATGGATTATGTTCAGAAAGTTCAAAATTTTCCCCAAAGTAGCAGATACCACTGTTATATATGCCATTTAAAAGAAAGAATTGATTAAACATTTACTGTAATTAACTTGAGGCTTATGGGCATTGAATTAAATGTATTTTTAAGCCTCATTTTGACAAATTACCACATGAACCAGAAGTATCAAAATTGTTGGAATTAATGATTTAAACTAAAGTTAGTGTTATTTCACAGTTTTTTATATTTGTGTTAATATTATTTATGTAATAAATAAGTGGGTGTGACTTTTAAGTGGCGGCTATTGATACCCACCACGGCCAACTGCCTCCGGCAGTTTTGGTGCCAAGGAAAACCGCCATTTATATGGCTATATAAGGTGCAAAATGTACACAGTCCGGTGTGAATCGAAGTTAATTCCTTTCGTGAATTACTATATACCAATTTCTGTGTTGTTGTTGTGTGATCCAAGTGCAATCCGTGTATACAAATTTCGGTATATATTATTTTGTTTGACTATGTGTATGCAATACTGCATATACTTTTATATACTTACTGTATGACTTCAAAATTGTGTCAATCAACCACAGAGGAAGTATACGAACACGAAGAAACTCAAAATTGGGCATAAAGCAGGGGCGGACCTACGGCTTGAGTAACGGGGTCACGGGACACCATCCAATTTTGTACGCGTAGTGTAAATTTCGATCTCGCGTAGTGTAAATTTCCATTTTTTCGAGATTGTGCTACCATCCATTTCAAATTTTAGGTCCGGTGCTACCATCCATTTTAAATCCTGGTCCGCCCCTGGCATAAAGGATGGATCCTTAATAGCGGAAAACTCATATACGACCATAGAAAATTCATGTACAGATTCAAACATCAGAATTGCAAGTAGGCGTGAGCAATTGAGAGAAAATGATGAGTTTGAAAATCATTTCCAAAAGGACCCCTGGAGACAACGACAGATTGAAGTGCTGCGAAGTTTGGATCATTTGAAAATTCATGACAACAATTATTCAAGTCGTTATATGGCAACAATTCAACAAGGAAAATGAAGAGATCCAGATGTTATATCTGTTTGAAAAGGGGACATGCTTACTGGAATTGTCCAAACAAGCATAGAAGAAATGTTTTCAAGAATAGTAATCTAATGAAATCGAGCAATTTGAAGAATAAGAGCAATGTTGGAACAGAAGATACCCGTGATGGAATAATCATTCCATCTCCGAATTGGGTGGTGACTGGATCAGATGAAAGGGGTTGAACGATATTTTGTATATATCAAACGAATATCCAAGACATATGACTTCAAGCTTAGAATTATTTGACAAAATCAAACCAGGATCAATTAGCAATAAAGGTTTGAATGTTCAAGGTTATTGAGAAGTTATAGTACTAACTGAGACAAGAAGTTTTGTGATACCAGGAGTATATTATGTTCCAATCAGTGGATTAAATGTGTTAAGTCTAAGCCAATTAATAATTCAAGGATTTAAGGTAACTTTTAAAGATTCGAAATGTTTTTTTTTTTGAAGAGGGCTTTTGATGATGAAAGCAGTGATGAAGATATTGATGATGGCAGCAGTGGAACTGAAGAACAAAGTGAAGTTTTTGATGAAAAAAACAGAAAGGAGGAGGAACAAAGGCTTGCAAGTGTCAAAGGAAAAGCCATACAAGCCATAATGAAATATTATGACTCTTTATATTTTGAAGATGCTAAAATTGAAGAGAGATTTGATGGCATACAGCAATCAAAGGTGCCTTCTAAGAATGACTTTGATAGTCTGATTTGTTTTTTACAAATGATAGATGAACAAGAGATAGTTGAGGATTGCAAAGGTTTTGCGAAAGATCATTTTGAAAAGCTGGTGAAATGGTTCCACGAAGTTTTTGTGCAAACAAAACAAAGGACAATTCCTGTGAGGATTAATAAAATAGAGCTAAGTTTGTTAGATCTCTATTTAAGAGTGAAAGACATGGGAAGACATGTCAATGTATCAATGGAAAACAAATGGAAAGAAGTGGCCCATGCATTGGGTTTCTCGAAGGAGTTTGCAGACGGATTGAAGAAGTGTTACGGAACATATTTGAGCCTCTTAGGAGCCTAATACGAAGTGGCTAAAGATTACTCCAGAGTTGATGTTGTACCAGGCGCAGAAGAGTGTTGGGGTGCAAGTGGAGTGGAGGCAATGGTTTTGCCAAGAGAAGAGGAGATACCGGGCTGTATTGAAACTGATGCAAGGAACGATCGTGAGAAAGGAAAGCTAACAGATAGGAAGCAGTTTGATGATGATAGAACTTTCATCATAAATGAAGGAAGCAAAGAACTTGATAATGAAGGCATGATGAAGACGAATAGCTATTTCTGTGGATGAAGATTGTTGTTTAAATCATTAAGGGGGAGTGTTGGAATTAATGATTTAAACTAAAGTTAGTGTTATTTAATAGTTTTTAAATACTTATATTAGTGTTAATATTATTTATGTAATAAATAAGTGGGTGTGACTTTTAAGTGGCGGCTGTTGATAGCCACCACCGCCAACTGCCTCCGCCAGTTTTGGCTCCAAGGAAAACCGCCATTTATATGGCTATATAAGGTGCAAAATGTACAGACAGCCTGGTGTGAATCCAAGTTCCTTTCGTGAATTACTATATTCCAATTTCTGTGTTGTTGTGTGATCCAAGTGCAATCCGTGTATACAAATTTCATTATATATTATTTTGTTTGACTATGTGTATGCAATACTGCATATACTTTTATATACTTACTGTACGACTTCAAAATGGTGCCAATCAACCACAGTGGAAGTATACGAACAGGAAGAAACTCAACAAAAATCACATTGATGATTAAAATAATCAGCTGAATAAACAGAACATCTGTACTTGTAACATCATGAACAAACACAAAGGGATAAAAACGTAAAGAGTCATTGAAAGGATGAGGCCTTGATCATAATTTGCAGAAGCGAATAAGAAGAACAAAATCCTAACAACAGAAGAATGGAGAGGAAGCGAGGAGATGGACCCATACCTGTAATCGACGGCGGTGAAAAGCAGACAACGAAGATGAAAATCGAAGGTCCGGTGGTAATTAAAAGTGAGTGATGCAAAGCTACTAAAGTAAAGTTATTGAGTAATTTGCTTGTATTAACCACATTGTTGGGCAACTACTATAGCGTAGCCCAGTGGTATAGCGGTTTTACCCCATAGCAAGGTTTTTTCTATAAAATAGTGAAGGGTATTACTCCCTCATGGTGCATGGCTTGGGGCTTAACCCACTAAATGTAACGCCCCAAATTTTCAAATTCAAGTAAAAACTTTAAACATAAGTCATTTGACTAAAAACAGGATTTGGCAAGATGACAGAAATAATTGAAACATATTTCAATCCTTAGGTTCGTACAAAAAATAATACCAACGTATTTACAACAAAAACAGTTTCTAGTAAGCCTACTGTCAGCGGAAGCAAATAAAAATTCATTTTAAACCCTTAGGTTTGTATAAAAGAGATATGCACGCATTTATAGTAAAAGTAATTCAGTTACACAAACAGGAGTGTTATTGTTTCAAAATTATGTTTTAAATCAACCAACAACAACCGTCAAACCGGGCAAAAACAACATTAAGATAAGCTATGAAAGCTTTGTGAGAATGCTAAACTATAAATCATATAAGCATGCGCATACATATATACAAATGCCACAAAAGTTCTTATTGATACAGTACTGCACCATCTTATCATCCGCCAAGAAGGCTAAAATGTTGCTTGTAGCCCCTAGAAGCAACATGCTACCCTCACAGTGATCCGGAGATCGATAATACACATTGTAATGCATCACACATATCACACATGAATCAGAGTTTAGGAAACTCACCTCAACAATCAAGTTATAAACACAGTGCTATGCCACAAATATCTCAGAGTATTTATGCCCACAATAACGTCCTACACATAATGTACAATTATGGTATTAAACATGTAGCATAATTTGCACTAGGAAAACTCAACAAAACACCAAGCATGCCCGTGCTTAGTGAAGGCACGCTTGTGCCTACAAGAGGCACACCCTAGGCCTATCTAGACTAGGGCACACCCGTGCCTCCTGGTATGGGCACGGTTGGATCTTGAGTGGCACGCCCGTGCCCATCAACATACATCGGTAGTTTCGCCAAGTTACTAGTTGTTTCCTGCCAAAACACCAAAACTCTCAACTTAAATTCATTTAAACACTATAGGGGTGTTGTCCTACACCCCAAATAACTTCTAACCCATAAATAACAATAAAACATGTTCAATTCTTGATTCACCATTAAATCTTCTTAAAACCCCATTTAAACTCAAATAAAAAGGCTAATAATTCTTACCTTAAGCTTGTAGGATTGCTAAGAAAGTTCAAACCACTTGATATATGTTGTTCTTGAAAAATTACAGCCTTGAGAGTATGTACGTATGTATGCATGTTTGATTTGTTGGTTTGACTATTCAAGTCAAAACTAGCAATATATATATATATATATATATATATATATATATATATATATATATATTGGCAAATGACACAAATGGTCCCTCAAATTTTTATCTTTTTTTGACAACTTTAACCTTTCAAGTTTTTAAACACCTCCTAATTTCAAATAGGCAACCCATTAAAACATAGCACTTGATTATTTTATTAAATTACGAAATTTTGAACTTTGGATCTTACACTAAATTCGTTGTTCGAAAAAACTAGATTGTTGGGCAAAACATGAACATATCATTTAACAAATGAGGAGATTGCACTTGTAACACCTCATTCCCAAAGGAAATGGAGACTACTCGTTTGACATAAACAGTGAAAAAATCTAAGGATATGTCTCCAAAACTACAATAATAAACATTTCCTAAAATTATTCATCTTCATTAGTAAATATTCTCTTTCAATAAATAGTTAACAAAGGTGTTGTTTAAAATTCTAAATTTTAAGAAAGAACATGTATCAATGCATATAACATTACCATGAGATACCTACTAATACATATCACTCTTCTAATGTAAATACAAATCACAACATTCTGAACCAACCTAATACATATTACTCTTCTAAACAAATTATCACAATTGGGTTTTTGGTGTTTGTAATCCTATTTTAGTTTGTTCCTAGAAGTTCTCTTCTTTTTCCCAAACAAATAATCACAAAATTGTATTGGAATAAACCCGTTTGAGTGTTATTTAATGTTATACCAAGAATCCAAGATGACACATTCAAACCAAACCGGGTTCAAACGGTTCGGTTGGGATATGACTTGGAATAGCTTGAAAGATATTTGAAACTGAAAAAACAAGGTGTTCGGCATGTAGCAGGATGGGCCTCCGATGTTGCTTGGTGTAAGCTCCTACTCCACGACGTGGAGTACGTGGCTTATCCCCAAGTTGGTTTTTTGATGTGCGGCAGCAGTAATATTCTAATTTTGGTAAAATAGGGTTTTCCTAATTAAAATTAGGGTTACGTGTTTAACTATAAATATCAAGCATGGGTTGAGTCATATGTACACATCTCTCAGTTAATAAAGAAGACTCTATTTCTTCCCGTGGACGTAGATTTTGACTTTGACCGAACCACATTATATCTTGTGTTTGTTTATCTTGTTTGTTATCCACATTCTTTTAACGCTTAAAGGGTGTCTCGATCCCTTACAAGTGGTAGGGAAAGGATACATGATAAGGAGAGTGGTGTTGATGGGTCGTGCTCTGACGTGCGTTTTACGTACTAGTTTTAAATTTATAAAATCTAATTATTTATTTACTAAAGGCAAGAGGACCTAATCGGTTTCTAGTATAGTAAATAAGTCGGGTGTCGAACTCTTAGGAAACCGGTATGATTCTGATTTTATTAAATTAATCTAGAATTAAACTATTTAAACTACTAAAAACAAATAAAAAGACAATTAAAGAAAATAAATGGGATTTTTGGGATTTGCATCTTCATTTTAGCAATTTTAGATGGAGGACTGAATTGTTTGATAAAGCGGGTTTTAAGCACATCCCACGTGCGGATAGTGGGTTCAGATCGTAGCCGACATTAGGCTGCCCCGGAGTGTTATAGGAAACACTCGCATCATTACGGCATCTCAACTAACTCCCGGAATGTAGAAATAGTCAACAATCTCGAGAACGACCTCCACATGCTTGTTCACATCTTCGTTATCCTTTCCGCTCAAAGGACTCTCATGTAAAAGGTGTAGAAATTGGCTTTTGATCTCAAAAGACCTTTCTTCGGGTATTTCGGGACGGTGAATACCCACTCCAGTGCCCTCGCAGACACGACTCGTGTACTCCTCGAGTGACATGTTTGCGAAATTATCCGCCATCTTCCAAAGTCGTTCTCTCTTGCGTTTAACTTGAAGAAGTATCGTCAAAAGGTTGAACGAGGTCAGGCGTGAAGGCAAAGGACATACACAATCCTAAATACCCTAAAGCAAGTCTAATAGAGTGGTAAGCGCTAATCCTAAAAGGTCCGACAAAAACAAAATGCAAAATAAAAAGAAAACCGCTACATGCGACGTCGCAACAAATGAACTGGTCTTAAGCCAAAACTCGCAGGAAACAACTTTTAACACTAATTAATAAAATATAATATCCCCGGCAAAGGCACTAAAAACTTAGATGTGCGTTTTACGTACGATTGTTTTTTTTACTAAAACAGCACGAATAGGCAAGAGGACCTAATCGGTTTTCTAGAATAGTGAATAAGTCGAGTGTCGAACTCTTAGGGAACGGCTATGATTCTGATTTTATTAAATTAATCTAGAATTAAACTATTTCAACTACTAAAAACAAATAAGAAGACAATTAAAGCAAATAAATGGGATTTTTGGGATTTATCACTAAAGATTCAAACTTTATCACCTAAACTTACCACTAACACTAGCAAGAACCTAAAGCAATGCAAAGGAAGCAAAAGCAAGCAACTTTATTAGATTAAACTATCAATGAGAAGACTTCCCTCCTTAGATTCGATTTCACTTCTTTTTAGTTAATTAATTAAATTAATTCGTGCAATGGACAATTGATTACCATATACCGATTTCTATAATCATTAGAATCCAAGAAAGATTCAACTTTTTATGTTTGTTTAGGTTAACAAAACATGTAATTAACATATAAAGGTCATTATATGCTAAGCACACACATTAAAGTTTCCTTATTTAGAAGTTTAAGCCTAGGATTGGTCTATCAATCGTCTAGATTGTTTATTAATCCTAAACAATAGAGATTCAACTTTTACAAATAGATTGGTCCTTTAATTTGTAAAACTCGGTTTATAAAAATCAAAAACAGAAAACTAAAACGTGTATGGATCTTTAATTGAACTTTGCAAGACAAATGTATGGTAAACATGTCCAAAATTAACTAAATTATTAACCTTTAATTGAGGTTCATCACCGGAGGAAAACAGGAAACCTAGCCTAGAATCATCATTCTACAGATTTGGAAATCAAGAATAAACATTAAGAAGTAAGAAAGAAAGATAAAACCGTGAACAAGCTATTATTCCAAACCTTTAAAATTCTAATTGAGCTCCAATCCTTCAAGAACAGCTTTGATCTCCTTTGGAATGCTTCTGGACATGATTTGACAGTGTTTGGGTAGAAGAAGTGGGGTGATTAACCCCAAAATGGATCTGGAGTTTTGATATAGGAAAGCTAAAACAAGGGTTTTGCGCAACGGGTAACAAGTCGCGCCGCGATCCACACTTCATCCATTATTTGAACCGGTATTATCTGCCCGTCGTGCCAATGAACTCTTAATATTGGTCACTCAGTGATCTTGAGTTGTCACCATTGGATAGACTTTAAGTTGAACCCTTTGACCAGGTGTATTATCCATTGGTCATGCCGTGAACATTTACTGTCGCGACACGATCTCGACATTTGCCCCGACATTTATTTTTTTCCCTTTTTTTTCTTTTTAACTTTTCTTTTTTCCTTTTATCTTCTTTTCTTTTATTCTTTTATTTTCTTTTCCTTTCTTCTTTTAATTCCTTTATTCTTCTTCTTGATTTAGCTTTTATTTCCTTTAATTCTCGCCTTTCTAGCCTTCAAAATAAAAACAAAGGTAAAACATACCCTTTTAAACAAATACACACACTTTCCGGCTAAAATTAATCAGATATCGCGCACAATGTATATATAATAAATGTGATATCATTCTCCAAGTCAAAATCCACAAAAAATTGTTTGTGTTATCAGAATAAGGAGGTTGGTCACACCGAGAGAAACTGTCATAAACGGAAGGGATGTGGTTCATGAAGATGGTGACATAGGTGATGCTTTGATCATATGCACCCATATAGGAGAAAATTTATCACATGGCGTATTCACAAGACCTGTTTGTTTCTTTCAACGAATGGAATGGTAAAGTAAAGTTGGAGTGCCAAGGGTAGTGGTATGGTGCAGATTAAGATGCATGACGGAGTGGTCAATCCATTGCTGGTATATCCTGGATCTTCGGAAGAACCTGATTTCTATTGGAACGTGAGCGAAGAATGGATATGAATATTCGGCAAAGGGAATAGACCGAAGGTTTCCAAGGATGCTCGAGTGACGATGCAAGGTAGGCTGCTACGTGGTATTTATGTTCTCGGAGGCAGTTTTGTGTGTGGAACGTGGGCGGTACCGTCCTTCGAGCGGAAAATTGACGTGACAAAGTCGAGACGGCACAGGTGGAGATGGTCCCTTGAAACCGCGTGAGTGGTGTCGGACTTTGTGGCTCAAAGAAGGAGGTATTCCCTTCGGGGAGGTCGGTAGGAAAGAGAAGGTTCTTTGATAATTTCTATTGACCGGTCGAAGAGGGTTTAACTCAAGGGAATATTGTTGGGATATGACTTTAAATGGCTTTGAAAATATTTAAAACTAAAAAAACAAGGTGCTCGGCTTGCAGTATATGTGCTCTATGTGCAGGTGGAGTGCTCTGCATGGGGCCTCCAATGTTGCTCGGCACGGGCTCCTGCTCATTGTTTTTTAGATGTGTGGTGGCTGTAATATTCTAATCTTGGTAAATTAGGGATTTCCTAATTAGAATTAGGCTTACTTGTTTAGATATAAATATCAAGTTTGCAGTTCAGTCATATGTACACATCTAACACTCTGAATTAATAAAGAAGTCTCTCTTCCTGCCTGTGGATATAGGTCGTGACTCTGTCCGAAGCACGTTATATCTTATGTGCTTATTTTGTTTGTTATCCGCATTCCTTTAACGCTTGAAGGATGTTTCAATCCCTTACAGGTTTAGGACTCAAGTGATTAGTGACAGGATTTTATTGTATGTCCAGTCCAATAAACAATGTAGCATAGAGCCTAAAAGGAGAGTTGACAAAGGTTATCGAGAAACAAGCATTGTGAAATCATATCAATAAAGACACAAAAGGGCTAGATCTCTAGACCACCACCACTTCTTGGATAAAAATAGATCAAATCCCTAACAAGGGATAAACAAAAAGGTACCTTTGTGCACACACCCGACGTGAAGGTGGGATCCAAGAGAGATGTGAATCAACGGGGTCGACGTGAAGAGAAGGTGGGTGCTCCATCAATGACAGTGGTCATGAGCAAACTTTACAGCTCCGATCAGAGCCTAGAGGTGTCGGTGGTGAATGCCCAACAAGAATCCAATGGTGGTGGGATGGTGACGGTGGTACGGATGGGACGGAGCTTCAATCGATTAGGTTAATGGATGGATAGGATGGAGAAGGTGGAAAATGACGGAGAGGTTTTGTATGTCTGATCTTAATAAGAGGCTAAAAGTCACTTCTCAAAATAAGTGGATGGAAGTGCTTATAAGCACTTAAAAAACAAACAGACTTATTTTAAAATGTTTGACCGCTCGCAAACATTTTTGAAAATAAGTATTTTTTTCAAAAAACAAACAAGCTCTTAGTTTCCATCTTATGTGAGACAATACTCAATATTATGTTCCCCAATCTGTCGGCATGCGGTATAGAAAAGTTAAGGCTTCCACAAAATTTATGGCCGGACATTTAATAATCAGTTGTTTCAAAGATGTACGGATGCTTCTACCTTTTGGATGATTAGAGGATATAGTACTAAAAAGCTCCATAGATGTATACTCGAGAAATAAGTAACAACGATTAAACAATAAATTTTCGCCAGGAAACCTGGGCAAATGGGAGAAGATCATAATTAGAGCACCGGTAGTGATCACTATCATTACTAACTAATCACTAACGTTAGTATCACTAACTTAACACCCATCACTACCATCACTAAACACACACAATTATTAAATTCACCTCAATTTCTGCTGGTTAAAAAAATAAAAAATAAAATGCATAACGAGTTTGGCCACTTGTTACCATCGATGTGCATGTAAGTCGGACCAGATTTTATATTTATAAGAGTAAATTACAAATTTCTTCCATGTAGGTTTGCATAAAATTTCAAATTTCGTCCTTTAGTATTGAAAATTACACTAACAGTCATTGTGGTTTATGTTTTGTAATAAATTGATCCTTTGACCGTTAAAGTTAACACAAAAAATGTTAGATTTTTGATGAAGACTATTTTACCCTTTTTTTTACATATCAATTTCGGTCCTTATGTTTGAAGTTTGTTGCATTAATGGTCCTTTAGATAATTTTTTTTAGTTTTCATTACTTTTAATTAATTAAGCTTAGTTTTAATATTTTTAAGTCTTATTAGTATTATTATATAAAATAAACTAGTAAATTGATAAAATATATTTGTGTTTTGTTTTTATTCAAATTTATATTAATTATTTAAAGTTCTCAAATTTTTATTTTTTATTTTAAATGTATTTTTGATAGTTTGATTTTTAATTATTATTGTTGTTATTAATATTATTATCATTTAATATCCTATAACCATTTTATTGAAATTAGTTGAATTAGAAGATGCGCACGCCTATTAATGTCGGGTTTATTATGGTTTAAAATAAGGTTTTTTTTTAGTTTTTATTACTTTTAATTATATAAGTTAAGTTTTAGTACTTTTAAAGTCTTATTAGTATTATTATATAAATAAAACAATAAAATGATAAATTATATTTTTTTTATCCAAATTTATATTAAATATTTAAAGTTTTTGAAATTTTATTTTTATTTTTAAATGTATTCTTGATAGTTTTATTTTTCAATTATTATTTTTGTTATTATTATTATTATTATTATTATTATTATTATTATTTTATACCCTATAACCTTATTATTAATATTAGTAAAATTAGAAGCTACTCGTGCAGAGTTGGGTATGAGTATGGATGTTAATTGGGTTTTCAATTAGTTAGGTCGGTTTAAAAAAATCACACAAAACTCGGCCTTATTAAGCTTTAGGTTAGTTGGGTTCGGATCAATCATGTTTTGGGTTAATAGGGTCGAATTTTTCGAGATACTTATAAACTAAATAATTTTTTGACTTTTGACTTTTTGAATTTAATTATTGATTTCAGTTTTTGTATGAGTACTCCTTCTAATTAAGTTTTTGAAATGTTTGTATAAATATTTTTATCAAATAAACTACTATAAGTTGTAATAATTGCATTCACAGGATCGAATTCTTTTATCTGAGGTACCAATTGATAGTGAATTGATGGTTATATAAAATAAAATAAAAAGATAACAAGACTACAATATTTCACAAGATGGTGAATTGGTGGTTGCATTCACAAGATTGAAATGTTTGTATGGATATTTTTATCAAATTTCTAGCCCTTCGTATACATGAAACACATAATGAGCGCCCTTCACATATACATTATAATGATTATATAGAAGACATAAGATTGTAAAAGAGTCGACTAGTACGTACGTGAGCACAAACATGGGTTTGTGATTCAAATTGGTGAAAAAACTTAATGTAAGCGACTCAAATTAAGACATGAAATCATAGAAAAAATATTAATAAAATACTTATTTGGTTTAATCGGGTTAACATGAACTCAAATTTTTATTTTATATAATAATACTAATAAGACTTTAAAAATATTAAAGCTAAAGTTAATTAATTAAAAGTAATAAAAACTAAAAAATATTTATGTTAAACCATAATAAACCCGATGCTAATAACCATGCACATCTTAAAATTTTACTAATTTCAATAAAACGGTTATAGGGTATTAAATGATAATAATATTAATAACAACAATAATAATTAAAAAATCAAACTATCAAAAATACATTTAAAATAAAAAATAAAAATTTGAGAACCGTAAATAATTAATATAAATTTGAATAAAAACAAAACACAAATATATTTTATCAATTTACTAGTTTATTTTATATAATAATATATACTAATAAGACTTAAAAAATATTAAAACTAAACTTAATTAATTAAAAGTAATAAAAACTAAAAATATTATCTAAAGGACCATTAATGCAACAAACTTCAAACATAAGGACTGAAATTGATATGTAAGAAAAGGGTAAAATAGTCTTTACCAAAAATCTAACATTTTTTCTGTTAACTTTAACGGTCAAAGGACCAATTTGTTACAAAACATAAACTACAATGACCATTAGTGTAATTTTGAAAACTAAAGGACGAAATTTGAAGTTTTATGCAAACCACAGGGACGAAATTTCTAATTTACTCTATTTATAAATTGGAATCACCGACACTATGACTATCATACAAATAGACAAGTGTACCTAATCATATTATACTATAGTATTGGCAGGACGGGGATGTGGAACACTCGTGAACGAGTATGATATTAGATAGAATTAAACTAATAAAAGCAATTTAAAAAAAGGGGGATTTTAGGATTTTTATATATTAAAACTAAATTTAACTACTAATTACCAACTTTTAAACTAGAGAATCAAGAAAAACATAATTCTAAACAAGGAAGATAATAAAGCAAGGAACTTTTTTAATTTAAACTATCGGAATATGAAGAACCCTTACTTAGACTCAAAGAAGCACTATCAAAATTTGAGAAGACCATTCTTGGTGATGAATATGATAACGAGGAAGGTCATGAGGATTCTGATGAAGTTTTAGAAGAGGAGGGTGAAGAGTAAAGGATAAGAAATGAAACCATAACAAATCTCTTAAATCTCCAGAGAATGATATACTTGAGCATTACATCTATGGTATGGGCAACATCTCTGAATTATTTCGACTCATGGGCAAGCTAAAGTACTCACCATTTAAGAGAGAGGTAGCACCAATTGATCACCTGAAATCTCTTTTGGTCTAGTAGTAAACGTCTTGAATAAAGTCATAGGTTTGAATCTCACATTTGTCAAAAAATGGGGGGAAGTTGGAGGTCATTGTACACCACCTTCCTAAATTCGCTCATGGTTTGTGACGAGTTGGAATCTCATGAGTGTAAGGCATTTGCGGTGGAGGGGAATCGATAAGGAACAACATCTCTCAAATAATTCAACCCATAGACAAACTAAGTTACTTAATGTATAAGAAAGACATGGCGTCTTGACCACTAGGAATTCATTTTGGCCTAATGATAAGCATCTTGATCCTAACAATATCTAATGTTAATTAGGAAGAAGCCGGTCATAAGCTCCTCAAAATCAAATTGGAGCCTGGGCGGAGGTATGAAACAAGTGTTGCTTAAATTCATAAATTGCCCTTTATATCAGATTTATGCGTTTTCGTTCTTTTATAAATTTATAAGATTTATATACATATTTGGCATATATAGATGAAACTGTGCAAATGATGTTCGAGTGTTGTACTCATGACCAAACTTAGCGTTATGAGCTTTTGGATCAGCGGTTTTGCATGAATAACAAAGTCGTTCAAGAATATTTTGAGAAATGTTTTGTGCAGCACGTACTACTAGATTTATGATCCATATAATCACCGATGTTTTATTCTTATGGAAAATATAGATGACTAAACATTGATAGGTATATTGTAAAGATGACTTTGTGCGTGTTAATAATTTTAGGTTCTATGAATAAATTTATAATTTTGCATTGTTTGTTGCTAGAAAATAGTAGGTTTTGATAAAAATGGAAAAAGAATGGTAGAAGTAGACATTTTTCATCGTTATATCTTGATAAAAGTAACATAAATTTTCATCATATCAATATATTACAGTGACGACTATTTTTGTCATAAGATATTGACGCCTATTTTTGTCATAATAGCGACGATTATTTTGGTCATAAGGTAGTGATGACTATTTTCGTCATTAATAATGACAACTATTTTTGTTCATATATAACAATAGTGGCGATTTACATAATCATTAATGGATAGTTTTTACGCGTTAGTGATGAAATTAAGTTGTCACAAAATAGTGACAATTCTATTTTTGGTTAGGGCCGGCAAATCCTGACAAGACCCGAAACCCAACCCGTACCAAACACGATCTACGTCGACACAAACACGACTTGAAACTGAATTAGGTCAAAATGGGTCGATCCAAAAATGACACGAAACTGATCGACATGAACACGATAACCCGAAGATAACATGTTTAACACGATTTTTTTATAATAATAATTAAAAAAACCAAAAAACGTTTAACTTAAATATATTATTAATTTGAAATTATATATAATAAATTAGTAACTAAATGTTGGCACTTTTAAGTTTTCGTATTTTACAATTTTTAGTTTTTACCAAAGACTTTCATTTTCATTAAATTTTCATTTTGATTTTGATAAATTAATATATAACAAAATTACAAGAATAGAAATAAGAAAACTTTGGAGAAGAAAATAGGAACTCATGAGTTGTGAAATTGAAATGGAACCCTAGCCTCTCTTGCGACGGCCCACCTCCATCGTCGTCGTCCCTCGTCCGTCACTTCATGCCTCCATCGTCACGCCTCCGGACTCGGTCGCCTCTCGGTTCAACCTTTCTAAAAGGTCTGCAACCTCCCTTAATTTTCGTGTTTTTGAAGATTTTTAGTTGTATGTTTGAATTCTCAAACTTATGTTGTGAATTTTATTTGTATTTGTGTCTTAGAACTATTATATTGGTTTTATAATTTTGTTTTTCGATATGAAACCCGACATGAAAATCAAGTTATGTAACCCAAAACATAATTTGATTTTTTTCTCCGAAAAATGGGTCGACAAGAAAACACGACCCGAACCAAACACGAATTAAGTGACACGAACCGAACACGACACGAAACTAAACTTGGTCGACATGAAAACGACACGAAAATGGTTGACCCAAACACGACTTGAACCATTTAACACGAACACGACCTGAATTGCCTAATTTTGGTCATTATTGGTGACCATTTTTGCGTTTGGTCCCTGTGATGGACCTATAATGGACGAGAAGTTACGACCTATTTTTGTCACTAAGGTCTTAGTGACTATCTTTATGCTTTTAGTGACAATTATCAGTTGTCATGAAGGATTTTGCTTGTGGTGACAAAATTGATGCCTCATTCTTAAAATACAATGCATAGACACAACTCTAATCCAGATCTGTACTTACGAAATGGATGGAATGTATAGGTAATCCCATGATCGATATGTAGGAGCACTGTCAGAAGATCTATTGATGATATATATCACTCTCAGTCCAAGATAATGGCCAACAATATGTTATGTATACTGTATACATGCGCCATGGTTGCTACAAAACAATAAATTAAAGTGTAGACACTTTAGCAGTACAGTCTAAAAGGATAAGTCAAGCAGCTAGCTAATACTTATATATTGTCAATTAGTGTAAACACCATATAAACTACTTATATGTTCAATAAAGTTCATATAAAAAACATAGTCCAAAAATTTTAATATAAAATCACAGATGCTTACATGTGATTTGTAAAAGCATCACATGTGAATTACGAAAATGTCACTCCGCCCAAAGTTTTGAATGCAATCTAGACCATTGATGTCATGGATCCAAATGCTAAAATTAGTTCCTTAATACTATAAATTATGTATGAACTATATATATATATAGAGAGGGGGAGGTTCAAGCGAGAAGTATCATTTCTGCAAGAAGTGCGAGAAGCTTTTCTAATCATTAGATGATTTAATTTATGGTTAAGATGAGCCATGTCAATTTTGTAATTAAATTAAATCATAGGGATGTTAAAATATAAAGCAAAAGAATAGATCATTTTATAACCTAACTGAAAACTTCTCCCTAATAAATCTCTCCGACCATTGGATATACCTTATTAAGATCTTCAATGGTGCCGCCACCACCATAACGTCGCTGCCACCGTAACGCCGCCGCTGACTTCCATGAGGTATATCCATCTCTCGCACACTTATCCTTGTTTCTCTTTCTCTCTTTTCTCTAGATTTAAGATCGGCGGAAGAAACCCACCTAGCTAACACCCACCGCCAAGAGCCACGAGCCACCACCTTCACCATTAAATACACCGTCAAGAGTCACAACCATTGTCGATCCACACCCCCCCCCCCTCTCTCCCCTTCACCATAGAATGACATATTCCATCCCTTCACCATCAGCGACATCAATTGCCGACATCCATGGCTCACAATTCCGACCACCACCCCTACGAAGCCTTCGAGAAAGAAGGAAGATGGAACATATTTACTTCTTCATTTTTTGTATTCTCTTTAATATTTACGTTTTAATTTTTTTTCAATTTACTTTAAGGAAATAGTGTGGGTTTATTTTTTTATTTGAATTTTTAGGAGTTCTTTTCTTTTGTTTTCTGCTCAAAGGTTAGAGAAAGATATATTCATGTGTACAAATCTTATTTTTTTAAGAGTTGTTTAGTTTTTTATGTTTTTTTATAAATGTCTACTAGTGAACACAGTTATAAATGATATGTCTGAATATTACTTTAGTAAATATAGGCAAAAGTTCAAATGAAAACTGTTTTTCGTACGAGAACCGTGAGAACCAATCTTAGCCGTTCAATTCCCCTCCTTCAATTGGATTGCCCACCCATTAATTCTTTACATGCACCCTGTCATACTCAATCCCCCCATGCTCTTCATCCATGAACTCCATTATCCAAAATAAACGGACAAGATTGGTTCTCGCAGTTCTCATAAAAAACAGTTCTCGTTTAAACTCTCCCCAGATATCTTACTCCTATATAATGCATTTACCACCTAAAAAACTCTTAATTTTAAGAAGAGTAAATTTCCTAAAATACCCCTCCTTTATATCTCTCCTTTACCCCTCCTTTAAGTCCACAATTAATAAATTTAAACAAATAAGTATTAATAACATAACCGAAAATTAATGAATTTAAACCAATACTTATAACTGAATTATTTCTAACCATATATTTTTAATATTAACCTTTTGATTCATGAGATCACCATACTTATAACTGAATTAAGTCTACATATATTTTTAATATTAACTTTTGATTCATGAGATTACCTAAATTCTTGTTTTCAATAAATCAAGTTCAAGAGATTTCACAAACACCAAACAAATAAAAGAGTCAAAGAGTTGAAATTTATAAACATTGCATTCTAACTCAATTACATAATAATTAGAACTGTGAAACATTACACACACATATACATACATATATATAATCAGCAACTTTATGATTCAGCCATGCGACAAAACTCTTCTAACAAACTGAAAGACAAATAACTCAGAGTTAGCAATTTAATTCTTAATTTCAAAGTGGCTCTCGCAAAGAATCTTCACAAACTCATATTATCTTCATCTCGCAAAGAATTTTCACAAACTCATACTAGCTCTTTGTGATTATTGTGTACAAAACTAATCACACCTCCTCTTTATTCGCCATCGTCGCATTGCGCGGGTACCCTACAGTATATCAAATATGTTTATTTCTTATGATGTTTACTAGTGAACAAAGTTGCTTTTGTTTTGCAACCTTTTTTCTAGATTGGTTATGAGTTCATGAATGAACATTGGTTGTTTTAGAAAAAAATTGGTATTATATATGTAAAATACCCACTAGTGAACTTTGAACAAAAGGACTAAAAGTTTATTAATGGTTTTTGATAACGGTTGGCAGGTTGGGTGTGGATGTGTTCACTAATAAATGTTGTATACATAACAAGAAATTTGTAAATTATAGTTGTGTTCGGTAGTGAACACCGTATTAATAATAAAGTAAACGTAAATTCTAAAAATCTAGAAAAAAATTAATTAGAGAAAAAATTAATTAGGAAGAGGAGAGATAAAATATCTTCATTTACTAATTTGCCTTTTGAATGGTGTAAACACCATATAAACTACTTATTTACGGGAGGGTTCAAAAGAGAAATTTTTTCGTATGAGAACTGCGAGAACCAATCTTAGCCCTTGATTAAAATTAATCAATGGCTAAGATTTTTTGGTGGCCCATTAATGCTTCATTAATGGCTCATTAATGACTCATTAATGACTCATTAATGGCTCATTAATGTGGATTATTTCGGAAAAATCAAGTCTTGCAAATTAATTACAGCTCACTCGGACGCAATTCACGGTTGGGTAAGTGTATAAATTACCTAAATACCCCTTTTAATAAGTCATTAATAGTGTTAAAAACAGTTGTCGTTTGAACTTTTGCATATATATACAGGGGGTTCATGCGAAAAGCTTCTAATTTGTAAAAAGTGCGAAAAACGTTTTAAACCTTTAGATTAATAAATCAATGGCTTTTATGAGATGTGGTATTTTTGTAATTAAAACAAAATAAGATGGTATTAATTAAAATATGATAAGTATAAATTAGACATTTTAATCCCCCTATTCTCTCTCCTCTCTCCTCTCTCCTCTCTCCTCTCTCCTCTTATACCCAACCCTAATTTCATTCTTATTCATAATTTCATATGCCCCACGCCCCCACCCCAAGCCATTCACCAACGTCAGCCTCCTGTCGACCGCAACCGCAAACTGCCAGACGAGAAACATCATCGGCAAACGAGATTTGTGCTGCCTTGCCGCCGACCACCATATATACCTTCATCAATCGCCGGTCAATGAGATACATCATTCAGACGACAACTTCACCACCACTATCGGCTACCTTAACCAATCGCCGGTCGACTACCAAATCTACCTACACCACCGCCACATATGATGACTATTTTGTTCCGATCTGTCAACACTAAACACCATCCCCGTTCAGTGCCGCATATGGTGACTTTTTTTGTTCCGGTGTTGAAGGCCATCGTCATATTGGGTCTCTTTGTCGTCGGACACCACTCGCGATCGACCCCTACGTCAACCATCACCACCGCCGTCCTTTTTACTTCTAGTGTCTTTTTTGTTCCAATTCCATATGCGGTTTTATTAAAAACTTTGAGTTTTTTTTTTTGATTTTTTTGTTTTTTTTTGGGAAAGCAGAGTTTTTTTTAATTATGATTAACTTTCTTTATTAGTTTGTTTGGCATGTAAGTACTTTTTTGTTATATGTTATTGTTCATAATTTATCTAAAAAAAATGGTTATTTACTTTGTTCAATATTGAATTTTAAAAAAATAGATTTTTAGTAGGTTTATTGATTTAGGTAAATAGTTGGTTCATCAATGATTAAAAAAGATTTGTGTTTTAGATGTACAAATGTCTTTGATTTATTTGTTCAATATCGTTGTTTATCAATGTATCGTAACAAATTTTCTGAAAAAATGGTTGTTTAGTTTGTTCATTACTAAACTTCTAACAAAATGGATTTTTATTAGGTTTATTGATTGATTTAAGTCATTAGTTGGTTCATCAATGATTAAATAAGATATTAGTTATACAAATGTCTTTGATTTCTTTTTGTTCAATATCATTCATCAATGTATAGTAAGAGATTTTCTGAAAAAATGGTTGTTTAGTTTGTTTATTATTGAACGTCCAACAAGAGGTTTAATATCGGTGAATATTTAAAATGACAAAAGAAATTCATTAAACATGAGAGATAAAAAAATCAGAGAGAAAAATTAATTAACAAAGAGGAAAGAGAAATATTTTTGGATACTTATTTACCCTTTTGAATTATATAAAAATATTAATTATGATTAATGTGAACCACAAGATCAAAAACAAATCAATGGTTGAAATTACTTCTCGCACTTTTTTACATGCGAAAACCAATCTTAGCTGTCCAATTCCCCATCCTTCAATTGGATTACCCACCCATGAATTCCTTACATGCACCCTACCACACTCAATCCCCTCACGCTATTCATCCATGAATTCCATTATCCAAAAGTAACGGCTAAGATTGGTTCTCGCAATAAAAACAGTTCTCAAATGAACCTTCCCTTCAATTGGATTGCTCACCCATGAATTTCTTACATGCACCTTACCACACTCAATCTCTCCACGCTCTTCATCCATGAATTTCACTTACCACTTGAATAGTCAAGATTGGTTATCGTAGTTCTCATATGAAAAATAGTTCTCGTTTGAATTCTTCCTTATATATATAGGGGAGGTTCATTTGAGAACCGTTTTTATTGCGATAACCGTGAGAAGAAATAATAGCCGATCATTTTGGATATTGGAATTCATGGATGAAGAGCGTGGGGGACTGAGTGTGGCAAGGTGCATCTAAAGAATTCATGGTGGGCAATCCAATTGAAGGAGGGGGAACTAGACAGCTAAAATTGATTCTCGTAATAAAAACGGTATATATATATATATATATATTGTCAATTAGTGTAAACACCATATAATTCACATTGTATACATAGGGTGATACTTATATATTGTCAATTAGTGTAAACACCATATAAACTACTTATATATATATATATATATAAGTAGTTTGTAGCCATAATTAATCAAAGGTTTATAATAATTTTGACAAATATGTAATTAATTCAAAACACACAGTCATTTTTTGTTTCAAAAAATGATGGAGGGGTATTTTAGGCAAATTGCCTAATTAAAGGGGGGGATCACTTACCCATAATTTTTTAAAACTAAAATATCTACCAAACGCAAAGGTATTAAAATTCGAAAATTATATCAAATTAACGAGAAAAATATGCTCTTTAATATGACATCCATATTGCTATACTTTTTCAAAGAAATTTTTTTCATTTTTCTCTAGGTTTTTTTTCAACACAGCATTAGATATTTGTACATGTGCACATACCACTGTCTTTTTTTAGCACATATGCAAATAGGTGCGCATGTGCAAATTACAATAGGTGCACATGTGCATATACCACTATCTTTTTTCAGCACATACAATAAAGTCATACATGCACGGTGCATATGTAAAGTCATACATGCACGGTGCATATGTGCACAAGCTGTTCATACTACTAGGTTTTATTTTTGCGCACGTGCGTCTACGTGCATATATGCACCGTGCATGTGTGCATATATATACATGCATATGTACACCAAGCTGTATGTGTGCACGTGCAACTAAAGTTGGCTTAGTCAAACTCATTGCTAAGGCTGTAAATGTACCGAATGAACACGATCAGGACTTGTTCGTATTCGTTCATTTATCTTTAGCCGAACAAATAAACGAACACGAATGGAATTTTGTGTTCGTGTTCGTTCGTTTAACTTTAGCCGAATAAATAAACAAACACGAACGGAATTTTGTGTTCATGTTCATTCGTTTAACTTTAACCGAATAAATAAACGAACAGGAACGCGAAACGAACGAACATTTGTATTTAATTATTTAAAAGATTGGTTCGTTCGTGTACATTTTTGTTCGTTTTTAAATGATAAACAAACGTAAACAAAGGAACACACATTATAATATAAATTCAAACATTATTAAACACAAATAAACACTATATATACGCGCGCACAAATATAATATAAATATATATATATATATAATATAAACGAACATAAACAAACGGATAACCTAACCTTCATGAACATAAATGGATGAACGAGACCACTATTCGTGTTCGTCTGTTTCGTTCAATCATTTAATTAAACGAAATAAAAATATTGTTCATGTTTGTTTTTTTGTTCGGCTGAATTTAAAAGAACGAACACGAACAAGCCCCCGTTTGTTTTCGTTTAGAACTTTAGTGCACGTGTAACTCAAAGTTTTTTTTAGTCAAACTCATTTCTAACAAAAAAATTCGATAGGGTATAAGTATCTAATATATTACTAAAATTTAATAAAAATATAAATGGTTGTGATTAATAAATAGAGAAGGAGATAAAGGAAAAAAAGAAGAATAAATAAATGAAAAAGTAATTCTTGCAACTTATAAAAACTGAAAAAAAAAAGAAAAAAAAGAAAAAATAAATTAAAATTAATGCACTATATAATAAAATAAAAACATTTGCAATTTGGAACACCAAAAAGGCGCGCACAACGCTTTGCGCAAATTTATTTTTTTAATTACAATTTTGTCTTTTTGATATAAATAAAGTTATTAAAATATTATCTAAATGGATTGATGTACATTGGTTCTCGTGGTTCTCGTAATAAAATTGGTTCTCAATTCAACCATCTCATATATATATATATATATATATATATATATATATATATATATATATATATATATAGGGGAAGGTTCATTTGAGAACCGTTTTTATTGCGAGAACCGCGAGAACCAATATTAGCCGTTAATTTTGGATAATGGAATTCATGGATGAAGAGTGTGAGGGGATTGAGTGTGGCAGGGTGTATGTAAGGAATTCATGATTGGGCAATCCAATTGAAGGAGGGGGAATTGGACGGCTAAGATTGGTTCTCGCGGTTCTCGCAATAAGAACGTGTTCTTAAATGAACTTTTCAATATATATATAATATTAATTAATTTCAAAAGCAGAGCATCTTATCTTCCACGATGTTGGAGAGAAAATGATTGATTACATTTTAATTTGCACAAAAGGACTAAAATTTTGATTCTATATAAAGCCAACCTTTGGGAGGAGAGTTCACATCAACTCATTCATTCCTTAATTGGTTTCTTAATTATACCTACCTACAGCAATTAAGAACTATGTCATCCACCAAATCAACTTCCCTTTCTTGTTTAGTTGTACTCATCTTCTCAGCGACTTTGCTTTCACGTGCGGCCTCTCGCTTGCTCCAGGAAAACGAGAGTCACGAGCAATGGATGGTCCGTTACGGACGTGTGTACAAGGACGCTGAGGAGAAACAACATCGTTCACAGATTTTTCAAGAGAACGTGTGGTATATCGACTCATTCAACAATGCCATGAACAAATGATACAAATTAGCTGTCAATGAGTTTGCAGACCTTACAAACGAAGAGTTTAGAACCACAAGAAACCGATTCAAAGCACACGAATGCTCCCCGTCAACCTCTGCTTTCAGGTATGAAAACGTGACGGCAGTTCCATCATCAATGGATTGGAGAAAGAAAGGTGCAGTAACACCTATTAAAGATCAAGGCCAATGTGGTAATTAATTAAATTATTAAGCAGCTGCTAGCATTTATTTAATTATTTATGTTCATGCTAGCTATATATTTATTTGACTACTTCAAATATATAATTAATTAATTTCATCATATATGCATGACCATATATATAAATGTACGCAGGGTGTTGTTGGGCATTTTCTGCTGTGGCAGCCATGGAAGGCATAACCCAACTGAAAACAGGTAAATTAGTGTCTCTATCTGAACAAGAGCTCGTGGACTGTGACACTAGTGGTGTAGATCAGGGATGTGAGGGTGGTCTTATGGACAACGCCTTTGAATTCATTGTAAGCAATAAAGGCCTCACTACAGAGAGCAACTACCCTTACAAAGGAGTTGACGGCACCTGCAACAGCAACGAGGCATCTAACCATGCTGCAGATATTACCGGTCATGAAGATGTTCCTGCTAATAGTGAAGCTGCGCTGTTAAAAGCTGTCGCTAGTCAGCCCGTCTCTGTTGCCATTGATGCTAGCGGGTCCGACTTCCAGTTCTACTCTAGCGGTGTCTTTTCAGGAGACTGTGGCACCGAACTTGACCATGGTGTTACTGCAGTTGGTTATGGAACGAGTGATGACGGGACTAAGTATTGGCTCGTGAAGAACTCCTGGGGAACAAGCTGGGGTCAAGAGGGGTATATAATGATGCAAAGAGATGTTGATGCCAAAGAAGGCCTTTGTGGAATTGCCATGCAGGCTTCCTATCCTACTGCATAGTTAACTTGATGATCGAACATCAAAAGTAATTGTTGTACATTAATATATGTATTTCTGCTCATGTTAATACCACGAAACTTGTAAGCTATAATATGTATCTCAAATGCAAAATCAGTGTGAGCTTGAAAGTATTCTTCAGCTTAATTATATCTTCAACAAGGCTACATCAATGTACATATACAAACATCAATTTAAATCCAATCGAAAAGCATTCAAGTGAAAGCTTCATTACATCCATATAGAGAAAGTTTGATCATTCAAACATCTATTCAACAAGGGTACATCAATGTACATATGAAAATCATCCACTCCTCCACCGCTTCAAAATATGGTTATACAACTTTTAACACAGCCCAATTTTCTAAATCCTTTTTGTAAACTCGACATCTCATACAATCAAGATCCACACAGTGGCTGTCGATCTTGACCCTCACCAAAAGACTCTTGGTAATATATGTAATCTTCAATGAGTAGGAACTTTTCGGTCTCCTCAAAGTCTATAATAAGAGAAGGACGGTTTATTAACCTCCGTAATGAACTATTGATAAAACTCCGACCCTCAAGGAGGGGAAGAGTCCCCCACATACCTAACTTCAAAATCAATCATCGTCCTACCTACAAATGGACTTAACTTTATGAAATCTAGTTACATTTGTCTCAAGAAGAAATCGCCAACGCCATGCAGCCACTATAGAGAGGTCCCTAGCCTTTATATCATAAATAGCTAAGCCACCGTGAGAGAGGAGGGAGAACATTATCCCACTGGAATTTTTACAGTCTTATTTTGAACCGCTAATATGTTCTAAATTATGCACTTTTATTGATTTGGGGTTATAATGTTTATATATAGTAATCATATGATCGTTAAGCATTCAAGGTTCGAAAACCCCAAGATGGTGCAAAAGAAGAGGAAAAGCTGCTCAGCATCAAAATTATCCTTATATAGAATTGAAGGTTACCACCATATGAATTCATGCAACTTAAGAGAAGAGTTCATCTGATAAGCATTAATTGTTGACTCACACGTCGTGTGGATCTATCTGTTAGGGTTTATAAAATACTAAAGACAATCCAAACAAGCATTAACCCAAACACACGAAAAGGTCGACTGACAAGGCGGACCCAAGTTTTTTTGTGGCTAGTGATACCATATAATGGCAAAATAAAATTAATTAAATTTGAGGGTGTTGTTTGGATTTTTTTCAGATATTCAGATCGGCTCAGGTTAACAAGGTTTCATTTGTTGTTCCGGTATTTTAGAGCCAGAATTTGAAACAAAACATTATTTATATTAAGCCCTATTAATTAAATTGTTATTTTTAAAGTAAACTAAAGTATTTCAAAAGTATAAATCAAAGATTGAATTATATCATATCATCATTTTGCATTAGATTTTGGTGGCATCAAAAAATCACCCGTAGCACCCTAAAATTTGACTGGTGGCACCGGGTCGAAAAACTTGAAATTTTATACTCCGTTTGTAAAATTAACCGGTGGTCCGTGCCACCACGGGCTATAAACTGGGGCCATATATGTCAACTGACACGACCCTATGAGCATAGGTCTGTCAATGAGTCTGATCTTGCTTCAGATCCGATCCGATCTACTCCATTTATTGGATCCAATGGGTCTAAATATTGGATCCATCGCCCCAATAAGAGATCCAATAGGTCGACCCATTTAATTGGATCACTACGTGGGTCGATCCAAGATCTGTCTGGGTTGATCCATTTCATATTAAACTACCCGCCACCACCATGGCTACCGCCGTCGCCTATTACCACCCCCGTCACCCGTCCTCGCCATCACCACCACCACCACCGCTGACCACCGGCCGCCGCCACCGTCACCGCCGGCCCCCATCTGCCGCCGCCGACACCCCGTCACCACCACCACCACCGTCACCGCCGGCCCCCACCCTCCACCGCCGACACTTTGACCACCACCGCCGACCATCAACCGCCGCCACCATGATATCTATCTGAAATGCAAAATTAGTGTGAGCTTGAAGGTACTATTCAGCTTATATCTTCTTGAAGGCTACATCAGTGTACATACACACGTCAATTAAAAAATGAAAAGCATTCAAGTGAAAGCTTCATTATATCCATATAGGAAATCTTTGATCATTCAAACATCTATTTAGATGATAAGAGAGCTACCAAGCTAAGACGGCCATAGCGCTTGCTGAAAGTTGACGGTGTTCTTTTTTTTTCTTTTTTTGAAGGACAAAATTTATTTACCCCGTCTAAAGAGGAATACAATGTAGTGGAATTAAATATAGAAAGTTAGAAACTTTGGAACCAACCTAGCCACTTTAAAAATGTAAGTTTCCCTCAAGTGGAAATCCCAAAAAACAAAAAGACTTAAAAATTACTCGCAAAGGGTATGCTTTTTAGGCTTTTTTAAAACCAAAAGTGACCCCATTGTGGTACCTCCACAAAAGGACCATAAAGGTGTCTAAAAGGCTTGTGATATGAAACTCATACACTCCTCTACCGCTTCAAAATGTGGTTATACAACTTAAACACAACCCAACTTTCTAAATCCTGCTTGTAAACTCGGCATCCATAGAATCAAGATCGATCTTGACCCACACCAAAAGACGATTGGGAACTTATGTTATCTTTAAAGAGCATGAACTTTTCCATAAAGTCTCTTCATCGTCTCTAAAGGGAGGGACGGTTTATTTAACTCCGTAATGAACTAATGGTAAAACTCCAACCCTTGACAAGGGAAAGAGTCCCACACTGACCTAACGTCAAAACCATTCATCATCCTACCCGGCCATAAATGGACTTCATTATGTGAAACCTAGGAACATACATTAGGCTCAAGAAGAAATCTACAACGCCATGCACCCACTATAGAGAGATCACTAGCATTCGGTGCCTAAGCCACCGTGAAAGTGGAGGGAGAACATTATCCCAATTGAACTTTTTCAATCTGATTTTGAACAGCTAATGTCTTCTAAATTATGTATTTTTATAGTTGATATTTGTCTTTGCTTGATTTGGAAGCTACAATGTTTATATATATTAATCATATGATCTATTAAGCATTGGAGGTTTGAAAACCCCAAGATGGTGCAAAAGAAACGGAAAAGCTACTCAGCATCAAAATTATCCTTATAAAGAATTGAAGGCCACCACCATATGATTCAATGCAACTTAAGAGAAGATTTCATATGATAAACTTTAATTGTTGACTCACACGTAGTGCGGGTCTATCTATTAAAGCATGTCATGTGGAAGCATTAGAAAATAGTACTGATAATAAAAGTCTTGATAGTGGAAAGTAGAGATAGATTGCACTAGAGTAATGCTGCTCCTTTATTATCTTCTTCACCAAGTACACATTCCTTTGAACCCACAATCAAAATTCATTCATCTCCACTCAATGCGTTCAACCTGTTTGATCAATTCAAGCCTTCTTCTTCTTGGTGTTGTAGAGAGCTTTTGTTGGTGCACCTAATCATCGTCTCTTATCATCCTCCCATGGTGGAATCAAGGTTTGTCAAGATTTGAAGGCAGCTTTTGGATAATTACTTCTCCAACACCTTTAATAATCAAATGGTTAGTTGGATTTCGCCATTTTACTACCCAATTCTCCGTCACCACAAACCCTAGTTTGCATTTATCAACACCATCATGCCCGACTAAACACCCGTGATCACAACCGGGATTAGGGTTTGGTTATTTTATGCTTACATTTGATGAACAATTCTATATATAAATACTTGAATGTTGGTTTTGTGATTAATTCATATGACTATATCTTTCATTCTTGTGTACACTTGTTGCTTGATTTTGCATATTAAGGCAGCATTATTGTGAACTCCCCTGTTGTTCCAATTCCACCGTTAGTATAGTGTAGTTAACAGTGTTGCAGAACTCGTTGAACTCGTTAGGCGGGAGCCACACAGTCGGCCGGGAGTAGCGAGTACTCAGCCTAAGCGGAAAGTACCCGGATTGGAATTTTTACATATAAATTTCATAATTATATATACTATATGTTTATAAATACTCAAATATAAATATAATTGTTCATAGACCCATAACATATGTTAAGAAACACAAATTGTCTAGTATCATTGTTCAAGACATCAAATATTAGTTCAACACAAATTTCATCTACTTCGCTTCCTTGTTACTCGTCATCTTTCCGTATTGTTCAATGCATTGAACTCCATCCGACTCATATTCAACAACCTCCACTTCCTCATCTTCATTCTCTTACTTGAATTTCACTCGAATTTCTTTGCTGTGAAGGACAAATCTACACACACTATCCTCCTTATGGGTCCAAGTAACGACAGTCTCTAATCCTTTCGTCTTCCTTGGTCTCACCCTGTTCACAAAGTCGCTTTTTCAACCATCCATGCATCGTCCTCCACATGGCATCAAAGACTTGGGACATCCACATCCACAGCTCTTGAAGTCTATATTATCTAAATATAATTTACCTCTACAAAATAATGTTCTAGTACTTTTTGTGATTCTTGTTCCGTTGGAAAATCATCCAAGTTACATTTATTGTCATCTACTTATAAAAGTAGCACATTTTGGATTCTTGTGACCGGAACTTCCTTTGATGGTCATCATTATTTCCTACTGTGTGTTGATCAATATTCCATATTTATGTGGTTTTTCCCTTTAAAACAATAATCCGATGTTTATGCCACCATGAAACAATTTCTTGTAAGTGTTGAACGCCACTTTCAAACCAAACTCCAATTTGTTCAAACCGACTGGGGAGGTGAGTTCGTAACCTCTCAAAAAATTTCTCTCCTCTCGGCATCACTCACCGCCTCTCCTGCCTACATCGACACGTTGTTGAAACCAGTCTTACTTTACTCGCTCAATCTCATGTCCAACAACGGTTTTGGCATTTTGCGTATAGCCGTTTATCTCATCAATTGAATGTCATCCCAAACAAACTCCAACATCTCTCCATTGAAAATGTGTTCAAACATCACCCTGATTTTTTGTTTTTTTCTTTCTTCGGGTCTTTGGTTGTCAATGACATCTCCAGTCTTACAATAAACATAAAATGGACTTCCATTTGACCCTGTGTTTGTTTCTTGGTTATAGCACGCTCATCATGCCTAAAGGTGCTTTGACCCACAATTTAATCGCATCTATATTGTCCGTCATGTCCACTTTAATGAACAATCATTTCCTTTTAAACACTCTTCCACGCCCACTTTGTGTCACAAGAATTAACACCTACCACCACACCTACATCACTGGAACCGATTCCTACCACCCCACAATCCGACCAAACATCGGCCCCGCCACCTTTACTTCACACTTATCACCGTCATCCAAAAGTCGCCCAACCATCCTCTCAGCCTAACCTCACAGCCCCCTCCACTACTACAGCACAAACCTCTCGTCCCCGACGAGTCAACCTTCTACCACTTCGCCTCCTTGCTACTCTACCTACCCTACTTCTGCTCCACAATTTGTGTCACAAGAATCAACACCTACCACCACACCTTCTACATCACCGGAACCGATTCCTACCACCCCACCATCCGGCCAAACCTCGGCCCCACCACGTTTACTTCAGCCACCTTTACTTCACACTTATCACCGTCGTCCAAAAGTCACCCAACCATCCTCTTAGCCTAACCTCACAGCCCCCTCCATTAGTACTACACAAACCTCTCGTCCCCGACCAGCCAACCTTTATCCCAATCCCAGACCAAGTCATTTAATGTTGCCTCCTACCATACACAACATTCCTCCCCTGACATTGAACCAATTTCCTTTGTCATTGCTAACAGGACCCTCGGTGGCGTAATGGTACTTGGTCACTAGTTCCGCATGTTCTGAATTCCAATGTAGTTGATTGCAAGTGCGAATACAAATTAAAAAGGGATCAAACAGGGGCAGTTACACATCACAAGGCACATTTGGTTGCCAAAGGGTTTTGACAGCAACTATCAGGAGACATTTTTCCCCGTGGTAAAATCGACAACAATTCGTGTTGTTCTTTCTCTTGTAGTAACACAGAAATAGCCCCGAGACATTGATGTATGAAATGCCTTGTTGCATGGTGACCTTACCAAGACGGTTTATCTACAACAACCACCTAGCTTTGTTGACCTTGGCAAACTTGATGACGTTTGTCTTCTTCACAAATCATTATATTTAAAACAGCCCCAGAGCGTGGTTTTCAGGGATCAAAAACAGATCCCGCACTTTTTATTTACTCCAATAGGTATACACTTTTGTATATGCTAGTATTATTTTGACACTGAACAACCCACAGGCTATTGATAAAGTGGTACAAAATATCCTTTGTTGTCAAGGATATGGGTCCTCTCTCATATTTTCTCGGTGTTGAGTCTCTTGCATGAGTCATGATTTAGTTCTCTCCCAAAGAAAATACATACTTAAACTTCTACAACATGCAAGCTTGTCCAATGCTAAACCCGTGTCATCTCCTATGACCTCCGGTGTGAACCTTGCTCTTGGTGATAGTGCCTAGTTTGATAACCAAGTCAAGTATCGCCGGCTTGTAGTGCCTAGTTTGATAACCAAGACAATCTTGGTGCTACGTATCTTTTAGCCAATCCTATCTTTCATGCACGTACAAAGCATGTAGAGGTTGATTTCCATTTCGTTCGAGAATAAGGTAGCCCAACGGAAACTCTCGGTTCAATTCATATCCACTGATGACCGGATCACAGATATGTTCACCAAGCCAATGCCCTCACAATGGTTTCTCCTTTTATGCTCCAAGCTACAGATCGTTCCCAGGACTTGGCTTGCGGGGGAATAATAGACAATTAAGTGTACTTATTATACATTATTATATTAGAGGGTTCAAAGTGTAAATGTATTTCTTATATATGCTGCCTCTTGTAATCGTGAGCAATAAACAATACAATTACTGATTGCAATCTGATTACCAAGTTTATCTTTCTAGAATCGGCTAAGATCCATCCCGTCTTCCATGTGTCGCTTTTAAAGAGAGTTGTGGGTTCTACCCCCATCTAAACAGAGCTTCCACCAAAAAATGTCTCCCCACCCATACAATCTCTAGAGATGGAACACAAATGGAGCAACGGTTAATTCAATGGCAATAGGGTACTGCCGAAGAGGCCACTTGGGAAGACGTGTTTAACATTCAGAGCCAATTTTCTTCTTTCCAGCTTAAGGACAAACTGCCTTTTCAAGGGGTGGCCATTGATAAGGAACGTTACACACAGCCCAATGAAGTCCACCAGGGCCAACACTTGGATAGTCTATAAGAGAAGGCCTAAGCCACGTGTAGGGCTGTGATTGTCACCCGTAGTTTTTCTGTTAGAAGAGAGAGGATCTATTTATTATTTATAGCCATTAGACGTGAGGAGTATGTATGCAATTTTCATTTTTCTAAGATTGTTAGTCGGCTTATGCTTGGGCAGGAAGCATCCATTACAGGAGCTTCTCTGAGTCCTATCCTTTAATTAATACAATCCCACCTTTCAGCTATTGAATTGTTCCTTTCTTTCATCTATTACTATCATCATGCCGAAGCATTATTTCAGAATATTCTACTGATTATAAAAGGGTTGAGAAAATACTAAAGACAATTCAAACGAGGATTAACCCAAAGAAACGAAAAGATCGACTCACACAACCTGTCAGCATGCAATTTGAAGTAGCTAGTCAATCAATACATAGGTTTCTTTCTTCAAACAGGAACACAAACGTTAATTTTTTAGCTACTTTTGGGAATATAATACTATGTACTTTAAAGTTTAATTGCCATTACCTCATTGGGCAATGCTTAAAACAACCAGTAAAGGTTGTTTGAAGCAATCAGAAAGGTTTAATTGCCATTACCTCATTGGGCAATGCCATTACCTCATTGTTTGAAGCATCCTATACTCGTCATATTGAATCACTTCAAACAGAGTGTACCAGTAAAGGTTTGGCATGCGCTCAAATTAGGATTGAACAATACTTGGCATCACATTAAGGAAATAGAAAACTTAAAACAACCATAGATCATATTTCAAGATAACTGGAGGGTATAATGTATACCAGCCGGGATTTCAAGGTTTGAAAATTCGTACTCCAGCATGTTAACATCACGTCTCCCATGCTATTGAAAACTTAAATCACACTCTTAATTGATGGTTCAGGATTTTAGAGCCTGAAATTTTCAAATACAAATAAAAGATAGCCACTGATCACAAATTAAATCTAACTTCACATATGAAATATAGTCCCAACTATGAGTCCAAATGATAATCAGAACTATCACGAAACAATCAGAAATACCTCAGGATTTTACTTTTGGCCACCTCCATGTGCATGGCTCCATCCTTCAACTCTTTGTAACTCTTAATCAGATGTGTATAAACACTGCAGAATCGGATTTCATTTGTAGATTGCAGTTAGATGATTAATCAGATTTGCATTCCAGCAAACTAAAGAGACCATTGTGGACAAGAATAGAAAGAATAGCATGCAACTAATGTCATATGACACACAGCAGAAATCAAAGTAGATTGCAAGACCCTTTTTTGCATACCATTTATCTAATTTAAATAGTTTAAGATTGTTCATCAATACACTCACTAAAACAACCATAGATTTATCAGTAAACTCATATCCACAGTCCACAGACATAGACAACAAATAAACCATGCATCAGTGATGCCCCTGTATGCTACACCCATGTTCAGTAGCATCGAGTTTAACCATTATAATAATCACCACACTAAATAAACTTAGAAACAGATAACAATACCTTCAAACTGCTGATGGTTAATCGTATAGGCATTCTATTAAGCACTCGGTGTGTAACTAACACTGCCTGCTTGTCAAATGAGTAACCATTGGCAAATGCCCTGAAATAGTGTTAGGGACTTCAGAGAGAGAATATTGACAGAAGTACAAAAATATACATACCTTCTCTTGACCATGGAGAATCAATCCAACTGACAATTTTTGTATTAAAGTTATCATCGTGTGTGTCAAACACGTACTATCATCCCTTTGAACAGGATCACAAACAGCTTCGCTTCAATAGCCTTATAAATGATCTGAAATCACAAAACAAAGAGAATGATATGATCTGCAATTGCAAAATAAATGGATTTTCTCAATTGCCATGGTTATCGGAAAAGTAATGATACACATTCAAAATGACCGTCATAGCCGACACGCCCTTGATTTTCTAGATTTCCTTTTATAACTATTTAGCAATATAGCCGTATTCTGATCAAGAATTGAAACACACAGCAAAACACTTTCATTCCACGAAATCTAAATCAATGGAAACATAAATTGACACTATTTATTATGGGATTTTCTCAGATCAAACATAATAACATATATAGTCCAATGTGGTAATTAAGCTGCATTTATTTTGGGAGTTTATTTTTTATATCAAATTTCATTATGACATGTAGGTGGTTGTTGGGCATTTTCATCTATGGCAGACATGGAAGGAATAACCCAACTGAAAACAGGTAAACTAGTCTCTCTATTAGAGCCCAGATAGATAAGCCATGATGATTACTAAAACAAAAATCAAGCAAAACGATTTAGTTTACTGTACTGACAATTACATACCTGATCAAGCAATCACATATAGATAGTCTTAACCCAGTTAGATAAACTAAGGTGCAGTTATCTAAAGTCATCTTAGTCACCAATAATCTCCACAAGAACACTCTCCATCCTTGAAATGATGAAACCGATTGGCATCCCTAACAACTATCTCCCGCTTTTCAAGTCTTGAAATCAGTTTTATTGCAGCGTGACAATTAACGCATGCACGTAAATTCTTAGTTATTCTAAGTGTAGTTCCAGAAGGAGTGCTGATAAGCCCATATGCAATTGCAAGCCTTTCACTGTGATTGCAAAGACTCTCCTCTTTGTCTTCATAACTCAAATCATGCAAAGCAGACTCTGTATCTGCAACAAATCCGGCCTCTTTCAACCTCACATCCAACCTCTTATGCTCCTTGAATATTTCATTTGATTTTGGATGTGAAATATCGCCCATACGAAAAACATTAAGCTTTCCTTCGATCTCTATCATACTACACCCCATGTCTTTGGCCAATCCTCTCTCCTTCATCAATACTCGAACCCTTGCTACACCACTCCACATATATACAGAAGCATAGAGATTGGAAAGCTGTACATAATGCCCTGTATTATAAGGGTCTAATGAAAAAAGCTGTTGTGCAGAATATTCTCCTAGTGCCACATGGCGATAAATCCTACTTGCACTCAAAAGTGCACCCCATATCGACACACCAGGTTTGATTGGCATCTTTTTTACAAAATCATAAGCCCGGTTTAAACACCCAGCACGACCAAGAAGATCAACAACACAAGCGTAGTGTTGATGGCGGGGTTCAATACCATAATCTATCATACTTTGAAATATTTTCCAACCTTCTTCTACAAATCCAGCATGATTGCAGGCTGTAAGAAGCCCGATAAAGGTGACATCATTTGGGCCCACCCTGGCTTGCTTCATCAAGTTGAATAGATTGATGGCTTCATGTGCCTTACCATGTAAGCCATAGCCTACAATCATGGCACTCCAAACAACAATGTCTTTCGTTTTCATTTGATCAAAAACTTTACGGGCCAAGTCTAGGCTTCCACATTTTGCGTACATGTCAATAAGTGCTGTGCAGACAAAGACATCAGTTTTGTACTCACTGTTGTCTATGTATTCACCCATCTTTCTTGCTTCTTCGAGCGATCCAAGATGGGCACAAGCCAAGATCGTACAGCAGACTGTGACAGGATCTGGTTTTAAGTTTTTCGATAACATTCTTTGGAAAAGTGTTATAGCTTCATTGCAGAAACCATTTTTTGCAAAACCTGATATCATGGCGTTCCACATAATCACATTAGATATCTCCATTTCATCAAATAATGATTTTGCAATCATAGCATGCCCACATTTTGCATACAAAGTAGTGAGAGCAATCCGCAAATCGGGTTCGAACTCAAGTCCCATCTTGATTACACAAGAGTGAAAAGATTTCCCTTGTCCCAAGTCGTCTATGTCAGCATAAGCGCTAATAACACTAACCAAAGTAATCCAGTCTGGTTGCAAACCACACTTTCTCATCTTTTTAAAGAACTTTAAAGCTTCAACTGGCCGCCCATTTTGCGAATATGCTGAAATGATACTAGTCCATGACACGATGGTTTTATCATCCAACCCATCAAACACTTTTCTAGCATCATCAATTCTACCACATTTTGCATACACTGCCACAACCCCATTCTGAACAAACACATCCGCTTCAAAACCACGCCTGAAGATATGCCCATGTACCGCCCGACCAATTGCAGAGACTGCAGCTCCTCCACATGCCTTAAGAACATGAGGCAGTGTGAAGCAATCTGGATCAACGCCCGCATTTTGCATTTGGGTGTACAACGCAATAGCTTCATTAAACATGTTTTGCTTCGAATATCCCCGAATAATAGCATTCCACAAAAATACATATGGTTCAGGAAATTTATCGAACAACTTGCGTGCATAAGAAATCTCCCCTAAATTAGAGCTAACATGGATAAATTTTGTGATAATGAACCCATTGTACTGAAAGCCAGTAACAATTATCTGTGAACAAATTTGATTTAGATGCCGCCTACAAGTTGATCTATCAAGAAGGGACGTGTAGTAAGATTCAGGATTGAAGGCACCATTATAGCTACTGCTACGGTTGTACATGCTGTGAGATGTTGGTGGTTGGAGGTCTAAAGTTTGAATCTTTGTGGATAGAGATATTCGGGGAAAGATCATCAATGCTTTGGGAAGGGCAAGATTTCGAGCCATAGTGAACAAGTGTAACTAAATTTTCAGAAACTCCAAAGCAACCTAAACTAACTCGTCTGAAGTGGGCAACAAGGTGGGCTAACTTTGCAGCAAAACTTCATCACTTCTGCATTTTAAACATGACATTGACATTTACTGACAAAAAATAGTTGTCTTAATATCAACACATTGGTGAAAAAACACTGGCGACAATGAGATCACATCAAGGAAATAGAAAACTTATAACATGATAATATTTAATGATAACTGGGTTAATATAGAGTATACTAGTAGGGATTTCAAGGTTCAAAATTTGTACTCTTGCATTTTAACATTGCATCTCCCATTCTATTGAAAACATAACCACACTCCAGTTGATGGTTCAGGATTTTGGAGCCTGAAATTTACATAAACAAATAAAAGATAGCAACTGACCACAACTTATATATAATTTCGCCTGTGAACTATAGTCTCAACTATAATGATAATCAAAACTAACAATCACGAAAATAAACAATACCTCAGAATTTTACTTTTTAGCCACCTCCATATTCACAGCTCAATCATTTAACTCATCATAACTCTAAAATCACATGTACATAAACACTGCAGAATCGACTTTCATTTGTAGATTGTAATTAGATGATTAAACAGACTTGCATTGCAGCAAGCTAAAGAGACCCTTGTGGGAAAGAACAGAAAGAATAGCGTATAACTACCGAAATATGACACATGTCAGAAACCAAAGTAGACTGCAAGATCCTTTTTACCATACCAATTATCCAATATAGATAGTTTACGGCCATTATCAATACCCTCACTGTAACAACCATCGATTGTACAGTAGACTTATACTCACAGACTTTAGACACCAAATATAACCATCGATATATATAAATAAGCTCATGCATCGGTGATGCCCCTGTATCCTACACCCATGTTCAGTAGCATCCAATATAACCATTAAATAATCAAACACTAAATATAAACTTAAAAACAGATAACAATACCTTAAAACTGCAGATGATTAATCATTTAGGCATTTTATCAAACACTTGATGTGCACCTAACACTACCTGCTACTCAAATGAGTAACCACCAGCAAATACCCTAAAATTTTGTTAGGGACTTCAGAGAGAAAGAATATTGATAGAATTACAAAAAACACATACCTTCTCTTAGCATGGAGAGTCAATTCGACTGACAATCTTTGTATGAACTTTATCATTGTGTGTGTGTCAAACACGTACTATCATCCCTTTGAACATTATCACAAACATCTTCGCGTCAAAAGCCTCATAAAAGATCGGAAATCACAAAACGAAGAGAAGATTTGATCTGCAATTGCAAAATAAATCGATTTTCTCAATTGCCATGGTTACCGGTAAAGTAAATGATACACAATCAATATAACCGTTACAGCCTATACGACCTTCATTTTCTAGATTTCCTTTTATCTTTATACTAGCTAAACACCCTGAGTTTGTAAGCGGGGATGATTCACTTTTAAATTTTTTTTGGTTTTTAAAATTATTAACATGTATAAAAATTAAAATTGTAATACATAAATAAAATATATAATGTATTTAAAAATAAGTAAATCTAAATAATTCGAAAATTCATATATAACACCGTCATCATATTTTCTGTAAAATTTCTTTGTAAACAACATTCATTATTTTATTAGTAGGGTTGTAGGATTGTCTTCTTCATCGCAAATTAGAACTTTCAAACTATCATTGCTCTTTAATCTTGAAACCGTCACATATAACTATTCATGAGAGAAAACGGTTCGTCTAAAAAACAATCCAACATTAGATAACAATTTAACTTTTCCTAATCGTCATTACAAAACAAACAAGGAGAGGAAACTGTCTTAAGCGTTTTACCAAATAGTTGGATTCTCTTGGTTTTATTATCTTCACGAACTAAAAAACACCATTTAAATTGACCGGACGTAACAATCACTGATTGTAGTATCTTATAATTTACACCAACTCTAAAAGAATCCGGAAAATCCTAATATAATTATAATTATAATTAATATAAGTTAATGTTAGCCAATGTGTTCAAAAAGATTATTATGTTTTTAAATCTAAAGAAATATATAATTGACAACCAGGCCATAAAAGATTTAGTATTAAAATGTTACTATACCAAAAATTCATAGCGGTTTTGGCTAAAGAGAAGAATATGCTCCATTAATTACAACACGAAAAATAATTAGCGAGTTTTTCATACATTATATAACAAACTAATATTAACACACTAAGATTCAAAATTTCGAGATTTGTTAATTAGTTAGCATAATTTTCAAATTTGTATATACTAACTAATCTTCAAATTACGTATATCATAAATTGAATATATATTTTAACAAACTAATATACATACATACATTATTAAGACCGTAGATAAAAAAACATGTCAAATATTATATACTAATAAATAATATTAATAATGTCTCATGATATATATTTTAGGAATTGAATGAGAGAATGTATTAGCATCAACATCTAGAGTGATTAATTAATATACATTAATGTTTTATGAAATTAGAAAACTCATAATAATAAATTAAAAAAAGTTTAAACTCAAAGGATCTATAGAGAAATCATGTATAATTGTATATATGTCTAAAAGCCTATAAGGAATGTACATTAGTTTACTATCAAGAAACTGATATATACCTATGAATTAGTGGTCCCTTTTTTATCTCATATTCATAATTTACAATTTTACATAGTAACAAAAATTTGAAAATAGGCACAAAAATATTATGAATCTCATACCTTCTTCAATAAAAATATTATGAATTTCCAGATCAATAAAAAATGAAATAGGCAAATCAATAAGTACAAATTAATAGCATGAGAGGATCTTTGTTTTTTTCAATATTCATGACTTTTTTCATTTAGAAAATTAAGTCAGGACATGAAACAAACTCAAATATTATATGGATAACGAATGCTTATTGATTTAATATATCATCAATCAGATTCTTACTTGTGGAAGGTAGACAAAGAAGAATGAGAGATCGATTAACTAAGATGCCGATGAAGAACTTTGTGTTTATCAATGTGTAAGGATGTGTCACCAATCGTAGAATTTCTTTTGATGATATACGATTTGTATGGAATACAATCGTAGTTTTGATACACCTAATGATTAGTTAGGATACACCTAATGATTTTGTTGTTAATCTCCTATCTTTAAGGATGTGTTTTGAAATTGTATATTATGATTGGTGAAAATCTATTTTTAAAAAAGAAAAAAATCGTAGTTTAGCTCTTTAGAATGAAAATAGGTTATAAAAATATGATGTGTTAATCTCCTATTTATAAGGGAATTATTTGAAATTGTGAATTTATGATTGGTGGAAATTTATTTTTAAAAAAATGACATCACAAACTTTTTCTTTTAATATATATTAGATTATTTTGAGTTAATTATAATAACTAGCATCGTATCTGCGACGGTAAATAGTTTCTCTTTCACAATATGTCGTCATCAATAATGTAATGATATGTTATTCGCGCGATTAAATGTCAAACTAAAATAGTGAAACCTCTTACACTTTTTGTAACGTCCCAAATTTTTTTTTTAAACGATTGAATATAGAAATATATATGCATTCAACACAAGGTTCTACGAGGTCCCGCACCCGGAATAGCAAAATGTATTTAAGTAATATTACAGACATTGTTTTAGCAAGTGTTTGAGTATCAAAACAGCGGAAACGATTTAAGTAAGTGATGAGCCATCTTCACATTGCTGGAGCCTCCCCGCGATCAGGTCCTGAAAAGAATCAATTCAACAACGGTAAGCATAACGCTTAGTGAGCACTCTAACTTACACACCACACTAGGCATGTACATGTCACATCATAAAACAAATCCATGATCACATATCATAACACATACTATCGACGCAGTGCACTGACGACGATTTCACACTTTGGGTCACAGTTGACTATCCAAGCCGTACCAAGGATTTCACACTATGTCTGACTGTGCCCGAGTTACGTTTTCACCACAATATAACGTAACCCTTCACTTCACATAAATCACATCAATTAAGCATCACATAGAATATAACATATACATTTCACACTAATATCATGTATAGGTTAGGGTAACTCACCTGATTGCAGCACAAATAAAAGCAACAGGTTTCACAAGCTGTAAGTTAACAATTTCTAGTCGCAAGGACCTACAATACAGATATCTCTACTGATTAGCTTTGGGTATATTACAGACCCTAAGTCGGACCACACTAAGCCGGATGGACACTCACTGGAAGTCGCATGGACTTGTGAGAGTCGCATGGACATACACTCTTTCCATCCGAAAGTCGCATGAAGTCTACCCTAGCTGAAAGTCGCATGGACCTACGAAAGTCGCATGAACACAAACACCCCCTATCCGACTGTCGCATGGCACCAATCCTACATCCGACTGTCGCATGGACTTGTACTGAAAGTCGCATGGAAATAACCTGAAAGTCGCATGAAGCAACTTTGAAAGTCGCATGGCCCTCTGAAAGTCGCATGGACCAACTGAAGGTCGCATGGGGCCTTCTGAAAGTCGCATGGACTTCACCTTCCCTGCCTGTTCATCTTTTTGAAAACCCAGAACCTTGAAACTCCATTTTCAAAATCACAACCTTCTCAAAACTTGACCAAATCACTTTATTTTTGTTCCAAAACGTTTCTCCATTCATATAAGCATTTTATTCAAGATTTAAACATAACACCACATGTATACAAGTTTCTAGCTCAGATTCTTTCCTATGTTCTTCATAAACCCAAAACCCCATAAAACCCAGATCTTATCCAGCCTAATAACCATCCAACCAAGGTAAAATTACTGCCTACAACATCTTAGAGATATTGGAAACATTACCTGATGATTCCTTTGCCAATTCCTTGAGTTTCCAAATGATTCTTGCCTCCTTCTCCTTGCTTCTCTCGTGGGTTTGCACACACACAGACAACACACACTATTTCTTCCAATGCAACAGTGTATGCCTTGGAGGTTGCACCCTAATCCTCCTTTTATACTTATTCTAACAAGGCCTTGGGCCCAAGATTGGCAATAGCTTTGAGCCCATAAGGCTTAATTCCTTCACACTCTATTCCATTTCCCTTAATTAATAAGCCCAACCATAAAGTAGCCCAATTACTTGTTCATTCAATAGACTTCATAATCCACCAATTCAAAACACTTAGAATTCATAAATAATTAGAAAATTCTAATATATATATATATATATAAAACTTGCATCACCCAATAAAATATTCGTTTTATTATATGGAAACAGGATATTACACTTTTGATCACCGATCAAACTAAAAAGACTAAAATCGCTTTACTGCCCTCATTTTTTAATCATTCTCTTTTTTATATACATTTTTAAATTGTTTTAAAAATAAAAAAAATTAAAAATCATAAGATATCTCTCTCTTCTCTAACATTTAATTCATTTAAATTAAATTTTAATTCACATACACTTCTCTCTCTCTCTTTTTTGACTCTCTCTCTCCCTCTCCACTACCACCATCATCACCTTCACCGCCAGAGACTTCGCATCACTACCATCGCCATCTTTCTCTCTATTATCCCCTCTCTCTTACCACCTCGCGCTCTCTATCTCTTTGCCGAAGACTTGGCACCGCCATCGCCATCAACTACATAACCCTCCTCCACCACTAACTCCATATTTGTCGTTGAGGGTTTCATTTGTTCAGAAAACCAAAACCTATATCTCCGCTTCCGGTACTTCTGATAGTGAGGATAGGACTCAAAAGGCTCACCATGACAAGGATCAAAGATCCGAGGTTGTATTTAGGGTTTTTTTAAGAAACTCGATCTATGGTTTTTTGCGACTAACTCATTTGAAGGCTGGTTGTCTAAATCGAACACTTATGGTCTCAATCAAAATGAAAGCAAGCTCTATGTGTTACGATATGACTTAAAACGGCTTGGAAGATAATGTAAACTCAAAAAAAGATACTCGGCTTGGGCACATCGAAAACTATTTGGGGTTCATGAACCCTAGTTCCACAGCGTGGAACAGGCAGACATGTGCCTAAATGGTTTTTGGTCTTGTGCAGCGGTTGTGTTTTCTAATTTTAGGTAAATTAGGTTTACTTGTTTATATATAAATATCAAACTAGGGTTTCTTGTCATTCAACCTTTGTGGTTCATGTGCACCTTTGGGTGACATCTTGTAAACATTTTAGTCATAATAAAGAAATCTCTAGTTCCTGCCCATGGACGTAGGTCCTAACCCTAACCAAACCACGTTATATCTTGGTGTTGTGTTTATCTTCTTTTTGTTATCCACATCTTCTAACCGGTTCTTGTTAAGGTTTCAAGTTGGATCCTAAGAAGGTGGTGTTTTGATCCCTATACCATGGAGGTGTCAATGCTCAAACCAGTTGTGGAAGAGCCGACGCGAGTGGGAAGGGCGGAAGTGATGACAGAATCATAACATCATGATACAAAAAGATTCATTGTATTTTTTGTCCAAAACATCGATGATTATTGTTACAATTGAAAAGAATTTATGGTTGATAAAAAAACATGTGGTAGATGCATCGGTCCATATATATATATATATATATATTGTGTGATGGTGCTTTAGTTTCTGGAGAACATAACCTAGCTAGGATGCAAATTAAAAGCTTATTATTTATATCTCTTGTAACTTAGTAAGGTTGATATCACATGTGTCATACATGATTAAGCTTCAATTTTGAAATGCAATGAAATTAGAGGAGGTGGTAAGGTGATGTGTCAACATCTTAAGTGTTTGGTGTTGAAGACCATACATATTCTCACCCAAGTTAATTATGTTATTATTGTATTAATTGTAATTTGTATTAATTCAAAGTTGTAAATGAGTTTAATATTGTTTGTAACCTCCCATCCTCTTAATTGTAATTTGGTATTAATTCCAAGTTATAATTTTTGTTGGATTTTTATAAAAATATTTGATAGAATAATGCATGCGTAATATATATATATATATATATATATAGAGAGAGAGAGAGAGGAGGGTTCATACGAAAAGTACCTTATTTGCGAAAAGTGCGAGAAGTAATCCTAGCCTCTCATTTGTATTTGATCTAATGGCTTATATTAATCTTATTTTTTATTTTTTTTAATTTAAAAAGGGTACAATAGTAATCAAAAAAATTCTCTCTCCAATCTATTTCTCTCTCTTATTTTTCTCTCTCTTTCCATTTTTAAACAAAATAATTTAAAATAATTAAATAGTAAATTAATAAATTACGATGTTCAACGATGATCGACACTTGAAATGTCTTACGAGTATTAAACTATTAAATGTTATGTTGATTACTTTGTTCACTAGTGCACTCTTGTTTTATTTAGTTTCAATCTTTTTTTTTCAAATTAATTCTTTTTCTGCTGATTTGATTTTTTCTACTTAATTTTAAGATCCTCTTTTTTCTTTGTAAGAAATAGACGGTATTTATTAGTAAACTATAATAAACAATAATTAAAATTAAATTTAATGAAAAGTACCTAATAATTAATTTGAAAAAATCAATACCGTCTATTTCTTACAAATAAATACCGTCTATTTTTTAATTCAAAGTTGTAAATGAGTTTAATATTGTTTGTAACCTCCCATCCTCTTAATTGTAATTTGGTATTAATTCCAAGTTATAAATTTTGTTGAATTTTTATAAAAATATTTGATAGAATAATGCATGCGTAATATATATATATATATATATATATATATATATATATATTTATAAACCTTATTGTATATGTAGTTTTTTAAAGATATTAGATAAGTTTGAAAGATATAGGTCGAGTGGTGGGTACATTATTATTTCAAGGAAGAAAAGGGACAGCTAAAAGCATTGAGAATTTGAGAGGGTACTCATTTTTTAAGTAGCCTCATAAATGTAGATTTTCAAATATGTTAGAGATCTTTTAACTTATATTTGTAAATGAGTTTAATATTCTTTGTAACCTCCCATTCTCTTAATTGTCTTTTGTGTTAATTCAAAGTTGTAAATGAGTTTAATATTCTTTGTAATTTGTACTTTATTGTAACCTCTCATCCTCTTACTTGTAATTTGTAAAATGAGTTCAATATTCTTAGTAACCTCTCATTCTCTTAATTGTAGTTTGTATTAATTCAAAGTTGTAAATGAGTTTAATATCCTTTGTAATTTGGACTGTATGAGACACTTAATGTGGAGAGAAGTGTCTCTCCCATTTTCTATTTTATTGTATTAATTGTAAATTTGTATGGGATTAGTGTCTTTGTAACCTCCCGTCCTCTTAATTGTACTTTGTATTTGTAAATGAGTTTAATATTCTTTGTAACCTCCCATTATCTTAATTGTAATTTGGTATTAATTCCTGTAACACCGGAAAACTCAAACCATTTTTTTAAATACGCTGCGGAAGCTTTTTAATAAACAAACTTATTACATACAAACCAATATTTACAAAATATACAAACAGTGTTCACAAACAAAAGTATCATTGTGGTGTTACAAAAACTACAGGCTCGTTTCATTTCAAAAATAATATCAGAGTCAGGTCATCCCTTTCCTTCTGCCGACCACACAAACACGAACCTGCAAAAGCAACAACTGAGGGGAATTAGCACAAAGCTAAGTGAGTAGAGGCTAAACACCAGAAGCAAACATCCACAGTCAATATCAAAGCATGTAATCACGTATCCCGAGAAGACCGGCGGTTCGACGCAGAACTTACAACCAATGCCGGCCAAAGCAAAGGTTTACCAATAGCCCTCCACTGAATTGGCACAGGGCACTCCTCCTCTGATGCAACATATGCACCAGTAAGGCTAACACTGTTCAACCAATCAGTGAACGAGCCCAGCCCAATCCTACGTATAGCTGACTTCCCAACACAACTCAAATTCATACCAAGAGTGCGTATCGACTAAATAGTCATGCAGCAGATATCAATCAACAATAATCACAATCAACAGTTCAATCAATCCAATTCAATCACAATCATGCATCACACCAATAACATTAACCGAAATCTTTACCATCCGCGATTAACGCCCACTCACCTCAAAACTTGCACGGGCTCAGAAATCTAATTTTGCTGAGTCTTTTGATTGCCTGAAAACACATCAACAATCATATCAGTCTCGAATATATAAATATATCTTCTCATATATATTTATATCTCAAATCTATAAAAAAACAACTCAACTATTTCACATAATAAAACATACTAACTCAAACCAAGTAAAACTTAAAAGAAATAAACAATTAATCGGATTTAGGTCTGTCGCGCCGCGACCGGGGTCGGATTTCAAATTCCGGATTCAGAGTACCGGATTTAAGTGTCGGATTCATATATCGGATTTCAAAATATAGTATTTCAAAGTATAGAATTTCAAAGTCTAGGATTTCAAAGTATAAGATTTCAAAGTATAGGATTTCAAAGTGTAGGATTTCAAAGTGTAGGATTTCAAACTAGAGGATTTCAAACTAGAGTATTTCAAACTATAGGATTTCGGTAATGTCGGTTTTTATTAAAAACCGAATCTCATCCACATCAAATTCATCATCTTCTTCATTTTAAGTGTCAGATTTTCAGCCATAACTTCCATAAACTCATTCTAACATCATTTTCTTCCAACAAAACATATATTTAACATCTAACATGCATAAGAATCATCAAAAACACATTTTTACTCATTCATAACAACAAAAACTTCAAAACCCATTTACCAAGTTTCTTCCAAACTTAACAATGGTGAATTTGCATAAATTCATGTTTTTTCAATATCTAAACATACCAACATGTATTATAACAAGCTACAAATACTTCCTCACCTTCCTTAGGAATTAAACAACACCAAATCTGGACTTTAGGATTTCAAGTTTGTAGCTTTTCTTGAAGGTTCTTCACTTATGGTTTTCTCTCAAAACACACACAACACCTTTAACACTTTTTGAATTATGAGCAGATAATTATTCATAGACACGTATACATTCATTTGTAGAAAGTAAGCATGAGGTGGCAAGACAATTGAAATCCTATTCTTTTTGCTTACTTATACACACATACATACCAACATACATGCATACTTATTTGTGATTTTCTTTTCTTTCTAAATGAATCTACCAACACATATTCACTTTTATATATATATATATATATATATATATATATATATATATTCATTTTAATCAATTTAGTTTAACAAAACACAACTAATTAATTTAATTAGTCAAGTTTAACCATTCACATAATTAATTAAAGCAAACCAATCACGTACCGCCAACCCGCTAATCTCCTAGCCCAGGGTTGCGGGTGTTACAATTCCAAGTTGTAAATGTTTCATGGTAACCTCCCATTTTCTTAATTGTAATTTGCTATCAATTCTTAGTAGTAAATGTTTGTTGAGAATTTTTTGGGTTACCCATTTATTGTAAAATCGAAGTTGTAAATCACTCTTGGTAATTATTTGGGTCACTCATTTATTGTAAATGTTTGCCCACGTTATTTGGGTCACCCATTTATTGTAGTACCATTATTACTATTAGCTTTACTATGTAACCTTTCATCCTCTTAATTATAATTTGAATTTGTAAATGAGTTTAATAATATTCTTTGTAACCTCCTATTCTCTTAATTATAAGGTTCAAGTACCGGTCTATAAATTTTAAACGTTTACTCTCTCTTTGCTTTAGCTTGTGCCATTTGGACCCTTTACACATTTGTTATTTTCTTCTAAGAGGATGACGTCCAACTTCGATTTGTTAAGTGTGGTAAGCCCCGACGACGATGGATGTGGGAACAACATGTGTATATGAAACCTTCGGAAGCATATTCTATCGAAATGGTGTTGATGGATGAGGAGGTATGTTCCTTTTTATATACCTTTCTTTAGCATGTTGGTTGCCTTACATACGCCTTTTGGTTTATTTTATGTATGTTTATTTGTGGCATATAGGGAACTAGGATTTCCACAACCGTGAAGAAAAGTTTGATTCTTAAATTCAAACACTTGATTGTTAAGGGATTTGTGTATGTTATTACTAATTTCAGTCTTGCGGATAACAATGGTTGTGTTAAGATGACTACACATTCATATCATGTTAACTTTTTACCAACTTCACGTGTGAAGGAGCTCAGCGACGGGTTTTCCCTAGAAGTTAGTATCTTCTCATTCACTAAGTTTGAAAAGCATCATTGAGAAGAATGTTGGGGAAGATCATGCAATAGGTATTCACCTTTTGTGCTCTACGGCTAACCCTATATTTTTAGAATTGCCACATATTTACCTTTTTGTCGTTCGTGTCGCTAAATGTTTGGTTATTTTTTTAATGTATGTATCATTGTTTGTTAACATTACCTGTTTTTTCCCGTATTCTTTTATGTTTCATATTTTTCTTTTTTTTGGGTTGTAGATATTATTGGTGTTTTAGGTGGCTACACGGATGTGATTGATACATCGAATGACGGGCGCTCAACCCGGAGAGTTTGTTTTCAACTATTAAGTGAGTTGTATGTGTAATATGTATTTTTTTAATTCCTACTAGCGTATTTTAACCGGACCTTCTTAAACCATTTGGCCTCAAATGTCTTATTGATCTCTTATTTTGTGACCTTATGGGCATTAATTAAAATCAGAACCAAAAAAGGAAGCAACGTCTTCGATGCACCCTTTGGGCGGAGCATGCGGACTATTTTATGGAGTCCATTTCAAAACTGGGAGAAGAGGGCCACATTATTGTTGTTTTGCAATTGGTGAAATCCCGCCCTTGGTTAGGTAGGTATTTTAGTGTTTGTAGGTTTTTTAATGCGTATGTAGTAATCGTTTCAGAAGTTGCACTACAGTTGTATTTATAATTTTATAGGCATGCCCGGAGTATCAAATTGCTTTTTTGGGACGAAGGTTATTTTCAATTCTGAAGATCCTGCCGTGTTGCATTTTAAGGAGCGGTATGTGTCGAGATGTAGATTCACTTGCCTGTTTTTTTTGTGTCTTTATTAATATATTATTTGTGTCTGTCTAACTTTTGTTTCTTCTTTGTTGGCTAACATAGGGTGTTAGCTAATCCTAACGTCCCAACTACACCTAGGAAGTATGCAACCATGGAACCGTTGAATATTGATTACACGTTAAGTGAGTTTGTAAGGGATCATGGACTCACGCGATTCCAAAGAGTGTTGATTGAAGTCGGTGATATGGAATTGGAGATGAAGATGAATGCTTTCAAGAGGAATCGTCCTAGAAAGGCGGACGATCACATGGTCCTATGTGGGAAACGATGGACGGAATTCAGAGAAGCACTGCAGTTCAAGAAGCACAGTACCCTATTATTTACAATAGACATGGCTTCACTACAAAACAACAACAAACCAAAATTCACAGTCTCATTGATTTGAATGTGGTATAATATCTACTACAAACAATACGTTTTTGGGGTTTTGAGCACTTTTGAAATCACAATGTCGCTATATTGAAAAACATTTTCATACTATCATGAATTGCAAACACCGATAATGAATATATGTGTATTCTAAACGACGGATGATATTATAACATATACTTTGTAACTTATTCATGCACTAACTACATTTCCTTCTCATCACCCCAATACAAAAGAACTAAGAAACTGACACCACCCAAAATTCAAACATGCAAAAAACTACATTTACAAAAAAAAATACCAAACTAGAAATGAAACACAATTGAAACAACTACCATAGAAGGATAGTATACGTATTCAACATATTCAACACACCACATCTTTAAAAAAAGACAAAAATAGTCACAATAACAAAAGTCATTGTAAACTGGCCCGTGTTTACACGGGCTTAAAATCTACTTTACATATATATCTAGCTAATGCATGTCTGCATTGGAATATTTAAAAGCCAGCCAAAAAGATTTTTAAGGGAAAAGTTACATATATACCCTTCTGAGATGATCAAGAATTTACCAGATATATGACAAGACAAAATTCCAAGATAATGGCCACCTTAATTATGGTTGCTAAAGAACAATAAATTAAAGAGTAGACACTTTAGTAGTCAAGTCCAATAGGAAAAGTCAAAGCAGCTAAGCTAGCTTATACTTATATATTGTCAATATAAACACCATATATATACACTACGTTACTAAAATATATTAAATAATATTAGATTCAAAAGCAGAGCATCTTATCTTCCACGATCTTGAAGAGAAAATGATTGATTACATTTTAATTTGCACAAAAGGACTAAAATTTTGATTCTATATAAAGCCAACCTTTGGGAGAAGAGTTCACATCAACTCATTCATTCCTTAATTGGTTTCTTAATTATACCTACCTACAGCAATTAAGAACTATGTCATCCACCAAATCAACTTCCCTTTCTTGTTTAGTTTTACTCATCTTCTCAGCGACTTTGCTTTCACGTGCGGCCTCTCGCTTGCTCCAGGAAAACGAGAGTCACGAGCAATGGATGGTCCGTTACGGACGTGTGTACAAGGACGCTGAGGAGAAAAAACGGCGTTCAAAGATTTTTCAAGAGAACGTGTGGTATATCGACTCATTTAACAATGCCATGAACAAAGGATACAAATTAGCTGTCAATGAGTTTGCAGACCTTACAAACGAAGAGTTTAGAACCACAAGAAACCGATTCAAAGCACACGAATGCTCCCCGTCAACCTCTGCTTTCAGGTATGAAAACGTGACGGCAGTTCCATCATCAATGGATTGGAGAAAGAAAGGTGCAGTAACACCTATTAAAGATCAAGGCCAATGTGGTAATTAATTAAATTATTAAGCAGCTGCTAGCATTTATTTAATTATTTATGTTCATGCTAGCTATATATTTATTTGACTACTTCAAATATATAATTAATTAATTTCATCATATATGCATGACCATATATATAAATGTACGCAGGGTGTTGTTGGGCATTTTCTGCTGTGGCAGCCATGGAAGGCATAACCCAACTGAAAACAGGTAAATTAGTGTCTCTATCTGAACAAGAGCTCGTGGACTGTGACACTAGTGGTGTAGATCAGGGATGTGAGGGTGGTCTTATGGACAACGCCTTTGAATTCATTGTAAGCAATAAAGGCCTCACTACAGAGAGCAACTACCCTTACAAAGGAGTTGACGGCACCTGCAACAGCAACGAGGCATCTAACCATGCTGCAGATATTACCGGTCATGAAGATGTTCCTGCTAATAGTGAAGCTGCGCTGTTAAAAGCTGTCGCTAGTCAGCCCGTCTCTGTTGCCATTGATGCTAGCGGGTCCGACTTCCAGTTCTACTCTAGCGGTGTCTTTTCAGGAGACTGTGGCACCGAACTTGACCATGGTGTTACTGCAGTTGGTTATGGAACGAGTGATGACGGGACTAAGTATTGGCTCGTGAAGAACTCCTGGGGAACAAGCTGGGGTCAAGAGGGGTATATAATGATGCAAAGAGATGTTGATGCCAAAGAAGGCCTTTGTGGAATTGCCATGCAGGCTTCCTATCCTACTGCATAGTTAACTTGATGATCGAACATCAAAAGTAATTGTTGTACATTAATATATGTATTTCTGCTCATGTTAATACCACGAAACTTGTAAGCTATAATATGTATCTCAAATGCAAAATCAGTGTGAGCTTGAAAGTATTCTTCAGCTTAATTATATCTTCAACAAGGCTACATCAATGTACATATACAAACATCAATTTAAATCCAATCGAAAAGCATTCAAGTGAAAGCTTCATTACATCCATATAGAGAAAGTTTGATCATTCAAACATCTATTCAACAAGGGTACATCAATGTACATATGAAAATCATCCACTCCTCCACCGCTTCAAAATATGGTTATACAACTTTTAACACAGCCCAATTTTCTAAATCCTTTTTGTAAACTCGACATCTCATACAATCAAGATCCACACAGTGGCTGTCGATCTTGACCCTCACCAAAAGACTCTTGGTAATATATGTAATCTTCAATGAGTAGGAACTTTTCGGTCTCCTCAAAGTCTATAATAAGAGAAGGACGGTTTATTAACCTCCGTAATGAACTATTGATAAAACTCCGACCCTCAAGGAGGGGAAGAGTCCCCCACATACCTAACTTCAAAATCAATCATCGTCCTACCTACAAATGGACTTAACTTTATGAAATCTAGTTACATTTGTCTCAAGAAGAAATCGCCAACGCCATGCAGCCACTATAGAGAGGTCCCTAGCCTTTATATCATAAATAGCTAAGCCACCGTGAGAGAGGAGGGAGAACATTATCCCACTGGAATTTTTACAGTCTTATTTTGAACCGCTAATATGTTCTAAATTATGCACTTTTATTGATTTGGGGTTATAATGTTTATATATAGTAATCATATGATCGTTAAGCATTCAAGGTTCGAAAACCCCAAGATGGTGCAAAAGAAGAGGAAAAGCTGCTCAGCATCAAAATTATCCTTATATAGAATTGAAGGTTACCACCATATGAATTCATGCAACTTAAGAGAAGAGTTCATCTGATAAGCATTAATTGTTGACTCACACGTCGTGTGGATCTATCTGTTAGGGTTTATAAAATACTAAAGACAATCCAAACAAGCATTAACCCAAACACACGAAAAGGTCGACTGACAAGGCGGACCCAAGTTTTTTTGTGGCTAGTGATACCATATAATGGCAAAATAAAATTAATTAAATTTGAGGGTGTTGTTTGGATTTTTTTCAGATATTCAGATCGGCTCAGGTTAACAAGGTTTCATTTGTTGTTCCGGTATTTTAGAGCCAGAATTTGAAACAAAACATTATTTATATTAAGCCCTATTAATTAAATTGTTATTTTTAAAGTAAACTAAAGTATTTCAAAAGTATAAATCAAAGATTGAATTATATCATATCATCATTTTGCATTAGATTTTGGTGGCATCAAAAAATCACCCGTAGCACCCTAAAATTTGACTGGTGGCACCGGGTCGAAAAACTTGAAATTTTATACTCCGTTTGTAAAATTAACCGGTGGTCCGTGCCACCACGGGCTATAAACTGGGGCCATATATGTCAACTGACACGACCCTATGAGCATAGGTCTGTCAATGAGTCTGATCTTGCTTCAGATCCGATCCGATCTACTCCATTTATTGGATCCAATGGGTCTAAATATTGGATCCATCGCCCCAATAAGAGATCCAATAGGTCGACCCATTTAATTGGATCACTACGTGGGTCGATCCAAGATCTGTCTGGGTTGATCCATTTAATATTAAACTACCCGCCACCACCATGGCTACCGCCGTCGCCTATTACCACCCCCGTCACCCGTCCTCGCCATCACCACCACCACCACCGCTGACCACCGGCCGCCGCCACCGTCACCGCCGGCCCCCATCTGCCGCCGCCGACACCCCGTCACCACCACCACCACCACCACCAACGTCACCACCACCACCGTCTCCACCACCACCAGCCGCCACCACCGTCACCGCCGGCCCCCACCCTCCACCGCCGACACTTTGACCACCACCGCCGACCATCAACCGCCGCCACCATCACCGTCGGCCACCACCCACCGCCGCCGACACCGTCACCACCACCACCGCCTACCACCACCGTCACCACCACCACCGCCGGCCACCACCCGCCGCTGCTGCCGACACCATCGGCCACCACCGCCGGCTACCACCATCACCACCACCACCACTACCACCACCGTCACCACCACCACCGCCGACCCCGTTACCGCCACCGTCACCACCACCGGCGGCGACCACCAGCCGCCGCCAACCACCACCAGCCGACACCGTCAACACCACCGCCACCGCCGACCACCAGTTGCCGCCACCTTCACCCCCCGGCCACCAGCCACCGCCACCGTCACCGCCGGTCACCACCCGCCGCCGCCACCGCCGGTCACCACTTGCCGCCACCACCGTCGGCCACAACGATGGCGGCGGCAGGTGGTTGGCGGTGGTGGTGGTGACGGTGTCGGCGGCGGTGGTGGTGGTGGTGGTGACGGGGTCGACGGTGGTGAGGGGTGGTGGCCGGAGGTGACGATGGCAGTGATGACAGCGGCGGTAGCGGCGGGTGGTGGCCGGCGGTGAAGGTGGCGGTGGTGACGGTGTCGGCGGTGGGTGGTGGCCGGTGGTGGTGACGGCGGCGGCGGGTGGTGGCCGGCGGTGACGGTGGCAGCGGCGGGTAGTGGGCGGTGATGGTGGCGGCGGCGGGTGGTGGTCACGGTGGTGGGTGGTGGCCGGCGGTGGTGACAGTGTCGGCGATAATGGGTGGTGGGCGGTGGTGGTGGTGACGGTGGCGGCGGCGGGTAGTCGACGATGGAGGTGGTGGTGGTGGTGGCCGGCGGTGGCGGGTGGTGGTCGACGGTGGTGGTGGTGGTGACGGTGTCGGCTGCGGCGGCGGGTGGTGGTTGTGGTGTCGGCGACGGCGGCTGGTGGCCGGCGGTGGCGGTGGTGGTGGTCCGTGGGGGTAGGGGTAGGGTGGGTGGGGGCTAGGGGTGGCGGTGTGGTGGGGTGGGGTAGGGATGTAGGGTGGGGTAGTGGTTGAAAAAATATTTGATAAATTATACTATAAATAATAAAATATTAAATGGGTCGCTCTGGGTCAAGATCAATTAGTAATGGATCCGATCCAAATACAAGTAATTGGATCTTAATGCTAATGGATCAGATCTAAATCCAATTAAATTGGTGTACGGGTCAGGTCAGATCTTTAAAAGATCCGATCCGATCTACCTCATTGACAGCCCTATATGAGCATGCAATTTGGAGTTGCTGGTCTTTCTTTCTTCAAACAGGAACACAAACATTAATAGTAAGTAATTTTATTGGATCAATGTAACTTATATAGAGAATTATGAAATTAGATGTTTTGATCGGTTGATATAGATTGATTTAATAGGTATAAATAGAAAAAATGTAAGCCTTTTATATATAGATATAGAAGATTTAGGTTTTTTAGGCTACTCCGGGCTAGGGGTATTCACGTGCGGGTAGTAAAAAATACCTTATCTTACGACGTGAGACCAAACAGAGAACGTAGATATCCTAACAAAAAAAATCTAGACCGGTTCGGATCATGGTTTGCCCGAATATTGTCTCGCACTTATAATGTACATTAAATGTTAACTAGAATATAAAAAAAATTCAATACAAATCGCAAAAATTACATGCTCTTGGTCAAAGATTGAACAGCTGTGAACCTGCTACAAGTGAAATATTTTGCTTTTAGTTGTCAAGTAATAACTATCAACTAGTTTTATAAAGGGTTTAGTTTTCGAAAATATAGCGAAGTTGTTACTTTTTACTATTGTGTATACCTAACTTTAAAAGCTACCATTTAATATACTCAACTATCTAAAGTTACCATTAGATGTATGGTAACCTATTATAGTAGGTTACAATACTCACAACAAGTTATCTTGATTTAAATTAATTGAAAACTAAAATAAATACCATAATAATAATAATAATAATAATAATAATAATGGTTATCCCAAATTTCCAGATCTATCTATGAACATCAACTTATGGAGTTTTCTTCCTCGGGATATTGTTGTAGGTTTAAGGATGTTAAATGATGCCAATTAAGGTTTCCTATATTTGTGATTTGTTCAACCATGTGTCCAGATATGTCGGGTGAGAAGACGACTTCGATTTGAAAGGTATATCGCCATCAAACAGTGAACAACCGGAAGTAGAGACCGATTGTAGGGGTAAACCTCCATCGTGGATCGATTTCTACCAAAATCACCACATCGATTTTTCAACAAATCATGGGTCTTAGTTCAAGCCATCGATTTGTTCAAAGTAATTACTGTAAATTATCAATCAGGTATGCGATTCAAGCCATCGATTTGTTTCGATTCTATATTTGAAATCTGTTTTTGGTTTATGTTTATGATTCAAGCCATCGATCGATTTCTATTTTAGATCCAGGGATTGAGTTCTGTTTGGCATTTTTCAGATCTCGTTTATGGGTGTTCTTCGAATTAGGGTTCTTACATTTGAGTTTCATATGCGATTTTCCAGATCTCATTTATGGTTTTTATCAATTTGTTTGGTTTCGATTTTTGTTTTATCATCAACTGCCGAGTTCATGGGGTGTTTTCATAGATAATTTGGTGTTTGTGATTAAGATGAACCTGATTCAAGCGTGATTCAAAGAGAAGAAGAAACCTTTTTGGCTCTTTTAAATGTTCATAATAATAATTATTACAATAACAATATTTTTAATGTTAATAATAAATCAAAATTCATATAATTACATGTAACCTAAACATCAAGTCATGATACATCAAATGATAGCCTTAGAAAGTTAAATATATTAAATGATAGTTTTTAAAGTTAGGTACACACAATTGCAAAAGTGACAACTTTGATACACTTTTAGATATTAAACCCTTTTATAACATCAGATTAATTGGTAATGTTTTCTTGAGCTAAAAACTGGATGGAAAAAAGATATTAGGGGAATCAAGATTCAAAGAATCCACTGATTAAAATCAAGAAAGTATAAACCCTAATCTTGATGTCTAGAGAAATATCAAAAAACAGAGACAATACAAGAACAGATTATACTGACACCATAGAAACTCCATCCATGGCGAATGCTCGTGCGATTCCATGTACAACGAAACTCTTGGACGACAACAAATCCGGTGATGTTATCTCCACTCTATTGATCGAAAGCAAGTCATCAAAAAGATTAACAACAGTTTCAGTAATCTTAATCTCTTTACCCGGACACAACGTCCTAATTGACGCTCCTTGAGGCATGGACGCCAAGTGTTTGTAAGAATGCTTCTTAGGCACAATATGCGATCTCATGAATTTACGCAGCACAGGCGCTGGCATTTCCATTAATTCCACAATCGGGGGTGCAAAAATCGTCATCGATTTCAAATTCGGGTGGTCTTTTATAATCCCATCAATCGCAGAATACAACCCAACTGCAAACGGTGCGAAACCTGAAGACCCCAAGAATTTAACCATCATTTTCCATTCAGATTTGATCTTTGTGGAATCGATTTTACCACCAATAGTGCTATGTGAAAGCTCGCTCTGGTTCATAGTGCAAATGGGCAACGCGCTGATTTCTTGATGAAATTTGAAAGAAGCAAAAGGGCCACTGACGCCATGAATCGCGACTGATCCGTGGAGGAACATATCAGGGTGAGTAATCAAAACGTTATTGATTTCAAGAAGATTATTCTTCTCATCTTTTTTGGTGATGGATATTTTCTGTTGTTGAAACAGGGTAGCAAAGCAGGTGTTAATGGGTTTGTGGAACAAATCTTGGAATGTGATTTTGGAGGGGGAAACGTGGTAAGTGATGAGTTGAATTGTCATATAAGGAGGAATTGAGAGGTTGGCCATGGCAGAATCAGGGATGGCAAAAATGGTGGATTCCGGTGTTGACAGGAAGAGGTCCGGCGAGATATGGAGGAGGGTGGCGATGAAATTGAATCCGTTGGAACGGAGGAATTGGGAAGCATTGGATGGGAAATCAAGCGGTGCGTCATTGAGGTGACGGTAGTGGTGATGGCGGTGTGCACGGAGGGTGATGGAGATCACGGTGGCGAGGATTAGGGTGGCGAAGAAGAAGAAAAGGGTTTTTTTACCCATATCGCCGGGAAAATTACAGTGTACGCAACAAGAAGCAGCTAACGGTTTTGGTTTATTACCGAGAGTAGATGACGGTGATGTATTTATGACGGAGATTTTTAGTTGAATGAAGGATTAAACCGCGAATTTTATAGTTAATTAATTTTTAATTTTTTTTCACTAATTTTACTTTTCATCTTTGAACTTAAATGGTCTATAATTTTGAAACTTTATTCAAAATTGGTCCTAGAAATTATTAAATTAATAGAAGTTGTTCTATGTTCATATAACGAGGTTAAAAATCTGCGTTTGATTACGGGTTTATATTCTCTATTTATCTAGTAGTAACATTTTTTATTTAATAATAATGTGTAATTATCAATATATAATTTATGGAATGTTTTGAGCATTATGTGCTTTGCATGATAACCTCTTGACAAATGTATATATTTATAAATGGCCTTTTTATCCTTTAGAGTTGTTCACTATAATGGGTATTATTGTTCATTTTATCACTGTATTTATTCTTAACCATGTTTAAATGTTCTTAATTATCTTTAGAATAAGTAACGATTTTGGTTTCTGTAGTTTGGATCAAATTACAAATTTGATACATGTGATTTAAAAATTACAGCTTAGTATCTCTCGATTTGAAATTATTGCATAAACGGTCCCTCACCCAAACAATGTTGTTTTCTTTTCATTGTGTGAAGTTCGCATAGAGGCAATATGGTAATTTACCATTTCCCTCTCATCTTATCCTCTTCTATATCCTAAAATCCACCCGATAATGTAAATTGTAATGACTAATAATAGCTACGCTCACACGACTGTGGCGCAGCGTAATGGTATAGGGGTTTTATCTTATAGCTCATGTTTTAGGTTCGAGTCTGGGCAGTAGGGTTTTTCTAAAAAAATGGTGGAGGATGTTACTCGCTCATGATACGTGATTTGGGACTCGCATACTGTCATATATGGATGTCACTGCGAACTCAGCCTACTAAATTCGTTGTTCAAAAAAATAAGAGTTTTTTGCCAAAATGGTATTTTTGAAAAAAATATTTACCAAAGTGGTATAGATCTAAAAATATTTACCAATATGGTATACTTTAATGTTTTTTTTATTAATTATATCTTTTTTATTATCATTCTCTTCTTCCAAGCACCGACCCCCTTTACTTGCCGTTCAAAATTTGCCCTAGACCCAACCACGTCGCCCTGCCGGCCGTCGCCCTCTCCCTGTCGCCCGCCGCCCACCGCCCGTTGCCCTCTCCCTGTCGCCCACCGCCCGTCGCCTTGTCGGCCCTCGCCCTCGCGTGCTGCCCTGCTGCTCGTCGCACTGCTGCTCGCCGTCGACTGCATCGTCGGTGGTCTGAAATCTTGCTGATATTGTGCATTTTATGTTGTTTATAATACCTTTTGATTGCTGCTCGTCGATGGTCTGAATTCTACCTCATGAGTGGTCTGATATTGTGCCTCGCCGTCGACTGCCTTGCCGGTCATCATCATATCATCCCTAAAATTCTGCTTCCATTACAAAGTCATAAAGATTCAATGTAAGATCAAATTTAGTCCATATTGGTATGAAATCTTGCTGATATTGTGCATTTTAGTTCTTGCTTCCATTACAACACCACATTCTTGCTGATATTGTGCATTTTGGTATGAATGTTTATTAGAGCATCAGATTGTATATTGTGTTTATTACAGCAACAGATTGTGTATCTTAGTTCTTGAACAGATTTTTTTTGTGTTTATTACAGCAACAAATTGATGCAATTTAGATATAATTTAGTGTTTGTTGCTGTTATATTATGTTGTTTTTGTATTAATTGTGGTTTGGCCATATTGTTTTGTGTTCTTTCTTGGCCAAATTCCATGTTTTCTTCATTGTCTTATCAATTTAATGACTCTTCTTAATAATAATTTTGCTCTATTTTGGTAGATGCCTTGTGTTACACTGTTTTGTTATTGGGGTGGGAAAACTTATGATGGTCAAGATGGTGTTACATATGACAAACCTCCAAGTAAAGCACTAAAGGTTAACCATGGAATTCGATTTGATGACTTAATGGACCGTTTGTATCATGCTACTTCAATTGATAAACAACAAATCAAAGTAATGTGTAGATATCTGTCGGTTGGTATTGGAAAAGTGATCAAATATCTTCTTCTCCCTATCAAAGACAATGATGACATTGACATCATGTTTGAAGTGCTTACAATCCATCAAGAACTAACTACCCTTGATCTATATTTAGAGATTGAAGACAATGAACCAATAAGAAATATTGAGATGGCGTCTAGGTATAAACATTTGTGTTAAATTAATTTTAATGTTTCTAGTATTTGTATATATGATAATTTGGTTCGTGATATTGCTTGCAGAAATCAAGAATTGGTTGTACTAGAAGAAGAAAGGAACAATGAGTTACTATTAACTAATACGAGTAATGCCATTTCAGACATGATTCAGAATGAGAATTTCTATACAATATCTCAAGTTGCTGTTGTGAGCATTGCAATGAATGTCGACAACGAAGTTGATTTAAATGATGTGTTAGAAGATGACATTGGAGATGAAGAAGATGAAGTTGACAAAAATCAAGAACATGTTGATAGAGATGAAACACCGGATGAGGTACCTTCAACATTTACTAGTATGGAGGGAACATATATGACTAGTGATGGCAATTGGGTTTTGACACAATCAACAAATAAAAATGATTTTACAAGAGAGCTAGGAAAAGATTCTTTCAAGGATAAAGAAGAACTTGTTACAGCTATCAAGATCCACAGCATTAGAACACATAGACAATTTCAAGTTATTGACACACGCCCAAATATTTGGACCATAAGATGCAAGTTATACTCACAATCTGGTTGCAAATGGAAACTTCATGCAAGTAAACGCAAACGTAGTGGATATTTTGAAATCACAAAGTATAGTGGTCCACATACTTGTTTACACTACAATCTTTCTCAGGATCATCCAAATCTAGATGCAAGCTTAATTGCTACGGAAACCAAACATCTTATAAAAGAGCAACCTTTCATTAGTATTCCTGCTTTGAGAGCTGAAATAGTTGATAAATTAGGATATACTCCTTCATATAAGAAGGTTTGGGCTGGAAAGCAGAAGGCAATTGAACATGTGTTTGGCAACTGGGAAGAATCTTATGCTGTTTTACCAAAATATCTAGGCGCACTTCAAAATTTCAATCCAGGGACTGTAGTTGAATGGTGTGTTTCAAGATCGACCGATGTGGAAAGCGTGGAATTTAGACGTGTTTTTTGGGCTTTTGCGCCTTCTATTAAGGGGTTTGAACATTGTCGACCGGTGATCAGCATTGATGGCACTCATTTGTATGGTAAGTACAAGGGTAAGATGATGATTGCAATGGGAGTTGATGGTAACAATCAGATTTTGCCACTTGCTTTTGCAATCGTAGAAAATAAATCCTATGATACTTGGAAATGGTTTCTTTCTCACGTTAAGAATCATGTGGTGAAAGAGCGTGAAGGCATATGTTTAATATCCGATCGTCATGTTGGGATCCTGAAGGTGGTTAATGAGCATGGATCACCTTGGTTAGAGCCACGTGGTTTTCATAGGTATTGTTAAATTTTATAAGTATTATTTATGACATTTTTAACAACTTGTTTCACTAACATACATTATTTTGTTTATTTTATAGGTACTGTCTGCGTCATTTCATCAATAATTTTTATGAGAAGTTTCGTAACTCTGAATTGAAAACTTTAGCTTATCGTGCCGGGAGTCAGAATCAACTCCGGAAGTTCAACTCAACCATGGATGAAATTGGGAAGCTAAATCTAGAAGCACGTCAGTGGCTTGAGAGACATGCATTTCATAGATGAACGCTTGCACATGATGGTGGAAAGAGATATGGGTTGCTTACAACAAACTTGTCAGAGATTTTTAATAGTGTACTTAAAGGTGCTCGTTTTTTACCTATCACAGCATGTGTCCAACTTACTTTCTATAGATTGGTGCACTATTTTGAGGTGAGGCGTCCTTTAGGATCTAGTGCCCAAGCTAATAGAGATGCGTATACTCCCCATATTGTTGCAAAACAAATAGGTTTGATGTCTAAATCAAGTGCACATGCATTAAGATCTTTTAATCGAGAGAAAGGTATATTTGAGTTGATAACTCAAAGAGGAAAAAATGTGCAAGTAGTTAATTTGGAACAAAATACTTGCACATGTGGTAAGTGGGAGACATTTAAATATCCTTGTTCTCATGTCTTAAGTGTATGTGCCAAACTCTCCTTGAATAGTTGGCAATATATTGATAGGTGTTACTCGATTGTAGAATATTGTGCTACTTGGGCATCCGAATTTTTCCCGCTTCCTCATGAAGCGTATTGGCCACGATCAATGTCAACTGAATTGCTTCCAAATTTAGAACAGTTACGGAGCAAAAAAGGTCGTCCTCGTTCTACAAGATTAAGAAATGGAATGGATATCAAAGAGGGAAAAAATGCTTACCTTTGTGGAATTTGTAGGCAAAAAGGTCATAATCGAAAACGATGTCCATCTAAAGCAAGGTAAATAATAACAAACGTAATATATTATATTTATGTTTTGTTATTATGGCTTTCTCTTATTTCTTTTTTTCTTTCTTTTTACAGGTAGATATTAGTGACTACTTCAATACTTCAAGCTAATCTTTAATTTTTTTTTGTAACAAGATGTTGGTTTTGTATCTTAAAACATTGTAATTGATTGTGGCTTTTTTTAAAGATTGCTATACTATGTTGTTTATAATATAATGGTATGTAAGTGATTGTGGTATTCATTTAAAATGGGTAGAATGTGTTTTTTATAATGATTTGTTATGTAAATGATTGTGGTGTTTATTAAGATTGGTAGAATGTTTATTTTATAATGATTTGATATTATTTATGTAAAAAAATGTGGTAAAAACCTTACAAATCCAGGGAAAATAATATAAAAAAAGAGTAAGGAAAAGCTTGAAAACAAAATTGAAAAAAAAAACTGAATTAAAAAAATACTTGAAAACAAAACTGAAAATTAAAAAAAAAAAACTTGAAAACAAAACTGAAAAGAAAACTGAAAATAAAAAAAATATTTTTAAATATATACTAATTTGGTAAATATTTTTGTTACTATACCATATTGATAAATATTTTTAGAACTATACCACTTTGATAAATATTTTTTTCAAATATACCATGTTGGCAAAAAATAGCTACACTCACAACGCATGTCTGCATACCTAGCAACATAAGCAATTAAACAAGAGGCACTTGAGTTTTTTTAATACAAATCCATATTCTTAAAGAATTTTCGAATATCGTTATGGTTAACAACATTATATAAACAATTTAATTTGGAAATTAGCACAAATCCATATTATTAAAAAGATAGGGGAAGTTTGATATTGTGTTTGTTAAACAACATTTTGCTTTTTCAAGATTGATCTCAATCAATTTTTTCAGGTGACAAGTCAAAAGGAGTTTCTTGATAGTTTTGCATTTTCCTTTTAGCATTTGAGTAGTTGTTTTTTTTTAAATTTATGCCATGCTTAATGCTCAAGTTTGTTTGTTTTGTTTTTAAATTTTCTTCTCAATGTATGATAGAATGTAGCAATTGACAAGAATGATGAATCAATAAAATGAAAATTTTCTTTTTTAAACTTATATAATATATATATATATATATATATATTTAAATATAAGTTATAAAACTAATTAAAACTAAGCAAAAAAACAAAAAGGGCAATGCTAATATTTTTTATTATTGAAATCAAATTCATTTGATACGTTTACAAGTCAAACGAAATATAGAATTTGATTTCAATCACATTCCCTTCTAACCAAATTAACAGGCTTCAGGTTCTAATTTTAATTGGAAAGAAAAATTATAAAAGGTGTGGAAGTGAGTGTTAATAAGGTAAGGGTTTTTAATCTTATGCAGATGATATGCTGATTTTTGCAAAATGGGACAAGGAAAACATAAGAAACACTAAATATGGGGAAAAGTAGCATTTTCGGTGTATGAGCTTCTCAGGCTGTTAACAGGGGTTGATCATTCAACAACTCGATGTTAACAACGCCTTCTTAAATGGTGATTTACAAGAAGAGGTTTATATGAAACCCCCACCGGGCTTTGTTGTGAATAGTCCTAATCTTCTATGTAAACTTCGTAAATACCTATATGGTCTTAAACAAGCATCACATCAATGGTATGCTAAGCTGTCACAAGCTTTGCACACAAGGGGCTATGTTCATTTAGCAAATGATTATTCACTTTCATCAAACAATCTGCCACATCTCTTGTGATAGTGGTTGTTTATGTTGATGATATCTTAGTAAATGGTACCGATCAAGATAAGATTGTCGAATTAAAATCATTTCTTGATGATCAATTTAAATTAAAGATCTTGGCCACATACATCATTTTTTAGGTCTTGAGTTTGACAAAGTATGTGATGGTATTGTTGTTCATCAACAAAAGTATATTAAAGACCTGCTTCAGTAACATTCCATGCAAGATTCTTTATCAGCATCTACTTCTTTGCCAAATGGTTTACGCGTATTTGTCAATATGGATGACCCTTTGGAAGATCCCGCTCAATATAGACAATTAGTTGGAAAATTAAATTTTTTGGCTGCATACAAGACCTGATCTTGCATATACTATTCAACATTTGAGTTGATTCAATCAAAAACCATCTCAATGTCATGTTGATGTTGCTCTTCATATACTAAGATGTTCAAATGTACAATGTCACAATGTAACACCGTGATGTTGAGAACCAAATTTTTCTTTTTAAAATACAATTTAAGTTTTCAAACCGCGTGGGTTTGTCTGTAATTAAATACCTATACAGGTACCGCTGACGCTATCAATGGTCCGCAAACCTCAAGCAATCCCAGGCCATCGTTGGCCCTGATGTAGGACTAGTTAGTCCTCAGGTCTGGATCATTCACAAACACATAAATGATCCAATCGGATCTTCAACACGCACATATAATCATATATCAGTAGTATGAAATATAACATACACTTAATCAAGTACATATCATAACATGGCAATAGCATTTCGTGCATAACAAGGAATTCTAACTTGCAATAATACATTCAATTCGCTTGTTAATATATGTTATAAGTATATTAATTGTTATGGTATCCAGCACTCACCTGATAAGCTAGAATAAGCAAAAACCTTGCTTTGGCACTCACGGATTGTCGACTTGACCTATAATACCAATACTTACGCGTTAATCACTTAGGCACGCAAAGAACATCTAGGATACTTGAAACAATACCCTAATTGTGTTATTTAAATATTTATTAACTTATTATAATAGTCCAAGCACCAACACGCGAAAGCATTATGTAAAACAGCACAAAACAGCACCTTGTGTAGAAACAGGGCTGGCGCGACGCTGCGAGGGTTGGACGCAACGCGTTCCATGCTGCAGTGCCATTTTTTCAGTTTTCCACAGCAGGTGCAATTTGATCCCATTTCAACTCCAAATCAACTTTAGCAAAATTTCAGTGTTTCATAACACCATTTGACATATGTTGGAACTTTCTAACATCAAAACTTATATTCAATTAATTCATATGAAAATCACAATTAAATGGACAAAGAAGTGTGCATTTTGGCCAAAACTTGAAATTGACCAATTCTAACACTTTTGTAACGCCCCAAATTTCATAAAAAGATATAAAAGTAGGATAATTTCATAAAAACACTCAAATCAATTGAGTTACATAAGCGGAAACGTTTTCATAGCAAAACCATGCTAAAAACAAAAGATAAACCCACAAGTACAGACTTAGTGTACTGTCAAGGTTTAATATTTACACAACTGGGCGTTAAGAGTTATTGTTTAAAAACTGAAAAGCAGTCAAACAGGAGCTTTGCCTTTGCCCTTGCTGCATCCTGCAAAACATTTTGAAAACAGTATCTGATAAGCTACGAGAGCTTAGTGAGTAATCTAAACATAACATCATATGAGCACACGTATATAATCACATGAAGATAATACACGCATGTCTGTCAATCAAAGCTAGCCTCTGGTTCTAGACCCAGGGCAGCATCGTAGGTCACAGTATTGTACCGTATCTGAGCCATACTACACATAGCAGTACGCTTACATATTCACATGTATAACATAGCATGTTAGCAATCTGATATGAAACTACACATGCTGCTGATATGAAGTGAAGTCTAGAAGACTCACCTTATAACTGTAATTTGAAAGGCTTCACTGATCACTGATACAGGTACTATGTAAATCACCTCCTATATAAGCAATGCATAAATCACATAAGGCATTCTGATCTGAAATAGGGCCTACACGGGCCGTGTCCCATCAATGCTACACGACCTAAGCTGGCAACATGGCCAGTGTGGTCTAGTCACTCTACACGGGCCGTGTACCTTTAATACTACACGACCATGTAACGATACATGGCCCTTTGACCGCCATTACTACTACACGGCCGTGTACCGCTACACGGGCCGTGTACATATCAGTTCAGCAGACTGTTATTGCCAAGAACAGTCGGATTTCATCAATAATTCCAATATTTACTTCATAAAACGACTAGAGGTGTTTTCCTACACCTCCTACAACTGACATACTTAATCTAAACCATACAAAGCAACTCTAACATGATTCCACCATTCAAATCATGTGTTTAATCTTACAAAACATCAAAACAAAGCTTGTAAGCTTACCTCAAGTTGTATACTTGCTAGATTTTGGCTATATGCACTTAATCCTGCTGTGTTCTTCAAAGAAAAGTGAGAGATACTGATACTAGCTCTTGAAGTCGTGGGTTGCAGAAGGAAAACAATGTAAACTTTGACTTAAGAGTCAAAGTTGGTGATATATATATATATATATATATATATATATATATATATATATATTTAAGTATCAACTATTGACATAACAAGTCCTTGTACTTATCCAACTTATAACTTGACGATTTAAGCCCCTCTAGTTTTAAAAACACATCTAATATCATAAGGGTAACTTCTATAAACATATAACACCTCCTATTAAAATATAATAAAAGGATTTTCGAACCTTGAGTGTTACAACTCTTCCCCACTTGGAATGATTTCGTTCTCGAAATCAACTATTGAAGATTTCTGGATAATTCTGCATCATTTCCTGTTCAGGCTCCCAAGTAAAGTCTGAGCCTTTCCTGTGCTTCCATTGGACTTTGACCAGTCCAATCTGTTTGTTACGTAGGGTTTTAATCTTTCTTTCTAGTATAGCTATAGGTTGCTCTACATAATTCAGTCTATCATCAATGGTAACATCTTCCAACGGTACGATTGCAGACTTGTCTGCTAAACATTTTCTGAGATGCGATACATGGAAGGTGTTATGAATCTGTGACAATTCAGCTGGTAGCTCTAATCTGTAAGCAACCTTTCCCACACGTGTAACAATCTTGAATGGTCCAATAAACCTTGGACCGAGCTTTACTCTCTTTCTGAATCTGATAATGCCTTTCCACGGCGATACTTTCAACAATACATAGTCTCCTACCTGAAACTCAAGTGGTGATCTGCGTCTATCTGCATAACTTTTATGTCTACTCTGGGTAGTTAACAATCTGTCTTTGATAAGCTGAATCTGTTCTGTCGTTTGCTGAACCACTTCTGTACTACCCAACTCTCTCTGACCCACTTCACCCCGGCATACCGGAGTTCTGCACTTTCTACCATAAAGAATTTCATACGGGGGCATCCCGATACTGGAATGATAGCTGTTATTATATGAAAACTCTGCTAAAGGCAAATACGAATCCCAGCTCCCCCCGAAATCAATAGCACATGCCCGCAGCATATCTTCTAGAGTCTGAATAGTTCTTTCGCTTTGGCCATCTGTATGAGGATGATACGCTGTGCTGAGATGTAATCTAGTTCCAAGATCTTCATGAAATTTACTCCAGAATTTAGAAGTAAATCTGGTATCTCTGTCTGATACAATTGAAACTGGTACTCCATGGCGAGTCATAATCTCTTTAACATAAACATCTGCTAACCTTTCTGAAGGATAAGTTTCTTTGATGGAAATAAAATGAGCACTTTTGGTTAACCTGTCTACGATTACCCATATAGCATCATAACCACGTGGAGTCCTAGGTAATTTGGTAATCAGGTCCATAGTAATGTTTTCCCATTTCCAGACTGGAATTTCTAATGGCTGCAACTTCCCGTGAGGTTTCTGATGTTCGGCTTTCACTTGCAAACAAGTAAGACATCTTTCTACATATCTGGCTACATCACGTTTCATGCCTGGCCACCAATAATCAACCTTCAGATCCTTATACATTTTAGTAGCTCCCGGATGAATGGAGAATCTGGACTTATGAGCTTCACTAAGAAGTGTCTAACGTGCATCGCCATAAACCGGCACCCATATACGACCATAGCGAGTCCATACATCGCGACTGTCTTTAACAAAACTTGCTACATGCCCCTTAATTCGTTCAGATTTATTTTTTTCATCTCTAATTGCTTCTAACTGAGCTTTTCGAATAACATCAATGATAGGCGTCGTGACTGTCATTTTTAAAAACTGGTTCTTCACAAGCACCATTCCTAACTTTCTGCTCAGAGCATCAGCTACTACATTTGACTTCCCTGGATGATAGAGAATATCACAATCATAATCTTTCAACAATTCTAGCCAACGCCTCTGTCTCATGTTGAGATTCTTCTGATCTTTGAAATACTTCAAACTTTCATGATCTGTATAAATAGTGAACCTCACGCCATATAAATAATGCCTCCATATCTTAAGTGCAAAGACTACTGCTGCTAACTCCAAATCGTGAGTTGGGTAATTACTTTCATGTGGCTTCAACTGCCGTGAAGCATAAGCTATAACTCTGCCTTTCTGCATCAATACACAACCCAATCCACGATATGAAGCGTCACAAAATACTACCATATCTTCAACCCCTTCTGGTAAAGCGAGAACTGGTGCTTCACATAACTTCTGTTTAAGAGTTGAGAAAGCAGACTGTTGTTCATTACCCCAAAAAAATTCGGCATTCTTCTTAGTTAATTGGGTTAAAGGAATGGCGGTTTTGGAAAAATTCTGAATAAATCTCCGGTAATAGCCTGCCAATCCCAGAAAACTTCGGACTTCAGTAGGGTTCCTTGGTGGTTCCCATTTCATCACAACATCCACCTTCATATGGTCCACCTTAATCCCATCTTGATTAATTAAGTGACCCAAAAACTGCACTTCTTGAATCCAAAATTTACATTTAGAGAATTTGGCATATAGTCGTTCTCTTCTCAATGTTTCAAAAACTTCTCTGAGATGTTTTTCGTGATCCTCCGGATTCTTCGAATAAATCAATATATCGTCAATAAAAACAATCACCGATTTATCTAACATCGGTATGCAAACTCTGTTCATCAGATCCATAAATGCTGCTGGTGCATTCGTAAGACCAAACGGCATCACCACGAACTCAAAATGTCCGTATCGGGTTCTGAATGTTGTTTTAGGAATATCTTCCTTTCTAATTTTCAACTGGTGGTAGCCCGACCGTAAGTCGATTTTAGAAAACCACGATGCTCCCTGCAACTGATCAAACAGATCATCTATTTTGGGTAACGGGTATTTATTTTTGATGGTCACCTTATTAAGCTCACGATAGTCAATGCACATACAAAAGGTACCATCCTTTTTCTTAACGAATAATATTGGAGCACCCCAGGGAGAACTACTAGGTCTAATAAACCCCTTGTCTAACAATTCCTGCAGCTGTTTCATCAATTCTTGCATCTCTGGTGGAGCAAGTCTGTATGGAGCTCTGGCTACTGATGAAGCTCCCGGTACTAAATCAATTCTGAACTCTACTTGTCTGTCTGGTGGCACACCTGGTAAGTCTTCAGGGAAGACATCTGGGTATTCACATACTACCCTCACATCATCTAGACTCGTCTGTCTCTTTTCTAGTTTCGTATCTATCACATAAGCTAAGAAAGCTGTATACCCATGCTGCAAATACTTTCGGGCTCTAGACACTGAACATACATATGACTTTCCTTTCCTGATATCATCACATATAGATAGTTCTTTCCCACTTGGGGTATGAACTCGTATAAATTTCTGCCCACACATAATGGTAGCCTGGTTATAACCTAACCAGTCCATTCCAACCACTACTTGGAACTCTCTCATAGTCATGGGTATAAGTTCTATAGGAAATCTAACTGTATCTATTTCTAACACATTATGTCTATACACATCAGATACAATAACAGTTTTATCATCAGCAATTTCAACTTCAAGGGGAGAATCTAACTTTTCACACATTTGGTTGAAACTTCTGCAGAAGGAAACAGATACAAATGATTTACTCGCACCAAAATCAAATAGCACAAGGGCAGGCAAGTTGTTGATAAGTTATGTACCTGTTACTACGTCCGGTTCAGTTTTAGCTTCCTCAGCCGTAAGCTGGAAAGCCCTTCCCTTTGGTCTGGAAGTTTCTTCCTTTTTCACATCTTTCACCCCAGAGCTTCGTGGTGGGGGTAGTGCTGGAGCGGGTCTCGATCCGGTGGACTGAACATTTGATGCGAGTTTCGGGCATTCAAACTTCTGGTGGCCCGGTTGATAACAATGAAAACATACCCGCAACGGAGTCTTACAATCTCTCCCCACATGACCTGGCTTACCACATTTATAACATGCAGAAGACCCAAGCCTACACTCACCCAAGTGATGCTTCTTACATTTCTGACATAACAGATAAGTCTTATGTACCACCTTCTTATCTGATGGCTCAATCCTCTGTTTCTTGTATGATGGTGCAGCTTTCTCTATCACCTTCCTCTCTTTATCCTGTCTTTCCAGTTCCAATTCTCTTGCTCTGGCCGTGTCCATCTGGACTTCAATGTCTGATGCTTACTGGCATCAATAAACTCCCTCACACTCGGCTTAAGTACCATCATATACCTGTACATTTTCATCTTCTCGTTTGCAACATAATCTGGGCAAAAGCGTGCTTGTTCCATAAATTTAACATTGATCTCCGGAACCGTCTCTGTTGTCTGTTTCAATCTGTGAAACTCATCAACTATCCTGTCAATCTCTGACTGGGGAACGAACTGCTCTATCACAAGTTCTTTAAACTGCTCCCACGTCATGATCTCAATCTGTGTGTAACCCCTCTGTTTCACCTCCATATCCCACCAATCTTTCGCAGCGCCACGCATCTGGTTGGTAGCATACCTTACTTTAAACTCAAGTGCGCAAGAACATGTGTGAAAGGCACCCTCTATCTCTGAGATCCATCTGTGACTGATAACTGGATTTGTAGACCCCTGAAACAGCGGAGGTTGACATGCGGAAAAATCTCTGAAGGTGCAAATCTTAGGGGTATCACGTATAATCACTTGTGGCTGGGGATTAAATCTTCACCACCTGCAACAAATCTGGTTGCCAGCTCTTGTCTGATCGTTTCACGATTCTGATCTTTTATCTGCTCAACCACCTGGGTAACGATGAAGGGAATGTTCTGTTCTAAAGCTCGGCTAATTTCTCTTGCCACTGTCTCCTGTACCGTAGGCTCCACTACTCTTTCGTTCAGATCTGGGGCTCCCTCATTCACAACCTGTTGATTCCTAACTGGAACCTGCTCACCAGTAACACTGGTTTCTATACCCTCTGGTCTATGGCTGGGACCACCTGTCTGTCTATTGGCTGCTCGCGACCCTCTAGTGTTAACCATCCTGATAGTATAGATAAAACATTAAAATATAGGTAGCTCTATCACACCACCTTCTATAATAACTATACACTCATAGATCTAACAACTCAGTATACCTTATCTTTAAACCAAAGTATTTCTATACATACTAAGGTATTCTATTTAAATATACTACACCAAGTATACTATCCTATTACAAGTACCCCTCACCCGATTCACAAGATCCTTCATGATTCCACTAAGTTCCAACATGTATCATGTGTTTGTAATAATATGGGCCCTATATTTATTCTAAACACACTACACACGTTCGATCTTAACTTTATCACAAAAGTCCCGATTCACAGGCTTAGGCCAAGTATCATCATAATAATATCATATAATCACGTATGTCATAAAGACTCTGCATATAATATATCAATCTCCATATAAAATATAATAAATAAACACTGTTAGTTTACTCACTAAGCTGCAAGTACAAGCCTCCAGTTTGACAAAATTTTCAAAACCATGGTTCAAGTCCAGACTGTGCTTCACACAATCCAGATCTCTCAAACCGTGGCTCTAATACCAAGTTGTAACGCCCCAAATTTCATAAAAAGATATAAAAGTAGGATAATTTCATAAAAACACTCAAATCAATTGAGTTACATAAGCGGAAACGTTTTCATAGCAAAAACATGCTAAAAACAAAAGATAAACCCACAAGTACAGACTTAGTGTACTGTCAAGGTTTAATATTTACACAACTGGGCGTTAAGAGTTATTGTTTAAAAACTTAAAAGCAGTCAAACAGGAGCTTTGCCTTTGCCCTTGCTGCATCCTGCAAAACATTTTGAAAACAGTATCTGATAAGCTACGAGAGCTTAGTGAGTAATCAAAACATAACATCATATGAGCACACGTATATAATCACATGAAGATAATACACGCATGTCTGTCAATCAAAGCTAGCCTCTGGTTCTAGACCCAGGGCAGCATCGTAGGTCACAGTACTGTACCGTATCTGAGCCATACTGCACATAGCAGTACGCTTACATATTCACATGTATAACATAGCATGTTAGCAATCTGATATGAAACTACACATGCTGCTGATATAAAGTGAAGTCTAGAAGACTCACTTTATAACTGTAATATGAAAGGCTTCACTGATCACTGATACAGGTACTATGTAAATCACCTTCTATATAAGCAATACATAAATCACATAAGGCATTCTAATCTGAAATAGGGCCTACACGGGCCGTGTCCCATCAATGCTACACGACCTAAGCTGGCAACATGGCTAGTGTGGTCTAGTCACTCTACACGGGCCGTGTACCTTTAATACTACACGACCATGTAACCGTACATGGCCCTATGACCGCCTTTACTACTACACGGCCGTGTACCGCTACACGGGCCGTGTACATATCAGTTCAGCAGACTGTTCTTGCCAAGAACAGTCGGATTTCATCAATAATTCCAATATTTACTTCATAAAACGACTAGAGGTGTTTTCCTACACCTCCTACAACTGACATACTTAATCTAAACCATACAAAGCAACTCTAACATGATTCCACCATTCAAATCATGTGTTTAATCTTACAAAACATCAAAACAAAGCTTGTAAGCTTACCTCAAGTTGTATACTTGCTAGATTTTGGCTATATGCACTTAATCCTGCTGTGTTCTTCAAAGAAAAGTGAGAGATACTGATACTAGCTCTTGAAGTCGTGGGTTGCAGAAGGAAAACAATGTAAACTTTGACTTAAGAGTCAAAGTTGGTGATATATATATATATATATATATATATTTAAGTATCAACTATTGACATAACAAGTCCTTGTACTTATCCAACTTATAACTTGACGATTTTAGCCCCTCTAGTTTTAAAAACACATCTAATATCATAAGGGTAACTTCTATAAACATATAACACCTCCTATTAAAATATAATAAAAGGATTTTCGAACCTTGAGTGTTATAACTTTCAACACATCATATACACCTAATATGATGTATTGAAGGTGTTGCAACTGACCAAAACCTTTAAAGTCATTGTCTGGTACCATTTTCCAATTTCTTGCCTATTTATGGCCTAACTTTCACTATTTTAGCCATTTCAAGCTAAATCACCATTTCAATTCAAAACCAATGTTCTAATCAATTCATATAAGTCATATGAACCTATTAGAACCTTAAAAATCAATTCTTGATGTGTAAAAACAGATTAAGCTCATTTTAGCCATTTTGACCCATTTAGGCCAATTCTTGAATATGTTCATAAACACCACTTCTAATCCACCATATGAGTTCTAATCAATCCTAACAAGTTATAAGAACAATTAGAACACCAAATTTCAGTTCTTGAAGGTCAAATTCAGTTTGACCCGTTATGACCCATTTGAGCCAAAATTCAAAACTCATCAAGATCACTACTTTAATTCATGGAATTGATTCCTATGTACTAAGAAATGAGATTGGAACTTATTTCAATCATAAATTTCAGTTCTTGATTGCTAAATCAAATAACCCACTTGAAACCTAGAAATTCAAGTCTTGAAGAACACAAGGATGAACAAGGAGGAATTTGAACTTACAATGATCAAAGGATAATGAAGAACAACTTGTGGGACTAATTTTATGCTCAATTCATTGCTGGAACAAAGCTTAGTGAGTTTTATTTCAAAAACCCAAAATCAAGAACATGAAGAACAAGTATGGAGATGGTGCTTACAAGTGATAGAGATGATGAAGATGATGATCTAGGGCTGAATTAATCTTCAATTTTCATTAGAAATCAGAACTTGGATGATCTCCTTGAGTCTTCTTCTTCAATTTTGCAAGAACACAAGAAGAAACTTGAGTGTGTGTGTGTGTTGATACGTATGTGTGTGTGTGTCTGTGTAAAGAAAATTGGGTTAAACCGACTTGTGGGTAATATTATCTACAAGTTGGTATTTTGTTATCCTTTTTAAACATACAACTCGTCTCTCATTTAACCGTTTAAACTAACAAGGATATTTTTGGAATCCTCGTTTGAAACCGTTCGATATTTTATAATCTTTATCTATTTTTATTAATATTTTAATAACCAATTTATTTATCATTTTCATACTTTATATCATTTTCTAAAATATATATTTTAATTAATTTAATTAAAAATTCAACGTACCACGTTCGCACACGTTTAGGCCTATTTTGAGGATGTTACACACAAAGATTACTATTAAACAATAGAAGTGATTTCAAAGTTAAAGCATTTTGTGACCACATTGAGCATCTTGTCCACTAGCTCAAAAGTCTGTAAGTGAATAATAAGTGTTGCATGTGTATTATGAGTTGCCTATATGGGATTAGATGTGTTTCTTAAACTAAACGGGCTTAAACCGTCAAAATAAAAGTTAATCAAGTGCAAGGACCATTTCTGTAATTAAGCTGTAGTTGTAGATATATATATATATATATATATATATATATGGACTTCATACTTTGGACTTCTCATATGAAGTCTTGCAAACACACAAACACAGCATACATACTTACATACATGAGTTGCATATGGTCTCCTTTTTCTCTGCTTTTTGATCAAGAATAACAAGGATTTAGCATCTCATAACCATAGTATCTTCTACCCAATCATCAAGGTAAGATTAGTTTGCTTTGTTTGTTTGAAAAAGGTGTGAAAATGCGTCAAGGATTGATACAAGAATCAAAACATGTTAATTTTATGTTAGTTGATGTTACTAGCTGTTTGAGGTGTAAGGAATCACCCATGTGAAGTTTTTAATCGATTGTAACCGAGTTTTAAATCAAAATGGCACAAAAAACCGTAAGTTGACCGACTTACTGGTTCAGACTAGAGGGAGGCACGTGCGTGTCTATAGCCCGTGGCTAACCCTAGTTCATGAGGTACCCCTGTGCTTTGGGGTAAAGGCACAGGCGTACCAAGGCCTAGCATGGACGTGTCTACCAAATCGTACAACTTAGAATGTAACACCGGAAAACACAAGCCATTTTTTTAAAATTGCACTGTGGAAGCTATATTAAACAAACTCATTACATTCAAACCAATATTAACAAATTTACAACATTGTTCATAAACAAAAATATCATCCATCTTGGTGTTACAAAAATAACAGGCTCGTTTCACTTTTAAAACAAAATATCAGAGTCAGGTCAACTTCTCCTTCTGCTAACACCACAAACACAAACCTGCAAAACATCAACTGAGGGGAATTAGCACAAAGCTAAGTGAGTAGAGGATAAGCACAAAAGCAAACATCCACAGTCAATATCAAAGCATGTAATCACATATCCAAGAAGACCGGCGGTTCGACGCAGAACCTACAACCAATGCCGGCCAAAGCAAAGGTTTACCGATAGCTCTCCACTGAATTGGCACAATGAAAATCCCCCTCTGATGCAACGTATGCACCAGTAAGGCTAACACTGTTCAACCAACCAGTGAACGAGCCCAACGTATAGCTGACTTCTCAAACGCAACTCAATATCATCCAAAGAGCGCGTATCGACCAAATAGTCATACAGCAGATATTATCAATCAATAATCACAATCAACAGCTCAATCAATCAATCCAATCTCAATCACATCATGCATCACATCAATAACATTAACCATAATTTTTACCATCCGCGATTAACGTCCACTCACCTCAAATTCAGTAAGAACTCAGATATCTAATATCACCGAGTCTTTTGATTGCCTAAAAACACAGCAACAATCAAATCAGTCTCGAATATATAAATATATATACCCACATATATTTATAAGTTAATCATTCATCAAAATAGAACAAACAACAAACAATTGCAAGTCCAAAACACAAAATGTTGGATTCTCCAAAGTATCGGATTCCCAACTACAGGATTCCCAAACTATCGGATTTAGGGTACCGGTTTTCAAGTCTCGGATTCTGGGTTCTCGGATTTCACATGTTCCGGATTTGGGGTTTCTCGGATTTCGATTATCGGATTTGACAATATCCGGATTTCAGTCTCTCGGATTTCAAGTGTTGGTTTCTTATGTATCGGATTTGGATATACCGGATTTCAGTCTCTCGATTTTAAGGTAATCGGATTTCAAGTCTAACGGTTTCTCAAAGAATCAGAATTCATATTGGGTCGGTTTTACAAACAATCGGATTTCCTCCTCTTATCGGTTTGGCATGAATCGGATTTCATCTTCTTAAACACACAATCCGACAACTTCATATCATCATATATAATCAAATCCAGAAGTTTATAAACTCATCTAAACTTTCCAGAAACATGTTAAAACACATATTCATGCATTATAACATCATACAAACATACAAATCATGAGAACACACAAAACCCACCAAAATCATGTTTCTTCAAAACCGATCATGATGTTCTTCATATAAACTTGTTTTTCAACATAAATCACTCCAAGTTAACATTTAAACATGTTAAAAACAAAATCTAATCTTGAATGAACTAAAACACACAATTCCTTCAAAATCCGATATCTTCTTCTTTTCTTTCTTCTTCTTCGGCCGAGAGCAAAACAAACACACACACAACACTTTCTTTCTTTTTTAGGTAAATGAGCAATTACCTACACTAACATACACATATACATGCATATTTAATTAAATAAGCAGGAGGTGACAATCCACCTCTTAATTCTCATACACTTACACGTATACATATACATACATACAATAAGATACATGCATACATACAATCTTAATTTAATTAACTAATTAATTATTTAATTGCATTTAAAACAGATAAGCACATACCACAAACCCGCTAATCTCCTAGCCCAGGTTTGCGGGTGTTACATAGAATGTGTAATTCGGACCCTTATATCGGACCAAAAGTTGTAGGTACGGGCGTTCCCCTGCCCTGTTCAGTTTTCTAGTACGTAGTTATAGCATATGTTTAATATACTATTGGTGTTATACATGTAGAGACTAATTGTTGGCATATTCACTGAGTTATATTCATCTATGGATCATTATATAACGTTACAACTTATAAAGTGAGTTTACTATACTATTATTTATATCTACAGCATGTGTGTTATCTTGACAGAATATGTAGTTGCCCTAGGTGTAGAACTAGAGGCTAGCTTTGATTGCCTAACTAACGTGTGGTATTTTTTATGATCTTATACGTGTGTTTATATGATTTATAGTTTGACATACTCATTAAGTTCTCGTAGCTTATCAGGTACTGTTTTTAACATGTTTTACAGGGCGCTGCAAAGGCAAGGGCAAAGCTCCTATTTGACCACCTTTCGTCTAAATCTTTTGAAACAATTAACGTTTTTTTGTGTAATCTTTGAAACTTCAGTAGGACACCACAAATGTACTTATATGTGTATCTTTTTCGAACAATAGTTTGTTTTTGTTGTAAATATGATTCCGCTTTCCGTGTAAAATTTCAGATGTGCATATTTAAATAGTATTTTAGTACGCCCATTTTTGTTCAACTTAATGGTATGTATTATGTATACATTCTAAAACTCTGCCGCAACTTGCGGGTAAGAGCAACTCGTTTGAGAATCAAAAAAACGAAACTGCCAAATGCTAGAGGACTTGTGATTGGTGAATGAATCAAATTCACTGGCTAAATATATAAATATATATATATATAATATAATTTGAATCCAAAGTAATTTACCTATTATTCACACCTCGCTAATTCAAAACTAAAATAAAAAATAAAAAAATCCGTAGATGGGTGATTTTCAATACTTGTCAGAATTTTCACCATCCCTTTTACGAGTGACCCGAATGTAGCAGTAAACCGCGGCAAAAGTGACGGTAAGAAGGCCGCCGATGATTACTCCACCGCCGGCAATGGACTTGTCCGACGAGTGATGATGGCTTTCATCATTGGCATTCTCCTCGGCACTTTCTCCATGTTCTGATCCCTCCGGCGATTCTGCAGGCACTAAATCAGCCGATCCCGGAGTAAGAGCTGTAATTGGCTGATCTAACCGATTTGACTCGATCTTTGCTTTAACTGACAACTGAATGGGTCTGCCAGCGGCAGCTCTTGAAATCAAGATAGCAGTGAAGAAGAAGAAGCAAAATAACACAACTTTAAAGCGACCCATGTTCAGATTGTAAGGAATTACAGAAGAGTACTGAAAGAGTGAATTTGAAAGCGGATGCAATTGAAGGTTTTTGTTGCAAGAAACAGAGGAGGAGATGTAAGGTGAAATTGGTTGCAACTTGCAAGGTGAGTTCTTATAAATAGATGGTGGTTGGTATGTGGGTAGGACGAAGGTTCACCGGTGGAGATTAATTGGGGACTAGAGTGAGTGAGGGAGGAGATGTGGTTACCAGTGGGATTCAAGCTGTAATTCTCGAAATGTCAAAATCACTATTCAATAATACTCGGTTTTAGACCTTTTGGTTGTTTAATAGGGAGTAAAAGCTTTTTAAATAATAAACGGTTTTATTTTCGACTCTTTATTCATCATTAATCAAATTTTAAAAACTTAAATAATTATTTTAAACTCTTTTTTTTCTACGGGTTTCTAATAAATAAATCTATATAACAATAAACTATTTTTGGATTTTTATGACTTATATACATGTATTAAAAAATTTAATAAATAGGTAACAATATAAAAGTCGAATCAAGGGATAACACTTTTTCAGAAAAGATGTACCGAGCCTATGAAATTTAAACTAAGGACTATTAAAATATGAAATATCTATAAAAATCAGATACATCTACAATATTTATCATTTTTTATATTTGTTTTTAATATAATTAAAAGGTTTATTATTTTTATGTTATTATAAATTAAATACGAAAGTAATTTCTTGATTTTTGCAATAGTATTTTATAGACTCCACGAGAACGGTGTTCATTTTGAAACTGTACCCTAAAGATATGAATACACAGCAATGCTTCTCTATATATCAAAGTTTAGTTGGACAATTATACACTAGAATATTGATAAAAGTATTTTGATGATAAATTTATAAATCTTTTAATATAAATAAAAAACTAACATCCCTAAATTTAATTCAACCAAAAAATTTAACTATTTAATCTTGATCATCCATTCATAGATAACGATATATAAGTAGGATCAAGCGATGACACGTTTTCGGAAAGAATAGATCTAAGCCCTTGGAAATGATGTATCTACAAGAATTAGATGTATCTATCATATTTATTACTTTTTGCATTCATTTTAATATAATTTAAAAGTTTATTGTTTTTATATTATTATGAATTAAATATAAAAATAATTTTGTTAATTTTATTAATTTTTACCACCGTACTTTATATATTTAACGAGAAAGATGTTGTTTCTGAAACTATACCCTAACAATATAAATACTCTAGATTGTTTTTTAAAAGTAAAGTTTACATGGACAATTATACACTAGATTATGGATAAAAATATTTTGATAATAAATTTATAAAATATTATTATATCCAGGCAACTTCTTAAAAAATATATATTTTGCTACGTGTTAATCTCCTGGATAACACCATACCACACTATCAAATCCTATGTGTTACTTTTTAGAATTTTATTAAAAAATATTCTTATTAAATAAATTGGGCGGTTACTGTTAGTATAATAACCACCTATTCTCTTGGTAAAATTAATCAATCATTAAGTTATATATTTTTTAATAATTAATAAAAAATAACAAAAAAAACGTAAATAAATCATCGGCTAATTTCATGTTTTGAGATATAACAGTTTACCTTTTTTATATTTTTTATTTTATAAAATAACCAAAAAAAATTCGTAACATTTTAGACTAAATCATGTATGTCTTTAAAAAGATCATGTCAACATTTTCAACGAGAATTTTCTTGTCACGCCATTGAAGCGTAGTTTTAAAATATCGAGATGAAATTTTTAATCGTTATTAGTTCTATTTTGTAAATTTATTTTATGATTATTATGTTTTATCCATTAAGATGTTAAGAAGAGATCTTAACATATAATTTATTTTTAGAAAATTACTAATCCCAACAAATTAATAATAGGATGATGATAATATTCAGGTCCGTTTGTTTTGCAAGAATCCTACAAAATCCAAAGAAAAACAATGACATTTCATTGTTTATCACCTGTTTATTTAGTCATTTGACATGATTTTATTTCAATTCTTCTAACAAACTTACAAATTAAACAAAATATAGGATTGGAAAGTTAATGAATTCAATTTCCTTTAACAAACAAATGATACGAAATCACATTTTTTAGAAATTTAATTCTTTAAAGAATTTAATTTCATTATTGTAAATTCTACGAAATAATCAAGACTTTAGTTTTTAAAATAACAATCTTGTTTCATGTATGAAAAGTTGAAACTAATTAAAAGATAACTATACGAATTATAGAAGGTTAATTATGATGACATAAATTGTGTTTGTTATTTTTAAAAACTAGAATTGTTTTTTTATTTTTATCCATAGCCATTAGAGCTGTGGTTAGGATTATTTAAATATTAATAGTAAATTTAAAGTAGTTAAAAAAGGTAACGATTAATGTAGAAATGGATAAGAAAGTGGAAGGAAAAAGAAAGCAAACTATCGCACGGGCAAGAAATCAAACACTGGTCACGGTTATAAATAGTGAGAGGCTGAGAGCCCTAACCATTAAGCCTAATATAAACTAGTGTAATATCCGGACGATGTTTGAATTGTAACTGTGGTAATGATATAAGTAACATGAAAGCCTGTTTTAAAAGTACACAATAACCATAATATACTAACAAAAATTAATTAATTAAAACGAAGTTTAATACAAAACACATAATAAGTATGTACTGCGATAAAATTTATATAAAAAAGTAGATAAAAATGAAACGATTATAAATATATAGTTATATTTATTATAAATAAATATATCAAAAGTTATAATAGAAAATAGTAAAACACCCTATAATAATTTACACTAACCATAGTTAAAATAAAATTTTCATAAAAAACCCTTAAACTTTTTTATAAAACCTCCCTCCTTTCTTCCGGTTACTTTTCTTATACTCATTTCTTTCTAATTGGTCCTTCGTTAAAACCTCCCACTACCCCCACTTTATACGGTTGAGATTAATTGTTAGTATGATCTAATGGCTGAAAATACAATATTTATTTTGACGGTTACACTCACCGGCAACAATATATATAATTTTAATTAAAGTTTTACAAACACTAAAATACAATTAACTTTGTTTTAATTATTATTGTATACAGCCAACTTTAAATTTTTAAAAATTATACAACCAATTTTTATCATTCTGTTATTATATGCAAACAACTTTTTTCTGTATCTAATATTTAGTTACCATTGTTTACAATAAACTTTTTCATAATATACAACAACTTGCATAAAATTGAAGGATTATAAAAGTTGATTGTATTATTTTAAAAATAAAATTAGTTGTATACAATGATAACTAAGACAAAATTTATTGTATTTTTATGCAATTTACCCTAAAAATATACTATAAAAATAATATTAACTGTATTTAAAAACGTTATTTGAAGCACATATAACAACATCAGAACAATGGGACTTCTTAAGCAATTGATTGAACCAAGAGAAAAATATACAACAACAACATTGGAGGTACGATGATGAAGGCCTCACCGGTGAGCAGCAACAACCTTAATAATGGTGTTGGTGGGCGGCAATAGTGACGATGGTGCTAGTGATACACAATAATTGTTGTCGATTTCTGTATGAGATGGTGAAAGTGAAGCCAAGTGAGCCATGTCCGTGAGCAGTGATGATGTTGTTAGAGATCTAAGTGAAATCCCGAGCTTGAAGAATTTAAAATCTTTCCCTCACTCGAAGGATTTAGAAATCCTACAATCATATTTGATTTTAGTTTCAAATCCCTCCTTTATAATATTTAAGTGGATGCCACCTCTGGTGAACTGTTTTGTTCGGAGATTGTTACTCAATCACCTCCCCACCTGTACAGATGTTCAGTCCAGAAGTATAAACATTTCAGTAAACATTTGCCCTCTTTGTGAGTCAAATGGAGAAATTAACAGTGGAGCATTTTTATCTTTTTACATGGTGTAATTTAAATATGGTGCATTTTTCTTCTTTGGAAAATTATCTTAATTTCTACTGTGGTGGATTAAGGGAATACAAAAAGAAGAAGAAAATTTGTGGAGGCAGCCATAGGATGTTTACTATGGTTCATTGGTTTGTATGGAAATGTAGGAATAATGCCGTCTTCAATGATAGCAGATATTCATTACCCATGGTGTCGGATGAAGCTCATGCATCTCGATTCATATGGATAAAATACATATCAAAATATACTTCTATTTTGTAATCAGTGTGGTGTTGTAATCTATTATCTCTATTTTAACTATTGTATTAATTGCTCTAGCATCTTGCTAGAAAATTATAAAATATTTATGTATCTCTAGTCGAGGATGATAACCATATCGAAGCTCGATCTTATCAAGTGATTCTTTTTACTGTTCAAATTATATATATATATATATATATATATATATATATATATATATATATATATATATATACAAGGCATTTGACTCAACGTATCCGGTATTCAATATGATTCCAAGGTCTTTACTCTTTAGTTCAATTACTACGTGGACAAAATGTAATAATAATATGTTTTTTTAGCAGCAAAAGAAGGATCATTAGGAAGAAGCTTCGGCATGGCTATCGCCCCCTCCCAGTAAACCAAATTTTATTTATAAATGGAACAACTAGCAAGGAGCTAGCTACAAATCAGAGTCAACAAAATACGAACTAAAATTAAGGAGAACAACACCATGAAATCCATTCTAATGGAACATCACTTTTCTTCTTGTGCTTGATCCAAAAATACGACATAGCTTGAATCAAACTAAAACATATCATTAATTTTATGGAAATGAGGTTAATGTAATAATGTGCAGGCTCGATCCTTAAGTTTTTCTCGACGTCGTCGATGAATAAAATAAATAAATAAATAATTTAAATTTCCAAAGAATTTGCCTTTGACTTAATGAATAAACTATGATATCTGCATGGAAAAAGATAAAACAGGGCGGTGGTGGAAATCTCCAAAGAATATGGTGGAGAGTGGAGACGCATGTGATGGAGTGGTAACGTCTCAAAAAGTGTGTTATTGCGACACTTTTTAAAATGTTCTTCATTTTTCGTTGAATCGTTGTATTGTTTTTTAGCATTTTGCTTAGTTTATATTTTATATAATTTATTATTTCTTAAAAAAATTCGACTCGTTTGGTATGTGAAACTTAAGAAAAAAATTATTTTCTCTAGTATATATTTTTACTTCGCCATGTTTACTAGAAGATGATATTTGAGATCAACTAATTTTATTTTTCTATCTCTTTTATTAATTTTGATATTTGTCTTGATGTTATAAGTAAGAGATAGAATAGAAACATTTTGCATTAAGATATGAAACCTCTTAAAAATTAAAGGGTGTGTTTATAATATTAGAGTTGTGTTCAATAAAGTCCATGTAAAAAACAGAGTTTTAAAATTTTAGTATTTAATCACAAGTGATTCAGTATATAATCACATATGATTTGTAAAATCATTACATGTGAATTACGAAAATGTCACTCAGACCAAAATTTTAAAATGCAATATGGATCATTGATTCAAAAACTAAAATTAGTCCCTTAGAAATATGAATTAAGTATAGATTATATTGAACATTTTTCTATAATATAATTATTATTTTAATTGCAAAATATGTGCTTATAAGTCCACTCGTAGCGGGCGGCCCGATCCCCATCGGGTTCTTCAGGTGAGACCGGTAACAATAGTAACCCCCCCCCCCCACCCCTTTTTTTGCTACCCAACGGGTAGTCTTTCGGGTAAGAGAGAAGTTGAGTTAGGATATACTAAATATTTAGGTAAGAGAAAGAAAGAGAAGAAAAAAAATGATTTAACGCTGATATAATATTTATGTAATTGGGAGAATATGAGATGCCATACGGATTGACTAATTAATCATAACAGCTGGATTATTTCCATATCTAGAACTTCTTCACCGAAATCTTTTCATTTTAATTAGTGAAAGCTACGGCTAACCCTCCAAAACCAAGTCCTGTCTTAGCTGCCGCCAACCGCAAGCGTGTGGTCTCCATCCAATTTTAAGAATGACTTTGTTTAATAAGATTTATGGATTAACCATAAATAATATATATATATATATATATATATATATATATATATATATGGGTTCATTTGAGAACCAGTTTTATTGCGAGAACCGCAAAACCATTTGTAGTCATTGATCATAATTAATCAAAGGTTCATATTAATTGTGGCAAACATGTAATTAATTGAAAACACAGCCGTCATTTTTTGCTTTCAAAAATGTTGGAAGGGTATTTTAGACAAATTGACTAATTAAAGGGGGGGACCACTTACCCCCAAATTTTTAAAACTAAAATATCTACTAAACGCAAAAATATTAAAATACGAAAATTATACCAAATTAACGAGAAAATTATGCTCTTTAATATGACATCCATATTGCTATACTTTTTCAAAGAATTTTTTTTTATTTTTGACGGGTTTTTTTTTCAACACAGCATTAGATATTTGCACATATGCACATACCACTGTCTTTTTTTCGAGCACAGGTTCATATAGATGCACATGTGCAAATTACAATAGGTGCACATGTGCATATACCACTGTCTTTTTGAGCACATACAATAAAGTCATATATGCACAGTGCATATGTGCACAACCTGTTCATACTACTAGGTTTTATTTTCACACAGGCGCGTGTAGGTGCATATATGTACCGTGCACGTGTGCATATATGCACATACACATGTATACCTAGATGCTTGTGTGCACGTGCAACTCAAACTTCGCTTAGTCAAACTTATTGCTAAGACTATAAATGAACCGAATGAACACGAACGAGGCTTGTTCGTATTCGTTCGTTTATCTTAAGCCGAACAAATAAACGAATACGAACTGAATTTTGTGGATCGTGTTTGTTCGTTTAACTTTAGCCGAATAAATAAACGAGAAACAAATGAGCATTTGTGTTCAATTATTTAAAAGATTGGTTCGAATCGTCTACATTTTAGTTCATTTTTAAATGATAAACAAACGTAAACGAAAGAACACACGTTATGATACAAATCCAAACAGTTTTAAACACAAATAAACACTATATATACGCAAACACACATATAATATATATATATATATATACAATATAAACGAACATAAACGAACAGATAACCGAACGTTCATGAACATAAATGAATGAACGAGAGCTCTGTTTGTGTCGTTCGTTTAATTAAACGAAAGGAAAATATTTTTCGTGTTCGTTTTTTTGTTCTGCTAAAGTTAAATTAACGAACACGAACAAGCCCCAATTTGTTTTCATTTAGAACTCTAGTGCACGTGCAACTCAAAGTTTATTTAGTCAAACTCATTTCTAACTCAAAAAATTCTAACAAAAAAGATCGGTTGGATATAAGTATATAATATATTACTAAAATTCAATAAAAATATAAATGGTTGTGATTAATAAATAGAGAATGAGATAAAGGGAAAAAAATAAAAAAAGTAATTATTTCAACTTATAAATATTGAAAAAAAAAAGAAAAAGATAAAAAAAATAAAAATATTTAACACAAAAAAAGGCAGCTACCCTTTTCAAATAAATAAACAAACAATTTGATATACACTTCACAGCACAACATGCGCATATATATTTTTTAATTACAATTTTACCCTTTTGATATAAATAAGGTTATTAAAACATTATCTAAATTGATTGGTCCACAATGGTTCTCGCGGTTCTCGCATTAAAAATGGTTCTCGAATGAACTTTCCTCTCTCTCTCTCTCTCTCTATATATATATATATATATATAGGGGAAGGTTTCGTTAAGAACTAATTTTACCCGTCTATTTTAGATAATGGAATTCATGGATGAAGAACGTGGGGGGGGATTAAGTGTGGCAAGGTGCATGTAAGGAATTCATGAGTGGGCAATCCAATTGAAAGAGTAGGAATTGCACGGCTAAAATTGATTCTCGCGGTTCTTGTAATAAAAACAATTCTCAAATGAACCTTTCACTATATATATAGGGGACGGTTCAAACGAGAACCGTTTTTGTACGAGAACTGCGAGAACTAATCATAGCCGTTGATAAAAAAGATGGATGGTCAAAATTAAAAAGTTGTTAATGGATAACTTTAAACTAATTAAACTTATCATTTATTAATTAAGGATAATTTGAACATTTTTACATTACCCTCACCCTTTTTCAAACTAATATATCTCTCAAATGGAAAGGTGTAAAATTACGAAAATTATATCACATTAACGAGAAAATTATGCTCTTTAATTTGAGACCGATCTAGCGATATTTTTTCGAAATATTTTTTAAATATTTGCTGGGGTTTTTTTTTGCACAGTCGCCATTTGCGCATGTGCAAATATATGCACTTGTGCAAATGCATAGATTTAACTAGTTTTTTCAGCACAGATATAGATATGCACATGTGCAAATTTTGCACATTTGCATATGTCTGAGCTGTGTAAAAAAAACCTAGCAAACGTGAATTTTTTTTCGAAAAAATATAGCAAAATCGGTGTCAAATTAAAGAGCACAATTTTCTCATTAATTTGGTATAATTTTCGTAATTTAACACCTTTCCATTTGAGAGATATAGTAGTTTTAGAAAATAGGGGATAATGTAAAAATGTCCATAATACCCTTTCCCATTTAAAATAAATTAAAAAGACAAGATATTAAATGATTGGCCAGAAATGGTTCTCGCAGTTCTCGTACGAAAAACAGTTCTCGTTTGAACCGCTCCCTATATATATACATATATACTAGTAAAGCCTTTAGGCTGTGCTTAGCACAACCCTCCACGTTTTATATTAATTTTTAAAGCACAAATACGTAATTACGTAAAAAATATCTAATGTGTGACGCTTGTAAATTCAGAAGTAAAAGCTCACATTAAAAAGACAATAGTTCATCGAATTTCTAAGCAAACGAAGAGGATCACTATTTCATTTTTGAGAACAAGAATATGTACAAAAGAACAAAAATACATACAAAATAACACTTATTTATATTGAAAGAGCGTCATAAATATAATATTAATATTATATCAACTATTGTATTTAAGAATTAAATTTCTAGCAAATGACATGAAGTTAAACATAATAAATTTGAAAAGCTATTAACTTCATATCAATATCAATAATCAATGTTAATATTAATCTATAAATCAACAGGAAAAATATTGAACATATATCCATTGTTGGTTTTTCACTAGTCATTTCTTTTTTCAAAATATATCAATTTTACATGATTGTTTTTGACATAGCAGTTACATGGTTGTCTTTTTCAAGCAATTAGTTATTATATATTAGATTTAATTGATAGAATGAGGTTTCATATAGTATATTTGAATGATGACACATGTCATGTGCTTATTTCCCATTCTTCAAAGCTTGCTGATAAAAACTTAAAAATGGTGTTTGTTTCTCGGATTGAGATCATCTCATTTTTGGCCAAACATAACCGGTCATGTTCACTTATAAAAACGAGAATGAGATCTACAAAGTAGATCGAATTTTGATTTAAAATAAAGAATTCACTTTTATTTTTATAAGAAAACATAAATGGATATGTTTTCCAAGACTTAAGAGGATCTCAATTCATATTCTCCGCTATTTTCGTGATTTTCCTCTATTTCAACACATACACTTTATCCATAACATGTAACATATTCTGATAAGAGATACTTAATCTTTAAATACTACAAGATATCACAAAAAGATTGATAAATTGTCTAAATAGATTATATAATACTAATTAATAAAAAAAGATATAATTGAATGATATTACAACCTCAAACCTTGTATTTTCATACACATTATTTGAGTAATTAAGTAAAAGAGATTTAAGATTGTTAGTTTTAATAACATATATATACATGAAAGAAAATTTGCTTGAGAATATATATTATTAGTATATAATTAATATTAATAATAAATAATAAATTAAAAAAGGGTAATAGTATGAAACTATTATTGAGACATTTGTCAACTAAAGAAGGGGGAAGTTGTTTTTATATATATAGGTAGATATATATATATATATATATATATATATATATATATATATATATATATATATATATATATATATATATAGGGGAGGGTTCATTTGAGAACCATTACTAGTGTGAGAACCGCGAGAACCTATCTTAGCTATTCAATTAGTAAGTGGAATTAATGGATGAAGAGCGTGAGAGGATTGAGTGTGGCAAAGTACATGTAAGGAATTCACGGGTGAGTAATTCAATTAAAGGAAGGGAATTAGGCGGCTAAAATTGGTTCTCGTGGTTCTCACAATAAAGACGGTTTTCAAATGAACTTTTCAATAAATATATATATATATATATATATATAGTTATATAATAAAAGAAAAGATGTTAATGTTGTTATTATTGTATTTTTAATATTTTTTTTATCAATCATCCTTTTTTATTTTTTGAAATTACTTACAAATAAGTTGTTTTCTTAAATGTCACTTTTAGATGATTTAATTTGTTACAACTTAAATATTGCCAAAAACATTTATCTAAATCATTTATTAGGAACATCTACACATTTTCATGATTATTTATATAAACACATATATCAATTGAATTAAATTAAAGAATTCAAATTTAATTATAAAGATGTTTTACAAAAAAGATGATGAAGTTATGGGACGAACTCTAATTTCTAATAGATTTACCAATATTTAAGAGAATTTAAATTCTTATGTATATTTTACAATTATTTTAGTATATATATATATATATATATATATATATATGCTAGTTTTCCTTAACACCATAAAATCATAAAGATTTAAAATTTAATTTAACAATTCCTCGTGTTTATACACAAGATATGTTAAAGCAATAATACTCTAAATTAAACCTACATAAAGTAATTATAAAACAAGGTATATCACATAAGCATGCATTAAAGATCTTCGTATGATCTAGCTTTATATAATTTGGTTTATCTTTCTTGACTAGTGTCACTTGACTTAGAGAATAATGGAAATTGGGCTCACTTATTGGGCTTATATTTAATCTAAAGTGGGGCTGGTGGAAGTGTTGCATTGGTAAGCATAATGAGTTAACTCGTAGCACAATTAAATTAAATCAAATAATTAATAGACGATGGTAGCAAGAGCACTAATTTAATCCCAAAAAACTTGTAGACTAAGGTGTTGTTTGTTTTCGAATAAATAAATGTCTTATGTCTTAAGGAGAAGATGTGGTTTAGAAGGTCTTAAGATTGAGAAGGTCTGCGAAAAAAAGTTATAGATTTTAGCTTCTCAAAATAAGCAAAAATAAGACGGAATAAGATCTTATGTCTGCGAAAAAATATACAATCTTATTAGAAACGTCTGCGGGCGCGCGGACGTTTCTATGAAATAACAAACAAGCTTATCAGAAACGTCTGCGCACCCGCAGACGTTTCTTTAAAATAAGACCTTATTTAAAAAAACAAACAAAGCCTAAAGTTCTAACTTATCATAATGAATGGGATGCGTAATCCGTTTTCAGTTCCAATTCAGTGTTATAGTTGAATAAATAGAATTTGCATTTGGAAAAATAGTCAAGAGAAGATAACCAAATTATATAAATTTGATCATAAGGATATTAGAGATAATGGTAGATTAAGGTTTAATGTATGATGACCCAGTCCAAATGTAGTTTGGTATGTATAGTGGTATAGTGTATAATGTTGAAAGGCGGCGGCAATGGTAGAGAGGCCGCGGAAGGGAGAGAAGAATAAATTACTAGAACACTAAGACTATGATACCATATAGAATAATAAAAACCCCGTAACTATTTATAGAGTACAAGAGTTTCCCTAATATGGAATCCTAATTGACCTTAGCCTATCTATGGAATTGGGTTGAGTCGTTACACACTAACCTTAATCTACATTATCTCTAAGAACAAAGATCTTGGAAATTGATAGAGCCAACAAAGTATGTGTTTAACAGATAAAAGCAATACAATACATTTAAAAAGTTTGTTTAAGAGAGAACTTAGTTGATTTATTTACCATGACACTTACAACATTAACACTTAAGAAAACTAGTTTGTAACATTAGGTTGCACTTACTTAAATAGTTAAAATGATGTAATTGTAAAGTGGATAAAATACGTGTCATATTGTTTTTCCCTTAATCATTGTTTTATTAATTTCACTAGATTTTTTTGAAAATGTTTTTAATGATGCAACATTGTTAATCATATTAAGAGATTTGTGTGACCTCTTTCCTTTTATAGGTTTTTCTCCTATAGTGTTTAATTTAATAAGGTTTAAGCAAGACGTTATACCCCACTAATAGTGTGACTTGAAGCTGCAACCAAGGTGATCCGGTCCACCGTGATATAAATCATGGTGGTTTTAACTCTATCAAGAGTGTGTTTATAGTTTTTTATTTGTATAATGGTGAAATGAGTTACAGGTCCAGTATGATGGGTACATTATTACAAGTGTGATAATAGTTAACCTTTACATAATGTGATATGTATGATCACGTTAAGAGCTTCTTTCCCATTAGAAAGGTCATTTCCCTCGCACGTATCAAAATGTCATATCAATTCATTATAGTTTTTAATACATGTTATACACTCACATATATCACATCACAAGATTCAACTTAAATTATAAAAAAACAAAATCACCCCGTGGAAAATATGTATGAGCATAACTAGGAGATTAGTTGCTTGGTGATTACTCCAAGTTTTATTTTATCTCTATGTAGACCATCTTATGATCAATGATATTCATTCATATTTCTTCTATTTTGTTTCTCTTCGTTCTCTTAATTTGTAACATCACAACATAAAGTAAATGATTTACATTTTAGAATTTTAAATTCGACTCAAATAAAATTTTTATCTCGACATACAAAAATGTATGTTTCAAGCTCGTCTCAAAACTCGTAAGCATCCACTTTTTGCCGAAAAGAAAACTATAAAATTTTAATTTACAAGAGACTAATTCACTCTCCATACAAGCTAAAAGAGGTATGTATTAGAGAATGTATATTAACGTTTATTATATGATGATCTAACCTTATTGTATAGATAGGATATAGCTCATTAAGATTTAATATTAGAGTTTTTTTTATACATTTTGTACTTTATAAATAGTTATTAATTATTAATGTAATAGAAAATATCTACGAAAGTTTTATTATTTGAATAAACATATTTTAATAGGGTTATAATTTGTGCATAAATCTCTTTTTAGCATATAAAATAATGATGACTTTTATGCGATTAAAAACCCACCGCTATTTTTATAAAATAAAGGAATTGATTTGTACATAACAATTGTGAGTTTTATACCCCTAAAATCCATCTAGTATTTATTTTTATCCACATATTTAAGAACACAATGGTTTAAACAACAACTAATTATTATATATGATAAAAATTTGTTACGTACATATCTATCTCTCTTAAAAAAAATCACCCATTTCAAATGAGAAATTACCGTGCGACGGTAGAGATAGTAAATAGACAATCAATTATTGGTACTATTTGATTTAACAAGCGTCACACAAAAGGTGAAGGGAATATGAACCTAGGAAACCGTAAAATAAATCCTTAAAATCCAACCAATAGATTTAAATTTCTGTTCCGGGTGATTCTATTTGATTTTTTTAATAATTTAAATTAATTTTTATGATATATTAGATTTGAGTGTACAATATGTATTAAAAATTATAATGAAATAATGTAACATGTTTGATATATGAAATTGAGAAGCTCTAAATAATGACATCGTTTTGAACTATTATTAAGATCAAGAGCATTTAACCCATAACTTTTCATTAATATGTCAATGTTATATCATTTTCCTCCCCTCTTCACTCCATCTCACTCTGTCACCCATATCACTCTAACCTTACATCCATCTCCGTCCAACCATCCTATATTAAAATAATATATATATATATATATATATATATATATAACAATGGTCTAATGGGGAGGGAAAAAGAAAAAAAAACAAACTCAATGTGACTAAGGACCAGCCAACACACTCACTTTTATTTTGAAGGAGTAGGAGTGATGGTGTGCATATGGAGTGAGTGAACCTCACACTCCATCTAGTTGGATGGATGCACAAGGCCTAACAAAGATTTTCAAGCTTATAAGATACAATGGATATCTCACTTAATGTCGGGTTAATTTTTCATCTTATTATTACAAGAGTTAATTACATGTTTGTTATTTGTGATATGTATACAATTTCAAATTTTAGTTTTTATGGTTATGAAATTATAGTTAGAGTTCATATTTTTGAAACTTTGTTCACCTCAATAATTTTAAATGAATAAACAACCAAAATACCCTTTATTTTCATTTGATTCAATAATCTACCTTATTACCTTTATTGCCCGTTATTATAATGTTTTTAAATCTATATTACTACTACTACTACTACTATTGTTATTATTATTAAACCCAACCCCCTCCCCCCAAACATCACGCCAATTGCTCTCTCTACCTCACTTGCAGCCCTGCCACCACCACCACCCTCCCTTCTCTCTCCCCCATTCCGGCAGCCCCCGCTTGAAACCGCCAACTACCACCATCGGCCAACACACTCCTCTCTCTCCCTCATCCTTCTACCTCATTCTCTTAGTCTTACCACCACTAACACCATTAAGTAGTTTTTTTTGCTTCAAACTGCCACCGACAGTTGGGTGGTGTTCATTGAAGGCATAGAGATGGTTGTCAGTGGTGATTAGAGGATTCTTGTGATGGGGGTGGTAAATGGTGGTTGCTGGTAGTGGTATGGGGTTTCTGATGGTGGTTAGTGGTTTGTCAGACATAGGTGGTGGTTCTTATGGCAGTAGACTATGGTGGAAGGTGGTTAGACCATAAGTTATACCTTACCCAAACCTTTTCCTTACCTAATGCCACATCAGCGTCACATCATTCCCTTCTTCATTTCCTTCACCCTACCCAAATCAAGAGTTATACCTTCTCTTTTCTTTCCCAAACTTTCTCCACCTTTTTTTAATTTTTTTATATAAACAAAATTATTTAACTTAATTATCTTTTTAATTAATAACTAAAATATAAATAACAAATTACAAATAAAATTCTGGAAATTTATAATTTTTAATAATAATAACTAAATTACATAAAATCTAAAAATTTAAAAATTACGTAAAAACAATAATAATAATAATAATAAAATCTAAAAACTAGTCATCTTCGTTGTCCGGACCTTGAATACTCCAAATGTGTTCGACCAAATCAGACCGAAGGTTGTTATGAGTATCCCTGTCTTTTACTTCTCGAACGTTTGCTGCCTGTTGTTCCTCGCTTATATTTACTTCTATATCATCCGCTACAACGTCATTTTCGTCGAAACTGCAAATCGCATGGCCTTTGTCTTCGAGGATCATATTATGTAATATTATGCAAGCGTACATTATGCTCCTCAATTTTGCCACAGACCATGATTGTGCCGGGTAATGAAGAATGTGCCAACGTTGTTTAAGCACACCAAAAGCCCATTCAACGTCTTTCCTTGCAGATTCTTGTGCGGACTTGAACTTTTTTCTTTTGTTGTCTTGTGAGCACGTAAATGATTTGACGAAAGTTGCCCACTCCGGATATATCCCATCGGCAAGTTAATATCCGTGTTTGTAGGTCACTCCATTCACCTCAAATGGACACTCGGGTGCTTTGTCTTCGTACACGTCGTTCAATAAAGGCGACTGATTGAGAACATTGATGTCGTTGTTGGAACCGGAAACTCCGAAGAATGCATGCCAAATCCATAGATCATGAGATGCCACCGCCTCTAGTATTACTGTCGGTCGCTCATGATCACCTCTCATATATTGACCTTGGCAATTTGCCCAAGCCCAATGAGTACAATCTATGCTATCTAGCATACCGAGAATATTTTCTTTTATAGACATGAATAATACCTTTACGGAAATTATGTATGCAATCCCGTGATGTCTTGTCCGACATCCTCAAGTACTCATCAAGAGAATCAGCAGCAAACGCGTATGCCAATTGTCGGATAGCAGAAGTACACTTTTGTAGCGGAGAAAACCCCTTCCGACCTCTAGCATCCCATGCCCACTTGAAAAATGCATACTCTTCCTAAAGATCATAAACTATACGCCAGTATAGTCCTTTGCTCATCCGGAACCGTCGCCTAAACATATCATCGTCATATACCGGGTTCTCGCTAAAGTAGTCATGAACGAGCATCTCGTGTCCAGCTAGTCGATTTCTATCTCTTGTCGGACTTCTCGTTTGTCGGCTCGATATTTCTTCGTTGTCATAAAAAATTAGTTGCACCGCTTCTCTCGCAATTGCAAACATAATCCTGTTATTTCTCTTGAAATAACCGCTAGTCGTAGTTGATGATGATTCGTTTGGTGAATCCATAAAAAAAATTATGTAGATATGTTTTTTTAAAATGTATAGAGTAAATGTAGAGAGAGTAGAAGATAGAAATGTGAAAATAAAGTGTGAAATGGTTATGTATATATAGATGAAAAATAAGATTAATTAAAAAAAACCAATGGTTGAATTTTTTAAAAAATATACGTTGGAGGTGGGGGTGGGGGGGTTTGGGAGGTTTACTCGAGGCGAGAAAGAACACCGGAAGGCCTACTCGATTGGGGTACTCTTGCGTTGCGTTTTGGTGTTCCCGAGGGGTACCCGCCCCCTTCGGGTTACCCATAACGGAGGGCCTTTGGTGGTGTTTCTTGTGGTGGGGTGGTGGTTGAGAGATGTGGTTGTAGTAATGGTGTATTGTTAATAATTATATAATAATTAATACATTATGTTAGTGCAATCAAAGAATAAATATTTATTTAAATGTTTGATGATGCAATTTTAATAATTGGATTTAATATATAATATCTTATAAAAATTCAAGTTAATACGAAAATAATAAGTTTGACCAAATAAATCAATAAATATAAATTTACATTGATCACAATGAAATATTACAAGATGATTAAAAAACAATCGAGTATGTAAATTTTACAAACGTCAAACATATACAATACCCATCTAGTTAAAAAATAATTTTTGAACGAAAAACGAACAAATATATAAAAATCGATTTTTGACTAAAATGCATTTTCATATTTTATACAACATTCCCATATGCTTAAAAGATATAAGTATCTTGGAAATGTACTTTTATAAAATAAATTGTCACGAACAAAAACCGAAATATATTTTCAGTTGGCAAAATTTACAGATGAAAATAGAGATAATATGTACCGATTAAACATTATGTTAAAATTGTATGAGATATTTTTAAGATGTATTATTTATTGGTTATTTTGATAAAGTAGAAGACATAAAAGGCACAACCTTCTTGAACATTGTGCTAAGAAAGTATAACCTACTTTATGTGATGACACTTTCTCATCCACATAATTTGATCTCAAGAAATAATCCTTGATATTTGTGTCAAATTGATTAAAATAGATAAACCATTCTAACCCACCATCAATATAATCAGTTTCATTGCAACGAAAAACTTTAAAACATCACACTTATTAAAACAGATAAACCATTTTAACCCACCATCAATATAAAAATCACTGTTAGGTCAAAATCACATCATTGTTTAAAACCTTGTTCATTACAACCACAAGTCGGTTTCATTAAACATCACACACATAAATAAACTATCCATTGGGTACCCATCTCACAAGGCCACACACCTAAGCAACCTGTACGAACACAAGACACATTTAAAAAAAACAAGTGTCAGTTTACACTTCGTGAGTCAGCTTAGTTATTACCACAAAATCATCATATTAAAACATTCATAAAACAGATTTAGGTTTAGGTAATAAATCCCAACCATAACTTGACCCACTCGCATAGTATCGTAAATCCTCGCACGGTCAAGTATCATCGCAAACATCAATAAATACATCTGAAATCATCATATTCATCTTTTGCTTCATTATCATCTCATGCATCACTATTCATCACTAAACATCATTTTATACATCCTTCTTATCGAGGTCAACCATTATACTTCGCTATCATCGCCACCCCAAATACCACATGCATGCCCAGCACCCACTAGGGTTCCAAGGTCCGCCCGCACCGACACAAGTTCACTAAGCATGTCCAAAAATTCTGGTACAAAGCAGGGCGCGAATCCCACTTGTATACACACTCCCGTAATCCGCCCGCTGTAGCTACTCTAACATAAGTCGTTTAGGTGAAAGTATAACTGGTGCCCCCATCACTAGGACCTCCTTTCACCATCGTGATGTCATGCATTTGGACCTGTATCGCTAGTCAAACACCACTCCAGTATACCCGCGCATAAAACACAAGTACAACATGTGTTGTCATGGTTATCTAGAAGTCCGACAACTAACCATCGCTTTGCTAACATATCCTAGAAGGCACACATTTCCTACTAGGCATAATCTTTCATCTGGGAGTGCGTCTACCGCCTCCCAAATCAGATCATCGTTTTATATATCTATATGTATATATGCATGCATCGCAAACATCGTGTAAATCAATCGCATGTCATCAATAAATAAATAGCATGCATTACAAACAATCGTTAGTCAATCATAAACATTCATATATAGATATATCACCTTAAAAACCGTTAATACTTTCAAAATAGATTTTGCCTTCGTGCTCGGTTTTGTAAAAGAACTGAACTCACCTCAAATCAGAAAAAAGATCGACTGGAGACAAGCTTCACACACGGATCGTTGAATCCCAGTCATACAAGCTCCACAACACTCCTTGAGATCCCACAAACAAAGCCGAAGTCAAAACTTAGCCCGAAACGGTATCACCGCACTTCCCAAACCTCGTAAACACGAATCAAGGAAGCCCTAACACTATCACACACTTTCTAGCCTTAAAATCACTATAAAAATGGGCAAAGTAACAATACAAGTAAGAGCAAATGTGAGAAATGGCTGAAATGCAACACTTATATATAGGCACTCTTGAACGTGTCGCGTCGCGTTGCGACCGCCAGACACACGCCAACTCCTAATACACGCAAGTCTCAGACACACGCAACCTTCACGTGTCCTGACGCCCGAATGCGTCGTGTCATGATCTTCCACAAATTTCAGTTTATCGATTTTTAATTCCTTTTCATTAAATATTAATATTACTCCATAATTATTATTATTTAATAAATAAATTCCATAATATAAATGCTTCGTAATAAATGAAATTTATAAATATCCTTCGAATATTGTTACAATAATATATATATATATATATATATATATATATAAATTCGGGTCGTTCCAATGTGGGTTTGACTATTCCCCACATTGTTCTTAGTTTGTGTTCTTGGTGAAGAACACTCGTAAAAGTCCTACTTGAGGCATTTGTTGAAGACCTCGGTGGAGGCAAGGAATTCCTCATTGGAGGCATTCCGAGTTCTTGGGAAGAGCCCGTGTTTGGTGTTCTTGGATTAGGACTTCATGAGGTGATCATGTCCTTTATGAAGGTGATTCTAACAGGTGGTCTATTACGGTCTAAGGAGACTTTTTGCATGTTGTGCTAGTGGAACTCTTGACGAAGGTTAATGAGTGAATGTATGTTGTAGTTTAACCGAACCACTATAAATCTCAGTGTCTTCCCTCTAAACCCTTAAACTCTTTACATACTTGCATTTATATTCTTGTCATTTATTATTATTATAGGAGAATTTCTTCTATATCCTTCTAAAACTTATAAATTACTTATATATCCTTCTAAAACTTATAAAATACTTATATATCCTCTCAAACTTTTAAAACTCTTTTATATGTCCAATTACCTATTTTAATGTTTATTAAATTATTTAAATATCAATAATCATTATCATCAAGTTTAACTATTTATAAATCTACGATATTACCCTTGTATTATCTAAACCTAAATTGAAAAAAACCTGGTCCTAAATTGAAAAAAACCTAATCTTACAGCAACAGGCTTTTTTTCCCAAATCCTCTATCCCTCTAATGAAGCCTTCAATCAAGAGAATCTTCTATCCATCCCAAGCCTTTAATCAAAAGACATTGTAGATGATTTTGTTTGTGTAGTAGACCTTGAGCACGTAAACACAAGAAATTCCTTCCAGCACCTAAACAATGTATCTGATTGATTGTTCAACAAAAAAAGAAACAAGAACATACAATTTGAAATTACTTGGAGCAAATAAACTCTAAAATTTAAGATATCTCTTATCACACTTAAACAATTTTGATCAATTTTTCCAAAAAGAAAAAAAAGAACATGCAATATGGCATTACTTGTGGCAAATAAACATTGGAATTGAAGATAAGTATCATCGCATAAGCCAATACATGGAATCCAAAACAATAACAAATAAACATGATCTTAATTGTCAGATCAACAGATTACATTCCTCTCGATGGCAGCAGAAAATTTCGTCGACCCCTTTACTTTGTAAGAATATGAAGCGACTAGAGGGAAAATTTGTCTCTACATACTATTTATTTAAATGTTTTTCAAATTAGGTTTAGATAATACAAGGGTAATAGTAAATTTATAAATAGTTAAACTTGATGATAAGGATTATTGATATTTAAATAATTTAATAAACATTAAAATAGGTAATTGTACATATAAAAGACTTTTAAAAGTTTGAAAGGATATATAAGTAATTTATAAGTTTTAGAAGGATATAGAAGAAATTATTCCTATTATTAATTGCTTTCGTGGTGCTTATATGATATCCGCGCAATACGGCGGTAACAAATAATTTTTACTCGTTAACATGTCCGTTTTCAAGACGTAGGGAGTATGGTATTTATATAATATTGTAACATCCTCAACTTAGGCCTAGTTGTAAATAGTATGTGAGTGTATGTAGCTAAGGTGATAGTCGAGTATTTATTTGCATATACATGTTAAGTTGATTGATTATGTGTGTTCAAGTGTGTTTTAGTGTGTAAGTAAGAATATATGTATATGTGAGTAAAGAAGAAATAAAAGATAATCCAGAGGCAAACCGCCTCTGGAGTGTGTGTGTGTGTGTGTAGATATATATATATATATATATGTGTGTGTGTGTAGATATATATATATATATATATATACGTGTGTGTGTGTGTGTTTGTTGACTAAAAAGTCAAAAGAGCAAACACACAAAACCGCAAACACACTTCTCTTGTTCTCGCTGCTCTCTCTCGGATTCCAAAGAAGAGGAATTCTTGATTCTTGATTGCAAAGGTAAGCTATATGATTCAAGTATGTGTAGAAGATTGGGGTCATGTGTTTTTATGTCAAAAACACAAATTCAAGTAAGAACACTTTGAAGAATATGGAAAACTCACTTTGAAAGATAGTTTTGCATAGATGGTGTTCTTATGGGGATTTGATGTATTTAAGATGTTCATATGAGTAGAATATGATGTCCTAAGGTGTTCTGGGCTTAAAAATAATGAGAATGAAGTTGCTAAGATGATTAAATGAAGTTGTCGGATTTATAGGGTATGAATGTGTCGGATTCCGAGACTATGATAGTATCGGAATCCGCATGTGTTGAAATCCGATAGTTTTGTCGGAATCCGCTAGAAGTGTCGGATTCCGCATCGGACGAATTGTCGGATTTCATGGCCCGGATTTCCTTGTGTCGGAATCCGCAAGTGCCGGATTTCGTATGCATGTAAAGATGCCTACGTCATGGAATCCGCAAGTTGTCGGATTTCCTTGTTTTGTCGGATTCCGATAGTGTCGGATTCCACAACTAAGCCAAAGATGTCTAATTGTTGGAATCCGCAGGTAATTGTCGAGTTCCACATGTAAGTGTTGGGTTTTCCAAAAATACGCAAGAACCATCGGATTTCCCCAAATCCGACAGTTTTGGTGGATTTGTGCTAAGTCCAAGTTTAAATGTTGTTTTGTGAGTTTTGCTATGTATGTATGAATGATTAAAGTCAGTATGATGTTTTAGGTGAACTTGTTGTAGTGGAGTCAAAGCCAGATACCTGTACGAAGTAAGCCACTCAGGTGAGTGCCTACTTTCATGAGGCTCAGTAGAGCAAGTCTTGCATGCCAAGATGACTATGTGATTGTGTGTGAATGTGTATGTATGTATGTCTAACCTGTCTATGCAGGTATGCTTAAGAAGATGAAGGTAAGTTTTGCATGATGTTGTGATTGCCTGTAAGGTGTATAATAGGTGCATGACAGCGGGTCCAGATTGGAACCGCTTAGTTAATATCTGATAATTGTTGGAACTCGTGGTGGGCACAAACGCAGCGGAAGCAAACAAGAAAGAAGCATGCAAGACAAAAAGAAAGCACACACAAAGCCCATAACTAGTTCCAATGGTGGAACACACTACAAAGCAAATTGCAACTAAAGAACAAGAAGAAGGAGTAGAAAGTACCTCCTTACCATGGCTGGAATTCGAGCTCTACATGTGGATTGGGATGAAGATGAAGAAACAAAAGGCTTCTTCTCCATTGCAATTCCACACCAAGTATACTTAATCTCATTGTACTAGCAACCCATAGATGAACGTCCACCATGACTCCATCATCTGGAACAGCCCGTGTACATCTCCTCTTGCACCATGAAACACTTACCACACTCAAGAATATCTCACTTAGTGTATGTGTATCTTTTCCTTTGGAGCCAAGAGAGAGCTAGTGTCTAGAGAGAGTTCTTCATGTGTTCTCTTAGTATCTATGCATCAATGGCCAACATCTAACCTCAAAAACCCGGCCATAAAGCATGGATTTTGATTGGACCATCAAATGGTCCAATAAAACACAAGTGTCATAACAGCTACCCTCTTCACGACCCCTCACGGGCTCTCACGGGCCGTGAAGCCCAAGTACGCCACGAGGGGACTTAGAACTCCACGAGCCGTGCCGCCCGGTCGAGACTTGTGAGGGCATCTCCTTCACGACCCCTCACGACCTCGTCACGGGCCGTGAAGCCCAAAGGCATCACGACGCGTGGTGGCCGTCGAACAATCGTTAGGGTAGCCTGCTTCACGACCCGTGAAGCATCCTTCACGGTCGTGAAGCCCCGAATCAAAACACTTTTGATTCTTTGACATTCTCCTTCCACATTAAGCTGTCGAGATCAATCCTTGGCGTGTGACCCGATAGGCCCGCGCTTCATTAGTAGTGATACCGGCATACGTGTGTCAGTGGGCAGATTCCAACAAACTCCCACTTGCACATGACACACCGTACCCATATGCATCACAGACGGGGAGCGGCCTCTAGCAAGACATCCCTGCCCCCAAATCAACGCGAGGTATGTCATCCCTGACAAGTACCTAATCACAATCCAAACAAGTTTGAAAAGGTCCTACAGATAAGTGATCAATCATCCTATTGTTCGCGACATCCGGGTGAACACGAGACATGGTACAAAGTCATTCTCCGATCGTTCACGATTATGTTTCTCGATCAAGATTGGTGGTGACCAAAATATGCAAGTTGCAACTGATCAACTATCATTGCAAGCATGAGCACGACCGTGCATTTTGGTGTCAGCGCCCAATCATCGAGGGGCCCAGGGATATCTCTCTAAGCAGAGGAACAAATTCCTTCGACTACATTGCCCCATTACATCGGTAATACCTTCCCCAAAATCTTCCTTTATAACAACCAGTTACGGACTGCGTTTGAAAGCAATCAGAACAAGGCAGACCAATGTCGTGGAAACACATGTATCTCCGGTCTAAGGACGAAATGATATTATCATCCTGAGTTACTCTTGACATGTACCATGAAGTAAACTCAGGTGTGGGTCGTCCAATCACTTGAAACTCTTTTCAAGTATAAGTAAAGTATTACGTCTCTCGTATCCAATCCCCATTGAATACACGACCAATGCTTTCCCTCAGTCTTCGTTCAAACTTTCTTCCGATGAAGAGTGACCGACTGTGGACTTTTAGAATGTAAAACATTCAGGGAAGTGGTAAACATGCTAATATGGAACACAATAAAGGCAACTGAGAGTACCCGCTACACGCGTATTAACAAATCTCCATTTGATAATCGATACTAGCAGAAGCACAATGTTGCTTAACGTTCCCAAAATCAGCATATCAAAATTTCAACTAAAACAAACACAAGCCAAGTCTTTGCAAGCGTTAGTATGAGAATCATAACTATCTTGCAACTACGGCTTTAGCAAAACGGATCCGCCACCATGATATCCGTGTGTATTCATAAGATGACCATATCTCTACCTCAACCAATCACTCAAAAGTGTGTGTTGGTGAGATAACGGTCTTTTGTCAAGCTATTGCACCTTCATTGATTCATCAGAACTCAATAAGATCAAGGATGCTTGAGATAAAGGTTATCTTTCATAAGCCATCGTACTCTCATTGTCTCATAAGATCCCAATAGAGTTAGCGATGCTTTGAGAAGCATACTTATTAACACCATATTTAGTAGGATCATGAACCCCGATAAAGATCGGCAGTTATCCTAAGAAGTATATAAGCAAGCATTTGAATAACAACTTATTCTATGTTGCTTCTTACTATAGATCAACAAGAACATATTTCAATATTTCTTTAACTCCTTCCATAGGTTTTGTATATCCTATAATCGTTATGGATGCATAATTCTTGATTTAAGCTTTTCCAAGCAAGATCAGGACATTATCTCCAATACGTTGTATGTGCTAGACATATTTAGAATAGGATTACAAAATGCTCCCACTAGCTCTGGCATTCTTCCATGTTTCATCATTGCTATTTGAAAACTCAAACAAATGATCTTCCACTAGCTCTAACATTGAGATGGCAACATAAGTCCACAAGTGGACTACTTAGGGTTTGTAGATTTCATTAGGATACTTATTGATAGTAAAAGACCCTCGAAAATGTTGTGAGCATTTCCTCAGAAATTCCTATTAAGGAATGTAGTCTTCACTTCTATCCAATGTAGCCTAAAAGGCACTTATAAAATAAGTATCCGTGTGGACTTCAACATAACCACTGGGAGAATGTTTCTAGATGATACCTTCCTCATGGTCAATCATCGTGAAACCATTCCTACCAGTCGGTATTTGAAGTAGTCTACAAACTTATCCATGTTTGGTCTATTTCCTCAAATAACCAATAACACCTCGCGGGTTCACACCCAGGTGTAGGATCAACCAAGTCGAAACCTTGGATATCCATCATGGATAGCATCTCATCTTTCATAACCTCCTTCCTCCTAGCCAACTCCAAGCCCACTACGCTTACCGGTAGTTGACGCATCCATCATGAATCATCATAAAGTTGTCTTCCTCAGACATAATGAATTATGTCTTTCTGGTCTTATGACAACTTCTACCAAGAGGTAATGAATTTTTTTTATGTCAGGTTCTTCAGCATTGCCATGCTGAGTTTCAATCATTTCTGATTGGATTCTAGTGTCAACATCAGGTTCTTCCATTCAAGGTATACTTTACTCTCACTGGCATCCATGGATATTAATTTCTTAAGAGACTCTACCTTTGAGCAACTTACAAGTTCTCACAAGGTTTGTCAAGACAAATATCCCATGGTCTTAGTAGAGTACCTAATGGAGTAAATACCTCTAGATCCTGGGTTCCTCCACCTCACATCTAAACGTAGGCTGGACAATCCAGTCTTTGGAATAAACAAACAAGGATCCTCCTTTTTCGTCATATCCTCTAAGGTGTTTATATGACCATCTTTGTTGTTCATAAAATTTAGAACTCATGCCCACCATTTGGAGAATGACCCAAAACAATTTTGGACATAAAAGTGTAACCTATCACTTGTCGGACCATATCAAAATGTCCGGTTCCTCCTTTAGACGACCACATGTAACAATGTGTCTTAAGAGAAATGAATTGTGAGACAATCCCATAATTCTTATGATAGTCACATAAAATATAAAACTAAGGTACTCAACATCTTAACTAGATTCGAGTATCATAGTTGCATTGCCCTCTCAATCATGTACCTCGTTATGGTGAGTTTTGAACACATCTAAGGTTTCAAACACTAGTCCATTAAAATAGACATACCATCCCTTCTACCATCACCGGTAAAGGTAACAAGGTATCTAAAGTTACTCCTTAATGTTTGCTTGAACGGTCAACACACTAAAAGTGTGAACGAAATCCAACAAGCTTTCAATCCTCTCACATACTTAAGTGAAGGATGTTTAAGTCATTTAACCTAATAAACAAGATATGCATTCAGCATTTGACCCATGGTCAAAGGGTTCCAAGTTCCTAAACCTCACGGATCTTGGTGAAGCAAGTCTTGTTTATATAGCTAAATTCGACTTCTACATAAGGATAACTTATCAGTACATTTATGATCGTTCTATTACTCCTTAAGCAAAAGCTTACTTTAAATGCCACGACATGGATAAACTTTGAAATAAATCACCAATAATTTCAAAAGTCAAAGTAATATCCATCGTCAACAAAGGCTCTTAGATATAATGTTTCTAGCCATACATGACATAAACATACATCCAATAAAGTAATAGAATAGCTGGAAGGAAAGGCAAGATACAAACTTCCAATCCTCTCAATAGGGACAACAACTATGTTTCCCTTTTCGAATTCCAACTCTCCATGCCTCATCCGCCTACTTCTCTTTTAACACCTTCACTTTGTAAAAAACAAATTTGTGACAAACGTGAGCGTTATTGCTCATGTTTAAAACCTAGCCTTTAGAAGTAGAAGAGCAATGGAGTTTGATCACGAATGTTCTTGAAGTCAAGGAGCTAATTTCTCTTACTTATAAGTGATTTTAGCTCTTTCAGGCTCATAGGACAGGCGTGGTGGCGCCGATTTTCCAATCTTTCCGCAGAAGTAGCAAATTACCCCTTGTGGAGTTATATCTTGAGGCACAATCTCATTGCCCTCTGACTTCACATATATGGTAGGTTTGGTAAAACCAAACTTTCCACTTGAGGTCAATTTCTTCTTCTCGGTTTCTTGATCCTTTATAATGTTAGGGGGAGTTGGTGAGGCGAGCCATACTTTGGCCATGCAAGACTTAGCAGTCCACAACATGCCATAATGCTTTATCAAGGACTTCTCCATATTGCGCATGTGATAGTTCACAATGAACCATTTACATCACTTGGGCAGAGACTTTGGAGAATATACATTCACCACAAGCTCCCTCCCTATGGAGAATCCATGCCTCTCCTTTAGGTCCACATACGCCTTCATCTCAAGGATATGGACACTAATATTCCCGCCTTCATGCATCCTTCAACCGATCAAGGCCACGAAGCACTTTTACATGCATATAAAGGTCTAGGTCGCGTTGGTAACATTTTGGCTCTAGAAGGGATTTCTCTAAAATGTGCAACTTTGACTCATGGTGGAGGACAAGCCTCAACGACCAATCCTAGTCCACGAAGTCCACACTAATGAGTATCTTCTTCTTTTATGAACGAACGGAGTTTTAAGTTGAAGTGGTGTTGCCAATTTTAAAGATATAAGAATACACGTTTTAGTTAGTTTTGATACGATCCTCGTTACGATAATTACCCATTTAGTTTTAAGAAAACCAATTATCTTAACAAGGGCTAAGAACCTTATTTCACTTCACTACATGATGGGTTTGCCGCGGATTACAACTCTTAGACACTTGCGGGATCCATCAACACTCATAGCGTCGGTTTGGCATGTTTGATCCCTTCTCACACCAATTCCTCGTTAAGCCGCTTTGGCAACTCGGTATAGGCACGACAATTACCAAGGCGTATTAAGTTGGAATTGTAAATCGTCCGTCAAGATACACGATGACACCCTTGACAATCATTGGCTCGTGCTAAGCTCGACAACCAATAATTTCAAGTCGCCACACTCACCTTCCACACAGATTCGCATGGAACAACTCGTGCTTAGCTCGACAATCATCCCATGCCTCACTAGATTTGGGTGGTGTCATCTTACGGGTGGCGTGTGATTTACATTTGAAAAAAATGGGACTTTTGTCTTTCCGGTTTAAAAAACCTCTTTTCATGTTGATTAACAAACAAGTGACAAAACGCATTTTTCACTTTAATGTAAACCAATTTATATTTATTTGTTAATCGTGAGCGTGCGGGGTTTGTTAAACAATTTAACAAATCTTGTGATTTTATTATTTTGAAAAGTTTTCTAGCATGCGAATATCCTAAACAACCACGCAAGAAAATAACAAAATAAATCACAACCACGCACAAAGCAAATATCCGGTAACACGCCCTTAAACCCTATGTGCCCTCCCCGTGAGCCAAACGGAGAGAGCAAGGCAAAACTAAGGACACAACCAAAAGGCCTCGCCGGATGTGCTCCCACTGAATCCGTCATCTCCAAATGATCCACCAGATCCAATATAGCCGAGACGTCCCTACCACGACTCTCGATGGTTGTCCTCGGTCTTCTTTTCACAATTACAAACAATTTGAAAAGAAACGGCATGCAAGCCGCGATTGCTATTATAAGCTACTTACAACAAGTACAAAGGAAAGCAATGGCATGCAAGCCATAATAAATTTACAAATTTACAAACCGAATTAAGTATTATTACAAACCATTGTGACTAAAAGTCACCAAATGAATGAATACATAAATAAACAACCAAACAACCAACACATAGGTCTAACGGGCAAGGCGTTACCGGACACAACAACAACCACAAACAAAACATGGTGTGCCACAACAAAACCATGCAAAATGTATCTCGATTAAGATTGTTCAAACAAGCAAAGCACTCAATGCACAAAAGGAACAATCCTTGTACATATGCATTAGTATCCCAAACACTTTGAGAACACATATTCATATATACACAATATAAGTATATGCATGTGTGCATTTTATGCCAAAACCACCCAATACATATAAATATATGAATCAAGACAAATAAACGGGGCTTTTCAAGTGTCCAAACAAAAGGACAGATTCTGGAAAACAGAATCGAAAGGTGCTAAAACCGAAAATTTATTTCTTTTATAAACAAGGATAAAAACATTGTTCACGAGACCTTCACGGCCCAGAAGCCTTCACGGGCCCTCACGGCCCGTGAAGCCCACGAGCTCCACGACTCTGACACAGTTAAAACCTTTCACGATCAACACCCCATGAAGCCACTCGTGTAGGCTTCACGACCCGTGAAGCCAAAACCTTCACGGCCCGTGAAGCTCATCTGGACAGAATGTCCATTTTCGGTTTTCAAGCCATCAAAGTGCAATTTCTTTGTAGAGATGGCTCTGATACCACTGTTGGAACTCGTGGTGGGCACAAACGCAGCGGAAGCAAACAAGAAAGAAGCATGCAAGACAAAAAGAAAGCACACACAAAGCCCACAACTAGTTCCAATGGTGGAACACACTACAAAGCAAATTGCAACTAAAGAACAAGAAGAAGGAGTAGAAAGTACCTCCTTACCATGGCTGGAATTCGAGCTCTACATGTGGATTGGGATGAAGATGAAGAAACAAAAGGCTTCTTCTCCATTGCAAGTCCACACCAAGTATGCTTAATCCCATTATACTAGCAACCCATAGATGAACGTCCACCATGACTCCATCATCTGGTACAGCCCATGTAGATCTCCTCTTGCACCATGAAACACTTACCACACTCAAGAATATCTCACTTAGTGTATGTGTATCTTTTCCTTTGGAGCCAAGAGAGAGCTAGTGTCTAGAGAGAGTTCTTCATGTGTTCTCTTAGTATCTATGCATCAATGGCCAACATCTAACCTCAAAAACCCGGCCATAAAGCATGGATTTTGATTGGACCATCAAATGGTCCAATAAAACACAAGTGTCATAACAGCTACCCTCTTCACGACCCCTCACGGGCTCTCACGGGCCGTGAAGCCCAAGTACGCCACGAGGGGACTTAGAACTCCACGAGCCGTGCCGCCCGGTCGAGACTTGTGAGGGCATCTCCTTCACGACCCCTCACGACCTCGTCACGGGCCGTGAAGCCCAAAGGCATCACGACGCGTGGCGGCCGTCGAACAATCGTTAGGGTAGCCTGCTTCACGACCCGTGAAGCATCCTTCACGGTCGTGAAGCCCCGAATCAAAACACTTTTGATTCTTTGACATTCTCCTTCCACATTAAGCTGTCGAGATCAATCCTTGGCGTGTGACCCGATAGGCCCGCGCTTCATTAGTAGTGATACCGGCATACGTGTGTCAGTGGGCAGATTCCAACAATAATGTGCATGAATGATGGACTGTATGATGATTGCATGTGAAAGTATGAGTGAATGATTGTATGATGGATCCCTATGGGATCCTATGTACGATATATGATTATATGATGATGATGATAGATCCTTGTGAGAACAAATGTACGTATATGTGTATGTGAACTGTCTGCAGACTATCTGACCCATGGTTAAGGTCAGCGGGTTAGTTGGATCCTAGAGGACTTCGGTCATGGTTCGGGATTTAACGGTGATTCGGGGTGCATCCCGGATCGAGGTTCTGCAGAACCGCCGTGCGTTAACGTGAGACTGTAATCAGCCAGGATCTGGCCGGGATTACTAGGGAACCTTGGGTTTCGTAAACGATGCTCGGTGGACTGCTTTATGCTCCCCCACCAGCGCGGATGGTTGTGTCTGATCCCCCGGTCTGAGTTGTTAAGCAGGACAGACTCCCCTGCAAAATATGACTCTTACTGATCTTGTCAGCACACCGCTATGTGTTAAGCTAGCACTGCTTGCTTGTGTACGATATGTATGATATGATATGTATGCTGCATGACTCGCTGTATTGAGGCTTATGCTAAGTATGTACTCACTAGCTAGTATAGCTAATGGTGCTATGATTTCCCTTTTCAGGTAAAGACTAGATGGCCTGCGAGGCGGGTGACTTTTGATGTAAATGCCCATGTGGGTTGGAACACTTTATATTTGTATGTTGTAATGTAATATGATATTATGGTCGGTTCCTGTGTATTAGGTAAGACCAATGAATATTTTGGTAACAAAGATGACGTAATTAACTGTTTGTTAATATTAAAAGGAAAATTTCCGCTGCTAAACCTGAATTATCATAAAAGTAACTGTTTTCAGAAGCGGTGTTACAAATATGGTGACAACGAATAATTTTTGTATGATGACATGTCTATTTTCTTTATTATTTTCCATTTCCTTTACTTTTATGTTCTCCATAATTGAATTTTTTTTTGAAAATATCTTTTAAAAATTAAGTTAATTTATATTGGCTTTGACTTTTAAAAAAATTATTTTGACTTTGATTTTCTTAAATATGTAAAGTTTAGTTATTAAAATAAAATATAAGAATCTTATTAACGATATCTAATAGTTATTTAATTCAGTTTATATGAGGGGTAATTTAATAATTTCAAAACACTTAAAATTTTAGAGTTTAAGCAGAAGGATTAAATATTTTATAATATAGTATAGATAAATAAGAGTTTATTTTATAAAAAGGAAAGTATAATTTTTAGAAAAGGGTAAAATTATTTAAAAGGTTTTAAAAAAAGGACATAGAAACTATTCAACCCCTTTCTAGTTTCTATATATTATTTTTGTTTAATTATTTATTAATAATATTTAAATGAGTAAAAGTAAAAATACCTTTCTAGTTTCTATATATTATTTTTGTTTAATTATTTATTAATAATATTTAAATGAGTAAAAGTAAAAATAAAATAATAAAATGAAAGATAAGAGAATCTTAGTCTTTTCATTTAAACCAAGAACTTGGGATGTTCAAAGTTTTGAAAATAGGGATTGTGACTGTAATTTCGTAACCATAAGGATTAAATATATTATAATCTATATTTCATATGGACCAATTGTGTAATTAACTCTTATTAGAGTGATAATAACTTAAACATCACAATAAACCTCTACTTAATAACATCATTACACCAACACATTTAACACAAACAAAATAGAAAAAAACTCGCATTGTGAACAGCTTCACGTAGGTAATCACGCTAGCAATAATGTGACTATCACGGTTTGATCAGCCAACACATCGCTAATTCCTTATGCATTCACAAGTCACAACCTTGTAAAAATTTGCTATTTTGTTTATCTAACTAATAATCTTCACCCGTTTTTGTTGAACTTAAAGATTATTACCAATAATTTAAACCCCATGGTATACGACATCAAGCGATATAAAATATTTATGCTATTATAACTTCATGGCACTGTAATATATTTATCCTTGAAATGCCAATAATTGTCAGTATCGCATATTTTAATCTAGCCTAGAAAATGCATTTCTGACCCTTTGATTGTACTTTTTGGTCCATTATGGTCCTCCTTGTTTTCTCAAAGATTATCTTATCTTTGACCAGGTTCATCTCCTCTCTCTAGGTCCCCGGGAGGTACCTAACATTCATGAATCTATCAATGGTGTTTTTCTAACAATGAAAACACATACACACGTGCCTTTTCAAACTTAAAATTATTTGGGATTTTTGTTTCAAGAATATATTTTATTTTGTGGGATCCAATGAGAAGTTTAAATGAGAAAAGATATTTAAGTGAGAATGTAAGATATAAATCAGACCATTCATTTGATTTGATCGGATGATCTACATTTGCTCTTTTATTTTATTTATTATCTAACTATGAATTGCAACAACCATAAATTGTAAGGGTGAATTGCGACCATTAGATCTAATAGATCAACATCTAATTAATGGCTATAATTTATTCTCTCATTTTCATCTAAGTATCTATTCTCACCTAAATAATCATTCTCACAATAACCATTCACATCAATGATAATAACTTCTTTACTATGTCTAGAGGTAGGTCCCTAAACTAATACGAGTGTAAGTGTGTCACAATTTGTAACACCTCAAATTTTTGAAAGTCATTTAAATAAGTTGTGGAAACCGATTAGAAGTTATGAATTATTAAATTATTTTAAATAATAATTTCAAATATATTCTCCTTAAGATTTATGGATAGGGTATAGACCAGTTATAAGTTGGAAAGAGGAACCGGATGCCCATTAAAAGAGACTACCACGCAAAAGAGGCGGCAACCTCTTTACCTTATCTTTTCCTTCTTTCTTTTCTTTTCTTTCTTTCATTTTCTTCTTTCTTCCAAGAATAAACACACATACATACCTTTTATTTATCAAGGAGATTTAAGTCAAGTTTTGAAGGGAGATTAGAGAAGAGAAGATTACATTTACCATTTGAAAATCAAGTAAGTGTTTTTATTCTTGAGTTTGACGTAATAATGGGCAAGGCCGGCCCTGGGCATGTGGGCATAAGCAAGTGGAGCGGCCGCCCTGAGCCCAAAAGTTCTAGGGGCCCATTTTCGTGAACCTATGTATGTGTGTGTATAATGATAAAATAAGCACTGTACTAATATAATCGTTGAGAAAAATATAGATGAAAAGAAACAAAAAGACGCATTGAAAATAACAAAGCAACGTTTAAAATTTATATGTTCATTGACATTCATTGTTCACCCTTTTTCCTCGCTGTAGCTATCGACCCTCTTAAAAATACAATCGAACTTTCAGTTAAGCTTTTTCTATAGATCAAGAAGTTCACCCTTAAATTTATCTTACTATATCTAAACAAATATTATTATTAAATGGGAGGATAAATGCAAAAAGTATTAATGTTAGTTTTATTATTGGATAATTCTATTTAACAATATATAACACGAGTTATTGTTGAAGAAATTGAAAAAAATTTAGAAAAGTTTATATTTTATATGCATTTGGTTTTTCTTTAAATAAATATATATTATAAATGCATCTCAAAAGCAATAAGGATCAAAAGTCTAAAATCCAATTTATATTTTACTTATTTATTTTTATTATATTTTAATGTTTCTAGGGAAGGCATTTTTTATTTTTGCCCAAGGCCTCGTATATGTTTGGACCGGCCTGCTAATGGGTCAAATGGGTTTTTGAATCAAACCTTGAATTTGAAGTTATAATTGATGAACAATGATGTTATAAAGTCCCCTATAATCATACTACATGTTTTGAAACATCTGGAAATGAGTTTTGGGTGATTTGGAATAATTTTAGCAAAGGCAAAGTATGAGTTTATGAACTAGAGTTGTGCTCAAAGCTTATAGCCGTAAGGGTTAGAGCTGACAACCATAAGGTGACTTACAACCTTAGCCCTTAAGGTTTAGAGCTTACAACCATAAAGTTGTTTAGTCATGTACTGTGATTTAAACATAGCTAGAGCTATACATTGATACTTATTGTTGTTACATGTTCATTGGGATCTAACAGAGTATGTACATATGTATGTATGTTGTCTATGTTAGCAAAGTGTGTTACTCAAGAATTGCATACATATCTACAAGTATGCTCTAAATGCATAAATGATCCCTTAACTAATTAACTTTTAATTTGACACGTTCAACCCCTATAATTTTATAAATACATAATATCATTTAAAACATTAGTCATAAAGACTTTTAAACTTCAGGACGTTACAACTTATATGATATTTGGGTTGGCTAACCTGAAATGAAAACCATACGAATGGTCTTACAAGTGAATTAATAAAAGGATAGTGAATTTCCAAAGTTGGTTCCAAGTAGCTGCCTGTTGTATTTCTAATATAGTGGTAGTTCGATTTGTGATCCTTCCCTTTTTGTAGCTTGGTTATGAGAAAAAAAGTTACTGTTTGTATGATATATATTTGAAGCTTTTGATAATATGATTAAATCGGTAATAGTTGAAGGACCCAGAACTATTGAGGATGTGCCACCTCAAAATGATACACCGATCCTAATTTTCTTCATTGTCATTTCAAGAATAAGAGTTGATTCTTTTACTTATAAATTTAATTCATTCACTGAAAATACAACGCCTTTAAACCTATATTACAAATTAGTGAATAACAGATTTTTTTAGATAAATCAACTTTACAAATGACCTTTTCGAGAATACTCTAGTTTATTATATTGTCTAACCACTTTCTTCAAACTTTTCCAAAGTTTGGAAATTTTTTTAAAAAAGGATAAGAGGCTATGCCTATTGGTCGGGTGCCGAGCTTTCCCTTGATCACGAATCACAGTGCCACACTAGATTTTTTTGATAAAGGCAAATTATATAAAAAACACTAGCAAGGAGCTAGCGGAAATAACAAAGAGTTACAAAATACAATCAAAAGGCCTACAACACCAAACTATCCAATGCAAAGAAGATAACTTACTACCCCCTCTATGTTTCGACCAAAAAAACAATAAACCTAGTAACAGACTTTATAGACAACGGTTTTGTTCCACTGCTGCACCTTTGAACGCCCTTTCATTACGAAATTTCCAGATAATCCATAGATAAGTATATATTGTACCTGTGAACATTTCCTTCTTCCTTCCTTTAAGACCCAAAGTATCACCCCAAAAAAACAAGTTGTCATAACAAGGAATCGCATCTAAGTCAAGACACCACCAAGCACATAATTGGCGTAATAAGGCAGATGAGACTCGACACCATCTGAACAGGTGTTCTTCATCTTCCAAGTTTTCTTCACAAAGAGGACAAAGATCATTGATGCAAGCAACACCTCTTTTGATAATGTTCTCCTTTGTTGGAAGTCTTCTATGCAAGGCTCTCCATGCTAACACATTTACTTTAACAGGCACCAGTCTAATCCAGTCGAGTGAGGGCTTCCAGCTATGACGGAGAGACGTATCATCAAACGCATACCTCAAAGAAGCAGCGGAATACTTCCAGTGTCCAAATCCATTTATCTTGATCGCCAAGGCCTTCTCCTAATTTTAATTGCAACAACCCTGTTGCAGACAAATTGTATTTTTCAAGATCTCTATTAATTTTTAAAATATTCCTCCATATTCCAGAAACTCTACCGGTAGAAATACGCTCTCCTAACCCACCATTTTCCCCATGAATCGCTTGAATTACTTGTTTACATAAGGAGTTTCTTTCTGTTTTAAACCTCCACCACCATTTACAAAGTAAGCCAATATTTTGAGCTTTGATACTTCCTATACCCAATCCACCAGAATCTTTATGACAAAGCTACCTCCCAAGCAATCCAAGAGATTTTTTTGTGGTCGTTAGTGGAACCCCAAAAGAATTTAGCCCTAAGGCTTTCTAGCTCTTTTATAATTTTTGATGGAGCCTTAAAGAGAGATAAAAAGTAAATACCAAGGCTGCCAAGAACACTTTTACATAACTGCAAACGACCACCGAACGATAAAGAGTTTGCTTTCCAATTAGAGAGTTTCTTTTGAAACTTCACGATCAAAGAAGCCCAAGATTCACACCAATTCATTGAGACTCCTATAGGTAACCCCAAATAAATGATCGGGAACTTACCTATATTACAATTTGCAATCCTTGCTAACTGAGTAATTTCTTGGTCAGCTACACCAATCCCAAATAAATTACTTTTATTCAAGTTTACCTTCAGCCCAGAAGAAAGCTGAAAGCATCTAAGAACCCGTATCAAATTACGCATATTCATCTCAGACCATTCACCAATAAAGAGTGCGTCGTCAGCATATTGTAAATGAGATATATCAGGACCACCATTGGGAAGTTTGATACCATGAAAAACACCTTTGAATTTTGCTTCTTGAAGAGCAACATTGAGTCCTTCAGCAGCGATCAAGAAGAGAAATGGAGCCATAGGATCTCCTTGTCTTACGCCTTTTTTCATTTTAAATTCGGATGTTGGTGATCCGTTGATGAGAATCGATATGGATGCCGAAGATAAACACACTCTTATCCAGTTTCTCCACTTACAACCGAACCCCATTTGTCCCATCACCTCGTCCAAAAAATCTCAAGAAACTGAATCAAAGGCTTTTTCAAAGTCAACCTTAAAAACGAAAGCCTTCTTTTTTAACTTTTTAATCCAAGAAATAAACTCGCTGACAATAAGAGTTCCATCCAAAATGCTTCTGCCTTTGAGAAAACCCGTTTGTTCGTGACCAATAACACAAGATATGACACTTTTGAGCCTGTTCGCCAAGATTTTAGAAATAATCTTGTAGAGAGAACCAATCAAACTTATTGGCCTATACTCGGCCTAGGAAAGGGGACTATCTCCTTTTGGAATCAAAGTTAAAAAAGAAGCATTACACCCTGCATCAATATAAGAGTTGACTTCAAAGAATTTAACAGCTCTGATGAGGTCTTCCTTGATATCAGCCCAAAAAGATTTATAGAATTGTATGGTGAAACCATCTGGGCCAGGAGACTTAGCTCGGAAAAAGGTTCTTCTAAAAAAATAGTCTGATCATAAGATAAAGATTTAAATCTCCTGCTACTAAAAGAAGGCCTGCACATAGAATCAACTTCAAATTTTTTAGCAAAAAAATTAAGAGCTGAATCTTTAATGGATAACGGATCCGTAATCCAATTGCCATTATCCATAATCCCATGAATAAAATTGCTTCTAATCCTCTGGTTAATAACTCCATGGAAGAACCTAGAATTCTCATCCCCGTCTATCGCCCATTTAATCTTTGCTTTTTGTTTAAGATCAATGAAGTTGGCTCTTTCAATCTCCCTAATCTGAATATCAACTTCCGACCTAATACGTTTATCAGGAGATGATAAAGTTGAATTTTCTGCCATGATATCCAAATCAATAGCTTTCTTTTTAAGGTCGATCAGTTTGCCTTCTTTAATTTTTTGAAATTCAAATTTCCAACTTTTAATTTCCTTTTTCAACATCCTGAGTTTATTTATGAAGATCATAAAAGGGGAAGCGTTTGATCTAGCAGAAAGGAAACCCCATTTAGAGCGAACAAGCTCACAAAAAGAATCAACACCCAACCATGAATTATAGAGCTTAAAATAGGATGGACCAAAGTCGAGAGCGCAAGAATTGAATAACAAAGGACAATGGTCAGAGAGCCCCCTAGGCAGAACTGTAACACAGGGATTAGACCATACCTCAAGGAAGTTGTTAGAAACCAAGAACCTGTCCAGTTTGCTCCCTTCTTTATTATACCGTGTGAATTTTCTTCCACCGCTTCTAATTTCCACCAGATCTCCATTGTGAATGAAGTCATTAAAAGATTTAGCCCCACTATACGAAAATACTGAACCTTTCCTTTCATCAGCTGACCTTGTTGTCGAAGTTATCTGAGTCCCGATTGTGGCTTAGGCGTGGTTCGGGTTCTGCAGTAGAAGTGTTGGAGTGCAGTCCAAACTCTCAAGTTTGATTTAAATATGATTATTATCTAGTCCTAAGAAATAGAGATATAGATAAGTGTATGGTTTAAATTAAATAGAATCCTAGTTATATGCTAATACGTATATGGTTAGTATATATGCAGATTGATAGATAGATTCCTGTAACACAAAAGAATCAATTGAAGTTTTTGAGTTAGTTTTCTTCAATACAATTGTTGCATGTTTTGGCAAGCTCTTTTGTTCTGTTTACCTTGAATTGGTATCAGAGCTTGCAATTCAAACCGTGTGTGGTGGTTTGATTAATTGATCATGACGGGAGGTGAAGCGAATCCACCTGCAAAGGAGGCACACTCAATTTCGTTTCAGTGTCCACAATTAACATCAATGAATTACACAATATGGCATATGCGCATGAAGGTTTTACTCGGCATTCACGGTGTGTGGGACGTGGTTGATCCGGGTTCATCAGACGCAAAGAAAAACAACATCGTGATGGGTTTGTTGTTTCAATCAATTCCAGAAGACCTGATCTTACAAATCGGGAATCTCGCGACGGCAAAGGAGATGTGGAATCAAGTCCCAGAACTTGGGTGCAAATCAGGTAAAGGAAGCACGATTGCAAACATTGACTTCGGAATTCGAAAGTTTGAAGATGAAAGAATCAGGCACGATTGATGAGTTCTCTTCAAAACTATCGGGCATTGCAACTATTTCAGCGTCACTCGGAGGAGCAATCTCGCAAGAAAAGTTGGTAAAAAATTCTTACGAGCCTTCCTAAACGATTCCTACACATCGTGGCAGCACTCGAGCAAGTTTTGGACTTAAAAACGGTTACATATGAAGATGTTGGAAGGCTAAAAGCTTATGAGGAACGGATTAAAGATACCGACAAAGCATCCGATTCCGGTGAAAAGCTACTATATGCCAAAACCGAAAACTCAAATCGAAACCAAGACTCAAGCCGTAGTAAAGGGCATGGAGGAAACAGGGGGGACGAGGCCGTGGACGTGGTCGTGGTAGGGGTAACACCCAAAACCATGACAACCGGGATGATGAAAAGAAAAAAGGTAATTATAATGAGAAGCGAGATATGTCAACAATTAAATGTTACCGTTGCGACAAATATGGACACTTTGTGTCAAGATGCCCGGACCGGTTACGTAATCATGAAGCAAACCTTAATGAAGCTCAAGAAGGAGTGAATCACGAGGAAGGAACATTCTTTATGATGAAAAAAGAAACAGTGTTTTTAAATGAAGACAAATATGTTCCTCTCAAAGTCGAACCAAACCAAGATGACGACAATGTTTGGTATCTCGACAATGGCGCAAGCAATCACATGACCGGAAAATATTCTTATTTCTCAGAATTAAATAAACAGATAACCGGAAAAGTGAGATTTGGAGATGGCTCGTGCATACGGATAGAAGGGAAAGGATCGATTGTGTTCGAAGGTAAAAACGGAGAACAAAAAATAATGAAAGATATTTACTACATCCCATCACTTCAAAGCAATGTGATAAGTCTCGGTCAAACTACATTATCCGGATGTGATATCCGACTTTATGGTAATTTCTTGACAATGAAAGATCGGGATGGAAGGTTGCTCATGAAGGTTCCGCGGAGTGAAAATCGTCTTTATAAAATCCGATTAAAAGTTGGAAAGCCTCGCTGCTTACAAGCAAAAATTGATGATGAGTCGTGGTTGTGGCACGCACGTCTCGGCCATATCAACTTTGGTGCGGTGAATATGATGCACAAGATGACTAACGGAGTACCGGTTTTAAAACATCAAGATCAAGTTTGTGAAGTTTGCGTGATAGGCAAGCAAAACAAGCACACGTTCTCCAAGAAAGCTAAGTATAAGTCTACAAATATTCTCGAAATACTACACGGAGATGTTTGCGGACCAATTGATCCACCCACTCAAGCCGCTAATACTTATATATTAGTTCTTATTGACGACTTTTCTAGATACATGTGGTGACTTTTCTAGATACATGTGGTCTTTCTTGCTGAAACATAAGAACGACGCGGTGGATGCAATCAAAAGATTTAAAAGGTCAATCGAAGAAGAACCGGCAAAGAGATAAAAACATTTCACACGGATAGAGGCGGTGAATTTACTTCAAACAATTTTAATCGTTTTTGGAACGAAGGTGTTGCAAGAATGCTAACGGCTCCGTACTCTCCCCAACAAAACGCCATAGTAGAACGACGAAATCGGACGTTAATCGAGATGACACGATGTCTTATGAAAGCAAAAGAAGTTCCAAATCAATTTTGGGGTGAAGCCATTCGACATGCAACTTATATAATTAATCGTACCCCTACGCGAGCATTGGTAGGAATCACACCCTATGAAAAATTCTATGGTCAAAAACCGAATCTTGGAGACTTGAAGGTATTCGGATGTATCGCGTATGAAAGGATTGTTTCGAAACATCTAAAGAAGCTAGACGATAGATCGAGACCATTGGTTTACTTTGGCAAGGAACCGGGTTCGGGAGGTGACAGATTATTTAACCCGGAAGAAAATAAAATAATTATAAGTTGCAATGTTGTTTATAATGAAAAAATGGCATGGAACTGGCATAAAGGAGAAAAGGAATTGCGTGAAGGCAGTAGCAGCAAGAAAAGTGAATCTGGCACATTTGTAATACCAAGGCTGGAGTCAAATGGGCTTGTTCCTCCAAGCCCAACAGATATCGAAGATGTACAGCCCACTTCCACACCACAACAACCACTTGCAGTAAGCCCAACTGCAACGAGCCCACAGTCAGCAACGAGCCCAGCAGCTGAAGACCCAACCTCAACAACATCTGAACCAAATAGTGATCATGGATCCAATGTGCAAAGAGAATGTGATCATAACCCGGTACGTCGTTCTAATCGTGTCTCGGTTTTGCCTACCTGGTTACATGATTATGAACTAAATGTGTATGAATTAATGCTAACCTTTGACGAGGAACCAAGGAACTTTAAAGAAGCCATTATGAAACCCGAATGGCTTGAGGCAATGACGAGCGAGATCGAGTCAATCGAAAAGAACAAAACTTGGAAGTTAGTGCCTCTCCCTAAGCATGCCAAACCAATCGGTCTAAAGTGGTTATATAAAATCAAAAGAAATGCGGACGGTTCTATCTCACGGTACAAAGCGCGGCTCGTAGCAAAAGGCTATGTACAAGAATATGGCATTGATTTTGATGAAGTCTTCGCGCCAGTAGCTCGACTCGAGACAATACGATTATTGATTGCTCTTGCAGCCGGGAAAGGATGGAAAATTTACCACTTAGACGTGAAAACGGCCTTCTTACACGGTGAATTGAAAGAAGAAGTGTACGTGAGTCAACCCGAGGGTTTTGAGAAGGCAGGAGAGGAAGGAAAAGTTTATAAGTTAGCAAAAGCTTTGTATGGTTTACGACAAGCTCCAAGGGCGTGGCACATAAAACTTGATAGCATCTTATGAGGAACTTGTCATGAGATAACAAGCCAATTCAAAAGCATGATGTCTTCAAAGTTTGAGTTGTCAGATCTTGGTGTGCTGTCTTATTACTTGCGCATTGAAGTTTCTCAAGAAAATGATTGTGTAACAATTAAGCAATCTAACTATGCTATGAAAATTTTGAAAGAGGCAGGCATGGAAGAATGTAATGCTGCACAATGTCCAGTGGAACCGGGTCTAAAATTATCAAAAGCCAATGATGAACCAGAAGTTGATGCCACTCGTTATCGAAGGATAGTAGGGTGCTTACGTTACCTCCTTCACACTCGTCCGGATTTATCCTACTCGATCGGGGTAGTTAGTCGTTATATGCAAAGTCCAAGAGAATCTCATGCTCGCGCGGTCAAGCAAATTCTTCGTTACCTTCGTGGTACAATTTAGCTTGGAATTAGATACGAAAGATGCGACGAGTTGAAACTTCTGGGTTATAGTGACAGCAGTCACAATGTAGACGCGGATGATGGTCGAAGCACTACAGGTCACATTTTCTTTATTGGTAAATCTCCCATCTCGTGGTGTTCACAAAAGCAAGACACCGTGGCCTTATCTTCTTGTGAAGCCGAATTCATGGCAGCTACATCGGCAGCATGTCAAGCAATTTGGCTAAGGGAGTTACTCGCGGAGGTGACCGATTAAAGAAGCAAAAGGTGTTAATCCGTATAGACAACAAGTCGACGATTGCGTTGACTAAAAATCCGGTGTTTCACGGTAGGAGCAAACATATTCACACTCGTTTTCACTTCATTCGTGAACGTGTGGAAAACGAGCAAGTTGAAGTTGAACACGTGGCTGGAGAGAATCAAGTGGCGGATCCCCTAACAAAGGCCTTAGCGCGAGTACGGTTCGGTGAAATGAGATCATTGCTCGGTGTGCAAGAGTTACCAACATAAACTCAGAAATTCAGGGGGTGATTGTTGTCGAAGTTATTTGAGCCCCGATTGTGGCTTAGGCGTGGATCGGGTTCTGCAGTAGAAGTGTTGGAGTGCAGTCCAAACTCTCAAGTTTGATTTAAATATGATTATTATCTAGTCCTAAGAAATAGAGATATAGATAAGTGTATGGTTTAAATTAAATAGAATCCTAGTTATATGCTAATACGTATATGGTTAGTATATATACAGATTGATAGATAGATTCCTGTAACACAAAAGAATCAATTGAAGTTTTTGAGTTAGTTTTCTTCAATACAATTGTTGCATGTTTTGGCAAGCTTTTTTGTTCTGTTTACCTTGAGACCTCACTTCATTAAAGTCTCCAAATACCACCCATTTAACCAACGATTGGCTTTGTATTACCTGAAGAATTGCTGATCACAGTCGCCTTTTTTTTTTATAGTTCTTGAGGTGCATATACATTGATGAAACCCAGTAAATAATTCACACTAGACCATTTTCCCCAAACTGCAAGAAACCCCTCACCCTTTTTCATACCCACTTTAATAAAAATGGAAGGATCCCAAATTGATATTACCCCACCAGACTTTCCATTTGCTTCTAGCCATTCGAATTCCATAACAGAAGACCCCCAAATTGATTTTAAAATTCTAATATCGATAGTATTGATCATCGATTCTTGAATTCCCAACCAATCTACTTTATGAGATTTGCAAAGATTCCTCACCCAGTTCTGCTTCTCCATGGAAGCAACTCCCCTTGAATTAATTGATAATATCTTCATTTGGAAACTATAATCTCACCTGTTTTTGAAATGAGCCTCCGTACTTCTGGACTATGCCCATCCATATCAAAACCAACAATCTTCCCGACATCGATCGTATACGGCCACTTTCCTTCACCGGAGGTTGTGATTCCGGCACATGTTCGTTCACCCATCAATTCGAGATCTTCACTACAGTGGTCATCGTCTTCTTCGAAGGATTCAGATTCCACAGATTCTGAAGAATATTGATCATCCGTATGACAGTCGTTTGGGATCAACTTAGTTGATTCCAAGTGATCCTCAATAACTCTTATTGTAAACTCCTTGTTATCCACCTCCACCTTTATTAATTTATTGATCCATTCTTGACATGAGGTGATGATACCAATTTTTCCAACAGACCAATTCCTATTATCCAAAGAGCATTCCTCTGGTTGAAACACTTCACCGAACTTCTTTGCAATTTCCTCAAAAGCATCTTGAGACCAAGCTTGAGGAGGAAGACCATGAACATGAAGAATGGCCGGTCTCTCAGTTACCTGGAATTCATTTGACCACCTTTTTAGGCTCTCGAACCAGTTTAGCCAAATGTCTCTTGAATTAGTAAGGAAGTTCTCCGCCGCTTGTTCATCTTTAAATTCTCCCATTACAAAAAGTCCTCCCAAATACCGAAAGTAATATCCAAACAGCCATCCGCGTCTTTGAGATCTTCTACGTTCCATAGTTTAGAGAGAGACGAGACCTTACCGATCAAGTTAGATACCATCCAATCCTTAGTGATTGATGCTGTGGATAACCTAATGGCCAAAGAGGTCTGCCTCTTAACTTGATCCTTCACTCCTTGGACAACATCGACGAACGATCTCCCATTCATGGTAAAAGTTGACGAATTAAGAAGAGATACATGCTTTTTATCTCCACTGTCTTTAAAAATCTTCTTTTTTTCTTCCGTAGCCTTTCTTCGATCATACCGGGCAATGTTGATCTGAATCCTCCGTCCTCCAATTCTTGCTTCTCTGATCTCCTTCATGTTAACGATATCCAAGAACCGAACAAAACCAAATCTCTTTCCCAATCTGTTAGTCTTCCGGGCAATGTAGACGTCCACCAAGTTGCCATATTTCTTGAAATCTCTCCAGACTTCTGCCTCCATTATCCCATCTGGGAAGTTAGCGATGTAGAATGTTGAAGCCTTGCCATTGATGTTGTGATGTCTTGATCTCTCTTCCATACGTTGATACAAGAGAGTACCTACCAATTAGTTAGTCCTTCTCATCAGTGCCACACTAGATGACCACGGATGTCGAACCTCACACCATGTCATCCACCCCATAATTTGAAACTGATTACATTTTTTAATTATATTTTTAGTATTTCTATATAATAATAATAACGACGCACCGGTACGTAGAATAAATGATTCGACACTATATATCTAGAAACTTACGTCTAGTAACAAAACTTATTATTTAATTAAACTAAAAATGTACTTCTACTTAGCTTCGTTATTTATTTATTTAAGATGATTTTATATGTTTTTTATACATCTTTAAAAATAAAGAATTAAATAGGATATTACTCGATCAGATCATAATTCAGAAGAGCCAAAGTTACAAACATCTTTCTTGGTGGACCCAAATTTGGTTGCAAAATTATACTGCTTTTCTTACCCTGGGCCCCACGTAAGGATGCCCGTGAGCCAATATTTAATCCATTTCCACGTCACCACTCCATATATATATATTTTTTCATTTTAATTTTCAAGATATATACCAACATAATTAACCCACGTTTTTTAAATCACTACTTCCTGCCGTCTTAATCACCTTCATAATCAAGCTTTTAATTTAAGAAAAAATTGCCTAAATTCTACATCCTTCGCACTATCAAAATCACGAGAAAATGAGTAACTAATAAAAGAAAATTTTTAATTTTTCTTAAAAAATAAAATCAACATTAACTAGAACTAGAATTATCATACATTAACAAAATATGTAACATGAAGTTCATGTTTTTTCCCACCATTCTTTTTACAAAACCAGTAGTAACTTATTTCCCACTAATCGTCTAATGGCGGTGGTGCTCGCATTCCACCGGCACCGACGGGAACCTAGCGGTGTCACTGCAGTAATCGTAAATCATATGGTTAGCCCTCACCCAAATCAGCTGGTGGTTCTGATGCACGTTTAACTCCGACAACACCGGCTGATCCCACCAACCACCGCTGTTGGCGCATCTTTTTGCATTATCAGAATCCGCCGTCGTCACCGGACACTCACAACCGTCGATTTCAAAACCCCGGTAAGACGCGACAAACGGGGCATGGGTCCAATCGGTTTTGACCCGACCCCCTTGTGTGGCCCAATCGTCAGCGTTCCAAATCGAGCTGTACACACCCATGGCTTGGTCTTTAGGGAACGGAATTCCTTTGTGTTCCAAATTAGTGTGAACCCTAATCGGCGTTTCATCAACCAAAAACCTGTAAAAATTATCAAATTGGTAAACACGTGTACTACGTGAAGTAAAACTTGTACGTATGAAAAGTATGGTGTGATACTCGATGTATAATAAGTAAGGTATTTACTTTCCCTGGTTTCCTTTTCAGACCCATCATTGCATATTTAAAAGAAGACGGTGAAATGAGTGATGAAAATGTACAATCACGATTAGCATAATATCATTCTGTTCATCTGGTGGGCTTTAATGAGTTGTACACACAGTTTGTGTGTGAGATTTTGAGAAGGAACTTACACAACTTGTCGCTGGTTCCAGAGGATAGAGTAAGAATGGAAGTCCTTCGTTGGGTCAAACCAGAGGTTTAGCCGCTGCTCTCTGTTACCGACGCCATTGACGTACACATTGGTCTGCACAAGGTATGGTTCTCCAGTGGTGTTTCCGAGGAACTCGAAATCAAATTCATGGTGTTTTGGACCGTCTGATGACATCTAATCACATAAAAAACCATCAAAAATCAGTAACGAATCAAACAATTTGATAAATAAAACGAATGTTTGCGATTGTGTAATCAGAGGAATCAAGTCACAACTTACGTAGAATGCAGTTACGGTACCGGCGGAATCACCTTCAACAAGTTTGATCTGAATGCTAACTTTTCCGAACATATACTTTGATTTTGACGAAAATCCAGCTCCTGAAATTCAAAACGCATATAATTTACATATCAGATTCGATTCAACACACATTCATAATCGAATACTAAAATTCCGATTGAGAATATGATTACCGGAAAAGTTATCAAGCTTCATGTTCACCGCATCACCGTCAAACGAGAAGTGATCGGACGCCCAGTAAGGCTGAAATAGCTCATCAAATTTAGCAGTTGCATTCACAGAGCAAACATAAATCGAAACAAACAATGCAAGAACAATGAAAGAAGACGAAGAAGAAGACGCCATGACTGTAGAGAGAGAGAGAGAAATCTGGAGATATTTGAAGGTTCTAATGCAGTACAAGGAGTGTGGGGATGATTTTATAGCAGCATGTTGGGTGTGAGGATGGCCATGTCAGAAACACGTAGGATGAATGATAGAGGACACGTCAGACGAGTGGGGTCCAGAGGAGTAAAATTGAAATTAAAAAACTAGCCGTTTAGCTGGCTGTGAATGGGAATTTGGAGTAAAAGTGGGCACACGGTACGAATAGTCACTGTCGGAAAAGATGACTGCAAAAATTAACGAATGAAAGGGTGACAGCTGTCAAAATACAGCTGGCTACTGTACTGTCTAGCTGTCATTTCTTTAGTGGTTAAAAGTACAGCCATATTATTTTCGTTTATTTTAACTTCACTATTAACTTTATCGGTATTTGATCCCAAGCGTATTATACAATTGTTACATTGCGTGGAGGTAAATTATAACGTGTTTGTGATTGCTTTTTTTTTTTTTGAAAATGATTCTATTTTCTAAAAAATATATATATTTTTTGTAGAATTAGGTGTGAATGTATTTTTTTAAATAATATTTGTAACTATAAACATATAACAAATGTTTTCAAATAAAATGTTATACACTATTTCGGTAGTAATATGTTACAAAAACCGAAAGTCAAATTTATAAAAATTAATCCCAAACACCAAATACGAATCTGTGCTTTAGAGTGTGTTTGGCGAAACTGGCTGAAGCTGGAGCTGAGGCTGGGGCTGTGGCTGATTAATTGATAATCCAAAGCCCAAGTCATAAGCTACTTGAAAAAACTTTTATTTTTGAGGCTTATAAGTGATTATGTTTTTAATAATCACCTTAAGATTTTAACATCCGAATAAGGCTAAAGGGCTGAGGATTATAAAAACTAGAAGTCAAGCCCCTATAATCACCCATAAGCCCGTTGACGAACACACCCTGAGCCTTGAAGGGTGGATTGTTAGAAGAAGCACTACTGTGTTTAATGGTTGTCAATTGCTGTTAAGAATAAGTAAAAAAAACCCGTTTGGCTCAAATGATCAGGGATTGAACCGGATCAATTTACACCCTTTCAATTTATAGTTGAACTATTTCATTGCTAGTGTTTGATGTTCATTTTCTACACCTAGTATTATTTTTTTAAAGCTTTTCTACATCTAGTATAATTTGTGCTTCTCTAGTTGTATTGTTTTTTTATTGGATTTCTTTGAGTTTTTATAATTAAAAAAACAAATATGAATTTATATTTTTAAACTTTTATGAAAAAGAGAATATTAACCTTTTTTTTTAATATTTTAACAGAAAAAGTGGTAGTAATTGGGCTTTAAAAGTCATAAAAAAAGAAGCAGTGAATTGAGTGGAAACATGTACTGTCCCAGCTGGCCTTCTGAAGTCACCCATCACCCATTATTATTATATTATAATAAAAATAAATAACAAACTTACAAAACCAGCAAAAATCAACAGATATTTACAATTTTTCCCAGTTGTACATCCAATTTTAAGTAAATGCTTCTTACAGTTGAGTAAAATTTTCTTTCCTCACTAAATAAAATAAAGGAGAAGCGTATCCAATACAACTTCTTATTCAGCAATCCATCCACAATTGAAACAAAGGTTGAGATAACAAGATATAAAAATAACAACAGGGAGAACAACACCAATCTATTTAACTAATAGAGGAAACTTTTAGTTCTAATCTAGTTTTAAACCAGTAAAATGAATCGGTCTTTACTTGACTAACAGCCAATGAAGCTCTCTCATTGCTAGATGATAAAAAAAGAACAACCGTTTATGATCTTCCATACAATCCAAAGGAACACATATATATTACACCCGAAAACATCTTTTTTTATCCGTGTTGAAATATTATTTGTTGCTCTAGTTAAAAAGATAAAAAACCGAGTGTAGGGAGCCTGAATCAACACCCCACCAAAGGCCAATTTCCTTCAATGTTTGTTTAGTTGCCCAACAGCATGTGAATAAGTGTTCCTTAGATTTGTCGTTGCTGTTACATAGAGAACATAACAGATTACCAGTCACCATTCGACATCTCTTTTGCATACTGAGTTTAGTAGGTAGTCTAAGGAGGAATACTCTCCAAGCCATGACATTAATCTTTCTAGAAACCCAATTAGACTAGAAAAAAAGGAACCTAGATAGGGATTTTAATACAAAGTCATCAATAACATACCTAACTGATAAACTGTAAATAGATCAAAATTTTCTATCGTCCATATGCATTTATTAGAAGATACACCAGAATCTACGCAGATTTGAAATCAGTTGTCAATCGGGATGTTTACATCTTCAAAGTCATCCTTATTTTATTATTTTACGCCAAATACAAGGAAACTTACGTGGTGGGTTATTAGGATCCAATCTTCCTGATGAATCATGTAAAGACTGAATAACTAACTTTTATAATGTGTTGTCCTTCGTCTTAAAGCACCACCGCCATTTAACAAGTAAAACTAAATTTTAGGCCTTAAAGCAACCCAATTATTTGCTAAAACATTTTCCCACCAAACACACGTATTCTCTTCTTTCAATTCTTAATTTATGTTAGAATAATGTTTCCCGTGAAATGTCTCGTATCATTACACCGAATATTTATAGAGTACAAAAAATACAATATAAAACCCTAACGGGCCTATTGGGCCAACACCAACTATATACAGACTAACACTCCCCCGCAGTTTGAGCAAGAGGTTGAGTACAGACACTCAAACTGGACCTAAAATCATAAAATAATGAAGATGGTAATCCTTTTGTAAAAATATCTGCATACTGTGAGCTGGAGGGGACATGCAGAACGCGAAGTTGCCCCATAGCTACTTTCTCACGAACAAAATGAATGTCAATTTCAATATGCTTAGTTCGTTGATGCTAAACGGGGTTAGTAGACATATAAACCGCACTGACATTATCACAATAAACAATAGTAGCTTTGGTCAGTGGTGCGTGAAGCTCTCGTAAAAAATTCCGTAACCAACATGTTTCAGCAACGGCGTTGGCAAAACCTCGATATTCAGCTTCGGCACTCGAACGAGAGACTGTGTGTTGACGTTTCGATGACCAGGTGAGTAAGTTATCACCAAGGAAGACACAGTACCCAGAAGTAGATCGTCTAGTTGTGGGGCATCCCCCCCCCCCCCCAATCTGCGTCGGAATAAGCAACAAGACTACTTGTAGAAGAAGTATGTAACTGTAAACCAAAGTCGAGTGTTCCTTTGAGGTAGCGCAGAATACGTTTCAAGGCATGCATATGCGGCTCACGGGGATCATGCATATAAAGACAAATCTATTGAACTACAAGGTTGTGATAGAGTGTAGGTTCTTGAACAGATGGGCCCGAGAGATCCAATTTAGACTGAGCATCTGCTGGAGTTCGGCAAGGGTTACAGTTCTGCATGTTAGCTCGTTCGAGAATCTGCATGGCATATTTCTGTTGACAAAGGAAAATGCCTCGTTTGGTGCGGTGGGCACAGATGCCTAAGAAATACGACAAGTGTCCCAAGTCTGACATGGCAAATTCACTGTTGAGAGAAGCAATAATCCGTTTAAGCAATGTAGTAGATGAGGCAGTTAAGACAATGTCATCAACATAGAGGAGGTAGGCAGTTAAGCAATAATTCACTGTTGACATGGATACCATTTGAATCAAATAGATTGTGGAATTGTGTGTTATCAAACTCACCACCATTATCGCATTGGAATGACTTAATTTCACAACCAAACTGAGTGTGAACATATGCATGAAAATAAAGAAACTTAGAGAAAACATCAGATTTATATCTGAGAGGATATACCCACAAGAAATGAGAGTAACTATCTAAGAAAATAACGTAGTATTTCAAACCACGGATACTAGAAATCGGAGAAGTCCACACGTCAGAGTGCATAATGTCAAACGGGGAGGAAACGATAGTAGAAGATCGAGTGAATGGGAGCCGGGTATGCTTTCCTAATTGACAAGTGATATGCACTGAATTATACATATTTATTATAATGGATTTTCCGTATTTTGGCACTTTTATTGGCAGATTTACGCGATTTGATGCCTAATATCTTATAAATCTGTTTTGTAGGCTCACGATGATGGATCGATGATAAATGAAGTATAAAAGACGAAGATCCGTAAAAAGTATCGAGCCTAGCGAGAAACAGCAGACAACACACCCTGCTACATGGCCATGTAGGCCTACACGGCCTAGAACACGGCCCGTGTAGGTGGCCGTGTTCACCCCATCCTGCCTTCCCCGTGTACAAGCTACACGCCTATGTCAACTTTGGTCAACACGTGCCGTGTTGACCTACACGGGCCGTGTTATCCACAATTTAGCAATTCAAGACAGAATCTCAGCCTCAGAACAGATCATTCTTCCTCAGTTCGTTCTCTCTCGTTTTTCTCTGGTTCCAGGAGCTCTGAAGCTCCTCCTTTCATTCCAAATGATTAGAGGGTGATTCTTGGTACAATGGAAGGTTATTCAAGCTTAGAAGGGAGTGTGTAGCCCATTGTACATCCCATTTTGTCTCTATTTCGGGTTTGGTATAATCTCTCCTTTTTGATTATGTTGAATCCGATGTTTTTATGATTTGGGTTTGTTTTTAGGAACTATGAGTTGTATACTTTGATTCATTTGGATTAGACATGTTCTAGTTATTTGTATTATGTATTTATGATGGTTTGACTTTTGTTGACTTGGATGATATTGTGTTTTGATTCAATGACAACTATATTTGGTGGTATTGATGTTATTTCCAGCCCATGTGAGTGTTTTATGCATCTGTGTTAGGTTGACTTTATGTGTGAAATGCTTATCTTCAAGTGTATGTATATTTAAACAAGTTTAAGTTATGTTAAGATTGGCACTAGGTTGGTGGATCTTGGTGTAGTTAGACTTGGTATGTGCATTTGTGGCATTACATGAGGTTCATGGATGATGGTTTGGGATTTCGGATATTAAACCAAGTATGTGTCCTTATGCTATGAGAAGTTATACTCATTTGTGTTGGGTGTGTTGTTTGAATTATCAAGAAGTTATGCTTATGATTTGGCTAATCACGGATTGAGTCATGATATCTTATCTCCATATATGATCAGGTATTTAGTATTATTTTCCAGTTTAAAAGCCTTATGCATCAAGAAGTTATGCTTATGTGTTTGGTGTAATTCATTGTGTCTATAGATGAATTACTAATTGGAACGTGTACACTTCGTATCCTCTATGCTCAATAAGTCAATATAGTCGTATCACATGATTATATATTTTAATACACTTGACTAGAGTGTATCTAATCCAAATGAGTACCTTCCTGCTTTGAATTCCCTCCTATTGCATTGCTCATGTGTTGCCTTTGTTTCCTTGCTTTTAGTTGCTTAGTTGTAGTCTTTCTTTTGTTTCGCTTCTTGCCCTGTTGTCGACTAGATAATAGTGAAGGTTGATTATTAGGAGCCTCCGTTCCCTGAGTTCGATACTCGGTCTTACCAAAAGAGATATACTATATACGGATAGGTGATACTTGCGTATCACGCGTGTAGTCTACTTTTAAGGTGAAACCACTTTTAAAACACCATGTGTACTCTATAATATTTACACTTAAAATATACAGACGGTACGCGCGTGTCAACAAGCATGGCAGAGTGGTGTATGAGATCTTCGTGGAGGGCAGGTGATAAAGTTATTAGAAATCAATGAATGTAGGACATTACCACTAGGGTGACCCAAACGTTGGTGCCAGGTGGACGAACTGCACGATATAAGGGCTTGAGGTCTGAGGTTAGACAAGGGATAAAGGTCTCCATTACTATCACACCGAAGTAGGGTTTGACGAGTCCGATAATCTTTAACAGAAAAACCAAATTCATCAAACTCGATGGAGCATTTGTTATTTTTTGTGAATTGACGGACGGATATTAGATTTTTAATAATATTAGGAGTAATGAGGACGTTGTTAAGGTGTAAGGGGCGATAAGGGTTTGAGATGTAGGTGTAACCCGAATTTTTAACAGGAATTGCAAACCCATCACCAACCATGACAGATTTAATATTACTCTTATTAAAAACGGTTTTGAGAATACCTGCATCTGAGTGAAGATAAGATGTTGCACCAGTGTCCATGTACCATGTTGAATCCATAGGAGAGCAAGTCCTTGAAGTCAATTGTCCCGAAGCATATGGTCCCGAAGTAGAGTAGTGAGTCATTTTTTTTCCCGTGAAATGTCTCGTATCATTACACCGAATATTTATAGAGTACAAAGAATACAATATAAAACCCTAACGGGCCTTTTGGGCCAACACCGACTATATACAAACTAACAATTTCTTCCCCGAAAAAAATTCAACCTACTAAAACAACATTTCCCTCATTATTCATTATGCATCCCATTTAAACAATGGATGTTAAATTGCTAATTGCACCCCTTATAGGCTCATATGCTTCAATTTAAGTGCAAATTACATTTTTATTTCACACATCTAAATGAGAGTTGTATACATAACATTTTATTAGTATGAGAGATTTCATATCATTCAACTTTTTCTTTTTATTTATTATTTTATTCATAAGATCAATATAAATGTTAAAATTAAGAGAGGACATAAAGAAATAGAACTATAACATTTCACATGTCATCATCTAATGATCAGGGATATGAAATAGGAAGATTTAGTAAGAAAAAAAATATAATTTTTTTCTATTACTAGAGGAGGATCTCCGGGTGTGTAATTACCCTCACTTATAATCCTACCTTAGACTCGTTTACATGTTATCCTCTCGAGATCGGCAAGGTTGTCATGCATCTTAATGGTATTTTGGTATTGCTTCTATGGGTCAAAATCGAAGGAAAATGGGATCTTCTCAACTCTAGTTTAGGCTACTTGGAGTATTCGTATAATGTTATTCAACGAGTTGGTCAACGCACAATAGCAATCACCTTATCGATCTCAAAAGATTACATTGTTATTATTTTTTGATAGGTCACATTGGTTGTATTGTTCATCACCTTTGACTTAAGAGGTTATATATCATCTTGCTAAATATTTATATTTATCCTCTTACCTAGTGATCAAAACAATGTCAAAAATGGTATGGTTTATCTACAGATTTAAAAAATCCAGTACTACGAAGATAACCATATATATGGAATGAAGATGCATACGTGGTTTTAAGTTACATATATGCCTAGAGTGGTCACAATGCTTACACCCCATCACTCTTAGTCTCACCACACCACATTAAATGATAGGACCAACATACTACTTAACTACCAATTAGAAAATAAAAAACTAAAGAAAAAGAAAATAGAAAAAGGGAAAACTACTAGACACCACCACCTAACCACCACATACCTTTGTTCATGTTGCAATCACCATGCATTCTAGTCACACACGCAGTGACGGAGTGGAAAAGTTCTTTAACCATGGCGCTATCAAGCACCACAGATGGAAACAAAGTTCGTTCCGCTTACTCTTAGGATTTATGATTAAGTTTAAATTATCATTCACGAACACTGTCTTATATATTCATATTTTGTCATCTAATATGTATCATATGTAAAACAAGAGAGTAAGATATCATAAAATCTAATACTATTAACACCTATATATATATATATATATATATATATATATATATTGAAAAGTTCATTTGAGAACCATTTTTATTGCGAGAACCAATCCTTGCCGTCCAATTCCCCCTCGTTCAATTGGATTGCCCACCCATAAATTACTTACATGCACTTTACCACACTCAATTCCACTTACCAATTGAACAACTAAGATTGGTTATCGCAGTTCTTACAATAATAATGAGTTCCATTTCATTAGGAGCGGAGCTATTCTATAACCACAAGGATCAGACTAACCCAGTCAAATTTCAAAAGCTATAAAGATATATAAAAACTCTTAGTTTTTAACATAATTTGTTTATTTGAACCTTTCAAATTTTTAATACACGATCAAATGTTTAAGATAAAGAAAGTTGTTTATAACCCTGCTAAACAATGTCTCTAACTCTACCTCTTACTCCATGATTTATATTTTTAATCGGTTATTATAAAAAGAAAAACATACAAATAACTCGTCACCAGCCACCTCTCTAACGAAATCGAAATCGAAATCGAAACCACATGCTCGATCTTGAAGTGTGAGTTGAGAAAAGGTTCCAAATCCAATGCTTTTTTTTGTTAAACAAATAATATGAGGGTGGCAAAGTGAAAGTAGACCTAGAAAATAATAAACTATTACACACCAATCACCAAATGGTAAAAATAAAAATAAAAAAAATAACATTTTTAAATAAAAAAATAAAAAATGAAATGAAAAAGTGAGGTTGGTGGCTCTCATATGGACAGGTTCCCATAATATCCTCCACCATATTTGACAACATATTCTTAAATCTAATGGGGACAAGAGGTTAATGCCTACTAATTTCTTTACTTTTAAAGATGCTTACAACTTTCAATGGGCCTATAAAATACAAGTGTTGGCTTTCTTGATTTCTGCCATTGCTGCCTTTTTCAATACTATTCTACTTCTAACATTTTTATAAAAAATATAGATATATTTCTTTCGCATTATTGTCCATTATGATATGTATAATTATTCTAGATTTTAATCAACAAAAGATAATTTTATCCTTAAATGTATTTAACGTAGTAGTATCAAGGGAGAACTTCTGTTTAAAAAAGAACATATTTGAACTTTTGAAAAACTAATCTAAGAATTATAAAAATTAGATGCATCTATTAGATATATTGTGCATTTGTTAGGTGTACTATGCAGTTAGTATATTTATCTAGTTTTTCATCTGTTTTTTGTAAAATTTATTGTTTTTATGTTGTTTTAAATTAAAAACGAGATTCATTTGTTAATTTTTCCTATTTTTACTAGTGTTCTACATATAATCTCGAATAGTGTTCTTCCTGTAATCTTATCCTAACATAATAATTTCTTGAGAAAACTTGTAATATTTAATAATAGATCTAATAAAGAATAAAATAGGAAAGTTTGCTAGTAAACTTAGTAAAATCTAAACATCATTCATTTTAGGGAGCTACTATTTGGACATACTTCCTCTTACATACTAGGTATGTCAAATCAATCAATTACAGTTTCTAATACATGTCATACGCTTACGTATATCACATTGCAGGGGTCTTTATATTATCAAGAGGATCCAAATTGAATCACTCATCATTGAAAAATCATATATCCTCATACTTCATTCTCCTATTTACCACAAGATGACATGTCAAGAGGGTCCAAATTGAATCACTCATCATTGAAAAATGATATATCATCGTACTATTTATTCATACTTCATTTTCCTACTCACCACAAGACGACATGTCAAGAGGGTCCAAATTGAATCACTTATCATTTAAAAATGATATATCCTCATACTATTTCTTCATACTTCATTCTCATACTCAGCATAAGATGACATGTAGAATCCACTAATTCTCTTTCGTCACCTCCTCTCTTAATTTTGACACTCGTGTTGATTTTGTGAGTATGAGTATAAGGCCAAGCGTAGTGCTTGTCCCGAATCATTCGGGTCGAGCATCGGGTATGTTGTGTTGCTTCGGGAACACTGCTACGTCCCTCCTTTCACATTAGTCTTTAGTTTCCCCAACCCAAGCAACTCGTTGCTTTACTTTTTTTTTGTGTAAGAGAGAGTAAGGAGAGGAAAAATATTTGGATTGTTTGAGTTAGATTATACTTGGATTTCAGGTAATAGAGACAAAAAAAAGGAAAAAATGATGTGACGCTGATGTAACATTCGGATTGAGAAAAGATGAGAGGTGAGTGCTACTCATGGTCTAAATAGGAGGATATATCACTCTCTCCATATTTTTGCCCACAGTCAATTATTAATGAGAGATAAAAAATGGAAACATCAACAAAATGATTATAGATAAGCTTTGTAAAAGTAAATGTCAAATTAATCATAGCTTGGAGATTTTTTTTTTTTTGTGAGAATCAGCATAACACATGTGACCGAAACTTCAAAAGATAAAGGTTTGAGATTATTTTTTTTTACGACAAATCAAATCATTTTGGTTTTATCCGGAGCGAAGAGGAACCATATGTATATTGTAGCATTAGTGAAAGTGTTGTATTCCTTTGTCTTGTATGTTGATAACATACACTCATTCTAAAGTGTAAAATTTAATTGGCTTGGAAATTATTTGTCTATAAAAGATTTGAGAGAGACAACATATATACTCGAGTCAAGATCTATAGAGATATATCTAAACTCCTAATTGGGTAGAGCCATAGTGTCTACATAGATAAAGTCTTGAAGTGGTTCATGATGCAACACTCCGGGAAGGGATTTTTGCCATGCCACATGTTTGACATTGAACATATCTTGGTATCCTAGTTCCACTGAAGACTAGATAATTAGTCGAGTCCGGCCGTAAGTTTAATCATGTATGTAATGTTATGTATGAGACCTATTGTATCACTTTCTTTCAGCATGAGGATATGATATCAAGCCAATCCTAGAGACGCTAATGGAGTGGTGGTCATAAACACTCTTAAGTAATTTATGGTGTTTGGTGGTGAGGAGCAGCTTAGTGTAAGAGGTTACATGGATGATAGTTCCCAAAACTATAGGAACTATTTTATTCGTAATTGGGATTTGTGTTTCTTTTGAGTGGAGGAGAAGTGCTAGAGGAGTATCAACAAAACTATAGTTGATTCGATGACAGAGATTGAGAATGTTGCGACTAGTAATGCTAGAAAAGACTAAAGAGGTTGCTTAGATGAAGATTTTATTAGAGATCTTGATGTGGTTCTTAACATGATAACCCTGTAGAGATCTATTGACCAATGGTGGCATGGTCATTTTGGCAAAGGAGCCTAGGTCACATTGGCGCATGAGGCACATACTTAGGAGATCTTATTAGTTTCGCAAGGACGTCACAAACGAAGATACTTCCATTGGCAGCGTTGCATCACACATCTACTTGGCCGATCCATTCACAGAACCATTGATGCACATGATTCTCGTACTAGGTCTTTAAGTATTAGGTTTGCTAGTGATTTGACTTGATTATGTATTTTACTTGCATCTATTGCAGGGAACTTATATAGTATGTGCTTTAGTTGATATAACGATTATTATGTGGAGATCTTAATAAATGATATAAGAAGTTATATTCATTAGTACTTGGTGCCTCTCATTTGACTGTTAATTTACTTCCCAGAATATTAGCTAATTTGAAATTCTCAATCTTTTCTTCTTTATACATGTGGAGGAAGTAGTGAATTAACTTGATGCGAGGGTATGCTTGATTATCCATAAAGATGTGATAAAACTCACACGTGCTTGTTAGAGTTCTAGTATTGAAACTCACACCTGCTTTTGTTGTCATCGCAAATTTGTATCAAAAAACATAAATTTCAATGATTTGAAGATAGAATTTAATCCATATTTCACGTTGATATGGTAGGTCTAAGTGTATCTAGTATCAACAATCAATTGAAGCAATCAACACAATATGATGAACTCGATGCATATGAACGAAAAACGAGAACACCTTGCACAATACGTATTAATGAAAGCTTAACGAGTTAGTGTTTACAAACTTGTATTTATACCCCTTGAGTATTTACAATAACTACCCTAAAATATGATTAAAGTCATATGTAAACTAAACTTTATTAAAATATATTAAACACAACTTATGAACCTAATTGATAATTTGTGTATTAGTCCAGTCCTAAGGTCTAAGCTCATTAGGGTTTTCCTATTGTATCTATACTATTATATAAAGCATTTAAGCTTTTTCCTTAAAACTCTTAAATTTTAAGTCACTTAAGATTACTATTCTACCCTCATCTACCAAAAATGATTTCATAAAATAAACTTAATAACATTCCTTTTTCATAAATTCCAGAATATTCCGTTTTCATAAATTCTATAGCAAAACTTATGAAACAGAATATTCCATAAACTTAATAACATTCCATAAATTCCAGAAAGGGAAAATATATAATATTCGTTTTTCACCTGCTAAATAAAAATTACAAAATTACATCTAAATTTCGTTCCCTTTTCACCTGCTAAATAAAAATTACGTCTTGTGTGTCCTCTTGATTAATACCTACCAAAACAACTCCTTACAAACCATTTTTATTCACCGTCGCCGCATTGCGTGGGTACCCCGCTAGTTTATATATAGTGTTTCCATGTAATGTAATAGATGATGATTATGCAATCTAACACCAACACATATAGATATCTAGAATACATATAACATTCTAGTTAAGTGATCAATCATTCCGCTAAAACAATTTTATACATAAGTAACCAGTTATCCTTCTGAATAAAATAACATGTGGCCAATTAGCCAAAGATTCTCTTACAAATAGTACTTATTTATATATAACTAGAGTTGTGTTTAATAAAGTTAATGTAAAAAACATAGTACTAAAATTTTAATATTTAATCACATGTGATTCGGTATACAATCACATATGATTTGTAAAAGCATCACATGTGAATTACGAAAATGTCACTCCGTCCAAATTTTTAAAATGAAATCTGGATCATTGATCCAAAGGCTAAAATTAGTCATAAGGGACTATGAACTAAGTATAAACTATATTGAACATTCTTTTGTATAACTAATATAGTTGAATATTAACTGAATAAGTATAAACAAATCTGCGACAGATATGAGTAGAAGACATTCAAATGGAATTTGTTTGGTTATATTACAATTTAACGGTTTAAGTATCTATTTGGGCATTAATGGAAGCCCAAATCAATTTCTAAACATATACTGAGCCCAATTCAGCAGGGTTAAAGTTTCGAAACATTCAAGGATCGAATCCAAAGCAAGAGGTTGAATTTCATGCTTATAGATATGAATTCCTTGTGGTGTTGGAGATAGGAGCTCTAATTATACAATAGACAAACACGACATAACGGGGTTTTGTGTTCTTGACAGCATTTAAGGGTAATTCGGGCGACCTAAACTATAAGGTAGTGACGTACGGCCCTAATCCGCAGGATATAGATTACTCTACCTTGTACAAAAATAAAGAGACGAAACACATGACAAGATTAAAAGACGACGAAGTATAAAAAGACAGAAATATCATCATCTGGTTATTAGGAGGAAGAAATAGGACAAATATCGATGGTCCTGATTAAATATATAAAATGTGCCTAGTTCTTAAGAGATGCTTAGCTTTTTTTTTCCTTGATCACTTTTCATAAGGTCGTTATTAGTTACAAGTTAGAGATTTTGAAGCTAAGAATAATCATGAGTACATACATATGTAGTCCATAACAATACATACATACATGCTAGAAGTTGTAATCTTGGTTTAGTCACCTAATTAAGGAGATAGGGATTGCTTGAGAGGGACTATAACGGTCAAGAAGATATACGGATTAATAAAACCTTATCATGTAAATCACATGTGACGCTTTACATCTGAACAGGGTGACGGGTTAGAAATAAGTTAGAAAAGTCAACCAAACCTAAGCCGTTTACTAATCAGATAGAAGTCGGTCCGTGTTGACCATGACCTGTTTGGCCCTAATCCAAACTCAGTTATATTGTATCGATTTGTGTTGTATTTACGTGCAACACTTTATATAGTCAATATAGTAAAAAAATAACACTTTTAGTGGTAATATTGTTTTTCACTTTTATTGTTTATAAAGATTTTGTGTTAGTAAGGGTGAATTTTAGGTATTCTTTTGACTTCCATTAATAGGTTAAAAGGCACAAAGAGGTAACAACTAACAAAATTTAAGTTATCCATTTATGAAAATTAATCACATATATTTTACATGATTTAAGGTAACAACTTTCAGTTACTTCTAGTTTGAGTAACATTATAATTAACTTGACACAATTAATCAGTTGTAGAAGCAGTTCAACCATCTTCAACAAACGTATGAACTAATAGATCATATTAAAACTTGGTTATCTAAACTAGAAAGCAGTGAAAAAGTTGGTTACCCAAAATATACAGAAAATCTAAAGTACACGATCATTCATTATTAATAAAATGAAGTAAGCGGAGTATAAATGAGGTAAGATATAGATAGGTATACCTCAACACGAGAGTGGAGAAATTTTACACAACTATCAATTGAAGCAATCAACAAAATGATATGAACTCTCGATGAATGTGTGCGCACATGAAGGAGACGAGAGTAACAGTTTAATCGTATGGATCAAAGTTTAATGATTTAGGGTTAATTACATAGTATTTATACCTAAAGGGTATTTACATAATATACCCTAAAATCCTAAGCTATCACTAATAACATATAGAAACTAAACTTTAATAAACTCCACCAAAATGTAAGAAACACAATTAAGGATCTAACAGTCGCCATACTCACAAAATTTTGGCATGAAGAACTAAGTCGAAACATTCAATACTACAGTTTCCTCCATTTAAAATTTATAAAATTTATGCAAGTATGTAACACCCATATTAGGTACTCCAAAGTGCTAACATCACATAACAATTCCCATTTGAATGTAATTGTTGCATTCTTTCAGATTTCACAATATATATGTTATTATACTAAGAGAAGTGAGCAAGTCCAGATTGTATTTTAAAAATTTGAGCGGAATAATATTTTTGTAATTTACATGTGATGCTTTTACAGATCACATATTAATATACTAAATTAATCACCTTTGATTAAATATTAATATTAAATTTTTATTACTATGTTTTTTTCATTGAACATAACTTTATAAATATTTCAAGCTGAATACTTTATTTTCCCATAAAAACTAAGCACTAAGGAAATCTTATATGGAAGTAAGCACTAATTAAGATATAATAAAGTATTATAGAGCAAAATAATTTACTTGTATCTTTATATGAGAAAAAAAATCCTATCCATATGCTGATTATATAAACGAATGATGATGCATGTGCGACATCTGTATGGTGACTCAGTTCCCACGTGACATGCAACCAATGCCACATCACCCCTTGACAAGCACTAGGTTAAGAGAGAACCATTTTGGCAACAATACAAAAGTTGGTGAATATCACGAAAATTGTAAAATATGCAAAAGTTGACGAATTTTAATAGAAAATTTTCATATACTAATATTAACCAAGTTTGACGACTGTTCCAGTTAAGTTACTTAATCTTTTTTCGAACCACAAAACCAGTCATACTATTTTGGCTATGTGGGTTGTTCAATGTTAGCCATTTTTTGTCGCAAATATTAGAATTTTCGTCGCAAATAAGTTTTTGACACGAGTTTTTTTACGACGGACTATTTGAGGTGACGTGTCATACTATTTATAAACTTTCATTTCTCGAGAAAGTAACATGTAACCTTGAAAAAAGTCATTACATAGTAACCAAGTTTTATAATTGTTCTATTTACGGCACTTAGTTTTAACTTTTAACCGAGTAATAAATTATTGACAACAATGAACAACTTTAAAACTTGGTTTATATGGTTAAAAAAACTTACTGGAACAACTTCAAAACTTGATTAATCTTAAATGATTTTCACACATTAATCCTCGGACGTTCAGATCTTTTGTTTGATTCCGACACTTGCGAAGCGACATTGAACCCTAGAATATGTTCGAAGATCTCGAAATGATCTTCCCGAGATCTTCCAGTTCTGGGGAGAATTTTAAATGTGTATATACCTAATGTACTTATGGTGAATTACTAATGACGTAAATTAGTATAATAATATACTTAAATTGGCAACACTAAAAACAAAAGTAGAGAGCGAGCTAACAAGTTCAATCTACACTTTTATCTTAATAACCATGATTTTATCATCGCTAGTGATATAAGTGTTATTATAGTGTTTCTGTTATTAACTTGATTCGATCTTGTGACATACAACCTACTGACTAATCTTCGTGGTCGCTTTTCAAAAAAAAAACTTCGTGGTTTGTTTTGATAATTATGTTTTTATAAGGATCCTGTTTTAATAGCATGTACATTTGATCGATTGATCGACATACTAGTTTAGTAATCAATCCACTAAATATATATATAGCAACCAATTTTACGTACTCTTTTTTGGTAATTATGCATATTTTCGTATTTTTTTTTAATTTTAAACGGTTCCTAAATCTATCTAATTTTTTTAAAACTCTTTGGTATATTCTTACCTCCTTTTTTTGTGTAGTAGAAGTATATAAAACAATTTCTCTTAGTACATACATACTTTTTTTGAGTAAAGCTGAACAAAGTTGAGACTAAGTTTTGTGAGTAAGTTGTACCAAGTTTTATGAGATTGAGAATTGAAGCTGAGCTAAGTTTTGTGAGGCTGGGCTAAGTTAACCAAGTCAAGTTTATGAGCAAAGGTGTGCTAAGTTTTGGTTGCTATTAATGGTTTTGACTTTTCTAAATGTAGAGCCGTTTTCGTCTATTTTAGAAAATCGTGTCAGTGAATAAGATATCCATCAACAGATCAGAAACTTGTCTTATTCTTTTTGTCTCACACATTCACACATTTACGAAAAAAAGCTCAAATTCCTCAAATCTCGACAAAAGTCCAGTATTTTGGTTCCTAAAGTTGTTAAATTAATACTAAAATACTTCTAAATCATCTTTGTTCTCAAAGCAACAATGTTTGATGCTTTTAAAAAAGTAAGCATGTAAAAACTTTAAGAACACTAAGAACTCAAAAATGTAGGTTTTTTTAAGAACGTTTCTTAGATCTCAGATTCGAAGCAAATGATGTATGATATATCAATATCCATCATCTAATCTGATATCAGTTAAAGGTTTCAAAACACAATTATCTTAACAATATGAAGCTAACACATACACAATATGGTGAGTAGGAAGTGTAAAAATGAAGAACATAAGTTATGTGAAAGCTTACAATTCAAGCTTAGGCTTGAATCATATTTATACAAAGAGAATTTCAATTAACACCCTAAAGTAAGGCTATTTACAAGTTTTTCCCCTGGCCTTTTACAACCTTCTAATAATAGACTAAAACTAACTTCTAATTATAACAAAGATATTAAATACATACGAGTCTTTGTATCTAAATCAAGGATATTTTCACCCATATTATATTTACTACACTTGGATACAATTGAAACGATCCTAACACCATGGCCATCATCACCGACCAAATTTCTCAACTCCTAACAGCCATCAACAAGTACGTTGTTTAACTTAATGAATAGCGATTAACACACCTTGTTTTGATATATAATGCCATAGGTCTTAATGAATAGATATGGTTCTCGACGAACACATATTGTTTTACACAACAGATCAATTTAGGGTTTGTTTTGAAACTTATATATGTGCAAGTAAATACTACCAACACACGTACAAGAGGACTAGGGTTCGAGCTTCACAAGGGAAGAGTTAAGGGCTCAAAATATTGATGTATATTTATGTTTGGCTCAAATTTCTAAATGATTTGATTAATTTGGTATGAATCTATCCAAATTAATAGATGAATTGTATTTCTTATTAAAAAAAGAGATTTGAGGATCAAATTAGAATTAGTGTTGTGTGTTATTATATATAGAGCTTGGCGTTTTCATAACTAAAGAGAGAGAAGAAAGAAAAATTTGTGTAGTAGTATTCAAGAGTGTTGAAAGTTTCCATCTTGTAATTCAAGTTCTTAAAAATTTAGATTGTGGAGTGCTCGAGGAGCCAAACTTCGTTAATCATTGTGTTTGTGCTTAATTTTCTGTTTATGTATTTATTGGTCATAGTTTTTGATTTTATTTTGTGGTAGTAAATCCCAAGAAAGTAGTATCGGTGCCAAGTTCATGAAGAATAAATCACTCAACTTGAAGGAATCAATAAAAATTTGTATTTCGTGAAAATTAAGCCTACTATTGGGACTCTAATAAAACTATTATTTACCTTTCAAATTGAAACTTCATATTTGGGGATATTTATTGGAAACAAAATAATACCCCATTTATACGTGGATTCTTCATTCATGTATAACTATAAACATATATATATATATATATATATATATATATATATATATATATATAGAGGCCTTCTTACATTGCCCAACTAGAGCGAAAAGCCTTATTGCGTCGATTCAGGCCGCCCCTTGCCTTGAAAGAATTCACACGCGGCCACCAGCTTTCCCAAAATAAGGGGGGATCTGCTGCTTACCACTCACGGACGCATTAAGTCAAGAATGCGCTTGGCCATGGTATCCTCTTTGTAAGCGTGTCAAAACAGTGGTTGGACGTGAAATTCATCAATTAAAAATCTAGTTCGCCAGTAATGATTTCCCCTCTAATGTATACGATTTTGTGTATTTGTTTTTTGGTTTCAAACTCGCGCTTATATTATACAATACCGTATCTGACATATAAAAACTCTTAATTTTAAGTAACTTAAATGTACTAAAATACTCTTTTTTAACCATTTCATTCTCTCTCATAATTTACTTTAACTTTTTATCTATTTAAAATATCTCTCTAACACTTAAACATTCTCTCACACAAACACAATTATCCACTCAAATTAACATAATTTTCAAAATCTTATTAACTTCTCCCTCCTTATTTCATAAATATAAATCTTTTTCTTATTTTAATGTCTTTTAGAATTTATTTTTAAAATTAATAAAATAGCTGATGCAAATAAAAAAGATAAAAAACTGACATAGTACGATACTTTTTCGTGACGTTGAATTGTGCGAATAACATATTATTACATTTTTAAAAGCAACATGATATAAAATAGAAATTAGTTGCCGTCACAGCGTTGCGCGGGTATCTTGCTAGTATATATATATATATATATATATATTAAAAAGTTTATTTGAGAACCGTTTTTATTGCGAGAATTGCGAGAACCAATCTTAGTCGTTCAATTCCCCCTTCTTCAATTGGATTGTCCACCCATAAATTCCTTGCATGCACTCTGCCACACTCAATTCCCCATGCTCTTCATCCATGAATTTCACTTATCACTTGAATGGCCAAGATTGGTTTTCGCAGTTCTCGTACGAAAAACAGTTCTCGTTTGAACCCTCATCTCTCTCTCTCTCTCTATATATATATATATATATATATATAGTGAAAAGTTTATTTGAGAACCATTTTTATTGTCAAAACCAATCTTAGCTTCCAATTCCCTCTCCTTCAATTGGATTGACCACCCATAAATTTCTTAAACGAACATTGCCACACCCAATCCCCCACGCTCTTCATCCATGTTCCACTTACCAATTGAATGATTAAAATTGGTTTCTGCGTTTCTCACACTAATAATGGTTCTCAAATAAACCCTCACACACACACACACACATATATATATATATATATGGGAGGGTTCAAACGAGAACTGTTTTTCATACGAGAACTGCGAGAACCAATCTTAGCCGTTCATTTTGGATAATGGAATTCATTGATGAAGAGCGTGGGGGGATTGAGTGTGGCAGGGTGCATGTAAGGAATTCATGTGTAGACAATCCAATTGAATGAGGGGGAATTGGACGGCTAAGATTGGTTCTCGCTGTTCTCGTACGAAAAACAGTTCTCGTTTGAACTTTTACCTATATATATATATATATATATATATATATATATATATGTGTGTGTGTGTGTGTGTAATTCAATTAATATAGACTACCAACTATTTCTTCATTAACATTTAATACATGTTTATTATATTGTCAGTTTGGTGCAGTTGAAATGTCGATGATTTTAAAGACGTCACAAGTCGCGTATCTGATTGGATGCATATTAATTAATTGTTTTGTGTGTTAGTTTATATAAACGGTAAACACACGCATCCACTTAATAATCTCTCGACATGAACCCTCAACTTCTTAAAGGAAGAAATACCTTAATAACTCTATGATACCACCAGGCTAAAAGTCCATTAGTCTTTGTGCATTAGGTGTCCGACTATCATTATTGACCACTTTTGTGTAAATTGTAACACTCTTATTTTGATCGAAAACTGTAACAAATTTAAACAGTATTTATCAAAATATAAAGGAAGCACGGAACTTAGTCCACCCAATCAGGGACAGAGATAGGGGGCTGAATGGTGCTAAGCATCCCTCCCCTTAATTAGCCCAATTTTCATATATATTATTAAACCAAGTCGATGAATTTGTAATCAATCCCCCTTCTAAGAAAGGTACTATCCACTATTACAAAATCAAAGAGATGGATCTTTGCTACTTGTTATAATAAGTGTTATTTTAATAAATAGATTCTTAAAACTAATTCAACTTTCATTATTTATTATTCTTAAAAACAATGAAACTTTTTATAATATTCGTATATTATATCTATATAAAAATTATTATTTTATAATAAAGTTAGATCCCCTTATAATAAAATCCTAGCTCCGCCCCTGCACCCAATGGAGAAATCCAAATATATTTACATACCATGCAACATGCATGGTTCGCTTGAAGATTAACATGTACAAATTAAAGATAATCCATCAAATGATCGAATCGTTTACTAACGACCATTAATAGATACCTTCTAAACAACAATCAACAAAAACGGCCCAAGTGTGCTATCTATCTTCTCCAACCACGGGCAACCGGCCTAGAGCTATATTATACACAACATTCACTATAAGAAAAATAGGCTTTAGTGATGAAAACTTAGCGACCAGCCAATTTTCATCACTATTAGAGACGAGAGAAAACGTGGTCACTAAAAGTTAGTCACCAAGTAGAAATTGGAGAAATGATGTATGATATCAATATCACCTGACTTAGGTATTGTTACTCACACAGTCCCCTTAAATTAATAAAATATGTAAATGACTAAAAACCCTTTATTTAATTAAGTGATATATATGTGTGTACAACAATACTTAAGTAGGTTATGAATTAACTAGTAATAAATTGCATGTTAAACGTAATGATCGTTCAGGTGCATTTTGTAATATTATATCACTTGCTATTAAAGGTTTGTGATAAGAAAATGGTTACTAAATGATAAATTATAGAATTTATAATATTTAGTGATAATTAATATAGTTTATTAACAAATTATTATTATTACTTTAATAGTAGTAGCATATATTTTAATATTTAAGGTTAAACTCAGTTAAAGTTTACAAAACACGATGCATGATGCTCAGAATTTGATTAAAATTTAGTCTATAAGATAGAAAAAAATATCATAATGTAGAAGATAATTAGTAAAATTACAAAAATAAAAAAAGAGTCAAAAATTAAGTTCAAGACCATTTAAACTGATAACACACTTTTAAGTTTTAATGGACTAGTTCAATAGGACCAAAGTCTATTATAACATGGCCAAAAGTCTCTAGGGTTCTAAAGTGAAACCCAAAGGCTCCTATCAATGAGTCGTAATTGATAATAATGTTTCACACCATGGTGGCTTGGTGTTTTTGAAGAAGGGAAAGACATCGTGCGGAGAAAGTTAAATGGGTCTCATATATAATTTGTCTCCCTTTTATTTTTATTTTTATATATTTGATTTTTGATTGGTTAATAGGTATTAAAGATGATGTGATGAGCAGTGATTATTACGGAGTTAAGTGCTAGGTTAAATGATCACGGAAAATAGCTGACGTGACGGTGTGATGGACGTAAGGAAGAAACAATAGCACCTATTTTCTTCTTGTTTTAGTTGAATCTGGCTTTGGATAAGAATAAACTGTTCTTTAGTGCTAGTCAAAATGGGTCTTGTTTTTGCCTGTCTTTTGTGTAATATATTAATAATATATCAAATATGGTTATCAAAAGAAAAAATCTTAAAAGATTTACCTATCTAATTAATAAGTAAATGAGATTGGAGGGAGACCAGTATATTTACTTATTGGATTTTTCTTTTTTTTGGTCATAGCTTTTTACCTTTCCAACTAATCTATGATATTTTAAAATAGTAAGCAACAATTATTGAATGTTTAACAATCATGTTATAATCTGCTTTTGCATAAAATAAATTTAAGTTACTTTCGAAATATTCAAGCACTATGGTAACATTACAGACTTTGTGATAAAAGAGAAGGTACTGAGAAGTCGTTTGAAGACAGAAGAATATCATTCTTGAATATAGTATCCCCTTCATCCTGGATAAGCGACTCTTGAATCTCATTAAACGGAAACAGTAGTTGTCTACGAAAGATATAATGATTGCGGGATTTATTAGATCATAGAACAGAATTGCTACGTTTTGCCTACTTAAAGTGTTTGAAGTGTTAAAATTTATGTTGTGCTTATCTGCTATCGTATTTGACGTTATGCTTAACATCTTTTCAACTGTTATTATGGACATGTTATATGAACTATATATGTATTTCTAAACTAATAATGATGTACGCTCTTAAAGATATAATGATCTGGGATGTTCTCTTTTTGGCTATTCTTATTACAAATATTAATTTTTACCTGTTTGATCCAACAGTATGACCCAAATTGATTTGTTTGAACTAGGGGTGTAAACGAGTCGAGCTTTTATCGAGTAACTCGAGCTTGGCTTATTCGAGTCGAACTTTATCAAGCTTGAGCCCAAAAAATGAGCTCAAATTATTTAACGAGACGAGCTCGAGCTTCTAAGACCTCGGCTCGAGTCCTTATCGAGTTTTTCGAGCCTTGTATAGTATATGTATATTTTATATTTATATATGTAATATGCATGTATGATGAGTTAATATTAAAACATATTAAAAAGGAGTACTTATTGAAACAAATTTATTTTATATACGTACTATTTATAATTAGTTACTAAAAAATCATTAATTTCAGATTTTATCTATATTTTGAATAATCGTTAGTCAGGATCGAGTATCTCGTGTGGGAGCTTGCAAGGTTAATTAGAAGTAAGATGAGAAGTCCTTCCTAGCTATGATTCGACAGTAAAGCCAAATAGTTCTACTCCGGTTTAAAAAATTGGGGCGGTGGCGAGTCTTATGTTTTGTTTGTTTTTTTAAATAAGGTCTTCTTTTAAAGAAACGTCTGCGGATGCGCAGACGTTTCTGATAAGCTTGTTTGTTTTTTCATAGAAACGTCTGCGCGCCCGCAGACGTTTTTAATAAGGTTGTTTGTTTTTTTACAGACATAAGATCTTATTTTTGTTTATTTTGAGAAGCTAAAATATATAGCTTTTTTCGCAAACCTTTTCAATCTTAAGACTTTCTTAACCACATCTTCTCTTGAAGACATGAAATAAGACATAAGACATTTATGTCTTCGAAAACAAACAACACCTTAGAGTTTAAGGTCCACCGAAAGAACTTAATTTCAATGTAGCACGACTATATATAGGGGAGGAGAGACACGATATGCGTTCAACATGGTGCTATTCATGGTGGCATCTAGTATAACAGGCCTTGTAAGAAATCATAAACCCTTAAGGTAGTGATATCATATATTCGGATATGAAAATACAAGGATACTTGTTAACAGATATTACATTCTAATAACTACAAGCATCAACATCCGATCGATCTCGTAACATTATAAGTGAAAGGAAACGTATTCACAAGTTTCATCATATAAACATGCACCACCATGAAACAAACCGATCGAGAAAGAAAGAGGCACCCCGAATCGATGGGTCGATCATGGTATTTGATCAAAACACAAACGGCGTTGGAGAAAAAGCGGGAATCGCCATTACGTGAGTGAATTTTCTGCATTTTACCAAATAACATTTTATTAGTACGTATGATCGATCGACAATTTCAATTCTCAGTAATTTCATTCTTCCTAGTTCTATAATATTATTAATTTATCGCTTCAATACTCATATCAATGATCACATGTATAAAATTTATTAAACGATCATAACCTTTCATATAATAAATTAACTTAATTGCTTAATTTTAACCATCCATTTAATTAAACCGGAATTCAAATTTTGACTTTTCTTTATCAAAATTGAATGAATCAAAACTATTAGAAAATTTTCATATTTTCCTTTCTTAAACCTTAAAATATCATATTTGTCTACCATAATTTACAAATATTATATTTACCCTTTATAACATTTTAAAATATTATATTTAACCAATTAGTTGACTTTTTTGATTTAAAATATATTATAATTTTTAGATTTTTGTAATTATAACTAACAATATGTCTTATAGTTCTAATTGTAACAATAACGATTGATGATTTGTACAAAAAATACAATCACGATGCCGTCTATTGTCAAATTTTAAAATTTCTCATTTTTTTCTATTTTATAATTATTCAATATTTTTCTTTCAATGCTTAATATTTATCATTTTTTAAACAACAGGTGTATCATACGAGCATCTAATCTAGTTACTATTACTATACAATTAACAACATAATTATGATTCCAAACATAATCAAGTGGATTAGCTTTATCTTAAACTATAGAAAAAGAATTAGCAACTTGTGATTTCATACATAAACATTAAAATGAAATCTAGTTCTAGTTTTAAAAAAACAAAACCAACAATATACTAATTAGTTGTTTAGCTTACAACATATTAATCACTACGTATAAAAATACAATAAATTAAAACACTAGATTATGTCATAGTAATTTTTCAATAGGTAGAACACACACTTTGTAATCCTAGTTTAAAAGTTCTACTTAATATTTATTACGAAACTACTTGAACCCACAATCTTGATAAACATCACATCAGATGCCTTTACGCTAAGAGTGTTGGTAGTAGTTACCTCTCATCACACCGTCACGTTAGCTTTTTTTTATCACTTATCCCACCACTCAGCCCCGTAGTAGTCACTTTCTACCATACTAAATTTTGGGATTCACTTAATACTCACTAACCAATCATAAATTATATAAAGAGACTTTGAACCCACAAAAAGTCATCACTTAGACACCCTTGTGTGGTATTCACCCTCTCAAACTTCACTACCACTCAGTCATGGAGTGATACCCCTTCCCACCACTTTAGTGGTAATAACACATACCCTTTTAACCCCCTCTTACTCTTACCACTCTAAATACACTGTAGTAAATAAGTTGATCAGGCTTTTAGCAGTTATTTTTTGTTTCTTAATATATTATCAAAACTTAAATTTTATCTTACCTTGTTTTATCAGGAAGTTTCCTTAAATAGTTTTAACTTCAACTTCAACTGGGATTTCGAAACTAAAACTTAAATTATAGTGAAATTATTGAGACTAATTAAGAACATAATTTTTGTACAGTAATTATGAACATATATAAATTATACAACCACAGTGCAGTTTTACCTGTAATCACCACCGCCATATGATCGAGATCGAGTTTTCCCCGCCGATCTGGCTTTGTTTAAAGGTTTCTTTTCAGATCTAACAACAACTTCAGACTTATGACTCTGCCGGCAGACGCTCAACAGGCCTCCATCCTCGGCTATTGCTGAGAGCTCCGGCCGCCAGTGCTTACCTCGCGTTGGTACACGGCGGCTAGTGGTTGAGACATCAATATCAGCAGAGATGGCCTCTGTCGGCGGCGTTATGACGGTTCCACCGAAACAAGAACCAAGCTCCGGCAAGAAAAACTTCATGAATCAATCTATAATTCAGTCCGTCCGTCTAATGAATTTGCTTTGTGTGTATGTATATATAATATGGTTAGTTGTAGCTATAGGCGTAAAGGAGAGCCAGCTTAATTAGTGCAGCACGGTGTTTACGTGAGCCTTCACTTTAATTGCGACTTAAAATTTAAAAGTGACAACCACAGATTTGCTTCATGTATAATATTTATAGAGAAAATAATGTTGAAGTGGATAGAAACCAAACAAGAGAGAGGGGATGATGACGTGGCTTTTCTGCATATCTAAAAGACTAAAAGTAAACATGATTATATTTATTTTATTTAAAAAAAAGCATATTATTTAGGTATTGTTGATGGTGAATTCTAAGTTATGTATTTTGGGAGTAAATTATATTTTTGGTTTATATGGTTGAGCTCAAAATTATGGAATTTGTCCTAATGATTTTTTTATGGGTCTAATTTTTTTAATTCGATCTAAAAGTTTGTAAATGAGAGGTGTTTTAATCAATCGAGTATACAGTTAAATAAAAAACAAGAAATGTTGCCCTCTCTCGGAATTTGTTGATGTCACACTGTTGCCAGTATCATCTTTGTTATAAGGATGATTCCATTGATACCCTTTATATATCTAAATAGCCTCATTGATGTGACATTTGTGAGAGAAAAAACTGTATTGAAACTTGTTATAATGACCGTAGAAATTAAATACGTAGCATAAATCAAAAGGCAAAATCAAACACTCAAATACATGCATAACAAAAACAAATAAAGTGCTCACTTAGATGCATTTAATTACTTTTTTTTCCACTTACCACTTAAATGGTCAAGATTGGTTGTCGCAGTTCTCGTACGAAAAACAATTCTCGTTTGAACTCTCCTCTATTTAGGTATATATTTCTTGATAACTTTCAAAAACGTACGTATATTAATCGAACACCGATAAATATTAGAAATTATTTTTAATACATATACACGTACATATGAGTACGTTGACAATCTCACCTAGGCCATACGAAATATAATAAACTTAATTAATTAATATATAATTAATTTCTCTATATATAAAAATGCAACCTGTAATATTATTTAATGGAATGATGTTCCACTTGGACATAATATTATCAAAATTAATGTGTAATCCATGCATTATGGATGAGAATTTAATTGTGTAGATAATTTATAGGCGACTTATAAAGAAGGGCAGTGTCTTCATCCATGACCCCAATGGTCGTGAGCAAGCATGTGGATGGATGGGTAAGATTAATAAAACTCTTTGACCACGACACATAATTGGTAGGTTGGTGGCAGCTAGATGAAGTTAATACACGTTCTTCATATTAATTAGTGAATAAACAATAAAAAAAAATGGGTTTCAATTCACTAGTTGAATTTTTTATTTAACAACGAAGTTATGTTAGTGAGCTAGATTTGTAGTGACATCCAAACGGTTAGTATGCGAACTTCAAGTCACGCGTCATTAGGTAATAAACTCTCCTTCAACTATTTCAATTCACTTGGCTGACTTATAATTGTATATATTCTCAGAGGCAGACCTAGGATTTGAAATGGTCGGTAGCACCGGACCTAGGATTTGAAATTGGTGGTAGCACCGTCTCGAAAAAATCAAAATTTACACTGGGCGATTGTAGCACCGTCTAGAAAAAATCAAAATTTACACTACACGGACAAATTGGTTGCTGTCCCATACCACCACCAGCTTGTGCTTGGGTCTCCCCTGTATATTATTATCCTTAATTTATTGCAAACTAAAGTAGTGCTTAGATTTTATATTATAAGAATTTTAAAGATTGGAGAGAAATAAGATAAGAAATAAGTGTTTTTTTAATAGATAATATGGTAAAAGACCTTTTTCCTTTTATGTGAGAAGAGGTGGCCTCCTCACAGACCTTCACAACATACAAACAGAGAAGGGGAAAGGGTTACCGTTGGTCTTCACCACGGGCATCTTCATCATCAACATCAAATAAGTATCGCCATCGATTGCCGCCATTGCCATCGTAGACGTTCACATACATCTCCATTGATATCCTTACATCCCCATTTCCATCTTCAATTCTGGTTTTAGGGTTTTCTTTATCTACTCTACTATTCTTGAGGTCCATCCACATCTCCGATTTTGGTATTTACATTGGTTTATCTCCATTTTCATATTTTGAATTTGGTCTTGGTTGATTTTGGTGCATCTCTATCTTTGATTCTGAATTTGGTTTTCCGGTATGTATTAAGTTGGTTTGGAGAAGGAAGTCATAAAAAACAGTCTTTCGTCTGCTTGAAAAAGATTTCTATACCGCATCTTATAAGAAAATGTGGTATAAAAACCTAAAAGGTTTAATATTTTAACTTGCAAACAAACACCACTCAAAACAAATCATTTTGTAAAAAATGAAAGCAAAAGGTATGCATTAGGGTTGCTTGCATACCTCCATGCTTTTACAAAATTATAGTTTATATTATTGAGACGTAATTTATACAGATTTAGTCCCTATTCTAATTATTATTTCACTATTAGTCCCTTTCTACTTCAAATGATCAATTACCCTTACTCTAATAGTTTATCCATTTATTTAATTTCAAGTTTAGTTTATATTTCAGTTACTTGATTAATATTTAGAAAATATAATAATATCATAAAATCAATTGTGTTATTCAAGTGGTTAACCACCTTCATCCAAACTACTACCCTCCATCACCTACCATTGTCGCCCATTGCCATTTAACCTGGATTTCAACCTAGATTTCATAAAAAAAACATATTTGAAAACATAATCGTCATCATAAACGCACATGAACATTCATACTAATCACCTTCAAACACTCAAAATTCCTAGATTTGTTCTTTGTAACCCCTCAAATATATAACACAAACTGCTTTTAAAAACACAAAAACCCTAGATCTATAGATAAAAACCTTACATCAAAACAAATTAGATTTGTAAAAGAAGCATCAATGAGATGATGGTACAATAAGATAGAAGCGTATAGATAGAGAAGTTGTGAGAGAAAAAGGTGTGGCAGAGATTAGATTTAGGGTGTGTAAGTTGGTATGCGTGGTTACTATCGGCGGTGCATGTGCCGGAGATCACAGTTGTTGTTGTTAGTGTTTGTGATTTGTGGTACCATTGAACTCGTGCATCTTTGATCAAACAACCATTAGGAGAACAAAGTAGAATATGGGGAGGTTGTTGTGTGTAAAAGGGGTGGTTAGCGTCTATGGTGGCGGTTAGCATCGATCATGGCGACATGGCATTGGCGGTGGTGGTTAGGTGGTTCAAAGAGATATCAAAGTTTGAGTGTGTGAGGGTTTGCATGTGTGTAGGGGTGTTCATGGAGCAAGGCGGATAGATAGTGTAAAATTTGAGAACAACGCGGGGGTACCTTTTTTTAACTATCCAAAAACGACTTAAGCCTAGCAGGTACCCGAATCAAACAGAATAGAAAAGAAGTAGGTACCCGCGGTTCGGTTCATGGGTACCGCCCAAAAATCCCTACAAAATAAAGCTATAAGTATGGAGGAGTGAAGTCACCACTTGCTGACAAGCTTAGGGTATCCCCTTATTTGAGTTGTCAATTGCCCATGTGGTACCTCGATGGCTCGGGGAGTGTTTTCGAGAAAAAAAGGGATAAAAAGTTAATTGGTGCAGTGAGCAAAGAAAGCACACTAAGAGAGAAATATTGTTTTCTTAAGATTAGTAATTGTTATACTTAAATGTTAGTAAATATATATTTGTAATAAACTAAATATATACGGTTTGGAGCGGGTAGCGGCAGGTAGTAAATTTAGAAAACTGAACACGACATGTGATTCCGTGGTTACCCTTATTTTCGGGGTTTTTTGGTTTCAGATCATACATTTCAGTTCGGTTTTCTTAACACCCCTATATGTGTGAGTGTAAGAGTGTATAGAGTGTGTGTGATGCGTTTTTAATTTTTAAATAATAGTTACAAATTTAAAATAGAATTAACATTGAAAGAAAATAAAAAAATAAGTAAAAAGTATTTTTGTTATTTCAGATGAATATAAATTAAAAAATCAAGTTGAGAGGAATTGAACCCTCATAAAAATTACAAACTATAAACCAAATTAATAATTTTAACTAAAAAATAACAATATAATTAAATCCACCTATTTTATTACATGGTCTAAGTTACGTCGAAACAATATAGGGGATAAATAGAAATGGAAAGAAATAGAAATGCAGAGAAATAGCAATGCGTGAAAAATTGGAATTGATTCTCATATTTGGTTTCATCAAAGAAATGAAACAGAGAAATGGTGGCTCAGGTCGACAGACGGCGGTTACGGCGTTGGCCGTCTCACCGGACGCCAACGATGATGAGTAGAACGCCGGAAACACAGCGCAACCAGACATTGGCAATGATGAGTAGACATCGGCTGTCATTTCTCTCCATTTCTCCACAATTTGAAGAGAAATGAAAATACAAAGGAAGGGGTGGGGAGAAATGAAAATGGGTGGAGAAACTATTTCTCCTCCAAAAACTATAAACATTTTTTTCAAACAAGTGAAACTAATTCTTCTAATTTCTTTTCTCTTTATCAAACACCCTCTTAGCTAGCAGCCGGCAACGTTTGAGAAACAATAGTATACTAGTTTAATACCCGGTATTTAAACACGGGGATAGTTAAAGTAAATTTTAAACATATATAGTGTGAAACTTTAAGTATATAATAAATCAATATATCGATGATAAATCAAGACATATTTATGAAAATTGGAAGATGAAGAAAGAAAACTAATATACTCGTAGATTCGTGCCGATAGTTTTTAGGAATTAGGAATTGATATGAGACCCAATAATTGTTGATGAAAATTGTCCAACAGATTTACAATAATAGTTGAATTAGGAATTATGATTTTGTTGAATAATGATTTTTAATGACATGTGATTTGATTAAGAATATATGTAACTAATTTTTATTTAAGATTCATACCTAACTCAAAAATCATAGCTTAAGGCTTTTGACGTAAGAAATTCTTTATTTAAGCCATTATAAAAAATAAAGGGAGATAATTAGTAAGAATTTTTTTGATATTATAATCGGTTTAAATTTTTTAAAAACTATAACTGATATATACTTAACCTTATAGCTTTTAATAATAAAAATAATTATTGATGACTTTACAAGAAACACAATCACGTAGGTCTCGTATCATAATACCTAGTTTCCGTCATCTCGTCTACTACCCTCACGTTGATGCTTTCAACATTGATTTAGATGTTGATATTGTCTGTCACCATTTTTTTTAAACTCTTATTCTTTTCATGTTTTATAAATATTTAGTACTTTTTAATAATGCTTAATAATTGTTATATTCAAAATTAATCCGTATATCACCCGTAAAAAATTCTAAAAATAAAATAATGATATTATTTTTATATTCTTAGTATATATTAAAAATAAAAATAAAGATATATACGAGGAAATGTAAGGTAAACGGAAGAGTGGATAAAGCTAGAGTGGCTGCTTATTGCTTAATTGTTGATGATAATATATACATGTAGACAACGTGATTGTTGCGTTACCTTGTCAATTGTCACCATGCTGTCGACGTGCCTAAAAAAGGATCCATATTTAATTTACAGAAGCTTTTTTACTTTTTTTTTAGAAAATATTTTCTAAAGAGGAGAATACATTAAAAAGAAAATAGTATGACTTAGTTAATTTATACACTTAAGTAACTCGTTACAACTTTATCAAAGCCGGTGAAATTTAATAATTTTGTATAGGGTAAATTATAAAAAAATATAATAAACTTTATCTTAGTTATTATTATATATAACAATTTTTTTTTATTTTAAAATAAATACTATCAATTTTTATAATTTTTTCATTTTGTACAAGTTGTATATAATGGTAACTAAAACCCATCCACAAAAAATGGTGTTTCATACAATGAAAGAATAATAAAAATTAAAATTTTA